>JARHVA010000153.1:507500-2907500 GCA_037957365.1 Torreya grandis
TTCTCTTTTGAACTCATTGGTTCTTTTCTTATTTTCTTTTTCTTTTATTTGAATGGAAAGAGGAGAGCTAGAACCCCTATAAGCTAATATGGTTATAAAAAAAATCATTGCCAAAACATCCTTATCAGTTACATCTATACCAATAAATATCACTTAAAACAATTATTTAATGTAATAAGTGTGTTTGATCCAATGAAATAAGAAAATTTTATAAATTCATATGAAGTACTTGAGAGTAACTTCCACATGCCTAGTAAAAATATTCAATTATGACACAATCCAGAATGGTTCATGATTACATACCTACATCTTGAAGACTCTAAACACAAAAATTTACCCAATTTGTGAACAAGTCCCAAGTTGTGACTCTCTTTTTAATTTTCTCCTTTTTCTACAAGTCTATTTAAGCATAAGCTAAGGGCTCAGCTATTTTGAATTTTATCTCGGTTACACCAGAATAAAAACAATTTAGATTGACATAGAAAGCAAAAAAATAACTAATCTAGAAAGCATTAAAATTAAACCTAGGAAATCCAGAAACTAAATTAGGAAATAAAATAACTAATCTAAGAAAGTAGAAAACTAATCTAGAAATAAAAACAACTAATCTATAAAAAGTAGGAAGTTGATCTAAGAAAGCAATAAATTAATCTTAGAAAGTAGGAAATCTATCCTAACCTTACCTCTATCATGATTTTCCATCAGTTGGGGATACCTTCAAATAAAACAGCCATGAATTAATGCTTCAAAAATATCCATTGACTGGATATGTAAGGTCATTGCCCTGCATATCCTTTAGATGGAATGCATTATTACCTAGGATCTTTGAAATTTGATATGGTCCAATCCATAGAGGGGAAAAATTTTCATGGTGTCCTTTCTTTTCATGGGCTTTATCACAAAGAAGCACCAGATCTAAGATCATAAATTCTTTAACCTTTGCTCTCTTTTCAAACCACCTCTTGACTACCTCCTGGTGTTTGATAAAGGTTTGTAAAGCTTCAATCCTTGAATCTTCCATTTCTATTATGTCTAGTAGTTGAGACTCTACTTTATCATTTGGTTCCATGTAATCCTGCATGAATTGATAAGTCAATAGTTTTAGCATGATTGGGAATAATGGCCTACATCTATATACCAACAAATAGGGTGAAGCTTTAAGGGATTGCTTGTATCTTATTTGATCTACCCAAAGAGCATAATTTGATTGATTGTGTTAGTTCCTAGGCTTATCCCTAGCTGAATTATTAATTGCATCTATAAATTTTTTATTTGTTAATTCTACCAGTCCATTTCCATGGGGGTAATGGTTAGAGGATGACCTGATAGTGATATGGTTTTTATGAGCCCATTCAGTAAATTCTACTAATATAAATGTTGGTCCATTGTCACAAACTAGAGAAATGGGAGTGCCAAATCTAGTTATGATGTGTTCCTCCAAGAAGCGAATCACATCTTGTGCTCTAGAATTCTTTATGGCCATGACCTCAGCCCATCTAGTACAATAGCCTGTGGAAGTGAGCACAAACTTATGGCCTATTGAAGAATTTGGGTTAATAACACCAATGAAGTCTAAACCCCACTAGGCAAATGGCCTTCCTTCAACAACAAGTTGTAAAGGCATTATTGCATGTACTTATCTATTAGCTAAAGCTTGGCATTCATGGCATGTTCTTACATGGGCATGCACATCCTTGAAAATTGTTGGTTAGTAATAGCCCATTCTTAAGATCTTGTGGGCTATGGTATTCACAAATGGATAACCACTACCTATCTTTTGATATAATTTTTACAGAATATCTTAAGCTTCTTTTGTAGATACACACTTAAGATAGATGTCTTCATAGTTTATTCTATATAGAACTCTTTTATTGATCATTTAATGAGCAGTTTTGAGCCTCAAATCTCTCCTTCATTCTCTATTGAGTTATAGGGAACAAGTATCTATAAGAAGATATTTTCTTATGTCAGTATATCATTCTCCTTTAGATACTTAAGATTGACATACCACTTCAATAGTAATATGTGAATCAAGTTTATTCATGATCTGAATGATGCCTTGACCCTGAACGATCTTTGTAGGCTTGATTTCTATGTCGAATTCCTATAGTTTTGCCATCCCCTTTCCTCTACATTCTCCTAATTCATTTTTTGATAAGGTGAGCTTGATAGCAGGGTCAGGCATGATAACAGGGTTAGGCATGATAGCAATGGTCTTATTCCTCAAGATGTAGTGTTAAAATTGTTTTACTGCTTTGATAAGAGAAAAAATCATTTATCAATATGGAGTACCTGAGTTATGAATCTTTTAGATTTTTGCTCATAAATGTAATTAGATGCACAATGTCATCCTTCTTATGTGTTATAATAGTGGTAATTGTATGTTCTAAAGCAAAATAATTCAAGTAGTAATCCTTTATAAAATATGGACTAATTAGTACTAGGGATTGAGATATTGCATCTTTAATGTCTTGAAAAGACTTTTAGGCCTCAGCCATTTATTCTATTTTAGCATCTTGCTTGAGCATTGCATTCAGAGGTCTAACAATCTTCACAAATCTTGAGATAAGTTTTTTTTTAAATTTAATCTT
This sequence comes from Torreya grandis, assembly GCA_037957365.1. NCBI lineage: Eukaryota > Viridiplantae > Streptophyta > Pinopsida > Cupressales > Taxaceae > Torreya > Torreya grandis. The sequence continues at coordinate 510,092 of JARHVA010000153.1, forward strand.
TCGAAATAACAATTTGAGATTCTTATTGTTGTTTGGTGGAGCAATCTTAGAAATTCCTTGAATTCTATCTAGATCAATGATGATACATTCTTTGGTGACGATGTGTCCTAAAAGATTTCATTTAGTTACTCCAAATATGCCTTTATTTGGGTTCAAAGAGATACCAAACATTTTTCATCTCTCAAATATTGACTAGAGGTGGCCTGCATGGTCATTCCTATTCTTGGAAAACATAATAACATCATCCATATAGATTATTATGAATTTACCTATTAATCCTTTAAATGCATGATCCATGGCTCTCTAAAAGGTGGATCCTACATTTATTAGGCCAAATATCATTCTCTTATATACATAAGTCCCCCACTTTGTAGTTAACACAATTTTCATCATATCCTATGATTGTCCTAGTACTTGATTATAGACTAAAAATCCATCCAAGAAGGATATCATTTCAGATCCACTTACTATCCATACCACCTCATCAAAGGAAGGTAGAGGATAATTATCTTTTTCAAAATCTTTGTTCAAGTTCCTAAAATCAACACATAATCTGTTCTCACCATTCTTCTTTCTAACTAGGACTAAATTAGCTACCTAAGTAGAATGTCTGATTGGGAAGACTATTCTTTCACTTAGTAGCTTCTCCACTTTTATTTTAATGAGAGGCTCTAGGTTAGGATTGACTGGTCTCTATCTCTATCTACATATCTTATGGTCTGATTTCAGAGGAATTGTATGAGTGATGACCTAAGCATCATAAACCTTCAAATATTCATATGTCCAAGCAATTACATCTCTGTATCAAGTGATTAAATCCTTTACTCATTGTCTTTATTTTGGTTTACAATTGAGGCCAATGTTAACATAGTGTGGGCTATGTTCATCTCCTAAGTTTTCCCTTTTAAAGTTAGATTCTTGACCTTGGGTTGCCTGATTTGCTAATCTTGAGGATCTATGTCAACTGGTCTTTCTAAGGAGACCAACCCAGTTGGGATATGATTCTTTTTGAGATGGAGAATACCTTCCTTGTTTGACTCCTCGTGATAGATATGATTGACTTCCTTATCATCAATTATTTAAGACTCAAAGTCCCCAAAATAAGTTAAAAATTGAATAATCTGTTGATCATCGTCAAAGACTTGGAAATTTTATATATTGTCAGGAATAGAAGGATAAGGTACTAATTTAATAGAGAATATCTTTACCTTAGATTCTTGGAGACACTCCAAATTATCAATAGTAGCATCTAGTGAATCGACAGATTGATTTTCTCTTTGAGAACTACCACTATGTTAAAATCTTCAAAGCTCTTGATTAGGTCCCATATTCTGTGTTTATACCTTCTCAAATAAGATAGCTTACATTGATATTTATTTTTGACCTGGTTGACTACCAGCTCTAAGTCATCAAATACTACCTCCTACTTTACATTGTTCTTGAGTGCAAATCTTAATCCCAAAATTAAAGCTTCATACTTAGCCCTATTGTTAGTGTAAAGGGAACTGCAACCTATACGCTACCAAGAACTTCTTCCCCTATGGATTAATTAATTCAATTCCTATGTCTGATCCTTATTTAGATCTGGTGCTATCAAAGTGTAAAGTCCATAGCCAATTGTAACCTTCAAATTCTAGCTCTTGTATTTGATTTTGTATAGTAAAATTATAAATACCAAGGCTAGGATATTCATACTTTACCTCTTAATTCTTGACATTATATTATGTGATAGGATATTTCATCATCAGTTCCCTATCAATTTGGATTTGATTTATAATGCCTCTCCATGGTAGCCAGATGTGAGAAAATTCTATAGAGAGATATGTGTTCAGCATTTTATACCAGTCCCTACTTAGCAAAAATTTGTAGCCTTCAAATTCATCTAATACAAGGATATCAATGGTCATCTAGACTCTTGGCTCAGATGTTACTTGAATTTGTATAATGGTCAATTCTCCAACTACTGGTATAATCATTTTATCTAGTTGTGAAACTATTCTCTTGGAAGGGCTTGGAGTTAGACCAAGATTTTGACATATGGAAGTAGGCATAATAGTTGTTGAGACTCCAGAATCAACTAAATAATTATGAATATTCTTACCAAATACCTTGATAGTCAAGAAAAATAGTGGAACTTCTGGCTTGATTTTATAGATGGCATTGGTGTTAGCAGCTTTCAATTTATTTATAGATACTTTGGTCCTTTTCATAGGGATCTTCCCTATAATATATTTCCATAGTATCTCTTTATGTTCAGTGATTTGAGCTAACTTATGAAGAGTAATATTTGCTTTGATTTTCATCATGTCTTCAATGATGTTGTATCCTCCTTGTTTTGAGGTTGATTATTCCCTCTTGGGGGAGGTGGATTGTTGTCAACTTTAGGATTGGGTGGAATGGCTATACTATTTAGAGGAATAGATGTTGTAAATGGTTGCTTGTTCTTTAGATTGTAACCACCTTTTTGGAACTGCTAGAAAGCATAAATCTCATCGATATTATCTTTTAACATGTTATCATCTTCACTTGGAAATGGAAACTCATGAATCTCAAAGAACATGGCAGTGCTTAAAGGGCCAGAATCCTGATGGGATTATGGTGTATTATACATCTAATCCTACCTTACTACTTCTCTTTGAAATATTTCAAATGATTCAAAAAAATCAACACAATCAAGCTCACCATGCTGAGAAATATTATGGATTCTACACCAATTGGATAGAGCCATCTCTGTCATGTTGATCTCTAGAAGCTTGATAGGTTCTCTATGTTGTTTTCAAGCCTATTGAATGGTTTTTTGTAATCTAGAATCCAGCATTCTGATTACCACTTGGGGAATTAGCATTTCCCATCTTTATTTGCATACCAAGGAAGTCATTGCTCAGATTTTAAACCATCTTTTCAATAGCATCCAGTTATGCCTTTGTAGATTCATTGCCCTGGATAACAGTAGTAGAAAATGTGTCCAATTGTTGATTCTATTGGTAAGCATTACCTTGTGCATGGTTGTTCAATAAATTATAATTTGTCTGTGTTGTCTATGTTAGAGGAGACAGTATGTATAATTAGTTCTAATTGAATGCTAGAATGTTATGCTTCACATGTGGTATTTGATTCAATGTTGGGAAGCCATTGTTGATGTTAGGTGTGTCAGGTACCTGGGGATTGAGTTGCCTATCAATGTTGATAGCCTCTTCATATGCTAATTCTAAGTTGGTGGCAGTAGTTGTTCTTCTCAAAAAAATGAAAGCTAGAATGGAATTGCATTTGCAAAAGCACTACAAGAGGTGCTTATTTATACAATACTAAGTGAGATTAGATATCCTAATCTATAATAGATTATGACTCACACTAACTAATCACACATAGGTAATACCCAATCTATCTAACCTATGTTAATCAAAGGTGTAAATCATCTTGAGATATTTATTATAAATAGCTAAGATAAATTAATTATTATAAAATTCCCTCCCCTTAATTGATCATAGACTAAAGACAAGAAGAGAGAGAATTTATGAATGCCTCAAACTTATCATGTGTAAGTGACTTTGTGAAGACATCTACACATTGATCTTGAGTGGGGTAATACTAGAGCTATATGTTGTGTTGCTGAATATGTTCACGTATGAAATGAATCTAAACATCTATGTTCTTGGTTCTCTCATGAAATATTGGATTGTGAACAAGATATAGAACACCTTGATTGTCATAATTTAGAACTACAGGTTGAGTTTATGGAACTCCAAGTCCTAAAAAAATGTGATATATCCATAGTGCTTCTCAAATAGCTCCTACTGTAGTGTGATATTCTACCTCTGTGAAAGATCTGGAAACATAATTTTTCTTTTTACTTCTTCATGAAATCAGACCAAATCCTAAAAAGAACACAAATCTAGAAGTGGATTTCCTATCATCAATAGAATCTACATGATTTGCATCCATCTAACCTATCAAGAAGAACTTATCATTCTTCTTGTACTCTAGGCCATACTCAACTGTAGCTCTGATGTATCTCAATACCCACTTTGTTGTTTTCCAATGTGTCACCTTTGGTTCCTACATGAACCAATAAAGATAGCTGATAGCATAGCTAATATCTAGCCTAATATATGTCAAGTAAATGAGACTCCCATTCAACTATCGATAGAGAGATGAATTTACTTCTGGTGATGGATCTGTATGAGACACCTAAAGTATTTTTTCCATAGGTGTTACAATAGGCTTGTAGTCCATCATTCTAATTTTTTTGAGCAATGTCTTGGTATACTTCATCTATGAAAAAAAAATGTAATGTTGCTTATGCCATACCTCCAAATTAAGATAATAGTGTAGCAACCCAAGATCTACTAAGATCTATCATGTTTAATGATCACTTGAGATCATTCTTAGTTGCATTGATCATCTTCATTGTGCTACCAGTGATGAATAGATTGTTGACATAAATAATCACTATAACAACCTCCCCTCCCCATGCTTTTTGAGGTAGAGGTTAGGATCATATGGACTCCTATTGAATCTATGTTGTACAACATACTCATCAATCTTGATGTACCAAGCTTGGGGAGCTTGTTTTATCCCATAGAGACTTGATAAGCCTACACACTTTCTATTCCTAATTAGGTACCATAAATAGTTTAGGTTGAGTCATGTAGACTTCCTCTTTCAAATATCCATTGAGAAAGGCACTTTTTACATCCATTTGATGGAATTTCCATCCAAAATGTGTAGCCATAGAAAAAACCATTCTAATAGTCTTTATATTAGTTGTGGGAGCAAAAGTCTCCTCATAGTCAATGCCTTCTTTTTTAGCATAACCTTTTGCAACAAGTCTTGCCTTGTACCTATCAATACTTCCATTTTCTTTGTACTTGGTCTTAAAGACCAATTTTCATCCAATATCCTTCTTCCCTGGTGGAAGATCAATAAACTGCCAAGTGTTATTCTTCATCCATGACTGATATTCTACATCCATGGCATTTTTTCAAGGTCTAGATTATAGGGATTATATTACTATAAAGGACTAAATGTTTCTTGCACAATACTCATAAAGGCCATATTAACCTCTTCTCAAGGCACGTTTTGATTCCTTGGTCTTGAATTGGATGTATCTGGTACTCCATTCAAGTTAGCATCTCGTATAGTATTTGTATACCACTTAGGTATATGTTAAACTATAGGTGGTGGTGTTAGAGGTCCTATTTGACTATCTTCCTTTTCACTTTCACCATCACTACCTAAAAATATTACAGGACTTTTACCTATATCATTTGTATGTGTAGAAGGTGGATTGATTCCACTCTTTTCATCAAACACTACATCTTTGTTGATTAGCACCTTCTTTGTTTTAGGATCAAGGAGCCTGTATGCCTTTGATTATGTATTGTATCCCACAAAAATGCATTCCTTTATTTTCTAATCCAAATTCTTCATTTTATTCTTAGGAACATGCATATATGCCTTAAAACCAAAAACTTGAAGGTGAGTTACCTTTGATTTATTCCTTATCTAAGATTCATGTGGTGTGATTCCATCAAGAGCTTTAGTGGGTGAACTATTTAACAAGTAGACTGCAATGTGATAAGCTTCTTCCCAATATGTATTAGGCAATTTTGCATCATCAACCATGCTTAAAAATATTTCCATAATGACCCTATTACATTGTTATATAATTATATTCTATTGAGGTGAATATGGAGTTGTCAATTGTCGATTGATTCCATGTACTGAGATAGGCTTAGAATTCTTTACTAGTGTATTCCCCCTCATGATCTGAGTGGAGGGCCTTGAATTATTTGAAGACTTTAAAATATTTATCCTTAGTCTTCAATAGATATACCCACATTTTTTGTAATTAATCATCAAAAAAAAGTTGAAACTGTTTGTACCCTTTGAAATTGGGAGCAACATGTCAGCAAAGATTGGTGTGCACTAAGTCCAACTTATCAAGTGACTAATACTCAGTCTTTCCAAAGGGAGCTCTTCTTTGTTATCCTATTAAACAACTAGTATATATATTAGAAAAATTCTTTAGTTTGGGAAGACCATGAACCATATCATGTTTGCTCAATTGTACCAAATAACCATAACTCAAGTGACCATATATTTTGTGCCATAAATTACTTAGTTGTGTATCTTTGACCACAAGTGATTGATGATAATTTTGAATAAAATCAAGTTGAAACATGTTGCCAATGTTGGAAGCCTTGGTAATCACTTTGAAATGTCTAGACTTGTCTTTGATGTGGCAAAACTTGTGACCATTTTGGTGATTAAATTCAACCATGAGGTTATGGTCAAGTAACTAATTAACAGATAATAGTTTTTTTCTTAATCTTGAAACATAGAGAACATTTGAAATGTTACAATTTTTGTTTCCAAGTTGAAATTTGATGTCGTCATGGCCTTGTACTGTATATGAGGTATCATCTCCAAGTGATACATTACCCTTTCAATATATTTTGGTCAATGTAAAAAATCATAATTTTCTACCTATCATGTGTTTGATTGCCCCTGAATCACATACAAAAATACACATGGATGATTGGTAGACTCATATGTTTGAGTAGCTAAACCATATTCCTCATTTAAAGAATCATTATTCTTAGTAACATTGTCATGTTGTTTAGGCTTCAAATTTTTTTATTTCCAACTATTTTGTTATTGTGGTTGCTTCTTTTCTATTTGTGGTGATTTTTTAAAAGAGGGCTTCTTGCTTGATGAGCCCTATTGGAATGTGTTGTACCAATAATGTTCTAATGTGTATCCCTATCTTCTAAAAATTTGACATACTTTAGAAGAATGTGAATTGTCCCCTTATTGGTTTTGTTGATTATTTTACTTTAGAGATTGCTTTGGACCCTTCATGGGTTTCTTCCCCTTTTGATTCGATGAGAATGCATGTTCATCATCTATTTCCTCTGAATTATGCATAGTTTCCTCTTGTTGAAATAAATTTACCAACACCTCAAAGGTTGGTTTTTGTCCTATGACATTCAAAGTGGTCACAAAGATCCTATATGTGGGGGGTAGTCCTCTAAGGACTATAGGGACCAAATTATCATTTATCATTGTTTCACCCAAAGATTAAAGTGAATCCCAAAAAATTTCAACCCTTTTAAGGAATGCTTCTACTTTTTCATCTGATTTGAGCTTGAGAGTGTGAAATTGGCTCTGAAGATGCAGGATTTGATTTTGATTCTTAGCTTCATATACTATTTTAAGCTTATCCCAAGCATCTTTTATAGTTTGAGCACTATGGATATGAGGCTATACCTCATCCAAAACTCCAAACATGATTATTAACTTAGCCTTTTTATTAACTTTATCATTTTTTTGTTATTGATCAACATCTATTACATGTCGGATCCATGTGACTTCTACTACTGACCAAATATCTTCAAACTCAATATGTGTTTGTACTTTTGTTTTCCATGCTACGTAATTATAACTGCAAAGCAATTGTGTGTCAAGAAGGACAAATCTAGGGCCTAAACCAGACATTTTTAAAAGTTGTGTATGGTAAATTACAAGTGTGTTGTTAAGTGCAAAAATAAAATATGTTTGAAAAATGTAAAGTGACTAAAAATACAAAAATAAATACATAAATAAATTTAAGTGCACACAAGCACACTATGAATGTTAGACACTGTCGATAATGCATCTAAAAAAGTAATGAAAAATTGAGGAAATTGGACGTCTATTTCAACCAAAAATGCATTCGAGGAGATTTACAATTTTCTCATTGCAATATATGTTGGGTGAGGGTAAGAAAATGTCCCCCTCTTGTTTCAATCTTTGAATTTGTGATAAAATAGATCATTTTAAACATTTAAAAGTAGAACAAAATGCCTATTAGGCTTGATAATTCATCATTTATACTAAAAAATGTATTGATGCCTTATAATCTACAATGTTTGATGACTATAAGGAAGTTTCACACCAATTGATTATTTTAACCTCCTATGTCAAGACAATACTCATGCTCAATTTACTAAGACTGGATATAATTGAAAAATGACCACTATTGAATATAACTCCCACGACTTTAGATTTTATACCACTATTAATAAAAATCCACCACTATAAATATAGCCTAGGTGGATGATTTTTATGTCCCCCTCCACTAAATGAATGTCATATAAAATGATCAAATATCAATATGATATTAATAAACCCCAAAAAAAATGAATCAATCAACCCTTTTATTTTGTTTTCTATGAGTCACTTTGTGGTAGCCATTATTTACAAGTCTTGAAGTTTGATTTGGATCTTTGGATCAATGTAACAAACCTAAATAAAGTCATATATGAGTTGATGGAGGTTATGTAAGTAGTAAGGTCTGAGAATTGAGCTTGGATGACCTGGAAGGAGGTTGTGTGACACTTTGGGGTTTGTGTCAGAATAGTGGCATCTAGCACAAACGTGGATGTCTGAATAAGGTCAATACAAGTCTATAAATTGTATCTAATATAAAGGAGGATGTTTGGCTTGGTGGATATGATTGTAGGAGGTGTAGAGAGATCTGAGGTAGTCAATTTACATGGAATAACATTTGGCTAATCTCTAATAACTAGTGTTCCAATTTCTTTCAATGGCATCAGTTCTTTTATGTTGTCCAAACTCCAAATTTTTGTAGTGGGTCTCTTGAACCAACTAGATGATGCTAAAAATATTGTTGGCTTTAACAATAATAATTATCTCTTAAAATATATAGCTTACTGATTTTATTATATACGGCCTGGAGGCTCTTCAGATCTAAGTAATTTGAAATCAAATGAAATTGAGTACAATCATCTATAAAACACAAATCTGATATCAAATTGATATAAAAAGGGTTTCAATTAAAAATAATAATATTTTCAATTTAAAAAATTGATAAATATCAAATATAGATTTTAGATCTAAAATTGCAAAATTAAACCCTCTTCTACATATTGAATACAAATAATGATTTCAAACCCTCATTAAAAAAATGTCAATAAATGACTAAATATGACTTTAGCCTGAATTGATGTATAAATTTTCAAAAATTTGCAAAAAAAAAATTGCCTAGCAGATAACTATTTTCCTTTCATAAAATTGGCCAGAATTTTGGTAGTGTTTTGACTTGGGATGGCTGAAATTAGAGAAGAATGATGCATCCAATGATCGCACATACTTGGCTCTTAATCTCCACTGAATCTCTAATGCTTCAAAAAATAATCCAAAGGATTTCCTACTCTAATACCAAATGAAAGCTAGAATGGAATTCCATCTGCAAAAGCACTACAAGAGGTGCTTATTTATATAATACTAAGTGGGATTAGATCGCCTAATCTATAGTATATTATGACTCACACTAACTAATCACACATAGGAAATAACCCATCTAACTAACCTATGTCAATCAAAGGTATAAATCACCTTGAGATATTTATTACAAATAACTAAGATAAATTAATTATTCTATAAAAAACCTAGTAATTGGATCCAGAGCATTCTTGTACATCTCCAATGTTAATGCTTCTTCGAGTTTAAACCTTGGGGTTAACCATGTATAAATATTTTAAAATATTACAATAAAATCATGGATAGGTTTGTTAGGCTCCCTCTTCATGCTGGTAAAGTAATGATAAATCAAACAGGGGTTGGTGACCTATCCAAATTGTGCCAAAAAGGTTACTTGACATGCATCCCAAGAAGTGATGGAATTTTTTGTTATATTCAGATACCAATCATAAGTAGCATCCATCATTATAAAATGGAATAACCTATAATAAACATCCTCATTGATAAAATTCATTAATCTTAAAGCAGCTTTAAAATACTCGATGTGTTCCTTTGTTGTTCTTACTCTTAAAGGAAAAAAGGATGGTAGGCAATTTTCAAGATTCTTGGGTAAATCATGCACGTCTCTTGGGATGGAAATATTAGATCCACCTCTATGGTGGTTGATCCATTAATTTATTAACAAGGGAAGTGCTCCTTACATGGGAATGCATCCTGGGTCTATTAAGGATAGTTGGTACAACTCTAGGTTTCCTATGATTTGACAAGGTTGAGACTAGAAAACCAGCCTAAGAATTAGATCTAGTCACTCTCCTGGGTGACTCTAGTGAAAATCTATGTAGAAACTAATCTCTTTTATCAGATATATTAGCCCTTGTTCTAGTGCCAAAAATAGTGCATTGATGAGGGTTTTAACCACACCAATCTCATAACGAGGTAGCCTCGAACATTTCAAGATCTCAACAAAGGTGAACTCCACTCTAGGGCATGAGTTACAAGTATACAGTCTTAACAACCAATTGATAGAATAACAGGTAGGGCATGTAGGCTGTTAACAAGGTTTTTAGATAGAGGGGTGGTCTCTAAAAAGGAACTAAAAATCTATATGTGTTTATGGGTGGATGGTTACTAATCTATAATGGTTAGATATCAAAATAAACTCAAAAAGGAGGGGAGGGTATAGCAGAAAAGAAAGGTTTTTCAACTTTAGGAATCACTTCCCTAGTTGGTTTCTAAGTGGATAAGTGATTTCAAAACCTATGCCTATTGCTAGCAGCTATTTCACACACACAATCAAACATGGTTAATAAGTCTAGGATGATATTAACATAAGAAACTCATAGGCCTCAATCAAAGGTTACTCATTTTAGGGTAGTTATTACACACACTTAATCAGGAGATTATGGCTAGGGCTTAGTGAGGTATCTATGGTAGTTGTTTCACACACAAAAAAAACTATATCAAATGAAATCACTTCTACACTTAAAATTATAAATCAATCAACTTAATTGCTAATAATCAACGTAATTTACTAATCCTTCAATAGTTATTGCACATCTAAGACTAGCATAACAATCAAGACAAAAAAAACTCATTCACATCTTTTGCATAATAAGAGTTATTGAATCATACAACAATAGAAATAAAACCTAATTACACAAACATTGGAAATAAAATACACAAACACATGAGTTGATAACCGAAATTGTTTATGATCCTGTGTATTGAAAATTCTCTAACAATTAAAATTTTGGGTTACATATATTTAAATAAACTTGGAGAAGGGGTCACCTCATCCTCCAAGTTCATGCAAAATAGATTAAATGTCATAGTCAGAACTTTAGTTCGTATAAAGTTATCTTATAGTTGTTAATAACTTAAGTTAGCTTTTATAATAATCATGCAATGTGTGCATGTTTACAAAATGATTTAGGAAACTTTAAAATATGATAATAACTATAAGAAACTATAAATACATAAAATAAACACCACTACAAAATTTTCATGAAAAAAATAATGACCTTTGTAGCTATGATAACATCTAGATAACTACATGGATTTTAGTCAATGTAGTTACTATGGCTATCAATGTAGAATTGGAAGTAGCATCTTGAGTCTGCTTCTTCTTCACCTCTATCTTGAGCCAACACTTATTTGAAACATCATGTTGCTACCAAATTATCTCCATGTTCAAAAGAAGTGGTCTATGTACCCTATCGACTTATCCCATGTGTTTTGCATGCTCTACTTTAGTCATCTGGGAGTTGATCTTAAATATCTAAACTTCAGTCACTTTCTTTTTAGCAAAGCTCAATTCCATTTCTATTTCCTCTAATGGCAAACCTTGTAGACTTTGTTTGAAATTTTTTGAGGCCTCTTGAAAGATTTGATTGAAGTTAATCTTATTGATCAACTTCCCTATAGCATATTTCACCTTAGAAAATTTCAAATCATTCAAAATTTGAAGAATGAGGGGCTCATGTTCTTGATACTTGGGGAGCAAAGCCCCAGTAGCTATCAACCATTCCCTAGCCTTTTTTGTCCTGATGACCACTAGGTTAAGTGCATTGGATGCCTCTAGTGGCATCATGAGATCCAAATGTATATAAGCCTTATTAGTTGTATAAACAATTAGCATTTCCAATTTATTAACATCAGATTTCAAAGAATTAAATAATTCATAAGTATTAATAACATGTGGGGAAAATTTAGCATACATAAACTCTAATGATTCCAAAAAATTATAACACTTTGAAGCTACCTCTTAGACCTCAACTTCAATGTCAGTTGGGAAATGCAGAGTCTTTTGTTGCTCTTTTACTTTCTCTAATTCTGCCTCTAATTCCTATCTAGCCAACTTTGTGCCTTCATGGATTTCCACCATGGCATCTTTTTGTGCTTCGACTAGAGATCTGAAGTCTTCATTATAAGTGGATATACCCAATTGTCTATTATATCTTTTGGTCAGGGAGAAGACCTCTTACACCTCTTCAAAAATCAACTATCTAGTAGTATTGTATTCCAAATTCCTCTTCCTCACCCTATGAATGCTTCTAGATAGTTTGTCAAACAAGTATGTTATAGAGGGGATCTCTATTTTTTTAAAGTTGGGAAATTGGTAGGTTCTAGCCCTTAAGTCAATGGCCTACAGAGGAATTTTCAATTGGTTGAGGTCTATTTCCTTTATGGTTTTGACCATAACCTCTTTTTCAACTTCCTTGGCTAGCTACTACTTCTTTGCTACTTTGACAGTAGTGTAAGGCAAGGAAGGCCAAATAATCTTAGACCAATCCAAACCTTCATACTGGGGGAGTGGATGGACTATGATCACTTGTGTCTTTTCCTTTTTCCCCTTGTTTGAACTAGTGATAATGGTCTCTTGGGATGGAGTGGTGGATGGCATGGAGAGATTGATTTGGGTGGATTAGACATGGATCTTGGGAGTGACCATGGAGTCCCAACCTTCATAGATTCCCTTTTCTTCTTCAATGATCTAACTGTGGTAGTGCCAAAAAGAATACTAGAAGTGGCCATGATGGAAGTGGATGGTATGGTGGAAGATGGATCAATGGTGATGGAAGATGGATAAGTAGTGAAAGCATCCTTATCAACCTTTAGGGTGAGTATGGGGAATGTAAGAAAAAGGAGGTGGTGAATGGATAATAATAATAGGTGAAAGTGACAGCTTCCACCTTAAGGGTTTTCAAGACAGATAAAATTGAAATAGAACCAAAAATGGGAACAGAAGAAGAGAACAATGAATTGGTCTCTAAAACCTTAGTACATGTGGGGTTTTCCATAGCTAGTGATTTCCCTTTGTTGAGTCTTCCATAGCTAGTGTTGAGTTGCCTTGGCTACTTCTAATTTTGCTTCTTCATCAGAATCATCCTTTTTTACTCCTCCACTACTACTTATTAGGGCATTGCTAGAAAACTTTGATATTTCTCTATTGTAGAACTACCTATAAGGGGAGTTATAGGCTTCCTCATGTATCAGATGGTAGTATTAGGTTGTGTGGAGCCTTGCTAGACTGAGGTAGCTCCTTCATCTATAGATACCATTGAAGATGTATAATATTGTACTTAGGGGGTAGTTGTAGGAATTTGAATGGCACTAGTAACTGGAACCTCTTGTCCTTTCTCTTGGAATCCAAATTGATGGGGCCTCTTGGAGCTCCCCTAGGGTCAAGTTCAATCACCTTTGGTTCCTTCTTAATAGCCTTCAACTTGAAAGTAATCTCTTATGATGTATCTCTTTACTCATACTTCTCTATTGTCTAGGTTTTCTAAAAGTTCGAGTGTGTCCACCCTACAAAGAGTGGCATTCTACTAAGTAATTCCTTCACAGTGATTGAAGGTTCCTTTTGAATCACACTTAAGTGATCCTCCTTCAAACCAGAAACCCTTGCCCTTTCCAAGACCTCATCATCATTTTATGTATTCATGAACAAAAATTCATAATCATAATGAACGTGTTGGTAGGGGATTTTAAGGCCTTGAATATGCTTTTGGATGGCACCATGAGGATCCCAATCCCTATGTGGTATTATGGCCAAATGTAAACTCTTCCTTTTATCGCCCATGTCCTAGAAGTGTTTCTTCATTCTGTAAACCATTTTACCAATAACCATGTGGTGGCCATAGAACGTGTTCTTCTTATTTTTTATCAAGTCCTCTTCTATGCTCCACCATAGTTAGAAAGTAATTTATTGCTCAGCTAATTTGTCAGGTACGTATTTTGGGAGACATAGGGGTGAACCTTGTGTCCATATATCATGATAATAGTGTAATTAGAATACATAAAATAATCACCCTTTGAAGATAGCATCTTCATTATGCTTGTTCCGACCCTAGGCATTGGAGAACAATGGATTACTTTCCAAATTTGAGGATAAACATCCTAAAAAAGCCTCACCATGTTCTTGGTATAAACATAGATATGTAGAAATTTAAAATGATCATAAATTTGATTCTTGATATAGTTGATGGCTGGGCTCCATAGCTCACCAAAGACTTTATACACTTTTCCCATGAGAACATATAGAAGATAATACATCATATAGATATTACCCACCAGAGTGGGCCACTTGTCTTTATGAATGATTTGTTCTCTCAACTAGTAGCTTATAATCTCACCTAGGGCAAACATTGCATCACTGATCAACATCATATACAATAATGGTACCCAATCTAAATTGAGAAAATGGATGATGGGCATTCCATAAATTCTATTGAGCAGCACCATGCCAATCCACTCTCCCATCCTAAACTTATTGATTGGAGTGGGATTCTTGCCTTTGTATGTCATGTTTTCCTTGGGTAAAATCCATGAAGTTAACACCTTTTCCATTGTATTATCTTGATTCCATGAAACCAACCTATGTTTGTCAAAATAAGCATATGGTGTTGGTAAAGACAAACACCTCTAAAATTATGCTCTAGAGATGCAGGCAACAACCGTTTGATTATCCATATGGTGTAAAAAAGCATCTTGCATAACTTTGTCTATGAATAATAAGTCTTAGAAGAGGTCGTTGCATGGCATCACCTTAGGCTTGGTCACAGCCAAATTTAATCCCTATCTCTTAAGTTCTATCAAGTTTGTGATGAATAGTCACTTTGAAGTAGATAGATTTCCATCCAATAAAAATATATCAATAGAATTGATAGCATCCCATAATTTAGATTAATTCACATACCTATTGTCAAAAATGGTGACATTGAAGACTATATCTATGAATTCCATGGAATCCTTAATAGAAAATGGTGATGGTGGCAGTGTTCCCCTGAATGGTTTGGATGAAGACATTGTTGTTATTACATAGAATTAGAAGTACTTATAGTCATCCTCTGTGCTTTGTAAACAATTTTCCTTTACACTAGTCACTGGTCTATTTGTAATAATCTTATAGGTAGTAGGGATTTTCTCATGCAAGATAGCAGTTGATCTTGAATTGATTTATTTGTAAGCAATGAAGACTTTAATGGTTGCATGTCTTGTATATAGCTTTAGCATTGAATTCCAGTTTGTACATTATAAATGCCCAACATTCATGTATTTTGTATTTTTCACATAGTTCAAATATCTCATTACTTTTAGTTGGTAGGTAGCTTTAGCAAATATTAGGAAGTATTTTGCCTTTATTAGCTAAGAATCATGAGCTTTTGGCATTCGAGATTTGGGAATCAAGGTTTATGTTGGGACTGAGGTTTACAAAAGACCTGAACAAAATTCTTGAAAACCAAATCTTGTCAGATAAAATGTTCAAACAAAAATTTTGAAGAGAAAAAATTTCCAAAGTGTATATAAATCCTATGATCTGTCAGACAAAATCTCTAATGCAAACAACTTGAAGACACAAAATCCATTAGGAAAAATGTTCGATGTAAAAAACACAACCAAAAATTTTGAAGGTTTAATTTTTGATAAAAGATAAATCATTTTAGAATAATTATTTTAGACAAAAGGTACGCTGCAAAAACTCTAAAGACCAAATCTATTTAGAACAAAAGTTCTGAAGACCCAAAAAAGATCCAAAAAAAGGCCTGATGCACAAATGTCAAATAAGTCTTCTGCATAAATCTTGATGAACAAATGCCAAATAAGCTTTTAGATAGAAAACTTGATACAAAAAACTTGAATACCAAATCTGTTGAACAAAATTCCTAAACAAAGGGCCCAATGAATAAGTTTTTGATTAAATTTCTCTAAATAAACTAAGTCCCCAAAATCTTGCATAGTTAAAATACTCCTAAAAAGGTATTAATAAAGTTTGTCCATAAATTTTTTAATACCATGCTCATTTATTCTAAGTATAAATATTAGGGATCAATCCTATCAAGAATTTGCACAAACATATAGAAGAAAGGGTCAACAAACAAGGCCAAAATCTAAAAAAGTGGGTCCTCATTTCTTCAAGAAAAAAAGGGGGATGTTGGGTACAATAAAGTCCTACTAGGAATATTAGATGGAGTGGTCTCCATCACTATCATTATTTGTTTAATTATAGTCTAGTTCATTTTGTTGGAATGGATTAAATATTAGACAGTCATGTTTGCTTGCCTGTGCAAAGCATTCCATTCTTGAATGAGACTAGCTAGTTTCAACCTATCTTCCTGCAACTTGTTGTTAAACATATCCTACTGCTCATTATTATTTTTAATTTATTTAGATAGGATAAATTTACTCTTTATGGAAACCTCTATAGAGGTTCCCTCATTTAGAATAACTAGTTTGGGCTTAGGGATAAATAGATTCAGCGGGAGGTCATTAGTGGGGGTTTTGGACAGGCTAGCTTGGGGGTACTGGCAAAAGGGCAGTAGGATCTTGACATAGTCCTCTAGGAAGTCCTCCTTGGCTGAGGACCCCCCAAGGGGGACCTCCCTACCTCACAAGGTTTGGCCATGTTTTACCAATAGTAGTATAAGTCCTTAATGTAGAATAGGGTTAGATTCATTAACTTGGTGGGTAAGAGTTATGCATTCCAAATACTTTAAGAGGTAAAAAAGGAGACTAATCTTATATCCCTAGACATGATTTAACAATAAAAAGTGGTGGAAGAAAATTAAAGTATACTTACCCTCGAGAGTTAGGTATTTCATCACCTAAAGACAAACCTTAGGCCATTACCATGGGAGATTAGCTTCATGGAAACCCTTCTTATCCATTTTGATAAACTCATTTGTGTGAAAGAAATGTTAGAGGATTTCTTTATTTTTAGTTTGATCTTTGTAATCCTTCACCTCTTCATACATCATGCTTGTGGCTTCACCTATAACTTCCTCTATGACTTCAATCTTAATTCCCTACATCTCCACCATTTGCTTATTCCAACCAGCAACAAAATACCTTGTAACATCAGCCTCATGCTTGGTAATCCTCAGCATTAGTTTTGTGAGTCCACCCCACCATAATTTTTTCTAGACTTTCTTTAAGCCCTGCACCTCAGAATAAAAGGTTGGCTCTAAATTTTCCCTATCACCCCCATTAGCTCTGTGCTAATAGACCTAAGGAAGACATTTAGGAGGTTCTCAAAACACTTGGTTTTAATAACTATAAATAACCTTGGAAATCACATTACCTCCCTCCTTAGTTAAAAATTCCCCTCACTTTTTCATAATGACAATTCATTATTTTTCAAACCCATCTCTTGCTGAGAGATGTCCGCACGTGTGTTAGCTTGATTTCTACCCTAGCCCGTTGTACTTTCATTTCCTATAGTTGATTGGATGTTTTCAAGGATGCAGCCTCCTTTATGTTAGTTGGTTAAAAGAGAGAGTTCTACTCCTATATTATCAAGTAGATATGCCACCCCATTGCCTTCACGATAAGTATGCATAATTTGGACTTATGTCATGCCCTTAAATATTTCTTGACATCATCAATGATATATTTTATTGTGTGGGAGGAATTGATTTTTCCATCCAAAACATTTAGTATGTTTAGAGAGTCTCCCTCCATAATGATTCTTTCTATCTTAAGGCTGGAGGCAAATTGGATGCCTCAAAAACCCACCTTGGCTTTAACAAGATGATTTTTCTATGTTCCTAAAGGCCTCACATAGACAATAATCAGCTTTTTATTTGAATCCCTTATGGCTCTTCCCTCGCTTGTAGGTCCCAAGATTCCTTTAGAGGCTCCATCAAAGTTCAATTTAGCCCAACCATCAGGTGGAGCCTTCCATTTTGTATGCCTGTGAATTAGTGCTTTGGAGGGGGATCTTAATTTATGGACCATATCCCAGTTGCTGAAGATCGATTATGCTAGAGTAGGTCCTAGTTTTTTATCCATGGGAGGGAATGATTTCCAATTTTTTATGATAGCCTGATAAAGATGAAGAAAGACCCCTTTAGGCCAGTGCATTTTATTTGAGAAAAGCCCATCATTTTTGGCTTTCCACACACTCCAAAACCAATGTGAGAGAGCTAAGTACCATAATAATTCCAAGGATAGGAGATTCCAAGGTGGTTTCCATTGCTTGATGAGATCAAGCACATTATCTAATTTTACCCAAAAAAGATTGAATTTATTCAGCATCCAGTTAAATAAAGTCAAACTAAAAGGGCAATTTAAGAACAGATGGTGGACTGAGTCCTCCACTTTTTTGCATAATGGGCATCTATTTAGGACTATCAACCCTCTTTTAACCAATTTTTCCACTATTGGGATCTTATCTTAAGCCACCAACCAAAATAAAAAATTGAATTTGGGAGTCAGATGTTTTATCCATAGATATTTTTAGGAGTTCCATTCACTTTCTAGGTTAAGATCAGTGGCATGTCCTGAGGACACCAAGTATGTATCACTATATTTAGCAGCCCATATAAAGTGATCTTCCTTTGGGAATGTAGGTATGTGAATCTACCTGATAGAGGATTTAAGATTCTAGATCACTTGCACTTATTCTACTATATGCCCTTCAGTGGGGAGGATTTTCCAACTTTTTGATCCTCATTCACCATGCAACAGTATTTAACTTTTAAGCCCCATATTTATTTTAATCTCTTAGAGTAATTAACCCAAGTCTATTATGAGGAGAGGGGGGTAGTGAATAACCAAACATCTTCCCAAGAGTCAATTTTCTCTCCATTTCTAATTTTTTATTTTATGCCTTTCATGAGAAGATCCTTATAGTTGGTGATGGCTTTCCAAAATGTGGATCCATCCACAAGACCCTCTTCCCATAAAAATTCATTTGCTTTCATCCCTTCTAGGTATTTGGCCTTGACAATTCTTTCCCATTCGCTATCTTCTTTCATGAGTCTCCATCCCATTTTTATTAGCAAGGCCATGTTCATATAATTAAAGCTTTTAAGACCCATCCCTATGTTTGCTTTAGGAAGACAAGCTTTTTCCCAAGAGATGAGATTCAACATGAATTTATCTTTAGTGCCCCTCCATAAGAAATTATTTTGAATTTATTCAATTTTGGTAGTAACCTTGGAGGGTATCCTAAATACAGACATTTGGTACATAGGGATACTCTAGATCAAGGTTTGAGTAGCTAGAATTTCCCTTCCTATGTCAAAAGGTATCCCTTCTATCATGCAAGATTCCTTTGAACTCAATCAATGAGGGTGTTTCAAAGCTCATAATCCATTTTTCCTTCAAAAAGTGAAATGCCCAAATGGATTACTGGTAGTTTTCCCACCTGGCATTCCAATATTCTAGCAATTCTTCTTTGTTGAATGAGTGGGGTGTTAATGAAAAATAGAGAGCTTTCGCAAAATTAATACACTGATTCGAAATAGCTTCATATTTTTTTAAGATGGATTTCAGGCATTTGGCTTCCTCCATAGAGGCTTCCCCTAAGATAATGGTACATTCCCAACCTGTTCATGCATGATAGGCTCAATATTTAGTGCTAATTAAATTCCTTTAATCAATCCCTGGGAGTGAGCTTTCAACAAACTCCTTCTTAGTGTTTCTGCTACAATGATGAAGAGGTATGGAGAGAGGGGGTCTCCCTGTCTTAGTATTTTGGAAGAAGGGAAGAACCCTTTTGGAACCCCATTTATGATAACAAAAAATTTGGGGGTGGCTATTCAATTCCAAATGATTTTCCTTATACCTTGATTAAATCCCAACTTTTCTAGAATCAACATTAGGAAGTGCCAAGAGACCCGATTATAAGCTTTAGTCATGTCCAACTTAAGGAGCATTCCTTGCCTTGAGGATTTAGAGATAGAATTTATGGCATCATGAACTAGGATGATTTCATCTATTATTTTTTTACCAGCCACAAAAGCACCCTATTACTCCCTGATGACTTTATCTAACAAATGTTACATTTGCTTTACAAAGATTATTGAGCAAATTTTTTACGTGTTATTGAAAAGGTTGATAGGGTAGAAGTCCAATAAATTATTTGCATCCTGATTTTTTGGAATCAACACTAAAAAAGTGTTATTAGTTTCTCTAAGGATGGTTTTGGATTAGAATAATTCTCTAGCAACTGCCTCGACCTCAGTGTGAATTATGTCCCAAAAAATTTGGAAGAAAAATGGGGGGAAGCCATCAGGTCTTGGGGCTTTGAAGCCTTCTATCACAAAGACCATCCTTTTTATCTCCTCTTCTAAAGGGACTTTAGAGAGGGAGGCATTGTCAATATCAAAAATAACTTTGTCAAAGTTATCCAGCGTGTTAACCACAAGTTTTTCATCT
Source organism: Torreya grandis (assembly GCA_037957365.1). Taxonomy (NCBI): domain Eukaryota; kingdom Viridiplantae; phylum Streptophyta; class Pinopsida; order Cupressales; family Taxaceae; genus Torreya; species Torreya grandis. Next base: position 530,522 of record JARHVA010000153.1, read on the forward strand.
GGGATAACTTCTTCTGTGAGAAGGTTTTTTAAAAAGCTAATAGTATGCAATGAAATATCCTCATCATCTCTACTAATAAACCAATTGTAAATTTGTAATTGAGAAATTCTATTAATATTTCTATGTCTCATTGTCAAATGATGAAAAAACTTGGTATTCATATCCCCCTCCTTCAACTAGGTGCACCTAGACTTTTATCTCCAATATGCTTCTTCCCATGCTTCAAGGTTATGAAATTGACATATAATTTCCTTTTCCCTATAATGAATCTAATCCTTGATGTCTTTCATAGTTGAGATATCTTCAATTGTTGATAGTTCCACCTCCGGTGTCCTATTTTGTAGGAAGATGTCATCGAAGACTTCTTTAATCCATATTTTCAACTTCACTTTGAGGAAGCTTAGTTTTTAGTCAAAATAAACATATCTAAACTCAAGAATGGTTATTTCCACCATTCCCTTAAGTATTCCATTAGATTTGGATGATGAAGCCACATGCTTTCGAATTTGAAGGGATTACATTCAAGTTTCAAGATTTTATCTCCTTCAAAAATTAAAGGGTTATGGTCTAACCCAATTTTGGGAAGGTAAGATAGCCTATTGGAGAAGTGAATATCCCAATTTAAAGAAATCATAACTCTGTCAAGTCAAACCTAAATCAAATTTTCACCCATTATTCTATTAGACCATGTGAATGGGTTTCTATTTAGATCTACATCCACTAAACCTGCATTTGTAATGAAGTCATTAAAGTCTATGATTTTTATAAAATTTCTATGCCCCCTCTTTTATCCCTAGGAGTAAGGGGGTGTTGAAGTCCCCATCAACAATCTAGTTCCATCTATCACAGGTCCTTCAAAAGGTCAACAGGGTTTCTCATAAATTATTTCTAGCAGATTTGATGTTTGAGGCATAGACATTGGAGAGGATCCATTCCTCATTGTTATCTAAGTATTTGAATATGATGAAAATCTCATCATTTTTCTTCTATATAATATTTCCTCCAAGATACTTTGGATTCCAAAAAATAGCCAAGCCCCCAAAGGTGCCTTTAGAGTCTGAGGCTAATACATGAGCTTTTCTCTAAATTTTCTCAGCACATGATCTTAAGATAGTTTCATACATTTTGGTTTCTTAGATAATAAGAATAGTAGGGTCAACTCTTTTAATAAGATTACAAAGGGTTCTCTATTTTTTAGGATTTTTTAAACTCCTGACATTGCAAGTTAGGATTTTCATTTCTTACTCAGATGGATTTTAAGGGTTTGTTGGGAACCCTTTTCTATTTTTTTAGCCACTTCTAAATTCTTTATGACCATTTTGGGTGACCCACCCACTAGTTTTGGGGTGACTCCAATATTATGTTTCTTCCTCCCTTTTCTAATTTTGGAGTTTATAGTAAACCCTTCTTTTGAGAGCAATTCTTGAGGTGGAGATTTAGTCTCAGAACATTATCCCCAATCTCTATTGGACTTCAAAGACTTTAAAAGGGGAGAAAGAGGGGTATCTTTGTTAAGGGGAAAGTTGACATAGCCCAAGATATAAAGAGGAGGATTTTTTGAACCAGAGTTTTATCTTTCTCAAAGGTCAGGCCTAGCTTAGGTGATTGAAAAAAACCCTAAGAGTGAGAATGAGGGGGAGGAGGAGAAAGGTGAAGGGACCATGGGGGAAAAAAGCAGGGGAAGGGGCCACTTGGGGTTAAAATAGGGGAAGGGGAGAAGTTAATGGGCTAATTTTGGAAATGAAGAAGAGAGGAACAGGAGGGGGGAGAGGCCTAAGTCACCCTGGGGAGGGGTGGCATGCTTGGGAGGGGTGATAAAAGCCTGGTGTGAGGATACGGGGAAGAAGAGGACAAAGGGGGGGAGTAAGAGGGGGGACAGGGGATTTCTAGGGGAGAGGGAGTAGAGAGGGGGAAGGGGGAAGGGGTAAGAGGGTATGAGAAGGGTTATCAGTGGGGCCTTCTCACTTAGAGATACTAAGTCAGTAAATAGATCAAGAGGAATAAAGGAGTTACTACAAGGAATACCTTTTAGGCCATTATTCAATGAGATACTTGGAGAAGCTCTGGGAGAGCCAATTCTAATTAGTTGTTCAGCTTATTTTTCCTTTTTTGGCATCACCTTCCTAGTCCATATGTGCTTAGGGGTGATGGGGTCTTTAGATTTCTTAGGACAGTCCTTCAGCATATGGATCAAAACATTACAATGTGGGTAGATGATTACTTTGTTCTCATACATAATGTGTTTCAGACATTCTCTATATTTTGACTTGATTTTGATCATATGCAACGGAGGCTTGTTCACAGGTAGAAACACATGCACTCAGGATACAACCATTCTTTAGTAGGAGAGTGTTATCATGTCAATGGTTATTGGTTACCCTAGAGCCCTGGTGATGCCTAAAATGACCTTTAGGTGCCAATATTCTAAAGGGAGTTTAGGAAGGACAAAAAAACATTTTGAATATGCATCCAAGCATTCCAAATGAAAAAAACCAAGGAAGAAAAAACATGAGTGAAGACAACAAGTCAACGGTCAAAGGAATTGAATCCAAGAAGTGCCTCCCAACAAGAAGTCTCTCTAAAAAATACCATAACAAAAATAATAATAAGAGAATGACAGAGTATGCAACCTCCCTAAAAGATCAACCAATCTCAGCTAAAAACTCTACCACTAAAATGACAGGCTAACCAAGGTCCAAAACCCCATGGAAACTAAATAACAATGTGCATAACTATACGAACTAGTGCAAGAGAATAAAACATTTGCTACAGGAGTAAACAAGAAATATAACTGAGCATCCACCAATAACACTAAATTAGAGAACAAATAAGAATAAATTAGGCTCATGAGGAAACTTGCCATAAGTAAAGAATTTGTGACAACACTAATCCTCCAACATAAAGATTAATTTCTTCTAGGTTGTCCCTATCTCTATTCTATTATGACCTAAAGGTCTTCCTCCTTGTGCATCCCCTCCTTAGAGAGAAAACCAATCACTGTATTTCACTCCCTATAAACATCCATAAAATAAATTGCATTGAAAAGGAGCAACATAGATCTTGTTTGTCATTAAAGTGGTTATAAGGTTAAATTATCCATTTTAGAAACACTTTCTACCTAATTGATGACAACCGTTGAGTCCCTAAAGACCTATAATTTTTCTATATGTATATCCATCGCTAACTTTAGTAAAAGCTTCAAATCCATAAGTTCTGTAAAAAAAATTATACACCTTCCCAGACCCACCTTGAAGTGTATGAATTTCTTGTAATTTGAAAAGATATTCCATCAGTACCACGTACAGTAGATATGCCTTGAAATACACCATCAAAATAATCCCATGCCCCAATTTGATCTATGGGTGGATTTAGCAATTAGTATTGCCTATTAGTATTTGGCATACATTTGAAATACCCAAAAATTGATCTAATTTGGGAAAGGAATTGAAAGGTAGGGATGTTTTTTTTCCTTTGAATATGTTAGTGTTTCTAGCAATCTATATTCCCCATGACACAACCAGAGGTAAAGCTTTGAACAGTTTCAACTCATACCTATTATACCATCTCTCAAAACATTCTTCCACTAAAGATCCCTACTATCTTCCTTTAACCCCTATCATCACCTCCAACTTTGTCCATACCTTGACAATATATGGACAAGTGATGAGGATATGGTTAATAATCTCTATTTCATGGAAACATAGATTACAGAATCTCAAATGGCTCGACTAATCCCATCAGCAATGAATAAGAATACCAGTGGAGAAAGAGGATAACCCTACCTTAATCCACACATGGGTTTTAAAAAATGTCAATGTTAAGCCATTTATTAATAAATCAAAAGAAACTGTACTCACACACCCTAATATCCAATTCACCATTTACAAACTAAACCCAGTATAAATTAGAAGTAATTTCAAGTAGAGTCAATTTGCTCTATCAAAGGCTTTGGATAAATATAACTTCATAATAACCATCAATAATTTCCTCATATTAATAGATTGTAGTCCCTCCTAGATCACCCTAATAACATGATGGATTTTTCTCTCATGTAAGAATCCAAATTTCTCACTAGAGATAGTCTTAGGAAAAAGCCTTTTAATCCTTGTGGAAATATTTTTTTAAATGATTTTATAGATGCAATTATGTAGGGAAATTGCCTTGAAATCATCAAAAGAGGCTAGGTTATGCTTCTTTGGAATATGATAAATGAAGTTGGAATTGAAATCCTCAAGGATCATCCCCATCCTCCTTTACTCTTCCACCACACTTAATAGTCCCCAACAAGAAAATTAAAGAAACCTCTAAAGAATTCAACCATCCAATTATTAAGCCCTATACTTTTATCTTTTTGGAAAGTAGTCAGGACAAACCACAACTCTTCCTCAACAAGCCTCTCATTTTCAAACTCATTGAAAAAGCTTGGAAAGAAAACATAAATTATAATTATCTCCACTATGTTGACTTTATCAGGTTTCTTACACAAAATCTCAAAGTGAGATCCTCCTAAAGTGGTTCTCTTCAAAAGTACACACAATATAACCATCTTCCTTTCTCATTTCCCAAATTGTATTTTATTTTAATGGTGATTATAAAAATTTTGAATTTTTTGGTGTTTTCATCACCATTTTTTTTCCACAATGCTCTACTTTTTAATTTGTATTACACTTCGATATCCGCATGAAGTTTCCTCTTCTTCAGCACATGTTCATTAAGCCTTAATTTGGTAGCCTCATCAAAATCATTATCAAAATCCCAACCATATAAATCAACAATCTTAAGTTTCATAGTTAATATATCATGTTCAACTTCTTGGCACTTTATGAGATCACAAATGACCGATGCCTTCTTTACTCTTTTCAAATTTCTTGCAAATTATAGATTAGCCAACTCTTTTGAGGTAGAATCAAAGGCCACCCACTCATCATAAACCACATTTAAGAATTCATCCTCCTTCATCCACATTATATTGAATTTAAATGTGTTCATAGGCTTAAAGTCCTTATTCTCAATCTGCAGTAGTATGGGAAGATGATCAAAATTACCTCCTGAAGATACACAATATCTAATACTCTAAGAACCATTCAACAAGGAATCGGAGATTAAAAACCTATCGATTCTATTGGCCACTCTATTTATACCAACTCTTATATTCCTCAAATTAGTTACTAACTTAATAGGCTCCATATCCACCAACCTAGCCTCCTCAATTTTGTGTTAAAAGTAATCGACGAATGGATCTATTCTCATTAAATCACCCCACACTTAAATTTTTTTAGTGGTAAAATTTAAATATACCCCAATAATGGAAATATTAGAACCCAAAACATTTTGAGCAAACATGACCTCCCAAAATGACACTTTCCTCATAAGGCCCATTAATATTCATCACAACGGAAAAAAATACATGCTCCATACATTGAAGTTCTACCCCAATGCCAGAAGAAAAAAATGTTGATCTGACTAGCCTCATAGAATTTTTCCTCCATCTTGAGACTAATCCCCTAGAACTTATAACAAAGTCCATGGCTGAAAATTTCCATTATTTTAGAATTGTAGATAAATCCCCAATAACTTTTGTCCCTTCCCCCTTAGTCTCATGAATCAAAACCATGTTCATCTTATGCAAATAAAATAATCTCTTAAGGGCCATATTTATAAATGGGTTGCCCATACATTTGATGTTAAGGGACAAAATTACCATAGATTACACCTCTTTGTGTATTTCCCTACTCTAAGGGCCCTTTTAAGTGTTTTTTAATTTTCCCTGATGGATTTTCCTAACTTCTTTGGACTGTGCTTGATATATATGGAAGATCTGACCTCTCCCCAAATGCGAACTCTCTGTCATCCAAAATATGCGTATGCCTCCTTTAATGCTAACATATTCCATGGTTGTAGTGGATTGATGAGATCATAAAGTATATCTCAATTTATCTAAAACACCTAATGAATCATATATTTCTAAATATGAAAAGCACACCTGAGTCCTAACCAATATATCAAGAATATTCACTGATTTGAGCTCCACATCATCATCCAAATTATCCATTCTAATATCTTGAGATCTCACATGCTCTCCCATTGATCTTCCATCTCCTCTCTTAATATTTCCTCTCTTTCTCCCCAAACCTTCCTTGGGAACACCAACTCAATCCTTCTCTCAAAAAAATCTAAAAAATAGTCTGCTCCACCACTAGTGGCCTTTCTTATTGGCTCATTCTCAAATCTAAAGGATGAAAATTTTGAATGATAAATAGATCCAACAACATCACATCAAGGTCATAAACACTTATAGAACTAACTATGAATGATAAATAGATCCAAAAACATCACATCATGGTCATCGACATATAGAGAATGAACTAAATTTTCCACAAACAAGTGTAAGGTAGACTTAAACATAGTCTTTTCCTCTCCCATCCCAATTTGTTTTTGACTCCCCCCAAACGATAATTGGTTTCTCAAATGACTTTAATCCACCATTTTCATTGAGAATTCACCATTATTTTCCACCTACAACTATTGAACATCTTGTGTTGCACTATTTTCCTTTGTCCCCTTCTCAATCCTAAGATTTGAAACCTCATTCCTCCTCTAGACTTTGAAATTGAAGTGAAAATGACATTAGTTTTCCAAATGGCCATATGCATGACATCATACACACCTAAAAGGGATTCTAACATATTCTAGGGATTGAATATGCTTCCAAGGACCATAATCCATTTTTATTTCCTCTTTTAATACCTCCTTCAGATCTAAATCAACTAAAAGTTTGGCAAAAGTCCTATAAGACTTTTTCAAGTAGTTATCATCCACCTTGAGAAAATTCCCTATGATATCCCTAATGGCCTTAAATACCTCCATAATCTAGAACTCCAAAGGTAGGATTGAAAGTGTTGTATCCCATTTTTAACATATGTGTAATTACTATTTGTGTATGCTGATGTGGCGTGCCACACAAACTCATTTGGTTAGACTTTTAAATGTTTTAATAATTATTTAAGTGATTTCTATCTTTTGTAAAATTGAATGAATGCATAATTAATGTGTTTTATATGTATGGATTTAATATGAACGTGATGTGATATTGACATTGAATTGCATAGGACAAAGTAAATAAGGTACAAAGTGATAGGGAGAATGTGTTAATGTTTTTTGAAACAATAACATGATGTTTCATACTTATCATGAATTATTGTTGTATTTTACATAGGTATTTAATGCATTTTTTATTTGATTGACTACTCGATGGGTTTTATTATAGTGTGTGATTGCAACATAATTTTTCTTTTCCAGATTTGTAGAGAGGGAGGGTAGCATCGAGGAGAGATGGAATGGATAGGGTGTTGAAAGGTGAGAAAAATATTATGTTGAATAATGAACTGAGTATGCCATATGATCAAGTAGATGACTTGGTCAAGGTCTTTACAATTTTTTCTGGCCTTTATTTAGTACATTATCATTATTTAATTAAACAAGTAGGAATGTGAGTGTCCAAAGATGTATTATCGTTAGTAATGTGAACTAATATGCTAATTTAAAATTGGTTTTATTTTAAACAATGCTCAAGGGGTTGATTTTGGGTGTCATGTCTAGGAAGAAGTTCACCATTTTTTAACCATAAATAAAATATAAATAGTTTGGTAAATCAAGTTTGGTAACTATCTAGTTTGAAAAGACTTAAGCATAGTGTTTTGAGCACATGGCTATCTATAAGGAGAAATAAAGAAAAACCCTACTCAAAATTAATTAAACTCAACCAAAAGCAATAAATCTCACCACATGCACCATTTTTGGATGGTTTTGTCTTAGAAATTAAATGCTATAGGGAAAAGTAAAACAATCAATTTTGTGTCTTTAGAAAAATGAAGACACACCATTCTTGAAGAAGACTTATAACTACATTAGTTGGGGAAGAAGGAGGTATTGGAAGGAGAAATAAAGGAGGGAGGACACCATTTATGGATAAAGGACTCTAGTTAGAGGAAAGAACATCCAGTTGATTGGAGGGCACCATTCTTGAAAATAAAGACTTAGAACATCATCTCCAACAACACAAGAAACCAAGAATAAATCTTCTAGTTTGATTCAAATTCTAACTACTATGTATTCCTTATTTTATGGTTAAATTTCCTTAGACTACATAAATGGATTGATTGTCTATATTGTAATTTTTTATGTTGTTTACCTTTCTTGTGATTGATTTGATGTGCCTCGACCAAGATAGAATACTTTCTATCTAGCTGGTTTAGCCTTATTAAAAGTGTCTGGATTTATTCTTTATACCATTTTTCTTTAGCTATTCCAAGAAAATGTTATTTTTGTTTCACCCTGGTCCTCTTATGGCTATTTCAGTTACTTATAATGCTTTATAACTTATGTTTCACCTTTTTTTGACTATGTATATTCCTCTTTGACTAAGTTTTAGTTAGACTAACTGCATATTACATCTCCTTGGTTGTGTATACCTTCATCATATTAGGTTACACTTATTGGTTGCATATATATCCACATGATTTGTTTTACATCTCCTTGGTTATACTGGGTTATACTTATTTGGCTTTCTCTTTAAAGAGATCCCACAACGAATCAAATGAACCACTAATGTAAGATTAAACAATACGTTAGGTTAATGTAGATGTGTATAGAAATAGGGCTTTGTAAGTGAACAACATGAATGCAATATAGTTTGAGTTCTCCCTTACCATACCACTAAACCTCATTGGTATTTTATTTCCTCTAAAGATTTAAACACTACAAGCGAATATTATGAATATCCAGAGTAATTAAGATGGATATTTGTATAAGAAGATAAATATGAATATTATAATATGCAATAGTAAGTACAAATAGATTAAAAAGGACCTAGTACATTTCAAACAGGGCTCTATGTTTTTCATGAGATAATGGTTGAGTGAACATTTTTGAAACACATTATTTAATTGAGATCATTAAGAAAAAAGATAAGAGTTGTATTGTCAGGATGAATCAAAGACCCATCTTGTACCTTCTAATTTCCAAAACCTTATATAGAATATAATTATTCTATAGTCCATTATAGTGGATGACTAAGTAATAATGACCCACGTGGTATAAAAAAATGGTTCATATGCATTGAAAACCCTATAAATAGTCATGTGGATAACATAAATTATTTTAGTAATACATTTTGAATATATTTATCATGATGTGTGTTGATTTTGGACCTACGTAGATGTGAACAAATTAATATATTATTAGAAACTAGTTAGTCATTGAACAAATCATTTCTTTACGATAATTATAAGGTAGACCTTGGTGATATGTAATTAAACTATTTAATGAAGAATGATTGAAATGTGTTCTTATTCATCTAATGGGTTTAGAATCATAAAACCTTAATAAGAAACTTTACCTAATCATTGGTTGCTCTAAAACTTTTCCTAAGTGATAAATCTTTTCAAATGTAAACCAAACTTACTTCAATCTATCTTATTATAATTAATCAAGGTGCAGGTGGGATGATGATTACATGGGTAGTATGGGACACCTATGTGAATTTTTATCTCGTAAACTCATTCCAATGATAATAGTGTTTTTTAATAGGAAACATTAAAACCTAGAAAATAGTGGATGCCTAGGTTGGGGAAAACTTGGGTTATATTAATAGACTTTGAGACATGTGTTCTAACAGATGGGAGGGAATCCTAGTTATAATCACAAAAACTCATCATGCCACTAAGTTGGATATGATAAAGGATAATTTTCAAATATATACTTGTGAATGTAAGCATTGTATACGAGTAGTATACATTAGGAATGTATTAGTTCTTTTCTCAGTTCACCGTCATACTCACATCATGCTACAAGGACTAGTTTTGATGTCAACATATTTACATAGTGATCTCTTTCTTTACTTTGAACCCTATCTATCACTATCATGAAGGGTAGAGCCATTCTCAGTGGATGATAGATGTCTAGGGGAACCAAAGGGCTCTATATTTGGATGTAAAGTTTGTTATGATACTCTCCTTCTCTGTATCTACACAATATTTCCATGCCCAAACACACACACCTCATTTTTAGAAATCAAATATAGATCCACGATAGTTTAATATATTTATTCAAGGTCCTATAAGCCTTATAGATTCATGACATTAGTTTTAATATGCAAAGGACAAAGGTCTTCCTCCATGTCTAAATTTATAGAATTATGAATTATGAAAATCAAAGCTTAAACATTGATCTTAATTTATTTTAAACCTTGGGTTTTCATAATTATTCTTGAAAATTTACTTTATGATTTATGCACTAATATAATTAATGTATCATGACCTAGTGTTTCTATGATTGCTTGCATGATCACAGTTGTGACTATAGATAAATACTTACAAATTATTCACATTTGGGCCCTACCTTTATTATTCAAAGATCGTAACAGGTGGAAATATCATGTTACCCAGAACCCTTCAGACTTTACAAAAAAATTTAAGTGTTGCAAAGAATCTGAGCTTCAAAAATCTTGATAGATGGAATTATTATGTTACTCATAATTGATCATAATTTAGCAAAGTTTTGTACTTTATCAATAGCTAGGTCACTTCAAGACATCCATGTGTAAAAACCCATTTAATTGGGACAAAGTTCACTTCAAAGAAAATTTTAAGTCTTCAAATTTTTTGAGCCCCAAGAACATGTCACACAATGTAACCACATTAACCTAGAACTAGGATGGTTTAAACAAAGTCTAATAGCCCTAAGGCCCAATAGATTAATAGCATTGAGGCTTTGAGCTATGATAATTTGATAGTTGGCATAATTTAATTAACCTAGAACCATGGAATTTTAATACCAAGTTAATAGCTTAAGGGTTTCATGGCTCCTAGGCCCTAAGTCTCCACAGTGTTGAGATCACACCATGGGGCAAGATCACCTTACCTATAGCCTTCCTAAGGATATACATAGTTTTAAATATTCAAACAATCAAGGCCCTGAGTCTATGAGTTCTTGAAGTCCAAACATTTTTCCATGTGGATCAATCACATTAGCCCGCAATCATGGAGTACATAAAGTAGGATCATAAATCTAAAGACCTGGGTAAGCAAGAAATAGACATGTGTCACAATTAAAGATACACATTGCCAAAGTACAAATAAATGAGTTCGATAGCAAAGAAAGAACCAGTAAAAGATAAATTGACACATGTCTTGAAGAAGTAATTGGACATACAAAGTTGATGAAAAGTTGCCATATAGCAAACACAAACCTACCAAAGTTGACTGGTATATTTAAATTTAAAATGGGAAAAAAATTAAAAGTTTTTACTCACATTGATGTCATATGAATTATGCATTCAAGGCATAGATTTTGGGAAATATATTCAAAATATAATCAAATGAATGTCACTTTACCATTAATTTATGAGTGAATATCACAATTTTGAGCTCTCCAAAAACCAAAAGCCCTAGTTTTCTCAATAAAATTATGAAATAAGTTCAAATAGTTGTAAAAAGGACTTACACAATTTAGATTATTGAAATGGCATCTCTAAAAGCACCACGTGTCTAGGAACCTTTTGTATACTCCATCATTGGACACACTAAGTATAATGACACGGTATTTGATAAGAGTGCCTTGGATTTGAAGTTCTCATACTATTCAGCCCTTTGGAATGAAGTGGAGTCTATAACATGATACTCTTCACAAGATTAAATATCTCAAGAGGAGAAATAATACATTGACAATCTATTGCCAATCAAGACCATGGGACTCCATTAAGTGATAGTGAAACTAGAGGTAATACATTATATTGATTTGCTATGTGATTTGTTTTTTAATGGTAATTGCTTTAGGGATTTTTTACACCTTAGGAAATTAAAAAAATGCTATTGTATACATTTATATAAGGGCATTTGAGAGGTACCTTAGGCTTGTAGCACCTAAGGTTGATTATAACTAAGTCTTTGCCAATGTATGGCTCAAGCACAACACTGTAGAAGGGAATTTGAAATAGTGTTTAGTGAAAGGTCAAAGATTGAACCCCAAGGGGGAAATTTCTTCCAATATCATCATTAAATTTAGACCTAATATTAGGATAGCCATGGCCCTTCTAAACATATTATATGGTTTTACTAGTATTATTTATGTATATGTTGAATAGGTCCCGTTATTGGAAATTCTCCTCACTTATGATAAAATTGTGGCCCTGGGAGAGGTAATTGGTGTTAGATTTATGGCCCAAATGTAAAAACATGAACAAAGTCCTGAAGATGAAAACTTTTATATGATGTTATACTTATTAGATGCATTATTTGGGATGGTCCACATAGCATATGGAGAATTATGACATCCATCAATAGAATATGTCGATAATAGAATCTTGAGGACTACTCTTTTATATTTGTCTATAGATATAAGAATGAAATCACAAGCATTTGTGAGGAAATATATCCTCAAGTTTATCAAGTCACCCATAAACTCAAATGTCTAGAATATCTAAGAATTTGAGAAGAATCATAGGGAAAATGAGGGATTATTGGTACTATCTAGATTGTACCATAATTTGAAGTGCAAGAACAAGGGCACCCCCACTATTTTTAGTATGCCACATTATAGATAAGTTTTTAGAGAAAGAGGTGGCCTACCAACTATACAACAATATAGATGAAGAACTTGAACTCAAACATCAATTATATTACTATTGACCAATTTTTGGTCTTACAGGCCAAAATTGGGCACCCCTTCCTTTATCTTGGTAAGATTCATTCAATCCATGATTTGGATAAGTCATCCCTCAACTGCCTTATGCAAAGTGCCCTTTGTCAGACCTGTTCCATGAAAAGCCAAGTATTTTCCTCTTTTGCTTGCTAAGTGTATTTCAAGTTTGTCAAGAGCAACTGCTTCACCTACAATAGTGAATTTTGGGTTTTACAAGAAACTTAACTTATGAAATTTTCATAAGCTAAGTCACTTGCAAAACTTGATTTGGTCTTCACAGACCAAATTGGGTTTTCCAAATGACTTAAGAAATTTTTATAAGTTAAGCTACTTGAAAAACCCAATTTGGTCTTTGTGGTGAAATTCAGACTTTGAAAATGACTTTAATTATAAAGGTTTATAATTAAAGTCACTTGTAAAACCCGATTTGATCTTGGCAGACCAAATTGGGTTTTGCAAGTGGCTTTACTTATTTGCCTTATAAGCAAAAGTTGATGTAAAAATTGAAGTAGAGGCTTACAAGAAGTCCAAAATGGTCTATAAAGAAGGAATCAAGTTTCCAAAGTGCCTTTACCTGAAAAATTTATGATTTTATAGCCCATAAGAACCTGATTAATTACAAAAGGTAAGGGATTTATCTGAAGGGCACTTCGACTGCTCGTAGGGCAACTGCAAAAGTCCTGAAGGGTAAGTGTCTTTTTGGAGGGAACTTGGGTAAAGAAAGATGACTCTTTCCACTTTTTTGAAGGGTCGATTACAGGAATGCCAAAGGGTATGTGCCCTTGTGGAGGGCACTTAAGTAGCAAACAGGGCCAATTCAGAAAGCTTGAAGGGCAATTTGGAGGCTAAAGAGCCCTTGCAGAGGGCAAGTGATGAAAAAGTGGACCTTTCCCAAAGATATAAAGGGTATTTTTTAGCATAAAAAGGCCCTTGTGAAGGGTAACCAGCTAAAGAGGAAGACAAAGGGAAAGGCTCGAAGGGCACTTGCCCTTTGGGAAAAGAGACAAGCGAAAAAGAGATTTCCTTTAGAAAAATGTCCAAAGGAATTCCTTCAAATATTTTTCCAAAGGAAAGAGAGGCTCGAAGACACTTTCCCTTTATCGAAGACACTTTCCCTTTAGGAAAAATACTGATTCAAAGGAATAATTCATGTGGATAAATGTCTGAAGGAAATAGAAGCTCACACAAAAGCTAAAATCCCAAAGGCCACAAAGAAGTGAAGGAAACCCTTCGGACATTTTGTCTAAAGGAATTCCTTCAGACAAATATCTAAAGGACTTGTCAAGGGAAAATCCCACCATAAACAATAAGCAAGTGAGCAAGGAAAAAGGCAAGGAAGAGATAGAAAAGAAATAAGACATGCGGGAAGAAAACAAGAAAAAACAAGTCAAAAAAGAACCCATAGAAAAGAAAATGGCAAAGAGCCCAAAAGCCAAGTAAATGTGAGAGGAAGAAGACAAGACAAAGACCAAGGACTGAGAAGGAATAGAAGATCATCAAGAGCTTGAAAGTATGATAAGTAAAGAGAAAAGGAACCAAAGCAAAAGAGAAATCAAAAGAAAGAGACAAAACATAGGTAAAGATAAAGTGGAAAAGATAAATCTTAGAATAGTTCTAGCAACTTGACAAAGTCAAAAGGTAGAATCAATGACCATTCAAAACAAGACAAGTGGCATAAACACACATAGAAAAAGGAATTAGTACATTTTGGTGGAATATTATCTATCAAAAACCAATAATTAGATTGGTTTTTGAACTATAGAGATTAACATCTCATGTTTTTCATGCTTCACCATTAATGCACAACCAATTGCATCCAGGCATTGAAGAGATCACAGTCAGTCACAACAACTTGGAATGGCTTTGTCAGTTATTGGGAATGAGTTTCCCATGCTTGTGTAGCCCAAGAATAGTAGAATTAGTGGTTTAGATAGTCTACAGCATGGTCTCCACATGCAGTTTGAAGATATGACAGCAATAATGGTCTCTTGTTTCATTAGATGTTTAACTCAACATGGGTCTCCATTACTAGTGATGTCAACCATCTTGTTTCCAGCATTCTATATATTTGTAACCTCTCATTTGAGAAAAGGTATCTCTTAGCTTGTATGGTAAAACCCTAAATAAATTTTACCTTGAATCTAAGACATATCTTTTACCTTTTTTTGAGTGTTTCACTAAGCACACATTTAAGTGTTCATTTTTTGAAAGTGTGGTCTCTTTCTCTACTTTCATGCACTAACCCCAACAGTGTCTATTGTTTGTGTTTTCTTCTCTTACAGGTCATAGGAAGTGTCTAAATAAGTATAGGCAAGTGACTAGGTTGTGCAACAGTGTCTCAGAACACCTTTTGTGCTAGTTTTTTTCTCTCTTATCTCTCCATAGGACCCCTTGCTGAAACATTGTTGTAAGGAAGGTCTCATTTTGAGTGAAGTGTAGGCTAGCTTGTCTTGATTTAAATTATATGTCAAAGCTAAGTAAACCATCCATTTAGTACATCACCACATATTTTAGGTTATGATTTTACTATTTTTCTCTCCCTTTTCATCCCCCCAAGTAGTTAGTAATAGGAAATCTAGGGCCTCAAGGTGCATCAAGGGGAGCTAGCCCCTAATCTAGAGATTCATCCCTCACATTTTCCACCCATAGCAAAAGGGATGTATTCATTGTGTCGCATGGATGAAGAGAGTTGAGCCTCCTTTTAGAGGGTGTAATCTACCATATCAACAATTACTATAAGACCCCTCTAAGCATTGGACAACTTCAACTTGTGATGAGGGCATAATGTAACCAAATAAGGAAAATCGCATCCCATTATAATTTAAAGGTGGTCCTTTAGGGAATGGGACCCTAAAGGAAACATGAAACATTGTATTCAATCCCTTAAGGAGAAGATGGGGGTGACCATTACATATGGCCACCTAGAGTATGAGCATGATGATATCTTCATGACTACATTAGATGGCTCAAAAGTGTGGATACATATGAAGAATAGTCAAATGTCCATGATAGTTACATGATCTATTTAGTATGACCCAGACATTACCAAATAGAATGAAAATAAGATGTTGGAGAGGCACAAAGAGTTTGGAAACATTAGTGGCCTCCAACACAACCATAAGATCCAACAAGACAAGACATGTCTCCCTCTCCTATAGGAGAAAAAACTAATCTACAAAAGGGAGAGTATAGCAATCAAAGGGAAGAGAGCCACAAAATTAGAAAGGAAATTCTTAGAGGTCTCTGTAGTCCCCATATGGCCATCACACATCCATCTAAAACTACCATTTTTTTAATGACCACTATAGTTGAGAGGATTGTACCTCCTTAAGATAGGCAAAAGAGCACATTCTTTGTGGAACCTCTTCTTCCACTTACAACACCTACATAGGTGAGTCTCCCATTTTTTATGTAAGCTTCCTTATCATTTATCCCATCCACTCCTCCATACCCTCAATCACCTCATCTAGGTCCATCTCCATCCATTACCACTAGTGAGGGGGCATCTCCTTAGACACTCCATACTTTTATCAATATCCTCTCCATCCACTCCTCCATGCACCACTGTTGTTCTACCCTCCATTACTTCAACACCGCCTATAATAATAGTCCCTACTACAATGGTTCCTTAATTTGTTTCATCATCCTCTTCACCTACCATTCCCCCCATGGTCACTCACCAAAGTAAGTCCAAATTTCTTCCAACCTCCTCCAAAATTTAGCAACTAGACGAAAGACCATCATTAGGTCTTATTACTCCAATAAAATTCTTTAATGAGGAAAAAGCAGAGAAACAGAAACATGGACATGTAATATCCTTAGTGGACTATGTTATATATGAGGAGGAAGGAAATACATAAATAATGATGTGAATACAGCATAGGTCAAGAGAGGAGGAAGCCCAAGGAGAAGCATATTAGGAATAAAAATTATAAAATGCTAAAGCATTGAGCCTAGGAAGTTTATAAGAATAAGAAACTCCAACTGGAGCATTAAGCCAACAGATCCTCACTGAGGAAGAACAAAAAAGAATCAATAAGGTAGTATCTTCTCTTAATTATTTTTTTACTATTATATATACTCAAGCTATATAATTGCCTCCATCTATTCCAAGGCCTCCAATTTCTAGTTCAATTTATTCTTCTATTCTTTCAACATCCACACCAATAACGACTCTAAAGAAAATAGCCTATTTTAAGAATTTAGTTTTAATTTCCATTTTTTATCCTAAATGATCTGAAGTTCAATTTGGAAAAAGTTTCCAATTTGTTACGAAATCAATTTCACAGTGTAGAGCTCATTGATAGATTTTTGACGCTTTTTGTGGTTTGTAAAACGGACACCGTATGCAAAAGATATGGTCTATTAAAGTTTTCTTGCAACTAAAAAAAATGTGGTGTCGCAAGATGACGTGGCGCAATGTGGACACGCCAAGTGGACCAATCAGAAGGTGAGATGTGGAAATCAATGGGTGTCTAAAAACTTTGGGTGGTTTTTGTCTTTGATAGCGTACATGGATAAATGTGTTGTATTTGTAAAGTCCGTAGAAAATCTCATTGCATTGCAAGTCCGTAGAAAATCTCATTGCATTGCAAGTCTATAAAAAAGCGCATTACATTCCGTAGATAAGCGCATTGCAAAGTCCATAGAAAATTTAAAAATGTTTTTTAATATTTATTTGTAATTAATGTTTGGTAATATCATGCCCCAGCGACATGGGAGAAACAAGCCAACTTGCCACGTCACATGCCGTGAGAAGTGGGAGAATGGATCACGTTCCATGAAGGCCAAGTCATAGTAGCGTATATGCTAATTGATACAACAACCAATGGATAAGCCAAGTTGGTAACCAACCAACAAACCCATGCTAAGTTTGGCGTGGAGAGCCCACCAAAAAGTCATTCGGTCGATTCAAAGGAGGCCGCCTAACTATTAAAAGACTTGAAGCCGTTTTGATTTCCCAAATGTGGGATAAATGATAAGTAAAGTGCACACAAAGGAGGCCGATGGGTTTGGAACACCTGACCTGTCGTGTAAAAAGAGAAGAGCCTGACCAACTCGCCCATAGGAGATACAATTAAAATAAACCCACGAATTTGTATTTAAAGGAGAGCATTCAGCGGACTGTGTAAGGAACAGAATAGACCAATTTGTTGTATTTCCTCATTTTGGAGCCCTTAGAGGCCGAACCAAAGCTCGGAATAAACTACAAACTTGTTTAGAATTCTGATATGCTCTATGAAATATATTTATTTTTCCATTTTGGAGAATTGGTGATGCCATTTTGAGCTATAGAAGTTACCAATTTTGATTTGGAGAAGCCTCTGCGTGTGATTCAAGAAGGTGAAGGACATGCTGAGTCAGCCAAGGTCTTTCGAAGGTCTGAAACACTATTTTTTTTAGAGATAAATGATATATTGTTGATTTTAAGTATATTTTAACTTGAAAATTTGAGCAACATTAATTGATCAGTTCGATAAGAACCTGGGGACGTAGGAATTCTGAACCCCATAAATAATTTATGTGTTTTGCTCTTTGGATTCATTTTTGCATTTCAATTTCAATTAAATTGCAGATTATAATTTAGATTTAAATCAGAATGCAAAATTTAATAAATTGATCATTTACGAGAAATTGAGTAAATTGGGAACTTAGAAAAATCTGACAGTTTCAGAGAATAAATGATGTGAACTTTCAATTCACCTGTATTTCAGTTTTGAAACATGATTCTTGAATCAGATTTTAATCAGTTTCTAAATACTCTAATGTTAAAAAGTTGAGAAATTTTCCACTTCCAATTCAGTTAAATTTTTGGAATTGAGAACTTAAGAGATCTTGGTAAACATTTATAAAAAGTAGTGAAGTTCCTACTGGTGTTTACGGATCAAATTTTGGTATCAGAGCAGTTAGAAAACTGGGTTAGCTTCTGATTGTGTGATTTGACAGTTTCTTTCAATTATTAGTTTTCAATATCACTTGATTAGATTGCAGTGTGCAATTGTGGAATCAGTGTGTCCACAGGAAAACATGGGCAAATTGTCACATAAAGCCAAGATGGAAGAGCTTGAAGCCATCAATACTCAAATTCAGGATGAGAATGCTTTTCTAAGAGCTCGATTGTACTCCTTAGATGAGGAGATTGCAAGTTTGAAATCAGAGCTTGAATCTAAGGATGAGCTCTTGATCAAATTGCAGTGTAGTGAACAAAATAAGGCCATACCTTCTTCCTCAGATGCAGAGACTATGAGTACACTGTAAGTTATTCACCACATAATTCATCTACTTTTTCTTTCCATTTAGATTTGGATTCAAGTAATGATGCTTTTGGTAGTTTTGAACAACACACTAAGGGTATAGGATCCAAATTGTTGAAGAAAATGGGATTTAATGGAAGAGGTCTTGGTCGAGATGGCCAAAGAATTACTAACCCAATATAAGTAGAGCATAGATCTGTTCATGCAGGTTTGGATTACACTAGTGGGCAAGTGGAAATTGGAGAAACTCCCTCCATGGCTAAAGGAAGACAAGCTTCTAATAGCAAAGGACCGAGGCCACTAGAAGAGCATGTGTAATGTAAGAGGACATGTAGCTGAGGTATTGAGATTCCACCTCCTTGTTCCTATACTAGAGTTAGCACTAAATCTTCCGATCCTCTTTTTATGTTTAAGAAATTTGGATTTAACATTCAGAAGATGATGCAATCATTTCCATGCACTTTTTTTGGAATGCATAACCACAGTGTTGCATTTTTTGGAAGAGACATGCTTTGCTTAAGCAGATTGTAGGTGTTCAAAACCATTCTCGTCATGGCAAAGCGAGAAGAGGTAAAAGGGAGACCTCACCTAAGAAGGTTGTTTGCACTCATTGCAATATGAGTGGGCATCAGATTGATCATTGTTTTAAACTTCAATCATCTTCTCATTTTAAACATGGTAAAACTAGGATGATTTATCAACCTATTACTAAGGTCAATGAAGTTAAATCAATCCATAATGATGTTAAGGAATCCACTAAGGAAATCAAGTTAACTAGGCAGAAAATTTGATTAAGTGGATTAATAATGCACTTGTTTGTCAAAGCATTGTTAAGAATTCTATTAAGGGAAAGAACAAGCTTTGATGATGCATTAGTAGAGCATGTGAGAACACTTCGAGATAGGTTCGTCATTCGAAGTATTTCAATTCTTATGTTTAAAAGCTCTATGTTTTGGAATCTCCTATTTATGTTATGTGAGTTGTCTAGAGGACTTAAACTCATTTGATCAGTTGGAGATAAAAGCAGAATGCATGTTGTAGGTTGAGTTAATTCCTTACAACACTTGTCTCATATTTGACTGCTATTTTTAGAATGTATCTATTTTTGGCACATAGATGTATAGATGCATTATAAGACCCTATGGGCATGTTTGGATGTTAGGCAATATACACTTTGTGTTGTTTGCATTTGCTTAGCATATAAGTCCCATACCAGGGCATTGTATTGCAACATTTCATGTATGTTGTTGACATTAACAAACTTGTTTTGCAGTTACATTGAGAATTGTTTTAGTTTATTGATAGTTCACCGCTTTCTAGGATGTGACATGGGCAGACAGTTTTGGTATGTTGTGATCAAGTTATTGGCAGTTGCAGATTCTTTTACTCATGCCATGTGTAGGCATTTTCAGTTGAGTTATGAATCATTTATTTTTTCAATATTAATCTTTGCTATGATGGGGTTTTATTTGATGTGATGCAGTAGACCAGTTATAAGATTTCAGGTGATAGTCGACTTTTGGAGACCAAAAGCCTTTTTATAGGGAGGTGTGATCTGGAGTTTAGTTCAGAAAAAGTTTCCAATTTGTGATGAAATCAATTTCACAACCTATAGCTCATCGAGATCTTTTCAACACTTTTCGTGGTTTGTAAAATGGACACCGTATGCAAAAGATATGGTATGATGAAAATGAGGTCCTAGAAATTTCAAAACACGTGAAGATCACCGATGTGATTACCTTTACTAGAGAGTTAGTAAATAAGCCCAAGTTTGAGACACTCCTTAAGGCAGCTGCAAATAGCTTTAAGGAGAAAGTTGAGGGAACTATAGATAAAACTAATGATGAGATCCTACAGATGATCAATTTTGTTAAGGATAAAGTGACAAAATTTTAAGCCTTTGTGGTTAAATTAAAGATCTCAAAGGTAGAGTATACAAGGTTGATGGTTGAAGCCATTAAAATATTCAAGCATGCCCCACTCAATTTTGATATTATTAATAAAGAGTTTGATACAACACATGTATTATTTATAAAACTCAGAGCTACAAATGGAATGTTAGGGTCAACACCTAGCATGAAAACAACTAAAATTACTACCACATGACCCCAAGGTCTCCAATTTTTTAGATATATAGCTATGCATAATCCAATAAGGCCAATTTTGATTCCTCAAGGGCCTACAATGTCTATTTCTAGTTTTACCTTTGTTACTTAGTCATTTTCCTCTACTAGTGGTGCCACATCAACACCACTCTAAATATAAATATGTATTTACATGTTTTAGTTAAGTTTTAACTAATGGTTCCTAATTTACTTGGCATATATATATAGTATTTTAGTCAAGGAATTCTATTCTAGGCAAATACTAGTGTACATATATAATTTGCATGAAATTGACACACAATTTCATTTTAAGAGATGTAAATTTAGACTTCACTTGGAGGGCAAGGCCTTCCCCTCCCTAAGCCTTTATATAATTTTATCCTCCCTATCCCAAATAGAGGAGAATTTTGGCTATTAAGAATAATAATAAATTCTATAGATTATTTTGCACTTGGTCTTGATGTGTAAATTTGATTCTTCTCCAAACATGTGAACCTTATAAAAATTTATTTCATTCTGGTATCTGAGTCTCTTGGTTATGCATGATCATTCTCTATAGTTATTCATATTATGTTATTACTAATTTTATTGTCTTTTGTGTAATAATCATAATTTTCCTTTGTATATGTCCAATTACAATCTCACATTGGCAGTAACCTTTTGTTATATATGCTAAAGTTTAATGTATTCTTATTTCCTTGGAATCTTAAATTTGTTTGATTATATGTGTGATTATATTATATTTCAATAAACATTGGTTCTTGATTGCTTTTCCAACCCCTAGTTCAAGAACCGGCTTATAAAATTTTTATTTTTTTGGTCCACAGGCCTTCTTTTCTACCCTACCTTTCCCTCTTTTTGAGTTTATTTTGGTTAGACCCACCTTAGGTAAGATCAATAATATATCCACCCATCTCAAGTAGATATAAATTCACATCCATAACTAACCATCTATTATAAATAATTACTCCATTCACTGTTATTCCACTAATAGGTTGTTTACATACCCCATAACTCATGCCTTGGAGTGAATTTATTTCACTGATCCTAAAATGTTACAAGCTATCTTGTAAGGTTCCCTAGTGTGCATAAAACCCACATAAATAGGAATTTAGTTGGCACTAATAGGTCCTAAACCTTTATATTTATGGATAACTGAACCTTCATTTATTTATTAGACTTTAACTTGATGCCCTCTCCTTCTAATTATATTAATTTATATTATTTTCTTGACGTAATAAACATGAATTAAATTCAATGATAGCATGAGGGCATCAGCCTCCACCTCTATTTCTTGAAAATAATCACTTGAATTGCACTAGATATACTCAGAAGATTAACAAGGTCCACCTTAGACACTAACTTGTTATACCCACCTTTGTAAATCCATAGGAAAGTTAGGTCAGATGAATGTGTCTTAAGAAGACCCAGACTCAATCATACTCTCCAAATATATGACCACATCTTTCTCTATGTCCAATAAGACAAACCTAGATAACTAGTTCTGCTATGAACATCATTAGAGATATGCATAATTTACCCAAAAATCCTAAAAATTATCTTCCTTCCATTTCTCCCTCAAGAGGTAGGATTATTGAAGAGCACATAATGGATTTTAAAATTACTTTAGGGATATTGAATATAGTAAATGAGGATGTGGCATGTAGAATCTTTCCCTTTACATTATAATATGTTGCCTATGATTAGTTTTATTGTTGCATCTAAGATCCTTTACACCTCTGAAGGCACTCATGGGATTAAGAGTGTTGAATGGGAAAGCAGGAGATAATGCATGGGATAAAATATCCCCCTGTTAATTTTAGGATTGATTTTGACTCAATCTAAGGACTAAGTAGGTTAACCTATGTTACTCGAAAAGGCATGACTATTACTATTAGGGGTTCAAGATATGTGCAATTGCACCTAGGGTGAGTTGTTAGCTAAGGGAACTCTTAGTTTTTGCTTGTTTTTTGGGCCACCCTTCATATATGTCTAAAATAGGGGGAATGTTTGAGTTCTAAAATGAACAACAAAAGGAGCGTAAATTAGGGTAGGAAAGAGTAATTTCATGCCAAAAATGTATTAATGCTTTAATAACTAATTTAGATTCCCTAACATAGTTATACCACTATGTGCCAAGCTTCACTGAAGGTTCTAACTTGATATTGCACAATGAGAAAGGTCTGAGGAAATAGGAAAGAATGCTTGATTTCTAAACCCCTCACTAAATGTTAATATTCAAAAACCCATAGTAAATAAGCATGGACTCTTCAAAGATAACGTGTACGTTAACACGCATATTATAAATATTATGAGGTAAACAAAAAGGGTTTATAAATGGGTTAGAATAACAAGGCACATTATAACCACTACACTCATTAAATATCAGAGCTTTAGCACAATTTTCTTAGCACTAACATTCAGGTAGAACTAAAAATGATTAATACTTTGACAAATAGACATGAATTTTGTATAAATTTAAAGATTGAATTCATCAAAAAATAAGTTTGTTTACAAATATATCGATCATGGTAGACATCTAAAATCCAAAAGGGTGAAGAAAGAAGTAGGTAAAATACTGAATTTATTCCAACAACATTTTAGGACTAAAAAATGTTGACCTTCAAAATAGAATACAATTACACATTTATAGATGAAGATAGGGCTCATCTCCTAGTAGCCAAGATTCCCATATAGGAGAAAATTCTCCCACTCACACCAAAATATACCTAAGGGCCCACCTAACTGATACATGGAGGAGTTATAGA
This sequence comes from Torreya grandis, assembly GCA_037957365.1. Classification (NCBI taxonomy): domain Eukaryota; kingdom Viridiplantae; phylum Streptophyta; class Pinopsida; order Cupressales; family Taxaceae; genus Torreya; species Torreya grandis. The sequence goes on from JARHVA010000153.1 coordinate 554,348, forward strand.
TGAACTACCTCCCAATTGCATGGACTCTACTTCCTTAACCATCACCATTGTTGCCACTAAGTCAAATTCCTAATCTAGCTTGGCTAGATTCATGGATGGTTCCTAAAATATTCCTTCTAACTAGGCCACCAATATTTAGTATACTTGAAGTGGGGTTGACATATCCACTTGGACTTCCAACACTTAGCTAATGTTCATGGTGGATTGGGTCAAGAGTTCAAGCATAGCCTAGGTTCCATCCTTGTTTACTTTAGCCACCTTATTCTACATAACCTGGTTGAAGTGACCCAAGTGGACTCCAATTCACCCCTATCCAATAGAGTGCCATCTGGGTAAAACAGCACTAAAATATTAACTTTTTTGAAGTAAGCCAATATCTTCTTCTTGCCTTCTTCCAGGGAATTCACCATAGTCTATGCTAAGCCTATCCATTCCTTAATTTTTGCCCTTATACTCCCAACGTATGTTTAATACAATCTTAGGTCTGAATTTGGCATAAGATTCATCTCTGGGAACATGCCCTTTTTTACTATGACTGCTAGTTTCTTGTATTTTCTCTCTACTAGAGCAATCCTTTCCAAATAAGCTTGAGTCCTCTGAATATACATCCTATAACTTAATTTAGTCTCTACCACTTTTCCTAGTACTAAGAAAAGTTACAAGAGGGCATCCTTGACTTGTCTAATTAGGCTCATTAAGAAGCAACTTTTCACTTACCCTTCAAGGGATCAGATATACTTATGCATGTCATCCATTAGTTTCTCTGACATGTCATGGGTGGCTCAGAGGATTGAGATTAGGTCTTCAGCCACCTTTTCCTCTCCCATGGGATTCCTCACCTTTGTGATAGAGAATAGATCCTATTGGGTCTGTTAGACCATAGGGTTTCCCTCTTGGATGAAGTTTTGAGTCAGGATCTTCCACGTATTTCCTATGGTGTGATCAAATCCCCAATGCACATCTGGGTCACCCTGCATTTTCATCTCAGGTGCTTGAGACATCATATCCATACCCAAGGTTGGAGGAGGTATTAGTGGGGTGACATATATGGTGGTGATATGTGGAGGATGAGGTGGAGGGGGCATGGAGGAAGTAGAAGGGATGAATGAGAAAACTAGTGGAAGAGTAGGCAAAGGGGCATAAGGAGGTAATATGAATGGAGATGCCCAAGGGAATATCTAGGCCTACCACTAACTCAAAGTCATGTTATTCTATGGGGATATGACTCTAAGGAGAGGGGTATTTAGTAGCAAGGAGGATACTGGTTGATTAAATTTTAATCCTTAGACGCTTGGGATGAGGGAAAAGGGAGGTCAAGAAATGACACAAGTAACCATGAGGGGTGGTGTAGGAGGAGTAGTGGGAACTTTTAGAGGAGGATGAGTCAGATAAATTAATACTTGAATGGAAGGTCAAAGTTTCCTTCTACTTCTTCCTTGGCCTCTTACTTAGGTTAGCTTGGGCCACTGTAGTTGATGAAGTAAAGGTGGTATAAGTTGTAGGGACTGACTGACAAAGCTACTAGACCATGGAGGGTATATATAGAATAGTCTAGGATGTTTGAGTTATGCACATAGGTGCGCTTATTATGGGAGCTACAACCACACTATCTAGAGGTGGGTAGACTATGGGCACTCGGATCTATGGAATGACTAGTGAGGGCATCATGGATGTCCCAAGTTATGAAATGGATGGGGTAAATGGGAAAGAGGAGGCTAGAAGTAATTGAAAATGAGGGGATGCATCACCTAAGTGGATGGTAGGGCAGTTGGGAAACCTAGTGGTGCCATGAGAGGTTTTTAGAGAGTGGAGGGAGTAGGGAAAGGGACTTGTCCTAGTGTCAGTTGTTGATCTCACAACAGACTAATCTTAAAGTTACTACTAGTATCAAACTTGAGGTCTTGCATAGCCTTAGGTCAAGTCACTTAAACTTGATCTACTTGGGGGTAAACTACATGGGTTTGAAATTGTTGGGGGTGAGATGATTAAACTAGAGGAGGTGGTGGAGGAGTTGAGGGTTGAGGTGAACGAGGAGAAGCTGTCAGGACTCCTTATAGAAACTTTTTGGAGATATGTGAGGGAGTTTCCTTGATGTTCTTTGCATGTTGAGCTGATATAAAGGAGGCAATAGATGGCTTAGGCTAAACTTTTTCCCTTTCTTCTTCCTTTAGGCTTAGCACCTCTTGGTCATTGATCAGATTCAAGTATAGTTCATCATCATCCTCAAGCTAGTGGCCATAGTTGAGCTTGAGATTGGTTAAGTACTTATCTAAGTGGGACCTAATGATTCTGCATGGATCTTAATCTTGGTGCCCAACTCTTCTCAAGTCTAAAGAATCCCTTTTGGTTGCCATATTTTATAATAGAGGGAAGGCCCTATATACATGGTGCCTAATAGTGATTGGGAGGGGTGGGTAGACCTTCATTTGATGACTAATGTAATGCCTAAAGACACCTTCCACTAGCAGATACATGATTTCTTGCTTCACTAGGTGGTCCAAGACTTGGTATGGTAAGTATTGGGGATATTTAATAATTTCTACCACTTGAATGATGGTATCCTCTAGATAGTACCAGTAATCATTAATGGAAGTGAGGGAGTCCCTAATTTCTTTTGATAGTTAAGGCATGAGTGCCTCATTGATGGAATTATAAACCATCAGGTAGAATAAATCACAAATCTTATAGCTTATATAAGACTACATGGACCACTGTGCCTCTAAGAACCTATGCAGGAAAGGCAAATGGATTGAAGGTGAGTGTCTTGCATACTACATCCACTATGTATCTCATTATATATAAATTTTTGCCTTCCCAGGCATCACCTATCACCTTGATCATGTTAAAGTTAATTATCCCTCAGAGGTTAGGGACATACTCACCTTAGAGAATTATTTAGAGTGGGGGAATCCATATGAGGTTGACATGTAGATAATCACTATCCCTAAATAGTTAATTGAGTAGGATCATCGCAACATATATTCCCTCTTTGAAAGTGTGGTGGTATATGTATTCATGTCTATCTTGTTAACCCACCTTACATCAGAGTTATCAACCTAGTCTTTTAGGTGATCATAAATCTAGTGAGAGCTTGTCTAGGTGGTCATGGTGTTTAAATCATAAGACAAGGTTCACTTGAGGAGGATGTAGTCAAACTTGAAGGTTGATCTTGATATATTGGTAATCTGATGCTAGTTATTTATAGATCAAACCATGCCATGGATGTCATCTTACACCCACTTTATTATGCATAACAATTTGTTAAACAAGATGGTGTAGGGGAATACCTTAAGCTTGGTTGTGGCTTCCTATATCCCACACTTGATATAAACGCAAAGGGCATTTTAAAATTTGGCCTCATCCTCATCATCACTACCAAAAGACTTGGGTATTGTTGTGGTCTTAATTTTTACCCATGGGGGGAGTTCTTCAGGTTCCCTCCAACTAAGCCACAAAATGGGAACAACCTAAGTATGTGGGTGTCCTATGGTGAGGTCGAGCCTCTAAATAAGGCTAGCTTCCTTTTGGATCTATCACCTAAACTAATCTCTAACTTGGAAAAGGGATAGAAATAGACAACAATGCATGAAAATGTGTAAAAGAGGTGATGCACCAGTGTTTTGAACACTTATGCCTACACAAGACATACTATGAGATGCTTTCAAGACTACTAAACATCACTTCATTCACTCTTTGATCAGATTCCACATAAATATTTCACTAAAATTCAAGAACTAGCTATTAATCTAACATGGGAGGGCAATTGTCTACTTCTAAACTAATCAATAGACTATATATGCACTTAAAATGACCTATGAGAGCTATCAATCACTGCATGAAGGTGAGGAAATTAAGAGAAAGGAAAGGAAATCATATATTCACTTAACCACATCAATGAATTCAAAGGACACACTTCAATTTAGCTTGTAAATAGAGGAATTCAATCCTTATTGCATCACATAGGTGTTACAATACAAATTTGGTGTAGCCAATCATAAGAGTCTTTGTCTCTAAGAAATATATTTGAGAGTCAACCCTTATCAATGGGAAAGAAAATGGAATATATAGGAGAAGGGGGAGAGAGAGAGGGAACTAGGTAGATATCAAACAATATATGAAGCTCAACCACTTTTGATCAATTAGCATTGCTCTAAGGATGTTGAGTCATAATCCATCAAAGAGGAATAAGTCCCTAAGCACTTTGGAACACTAAATACTCCATTGTCTTCTTCAATCATGATTGATGTTCTTCATGATATCAAGAATATACTTGAGCTCACTCATTGATGTTCCTTCTGACATTCCTTGCATATTTGTAAATCTGTTATTACTTACAAATCCTGAACATAGGTCTATTAAAGTTGAAAACCAACCACTTTATTGGTTTTCTATAGTCATGATTGCATTGAAGATCTACATGCTAGGGATTTTGATCATAAACAAGACATAAAACCTACATCTAAAAGCTTTTCAAAAGGTTTTGCAGAGATTTAATGGCATTATTCAAACTTGTGGAGTCTACCCCAGGTAACCTAGATCATGTTTGATCTTACATTTATGTATTCTACCTACTCGGGTGGTAGAATATTTTGTCCAACATGTTTGCCTTCATGGTATCATCTTGAGTTTCTTGTTCAATCTAAACACCTGACCATTATAATAATAGATACATGTCTGCATCATATGCTTCTATAGAACTTGATCAATCTACCATGTTTATTCTCGTAGGAGTCTTTGTTTGGCTCACATGCTTATGCCACATGGTGGCCTTGCGTGTACCCTAAGCTCATTGACTCTTTGACTTTGATCACACTATAAATATTTTAGGAATGGTTGAACACATACCATTGATTTTATCTAGATTTCACATGGTCGTAACACTTGTCACCTTTGAATTTATCCTCAAGATACTCTGACTCATTGACTCTCGCTCATTGTTGATCTTTGTTTGTATAATGGATCGTGCTCCATTGATTTATCTATGTCTACTAATATTGTCCTTCTTGCATTGCATTAGATCTAATCCAAGCTTCTATGATCTTGACACCTATCAACTCCACATTCATCCTTAGGATCCCTTTGAAATATTTTAACTCAAATGGCTACTTTTCGTGGCTCAAATTTGATGTCAGCACGTACATCTTACTCTACTAGTTTATCTTCAGAGGCTTATATCTTGAGATAGCGAATTCATCAAGATACTAAATTTTCAAGGGACCTTATTAGCTTGAAAAAAATCATGTCCATACAATATTTTAGTTATATTCAACCTCCTAAGTGCTCTTATGAAATGCTCAACCATATTACCCTGTTCATTCATGTATGGCGTGCCATGACAGTTTACTTCCTTAAATTTGTCAAGTCGACACTTTAAGCTTGCTTAAAGTGTTTCAAAATATTTGCAAATAACTTGTGATCTTCATTTGAAGTCTTTCTACTCTTTCCATGGGATCACTCTTCAAATAGGACCCTGCTTAGCATCAATCCCATACCTAGAAAATTTGGTATGTAGGCCAAATTTGGCCAACGGGTACCAAATCAATGGCCTTGAAAATTTAATTGTAGTACCTGAATCACATCTAGCCAATTGGAAATAAAGTGTCTCGATATTATGTCTCGACCTTGGGGTTTGAGTATGATGCATCCATTATATTTGGGAGGGATTTAGTCACAAAGAAAACATATTAAAAGGGGGAGACATAGAGGTCACTAGTCAGAGCAGAAAATAAGGAGTGGGTTCTAGGAAATTATGAGTAATAATGGTTAATGAGTTCATCCAGAGGTACTTATAGATATACGTATACATCTCATGATTTAATAGTGTTTGGCAGCTCACTTGATATGAATTTAAATTCAAGTTGATGGCTATACCCTCTCATTTATTTCTTAATTGGGAATAAAACTTAGATATCTCAATTATATGTCACCTACTGGATTTGGTGGTTATGACATGATGTTTTAGATTGTCCAGTTTGGGAATAGTTTCCCATTAAATTAATTCCTAGAGCATAGTTTTCACATGGCCATATCATCTTTGATCCTTACTGAGTGGTTCTTACTTTATGCCACATGTCCTTTTCTCATTGGTTTACGTTGCAATGGTCAACACCTAGGCAGAGTCTAGGACCTTGTCTTTATATGCTTAGGAAAAAGAGAATGTCAGCTAAAAGACATGTGACATCTTCTAATTAGCCCTTTGATTGTAAAAATACCTCATTTTAACCATCTCAGGGCTTATTAGGATCTCCCTACCATTTTTTATGGAAATGTCATGTGGCCTAATGTGATAAGTTAGGGTCTTCTAGACCTTGACATCTCTATCAGGTTCAAGAGACTAATAATCTTGACAAGGGGCTACATGGCACTTTCTTATTGTGTTAGGCTCACTGGACCCTGACATCTCTATCAAGTCTAGGAGATTGACATGTCTGACACTAGGGTGAGCTTATTGGTTGGACCCTAACAACTCTATCCTTGGGCCACATAGCATGTTTCCACTTGGTTGGGCTCTCCTTAAATTTGACATATTTATCATGGCTAGAAGATTGACCATTTTTACTTTAGGGCACATGGCACTCTCTTATTAGATTAGGCTCTAGTGGGCTGTATCATTTCTATCATGGCTAGGAGACTGACCACTTTGACATAGGGGTGCCTTAATTAGCTAGATTCTAATAGGTTCTAACCATGGGATGTATGACACTTTCTTAATTCATTAGGCTCTCTCACATACTGACATTTTTGTTAGGTATGGGATATAACATGTCTAACACTGAGTCACTCTAATTGGACATGCCCTACCACATTCTAACTTTGCTAACACCTATCCATGAAACTCTTTTTCATTTTGTCATTATTACTACAAAAATCCATGAAAATGACTAAGTAAAATAAAAATAAATGCAATGAATAAAACACTTACCTAGCTGCCAACTGGATTTCATAAGGTGCCACGTAGGACTCTGAGATTTTGACACTCTGGGAGATTGAGACTTTGAGATCCTTATAATGAAAATAAACCTATAGAAAAGTTAGTGTATTAAATATTCTAAGAGAGCATGTGGTTTATTTTGGGATACTACCAAAACTTGATTGCATTAGCTTTTTAGAGGTCATGAGGGCTCCCAACATGGATCAATCGACAATTGAGGATTTTCTCTTGACAAAGTTGGTCAAAGTGAGGTAAAAGGTCTAGGAACTCTAAGTTATCACTTTAAAGAGGGGTCCACCATTTTGCAAGAAAAAGAGAGATGTGTTGGACACAACAAATGGTGACTTCTATAGGCAAAGTGGTGTTTAAACAATTAGAATCCAAGTTGATAACCTCTATTCCTACACAAAACATAGACTATAAAGAAATCTTTAGACACACAAGAAAAATAAGGCATTAAATTCATGTATAATAAGCAACATACTAAGCCTCATTCCCATAATAAATCATTAGTGTGTGTGAGGTGATACCTTTTTAATTGATTCACTTTTGAATCTTATTTAAATGAGTCCAAGTCAAGCCGAGTGTTAGATTTCTCAAAGGGAACATTATTGGTTGTACAGTTTAGAGGGGAATGGTATGGACATTGCTATGCTTCCATCCAGGCATTTATAGCCTTGATAAATATACCTCTAATCCCATTCAAGGCCTTGATCCACTACTAGATAGGGTGGAAAACCTATGATGGAGGTTGCCCGAATAACCCTTTTGAGGAAGACTCAAAATTAATATTATGCATGTTATTTGAACCTTTTTTTAATGTTTTCTTATCAAGAGATTTGGTGGTTCTATCCATTTAGGGTTTGGGACCAAGACAAGGGTGATGGAATGTTTTGAAAGCTCTAAATACCCAACTAACCTTAGATTGGTTTGGTGATCTCACTTTTCAAGATTTTCTTATTAAGTGAAGCTTTGATGGCTTATGTTAGGACATGGGGTTATTCTAAAATTTACTTGTTTAGTAAAGAATCATTGGCCTTCAAAATATGAAACTTAAAAGACTCTTGTATAACCTTTGACTTACTTTAAAATGAAATATCACCTTTGATATTCCAACATTTAACTATACTACTCAAGTTTTCATCATCATTTGGAGTGATTACTTACCTAGAGTTCCCTAAATGACCCTTTCAGTTGGGCTTACTCCCTTGATTTCACTTAAGAGCTAGATCAAGGGCAAGGCTTCTACGATAGGTGAACACCACAGGAAAAAACATTGAAAATAAGAAAACACAAAAAAAATAAACACGTCATAGAAATAAACACACAACAAAAGTAAACTAGTCTAATATAGACATTATCACCCTTGTCCAAGTTATTTTAAGATCATGTTAGCAGGGGTACCCTAGAAGTAATGCTTTAAGAACTATCCATTCACCAGTAGTGGGAGGTCTTTGCCTTCTAGGTCCTTAATGTGGAAAGCATTATGACTAAGTAGCTTGACTATCTGGTAGGGGATAATCCAGAGAGGATTGAATTTGTCATTTTGTCCCTTATTTTTATGAGCTTTGTCCTACAATATTACTAGATCATGGATTTTGAAAGATATAACCTTGGCCCTTTTTTCAAACCATTATTTCATAGTGCCTTATTATTTGTTGAAGTTGAGTAAGGCTTCATCCCAGGCTTTCTCTAGATGGATGATGTCTAAGAGCCTGGAGTTCACTTTATCATCTTGTTCCATATATTGCTACATGAAATTGTATGTAGGTAACCTAAGCATAATTGGTAGGACTATCTCAAGTCCATAGACTAGCAAGAATGGTGAGCTCTTGACCACTTATTTATGCCTGGTGTGATCATAGAGCAAATTTAAGCAGTGAATGCCACTCCCAAGTTTTTCTCCTATAGATTTATTGATGGTGTCTATTAGATTCTTATTAGTTTACTTTTCCAACCTATTCCCTTGTGGGTAGCCATTAGATGAGAATATTAGTGTGATTCCTTTGTCATATACCCATGTAGTGAACTCTACAAATTAAAATGTAGGGTTGTTATCACATACTAATGAGATAAGGGTCCCAAATTGAGTGGTTATGTTATTCTCCATGAACTTGATGACTTTAATAGTAGTGATTTTCTTTGTAACCACTACTTAGATACATCATGTTCATTAATTTGTAATCATAAGAATAAAATTATGGTTAGTTGAGGAATTTGGGTTGATGACCCCTATGAAATCTATCCCCCATTGGGAAAATGGTGACATTTCTATAACTGATTATAATGGCCTTATTGTGTGGATTTCCCTTTTGGAGAAGGTCTAGAACTGATGGCATGTCCAGACATGGGCATGGACATCTTTGAATAATGTAGGCCTATAATAGCTTGCACAAATTATCTTATGTGTAATTAAATTTTTACAAGATGACCAGCTTCCAAATTTTCATGGAAGTTTGTCATTATATCCCTGGCCTCTTATTCTGATAAGAATCTAAAGTAGCCTCCTTAATAATTCCTCATGAAGAGAACTCCTTTCTTTAGCATATATTGTGTTACTTTCAATATGAGGTCTCCTCAAGGGTGTGTTCCCATAGAGTAGATAGTGTATGATTGGGCATACCAATCTCATTATGGCAGTAACTCTTGATCCATGTGGTGTATAGAGATCCTTAGATCGATTTTAGTAATTAGCTAAGCAATGCCCTGTCTTCTAACCAACTTGTCAGGTCTGATTTCTAAATAATATTCTTATAGCTTTGTCATCCATCTACCTCTACAGTCACCTAGTTCATTCTACCCCAACATTTGATTAATGGTCAAGTTTAGGATGATTGCATGTGCCTTATTTCTAAGGATATAGTGCTTGAAATTCTTCATAGTTTTCACTATCATGTATGCATGTTTATCAAGAGTGGGATATCTCAGTTCTATGTCTTTAAAATTGATGCTCATAAAGACAACATGATGTTCCTCTCCATATAATATTTGTATGAGGTAGGCAATTATGGTGTGCTCAGAAGCAAAAGAGTAAATATAGAAACACTATGTGTAGTCTGGGCTAATCAACATTGGGGCTTCCCTGATAGTGTCTTTTATGTATTGAAAATCCTTTCTTGACTTAGCATGTCATTCCACTTTTACATCATGTATCAACATAACATTCAGAGGTTTTATAATTTTGGCAAATTTAGAAATGAATTTATGAACAAGGTTAATTTTCCCAAAGAAGGATTTTATTTTTTTGTTTCTCTTAGGCAAAGGCAATTTATAAATCACATCAGTCCTTTCTAGATCGATAGAAATACCTTTTGATGTGATGATATGATCGTGAATCTTACCTTTAATGAAACTAAAGACATTTTATTTGGGTTTAGATAAATTCCATACCTCCTACATCTTTCAAATACCTTATGAAAGTGGAATATGTGATATGACCTATATTTTGAAAACATAGTCAAGTCATCCATATAAATTATTACGCACTTGCCAATTAAACCTTTAAAAGTAAAATCCATCACCCTCTAAAATGTTTCTCCCACATTGATTAATCCAAATGAAATTCATTTGTAATAAAATGTACCCCATTTGGTGGAAAATGTAGTTTTGACCCAATCTTCTAAATTGATCAGGACCAAGTTGTATCCCAATAATCCATCTAGGAAGGAAATCATATGGGATCCACTCACCATTTGGATCACATCATCAAAGGAAGGAAATGGATAGTTATATTTGTCTAATGCTTGGTTTAGGTTTTAGAAGTCTACGCATAAAAAAAATTCCCCATTCTTCTTATGCATGGGTACTAGGTTAGCTACCCATGTAGAGTGGCAAATTGGGAATATTATCCCCATAGAAAATAAGTTATGGACCTCTTTGTGTATTAACAATTCCATGATCAAGTTCATAGGTCTCCATCTTTTCCTAAATGGTTTTTGGCTCGGCTTGATCAAGATGGTGTGCGTAATCACTCTTAGGTCAAAGACGTTGAGGTCTCTATAGGTCCAAGTGATCACATCCTTATATCTCAGCAGCAACTTTCAAAGTTGTTCAAGTTCAACTTCTATCCAATCAAGACCCACATTAATGGTTTGAGGTTTTTCCATAGAGAGAAGATTGATGATTCGACATTTCTAATATCTAAACTTGGGTTTCTTCATTTAGGGTGTAAGGTCCAGTGTATGAAATGCCCTTTTTAAGGTAATCATCCCTTTTAGGATTAGATTCCCATGAATGTTGAGGATCTTATCCTTATCAATTTTGGTTTTAGGGTTATCTTTGTTTGCTTCATCAATTATTTTGGATTTAAATATTCCATCATTATTTAGGAATTAGATAATTTGTTGATCATCCTCAAAGACTTAGAATTTTATCACATTGTCTAGGATAGATGGGCAAGGGACTAATTCCACATAGAATTCTTACAACTCAGTGTCATCTAGGAGAGCTAGGTTTTGCATCTACAAACACCAATGAATCAGTAACTTGGATTTCTTCCCTAGGGATAGGGATGACATTGAATGTACTAAATATCTTGATTAGGTCCTAGTCCCTATGTTTATACCTCCTGAGGTAAGATAATTTGTATTGAAATTTATTTATAATTTGATTGATCACCAGCTCAGAGTCACTAAACACCCTTAGTTCTTGGGCTTTATGCTTCAACACAAACTTTAACCCTAGTATTAAGGCCTCATACTCCTCTATATTATTTGTACAAGGGAATTGTAGTCTATATGAAGCTATGTATCTCTTTCCTTAGGGACCCATCCATAGAACACTTGTTCCACTACCCTATTTAAAATGAGCCCCATATATGTATGGAGACCATATGCCTGACAATTCTAGCTCTTTATCAGCTTTGTCCTAGTACCTTTTGTGCTTAGCATATAAATTCCTAAGTCTGATGATACTAGATTCACTTTGTCATTGATAGCATTGTATTCAATTATCATGTGTTTCATTTGGGGTTCTCTATCCACATAGATCTAACTGGATACACTTATCTAAGGTAACCATATATGATAAAATTCAATGGCCAGGTACCCATTTAACATTTTAGACCAATCCCTACTAAGGAGCATGTCATAGACTTTGGGAATATCTACCATTTGGATGTCTATGAACTATTGAATCCTAGGTTCATATTCTATTTTCATGTGGACATTCAAAATTTTACCCACCACTTTGACCTCTAACTTATCTATTTGAATAATCATCTTATTTGATTTTATAGCAACTAACCCTAACTTCTCACAAATACTAGGTGACATTACATTTGTTGAGGCTCCTAAGTCCACTAAGAAATTACGTAGGTTATTTATAAATAACATGATGGTTAGGAGGAAAGGGGGAACCTTCCTCTCGTTCTTGTGAATGAGAACTTTAGTGTGGGCCACCTTTTGCTTAGTCAAGGAAGGTTACATTGGCTTTTTGGTTAAGGATTTTAGTAAAAGATCACATCGCTTGGTGATTTGATCAAGTTCATGAAGGGTGATGTTTGCTTTGATTTTATTCATATCCTCTACTATTTTAAAGCCTCCCTTATTCTAAACTGGTGGGCCCTCTACAAGAGCTTTCAATTTAGAGTGTTTTAGAGGTGGAGGGTCATTCCTAGCATTATGATCTAATGGGATTGCATAATTGTTTAAGGGTGTTGAATTAGTAATAGGTTGTTCTAGTTGTAAGTTCCTTGGGGCATAATTGCTCTTTTGGAACTATTGGAATACATGGACCTCATTAGTACTCTCCTCTAGGCTATTTTCTTCTTGGTTGACAAAATCCATAGTTTTTAACACCATGGTTGTGTTCAAAGGCCTATTTGAGTTTGATGACTCTAGGTGATTAGGAACCACTTTGTACTCCTCTATTTCCCTCTAAAATATCTCAAAATCACTACATAACTCTATACAATCTAGATTCTCATGCATAGTCATGTTATACACTTCACACTAGTTAGGTAGAGCTATCTCACAGATGTTAACTTAGGCAACCTATTAGGGGAGGGCTTTGATTGATTATGGGAATGATTGTGATTTCAATTTCATCTTTGGTAGGAGAAGTTCTTGTTTGAGCTTTTAGCATTGTAGTTGTATGTTTGCTTTTATAAACCTAGGAAGTCATTACTTAGCTTCTATACCATTCATTGGATGGCATCCAACTCATTTTTAGTGGACTCTTGAGGTATATTAGGGGTGTTTTTAGCCACTTCTAGCGTCACTTGGTGCTATAACTGAGGGGTTATTTCATGGTTTATTGGGTTGAGAAACCCTAGGTGTTGGTTTAGTGCAACATGAATCAGAGAGAGCTAGTTTGTTATGGGCAATGACTGAAGCATAGGAATATTCTAGTTTGTGTTAGGTAGTAGGCCCAATGCCATTATATGTGATAGTGCATTGGGAATGGGAGACATGATTTGACCTTAGGGGTTCTATTTCTTATTTACCTTTATATATTTGACATAAGATAAGGATAGGTAGGTATACTATTGATGGGTATCATCATAGAAACATATTTTTCCATGGGTCTAATGCATTATTGAACATTTCCAATGCCAACTAGGTGTTAGGTTGGTACAACACAATGACCATGCTATATATCTTTTAAAACCTAGAATTAGAGAATTTTAAGGGCTCATTAAGTTCCTTTTTGATGCAGGAAAATTATTGGTATAGTATGTTTAGGTCAATAACTTGCCCAAACTGGGCCAGGCGGGTGGTACTGAAATAGTCATGGCTAGCAATTGAGTTCTTAGGGAGGTTAAGGAACCAGTCATAGGCTAAATCCATCAATATGAAGGAGAAGAGCCTACATGCCACATCCTCATGTTCTACATTCAAAAGCCTTCAAACCATATTGTAAGAGGTTGCATGCTCTTCTATAGTTCACCATACACTAGGAGTAAAGTGGGGAAGATACCTTTTTGGGCTCTTGGGTTGGTTGTGGATAACTTAATGGATGTTAATGGTTGACCTAGCTACAAGTTTTTTTAGCAGCAAATATTAGTTAATTCATGAATATTCTAATTTTGAGATTTTGGTTTTGGAAAAATTTTAGGGTTGGTAGATGGGACCAAGTCATTGAAATTTTAGGGATATATATTATTTTGGGGGTCAGCTCACCAACCCTTTACAGCATTATCTTTGAAAATAGTTTAATTCACCATATATATATATATATATATCCCTCAATCTTGATATCAAACAACAACATAAACCCTAATTAACCATGTCAAACGATAGTGTCAAATGATAGAATTAAAAAAATTTATGGGCTCCTTAAGTTCCTATTTGATGCAAGAAAATTATGGATATAGTATGTTTGGTCAATAACTTGCCCAAACTAGGCCAGGAGGGTGGTGATGAAATAGTCCTGGCTAGAAATTGAGTTCTTAGGGAGGTTAAGGAACTAGTCATAGGCTAAATCCATCAACATGAAGGAGAAGAGCCTACATGCCACATCCTCGTGTTCTACATTTAAAAGCCTTCAAACCATATTGTAAGAGGTAGCATGCTCTTCTACAGTTCACCCTACACTAGGAGTAAAGTGGGGAAGATAACTTTTTAGGTTTCTAGATTGGTTGTGGATAACTTGATGGATGTTAATGGTTGACCTAGCTACAAGTTTTTTTAGCAGCAAATATTAGTTAATTCATGAATATTCTAATTTTTAGATTTTGGTTTTGGAAAATTTTTATGGTTGGTAGATGGGACCAAATCATTGAAAATAGTTTAATTCACCACATATATATACCCCTCAATCCTGATATCAAACAATAAAATATTGTTGAACCCTGATTAACCAAATGACATAGTTGAACGACCATGTCAAATGATAGTTTTGAATGATAGTATTGAATGATAATGTTGAATTATGGTGCCAAATGACAGTGACAAATGATGCTACCAAACCAATAAAAGAATAAGGAAACCAAAATTTCAAACCTTGAAAGACAAGCATTAAATGTACTAATAAAACCCAACATGTACACCTTTCAATCAAGAACTGGTGAAGCTATCTCTAGAAACCATGTCACAGATCTATTAGATATCTTTAGAATACATACAGAAACATATGAGCTAGCCAAAAAATTGGTCCACGTTAAAAAAGATGAAACCCTTGGTGACATAGAAATTGAACCCATGCAACAGTTCAATTTTTATGTCAACAAGGGTTTTATACTTTTCAATGACTGATCATTGTGCAACTGCAACATGCTAGACCATTTTTTGGGTGAGCCCATATGTTCCAAGTGGATTTTGGAGTGCTAAAGCTTAAGGCTCAAGGGCATAAAATTGGTAGTAGACCGATCATAACTGTAACTTATCTAAAAAGACTGGCCACATGTACACAACACTCATGGTAGAGCTAAACAATAGAGCTAGATGGTAGAATCAAATGGTAGAGCCAAATGATTTGTTTGATGGAAAATCCAAATTAATCTACCCTTAGTAGAGCTAAATGTCTCTATCAATGGGAGATCCAAGTGGATCTACTCATGTTAGAGTCAAATGGATGTTGGTGGTAGAGCTAAATGTAGCACATCCATTATCCTCTCCCATCGATAGAGTCATTTGGATCTACTTTCGGAAGATCCATTCAACTCTACTATGAGCAGAGCCATTTGACTCTCTCATCAATAGAGCCATTCAGCTCTCTCATGAGGGTTAAATGGCTCAGCTAGAATTTATATGTTGGAATGGCTTGATAAGACCTAAAAAAAATTACCTCCTGGAATGGTGAATTGGAGAAAATTTTAGACATGTTGATGTGTCAAGGCTATGAATCAACTTTGCCTAAATGAATTTAAGGGGGTTTAGGATATGGCCTCTTAAAATGAACCTTGCCTGGCTAACCAAGTTATGGGGAAAGCCATTATGGGTGATCTATTTGGGGGAGACTGAGAAGATGAACTAGTGAAATTGAATACTGGCATGGGTCTAGGTCTACCAAGTCTAGGACTCATATGGAATTGTAATGGTGAGTCAATTAGTCTATCACAATGGGACCTCACTCTAGTGATAGGTACAATAGGCTCCAAGGTGTTTCATAGACAAACAACAGTTAAATTGTTACCATTAGCAAGAATAACCAACATAAACTAAATAGATTATAAAATAGGTATGAAAAATCCCTACTTCTATCAGTAGTTGTTGTGTGTCTTAAGCATGTAATAGAGAGGTAGAATTGAAGGATGAATATCTTGGTAAATGCAAGTCAAGGGCAATCTTAGTAAAGTACTCCAGAAGAATGTTGCCCTCTTTCTAGTGCCAGTTATTATGTGTGTATTAAGAATGCAATAGAAGGGTGTAATGGAAGGTTGAATAGCTCAATAAATGCAATTCAAGGGAAGTCTCAGTCAATTACACTATAACAATGTTGCCTTCCTTCTAGTGCTAATTTTTGGGTATGTATTAATCACATAATAGAGAGGCATAATCAAGGCATGAATAGTTCAGTAAATGCAAGTCAAGGGTATTCTCAGTCAAATACTCTAGAAGAATGTTTCCCTCCTTTTAACACCAATTGTTGTCATGCCTGCGATCCTTTATGCCTCCAAAGGCACTCATGGAATTCAATGTGCCAAAGGGGAAAGTGGGAGACAATGCATGGTATAAAATATTCCCTCATTAATTTTAGGATTGATGTTGGTTCAATCCAAGGATCGATCAGGTTAACCTTTGTTACTCAAATAGTCATGATTGTTACTATCATGGGTTCAAGATATGTGCAATTGCACTTGGGTTGACTTGTTAGCTAAGGGAACTTTTAGTTGTTGTTTATTGTTTGGGATGACCTTCATAGATTTCTAAAATAGGGGAGAATATTTGAGTTCTAAAATAAACACTAAAATGAGGGTAAAATTGGATAGGAAATAGTGTTTCCTCATCTAAAAGGTATTAATGTTTCAAAAACTAAGCTATATGCCCTACCATAATTGTACCACTATGTACCAAGTTTCACCGAAGGTTCTAAGCTAGAATGCTTGATTTATAAACCCCTCACTAAATGTCAATATTAAAATATCCATAGTAAATAACACACAGACTATTCAAAGATAACCTATAGTTTAACACATGGATTATAAATATTGTGAGGCAAACAAAAAGGGTTTATAAATGGATTAGAACATCAAGGCACATTATAACCTCTTAACTCACTAAGAATAGAGCTTTAGCTTGATTTTCTTAGCACTAACATTCATTCAAAACTAGAAATGATTGATAATTTGATAAATAGACCATGAATTTTGTAAAAATCTAAAGATTACATTCATTAAAAATAAGTTCATTTACAAAGATATTGATCATGGCAGACATCTACAATCCAAAAGGGTGAAGCAAGAAGTAGGTGGAATCCAAACTTTATTCCAACAACATTTTAGGATTAAAAAAAACTAACCCTCAAAATAGAATATAGTTATACATTTATAGATGAGGATGGGACTCACCTCCTAATAGCATGAGATTCTCATCGTAGGCCATGATATCCACTCCTGGTTGTTACAAATGTATTAAATTCAAAAAAATGAGAAAATCCTCTCACTCACACTAAAAGATCCCCAAAGGCCCATCTAACTAGTATATAGAGGATCCACAGATGAACTATCTCCTAATTATTTAGACTCTACTTCCTGGCCACCAAAATTATTTCCACTACATCAAATTTCCAATCCAACATGGCCAAATTCATGGGTGGTTCTCAGAATATGACTTCTGACTAGGCCACCAATCTTTGGCAAATTGGAAGTGGGGCTAACATAACCACTTGGACTTCCAACACTTGGATAATGCTCATGATGGATTGGGTCAAGAGTTTGAGCACAACCTAGGCTCCATCCTTGTTTATTTTAGCCACCTTCTTCTACATAAACTGGTTTAAGTGACCTAAGTGGACTCTCAATTTGTAATCATCTAGAAAATTTCCATTTGAGTGGAATAACACTGAGATATTGACTTCCTTGAAGCAAACCAATATCTTATTTTTGCCTTCTTCCAAGGCATTCACCACAGTCTATGCCATGCCCAACCATTCCTAAATCATTTCCCTCATGTTCCTAGTGTATATTTGGTACAAGCTTAGGTTTGAAGTGGGTATAATTTTTATCTCTAGGAACATGCCCTTATTTACTGATCACCATCTTCTTGCATTTTCTCTCTACTAGAGCAATCCTTTCCAAATAAACCTAAGTCCTCTAAATATGCATCTTGTAGCCTACTTAAGTCTCCACCACTTTTCCTAGTAATGAAAAAAGTTGTAAGAGGCATCTTTAACTTGTCTAATTAATCCCACCTGTTAAGTGTAAAGTCACTATTCACTAGCTACTATTCATAGTCACTATTTATGTGATGAGTTGGTAATGACTATGTAGAAGATGTGGCAAGTGACGTAGGTAATGATATAAAAGGTGGTGTGGCTTGTTGGTGATGTGGCATGGCCTACTAGAGAATCTCCTATGTGATCATGTGCATGTGAATGGAGTGGGGTGTAACACTCCACTAAGGGACAAGTTTTTGGCATTATTGTTATTCACATGTTGTTGTCTTTAGGTCATAATAAAACAAGGAAGAGATTGGTCACCTCTCTTAGTTATATTCATGATTTGGCATGTGGGAGAAGTCAAAAGGTGGTGTGTAATATTTTAGAAGCATGTGTGTGCATATGGGATAGTGGGGGACATTGTTACTATTCTAGATTGGATGCCCATGTGAAGTGGGGTGTAACATTTGGAGGCACATAGAAGAAGTCAAGCATGTCAAATAGTGTTATTTTTGGCCCATAGGAAAGTGTAGTGCCACATTTCCTCTCTCCTCAGTTTATTCTCTTTCTTCTTCCTTATTTGTAATTATATAAGTAAAGGATGTCTTTCCTTTGTATCAAAATATGAGAAGAGTTGAAGACTAGTTAGTATTTGTATAAAAGTTTGTTGTAATATTTGTGTTAAGCTAAGAGTTAGCTTGTCATAAGCTTTGTGTCAATCTATGATTTATCTTGTTATAAGTTTGGTGAAAGCTTGTATGCATTGAAGACAAGATATTATAATAGATAGAAGACGAGTGAGTGATAGGTTGTTGTCACTAGTGAATTCTCCAAGTGTTGTTGTAATATAATAGTTGATCAATTTTTTTATAGACATAGCCAATTTGGTGAACCATGTAAATCTTTATCTAATGGTTTGTATGTTTTTATTTTGACTTGTTTAAGTTTTAATTTTTGTTTTACATATCTTCTCTCTCTACAACTTTGAGGATATTTTTTTTATGTATTTATCCTAACAAGTGGTATAAGAACAAGGTTTTTTGTTGCTAAGGATTAAGTTTCAGGAAGCTAAGGATTTTAGCTTGAGTGGGAGCTATGGGAGATGACAAATCAAAGGTGGATAATATCACTTGGAATTCATATTTTCAATTTATAGAAGATGTAGATGGAGGACTACCTCTTTCATAAGAAACTCTACTTGTCATTGGGAGGTGCAGCTAAGGAGCCAATAACAATGTCAAATAAGGATTAGGATTTATTAGATATAAAATCACTTGGAACCATCTGGTTATGCCTGGCATCTATAGTTGCATTCAACATATCCCAAGAGAAGACTACTGAAAGTCTTATGAGCACATTAAGGAAGTTGTATGAAAAATGCTCTACGTCAAACAAAATTTTCTTAATGAATAAATTGTTTAACATGAAAATGGGTGAAAATGGTTCAGTAAAAAATCATTTGAATGAATTTAACATGCTTATAATATAGTTAAATTCTATTAATATTGACTTTGAAGATGAATTCAAGGCTCTTCTTATTCTATGTTTTTTGCTTGAGAGCTGGAATATCTTGGTCATGGCAGTGAGCAACTCTGTTTCAAATAATTCCAAACTCAAGTTTGAGGATGTCGTGGATGTGATCCTAAGTAATGAAATGTCACAAAGAAGCAACGATGAAACATCCACATCAAGAATTTTATTTCCTATAGAGACTAGAGGAAGACAAAATAATAGAAGAAGAAACCATGGGAAATCAAGGATGAGGTTAAGATCAAAATCAAGAAGCAATATGGAATGTTAGTAATGTGAGAAACTAGGACACACAAAGAAAGATCATTGGGTTCTTCATGGAAAAACAACTAAGGACCAACAAAAAGGTAATAAAGAGGCAAACTTAGTAGGTGAGGTGTTATAATAAGCACTCATTCTTTCTTTGGACAATATTATTGAATCTTGGTTTTTAGATTTAGGAACTTTTTTTCATGCCACTCCAAACAACCATTATTTTAGATATTATGTTCAAGGTAATTTTGGACATGTTTATCATGGTGATGATTAACCTTGTAGAATTTTTGGAAAGGGAAATGTTAAAATGAAATTGTAGAATGAAAACACTTGGGTACTTAAATATGTTAGTCATGTTCCAATTTTGAAGAGAAATCTGATTTTTACAAGAAAATTGGGAAGTGACAGTTGTGTGGTGACTTTTACTGGTGACTCATGAAAGGTTACCAACGGTCCTATGGTAGTTTCAAGAGGTAAGAAGGTGGGTAATTTATATTTATCCATTATTATCACTAATGCATCTTGTGATATAGTTGCATCAGGTATAGATGTAGCTTTGTGGCATTACAAACTTGTCCACGTGAGTGAAAAGGGAATGAATATTCTTCTCTCAAAGGAAAAATTACCAAGTCTAAAGAAATTAACTTGGATTTTTTTTAGCACCATTTGTATGGGAAACAAAAATGTGTGTGGTTTCTGAGAGTTAAACTAGCCAAGAAATAAAGGAAGTTAGAACTTATGCATATGAATGTATGGGGATCCACTCAGGTATCTTTACTTGGTGCTTCAAGGTATTATCTTACATTCATTGATGATGCAATTAGGAAGGTTTGGGTTTATTGTATTTAACAAAATATGGTGTATTTGATACATTTAAGAGATGGAGAGCTTTGGGTGAGAATGAAATAAGTTTAAATATCAAGTGTCTCGGGTCAGATAATGGTGGACAATACTCTAGCAAGGAGTTTGATAACTATTGTTCACTAAATGTAATATGTAGGTAGAAGATGATTCCAAGAACACCACAACAAAATGGTGTGTCTTAGAGGATGAATAGAACCATCATGGAATGTGTTATAAGCATAAGGTTGCATGTAGGATTGCCATTATAGTTTTGGGTTGATGTTATTGATACATTTATGTACCTGATAAACAAAAGACCTTCAAGTGCCTTGGATGGTGGCATACTAGAGGAGGCATAGTGTGGTAATAAGGTTGAATATTATTTTTTGAAATTTTTTGGTTGTGAATCTTTTTTTTATATTGACAAAAAGAATAGGTCCAAATTAGAGGTTAAATCTCAGAAATGTACTTTCATTGGATATGTTACTAATGACTTTAGATTTCAATGATAGAATGAGGAAGATAAAGAAAATCATCAGGAGTAGAGATGTCATCTTCAACAATAAATTCATGAACAAGGAATAGTTGCTAGAAAATAAACAAGGGAAATCCAAGAAAGAGTACACAGTGTTGGAGGACATAACAAATGAACATGTCCCAAAGGTACCAGTGTAGAATGTCAACAACAATAGAAACCTCAAACCTCACTTATGAGAATATCTACTAGAGTAAGTAGACCACTTGAATGGTTATCTCCTTATTTCAATTATTTGTTACTTATTGATGGTGGTGAGCCAAAGAGCTTTAAATAAGTAGTGCAGGTTGATGCCAAGGAGAAGTGGAAGCAAGCAATGGATGAGGAGTATGACTCTCATAATAAATCAAACATGGGTTTTGGTGAAGCTTTTAAAGGGAAAGAAAGCATTTCAAAAAAAGTGGGTATACAAGATGAGGAGGAATATGGAGGTAAAAAGAAGTACAAGGCCAAATTGGTGGTAAAAGGATTTGCACATAAGAAAGGTATAGATTTTGATGAAATATTTTATCCATTTATTAAAATAACTTTTGTTAGAACTATTTTTAGTATAGTTGCAATGGAAGACTTGAATTTAGAACATTTGGATGTGAAGACTAATTTCTCTCATGGGGATTTAGAGGAGGAGATATACATGGATGAGCCACAAGGTTTTAAAGTCAGTGGTAAGGATAATCTAGTGTGAAAATTGATGAAGAGATTGTATGGTCTTAATCAAGCTCCAAGGCAATGGTATATTAATTTTGATAGTTTTATGATGGAACAAGGCTATTTTATATGTAATTATGACCATTGTGTATATTTTAAAAAGTTTGAAAATGGCAGCTTTATTATCCTGCTTTTGTATATGGATGACATGTTGGTGGAAAGTTATAATATGCAGGCTATTAATGTACTCAAGAGATAGTTAGGTGATTATTTTTCTATGAAGGATCTAGGTGATGTTAAGCAGATCCTTGGAATAAGAATAGCCAAGGTAGAAAGAATTGGATTTTGACACTATCACAGGGGGAGTACATAAAAAAGTGTTAGAGAGATCTAGTTTACATAATGTGAAATTGGTTGGGACATATTTGATAGGCCACTCCAAGTTAATAAAGGAGCAATGTCTCAAGACATAAGAAAAGAGGAATCGCATGTCCAAAACACCTTACTCTTTAGTAGTTGGTTATCTGATGTATGCATTGGTGTGTACAATGCCAGACATTACACATGTAGTGGGAGTGGTGAGTAGATTCATGAATAATCTAGGAAAAGAACATTGGTAGGAAGTAAATTAGATTCTTCATTACTTGAGAGGGACCACTTATGTAGTGTTGAGTTATGGTGGATTAGATGTTATTTTACATAGATATGTTGATTTTGATATGGCATGAGATTTGGATGGTAGGATAAGTACTACTGGGTATGTGTTCATTGTGGGTGGTATAGCAATGATTTGGATATCACATCTAGAAAAAGTGGTGGTACTTTATACCACAAAGGCTAATTATATTATTATTAAAGAATCAAGTAAGGAGATGAATTGGCTATAGAGGTTGATAAAAGAGTTGGGACACCAACAAAGAAAAAGTATACTTTTCAATGGCAATCAGAGTGTCATTCATTTAGTGAAGAACTCAACATTTCACTCTAGGAATAAATACATTTATTTGAGGTATCACTTCATTTAGACAGTATTGGAGGAGGAGCAACCAAAGCTAGACAAGATACATACAAGTGAAAATACTGTAGACATGATGAAAAAATTATTTGTAAAAGTGAAGTTGAAATTGTGTTTAACTTCAATTGGTCTGCATGGATGAAGAAGATTGGAATGAGAAATTGTTTTGATAGATGTAGCAGCAAGAACTTATGAATATTAACTTTAAGTGGGAGAATTGTTAAGTGTGAAGTCATTATTCACAAGTCATTATTCATGAGATACTATTCATGTGATGAGGTGGTAGTGGTGAGTTGGCAATGATTGTGTAGAAGATGTGGCAGGTAATACAAGTAATGATGTAAAAAGTGATGTGGCTTGTTGGTGATGTGGCATGGCCCACAAGAGGATCTATTATGTGATCATGTGTATGTGAATGGAGTGGGATATAACACTCCACAAAGAGATAAGTTATTGTCATTTTTATTATTCGTATGTTGTTGTATTTTG
Organism: Torreya grandis; assembly: GCA_037957365.1. Classification (NCBI taxonomy): domain Eukaryota; kingdom Viridiplantae; phylum Streptophyta; class Pinopsida; order Cupressales; family Taxaceae; genus Torreya; species Torreya grandis. The sequence goes on from JARHVA010000153.1 coordinate 577,853, forward strand.
ATCATAATGAGACAAGGAAGAGATGGGGCACCTCTCTTAGTTGGAGTCAAGATTTTGCATGTGGGAGAAGTCAAAAGGTGGTGTGAAATCATTTGGAAGCATGTGTGTGCACATGGATAGTGGAAGACATTGTTACTATTCTAGATTATAAGCCCATGTGAAGTGGGACATACCATTTGGAGGCACATGGAATAAGTTAAGAGGTATCATGAAGATCCTAATTAATTTTAAAAATTATACATGGAGTCAAGCATGTTAAATATTGTTCTTTTTGGCCCACATAGAAGTGTGGCACCATATTTCCAATCTCTTTATTACTTATTTGTAATTATATAAGTAAAAGATGCCTTTCCTTTATATTAAAAGATGAGAAGAGTAGAAGATTGGTTAGTCTTTGTATAAAAACTTGTTGTAAGCTTTGTGTTAATCTAGGAGTTAGTTTGTTGTAAACTTGGTGAAATTTTGTATGCATTGAAGACAAGAGATAGGAGAGGAGTGAGTGATAGGTTGTTGTCACAAATGAATTCTCAACGTGTTATTGTAATATAATAGCTGATAAATTTCTCTGTGGACATATCTAAGTTGGCGAATCATGAAAATCTTTGTCATATGGTTTACATGTTTTTATTTTGATTTTTTCAAGTTTTAATTTATTTTTTACATAGCTTCTCTCTTTGTAACTTTGAGGATATTTTTTGCATGTATTTATCATAACAAGTGGTATGAGATCAAGGTTTTTTGTTGCTAAGGATTAAGTTGGAGGAAGTTAAGTCTTTTAGTTCGAGTGGGAGCTATAGTAGATGATAAATCAAAGGTGGTAAAATTCAATGGGTAAAATTTTAGTTTATGAAAGATGTAGATGGAGGACTACCTCTTTCAGAAGAACCTCTAGTTTCCATTGGGAAGTGCAGCCAAGAAGCCAACAACAATGTCAGATGAGGATTGGGAGTTGTTGGATAGAAAAGCACTTAGAACTATCCATTCATGCCCAGCATCTACAGTTGCATTCAATGCATCACAAGGGAAGACTATGAAAAGTCTTATGACCACATTAAGGATGATGTATGAACCCTTTGCCTCTAACAAAAATTTCTTAATGCAGAAATTGTTTAACATCAAAATAGTTGAAAATGGTTTAGTAACAAATCATTCGAATGAATTTAACTTGGTTATAGGACAATTGAATACTGTTAATATTGACTTTGATGATGAAGTCATGGCTCTTATTATTCTATGTTCTTTGTTTAAGAGATGGAATAGTTTGGTCATGGTGGTGAGCAACTCTGTCTCAAATAATGTCAAACTCAAGTTTGAGGATGTCATGGGTGTGATCCTAAGTGAGGAAATGTGATAGAGAAGCAATGGTGAAACATCCACATCAGGAATTGCATTGTCTATAGAGATTAGAGGAAAATAAAATAATATAGGAAGAGGAAACCATGGGAAATCAAGGATGAGGTCAAGATCAAAATTAAGAATCAAGATTTAATGCTAGCATTATGGGAAGCCAAGACACATAAATAAAGATTTTTTGGTTCTTCATGGAAAACCAGCCAAGGACCAAGAAAAAGGTACCAAAGAGGCAAACTTAGCAAGTGAGGTGTTACAATGTGCACTCATTCTTTCTTTGGATAATATTAATGAATATTGGGTTTTAGATCCAATAACTTCTTTTCATGCCATTACTAATAAACATTATTGTAGAGATTATGTTCAAGGTAATTTTGGACATGTTTATATTAGTGATGATGAACCTTGTAGGACTGTTAGAAAAGGTACTTTTAACATGAAATTTCATAATAGAAACACTTGAGTGCTTAAGGATGTTAGGCATGTTTCAAGTTTGAAGAGACATCTGATTTATGTAATAAAGTTGGGAAGTGACGTTTATGTGGTCACTTTTATTGGTGACTTGTGGAAGGTTACCAAAGGTGTTTTGATAGTTTTAAGAGGTAAGAAGGTGGGTACTTTATTATTTATCCATTATTAGAAATAATACATCTTGTGATATAGCTTCTTCAAGTATAGATATAGCTTTGTGACATTATAGACTCAACCACATGTGTGAAAAAGAAATAAATATTCTTCACTCAAAGGTAAAATTAATAGGTCTAAAATAAATTAACTTGGAATTTTTTGAGCACTGTGTGTATGGAAAACATAAACATGTGCATTTTCTAAGAATTGGACTAGCTAAGAAACAAAGCAAGTTAGAGCTTATGCATATCAATGTATGGGGACCCATTCAAGTATCTTTACTTGGTGGTTCAAGGTATTGTGTTACATTCATTGATGATGCAACTAGGAAGGTTTGGGTTTATTGTATTATAAAAAATCTAATGTGTTTGATACATTTAATAGATGGAGAGATTTAGTAGAGAATGAAATAGGTTTAAAGCTCAAGTGCCTCAAGTCAGATAATGGTGGAGAATACTGCAAAAATAATCGTGATAACTATTGTTCTCTAAATGGAATGTGTAGGCAGAAGATAGTTTTAGGAACACCATAATAGAATGGTGTGTCATAGAGGATGAACAATACCATCATGTAATGTGTTAGAAGCATGAGGTTGCATGTAGGATTATCATTATAGTTTTAGGTGGATGTTGTTGATAAATCCATGTACCTAATAAATAGAAGACCTTCAAGTGCCTTGTTAAGTTGTGGAGCTAAAAGCTTCACCAGGATGCTAATTAGGAAGTTGCTGAGTTCAGTCAGTAATCGGCATCAGCAGTATTACCGATGTCAGTCAGGCAGGGACCAGGGATCGACCAACGTCGGTCAGGAGCAGACTGACAGCAACTAACGTCGGTCACCTATGTGTGTGCATGCAGTTGCATGTGTTTCTAGAACGCGTTTCCAGAATTAGACTCGTCTAATTTTAAGAGGTCTGAGAGTGTTTGCATGTTGAAGACTAATTTAAGTATTGAGTCTGTGTTTCTAATTATTGTAATTAGAAGTCTAATTATTGTATGCATGGGATCCTATTTAAAGACCCATGAGGCATGTATTGTAATTAAGGCAAGTAAAGCATTGAAGCAAGAAAGCAAGGTCAAAGGAGATCTGCAAGGTGCAAGGTCAAGGAGATCAGCTGAAGCTATCAAGGAGGGGATAACAACTCAGATTGTTGAGTTAGTTGTGGTTGAGAGAGAAAGAGAGAACTTTGAGGGAAGAAGTCCTAGAGGTGTGGGAAGTCATAGAGGTGGAAGAAGACTATGGCACTTCTTTATTGTATTTCCTTCTGAAGAGTATTTAATACAAAATTGTGTATTGTCTCTCATATTCTTTGATGTTTTAAGTTTCTAGTTACTTAATCATTTTGATTTAATTCCGTGTTTAATTTCTTATAAAAAAGTAATCAATTGTGCTTCCTTGGGGTTCCTGACATAGTGGTATCAGAGCCAGGTTGCAGGGAGCAGGTTATTGTTTGATTACAGGTCATTCTCAAGGGTTTTTTGATTGAGTGGGAGTACAGCAATGCCAGAAGAAAGTAAGCTATGAATGGAGAAGTTTAACGGCAAAAATTATCAACATTAGAGAATGCAGATAGAATATTATCTATATCAGAAAGATTTGTACTTACCATTGGGTGGGGTTACATGCAATCCCACAAATATGAAGGATGAAGAATGGAGTGTTCTTGATCAGAAGGCTCTGGGATCCATAAGGTTGAGCCTTGCATCATTTGTGTTTTCCAAATTATCACAGTGTAAGACAATGAAAGAGTTGATAGAATATTTGGCAAATTTATATGAAAAGCCCTCGGCTTCAAATAAGGTATTTCTTATGAAGCAGTTATTTACTTTGGAAATGCAGGAAGGTGGATCGGTATATACTCATATTAGTGATTTCCATGGTTTGGTAAACCAGTTAGCTTCAGTCAATATTGTTTTTGATGATGAAGTAAAGGCTCTCTTAATTTATGCTCTTTACCTGAAAGTTGGGATAGTTTGGTAATGGCAGTAAGTAATACTGCGTCTGCTTCTAAAATCTTAAAATTTGATGATGTTGTGAGTGTAATCTTGAATGAAGAAATACGCAAGAAAATCACAGGTGAATCATCAGGAATGCTCTAAGTGCTGAAAGTAGGGGAAGGCAAAGAGAGAAAGTCAAGCAAGGGAAATCAAGGTCAAAGATGGGAAGGAGATCCAAATCCAGAAATGGAGGTATCACCTACTGATTTTGTGGAAAGAGAGGACACACAAAGAAATATTGTTGGTTGAAGGATAAATAAAATCAACATGAAGGTAATGAAGAATCAAAAGATGCAGGTATTGTTGCACAGGATGCTCTCATACTTTCTTTAGATAGTCAGTTAGAATCATGGGTTTTACATTCTGGTGCTTCTTTTCATGCAACCCCAAATAGAGATTTGTTCCATGAGTATGTCCAGGGATACTTTGGAGAGCTTTATTTATGGGATGGTATGCCTTGTCAAATGGTTGGCAAAGGGAAAGTGCAACTGGAATTGCAGACGGGCAACACATGGGTGTTGAAGGAGGTTATGCATGTCCCAGTCTTGAAGCAGATTTTGGTTTCTGTAGGAAAGTTGGGTGATGAGGGATGCACAGTAACCCTCACAGTGGATTCTTGGAAGGTTACCAAGGGTGCACTTGTTTTAGAAAGAGGTAATAAAGTAGGTACTCTTTATCTATCTACTTGTATTACTGATTCTACTTTTGGTTTATCTACTTCATCTATAGATTCGAAGATGTGGCTTAGTAGACTTGGTCACATGAATAAGAAGGGAATGGACATTATTGAGTCAAAGGGCATGAGTTCAGATTCGGAGGACATAGATCGAGTTCATTTCAGGAAAAGAAAATTTGATTTTTTTGACAAGAACAGGGAAGCCTTGGTGTTTATGAAGGAGATGATGGACAGAGATCAGTCACAGGGGATGAATAATTTTGAGCAGGGTAATATGGATAGGGTTTTGATCCAAGATGAGCTCATGGATAAAGAAGTCATCACTTATAGGAAAACACAGTTACCTACGTCAGTCACATAGAACCGACGTTGATCAGGTAGATACCGACGTCGGTCATGTGCAGACCAGCAGAGTTAGTAGTGTCGGGTAGGTAGAACCAATGTTGGTCAGGTAGGAACCGACGTCGGCAGTAGGTCAGTCGCATGGAACCGATGTCAGTCGGGTGCAGACTGAGAGATGGCCGAGATCGGTCACTGAAACGAATGTTGGGCAGACATCAAGTTGTCAAGAAGTCTCAGACACCCATATGGAGGACTGAAAGGGTAAGTGGACCTCATATTCATTGTTTACCTTCTTTATATTACTTATTGCTTACTAATGGTCAAGAACCAGGAAGATGTGAAGAGGCAATACAGGTAGAATCCAGGAAACAATGGGAGCATGGCATGAATTCTTTGGAAGAGAACCAAGTGGGAGATTTGGTAGAGTTGTCAGCTGGGATAAAAGCACTGATAGAGAAATGGATTCTCAAGTTAGAGAAGAGAGTGGATGGACACGTGAGATAGAAGGCCAGGGTATATGGTCTTCAGCAGGCTACAAGACAATGGAGGTTTAACCATTGTGTTTTCTTTTACCAGGTTGAATAATATTAGCTACATTATCATGTTACTGTAGTGTGTGTATTTGTTGTAGGGTCACACATGTAGGGAGTTTTTGAGCTAAAGGTAAAGTTAGTTCAGATGGGTGTCATGAAGAATTTGGGAGCATCAAAATTCTTTAGCATGAGAGACATGGAAGATCACAGGTTGATTTTGTCTCCAGTGGGAGCTAATGTGAAGAAGGTGTAGGTGGGGTTCAATACGCAGGATGCAGGACCGGTAAGCACACCAAAGGCTAAATAGTTCAAGCTGAGCTTAGAATAGTGTTTGAAATTACATAAGGTCTGGTGTAGACCTAAGTTTTTTCAAGCAGTGGGAGTTGTTAGAAAGTTTAGAGTCAATTCGAGAAAGGAGTACTGGAGAGCAGTTCAGTGGATTCTCAAGTATTTGAGAGGGACCAGTAGCAAGTATTTATGCAGGGTCAAGCACTTCTCTACATGGTATGTAGATTCGGATGTGGTAGGGGACTTGGATGACAGGGGTAGCATCACAGGATATGTGGTGGTTAGTCTTCAAAATTGAGCTTGAAGATGGAGGTGCCTGAGATGGTTAGTGGAGGTTGTTGTATAGGGACAGGTGCAGTTGTTTATCTCCAAGTGGGAGATTGTTAAGTTGTGGAGCTAAAATCTTCACCAAGATGTTAATCAAGAAGTTGTTGAGTTTAGTCAGTAATCGGCATCGGCAGTATTACCGACATCATTCAAGTAGGGACTAGGGATCGACCGACATCGGTCAGGAGCAGACTGACAGCAATTGATGTCGGTCACCTGTGCGTGTGCATGCAGTTGCATGTGTTTCCAGAACGTGTTTCCAGAATTAGACTCGTCTAATTTTAAGAGGTCCGAGAGTGTTTGCATGTTGAAGACTAATTTAAGTCTTGAGTCTGTGTTTCTAATTATTGTAATTAGAAGTCTAATTATTGTATGCATGGGATCCTATTTAAAGACCCATGAGGCATGTATTGTAATTAAGGCAAGTAAAGCATTGAAGCAAGAAAGCAAGGTCAAAGGAGATCTGCAAGGTGCAAGGTCAAGGAGATCAGCTGAAGCTATCAAGGAGGGGATAACAACTCAAGTTGTTGAGTTAGTTGTGGTTGAGAGAGAAAGAGAGAACTTTGAGGGAAGAAGTCCTAGAGGTGTGGGAAGCCTTAGAGGTGGAAGAAGATTGTGGCACTTCTTTATTGTATTTCCTTTTGAAGAGTATTTAATACAAGATTGTGTATTGTCTCTCATATTCTTTGTTGTTTCAAGTTTCTAGTTACTTTATCATTATGGTTCAATTCCGTGTTTAATTGCTTATAGAAAAGTAATCAATTGTGCTTTCTTGGGGTTCCTGACATGCCTTTGATGATGGCATACCAAAGGAGGCATGGTTTGGTAATAAGGTTGACTATTCATTTTTGAAAGTTTTTGGTTGTGAATATTTTGTTTATATTGACAAAAATAATAGGTCCAAATTAGAGGTTAAATCCCAGAAATGTAACTTCATTGGCTATGGTACTAATGAATTTAGATTACATTTATGAAATGAGGAAGATAAGAAAATCATTAGGAGTAGAGATGTCATCTTTAATGATAAAGTCATGTATAGGGAATAGTTTCTAGAAAATAACTAAGAGGAACCTAAGAAAGAGTGCATGGTTTTGGAGGACATTAAAAAACAACATGTCCCAAAGGTACCAGTGCAGAATGTGCAACAATAACAGGGACCTCAAATTTTAGTTATGAGAAGATCTACTAAAATAAGTAGACCACATGAATGGTTATCTCCTTTTAATTATTTTACGTACTGATAATGGTGAGCCAGAGAGCTTTGAAGAAGTAGTGTATGTTGATTCTAAGGAGAAGTGGAAGCAAGTAATGAATGAGGAGTATGACTCTCTTATGACAAACTAGACATGTGTTTTGGTGAATCTTCCAAAGGGCAAGAAGGCACTGCAGAATAAATGGGTATACAAGATGAAAGAGAAATATGGATTTAAAAAGAAGTACAAGGCTAAATTGGTGGTAAAAGGATTTTTATAGAAGAAAGGTATAGATTTTGATGTAATATTTTTTCCTAGTAAAGACTACTTTCCTTCATGATGATTTGGAGGAGATATACATGGAACAACCACAAGGTTTTGAAATCAATGGTAAGGATAATCTAGTGTGCAAAATGATAAAGAGATTGTCTGGTCTTAAGCAAGCTTCAAGTCAATGGTATATTAATTTTAATAGTTGTATAATGGAATAAGGTTATTTTATATGTCATTCTAATCATTATGTGTATTTTAATAAGTTTGAAAATGGCAGCTTTAATATCTTGATTTTCTATGTGGATGACATGTTGATGGCGAGTTCTAACATGCAAGATCTTAATATACTCAAGAGACAGTTGGGTGTTTCTTTTGTAATAAAGGATATAGATTATGTTAAATATATTTTTAGGATGAGAATAACCAAAGATATAAATAATCAGAGGTTGACACCATCATAGGGAGAGTACATCAAGAAAGTTTTGGAAAGGTTTAGCATGCAAAATGCAAAACTGGTTGGGACACCTTTGGTGGGCCACTTCAAGTTAACAAAGGAATAATGTCCCAAGACACAAGAAGAGAAGAATCGCATGTCCAAGACACGTTACTCATTAGCAGTTGGTTGTTTGATATATGCAATGGTGTGTACAATGCCATATATTGCACATGTAGTGAGAGTAATGAGTAGATTCATCAGTAATCTAAGAAAGGAACATTGGTATGCAGTAAAGTGGATACTTCATTACTTAAGAGGGACTACAAATGTAGTGTTGAGGTATGGTGGATCCGATGTTACATTATATAGATATGTTAATTCTGACATGGTAGGAGATTTGGATGGTTGGAGAAGCATTATCAGGTATGTATTCATTATGGGTAGTACAGTAGTGAGTTGGATATCATGTATTTAGAAAGTGGTGGCACTTTATACCATAGAGGTTGAGTATAATGCTATTATAGAAGCAATCAAGGAAATGATTTGGCTATAGAAGTTGATGGAAGAGTTGGGACACCAACAAGGAAAAAGTTTATTTTTTAGTGACAGTTAGAGCGCCATCCATTTAGTGAAGAACTCAGCATTTCACTCCAAGACCAAACACATTCAGTTAAGGTATCACTTCATTTAGATAGTATTGGAAGAGGAAGAACTGAAGCTAGACAAGATACATGAGTGAAAATCTTGTAGACATGATGAGAAAGGTAGTTGCAAAAGTTAATTTGAAATTATGTTCAAATTTAATTGGTCTGCATGGATGAAGAATATCAAAATGAGAAACTGGTTCAGCAAATGCAGCAACAAAAAGTTGTGAATATTAACTTCAAGTGAGAGAGTTGATAAGTGTGAAGTCATTATTCACAAGTCACTATTCACAAGATATTATTCATGTGATGAGGTGGTAGTGGTGAGTTGGCAATGACTATGTAGGACATGTGGCAGGGGTTGTAAGTAATGATGTAGAAGGTGATGTGGCTTGTTGGTGATGTGGCATGGCCCATAAGAGGATATTCTATGTGATCATGTTCATGTGAATTGAGTGGGGCGTAGCATTCCACAAAGGGACAATTTTTTATCATAATGGGACAAGGAAGAGATGGGGTACCTCTCTTAGTTGGAGTCATGATTTGACATGTGGGAGAAGTCAAAAGGTGGTGTGGAATATTTTGGAAGCATCTGTGTGCACATGGATAGTGGGGGACATTATTACTATTTTAGATTGGAGGCCCATGTGAAGTGGGGCATAGCATTTAGAGGCACATGGAGGAATTTAAGAGGCATCATGAAGATACCAATTACTTTTGACCCTTATACATGGAATCAAGTATGTCAAATAGTATTTTTTTGACCCACTTAGAAGTTTTTCCCCTCATTTCCTCTTTCCTCATTTTTTTTTCTCTTTATTACTTCTTTGTAATTCTATAAGTAAAGGATCCCCTTCCTTTATATTAAAAGAAGAGAAGCGTTGAAGACTGGTTAGTATTTATGTGAAAACTTGTGTTAAGATAGGATTTAGCTTATTATAAGCTTTGTGTGAAGCTAAGAGTTAGATTGTTGTAAGCTTAATGAAAGATTATATGCATTGAAGACAAGATATTGTGAGAAATAGGAGAGGAGTGAGTGACAGATTGTCATGGGTGAATTTTCCAAGTGTTTCTATAATATAATAGTTGATCAATTTTTTTGTGGATTAATTTATAGGAAGCTAAGGATTTCAGCTTGATTAGGAGCTATGGAAAATGACAAATCAAAGATGGATAAATTCAATGGGAAAAATTTTAGTTTATGAAAGATACAAATGGAGGACTACCTCTTTTGAAATAACCTCTACTTGGCATTGGGAGGTGCAGCCAAGAAGCCAACAACAATATCAGATGAGGATTGGGAATTGTTGGATAGAAAATCACTTGGAACCATGTGATTATGCTTGGAATCTCCAGTTACATTCAGCATATCCCAAGAAAAGACTACAAAAATTCTTATGAGTAAATTAAGGAAGTTGTATGAAAAACCCTCTACCTCTAACAAAAAAAATTTAGTAAAGAAATTGTTTAACATGAAAATGGCTGAAAATGGTTCAGTATCAAATCATTTACATCAATTTAACATTGTTACAAGAAAGTTGAATTATATTAATATTGACTTTGATGATGAAATCAGGGCTCTTTTTATTCTATGTTCTTTACCTGAGAGATGAAATAGCTTGGTTATGGTGGTGAATAATGTTGTCTCAAACAATACTAAATTCAAGTTTAAGGATGTCATGGGTGTGATCCTAAGTGAGGAAATGCGAAGGAGAATCAATCGTGAAACATCCACATTAGGAATTACATTGTATATAGAGATTAGAGGAAGAGTTAATTGTGGGAAATTAAGGATGAAGTCAAGATCAAAATTAAGAAGCAAGATGGAATGTTGGAACTGTGAGAAGTCAAGACACACAAATAAATATTATTTGGTTCTTCATGGAAAACTAGCCAAGGACCAATAATAAGGTAACAAAGAGGAAAACTTAGTAGGTGAGATGTTACAATATGCACTCATTCTTTATTTAGATAATATTAATGAATCTTGGGTTTTATATTTAGGAGCTTCTTTTCATGCCACTCCTAACAAACATTATTTTAGAGATTATGTTCAAGGTAATTTTGGATGTGTTTATCTTGGTGATGATGAACCTTGTAGAATTTTTGAAAAAGGCAATGTTAACATGAAATTTCAGAATGGAAACACTTGGGTGCCTAAGGATGTTATGCATGTTCCAAGTTTGAAGAGAAATCTAATTTTTTTAGGAAAGTTGGGAAGTGATGGTTGTGTGGTCACTTTTACTAGTGACTCATGGAAGGTTACCAAGGGTGCTCTGGTATTTAAAAGAGGTAAGAAGATGGGTACTTTATATTTATCCATTATATATATCTTGTGATATAGTTGCTTTAGGTACATATGCAGCTTTGTAGCATTACATACTTGTCCACATGAGTGAAAAGGGAATGAGGATTCTTCACTCAAAGGTAAAATTACCAAGCCTAAAATAAATTAATTTAGAATTTTGTGAGCACTATGTGTATGGGAAATAGAAATGTGTGTAGTTTGTAAGAGTTGAACTAGCTAAGAAACAAAGGATGTTAGAGTTTGTGCATATAGATGTATGGGGACCTACTCAAGTATCTTCACTTGGTGGTTCAAGGTATTATGTGTTACATTCATTGATGATGCAACTTGGAAGGTTTGGGTTTATTGCATTAAATAAAAATTTGATGTGTTTGATTTATTTAAGAGATGGAGAGCTTTAGTTGAGAATCAAACAAGTTTAAAGTTTAAGTGTCTCAGGTCAAATAATGGTGGAGAATACTACAGCAAGGAGTTTGATAACTATTATTCACTAAATGGAATCTATAGGCAAAATATGGTTCCAAAAACACCATAATAGAATGGTGTGTCATAGAGGATGAGTAGAACCATCATGGAATATGCTAGAAGTGTGAGGTTACATGCAAGATTTCCATTATAGTTTTGGGTGGATGTTAATACATCTATGTACCTAATAAAAAAAAGGACCTTAAAGTGCCTTGGATGGTGGAATACCAAAGGAGGAAAGGTGTGGTAATAAGGTTGACTATTATTTTTTGAAAGTTTTTGGTTATGAAGATTTATGGCTTATATTTACAAAAAGAATAGGTCCAAATTATAGGTTAAATCTTAGAAATGTACTTTCACTAGCTATGATACTAATGACTTTAGATTCCGGTTATGGAATGAGGAAGATAAGAAAATCATCAAGAGTAGAGATGTCATCTTCAATGATAAAGTCATGTACATGTAACAGTTACTAGAAAATAAGCAAGAGGAAGCCAAGAAAGAGTACATAGTATTGGAAGACATCACAAATGAACATGACCCAAAGGTACCAGTGTAGAATGTACAACAATAGGAACCCAAACCCTAGTTTTGAGAAGATATACTAGAGTAAGTAGACCACCTAAATATTTATCTCATTCTTTCAATTATTTTTTATTTATTGATGGTGGTGAGATAGAGTGCTTTGAAGAAGCAATGCAAGTTGATGTCAAGGAAAAGTGGAAGCAAGCAATGGATGAGAAGTATGACTCTCTCATGACAAACCAGACATGGGTTTTGATGAAGCTTCCAAATGGTAAGAAGGCATTGCAGAACGAGTGGGTATATAAGATGAAGAAGGAAGATGAAGGTAAAAATAAGTACAAGGCTAGATTGGTGGTAAAAGGATTTACATAGAAGAAAGATATAGATTTTGATGAAATATTTTCTCTTGTTATTAAAATGACTTTTGTTAGAACTATTTTGAGTTTACTTGTAGTGGAATACTTGCATTTAGAATAGTTGGATGTGAATATTGCTTTACTTCATGGGGATTTAGAGAAGGAGATATACATGAAGCAACCACAAAGTTTTGAAGTTAGTGGTAAGGAGAATCTGGAGTGCAAACTAATGAAGAGCTTGTATGGTCTTAAGTAAACTCCAAGGCAATGGTATATTAAGTTTGATAGTTTTATTATGGAACAAGGATATTATAGATGTCATTCTGATCATTGTGTGTATTTTGAAAATTTTTAAAATGGTATCTTTATTATCCTACTTTTGTATGTGAATGGCATGTTGGTGGTAAGTTCTAACATGCAAGATATTACTGTACTCAAGAGACATTTGGGTGATTCTTTTATTATGAATGATCTCTTTGTTTTTAAATATATCCTTGGGATGATAATCACCATATATAAAAATAATTTAAGGTTTCCATTATCATAGGGAGAGTATATCAAGAAAGTGTTGGAGAGGTTTAGCATGTAGAATGCAAAACTGGTTGGGACACCTTTGACGGGCCACTTTAAGTTTAAAAAAGAGCAATGTCCCAAGACATAAGAAGAGAAGAATTACATGTCCAAGACATATTACTCATTATCATTTGGTTATCTAATGTATGCAATAGTGTGTACAAGGCCAGGCATTGCACATGTAGTGGGAGTGGTGAGTAGGTTTATGAGTAATCCAAGAAAGGAACACTGGCAGGTAGTAAAGTGGATTCTTCATTACTTAAGAGGGACCATAGATGTATTTTTGAGTTATGGTGGATCATATGTTAATTTACATGGATATGTTGATTCTAACATGATAGGAGATTTAGATGGTAGGAGAAGCACTATCGGGTATGTGTTCATTATTAGTGGTATAGTAGTGAGTTGGATATCATGTTTATAAAAAGTGATGTCACTTTATACCATAGAGGTTGAGTATGTTGTTGTTACAAAAGCAAGAAAGGAGATGATTTAGCTATAGAGGCTGATGGAAGATTTCGGACACTAAAAAGAAAAAGGTGTACTTTTTAGTGACATTCATAGTGTCATTAAATTAGAAAAGAACTCAACATTTCACCTATAGATTAAACACATTTAGTTGAGGTATCACTTCATTCAGATAATATTGGGGGAGGAGAAAATGAAGCTAGATAAGATAGATATGAGTGAAAATCTTATGGAGATGGTAAAAAAGGTAGCTGCAAAAGTGAAGTTGAAATTATGTTCAACTTCAGTTGGTCTGCATGGATGAAGAAGATCATAATTTGAAACTAGTTCTATGAATGCAGCAGTGGGAAATTATGAATATTAACTTCAAGTGGGATAATTGTTAAGTGTGAAGTCACTATTCATGATATACTATTCATGGTCATTATTCATGTGATAAGGTGACAATGGTAAGTTGGCAATGACTATATAAGAGATGTGGCAGGTGATGTAGGTAATGATGCAAAAGGTGGTGTGGCTTGTTGGTGATGTGGCATGGCCCATAAGAGGCTCTCCCATGTGATCATGTGCATGTGAATGGAGTGGGGTGTAGAACTCCACTAAGGGACAAGTTTTTGTCATTATTGTTATTCAAATGTTGTTATCTTTTGATCATAATGAGACAAGGAAGATATGTGGTGTGTTTCTTAGTTAGATTCATGATTTGGCATGTGAAATAAGTCAAAAGGTGGTGTGAAATATTTCAGAATCATTTGTGTGCACATGGATAGTTGGGGACATTGTTACTATTCCATATTGGAGGCTCATGTGAAGTGGGGAATAACATTTGGAGGCACGTGGAGGAAGTCAAGAGGCATCATGAAGATGTCAATTACTTTTAACCCTTGTACATGGAGTCAAGCATGCCAAATTTTTGTTTTTTTTGGCCCACATGGAAGTGTGGTACCACATATTCTCTCTCCTCATTTTCTTCTATCTTTCTTACTTATTTGTAATTATATAAGTAAATGATGCCTTTCCTTTGTATTAAAAGATGAGAAGAGTTGAAGACTAGTTAGTCTTTGTATGAAAGTTTATTGTAAGCTTTGTTTTAAGCTAGGAGTTAGCTTGTTGTAAGCTTATTGAAAGTTTGTATGCATTGAAAAGAAGAGATTGTGAGAGATATGAGAGGAGTGAGTGATAGGTTATTGTCACATGTGAATTCTCCAAGTTTTTTTGTAATATAATAGCTTATCAATTTCTCTGTGGATGTATTCAAGTTGGCAAACCACATAAATATTTGTATTATAGTTTGCATATTTTTATTTTTATTTGTTCAAGTTTTAATTTATGTTTTACATAGCTTTTTAATGCAACTTTATGGATATTTCCCACATGTATTTAACCTAAAACCACCAGGAAAGAACTTTTCACTTACACTTTGATGGCTCGGACCTACTTCTGCATGTCCTCCATCAATTTCTCTAACATGTCATAGGTGACTCAAAGGACTGAGATTGGGTCTTAGGCCACCTTTTACTCTCCCATGAGAATCTTCACCTTGGTGAGAGAGAACATCTCTTATTGGGTCTACTAAACTATAAGGTTCCCCTTGTGTATGAATTTCTAAGTGAGGATCCTTCGCATATTTATCATGGTGCTATCAAAGTCCCATTTCACATCTGAGTCACCTTACATTATCATCTTACGTACCTGAGACACTGTAGCCATGCCTATGTTTAGAAGAGGTGTTGGTGGGGTGACAAAGATGGTGTTGATAGGTGGATGATGACATGGAGATAGAATGGATCAAGTGGAAGGGATGAATGAGGAAATCAATGGAGGAGGAGGAGGTAAAGGGGCATAGGGAGGCAAGATGAATGGGGAAGCCCAAAAGAACATCTCCATTAGCCACTTGCTCTAAATCATGTTAACCTAAGGGGATATGACTCTAATGAGAGGGGCATTCAATACAAAGGAGGATATTGGTTGATTAAAGCTAAATTCCTAGGTGCTCGAGATAAGGGAAAAGGGAGGTTGGGAAATGACATGGGGAGCCATAGGGGGTGGTGTAGGAGGAGTAGTGGGAACCTGTAGAGGGCACTGAGTGAGATTAATTAATACCTAAATGTAAGGTCGAGGATGCACTACCTATTGACCACATTATATTCCTAGACCTATGAAGGGGTCAACCTAATGCCTTGAGTCATAGTCCATCATTAGTATCATGATTGTATCTTGTCCTTGTGAGTTGAGAGGGTTGTTTAGATAATTCACTATTTTTTCATGTCATACATTTGCTTTGATAGCCTTCATTCCTTATGTCTAACTCAAGACAAGTAGTGTCATCATGGTCAAGCATTCCTAGATGGTCCTTGATCACTTTGGTGGGGCCCTAACATGTGAAAGATGTCATAATGAAGGTGAGGTAAGGAGGCAATTTGATAGAGGATCATAAACATATTGGTTTTGCTTGATAACATGAGATATGCTCATTTTTAAGCTTTCAAGGAACATCATAGAATGTGTCTTAAGGTTCAATTGAGGTTTCATAGATCATGAAGGTCTTTTATATGTATTAACATGATAATTAAATTGATATACCCCCATTTAAGGTCATATATGTGAGCAAAGTCAATGATTTTTTCTCATAATGAGATTTAATTTGGCCTTGATAGACCATTAAACCACCCCACATGCCTATAATGGACCTCATCAACTTCATCAATCCATAACTAGACTATTTCATGCCTCATTGAATCTACTAGCACCATAGTCAACGCCAATTCCTCCCAAATGGGCCCCATACATGTTGAATTGTGACTCTTCGACTCCCTTAATTCGCACCATTAGATTCAAAGTGTCATATGACTCATATTTTCCCTCCACAACACTTGATAACAACGTTTTAGGTTTAAAACAAGGAGGATTTGTAGGAAAAATGATAGTTTACAAAAGTTTCTCCAGTAGTGCAGATCCATATTGTACGAACTAGCCCAAGTGGAGCCATGATTTTGTAGAGGGAGGTCAGAGATGTCAAATAGTGAAGAGAGTAATGTCTTTAAATGTCTTAGAAGCTCAAAACCATTCCATCTCTCCCTCAAGCTCATTTTTAGACTCAGAGAGATCCTCATGTTTCAACTCATACCGTATAGAGGAGAGAGATTGGGAGCCCAAGCTCATAACTAGATAAGTAGACTCAAGTACCTTTCACACATGGGCATTTGTTTGAATATTGGTCTCCTAATATTTATAAACATTTCTTAATAAGGAATCCTTATGCCCATCTCATCTGCACAAGCCAACTTAGATTGAATGGTTTTCAAGGAATTTTTATTGGACTGCTCAAACTAGTCACTGATGTTGTTCCCTCAAGTCTTGAAGGATCCTTCCATCACATTTTCAGCACTTTAATCACACATGTGAGCTCACATGGCTAGCAGATCCTCATGACTAGATCTTGTGTATGGTTTGTAGACATGTTTGTACAATAGATAGAGGTTTGATGCCTTCATCAGAGGTTATGGACTACGTTGAAGAGTTGTAGAAGAATTCAAGGCATCCAATACCTTCTTGCTCAATTAGAAGGTCTAATGGCCCCTTGTTACCTCAAAATACCTCAAGGATAAAATAATTATGCATGTTTGTAAACCACTGTATGAAGAGACTATGTATGTGACTCAATGGTACCTATAGAGCCTCATATGCAACTCAAAAAAATGTAATAGGATCTTGGAATCATGATGGAGAGTCATCACATCCTTTAAGGCAACCTTCCTAGCTTTCATGGCAGCCTCACAGGATTAGAAACTATCATTTCTCACCTCCAAGCCCACATAGTCCTTTTTTAACAAAGTTTAAGGTATTTTTGTGAAAGTTAAGGTTTTCTGAGTTTCTAAGGTTTCAATTTAGGAATGTGTATGTTGTGTTTATGTCTTCAAAGATTCATGATTGCTTAGGTATATGTCTGAGGACCTCCAAGATCCATATGGTTTGTATAGGCAGGGTTATTAGTCTCCATTTCACACCACTTTCATACTCCTATTGTTTCACTATGTCATCACTACCATTTTCATTGTGTTACCCCTATTTTCATACACCACACTCCATATATCTCTCCACTATCATCCTCTTCCATTCATCCACCCTTCCTCCCAAGGTTAAAACATGACAAGGTGACCTCCACACCCTATTATAACCATCATAAGTAGTGAAACCATAAGATGTTGGGCCCATATGGTCATATGGTGAACTAAGGATGTAAATGTGTGCCTAAATCTAGCCCTTGAGGCTACTATAGTAGGGTCCCAAGAAACACTATGTAGACCATCCAGGGCATGAGAATTGATGCGAGTATTAAAGGATATGCATCATAAAGAAGTGAATGATGGTATGAACACATCACACCAGGGTTTCAAGAACCTATCAGTCTACCTTCTTCTCATTCAAGCATGATGACAAAGCTCCTATAGATAGTCATGTTGACAAGAAGATACATGTAACATTACTAGTCTATATCAGTGTCTCCATCTAATCTGAGCTAAAAGGAAAAGTCCATATAAAGGAGGGTAAGGTTCAGACTATTGAGATTGTAAAATTGATGGCCACTACCACTGAGAAGATAGATTGACACCTAAATAGGCTTAGAACCACACAAGCATAGGCAGACATGAGACATAATTCTGAGTGAAAGTGTAAGATATGCAAAGAAAGGAATGTTGGCAAACCATCACCTGGGCATGATGATGACCCTGAGAACATGATAAACACCCCCATGGTCATAAATACCTAAGGAGGTAATGTCACAATCCATACTTAGAAATTCTATATCTAATCACATAGTCAATAGATAGTTTAGAGCTAGTTTTAGCCAAAATGGTGGTTTGGGACCTTTATGGTCATGGCCAAGCCCCCAAAATTAGTATAAATGGTCATCATGACATATTCAAGGCACTCATATGTTAATTTAGGCTATAAAAATATTGGGTATACCTAATTATTTATTGTCAATGATGTCTCCAAGGTGGCCAAGGGTGTTCATAAGGTGTCAAGTATGCTAGTAGGTTCAATGACAAAGTGTGCTTTAGTGATCATACATGGGCCTTACAGTGTTTGCTTGGTTAAGGAAGATGATGTATGTTGATGATGTGTTGACCATGTTCGAGGGGTCATATGGGGTGTAAAGAGTGCTTTTTTTACTTTTTAAAGTGAAAGGAATTCATCTAAGTAGTTTTGTGAAGGTCTAGGTTATTCTAGTCAAACTGGTAGAATTCCTGAGTAAGCATATTGATGACATCATCATTTACACATGTGAAGGTTTTATAATAAAGTGATCACATGATTTTGTTCATATTTGTGCTTAAATCATGTATTTCAAATTTCATATCTTAACATGATGTCTATCAAAAGTTATGATGGTTCAAAGTTTCTCTCCCATGCAGATTTTACTGTTTTCCATCCTTAGCCAAATTTGCATTAAAAAGTAACCATTGGAATTCAAATATTTGAATTTAAAAAGGAAAATCAATCTGTAATGTTTTGCCTATAAATTTTTATGATGAATGAATTTTGTTGTTCCCCAAAAATATCACTCATTTTTGGGACAACATTTGAACTATTTTGGTCCTACAGACCAAAATTGTCTCTTCCCTTTTCAAAATTTGTCCTAGGCATTCAAATTCCTCATTTTTCAATCTTCTCAAAAATCTGCAGACTCTGCAAGCTTAAATCTATAGACTCTGCAGGCTTGAATCTATAGACTCAGCAAGAAGAGAAATCTATAGACTCAGCAGGAAGAGAAATCTACGGACTCTGTAGGAAAAGAAAATATATGGACTTTACAGTTCAATGGACTTCACAGGTTGATTTCTATGGACTCTGCGATAAATAAGCAAGCTCTCAACACTTAGGCAATTTCAAAGTCAGTTCAATAACTAGGTTCAACCAAAAGAGTTCATCGGCAAGATTCTAAGCAAGGATTGAACCGTTGAACCTTGAACCATTTTTGGTTCAACGGGCTCAACAGGTTCAAAGGTTTAACATCAGCAGCAAGAGTTCAACCGCTTTTAGGTTTAAAGCCTTCTACAGTCAGATTCAAAGGTTCAACATTAGGTTCAATCAAAAGAACAAGTTTCTGAGGCTTGAACCATTGAACCACTTTAGTTCAAAGGTTCAACGGATTCAAGGTTCAATAGGTTCAATGCATTTGGTTCAATGTGGATCAAAAGGACTTAGCCAAATTAAAGAGAATGAACCCATTAAACCGATGAACCATTGAACCACTTTGGTTCAACAGCTCGATTCAATCAAACGATTCAAAGCTTGGTTCAAAGGAGTGATTCAACGCAAAAGTTCAAGAGAGCCTTCCAAAGGATAAGTGCCCTTGCGAAGGGCACTTGGTCAACAAAAGCACCTTTCAGAAGGGTCATTTTCAAGGAAAACGCAAAGGTAAGTTCTTTCAAAAATTTGTTTTAGGCAGCCGAAAGACAAAGGGATTTCCTTTGGGAAAAATACTAAGGCATAATTCCTTCAGACTTTTTGTCTGAAAGAATTCCTTCAGACAAAAAGTCCAAAGGAATTCAGAAAGGCTGCAGGAGGAAAGCCCAAAGGAATTTCCAAAGGTGAAAGATAAAACAAATTCTTGCGGACTTTTGTCCACAGGAAATTGTCTGCAAACTTTTTGCCTGCAAAAAAAGCCTGGGGAAAATGTCTGCAAAAAAAGCCTGTGGGAAAGTTCTGAAGGACTCTAAAAGAAGCCCGAAGGCCATCCGAAGACCGCCTGAAGGGCAGGTGACCTTGCGGGGACTCTCTGCTACCGAATTAAAGGACACTTCCCAAAGCCAAAGGGTCACCTTCCCTTCGGGAGGATGCAAAACAAGAAAGCCAAATAAATACCAAGGGGTGACGTGCTCGAAGATGTCAAATTCAAGAACAGTGAACTAGCCATTGAAAACGTACTGACAGGTGCATGAACATCAATTTCAAGGTTCATAAAATAGCTGTTAATTTTGAAAAGCCTTAAAGAAGAGCCAAAGAACTTAGTAGCCTGCCAAAAGAAGCCTGAGAGCCATCCAAAGACCGCTTGAGGGCAGATACCCTTGCGAGAGGCTCTTCCCAATCCAAAACAGACCTGAATGCATTCAAAGGCTTTAAGGCCAAGACCAGCAGGAAGTGACTAAGGAGTAGAGCATTAAATTTAATCAAGGACCCGATTCATTTAACTAGAAAAAGAGGAACAATGAAGAAGGATCAGATCACCAGGTGGACATTGAAAGATGCAAACTTTCAATAGCATGACTTGTTTATCTGCATTGAGAAAAGCAAATGGGTAGATGCCCCTAAATTCTAGCATGTCTTCTTAACAAATTTCAATGCAACATGATGTGTTACTGTTCTCGAGTCCTTCTTGAAGAGGCTATATAAGGGACTCTCTTCTATTGTAAATGGATCTCTCTCTGACAATCAGAAATGAAACTTTGCCCAAATTGAAAGGCATTTTTGAGACTTTGAGCTCAGATTGTTGATCATATTTTGTTATTGGAATAAGAAAGCAAGTGATTTTCTAGGCTTTGTGCTATGATATCTTTGTTGTTGGGAAAACTGTTCTTATGTCTTTTTCCTTAATATATTTTTTGTTTCTTTAATTCAACAAGCAAGATTAGTGAAAATAGTCAGGAAGGTATCCTGAAGTCAACTGTGGAGAGACTTTGTGCCCCCATAATTGATTTTAGTGTGTTTTATTTTTGTTTCTGTGTAAAGGACATTGGGATGACTTTGTGCCCTCATTGTCTTTCATATCTCACTCTTGGGCAATTCAGGTGGAGACTTTGTGCTACATCTCAATTTGCTAGTTACTACGTCCTTGGTTACATTTTGCTTTTACTACCAGGAGTATTCTTGTGGCTTGTTGAATAGTACTTCTGAAAGAAGAGGAGTGCTTTCTGTCATTTCCCTTGAGTTTTTCCTTTGATTTGCATGCATCATCTCTGAAGAAAGAGAGATGGATGGTTTATCCTACCCTTGAGTATTATTTTCTGTTTATATATATTATAGCATATCTATAGGGAACCTCCCCTTGATGAGAGGAGAGATTAGTCCCCTTTTGATGTGGTAAACCTACATATTTGGATGACCAATCTTCCTACTTTGGCTGATCAGACCTATTTTATTTATCAGTACGCTGATCGACAAAATATTCAACCAATAGTTTTTGGCGAATCCACTAGGGATATACATAATTTTGTGCAATTTAGAACCTCAAGTTTTAGATTGAAACATCACCTGTGTCTTACCCATTATCATTATAATCTTTCTCCATTAAAAACTTTGGCGAATCTATTTCATGTCTTACCCATTATCCATTTATAGCCTATCCATTCACCTCCACACTAACCTAGAAAGAACACGCAGTTTAAGCCTCAAGCTTCAAACTGAAGCAAGGTCAATTCTTTTCCATTTTTGTTTCACAATCTAGCAGATTCAAGGTATACACAAAGCCAAAGGGCTAAAGGTATTGTTGACCCTATATTCAAGTTGGTATAGCAAAGTAATTTTGATCTGTTTCCTTCACCATCTTGTTCTAACAAACCAAGAGCTTTCCTCCTACTAAAGTCAGATCTCCATTGCCAGAAGAAGTATCTACTTCTGTTGTTGATAAAGCTTTGCCAATAATTACCCCTCTAATATTTGTTATTCCTCCTTTTCATAATCCTATAATGGCAGTTCAAGGCCCCTGGGGTAATACTTTTGGTCCTCTCAATCTTACTCCACCTCTACATGAGCTTCCACATAGCTCAAGGAAGAATTTCCCCAAATTATATGGTGATGGAAAAGTTCATCTTGATGAACACATTGCAGCCTTTAGCATAGCCTGTGGTGTAATTGGAGTAGAAGTTGAAGATGTAGCAGTCAGGCTATTTGTAGAAACATTACAAAGTGTTGTTGTAGATTGGTTTTATCATCTACAGGCTCAGTCAATGACTGATTGGAATACTCTCAAAGATAAGTTTGAACCTAGATTCAAACCTACAGAAGATGCACATGCACTTTTGGCTCAACTTACACAGATGAAGAAAGAGCCTCATGAACCAATGAGAGACTTCATAGTCAAATTTGACAAACTGAGAAACAGAATTCCTATAATTGCTCGACCTACAACTAAGAATCTCAAATGCTTCTTCATTAATTCTTAGTTACCTGAAGTAAGTTTTCTTTTGAGACGTGCTGGTCAAATAGATCTTGTTGCAACTCAAATTTTGGCCACTGAGGTAGAAGATGATCTCATCTTAGCAAGGAAGATAAGAAGAGATCCAAACAGAAATAGACCTTCATCATCTTTTGAATATTCATCTATAGGCACCACAAATCCAATGGTGCAGAATTTGGCAAATGAGTTGCTTGCTCCCAAAAAGCAAATGGCACAGGGAATGTCTTTCGCTCTTTCATATAGAGATATGCCAAGAAGGACATTTCCAAATCAGTCATATCAGGGCAATGTTGCCAGGAACCAAGGGCAACAAAATCATCTTCCTCCCCCATAAGGGAAACTTGCCTTTGAAGCTCCTCCAACCAACTCAGTAGTTGGATATTTGAAAACAGAACATGCTTTCTCTTTCCAACCTAAGTTTGAGCAAGAAAATGATGTTGATCTCTTCACGAAGGATCAAGAAGAATCAGCTGGAGACTCCCACATTGGTTTTCTAAATTACCAAGATGAACCTAGAAGCAAAGGAGAAGCTATTGATGGATCATATGCAGTGTTTACCAGGTCCAAGAACCAATCAGTCTAGCAAGCTGATAAAAAGAAGACAAAAGAGCAACCTCAACCAGCAATTACAATTGCTAAGCATGGAACCACTCTACCTTTCCAGTCAAAGGATCCGGTGATCACCCAAAATGTAAGTACATCAATTTCACCTTCACCTTCTACTTCAATTTTGCAAACCAGCCCTCCTCCCATCCCTCCTAAAACCCAAAAAGGTTGAAATGCTTTCCTCTATTCCTAGTCCAATTCAACCATTTGACATAATCGATCACGTCAAGAAGACCAAAATACAAATGTCTGAATTTGAATATTTGTAGTCCAATCCTAATCAATTGGATAAGTTGGTCTAATGTGTCAAGAACCAAACTATCCCTGCAAGACAAAAGGTTAAGAAAATGATTCTTAATTCCCTAAAGAACATGCCCATTCCAAATAATCTTGTCATTACCCCTCCAATTGCCCCTGGGAAAATAGAACCTTTCTATGTTTCCTTATTAATAAATGGTTATCAGCTTAACAATTACATCATTGATTTTGGGGCATCTGATAATGTCATGCCTGCTAAAGTGGTTGAGTCTCTGGGCCTCACACTAACCAAGACATTTGGGAGATGTTTTTCTATGGAGAATAAGCAAGTACCACTACTAGAGAAAATCAAAGATGCCCAATTTGCATTTGTAGCCTTTTCAGACAAGAGAATCAAGATGACTATTTTGGTGGCTGATGTCCCAGCATCCTATGGCATTTTGCTTGGATGAAATTTCTGTAAGGACATGGGAGGAGAATTAAGCATGGACCTGACTGAGGTAAGAATCCCTGTCAAAGGTGTAATGAAGAGATTGCTCCCTGAAAAGGAGGCAAAATACGTGGTCACCCAAATGTCGAACCCTGCAGCACAAATTCTATTTGAGTCTTCAGGCAAGGGTAATTATTTCTTAACCACAGAGAATGTTCATGTTTCTACAGATGAAATTCATGTAGCTGACAATCTAGGAATTGATCCAAACAAGACTTCAGGAGAATTGGTAGACTGCAATATAAATAAGGAAAGATCTTCTATCTCTAATGAAGAGAAATATGATAGGAGATCAGCTTCTGATGATGGTTGGATCCTGAAACCCGATGGCAGCAATTCTTCCACCAATGATGGAGTCGAGACTGTGTTGATATCTTTCCAAGGAGATATTCTTCCTTCATGTAATTTGCAATTCAGCAACACCAACAACACAGCTAGATGTGAATCTATGTTGCTTGGATTGAAGATTGCTCAAGATGAAGAGATCAAACTCTTTCATATCAAAGGAGATGCTAAGCTGATAGTTTGTCAAGAGTTTGATGTGGACAATCCAATCATATGCTGGACTAAACCAGAAGAATAACCAATTATGGTAATGGACCATGCTGCTACAAATCAAAATTAGGCAAAGAAACCCTTCAGCAAGAAAGCAAGGAGTTATGGCTTTCAAATTGAAGACCACATCTTGTCATGGGGCAAAAAGAAGAAAAAGCCAAGAGGAAGATGCAAAAAATTGGTTTCATGGTGGAAACCTCCATTCACCCATCACCGTTTTTGAGCACAAAATGCCTTCTTGCTAGTTTATCAGGATAAAGTGTTATTTTCACTACCTCTTAAGAAGCAACATCTAAAACACTTCAACTCTTGAAGTATCAGATCATTATATTTGTACATATGTATATTTGTATAGTTTTTAATTCTATTTTATTTTGTTTGTTTCCTTTTTTGATGCCTTCCATTTATGGGTAGCATGACTCCATAGCCCAATGGCATACTTTAAGGCACTAGAGATTCTGGATTATACTCCCTTCAATTCTTTTTTACAATTGATAGAAGTTCCCCAACTGGAGCCAGCTATTGTTGCCCAAAAATATCACTCATTTTTGGGACAACATTTGAACTATTTTGGTCCTACAGACCAAAATTGTCTCTTCCCTTTTCAAAATTTGTCCTGGGTATTCAAATTCCTCATTTTTCAAGCTTCTCAGAAATCTACGGACTCTACAGGCTTAAATCTATGGACTCTGCAGGCTTAAATCTATGGACTCAGCAAAAAGAGAAATCTATGGACTCAGTAAGAAGAGAAATCTATGGACTCTATAGGAAAAGAAAATCTATGAACTCTGTAGGCCAAGTTCAATGGACTTCATGGGTTGATTTCTACGGACTCTACAGGAAAGAAGCAAACTCTCAACACTTAGGCGATTTCAAAGTTAGTTCAATAACTAGGTTCAACCAAAAGAGTTCATCGGCAAGCTTCTAAGCAAGGATTGAACCGTTGACCTTGAACCATTTTTGGTTCAATGGGCTCAACAGGTTCAAAGGTTCAACATCAGTAGCAAGAGTTCAACCGCTTTCAAGTTCAAAGGCTTCTACAGTTAGGTTCAAAGGTTCAACATCAGGTTCAATCAAAAGAATATGTTTCTGAGGCTTGAACCATTGAACCACTTTGGTTCAAAGGTTCAACAGGTTCAAGGTTCAACAGGTTCAACGCGTTTGGTTCAATGAGGATCAAAAAGACTTAGCCAAATTAAAGAGAATGAAACCATTGAACCGATGAACCATTGAACCACTTTGGTTCAACGGCTTGGTTCAATCAAAAGTTTCAAAGGCTTGGTTCAATCAAATGGTTCAATGGCTAGGTTTAATCAAACGGTTCAAAGCTTGGTTCAAAGGTTGGTTCAAAGGAGTGGTTCAATGCAAAAGTTCAAGAGAGCCTTCCAAAGGACAAGTGCCCTTGTGGAGGGCACTTAGTCGACAAAAGCACCCTTCAGAAGGGTCATTTTCAAGGAAACCTCAAAGGTAAGTTCTTTTAGAAATTTGTTTTAGGCAGCCGAAAGACAGGGATTTCCTTCAGGAAAAAGAGTAAGGCATAATTCCTTTGGACTTTTTGTCCGAAGGAATTCAGAAAGGCTGCGGGAGGAAAGCCCAAAGGAATTTTTGAAGGCGAAAGATAAAACAAATTCTTGCAGACTTTTGTCCACGGGAAATTATCTGCAAACTTTTTGCCCACAAAAAAATCTCAGGGAAAATGTTCGCAAAAAAATTCCACGAGAAAGTTTTGAAGGAATCTGAAAGAAGCCTAAAGGCCATCCAAAGATTGCCTGAAGGGTAGGTGCCCTTGTGGGGGAATCTCCGCTGCCAAATTAAAGGACACTTCCCAAAACTGAATGGTCACCTTCCCTTCGGGAGGATGCAAAATAGGAAAGCCGAAGAAAGACCAAGGGGTAACGCGCCCGAAGACATCAAATTCAAGAATAGCGAACTAGCCGTTGAAAATGTAGTGACGAGTGTGCGAATGTCAATTTCAAGGTTCATAAAGTAGCCGTTAATTTTGAAAAGCCTTAAAGAAGAGCTAAAGAACTTAACGACCTACCAAAAGAAGCCTGAGAGCCATTTGAAGACCACTTGAAGGGAAAATACCCTTGTGAGAGGCTCTTCTCGATCCAAAATGGACCCAAATGCATTCAAAGGCTTTAAGGCCAAGACTAGCAGGAAGAGACTAAGGAGTAGAGCATTAAATTGAATCAAGGACCCGATTCATCTAACTAGAAAAAGAGGAACGATGAAGAAGGATCGGATCGCCAGGTGGACATTGAAAGATGCAAACTTTCAATAGCGTGACTTGTTTCTCTGCATTGAAAAAGCAAATGGGTAGATGCCCCTAAATTCCAGCCTGTCTTCTTAACAAATTTCAATGCAACATGATGTGTTACTATTCCTGAGTCCTTCTTGAAGAGGCTATATAAGGGACTCTCTTTTATTGTAAATGGATCTCTCTCTGACAATCAAAAACAAAACTCTGCCCAAATTAAAAGGCATTTTTGAGACTTTGAGCTCAGATTGTTGATCATATTTTGTTATTGGAATAAGAAAGCAAGTGATTTTATAGACTTTGTGTTGTGATATCTTTGTTGTTGGGGAAACTGTTCTTATGTATTTTTCCTTAATATATTTTCTATTTCTTTAATTTAACAAGCAGGATTAGTGAAAATAGTCCAGAAGGTGTCTTGAAGTCAACTGTGGAGAGACTTTGTGCCCCCACAATTACTTTTAGTGTGTTTTCTTTTTGTTTCTGTGTAAAGGACCTTGGGATGACTTTATGCCCTCATTGTCCTTCGTATCTCACTCTTGGGAAATTTAGGTGGAGACTTTGTGCTACATCTCAATTTTTTGGTTACTACATCCTTGGTTACATTTTGCTTTTACTACCAGGAGTATTCTTGTGGCTTGCTGAATAGTACTTATGAAAGAAGAGGAGTGCTTTCTGTTATTTCCCTTGAGTTTTTCCTTTGATTTGCACGCATCATCTCTGAAGAAAGAGAGATGGATGGTTTATCCTACCCTTGAGTATTATTTTCTATTTATATATATTATAGCATATATATAGGGAACCTCCCCTTGATGAGAGGAGAGATTAGTCTCCTTTTGATGTGGTAAACCTACACATTTGGACGACCAATCTTCCTACTTTGGTTAATCAGACCTATTTTGTTTATTAGTACGTTGATCGATAAAATATTCAACCAACAAATTTTATGATGGAGTAAAAATAAAAGTGGTATAGAACTTCAAGGGCAATATAGGAAAATTCATTTGGAGGTTTGATTGGTCATACATTTGCATTTATTATGGTTCAAAGTTGACTAAGGGTTTGACTTTCCTCTGCAAGTGACCCAATAAGGAAGTTTGAGTTTTTATTAATGGTGTGTGGATGTTTCATGGTGAATTATCTATGGGAGAGTGTTTTAGACTCCCTAAGGATCATCTTTATGGATTTTGAAGTTTTTATCAATCCATAATCAGTATGAATCATTGCTTGTAAGTTGATTGTTTGTTTGATCATGGTGTTTTCATGCACAAGGTGATTTATTGAAAGGTTTTTCATATGTAGAGGAGTGTAGTGATGAATGGAATCACTTGATGGTTTCTTATGGGTCATGTGGCATTGACCTATGTGCTTTGAAGTGGTAGTGTGTATCTTTTTTAGATCGACGAAGTTTTAAATGGGTGAATAGGTCTCCATGGACCTAAAAGGGCTACTTGGGCCTAATTTAAAGGTGTTTCTACTTAAGGGTGATCTATCAAAGCTATGGTCAACCTATGAAGGTGGTATTGATCTTTTATTAAGTAGGATAGAATACTTAAGGGTTAAATAATGTCTTATGGCCAACCAAGAAGGTGGTGATCATGAAGGTTCTATAAAGAGCATAAACAAAGATGAAGGCTTATAGAGTTGATGTGTGAAGAATATTGAAGTGTGAGTAAGCTTGTTGGATGGATTGGAGAAAACATTAGTGTGAGGAATATGTGTGTGACCTACAGGTCATATTACTAATGTTGTAATAGTGTTTTTCAAGGTTGATGATTGAGAATAAGCGAAGAAGTGTAGAGTGATCCAAAAGGTTGTTTTGGATGCATTGCTTGTGTGTGAAGGGTTGATAAAGTGTGAAGGTTTGAAGAGAGTTTTTATTCATTATTTATACATCAAATTAGAAGGTAATCAGATTTTTTAGATGTGTTGATATCAAAAGGTGTTGTGTGGGTGCTCAACATCTAGGGAAAGTGGGTGATTGTCCATGTTTAGGGGTTGGTGTTCCTTGTGAAGTGGGTGATTCACTAAAGTCTCTTATTTGTAATCTCTTATAGGACTTTAGTCCATATGTTTTTAGGCTTCATAATGGGTTTTATCCCCCATGAGGGTTTCCCATGTAATTCATGTGTTATGTGCTTTGATCTTGCATAGCTTTCTTTGTTCATTGCAATGAATGGTTTATATGCTTCATGAATGATTATGTTAAATGGTTAAGAGTTTGAAGGATTCGAATTGAAGTTGATTTTCTTGCATCACTGATTCATCGCCCCCCCCTCTCAGTGATTTTACCTCTAACAATTGGTATCATAGCCACACCTTCTTTGCAATTTTATTCACTTGAAGGTGATCAAAGGTATAATGGGTAGTCATCAAATGCAAGGTGGTTTCTCTACTAGGAAAACACCACTATTCAATGGATCTAAATATGATTTTTGGAGTGTAAGGATGAAGACCTACATCATGTCTCTAAGTTTTGACATTTGGCAAAAGTATTATGGATGGGTATTATACACCCCCTAATCCTCCAACTAGTGCAGCTAACAAGATGTTGAGTGAGAAAAATTATAAAGCTATGAATGCTATTATTTGTGGCCTATCAGAGGCTGAGTTCACCAAGTTAATCCATTGCAATTTTTCCAAGGAAATATAGGACAAATTGTAGATCATCTATGAAAGGGATTTAAAGGTTAAGTTGGCCAAATTATAGACCTATTGAAGGCAATTTGAGGACCTCAAAATGAAGGAAGAAGATATTATAGCATCCTATCTTCTAAGAGTTGATGAGGTGGTGAGTATGATCAGATGTCTTGGAGAGGATATTGAAGAAGCTAATGTAGTACAGAAAGTATTAAGGTCTATCACTCTCAATTTTGATTCAAAAAAAATTATTGTAGAAGAAAGTCATGATCTCACAAAGATGAAGATGGATGAATTGCAAGGCATTCTTACTACCTATGAGATGAGAGTCAATGAGGATAAACCACTAAATAGGAAGAAACCTTCAAGGTGATCAAGGAGACAAAAGGCAAGAAGATCAATTTAAGTCTTGAAGACTTTGATTTTAATGAAGATAAACTTGAATCCATGATTACAAGAAAATTGAATGTAGTATCAGGTAAATATGAAGGGAAGATTCTTTTTAAATGTTTTTCATGTGGTAAAGTTGGTAATTTTTTAGGTAAGTGCCCAGATATAGGCAATTCTAAATACAAGGAAGCTCATAATGAATCTCATGAGGATGAACACAAGAAATTTGAGAGTCCTATAAAGTATAGAAAGTTATTCAACATGAGAAATAGCAAGGAGTCATACAAATGCAGCAAGAGTCTTTACCATGAAGAAGATAGTAACTCATCTATTGAAGAAGAAGGAAATACATCAGACAGTGATGATTCATCTCATAATGAGAACAAAGAGACATTGTTCATGGATCTTAAGGATGTTGAAGGTAAATGTTATTTAAGCAAAGATCTCTTTGGTGGAGATAACTCAGAGGAAAAAAATGAGCAAGTCACTCTTGAAAAAAAAAACCTGAATACCTTGGAAGAGTTGAAGCTTATATAAGGAAAGAACAAAAAGAAATCATCCTTGATCAAGATGTACGAGGAGAAAATTGGATTCTTTAAAAAAAGGTTGATCAATGAAGTCAAAGGGCATGATGAGATCACTCAACACCTTGAAACTTAGGTTTGTACCCTTCCTAAAGAAGTAAAGAGTAAGGATAAAGAATGTGTCAAATATAAATCAAAGATGGAGTCTTTACAGGTGAAACTAGATCAAGCTATGAGCAAAATTGAAATATATAAGCAATTTGAGAAAGTACAGTTGATATTAATGACCTATTGAGCAATCAAAAGGTCTCAAATGATAAGTCAGGCCCAGGGTTCCATGAGGATGTTAAAAAGATAAGAAGATTGAGAAGACTAAGATGATAGATCAAAAGACTAATCATGTTAAGGAGAGTGCTAGTAAAGACAAGAAGGATTTAAATATGAATAAAAAGGATAACTTTAAAAGATACAAAAGTTCAAATCAAATCAAGTAACCCAATGCAATAAGGTATGATAACTCCTTCAATGGATATTTTTATTCTTGTCATCAATTTGGTCATAGGATCATTGATTACAAAAGAAAAGCTCCTGGTAAGAGATTTGCATGGAATTATTAGCAAGATAATGACAAGCATGAATAATATCATCACTCAAGATAGTCAATCAATCCATAAGGAAAACATGACATCTTATGTTATAGGTGTTAAGGGATTGGTCATATTGCAAGGTCTTGCAATGCCTTCATTAGGAAATTAAATGATCAGGTGCATGAATGGGATAATGAAACTTCAAGGTATGTACAATTAGATAAACTTCATTTGTTTCAAGTGTCAAGAGAGAGGTTATATAGCAAGGTTTTGTAGGAATGGTCAGAAGTCTACTTCAAAGAATATCAATCCTAACATGAAGAAAAGGAGCCATAATGAATGGAGACCCAAGAAGGTGAATGAAAAATAGGTTCAAAATGGATTGTTTATCATGATAGAATAGGGTACAAGTTCAAGTTTAAAATAACAAGTCTTATTTGCCTAAGTATACAAAATAATTAAGCAAGATTCCAAGTCTAAAAGAAAGAATGAAGTTAAGAACTCATTCAAAGTCAATTTGATAATGAGGCAGGACTGCAAGCCAAGTGAGAGCATGGAGATGTGAGAGTCTCCTAAGTTTTGGGACCTTTAGTCTCTATATAACAAGTGGGTGTCTCTACCTATGCTTCTTAGGAGACATATTTCATATGTAGAAGCAAGTGTGTGTGCTCTAGGTGATGTAAAAAGTATAGAGGTATGTAAAGTTGTTGATTGGTCTTTAATACCAATGCCATTATGGTAGATAATTGATGATCTTTTATTATCAAGACTTGTATTGATCATATAAGGTCACTGGTTAAGGGGGAGCAATAAGTTCATGTGCTTGCTCCAAATATTTGTGATGAAAAGCTTCAAGAAATCTGTTCAGAGATATTGGTCCTAAAGGCAAGTTTTAGTCAATCTTTACAGCTTGGTTTTGTAGGTCAATTCATGAAGAATGAAGGTAAGATTGATTTGGAGTGTGGAGAGGACTTATCCAAGTGTATTCCATGGGTTTAGATGTGCTCAATTGGTCAAAAGAATCATTTATGACCATTTGTTCAGTTTGACCATTTTGCTCAGTGTTCACTACCTAATGAGAGTTCATCATGCAAAATAGGTTTATTTGGGGTCTATAAGGCTAACCAAGGGTTGAGTCCAATTCGATTTGATGTGTCTAAGTGAAAAAGGTACCTTAAAGGTGTAAGTTTGATCACATGATCAGTTGAAGGTGTTTTGGCATAGTGATAGGGGTATACGCAGGGTCTACAAACATAGTCATGAGCTTTCCAAGTGTCAAATGAATATTGGAGAGTGTTAAAGGTGACTTTGTGGCATATAAATGTGTTTTCACCTCATACATGTGTGCTATATATGTTGTTAGGCTTTGAAGGCCTCTTGAGGGCAAGTTGAAGGTTTTTTATGGCTCTTAGGTAAAATAGTCTCTACTTAAGGGCTAGTAGGACAAAAACCACATTCATGGTTATATGGTTTCCCGAAGGAGTAAGACATAAATAATTGGTCCAATGGTGTGTATTGGTGACCTCCAAGTGTGAGATAAGTTTTAGGATATGGAATTTATTGACATATGGTAAGTTGACCACATTTCTCTTTGATGCCCTAGTGTTTTAGCCCATGTGGGTTAATGACCTTCCCAAAGGAGTTGAGGTATAAGGCTGATTAATCTATTGAAATGGCCAAATAGGTGCTCAAAAAGTACTTGATAGTCATCTAAAAGTGTATGGTTTATTATATGGTTGAGCATTTGTGCAAATGGAGGGTTAATTGATAGGTCAATTTATGAAGGAGCTATGGTGTAGAGGAAGAGTTGGATGATAAAATTGGCATGCATGAGGGGGAATATGAGTGTGCATCGGATATGGAATTTTAAGTCATGAATGTCTCTACACAAAAATTTATGGGCTCTACAAGGTTCAGGTAGGGATACTAAGCCTCTTGACAAGGTTAGGCGATTCAAATGGAATTTTTGGTCATTTTATCCAAAATACCAAGGTATGATTACTTTAATATAAATTTTCCAATCTATTTTTAGTATATTTCATGTTTTAATAATGACTTGAACTTTTATTAGTGATCATGGAGTTGGCTTATGAGAGAAAATTTGAAGGTAACTATGAAGTTTCATCATGGTTGGAGATGATCTAAAGGTGCTCAAGGGGTGCCTAAGCTCAAGTGACTTAGGATGAGTCCCTCTCAATGTTATTAATGTGTGATCACTCTTATTTTCTTGATATTGATCATTTCTTCTTCATAGAGCAGTGCATGGTCAAAGATGTGTGTTGTCAATGAGCATATTTAAGGCAATCATGGTAATAAATGGTATGCATAGTGATAAGGAATTTATATCATCTCTCATAAGAGGTCCATTCTTGATGTTGGATTCGAAAAAATTTATAGGTCCTTAGGATCAGTAGGTAAGCCCACTTTTTCATTGTGTCAAAGGGGGAGAAAGTGTTTGTAGAGGGAGAAAGAGTATATGTATAGCTCTGTGTTGGTGTTTACAATTATTGACATTAATGAAAAAATGGGATATTTTTGAAGTGTTGTCAATTATGTATCCAAGGTGGCCAAGGTTGCTCATGAGGTGTCAAGTATGCTAGTAGGTTCAATGACAAAGTGTGTTGTACTGATCATGCATGAACCTTACAATATTTGCTTGGTTAGGAAAGATAATGGATGTTGATAATGTGTTGACCATGTTTGAGGGGTCATATGGGGTGTAAGGATTTCTTGGTGTCCTTGTGAAAATGAAAATAAATCATCTAAATAGTCTTATGAAGGTATAGGTTATTCTAGTCATCTTGGCAGAATTGCCCAAGTAAGGAAATTGATAACATCAAAATTTGCATGTGTGAAGGTGTCAGAAGAAAGTGGTCAAATGGGTTTGTTCATATTTGTGCCTATATCATGTGTTTCAAATTTAAAATTTTGACATGATGTATATAAAAATTTATGATAGTTCAAATTTGATCTCCCAAGTAGATTTCATTGTTTTCCATACTTAGCCAAATTTGCATTAAAAAGTGACCATTGGAATTCAAATATTTGAATTTACAAAGGAAAACCAATCTGCAATGTTTTGCCCATAACTTTTGATGATATATGAATTTTATGATGGATTAAAAATAAAAGTGGTATATAATGTCAATTAAAATCTAGGAAAATTGATTTGGAGGTTTGACCAATTGTACATTTGCATTTATTATGGTTCAAAGTTGATTGAAGGTTTGACTTTTCTTTGCAAGTGACCCAAGAAGGATGTTTGAGTTTTTCTTGATGTTTCATGGTGAATTATATATTGGAGAGTATTTAATACTCCTTGAGGGTCATCTTTATGGATTTTAGAGGTCTGATCAATCCATATTCAGCATGAACCATTGCTTGGAAGTTGATTGTTTGTTCATTCATGGTGTTTTCATGCACAAGGCAATTGATTGAAAGGTTTTGCATATGCAAAGGAGTGTAGTGATGAATGGAATCACTTGAGGGTGTCTTAGGAGTCATGTGTCATGTACCTATGTGCTTTAAAGTGGTCTTGTGTTTCCTTTTTAGATTGGTAAAGTGTTAAAGGGGTGAATAGGTCTCCAAGGACCTAAAAGGGCTACTTAGGCCTAATTGAAAGGTGTTGTTGCTTAAGGGTGATCTATCAAAGCTATGGTTGACCTATGAAGGTGGTATTTATATTTTTATAAGTAGGATATAATCCTTAAGGTTTAAGGAATGTCTTATGGCTGACCAAGAAGGTAGTGATCATGAAGGCTCTATAAAGAGCATAAACAAAGATGAAGGCTTCTAGAGTTGATGTGTGAATAATATTGAAGTGTGAGTAAGATTGGTGGATGGATTAAAGATCAAAGCAATGTAAGGAATATGTGTGTGACCTAGAGGTCATATTTTTTATGTTGTAATAATGGTTTGTAGGGTTGATGATTGAGAATGAATTAAGAAGTGTAGAGTGATCCAAAAGGCTATTTTGGATGCATTGTTTGTGTGTGAAGGCTTGAGAAAGTGTGAAGGGTTAAAGAGAGTTGTTATTCATTATTTCTCCATCATATTGGAAGGCAATTAGAGTTTTGGAGGTTTTAATATTAGAAGGTTTTGTATGGGTGCTCAACATCTGGGACAAGTGGGTGTTTGTCCATGCTTAGGGGTTGGTGTTCCTTGTGAAGTGGGTGATTCACTAAAGTCTATCATTTCTAATCTCTTATAGGACTGTAGTCCATTTCTTTGTAGGCTTGAGAGTGGGTTTCATCCCCCATGAGGTTTTCCCACATAATTCATGTGTTATGTGCTTTGATCTTGCATATTTTTGTTTGTTCATTGCAATGAATGGTTTATATGCTTCATGAATCCTTATGTTGAATGGTTAAGAGTTTGAAGGATTGGAATTGAAGTTGATTTGCTTGGATCACTGATTCACACCCCTCCCCCAACCTCATTAATTTTACCTCTATTAATGCCTACTATTTTATCTCAGACTAAGGCTTGTCTATCATACTTACTCAGTGAATTGAAGGGTACATCTTTGTTATATAGGGTCTGCAGACTATTTGAGACCCCCAAAAGGTTTTGATCCAGTAAGGGATGATGGTTAAGGGTTCCTAAACCTCCTCTAGAGGTCTAATACCTACACCAATAGTGAGAATCCTTTGAAATGGTCTAACATAGTCAAGCATATAAGCCTTCTCATAAACCCCAATGCCATCTCAAGGTTCCTTAAAGCTACCATAACAAGTTGAATGGACAACTTGAGATGTATCAAGATGCTTTAGACTTGTTAAAGAGTTTTCAAGAGCTAGAAGGTGATAAAGTTGGTTCAAATGCCTTCAAACCTTGCTCGATCCAGTTAATCTACACACATTCAGTTTGAGCACCATCTTCAAATGCTCACCCACTTCACCACATGCATACTCAGGGCCAAAGATCCTAGGGAAGTTTAAGTATCCCTATGGACTCAAAATCCATGGAAGATTGGTTGGAAATTAGGGGTTATTCTTTATGCACAAACCTTACAAACACTCAAAACTGCCTGTAAACAACCCTAACCTCATCTTTTGATGTTCATATCTCTAATCACCCTCTGCATGGGAACCAAGCCCATTCATGAAAGATGAGGAGGTCATTGCCCTGAACATCCATGGCATTTGTTCCACATTTGGATGTTTGTACTCTATGAACCATAGTTAAGATGGTGGACATCTCAAACTCTGCACAAACCCCAAAAATGACTTGATGGTGGAGTTTAGTCTCAAAACCCATCTAGATGAGATAATTTAGCCATTAAATGACCTTTAATGTATCTTGAGGTCCTCTGAGCATCACAGTGACCCATTGGTTGGAATGTACAGGGGTAAGGTTGTATGGAATGGACCTAAAAGTGTTAGTTTGAGCTCAAAAGTAAGGATATTGAAATTGTTTGTGTGCACAATCAAATGAGAAGGGAGAATGAGTCCTAAAAAAACTTAATGAGCCATTTAGCAACCTCCATGTTAACCTCCATGACTAGCTCAATAGGCAAAAAGCTGCATGTGTTGAAATGCATGGTTATATACATCCAAACAAGGAAAAATGAGGCAATTAAGTTAATGATGATACGCCATGAGGTATTTAAAGTGATATTCAAGTTATATGTGATGCATTAGTGCCTTTCAACCCTAGGGTTTATGCTAGTATTCATGGTTCAAGTCTACAAACAGACCAATCCACAACCTCCACTAAGATTGTGCCATCAAAAAGTGAAGCAAGGGACAAATTAGGGAATAATAATGCTTCTATTCAAAATAAGGAAGCCACCATAGTGTTTTAAATCCCTCTAGATGGTTTATATCCCTAGAAGACCCACTATAGTAGACCATTCTACCTACCTGTAGACACATAGAAGTCACTAAGAGGGCATGTTCTTAACATAAATAACACCTTTAAGTGCTCATCACAGTTTGAATCATATTCATGGGGAGTCCAAAAATTCATGGAAAGTGAGGGGATCTATTGGCTTAAATTTGGTGTAATTGGTTCAAAGATCCAAGCTCTGATCTCCATGAACCACCTCTAAGACCCGCAAGCACTCATAAACCTCCCTTAAACCTTAATAGTGACTCAACTAGAGAAGTTTAGACAAAAGTGCATCTAAATGCATATAATTTACTTATCCAACACTTGGATCCTATTTATAGCTCAAAAAGACTCATGCTCATGGCTCCTAATAATATGGAAACTATATAGACACTTCCTAAAAAGGAAAATTTGTAGGTTTTTAGGCATAAATTACGTTACAAAGCCTAACTAAAAGTTATAAATGATGTAAAGGGTAAGCTCAAGAATTATTCTACTCATTCAAAGCAAATATGATCCATAAAATTGATTGAAAGTGTCTATGTTACCTCTATCTAAACTATCATTCTGTGAAGCAGTCTAAATGGCTTAGTCATGCAAGACTAATATGTATTTACAAGTAAATAACACTTGAAAGATCTTAGTGAAAATATATAAGGGGTTATCAAAAGATGATCTAAGTCTTATCAGATGAATTAAGATCCTAGTTCAATTGTTTGATTACTCAAGTAATGGATATAAGTAGAAGGTTAAATCACAAGCAAATAGGCATACTTATCTTGCAATTAGAAGAGTCTAACAAGAAGAAGGTGGCATGGTAGCATTGATTGGCCATCTTCAATCATTGGTAATTTTCATCCAAGTGAGCACATCTCAAAATGGAGGCCATTATGATAAGTTAGAGGCAATTTCATGGACCATTCAGTATGCATATTGAAGGAGAGGTTGTCCAACTCCTCTAGGAGGCCTATTCACACCCATTTGTGTTGAGTACCTAACATTGAATAGAATATTAGGCTATTTTAAGCATGATTAAATCCTAAGTAAATTTAAATGAGGGAGTTATACCCACCACATATTTCTCAAATGTCAAAGTGGACCCACTGAATGCATGTCAATGCATAAGGAAGAAATGAGGCCTATTGTAACTACCATACACCACATTGGCCTCATTCATGGCCTATCCCATGCTTATAAACTTTCATTTTCTCCTTCAAACTTTATATTTAAGTATGCATTGAGCTCTTATTTTGCATCCCTCAGGTTGGTATGAGTAAACTCTACCAAACTTTGTACTTGTACACCTACTTGGATTGATGAATAGGACACTTTTAATTGCTTCTTAATCAATACTCGGTGTGTTTATACTTGTTTTGATATGCAACAACATGGTATAATCTTCTATTTTATAGGTCCAAGTTTCACTTAGGTAATAATAAGCTCTTCTTGTAGGTCATCTAGTCTGTCATGAGGTTGATGGCTTAAGCTTGAAGTGGATGTCTGAGTGTAAGTGCTTTGAATTAGAACTTATTCTCATTACCCTTTTCTATAATCACTCAAAATGACCTCTAGGTGAAGCATTGTTGCTTAAAAGCCATTGAGATTAGTGTGTTAGTTTTGTCCATTGTCTATTACTATGATTAAGAGTATAATTTGAGTGGATAAGTGAGTATATTGGTGGATAACCACTTTAGAATAGGGTCCATTTATGCAATCTTCTTCCCCTTTTTATCCCAATAGAGTAGGTCCTAGAGAAAAAGATCCAAATGACAAATCAGGGGAGTTAGCCCCATAAAATCCAGAGGTTTGACCTAATCAATGCGTAACCCACAGCCTATAGGTCACTCCCATATTGGACTCAGTTTGAGGTTTGGACATGAACAATCTTCTCCTCGGCAATGGTAAAACCTAGAATCTCTAATAGTTTGGGCATTCCCAGTGGGATGAGTTTTAAATGCCTTGAAGTGTGTCTTGGGAGCCGTGGAGGACATCTCAAAGCTAAAGGCACTTATTAGTAGCATTTTAGAGAGTTTTAAGCATCACATTGCTAACAATTGTAGTCAGGAGTCATAGTAAGGTTCATGGTAAGCCTTCACTTCAAGGGTAAGAGAGGTTATCATTCATGGTTTCATTCAATATCATATGTTTGATGGTGAAGCATGGATGCATATGAGGTAGAATCATTTTATTCACTCTCTTATGAGTAGGCCTATGACCCTCTCTATCTCCATCATTATCCTTTGCAACCCTGTCCTAACCCTTATCAACCCTATATTCACACTTACAAGTCAAATGATGAGTCTCTCTATTTCCAAAACTACCAACCCTACTATGAGTCTCATCTACCCCATTAGAAATTTAATTATCCATCTGATCAGTCATGGAAACAACATGACATTCTTGATCAATCCACTCATACCCCAATCCAATCCATATCTAGCCTTAAATAAACCTTATTCGATTATGAGAGACACATAATAAACATTGACACATTGAAAGGGTAAGGGCAAAATATCCCCAAACATGCCATTGAGGGTGTTAGAGTTTCATTACATTAGGTCAAAAGAGACTAGATATTCTTCATGAGGGAGGGTCATTCAAGGGGCAATAATGACATGTTGAATATAGAGGGTCTGATTTCTAAGATTGAGGATAGATTTATATCACTTGAAAGGCAAAAAACTCACCAACACCAACATTATATCCTCTCATTCATCCCATGTCAACATCATGTTGAACTTCCCATCACCCCTCAAAAATTCCCAATAGTTGTATGTCAAATCCTTTCAAATCCTTCACAAACCTTACAAACTTTTCCATCATGGGATTCTATTCAAAAGAGAGTGCAAGAAGAAGGATGAGTAGGCATTAAAGGAACCAATCATCAAGATCAGTAAAAGATTGATTTTGAAGCAATCCTTGCCAAACAAATTAAGGATGTAGACAAACATCTACAATAATCAATAGTAACTATAATAAAAATGCCATCTCAAATGCACATACCCCTATTCATGCCCCAAATAGCAGGACACTCAACACAAGAAACTCCTAAGTATTAGTGTCCATCTTGGAACCAAGTCTTGTAGTCAAAAAAGAAGAGGAGAAGTCAATAAAATGCAAGATCATTCAAGATTCTAAGTCAATTTCCTCATGGAGATCCATCCAAAACAATGTACAGAAGAAGGAAGAGGTGATTATTATTGAAGACAAGAAACTAAATGAAGGGAATGTGGCATACATTTCATCTCTCTTGCATTCACTCTAGGGATCTCCTATGCCACTCATTAAGAGAGAATCTATCCTTGAAGAGGTAAGCAATGAAAATCAGGTTGAATCTACACTTCGTGATGATTAATTATTATAAATTGAAGAGGAACTTGTCCTTGGAACACCCCTTAGCAAGTAAGGGCACCATTCATCCTTAAAAAATGCAAAAAATGATGAGTAATAAGAGTATGATGAACCACATGAGAGAGATGCTTCCATTGGACAAGATGAAGATGACTTCCAAGACTTCCTTGATGACATGGCAATTGTCATTCATCATGGAAGCCCTCAAGAACTTGCAGCAATGGTGTGAGAAATTTGTAGACTATTTAAGGAGGTTGGAGATCAAGGCAACTCTAATAGTTTGCAATGTCATCAAATGGTTGTTAAGCA
Source organism: Torreya grandis (assembly GCA_037957365.1). Taxonomy (NCBI): domain Eukaryota; kingdom Viridiplantae; phylum Streptophyta; class Pinopsida; order Cupressales; family Taxaceae; genus Torreya; species Torreya grandis. The sequence continues at coordinate 618,217 of JARHVA010000153.1, forward strand.
CAATAGAGTTTCAAAGGATCATTCAAGTGATCTATTTGACATTATAGGAGTAGGTTATAACCTCTTTTTAGCATGTTATGAGCTAGTCTAGGTTGAAGAAGATGAGTTCACCAAGCAAGTGAAATGTAGATCCATACGCATGCCATCCCAAGAGACTGTTCCATCAGAAGGTGATTTATTTGAGGTCCTTAAATAGGGTTACCAACCTCTTATTCTAGTTGCAGTTGTCCCTTTCCCTAATGAGCAATATGTGAAGCTTGAAAATCATGAGGAAGAGGGATTTGGTTTTTTCATAGTAAGTAGTCATATTTTTTAAGGTCTTCAAGATGTAAAGCTAATTATTCTACATATGGAAGAAGGGTTGTTTGAGCCAATAAGAGAGATTTAAGATGAAATTGTAGTAGTATTTGAGGTCCTTAAAGATTATCTTGACTATATGCTTCAAGATGAAAGCCAAATGGTATTTAATCTTGTGTATCTAGGAGATAACCAGCATGAAGTCCCAAAGTACAATGTATCCCTTCAAGAGGTCAAAAACAATCAAGAGTAGTAAGAGGTAAACTTTGATACACCAAGTGAGTATGTGTTCATAGGCCATCTATTTCAAAGCATCATAAGTGAGTTGGTTAACAAGAATATTGCTCCACCAAGTTTCCCATTCATGGAGTTACTTGCTTCACATCATTAACTATCTTATGCAAGGAGAATCTTAAGAAGTTTCACATTTGATATAGGAGGGAGAAGATCCATTGAGGTTAGTTGTATATACTAATTTCTCGGGTTGTTTATCTTTCTTCCAATAAGTGTGGTCTACATAATTTTGTAGTTTGTTCCCCTTTGTTGCTTTTATGTCTTGCTTGGTGTGTTTTTTAGGTTTAGGCATTGTTGTTTTGTATGTCTTGTTGTTGTTATAGTCCTTTAGGTGTCTTAAAGTGCAAATTAGTTGAACAATCCTTGAGATGTCATAGAGGGTGTCTTGTTTTAAAATATACAAGGTATAAGGTAAAGTCCATGTACAGTCATGTTCCATTTGCTAAAGCCATCAAGAGCTTCTTCGGAGCTACTTACATAGGCCTTCAAAGCTCAATTGAGGATTCTCATAGCATATTATGAGTTCCTTGACTAGCAGGTTGGTCAAACCAACTGAGTCACCAAAAATGTTGACCACTTTCTAGTCCTAGACCTAAAAAGGGGTCAACCTAATGCCTTGAGTCCTGGTCCATCATTAGTCTCATGATTGTATCTTGTCCTTGTGAGTTGAGATGATTGTTTAGATAGTTCATTATTTAGTCATGTCATACCTTTGCTCTGACAGCCTTCATTCCATCTCAAGACAAGCAGTGTCATGATGGTTAAGCATGCCTAGTTGGTCCTTGATCACTTTGGTGGGTCCCTAACATGTGAAAGATGACATGATGAAGGTGAGTTAAGGAGGTAGTTTGATAGAGGCTCATAAACATATTGGTTATGCCTGATAACATGAGGTATGCTAATTCTCAAGCTTTCAAGGAACATCATATAAGGTGTCTTAAGGTTTAATTGAGGTTTCATAGATCATGAAGGTCTTTTATAAGTATTAGCATGATAATTAAACTGATATACCCCCTTTTAAGGTCATATATGTAAGCAAAGTCAATGGTTTTTTTTCATAATGAGATTTAGTTTGGCCTTGATAGACCACTAAACCACCCTATGCACCTCTAATTGACCTCATAAACTTCATCAATCCATCACTAGACTGTTTCATGCCTCATAAAATCCACTAGCACCGTAGTCAATGCCAATTCCTCTCAAATGGGCCCCACACATGTTGAATTGTGACTCTTCAACTCCTTCAATTTGTACCATTAGATTCAAAGTGTCATATGACCCATATTTTCTCTCCACAACACATGATAACAATGTTTTAGGTATAAAACAAGGAGGATTTATAGGAAAAATGATAGTTTGTAGAAGTTTCTCCAGTAGTACAGATCTGTACAGTACGAACCAGCCTAGGTGGAGTCATGATTTTGCAAAGGGAGGTTATAGATGTCAAATGGTGAAGAGAGTAGTGTATGTTAGTGTATTAAGATCTCAAAACCATTTCATCTCTCCTTTGAGCTCATTTATAGACTCAGAGAGCTCCTCGGGTTTCTATTCATACCATACAGAGGAGAGAGAGTGGGGTCCCAAGCTCATAATCAGAGAAAGTAGACTCAGGTAGATTCCACCCATGGGTATTTATTTGGGGATTGGTCTCCTAATATTTATGAACATTCCTTAAGAAGTTAAGGAATCCCTATGCCCCTCTCATCTATATAGGCCAACTTGGACTGAACGGTTTTCAAGGATTTTTTATTAGACTGCTCAAACTAGTTACTGATGTTAATTCATAAAGGATCCTTACATCATATTTTCAGCACTTGACTCACATGTGTTAGCTCACATCTCTAGCAGATAATCATGATTGGCTCCTATATATGGTCTACAGACGGGTTTTTGCAATAGATAGAGGTTTGATGCCTTCATAAGAGGTTGTGGACTAGGTTGAAGAGTTTCAAAAGCATTCAAGGCTTCTAATGCCTTCTTGCTCAAGTGGAAGGTCCATTAGACCCTTTTTAATTTATAATACCTAGAGGAGATAAGACTTGTGCATGTTTGTAGACCACTATATGACAATACTATGTATATGATTCAATGGTACCTACAGAGCCCCATATGCAACTCAAAAACATGTAATAGGATGTTGGAATCATGATGGAGATTCATCATAGCCTTTAAGGAAACCTTCCTAGATTTCATGGTAGACTCATAGGATTATGAACTATCCTTTATCACCTCCAAGCCCACACAATCCCTTTTTATCAAAGTTTAAGGTCTTTTTTTGAAAGTTAAGGTTTTATGAGTTTCTGAGGTTTCAATTTAGGATTGTGTATGTTATGTTTATGCCTTAAAATTTTCATGATTGCTTAGGTATATGTCTGAAGACCTTTAAGATCCATATGGCTTGTATAGGAAGGGTAATTAGTCTCCATTTCACACCACTTTCATACTCTTGTTGTTTCACTATGTCATCACTGCCTTTTTCACTATGTTACCCCTGTTTTCATACACCACACTCCATATATCTCTCCATTACCATCCTCCTCCATTCATCCACCCTTCCTCCCAAGGTTATATCATGAAAAGGTGACCTATAAACTCCATTAGAACCATCATAAGTAGTGAAATCGCAATATTTTGGGCCCACATGGTCATATTGTGAATTGAGAATGTAAATGTGTACCTATAGCCAACCCTTTAAGCTACTATAGCAGGGTCCCAAGAAACACCATATAGAACATCCAGTGCATGAGAATTGATGTGAGTATTAAAGGATATGCATCATAAATAAGTTAATTATGGTATGTACATGTCACACTAGGGTTTTGAGAACCCAACAGTCCACCTTCTTCTCATTTAAGCCTGATAACAAAGCTCCTATAGACAGTCATGTTGACAAGAAGATACATGTAACATTACTAATCTATATTAGTGTCTCCATATTATCTAAGATAAAAGGAAAAGTCCATAAAAGGTAGTTATAGGTTCATATTTTTAAGAATGCAAACTTTATGGCCACTATCACTGAGAAGATAGAGTGACACTTAAATAGGTTAGAACCACACAAGCATCTGTAGACATAAGACCTAAGTCTGAGTGAAAGGGTAAGATTTGCAAAGAAAGTTATATTGGAAAACCATGAACTAGGCATGATGATGACCCTAAGTACATGATAAACACCCCCATTGTCATAAATACCTTAGGAGGAAATGTCATAGGCCATACTCAGAACTTCCATATCTAAGCACAGAGTCAACAGACAATTTAGAGCCAGTTTTAGCCAAAATGGTGGTTTTGGACCTTTATGGGCATGGCCAAGCCCCCAAAATTAGTAAAAATTGTCATCGTGACATATTAAATACACTCATATGTTCACTTGGGATAAATAAATAGTGGGTATTCCTAATATTTTATCTCAGAACAAGACTTGTCTATCATAGTTACTTAGTGAGTTGAAGGGTGCATCTATGTTATATATGGTCTGAAAACTATTTGAGACCCATAAAAGGTTTTGATATAGTAAGGGATGATGTTTTATGGTTATTGAACCTCATCTAGAGGTATAATACCTAAACCAAATTTTAGAAGCCTTGGAAATGGGCCAACACAGTCAAGCATATAAGCCTTCTCACAGACCCCAGTGCCATCTCAAGGTTCCTTAAAGATACTATAACAATTTGAATGGCAAATGTGAGATGTGTGAGGATTTTTTAGAATTTTTAAGGAGGTTTCAAGTGTCATAAGGTGATAAAGTTGGTTCAAATGCCTTCAAACCCTGCTCAAGCTAGTCAATCTACACACAGTCAATTTAAGCACCATCTTCAAATTTTCACCCACTCCACCACATGAATGCTTAGGGCCAAAGATCCTAGGGAATTTTAAGTCTCCCTAAAAACTAAAAAATCATGGAAGATTGGTTGGCAGTTAGGGGCTAGTATTTATGAATGAACCTTAAGAAGTTAAGCACTCAAAACTACATGCAAATAACCCTAACCTCATCTTCTAGCATTCATATCTCTAAGAACACTTAGCATGGGAACCCATCCCATTCATGAAATATGAGGATGTGAGTGCCTTGAACATCCATGGAATTTTTTCCTCATTTAGACATTTGTACTCTATGAACCATTGTTAAGATGGTGGATGTCTCAAACCCTGCACAAACCCCAAAAATGACTCAATGGTGGAGTTTGGTCTTAGAACCCATCCAAATGAGATAATTTGGGAATGAAATGACCTTTAAGGTCTGATTAGGTCCTTTAAAAATCACATTGACCCATTGGTTGGCACATGCATGGGTAAATATATATGAAATGGAACTAAAAGTTTTAGTTTCAGCTCAAAATCAAGGATATTGAAAGTATTTGTGTGCACAATCAGATGAGAATGGAGAATGAGTCTTCAAACATCTTAACAAGCCCTCTATCAACCTACATGTTGACCTCAATGACTAGTTCAGTAGGCAAAAAGGTGCAGGTGTTTAAATGCATGGTTATATATATCCAAATGAGGTCAAATGATGTTATCAAGGTAATGATGCTACTCCATGATGTCTCTAAAGTGATTTTTAAGTTATATGTGATGCATTAGTTCCTTTCAACCCCATGGTTTAAGTGAGTATTCATGGTTCAATTATGTAGATAGACCAATCCACAACCTCCACTAAGACTATGCCATCAAAAGGTGAAGCAGGGGATAAATTGGGGAATAAGAATGCTTCCATTCAAAATGAGGAAGGCCACCATAGTGTTTGAAATCCATCTAGCTAGTTTAGATCCCTGGAAGAGCCATTATAGTAGACCATTCTACATGCAGACACATATAAGTCACTAAGAGGGCGTGTTCTTCACACAAGGATCACCTTTAAGTGTTCATCATAACTTTAATCTTATGCATGTGGAGTCCAACCATTCATGAAAGGTGAGGGGATCTATTGGCTTGAATTTGGTGTAATTGGTTCAAAGATCCAAGTTGTTATCTCCATGAACCGCCCCTAAGACCCCCAAGCACTCTTAAACCTCCCTTAAACCCTAATAGTGAATCAACTAGAGAGGTTTAGAGAAAAGTGCATATAAATGCATATAATTTGCTTATCCAACATTTGGATCCTATTTCCAACTCAAAAAGGCTCATTCTCATGGCTCTTGATAGTATGGAAACTATATAGACACTTTCTAAAAAGGCAAATTTGTAGGTTTTTAAGCATAAATTATGTTTCAAAGCCTAAATAAAATTTCTAAATAATGAAAAGGGTAAGCTCAGGACTTATTCTAATCATTCAATGTAAATATGATCCATGGAACTAACTAAAAGTGTCTTTGTTTTCTCTATCTAAATTGCCAGTCTGTGAAGTGGTTCAAATGGCCTAGTCATGTAAAGCTAATATGTATTTATAGGTAAAGAACACTTGAAAGATATCAATTCCAATACATAATGGGTTATCCAAATATGATCTAAGTCTTATCAAATGAATTGGGAGCCTAGTTTAATTGTTTGATCATTCAAGCAATGGATATGAGCATAAGGTTGAAGGACTAGAAAATAGGCCTACTTATCTTGCAAGTAGAAGAGTCTAGCAGGAAAATGGTGGCATGATAACATTGATTAACCATATTAAAGCATTGGTAACTATCATTTAAGTGAGAAAATCTCAAAATGGAGGCCATTATGATAGGTTAGATATAGTTTCATGGACCATTCAGCATGCACATTGAAGGAGAGGTTGTCTAATGCCTCAAGGAGGCCTATTCACACCCCATTCGCATGGAGTAACTACCATTAGAGGGAATATTATGGTATTTTAAACATGATTCAAGATTGATTAAAGTCAAATGAGGGAGTTACAACCACCACATCTTCCCCAAATACCAAAGTGGATGCATTGAATGCATGCCAAGCATAAAGAAGAAAATAAGCCTATTTTAATTACCATATGCCACATTGGCCTCATTCATGGCCTCTCCCATGCCTATAATCCTCCCTTTTCTCCTTAAAACTTCCTATTTAAGTACACATTGAGCTCTTATTTGGCATCCCTCAAGCTAGTATGAGGAAACTATACCAAACTTTGTACTCATACACCTACTTGGATTGATGAATAGGACACTTGCAGTTACTTTTTAATTAGTACTCAATGTGTTTATACTTATTTTGATATGCAACAGTGTTTTAGTCTTCCATTTTATAGGTCCAAGTTTTAGCTAGATACTAATAAGCTCTCCTTACAGGTCATCTAGTATGTCATGAGGTTGATGGCTTAAGCTTGAAGTGGATGTCTAATTGTAAGTTCCTCAAATCAGGCCTTATTCTCATTACCATCTTGTTCCAGTCACTCAAACGAAACACTATTGCTTGGAATCCATTGAAGGTAGGTTTTTAGTTATGTCCATTATCCATTAGTGTGATTAAGAGTATAAGCTGAGTGGATAAGTGAGTATATTGGTGCATCACCACTTTAGAGTAGGGATCATTTATGCAATAATCTTCCCATTTTCATCCCAATAGAGTAGGTATTATAGAAAGATATCCAAATGACAAATCAAGGGAGCTAGCCCCATAAAATCTAGAGGTTTGACCTAATTAATGGGTAACTCATAGCCTATAAGTCACTTCCATGTTGGACTAGGTTTAAGGTTTGGACATGAACAATCTTCTCCTCTGTAAGGGTGCAACCTATAATCTCCAACACTACCTTATGCTTCTTCCTTGGCCTCTTACTTAGGTTAACTTGGGCTATTATATTTGATGGAGCAGAGGTGGTAGAAGTCATGGGGGTTGATTGAGTAAACTTTTAGAGTGTGGAGGGTGTTATTGGAATAGCTTGTACCACTTGAGTTATGCACACAGGTACACTTATTATGGGAGATACAACTACACTAGCTAGAGGAAGGGAGACCATGGGCACTTGAATCTACGTAATGACCAATGGGGGTACTAGGGAAGTATCAAGTTATGAAATAGATGGGTTAAATGGGAAAGAGGAGGTGAGGGCATTGGGTAAGAAGAGGCCAAAGGCATTTGGGGGAATTATGGAGGGGGTAAATCAAAAATAAGGGAGGCATCACCTAAGCAAATGGCAGGGGAGTCGAGAAACTAGGTGGTATCATGAGAGGTCATTAAAGAGTGGAGAGAGGAGGGAAAAGGACTTGTATTGGTGTTGATTGTTGGTCTCACCATGGACTAGTCTCTAGGTTACTACTAGTATTAAACCTCAGGGCCTATGTGGCTTGAGGTTGAGTCACTTGAACCTGATCCACTTGTATAGAGTGGAGAAAGTTGAGGCTTGAAGTGCAAGAAGAACTCAAGGAGGAAAAGCTATTAGGACTCCTTATAGATTATTTGTTATATAATTATGTGGGAGTTGCCTTGACATCTTCAACATGTTAAGCTACTATAGAGGGGTCAATAGATGGCCTAGGCTAAACCTTCTTCCCTTTCTTCTTCTTATGGGCCTCAATTTGAGCGACTACCTCTTGGTCATCAGTCAGATTCAAGTATAGATCATCATCATCCTCAATATAGTGTCCATAGTTAATTTTTAGATGATTTGATTACTTCTCTAAGTGGGCTTTTATGATGTTGCATGGGTCCCAATCCTAATGCTCAACTCTTCTCAACGTCAAATAATTCCCCCTGGCTACCATCTTTTGTAAAAGAGGGAAGGCCATGTACACATGGTGCTTGATAGTGATCGGGAGGGGTGGGTAGGCCTTCTACTAACAATTGATGCAATGCCTAAAGATGCCTTCCACTAGCTAATATGAAATTTTCTGATCTATTAGGTGGTTCAAGACATGGTAGGGTAAGTAGAGAGGATCTTTAAGAATGCCTACTACCTGAATGATGGTATCCTCCTGATAGTACTAGTAATCACCAATGGAGGTGAGGGATTCCCTAATTTATTTTAATAGGTGAGGCATGGGTGCCTCATTGATGGTGTTATAAACTACCAGGTAGAATGAATCTTAAATCTTCTTAATATTATTATGATAGTGGTGGTTATATATCTTATAGAAGACTATATGGACCTTTGAACCTCTGAGAACCCATATAAGAAAGGTAGATGACTTGAAGGTTAGTGTCCTAAAGACTACATCCACTGGGTAGATCACCATATAGAAATCACTACCTCCTCAAGAATCACATATCACTTTGATCATGTTGATGTTGATTATCACCCCCATGTCAAGGACCTACTCGCCTTTTAGAATTATCTAGAGTAAGGGAATCCAAAGGAGGTTGACACATAAACAGTCACTATCCCTAAATAGTTAGTCAAATAGGATCATCCCAATGAAAATTCCCTTTTTAAAAGTGTAGCTGGTATATGTATTCATGTTCATCTTGTTAACCCACCTTGCATCAGGGTTATCAAACTAGTCCTTTAGGACATGATGAATCTGATGGGAGATCATCAAGGTAGTCACGATGACTAAATCATAAAACAAGGTGCACTCAAGGAGGTTGTAGTAAGCCTTGAAGGTTGCTTTCAATATGTTGATGATTTGATGCTCTTTGTTCATAGATTAGACCATGTCATGGATGTCATCTTGAACCCATTTTTTTATGCACAAAAATTGTAGAATAAGTCGATGCAAGGGAAGGCCTAAAGTTTAGTTATGGCTTTGTGTAACCCACACTTGCTATAGGTTTTAAGGGCATATTCAATTTTGGTCTCATCCTCATCATCAGTATCAAAAAACTTGGGTACCAGATCAATGGCCTTGAATATTTCATTATAGCACTTGAAGTGCATCAAGTCATATGGGAATAAAGTGTCTTGGTATTCTAGCTCATCTTTGGTTTTTGAGCATGGGGCAGTCATTGCATCTAGGAGGACTCTGGTTATAAAGAAAACAAATCAAAATGAAGAGACACAAAGGGCACTGGTTAGAGATTAAAGTAAGGAGTGGGTTCTACAAAATTGAAAACAATAGCAGTTAATGAGTTCATCTTGAGGCACTTATAGGGATCCACATACATATCCTACTTTAAAGAAATTCGGTAGCTCACTTGGTGTGAATTCAAATTTGAGTTAGTGGCTTGATCCTTCCATTTATTTCCTAATCAAGAATTAAACTTAGAGATCTCAATTATGCATTACCTACTAGATTTGATAATTATGACATAATATTTTAGAATATCCAATTTGGGCCTACTTTCCCATTCAATTAATGCCTAGAGCATGCTAGGCACATGGCCATATCATCTTTGATGTTTTTTGGGTAGTTCTTACTTTGTGCCACATGCCTTTTGCTCATTGGTTTATGTTGTAATGGTTGACATCTAGGTGCAGCTTAGTGCCTTGTATTTATATGTTTAGGAGAAAGAGAATGCCAGCTATAAGATGTGTGGTATCTTATAATTATACCTTTGATTCTGACTATGCCTCATTATGACCATCCCATGGTCTATTAGGTTCTCCCTACCAGTCTTGTATGGAAATGCCATGTGCCCTAATGTGATAAGTAAGTTCTCCTAAACCCTAACATCTTTTTCAGGTCTGAGAGATTAACAAGACTAGCATAGGCCATGTGGTGATTTATTATTGTGTCTAGCTCTCTCAAGCCCTAACATTTTTGTTAAGTCTAGGGACTAACATATCTGACACTAAGGAAATATTATTGGTTAGATATTAACAACTCTATCATGTGAGCCACATGGCATATTTCCACTTGATTAGGATCTCCTAGAATATAACGTCTCTATCATGGTTGGCAGACTAACCACTCTGACTTTTGAGCACATAGCTCTCTCTTATTAGATCAAGCTCTCTCATGCTCTACCATTTTTGTCTTGGATAGGAGACTAACCACTCTGACATTGGGGTGCCCTAATTGGCTAGGTTTTGACAAGTTCTAACCATGAACCACATGGCACTTTCTTATTACATTGATCTCTCTTAGGCCATGACATCTCTATCAAGTTTGGGAGAATGACATGTTTAAAATCAAGACACCCTGATTGGGCATGCCCTACCACATTTTGACTTCATTAACATCTATCCATGTGGCTCCTTTTCATTCCATTGTTCTTGCTATGGAAATCCATGAAAAGAGACTAAGTAAAATGAAAAGAAATGTGACAAATAAAATGCTTACCTAGCTGCTAGCTAGATTTCATAAGGTGTCATACAGGACTTTGGGAGTCTAACACTTTGGAAGACTAAGACTTCAGAAGCCTTATAATGAAAACAAACCTACAAAAAACTTAGTGCATTAAATATTTAAAGAGAGTGCCTTATTTATTTTGGGATACTAACAAGACTCGATTGCATTAGCTTTCAAAGGTCATGAGTGTTCCCAACATGGATCAATTGGCCATTGTAAATAAGCTACATGCTCAAGGAGACTAGGGTAAGCTGGGAATTTAAGTATTTTATCATGACAGAGTTGGTTGGAGCAAGATATAAGGTTTGGGAACTCCGAGTTATCACTTTAAAGAGGGGTCCCCCATTTTGAAGAAAAGGAGGGTGTGTTGGCCATAACATGTTTCTTAATGTCCCAATAAGTTTAATTGCATCTTGGGATGAGTATCAAAACAATTTTTTGGCATACTTTAGACAATTCACTAGTATAAGTGTTGTTTACTAATACTTTACAAGCATGAGAATAAAACTAAATGAATGAATTTGAGCCTTCAATGCTAGATTTCAAAAGATGTATAATAGACTTGAAACTACTTATCAACCTAATGAGGCATTAGCCCTCAAAATGTACAAGAATGCCCTGGACCCTATGATAGTTGTCTTTCTCCATAGAGATACCAATGTTGGTACTTTACCTTTAGCTTATGTTGAAGCTATAAATGTGGATAAACAATTGAACCCTCTATCACAAGCTTTAACCTGACTTAATCTTGGGTCTATTTTTAGCCTTCAACCTAATTCCAAACATAAATTAGAATATTGTGGCCTAAAAGTATAACCAAGTGTGCACCCATTCGCATTTAGCCTATGCTTCACTTAACCAACACCTTAGCTTCTTGAATAATTATGTGTCTACATATAATCATTAAAACTATAATCAGTCGTTGATACTAGTTAATATTGCTACTACATAAGATAATACTTATAACTCCATAAAAATAGAACTGAAAGTTATCTAACGGATGGTGTATAAATTAAACAATGCATTTTTGAACATGTATAAGCACATGGGGAACACTAGTGGATAAAATATCATCTAAATCTTAGGATTCTAGAGGTACAATAGGCCTAGAAATAATCCAGAGTAGTAGCCACCTAATAAGATGCCAGAGATAAATATCACGGAAGCAAACCTTCCTCATTGGTGTTGACTTCATAAGAGAGCATAACATGGTGAGTTAGACTGTATAGAATTTTTCATTGCCTTCAAGATATTTTATAATAAAATGGATAGACATGAGGGTTTTGCAAATCTAATAAAACCATCTTCTATTACTGCCCCAGGACATCCCAGTACAATAATGGTCTTTGATACTTATGGCTTCCCATTCCCAATAGAAGATAAGAATTAACCAGAGGATAATACTAAAGAGATCCATGTTTTCCAATAGTTCCATAGGAACAATTATAATTTGAGGAAAAAGTAGCCTACTACTACTTTCATGTCTCCAAACAGCAATGCTACCACTCCTCCATATCTTAAGGCCAACAACAATCTATCCCCTCTAAAAAGAGATGGTCAATTATAGAATCTAGAGCCATCGAGATGAGGAAAGTAAAATTTTGTTGAAGACATGAAGAATATTAATGTTAATATCAGTCTTCATGAGTTGTCCCAGATAATCAAATAGAAAAAGTTTCTCCTTACAGCCCTGATTAAGAGATCATCTACTGACAAGTCCAAAGCCATGCATGTAAACATGTTCATTTATAAGGATAAGCTTGAGGTAACACTATTTTTGTTGATCATCAGAATGTTATGAAAGAATGTGCATAATTATTTGGTTGACTCAGGTGCCTCAACATATGTGATGCTTGCAACTATATGCAAGAAACTAGGTTTGACCCAAGACAAGTTAAAAAGAGTGGTCCTACAACTGGATAAGTCTTTTGTCTCATGCATTATATAACTTACAAATGTACACATCTAGATCACATCTGAGCCATGTGTAAAATAATACATAGATATGTTGATTTTTGACATTCTAAACACTTATGGCTTGTTATTGAGTCATGACTAGTCAAAGACACTAAATAGGTGTTGACCATTTTTGGCCCAACAGGCCAAAAAATTGGTCCCCCCTTTTTTCATGCTATTCTGAGCCAGTACATTTTGATTTTACATGAGTCTGGTCCATTTCTACGGACTCTTCAAGTTTCTACAGACTCTGTAGGTTTTTTACGGACTCTATAGGTCCATTTCTATGGACTCTACAGAGATTGGATTTCTACAGACTCTGTAGGTCCATTTCTACGGACTCTACAGGTCTTCTACAGACTTCACAGGGACTTCTATGAACTTTGCAGGTGTAGTTTTTTGGTAGATGAAGAACCAGTTCAGAGAGTGCAAAGTTTTACAAATCTTCTTCGGACTCTTGTCTAAAGAAATTCATAAGGAAAGTTGGCATCTTTGAACCGTTGAACCATTGAACCAGTTCAATGCTTCGGTTCAATGCCTTGGTTCAACGCTTAGGTTTAACACTTCGGTTCAACTTCAAAGTTCATTGGCTCAGCTCAAAGGCTTGGTTTAATTCAAGTTAGTTCAATGCTTCGGTTTACTCAGTCGGTTCATCAAATGGTTCAACAGCTTTTGGTTCAATCAAAGGGTTCATCAGCTTGGTTCAACGGTCGATTCAATGAGCTTGGTTCAACACTCGATTCAAAGCTTGGTTCATGCCTTGGTTCAACAACCATTTAAACCATTGAACCGGTTCAATCAAATGGTTCAACGCTTGGTTCAAAGGAGCAGTTCAATGCAAAAGCACCCTTCGGAAGGGTCGATTTCAAGAAAGCTACAAAGGTAAGTTCTTTTGGAATTTTGTTTAAGGCAGTCAAAAGGCAAAGGCATAATTCCTTCATACTTTTTGTTTGAAGGAATTCAAAAAAGCTGCAAATAAAATCTCGTAAAAGACTAAGGCATTGAATTCTTTCAGACTTTTTATCTGAAGGAATTCCTTCAGACAAAAAATTTGAAGGATTTCAAAAAAGGCCACGGGAAAAGTGGCTAGAAAGAAAACCTGAAAGAAATCAAAGCGGCCGAAACAATTCTTGTGGACTTTTTATCCTTGGGAAAATTGTCTGCGGGAAAAAGTCTGCTGAAAAAGCCGAAGCAAGAAAGCCAAAGAAATTCTAAGGGGTGACGGGCTCGAGGACGTCAAAATAAAGCATGAAAAACTAGTTGTTGGGTATTCAAACGTAGTGACGGGTGCGCGAACGTCAATTTAAAGGCTCGTGAAATAGCCGTTGATTTTGAAAAGCCTTAAAGAAGAGCCCAAGGAACGTAATGACCCACCAAAAGATAGCTTTGAGTGCTGAAGGAGATAGAAAGAGATAAAACGAGGAAGAAGATAAAGTGTAGGAAAATACAAAGCAGTCCAAGTGGTAAAGGGGAGGCGAGTTATTGCCAGATGGTCACCAAATGGTGCAAATAGTAAACAGTGTGGCCTGTCTTCTCCAATTTGCATTTATAAGGGGACAAATCATGTGAATATATGGAAAGAGCAGTCTATTTACAAAAAAGAGGTGCATCTCATGCTTTCACATTAATGCTTGAACGCCAAAATCAAGTTCAGAGATTATAAAGCATGGTTCCAACAGGCCTCTTCTAGAAGAATGACATCAGCAACAATGACTTCCTTTCTTGATATTTTCATCGCACATGGGCCAGCTTGTCAAAGAGCGCCAAAGTATTTTCAAAATAAGCACCAAGTTCTCTTCTCCTCTATCTATATATTTTAAAAATTATCATTTGAGAAGGATCCATTCTCTCAACCTTAAGGCAAAACTCTGCCCAAAAATCTCTCAGGCTTGTAAGGCAAAACTCTGCCAGATTTTACCTTAAATCAGGACTTAGCATTTTTACCTCCATTTGGACTTGCACTTAAGCACATGTCTATATTTTCTTTTTGTGTTAATTCATTTCCTTTTATGCTTCTCATAGATCGATTCTAGCATGTCTAGTCCATTATGAAGTTTCTTTTTTGCAGGTCTGCCTGAAGTGTCTACAGCAGGAATATAGGTGCATGTGAATAAGCTGCCAAAGTGTGTCTCAAAACACCTTTTGATAGTTCCTTCCTCCTTGTATCTCTATGGACCCTTGACTCACTGATACAGAAGAGTTTCCCACATCAGATGAAGTGTATGGGCGCTTCTTCTTGGTGAAAAGTGTATGTTCAGGCCTGAGTGGATCAAACTTTTCTGGTGTATCACCCTTTTTTTTATTTTTAAGTTTAGGTTCTATTTCAGCATCTCTCTCTCCCTTTCCAACCCCCCTTTTTACATTTATTTGTTAGCAGTAGGAGAAACTAGGGCCTAAAGGATACATCAGAGGGAGCTAGCCCTTATCTAGAGACTCTCCCCTCCACCTTCGTCGGTCCCACAGGCGAGAGGGGAGTTTCCATTGTTGCGTGTGGAAGGGCGAGAGCTAGGTGTCCTGCCCTGGGTCCAATCCACTACGTCAAAAATAGGTACATGGCTACATATTTATCATGCATGTGGTCACTCGGTTATTTTCCTCTACTAACAATGCCACATTAGTACCACTCTAAATATAAATATGTATTTACATGTTTTAGTTAAGTTATAACTAACGGTTCCTAATTTATTTGGCACACACATGCATGCACACACACACACACACACACACATAGTATTTTAGTTGAGGAATTATATTCTAGGTAAATACTTTTGTACATGCATGATCTGCATGAAATTGACAAATAGTTTTATTTTTACAAATGTAAACTTAGACTTTGCTTGGAGGACAAGGCCTTCCCCTCCCCAAGCCTTTATATATTTTTATCCTCCCTATCCCAAAGGGAGGAGACTTTTAGATATTAATAATAATAATAATTTCTATAGATTATTCTCTTGTTAGTCTTGATATGCAAATTTAATTCTTCACCAAACCTGGGAATCTTGTAAGAAGTTTTATCATTCTGGTATCTTAGTCTCTTGGTTGTGCAAGAGTATTATCTACAATTATTCTTATTAATTTATTGCTAATTTGAATGCCTTTTATTTATTAATCATAATCTCCCTTTGTAGATGGGCAATTATAATATCACATCAACAATAACCTTTGATTATATATGCTAAAGTTTAATATATTCTTGTTTCCTTGGACTCTTAGCTGTGTTTGATTATTAGTGTGCTTATAGTGTCTTGCAATAGACATTAGTTCTTGATTGATTGTCCAACCCCTAGTTAAGGAAATAGCTTAGAAAACTTTCATCTTATTTGGTCCATGGGCCTTCTTTTTTGCCCTACCTTTCCCTCTTTTTGAGTTCCTTTTGGTCAAGCCCACCTTAGGTAAGATCCATCACTTATCTACCCATCGCAAGTAAATCTATATTCACATCCATAACCAAATTATTTGTTGTAAACAACTGCTCCACTCACTATTATTCCACCACTAGGCTGTTTACAAAACCCAATAACCCACAACTCATGCCTTGGAGTGAATTTATTTCACTAATCCTAAAACATTAGAGGCCATCTCGTAAGGTTCCCTGGTGTGCATAAAACCCACATCAATAGGAATTTATTTGGCACTATTAGGGCCTAAACCTTTGTATTTATGGATACCCAAACCTCCATTTATTTATTAGACTTTAACTTGACACCCTTTCCTTCTACTTCTGTTAATTTCTATTATTTGATTAACCCAACTAACATGAACTAAATTCAATGCTAGAATGAGAGCATAAACATCTACCTCTATTTCTTTGAAATAATCACTTGAATTGCATTAGATATACTTAGAAGATTAACAAAGTCCACCTTAGACACTAACTTGTTATACCCACCTTTGCAAATCCATAGGAAAGTTAGGTCAGATAAATGTGTCTTAAAAAGACCTTAGACTCAATCATACTCTCTAAATAGATGACCACATCTTTTTCTACGTCTAATAGTACAAACCTGGCTAGCCAATTATATTATCAACATCATTGGATATGTGCATGATTTACCTAGAGACCCTAAAACGTATCTTCCTTCCTTTTTTCCCTCAATAGGTAGTACTACTGAAGAGCACATAATGGCTTTTAAAATTTCTTCACAACTATTGAATGTAGTCCACAAGGATGTGGCATGCATAATCTTTCCGTTTACATTATAATATGTTACCTATGACTGGTTTTGTTTTTGCATTTAAGATCCTTTATGCTTCTAAAGGTACTCATGGGATTGAGTGTGTCAAAGGGGAAAGTAGGAGACAATGCATGGGATGAAATATCCCCTCATTAATTTAAGGATTGATGCTTGTTCAATCCAAGGACTGAGTAGGTTAACCTCTATTACTTGAAGAGCCATAACTATTACTATTGGGGGTTCAAGATATGTGTAATTACACTGAGGGTAAGTTGTTAGCTAAGGGAACTCTTAGTTGGTTCTTATTATTTGGGCCACCCTTCATAGATTTATAAAATAGGGGAGAATGTTTGAATTCTAAAATAAATATCAAAATGAGGGTAAAGTAGGGTAGGAAAGAGTGTTTCCAGGCCTGAAAGGTATTAATGCTTCAAGAATCGAGCTAGATGCCTTGCCATAGTTGTACCAATGTGTGCAAATATTTACTAAAGGTTCTAACTTGATATTACACAATGATAAAGGTCTGAAGAAATAGAAAATAATGTTTGATTTGTAAACCCTTCACTAAATTTCAATATTCAAAAGCCCATAGTAAATAACACATGGATTCTTCAAAGATAACTTGTAGGTTAAGACACATATTAAAAATATTGTGAGGCAAACAAAAAGGGTTTATAAATGGGTTAGAATAGCAAGGCACATTATAACCAATGAACTCATTCAGCAATAAAGCTTTAGCTTGATTTTCTTAACACTAACATTCATTCAAAACTAGAAATGATTAATACCCTCATAAATAGACCAGGAATTTTGTAGAAAACTAAAGATTGAATTCATTAAAAATAAGTTCATTTACAAATATATTGATCATGGTAGACATCTACAATCCAAAAGGGTGAAAGAAGAAGTAGGTGAAATCCTGACTTTATTCCAACAATGTTTTGGGACTAAAAAATGCCAACCTTCAAAATAGAATATAATTACACATTTATAGATGAGAATGGGGATCGCCTCCTAGTAGTACAAAATTTGAATCTTGGACCATGATGGCCACTCCTAGTTGTTAAAACTATATCAAATTTAGAAAATAGATAAAATCCTCCCACTTGAACCAAAATATCCCCAAGGCTCACCTAATCGATACATGGAGTGGCAGATGAACTACATCCCAATCACTTGAACTCTACACAGGGAATAATGAGGGATGGTGTAAGAGGCGGAGTGGGGAGCTATAGAAGAGGCTGAGTGAGAGAAATTTTTACCTAAATGGAAGGTTGATGCTACCTTCTACTTATTCTTTGGCCTCTTGCTTAGGTCATCTTGTGCCACTGTAGTTGATAGAACAAAGGTGATAGAAGTTATGGGGGCTAATTGAGGAAACTCTTAGACCATGGAGGGTGTTATTGGAATAGTTTGGGTTGCTTGAGCTATACACATAGGTGCACTTATAATGGGAGATATAATCACATTAGTTGAAGGTGGGGAGACCATGGGCACTTGGATCTACATAATGACTAGCGAGGGCATCGGAGAGGTCTCAGGTTATGAAATAGATGGGGCATATTGGAAAGAGGAGGTGATGGCACTATCAAGAGAAGACCAAAGGCACTTAGGGGAATTATGAAATGGGTAAAATTATGGTAGGCATCACCTAAGTGGATGGTAGGGGAGTTTAGAAACTTAGTGGTGCCATAAGAGGTTGTTGGAGAGTATAGGGAGCAAGAAAAGGGACTTGTGTTGTTCTCGGTTATTGGTCTTATTATGGACTAGTCTCTAAATTGATACTCGTATCAAACCTTAGGGATTACCTAAATTTAGGTTGAGTCACTTAATTATGAGTTTCTTGAGGGTGAGTTGCATGGCTCAAGACTTGATGGAGGCAAGCTGCTTAAACCAGAGGAGGTGGTGGAGGAGTTGAGGGTCGAGGTGTATGAGGAGCTCTAGGAGGAGAAGTTATTAAGAATCTTTATAGAATATTTTTGGAGATCTTTGGTGGCATTACATCAATGTCCTCTACATGCTAATCCATTGTAGAGGGGGAAATATATGGCCCAAGTTGAACCTTATTCCATTTCTTCTTCCTATAGGCCTCAATCCTAGAGAGCACCTCTTGGTCATTATCTAGATTCAAGAATAGTTCATCATCATCCTCAGGGTAGTGGCCATAGTTGAGGTTAAGATGGGTCGAGTACTTATTTAAGTGCACCCTAATGATTTTTCATGGGTCTTAATCTCAGTGTTTAACTCTTCTTAGGGCCAAAGAATCCCTCATAGTTGACATCTTATATAACAAAGGGAAGGCCTTGTACACATGGTGTTTGATAATGATTAATAAGGGTGGGAAAGCCTTCTACTAATGACTTATGTAATTCCCAAAGACACCTTCCACCAGTTGATATGTAATTTATTTCTCTACTAGGCAGTTTAAGACTTAGTAGGGTAAGTAGAGGGGATATTGAAGAACATCTTCTACTCAAATGATGGTATCATCTTGATAGTACCATTAATTATTAATGGAGGTGAGGGAGTCCCTAATTTATTTTGATAGCCGAGGCATGGGTGCCTCATTGATGTCATTATAAACCACTGAGTAGAACAACTCACAAATCTCCTTGATATTATTCTGATAGTGTTGTCCATATAGCTTATAAAAGACTACTTGGACCACTAAGCCTATGGGAACCCATACAAGAAATGCAAATGACTAAAGTTGAGTGTCATGTAGATTACATCCACTACGTAGCTCATCATATAGAAATTATTGCCTCCCCAGGCATCATCTATCACCTTGATTATGTTGAAGTTAATTATCCTTCCCAAGTTGGGGACCTACTCACCTTGGAGAATTATGTGGATGAGGGCAATCCATAGGAGGTTGACATGTATACAGTAACTATCCCCAAATAGTTAGTTGTGCAGGATCATCATAACATGAATTCCTTCTTTGAAAGTACAGATGGTATATGTATTCATGCCTATCTTTTTTACCCACTTTGCATCATGGTTTTAGGCCTAGTCCATCAAGACATCATGAATCTAGTTGGAGCTCATCTAAGTGGTCACGGTGGTTGAATCATAAGATAAGGTGCACTTAAGGAGGTTTTAGTGAGCCTTGAAGGTTACTCCCAAGATGTCAATGATTTATTGCCAGTTATTTGTAGTTCAGACCATGTCATGGATGTTATCTTTCACCAACTTTATTGTGCATAATAATTTGTTGAACAGGTTGGTGTAGGGTAATACCTTAGGCTTAGTTACATTTTCATGCATCACACACTGCTATAAGCCTAAAAGACATCTTCAAATTCATCCTTGTCCTCATCGTCACTATCAGAAGACTTGGGTACCAGATCAATCACCTTGAAATTTTCATTTTAGTACCTAAAGTGCATCAAGCCATCAGGGAATAAAGTGTCTTGATATTTCAATTTGACCTTTGGGTTTCAAGGATGAGGCATCCATTGCAACTAAGAGGTATTTGGTCATTAAAAAACACAATAAAAGGGGGAGACATAGAGGGCACTAGTCAAATCAAAAAGCAAGGAGTGGGTTCTAATAAATTGGAAGCAATAACAGTTAATAAGTTCATCCCAAGGCACTTATAGATATCCATATACATCTCATGTTTTAATAGTGTTTGGAGACCCATTTAGTATGAATTCAAATTCAAGTTGGTGGCTTAATATTCTCATTTATTTCTTAATCAGGAATAAAACTTAGAGATCTCAATTATATGTCACCTACTAGATTTGGTGGTTATGACATGACATTTTAAATTATCCAATCCAGGCTTAGTTTCCCATTTAATAAATGCCCAAAAAATGGTAGGCACATGACCATATCATCTTTCAGCCTTCTTAAGTAGTTCCTACTTTGTGGCATGTGTCATCTACTCATTGGTTCATGTTGTAATGGTCGACACCGAGGCACATCTTGTCACCTTGTCTCTATATACTTGGGAAAAAGATAATACCAACTAGAAGACACATTACATCTTCTAATAATACCTTTGATTTTGAATGTACTTATTTTGACCATCCCAAGGCCTTTTAGGATCTCCCTACCATTATTTTATGGAAATGCCATGTGGCCTGATATGATAAGTTAGGTTCTTCTAGACCTTGACATCTCTATCAGGTTCGAGAGATTGACAAGCATGACAATAGTTTACATTGCAATTTCTTATTGTGTCAAGCTCACCCAAGCACTAACATCTCTATCAAGTTTGGGAGACTAACGTATTTGATAATGGGATGAACTCATTGGTCAAATCCTAACAACTCTATCATCCAAGCCATGTGGCATGTTTCCACTTGGTCATACTCTTTTATAATTTGACATCTTTATCATGGTTGGGAGACTAACCACTCCAATTTTATGATACATGGAACTCTCTTATTAGATTAATCTCTCTTAGGATCTATCATTTATATCATGGCCAAGAGACTGACCACTCTAACATTGGGGCATCCTGATTGGCTATGTTTTAATAAGTTTTGACCATGAACTACATGACACTTTCTTATTGCATCAGGCTCTCCCAAGTCCTGACATCTCTATTAGGTCTGAGAGACTAACATGTCTGACATTGAGACACCCTAATTGGGCATGCCCTCCCACATTTTGGCTTTATTGACAACTATCCACATGGCTCCTTTTAATTCCACCATTCTTCCTATAGAAATCCATGAAAAGATACTAAGTAAAATGAAAAGAAACACAATGAATAAAATGCTTACTTGGCTACCAACTAGATTTCATAAGTTGCCCCATAAGACTCTGAAAGTATAACACTGTGAGAGATTGAGACTCTAAGAACCTTATAGTGAAATTAAACCTACAAAAAATTAGTGCATTAAATATTTTAAGAGAGAACTTAGTTTATTTTGGGATACTACCAAGACTCGATTGTGTTAGCTTTTTAGAGGTCATGAGGCCTCCCAACATAGATCAATCTATGACTAAAAACAAGCCACGCACTCAGGAAGACTAGGGCGGATTAGGAATTCAAGGATTTTCTCATGATGGAGTTGGGCAGAGAATGATAGAAGGTTTAGGATCTCTGAGTTATCACTTTAAAGAGGGGTCCCCAATTTTACAGAAAAAAGGGAAGCATGTTGGCCATAACAAAGGGAAACTTCCATAGGGAAAGTGATGTTTAATCACTTAGAACCCAAGTTGTTAACTTCTATTCCTGCACAAAACATGGACTACAAAGAAATATTTATACGCATTAAAAAAAGAAGGTACTAATGTCATGTACATCAAGCAACATACTAAGCCTTGTTCCCACATAAAACGTCTGATGTGTGTGAGATGATACCTTTTCAATTGATTCACTATTGGATCTTATTAAACAAGTCCAGGTCGAGCTAGGCATTATATTTCCCAAAGGAAGCATTATTGGTTGTATATCTTGGAATCAAATAGTATAGGAATTACTCTACTATTAGCCAAACATCTATAGCCCATGCTACCGATGTATGTTTGGTACAAACTTAGGTCTGAAGTGGACATAAGTTTTAGCTCCAAGAACATGCCCTTGATTACTATGATCACTAGCTTCTTACATTTGATATCTACTAGAGATATCCTTTCCAAATAATCATGATTCCTATCAATATGCATCTTGCAGCCTTTTTGAGTCTACATCACTTCTCCTAGTACTGAGAAAAGTTACAAGAGGGCATCATTGACTTGTCCAATTATGCCCACCTAGAAGGAACTTTTCACTTATGTTTCAAGGGCTCAAACATGTTACTGCATGTTAACCATTATTTTCTCTGACATGTCATGGTTGGATCAAAGGACTGATATTGGGTCTTTAGCCACCTTTTCCTCTCCCATGAGAGTCCTCACCTTAGTGAGATTGAATATATTCTATTAGATCTGTGAGACCATAGGGTTCCCCTTTTGTATGAAATTATGTGTGAGGATGCACTGTATATTTCTCATGGTGTGATCAAAGTCCCATTTCATATATGGGTCACCTTACATTGTCATCTCAAGTGCCTGAGACACTGTATCCATACCCAAATTTGGAGGAGGTGTTGGTGGGGTGATGAAGATGGTGTTGATAGGTGGAGGATGAGGTGGAGCGGGCATGGAGGAAGCATAAGGGATGAATGAGAAAAGCAGTGGAAGAAGAGGAGGCAAGATGAATGGGGAGGCCCAAAGGAACATATACACCTACCACTAGATCTGAATCATGTTAAATTAAGGGGCTATGACTCTAAGGAAAGGTACATTCAATAGAAAAGAGGATATTGATTGATCAAAGTTGAATCCCTAGGCACCTAATATGAGGGAAAAAGGAGGCCAAGAAATGACATAGGGAACCAAAGGGGGTGGTGTAGGGGGAGTAGCGGGAATCTATAAAGGAGGTTGAGTGGGAGTGATTGGTACTTGAATGGAAGGTTGAGGATGTACTACACTTTGTTTCTTCCTTGGCCTCTTATTTGGGTCATCTTGGGTTGTTATAGTTGATGGATCAAAGGTGATAGAATCCATGGGGATTGATAAAGGAAGAGGTTGTTAGACCATGAAGGGTATTACTAGAATAGTTTGGGTCACTTGAGTGATGCACATAGGTGAACTTATTACATGATCTACAACTGCACTAGTTAGAGGCAAGGAAATTGTAGACACTTGAATTTGCATAATGACGAGTGAGGGCACTAGGGAGGTCCCAAGTTATGAAATTGATGGAGAAAATGGGAAAGAGGAGGTGATGGCACTAGGAAAGAGGAGGCCAAAATCATTTGGGGAATTGTGGATGGGAAAAATAGAAAATAAGGGAGGCATCACCTGAGTGGACAGCATAGGATTCGGGACATGTTATGGTGTCAGTTGGTCTCACCATGGACTAGTCTCTAAGCTACTACTAGTATCAAACCTTATGGTATGTGTAAATTGAGGTCGATTCACTTGAACATGAGTCACTTGGGGGTAGGATGCATGGGTCTATAATTATTGGGACTGAGCTAATTAAACTAGAAAAGGTGGTGGAGGAGTTGAGGGTCTATGTGCAGGAGGAACTCTAGGATGAGAAGCCATCAGGACTCCATGTAAAAATTTTCTAGAGATCTGTATGGGAGTTACCTCGATGCCCTCAACATGTTGATCTATCATAGAGGGGGAAATAGATTATTTGGGTTGAACCTTCTTCCTTTTCTTCTTCTTATGGGCCTCAATTTGAGTGAGCACTTCTTGGTCATTGACTGGATTCAAGTATAGCTCATCATCATCGTCAAGCTAATGGCCATAGTTGATGTTGAGATAGGTTGAGTACTTATCAAAGTGGGTCTTGATGATGCTACATGGGTCTTAATCTTAGTGTTTAGCTCTTCTTAGGGTCATATAATCCCTCTTGACTACAATCTTCTATAACAGATGAAATATCCTATACACATTGTGCTTACTAATGATTAGGAGGGGTAGGTAGGCCTTCTACTAACGATTTATGTAATGCCAAAAGACACCTTCCACTAGTTGATACATAATTTATTGCTCTACTAGGTGGTTTGAGACTTGGTAGGGTAAGCAGAGGGGATCTTTAAGAATTTTTGTCACTCAAATTATGGTATCCTCATGATAGTACTATTAATCACTAATGGAGGTGAAGGATTCCCTAATTTATTTTGATAGTTGAGGCATGGGTGCCTCGTTAATGGTGTTATAAACTACCAAGTATAATGACTCATAAATCTCCCTGATATTATTTTGATAGTGGTGGCCATATAGCTTATAGAAGACTTCATGGACCATCGAACCTTTAGAACTCATGTAGGAAAGGTAAATGGCTTGAATGTGAGTGTCCTGTAGACTGCGTCTACTAGGTAGTATTCCATATATAAATTATTGCCTCCCTAGGAATCACATATTTCCTTGATTATGTTAAAGTTAATTATCACCCCCAAGTTAAGGACCTACTCACGTTTGAGAATTATCTAGAGTAGGGGAATCCATAGGAGGTTTATAAGATAGTCACTATCCCCAAATAGTTGATCAAGAAGGATCATCCCAACATGGATTCCCTCTTTGAAAGTGTGGACAATATATTTATTCACATTCATCTTGTTGACCCACCTTGCATTAGGGTTCTCAAACTAGTCTTTTAGGACATCATGACTCCTATGGGAGATTATCAAGGTGGTCACGATGACTGAATCATAAGACAAGGTGCACTCAAAGAGGTTGTAGTAAGCCTTGAAGGTTGCTCCCAACATGTCAATGATCTGATGTCAATTTTTAGTAGAGCAGACCATGTCATGGATGCCATATTGCACCCACTTTTCTATGCATAATAATTTGTTGAATAAGTCAATACAAATGAAGGCCTAAAACATAGTTATGGCTTTGTGTAACCCACACTTGGTATAGGTACGAAGGGCATCTTCAAATTTGGCTTCATCCTCATCATCATTACCATAAGACTTGGTTACAAGATCAATGGCCTTTAATATTTCATTATAATACCTAAAGCACATCAATCCATCTAGGAATAAAGTGTATCGATATTGCAGCTCAGCCTTGGGGTTCAAGGATGAGGTGGCCATTACAACTAAAAGGACTTTGGTCATAAATAAAATAGAGCAAAAGGGGGAGACATAGTGGGCACTAGTTAGAGTAGAAAGTAAGGAGTGGGTTCTAGGAAATTGGGAGAAATAATGGTTAATGAGTTCATCCTAAGGCACTTATAGAGATCCACATACATCTCCTACTTTAATGGAATTTAGCATCTCACTTGGTGAAAATTTAAATTCAAGTTGGTGGCTTGATCCTCCCATTTATTTCTTAATCAATAATTAAACTTAGAGATCTCAATTATACACCACCTACTAGATTTAGAGATTATGACATGACATTTTAGATTATCCATTATGGGCCTAGTTTACCATTTAATTAATGCCTAAAATATGGTAGGCACATGGCCATATCATATTTGAGGCTTCTCAAGTAGTTATTACTTTGTGCCATGTGTCTTCTACTCATTAGTTCATGTTGTAATGGTTGACATAGAGGCGTAACCTGGTGCCTTGTCTATATATGCATGGGAAAAAGAGAATGCCAGCTAGAAAACACATGGCATATTTCGATTAGCCCTTTGATTCTAACTATACCTCATTTTGACCATCCTAAGGCTTATTGGGTTCTCCTTATTATTCTTATACAAAAATGTCATGTGGCCTGATGTGATAAGTTAAGCTCTCCCAGACCCTAAAATCTCTATCAAGTTTGAAAGACTAACAAGCCTAATAGTAGGTTGCATGGTGATTTCTTATTGTGTCAAGATCTTTTGATCCCTAAAATTTTTGTTAGGTTTAGAAAACTGACACATTTGACACTAGGTGACCTTATTGGTCAAATTCCAACAACTTTATCCTTTGGGCCACATGGCATGTTTTCACTCGAATGGGCTCTCCCTAAAATCTGACATCTCTGTCATGGTTGGGACACTAACAACTCTAAATTTGGATCATATGACACTCTATTATTATATAAAGCTCTCTCAAGCTATGTTATTTTTGTCATGGCTAGGAGATTGACCACTCTGACATTGAGGTGCCTTGATTGGCTAGGTTCTAACAAGGTCTAACCACGATCCACATGGGGCACTTTCTCATTGCATTGGGCTCTCCTGGGCCCTGACATCTCTATCAAGTCTAGGAGACTGACATGTCTGACACTAAGACACCTTGATTAGGCATGCCTTGCCACATTCTAACATCACTAACAGTTATCCATGTGGCTCCTTTTCATTCCATTATTTTTCCTATGAAAATCCATAAAAGGAAACTAGGTAAAATGAAAAAAAATGCAATGAATAAATCACTTACCTAGCCACCAACTAGTAGGCCTCTAGGAGTCTAACACTTTGGGATACTAAGACTCTGAGAACCTTATAATGAAAACAAACCTACAAAAACTTAGTGCATTAAATATTCTAAGAGAGTGCCTTGTTTATTTTGGGATATTACCAAGACTTGATTGTGTTAGCTTTTCAAAGGTCATGAGGATTTCAAACATGGATCAGTTTTCCATTGTAAATAAGCCAGACATTTAGGGAGACTAGGGCAAATTGGGAATTTAAGGATTTTCTCATGATCGAGTTGGTTGGAGTAAGATACAAGGTCTAGGAACTCTGAGTTATCACTTTAAAGAGGGGGCCCTCATTTTGAAAAAAAAGGGGGGGTGTTGGCCATAACATGTTTCTTAATGTCCCAATAAGTTGAATTATATCTTGGAATGAGTATAAAAAAAATAGTTGGCAGAGTTTAGACAAGTCACTAGTAGAAGTGTTGTTTATCAACACTTTGCAAGCATGAGAATAAAACTAAATGAATGAATCTGAGCCTTCAAAGCTAGATTTAAAAAGATGTACAATAGAAATAAAATCAACTTATCATCCTAATGAGGTGTTGGCCCTTAAAATGTATAATAATGCCCTAGATCCTATGATAATTATGTTTCTCCATAGAGCTACCAATGTTGGTACTTTACCTTTAGCTTATGTTGAAGCTATCAACGTGGATAAACAATTGAAACCTCTGTCACAAGCCTTAACCTGACTTAATATTGGTCTTATTTTTCTAGCCTTTAGCCTAATTCCAAACAAAAATTGGAATATTGTGGCCTAAAACCAAAACCAAGTGTGCACCCAATTGCATTTAGCCCATGCTCCACTTAACCAACACCTTAGCTTCCTAAATAATTATGTGTCTGCATCTAACCATAAAAACCAAAATTAGTCCTTCATACTAGTTAATATTGCTACTATATAGGGTACTACTTTTGACTCCATAAAAACAAAACTGAAAGTTATTTAACAGATGGTGCAAAAACTAAACAATGAGTTTTTGAACATGCAAAAGTGCATGGGGAACACTAGTGGAAAAAATACCAACCAAAGCTTAGGATTTTAGAGGTATAATAGGCCTTTCAATAGGCCTAAAAATAATCTAGAGTAGTATCCACCTAATAGGATGACAGAGATAAATGTCATGGAAGCAATCCTTCCACATTGGTGTTGAGTTCATAAGACAACATAACATGGTGAGTTAGACTGCATAGAATTTTGCATTGCCTTCAAGATCTTTCAGAACAAAATGAATAGACATGAGGGTTTTGCAAATCCAACAAAACCATCTTCCTCTACTACTCTAATACATCCTAGTACAATAATATTTTTTGAGACCTATCGCTTCCCATTCCTAGTAGAGGATGAGAATTAACTAGAGGATAATACTAACGAGATCCATGTTTTCTAATAGTTCCATATGAATAATTACACTTTTAGGAACAAGCAACCTACTACTACTCTCCAAGTAACAATGCTACCACTCTTCCATATGCTAAGGCCAATAACAATCTATTTCCTCTAAAAAGAGATGATTAATTATAGAAGGTAGAACCATTGAAATGAGGAGGGTAAAATATTGTTAAAGACATGAAGAATATCAATGCTAATATCAGTCTTCATGAGTTGGACCAGATCATCAAATAGAGAGAGTTGCTACTTAAAGCCCTAACTAGGAGATCATTGACTTAGAAGTCCAAAACCATGCATGTAAATGTGGTTGTATATAAGGACATGCCATAAGTACCACCCTTTCTTTTGATTGTCATAATGTTTGAAAAGAATGTGCACAATTGTTTGGTTGACTTAGGTGTTGCAACTAATGTGATGCCTATAGTTGTATTTAGGAAACTAGGTTTGACCCCACACAAGTCAAAAAGAGTGGTCCTACAACTGGATAAGTCTTATATCTAATTTATTAGAAAATTGACAAATGTGCACATTCATATCAAATCTAAGCCACATGTATAATAATACATAAATATGTTGATCATTGACATTCCAAAAGCTTATGGATTTTTTTTGAGTCATGACTAATCAAAGACATTAAATGGGTACATGGCTACAAAATTCTCATATATGTGGTTGCCTTATAAAGGAGTAGCCAACCAAATTTGAGTAGATAGAGAACTGAAGATGAAGTATTGAATCATAAAATACAACACGAAGAATAAAAAATTTGACTTTGCAGCCTCACATGCAGGTATGTGCACTTTCACTACCAAGCAAAAACCTCATCAACAAGTATTTGAAGGCCCTTCTTAGTTATGGACTCTCTATTTTAATGGAGCTATATCCAAACAAGGTTTAGGTGCTGGTGTAGGTCTGATTGACCCAAACATGAAGCAGTATCTGGTCATCTATAGGATACAATTCCCTTGCACCAATACTAGAGCTAAGTATAAATCTCTGATCCTCGACTTATAGTTTGAACTAAAGCATAATGTCAAGTTATTATAGATATTTAGAGAT
Organism: Torreya grandis; assembly: GCA_037957365.1. Classification (NCBI taxonomy): domain Eukaryota; kingdom Viridiplantae; phylum Streptophyta; class Pinopsida; order Cupressales; family Taxaceae; genus Torreya; species Torreya grandis. The sequence continues at coordinate 647,373 of JARHVA010000153.1, forward strand.
TTAGAACTGGTTGTTAACTAGGTCATAAAGAAATATCATTGTAAACCCACTTATTTGAATAAGTACAAACACTGAGCATGGGACCTAATCAAATATTTTGATGCATTCAAGATCAAATCCATTACCAAGGAGTAAAACCAAACTATAGATTCACTAGTGGCTTTAACTACCAATTTGATGCCCACTCTGAGAATCCAAGATGCAGGAATTCTCTATGGAGATGGTTCTTTACCCTTTATCCTAGACAACATGGACAACTTCGAAGTATTTGAGAAGGATCAATAGATTATACAATTCATGAGTAGTTCTAGAATATTTGAATCCCAAATAATAGACAAAAAAATGTTGAGCCCATACACATTGACGATTTGGGAGAAGATGATGTCCTATAGCTAAAGTAGAACCAAATCCCTCTGGGGATGGTCTCCCTAGATCGAGCTTTCAGGCCCACAAGCTAAAAAACAAAACAACTTAAAGCACCTGAGTATAATTTTTTAAAGAGAATATAGGCACTAACCAACATCCATAGTATGTGAACATTGGTTTGAGTTATAATGAAAGTGAAACAAAAGTTGAAAAGTCTGTTAATTAAGTACAAATATGTTATCGCTTGGACATACAAAGATTTGAAGGTCTTTGACCCTAGGGTCACCACACATACCATCCAACTAAATCTATAATATAATCCTTTAAAGCAATGATAGAGGCCAATAAATCAAATTTTCTAATCTCTAATCCAAATAGAAGTATAGAAGTTACTAGATGTTAGGATTGTCTTTCCAATCAGGCATTTTACTTAGGTATCGAACATAGTACCAGTTAGGAAGAAGAAAGGATAAATTAGGCTCTATGTTGAATTTAAAAATATAAATCGAGCATCAAAAAAGGATAAATATCATTTGCTCTCCCTAGACTAGGTAATTTAAATGGTTAGTGGATCTTAGATGGTGTCCACTTGGATAGATTTTTAGGCTATAATCAAGTACTAGTAGAAGCCCAAGATAGAATGAAGACTGCCTCCAATCCCAAGTGGGTAACCTTTCCATAAAAAAGGATGCCCTTTCACCTAATCAATGTAGGATCAACCTTCCAATGAGCTATTGGCTTTGCCTTTCAAAGACTCATGCATCATCATTTATATGGATGACTTAATAGTGTATTCAAAATATAGAGATGATCATGTAAATCATTTGCAAAGAGTATTTGATAAATGTAAAATATAAGGTGCATCACTCAATCCAAAGAAGAGCATCTTTAAAGTCATTGAAGGGAAATTGTTAGGCCATGTCATCACTAAATATGGGATCTCCATCGATCTGGAATGAATCCAAGCCATTTCCTAGTTGATGCCTCCTAATAGCAAAAAAGAGTTGAAGTCCTTTTTTGGTGAGATAAACCTTCTAAGGAAAGTCATTCATAGATTTGCAAAGATTATCAAGCTATTGAATGCCATTTTAAGGCAAGATGCCAAATGAAGTGGACAACAGAGGCTAAGATAGCTTTTCAAGACATCAAAATTACCATTGTTCAAGCTTAAATTCTGATCAGCCCAAACTTCAATAAAGACTTCAATCACTATTTGTTTCCCTTAGAGCACACTATGGCAACAATACTCACATAAAGGTTAGATGAAAATGAACATCAGATTGCCTTCATGATCACTAATTTAAGGGATGTAAAGTTCAAATACTCAATGATAGACAAATAGATATATGCATTTATCAAAGTTGTGAAAAAGTTAAAGCCTTATATCTACAGAAATAAGACATACACCATCATCTTAGACCCAATTGTAAATTTCACACTCGGCTAGAATGAATTAGGTGATTTAAGAGGTAAGTGGATGGTAAAATTATAGTAATGTAATTTTGAAATCAAACCAGCCAAGATGATGAGAGGCCAGGGAATAATCCAACTTATGACTGAGATTAATCCATGTATTTGTATTGGGCACATCAATGAGACTCAAGTAACGGGTGGTGAATGGTATGTTCGGATCATCCACTACTTACTCACATATGCATTCCCCACTAAGCTAAACAAAGATTAGAAGTGAATCCTCAGTCTCAAATCAACTCATTATATGATAAAGAAAGGATTCCTATATTGAAAGAACTATAAAATCATCTACTTGAGATGTGTTTTAAAAGAAGCTGAGGACATCCTAGATAATCTATATCAGAAGATACATAGTGGACATCCCTTAGGAAACACAAAATCCCATAAAATTTTGAGGATGGGATACTACTATCCTACGATCTTTAAATATGTGCATAACCATGTCAAAAATTGCCATGAATGCCAGGTGTTCGAGAAAAGAATGGAAAATTGAATGTTTCCATGCCTCTATAACAGGTCATTTAAGGACACCCTTTTGCTCAATGGGTTCTAGACTTCATTGGGATTATAAATCCCAAATTCTTCAATAGGGCATAAATTTATCCTAATAACTATTGACTATTGCACCAAATGGATAAAAAGTTGTAGCAACTAAGAATTCTAGAGCACTAGATGTCATCAAATTTCTATAAGAAAACATATTGACCAAGTTTGGCACTCCAATTTCTTTAATTTGTGATAATTATCTAGCTTTCCAGTCTACTAAATTTACATAATGGGCTTACAACAACCAAATCACCATCAAGTTCTCCTCAAACTACTACCCATAAGGGAATGGAGTGGATGAATCCACAAACAAGAACCTGATGGATTCTGTTAATAAGTAACCACAAGACAAACTAATAAAATGACATGTGTTGTTGAATTATGCACTATGGATAAATAGAACAAGATACAAACAAGCCCTCAAGGCTTCACATTTTCTATTAGTGTATAGACAAAAACCAATTTTCCCCGTTACTCTTAAAATCCCAAAGTACTAATTCATGCAAGAGCACATGGGGGTAGATGAAAGAATCCAATCTAGAGTACTTGGTATAGTCAAGATGGAATATGCATGAATTGATGCACTGCATAACTTCAATAAACACCAAGATATTATCAAAAAGTGATTTGACAAGAGATCTAAAATCAAGGCCTTCAAGATTTCAGACCTAGTGCTCCTATGAAACAAAGCATGTGAGAAGAAAAGACATCATGATCATTTCACTCCTTTATAGATTGGACCATATCAAATATCTGAGATATTAGGTAACAATGTCTTCCAATTGAAGGACCTCCAAGGTAATGACTTCATTTTTCTAGTTAATGGACTATTTGTGAAACATTATTTGATGGTTTCTCCAATTAGAGATGCTTTTGAGTGATTTTAAGTGGAGATGTAGATCTAAGAGTATAGTAGGTTTCATGGTTTCTAGATTAGATTTTTCTAGATTAGATTTCCCACTTTCTATATTAGTCTTTCCTATTTTCTTAAATTAATGTTGCTTGTTTTCTATATATGATTTAGTTAAATTAGTTCGTATGCTTTATACATTAATTTTTTCTTAAATTTGCATAAAAACCCAATTGATTTCTTATGCTGGAAGTTACAAAATACTTTCCAAAAACAAGGAGACAACATAAAAGGAAACACATTTGGTTTTCATAAGGATTTATTCTAACAATGCTTAAGCTTCTAGGATTGAGGTATGTACTCTAATTGAATTAGGTTTTACTTGGAATGAGTTAGTTTTATATACCTTTGGTATTTAATTTGATATACTCATGCAAAATTTAGAAATATTTTCCATGTCTAAAAATCAACTACATTATTACATGCTACAACTTAGATAAGAGGTAATGAACATAGAAATAGATGCACATTGATAGGGATGTTGATCCAGGAGCATCCACATTCACTCTAAAATATAAATAATCAAGTTGAAAATTTATCATTGGCACAACGTAGAGATCATTGAGACCTTTTCAATGGTATGTGAAACTTTGAAAATGGAGCTCATATGCTCCTTGTGCAGTTGGTCAAAGTTCCAATCAAAGCTAGACAACACATGGTCAAAGCTAGTCAAAATGAAAAAATTAAACATCATTAAATATTTCAAATCTAGTTCTATGTTTTATATCTCATCATAAGCTTTCCATCACATTTTACGGTTCAAAAAATGGAGTTCATATGCGAAAGTTATGACCAATCAAAGTTATGGTCAAACCTGATGATGTGGCAATAAAGTGACATGGAAATATGGTTCGACCCATGTATTTAATATTTGGGTATTAACATATTACATCATATATTTGGGAACAATTATCACCCCATATTTCTAAATGTGATGGATGATTTAAACTCCCATAAAAATCAGGAATGGGTTAATTATGAAATTTATTAAAAATAGATTGTGGATAATCATCCCAATCAAAAAAAGTGGACCCATAACAAGTATATAAAGGGGTCAGAGGTTCATTTAATTTTATTCAAAAAACTATTTCAAATCTCTCATCAATGTTGAAGAGCCAAAACCATAGCCAAAGAGCCATAGCCAAGAGCTGAAGTGCTGAGAGCTGAAGAGCCAGAGCCGAAAAGTTGAGAACCAGAGTCAAAGAGCTGAAGAGCCGAGAGTCGAGATTAGAGGTCTTGCCACAAAGAATAAAAAGAATAAGAATAAAAAGAATAATAACAAGAATAAGAAAAAGACTGTCAGGAATCTAGAACAACAAACATGCTCTGACTCCACTGTTAGGATTGAGGAAGCACCATTGATTACCATGTACAAGCAACTTAATATGCGGAATTAAACCAGAAGTAACAAGTAACTAGAATTCAAAAATAACACAGAATATGAGAGACAATACCCAATTGTATTAATACTCTTCTAGAAAAGAATTACAAATGAAGAGATGCCACACTCTTCCCACCTTACAGGCTTCCCACACCAAGTGTTCAGTAATTCACCTTCAAGAGCTCACTCTCTCAATTATGGTCCCAACACACAACTCAAACACAAAGTTGGTGTTCACCTCCACCAGCCAGTAACAACACCGCCAGTCAACCAGTCAGTAACAATACTTCCAGTACACTGAGTATACACACATACTCAACCGAGTACACAACGCACTCCAAGTAGATCTCCCATGAACTTGCAACAACCTGCAACTCAAATGATCTTACTTTGGAAGGAACTACCTTGCCTTCCTCTTTGCTCTCCAACTGAGTACACACCGTACTCCAAGTAGATCTTGCCTGATCTTGCTACTTGTTGTGTTGTTTTCACCTTGATCCTGCTGCCACCTACAGATCAACTTGGTTCTGCACACCTGCAAACCTAGACCTCACACACACATACACCTGCAAATCAATGATCTTACTTACCATGTAGATCTCCAAACGTGGCCTTGCACACCTGCTGACTAAGATCCTACATACATGAAAAATCCTTCTGATTCTCCAAACCAGCACCCATACTTGGCACTATGGAACTAGGAGGAACACACCTTGCTCTCTTCACTCTAAAGGAGCTAATTTTTGCTCTCTTACTCTCTAGCACAATTTACAATACAGCCCATGAGTCTATTATATAGATCTCATGGAAACAATAATTATACACCTAATTACAATAATTAGATCCGCAGCTCAAGACTATAATTAGCCTTCTTCATGCAAACAACCGGTTTGTTAACGAACTGTCTGTAGAACTCGTAGTTTGGAACCGCACAGGCGACCGACGTCAGTCCCTGTCTGCCTAGGGGTGACCGACATCGGCCGATCTCTGACCATCGTCGGCAGCTTCCTGTCTCCACCTGACCGACGTCGGTTGGCCTGACCGATGCCGGTGACTATGACACTCAGCACCCTCCTCCAATGTCTACATCAGTGAAGCTTTTAGCTCCACAACCTAATAGATCCATAGCTAGAAGTTTCAACCATATGCTAAGTTCCTATATTTTAGGTGGTTTTATGCCTCAAAGTGAAGCTTTGCAGATTGTGTAATGGCTAATATAGAGACTAGTGTGCATATATCCTAAGTTTTGAAGGACTTAGAGAGCTTTACACTTCTCAGTGTAAACTACAGATTTGTCCTAGACTCCAAGATGATTTCAATGGTATGTTGAAATCCCTAGGATTAATTTTTTAAGACAATTTTATAAGTCTATTTTTGATTCCTTTGGTGGAAATCCATAAGATTTTGAGATTGCATTCGCACGACAGTAAGGTGGAAGGTTTATCCATGGGTTTACCAAGACTTTCTGAAGCTCTGTTGTTTGAGTTGTGTGCAATCTTAGAGTATCCATTTGACAGTCGTGAGGAATTGTCCATGTACTCAATTTTCAAGGAAATGGATCGGTTCGTATTATAAGTGAACCTGAAGATGTAGGCATTGTTGAACTATGTTATCATGTGCTTGTCATGAGTGGATTCTATTTTTGCATTCTTTTTCCATATTTTGATTAATCATGTTTATTAATCACTATTGAATGCATAAATAGATAAAATAAGATAAAATGTCAAATTTAGTTTCATTTTAGTGAATGTTTTGGGAAATTATGTGATTTGACTAAAAGATCCAAGGTAAAAAAAATTGCATAGAAATAAGTGCCAGTTTACATATCAGATGTATTGATTAAAATAAGTTTTCTTATACATACACCTAGCCAATGGTGGTTCTAATCCTTCTTTTATTTGTGTCTACAAAAAATCATCATGCAAAGTGATAATAGATGGGTGATGCAACTAATCTCTATCAGGGTTATGGATGCCTGACTGGCAGTAGAGTAAGGTTTAGAGTGGAATCAGAGGTATCTCTATTAGGGTTATGGATGTCTGGTTAGAAACAGAGTAATGCCCAGGATTCCTTTATTTTTTAGTTTCAAAATCTAAAGTCAAAACAAAACCTACAATGTTTATCCAAGACTTTGTAAAACTCTCATAATAAGGGGAAAATGAATTTCATAAAATCACATATAGATATAAGGAATGTAAAGGATTAGTATGTTTCATGGTGAAGTAAGAGTCTTTTTAAAGGACTGGTTTACTCATTGTTTTTTGTTAGAGCCAACATTTTTTTATGATGTATTACTAAGATTTTGGGTTCTTAAATACTTAGGAGTATTTTGCATTGAATTGCCATTTGTTGTGCCCTAACACAAACAACCCATTTTTTGAAATAAAATAGGGACCCACTATAGTTTGAATATCTTTATTCAAGGTCCTATAAGCCTTAGAGATTCATGATATTGGTTTTAATATGCAAAGGTCTAAGGTTATCCTCCATATTTAAATTTATAGAATTTGGAATTATGAAAATCAAAGGTCAAAAATTGATCTTGATTTATTTTAAACCTTGGGTTTTCAAAATTATTCTTAAAAATCAAATTTATGATTTATAGGCTAATGAAGCTAATGTGTCATGACCTAGTGTTTATATGATTTATTCATGTTCACAGAACTATTGACAAATACTTAAAAAGTATTCACTTTTAGACACTACCTTTATTATTCAAAGATTAGGATAACTAGCAGTATCACATTACTTGGAGCCCTTTAGCCTTTATAAAAAATTCTAAGTGTTCCAAAGAGTCTGAGATTTGAAATCTTGATAGATGGCATTATTACATTACTCAAAACCAATCAAATTTTAGCAAATTTATGTACTTTATCAAATTTTAGGTCACTTCAAGACATCCATGTGGCATAACCATGTTTAATCAGGAAAAAGTTCACTTCAAAGAAAATTCTAAGTCTCCAAAGTTTATGAGCCTCAAGAACACACCACGTGGTATAACAATGTTAACTCAGAACTTAAAGGGTTTAAACAAAGTCTAATGTCCCTAAGGCCCCACAGTCTGATGGCCTTGAGGTTTTGATTTCTAAGAGTTCGATAGTTGGTATAATTTCATTAGCCTAGAACTATGGAATTTCAATACCAAGTTAATAGCTAAATGGTTATATGGCTCTAAGGTCCCAATTATTCACATTGCTAATATCATTCCATGTGGTAAGACCACATTACTGAGAACCTTTATATGGATGTACATGGTTCAAAGGTTTAAACAATGGAGGCCCCAAGTCTTTGAGTTCTTGTAGGCTGAGATTGTTCCACATGGTTCAATCATGTTAGCCCATGGCTATGGAGTACATAAAGCATGATAATAAATCTAAAGACCCAAAAAATGAGAAATATACATGCATCACAATTCAATATGTACATGGATAAAATACAAATAAATGAGTTATACAACAAATCAACAATTGGTAAGTGATAAATTGACACCTATCTTGAAGAAGTGACTAGATATACAAACCTGTCAAAGCTGACTGGCACATTTAAATTTAAATGTGAGGAAAATAAAAAGTTTTTATTTGGATTGATTTCACATAAATTATGCACTTAAGGCACAAATTTTATGCAATATATTCAAAATATAAGCAAAGGAATGTCACTTTGTCATTAATTTACAAGTGAGCATCACAATTTCGAGCTCTTTAATGACCAAAATCCCTAGTTTTCTTAGCAAATTTGTGAAAAGAGTTTAGATTGTTTTAAAAAGGAATTGCATAGTTAATATTATTGAAATTGAGTGTCCAAAAGTAGCATGCATCTAGGCACCTTATATATACTCCATCGTTTGACACACTGAATATGCTAACATAGTATTCGACAAGGGTGCCTTGGATTTTAAGTTCCTATACTATTCAGCCCTCTAGAATGAAGTGGAATTGGTAACACTATAGTCTGCACAATATTTAATATCTCAAGAGGATAAATAGTACATTTATGGCATGCTACCAATCAATACCATGGGATTCCATAAATGGGCAATGAAACTAGAGGTAATAACTTGTATCGATTTGCTGCGTTATTTATTTTTTAATGGTACTTGCTCTAGGGACTATTTACACCTTAGGAAATGAAATAAATACAAATGCATACATTTTTGAAAGGCATTTGAGAGGTACCTTAGGGTCCTAGTGCCTGAGGTTGATTATAACTAAGTCTTAGCCAATGTATGACTCGAACACAACACTATAAAAGGGAACTTGAAATAATGGCTAGTGAAAATTCAAAGATTGAACCCCAAGGGGAATATTTATTCCAACAACATCATTAAATCTAGGTATGGTATTAGGATATCCATGGCCCTTCTAAATAGATTGTATGGTTTTGTTTGTCTTACTTATGTATAGGTGGAATGGGTCCCATTGTTGGACATCCTTCTCACTTCTAATAAAATTGTGGCCCTAGGAGAAATAATTAGTGTTCTATTGAAGGCCCAAATGTGCAAACATGAACAAAGGCTTGTAGATATAAATTTTTATATGATGTCACACTTATTGGATGCAGTCCTTGGGATGGTTCATAGAGCACATGGAGAATTATGATAGCCATCAGTAGAATAAGTCATTAATAGAATTTGTGAGGACTATTCTTTTATGTTTGTATACAAATACGAAAATGAAATCACAAGGTTTTATGAGGAAATATATCCTCATGTTTATCAAGTCATCCATGGCACTCAAATGCCTATAAAATATAAGGATTTAAAAAGAAGCATAGGCAAAATAGGGGATTACTTGTACTATCTAGATTATACTATAATCTGAATTGCATGAACAAGGGTGCCCCCTTTATTTTTAACACACAACATTCCAGACAAATTTACAAAGCAAGAGGTAGCCCACCAATTATACAACAATATAGATGAATAACTTGGCCTTAAACATTAGGCCAATTACTATAAGACCCCTCTGAACATCAGACAACTTCAATTTGTAGTGAGGGCATAATGCAACCAAACAAAAAAAATCATATCCCATTATAATTTAAAGGTTGCCAAATTTAGGGAATAGGACCCCAAAGGAAACATTAGACACTATCTTCAATCCCTTGAGTAGAAGAAGGGGTTGACCATTACCTATGGTAACCAAAAGTATGAGTAGGATGATATCTTCATGAATGCATCAGATAACTCAGAAGTGTGGACACATATGAATAACAATCAAATATTCATGATAATTGCACAAGCCATTCAATATGACCTAGACATTACTAAAGAGTAGGCAAATGAGATTTTGGAGCAGGCACAAAGATCTTGGATCCATTAGTGGCTTTCAACATAGCCACAAGACCTAATGGGATAAGACCAACCTCTTTCTCCTATAGGAGAAAAACTAATCTACAAGAGGGAGAGTCTAGTAGTCAAAGGGAAAAGAACCTCCAAATAAGAAAATAAATTCTCAAATATCTCCCTACTCCCCATCTAGGCTCCACACATCTAATTGTTACTAACATTTTGGGCACAACCATTACAATTGAGAGGATTGCACCTCCTCAGGAAAGGTAAAAGAGCACATTCTCTTGGCAGCTCTCCCTTCACTTACAACACCTACACATATGAGTCTCCTAGAGTTTATGCAAGCTTGCTTCTCATCTATACCATACACTCCTCCATCCCCTCAAGCACCTCAACCAGGTCCTTCTCCATCCATTACCACTAGTGAGGGGGCATCTCCTTAGACACACCCTACTTTATCAATCTTCTCTCTGTCCATTCCTCCTTCCACCACTTTTATTTCATTCTACATTCCTTCACCACCACTTATAGGAGTAGTCTCTACTACTATGGTTCCTTCATTTGTTTCATCATCCCTTTCACCTACCGTTATCCCCATATTCACTCACCAAATAAATTCCAATGTTCTTCCAACCTTCTCCAAAATTCAACAACTAGATGAAAGACCATCATTAGGCATTGTTGTTCCAAAATAATTACTTGATGAGGAAGCAAAGGAAGAGGAACATGGACATGTAATAAATTTGGTGGACTATGCTACAGATAAGGAGGAAAGAAATGTAGAAATAATGATGGGATCAAAACAAAGGTCAAGAGAGGAGGCAACCCAAGAAGAAGTAGATGAGAAAACATAATTAGAAAAGGCTAAAGCATTCATCCTAAGAAGTTTTTAAGAAGAAACTCTAGTTGGAGCATTAAGCCAACAAATGCTCAACGAGGAAAATAACAAAGCATCAATAAGGTAGTATATTCTTTTGCTTCTTATATTATTATTATTGATACTCAAACTATATATTTTACTCTAGCTATTCCAAGGCTTCCACTATCTACTTCAACTCTTTTTGATCCTAAAGGGACACTAATCCCCCCTAAATCCTCAATTCAATTAGATCTCCTATTACCACAATCAATGCCTGCATAGTCATCAACCGTGATAGTTATGGAAACTTCAGGCTTGACCAAATATGTGGCTGAAATCACCCCAAAGAGGGAAGCCTCACCATGACAGAGACTTTTTTATCCACCCATTCAATTCCCAATTCAAATAAGTGATTCATTATCACCTCTAGTAATAACTTCCCCTCTAATTATCACTCCACCCTCTACTCTGAAGACCCAAGTCCACCAAAAGAATAAGGGGAACTTATTGTTCCCCAAAGTTTAAAGAGATGTAAGGCCAAAGAGATGAGAGATAGAATTTGGTCATCACTAAACTACTTATAATCTGCATTCATTTTAATAGGCAAAGTGGCACCATACAGAGGGTGAAAAAGAGGAATGTGGTGAGCATAAATACAAGGGAGGAGATATATTTTGAACAAAGGGAAAACATGTTTTCCTTAACCAAAAAGGTCAAAAATAATCTAACCAACCCAATAGAGTACATAGAGGGTTTTTCTACTTTTGTGGATTCAGTTGGAGAAGTAATGAAATAAATCTACAAGAGCAAGGAGGAGGCATAATATAAATGACTTCAAAGATAAATTATCCATGCCTCTCAGGAAATTGTAGACAATGTACAGAGTGCAGCCATTAGGCTATACAATATTTTAAATATCATTCGAGTTTTTAGAGGAAAAAGCCAAACTGATAGAACAAATATGATTAAACTTTTACACCAATTAAAAGAGTGTGAGAAAAGGCTTACATTGTTGTTTAGTATTAAATAATCAGTGCATTCAATCATATGACCCTGTGTATAGCCAAGATGCTACATGGGCCCTTAGTTATGTAATTGTAAAAAGAGATGGTGTCCTTAACTGGCCTACATAGACGAAGTCTTTGATGAGATATTTTTCAAGCCATGAAAATGAGACCTTATAAATTTTGAAATGCATGAGGGTCACTGATGTGATTACCTCTATTGGAGAGTTAGTCAATAGGCCCAAATTTGAAACACTCATTAAGGCTATTACAAATAACTTTAAGGAGGAAGCTGAGGGAACTATATATAAAACTAATTATGAGATTCTATAGTTGATCAATTTTGCTAAGGATAGTGACAAAAACTAAAGCCCTTGAGACTAAATTCGAGATCTTGAAGGTAAAGTATAAAAGGTTGATGGCTGAAGCCATCAAAATATCAAGCTAGCCCTATTCAATTTTGATATTATTAATAAAAAGTTTGATACAACACCCACATTATTTGAAAAACTTAGAACTATAGAGAGAGTGTCAGGGTCAACACTCAACACACAAACAACTACATGTATTTCTATGTCATCCCAAGGTCCCTACTTTTTTGGATATCCAGCCATGCACACTCCAACAATGCTATTTTTGACTCCTTAAGTGCCCATAACGTCTATTTCTATTTCTACAATTGTCACTTGTCATTTTCCTATACTGGTTATGCCACATCAACACTAATCTAAATATAAATATGTATTTGCATGTTTTAGTTAAGTTATAACCAATGGTTCCTAGTTTATTTTGCGCGCACACACACACACACACACACACACACACACACACAAACATATATTTATTGTATTTTAGTTGAGGAATTTTATTCTGGGTAAATAATTTTGTACATGCATGCTCTACATGAAATTGACACACAATCTTATTTTTAGAGATGTGAATTTAGAATTCACTTGGAGGATGAGGCCTTCCCTTCATTAAACCTGTATATATTTAAATCCTCCCTATCCCAAAGGGAGAAGAATTTTGGCTATTAAGATTAATATGAAATTTTATAAATTGTTTTGCAATTGGTCTTGATGTGCAAATATTATTTTTATCCAAACATGTGAGTCTTGTAAGAAGTTTTATCATCATGGTATCTCAGTCTCTTGGTTGTGCATGACTATTTTCTAAAATATAGTTATTCATATTATGTTATTGCTAATTTAAATGCATTTTTTGTATTAATCATAATTTCCTTTTGTAAATGTGTAATAACAATCTTACATTGACAACAAGCTTTGATTATATATGTTAAATTTTATTGTATTCTTGTTTCCTTTGAATCTTAATTATGTTTGATTTTGGTTTGCTTGCATTAGCTTGTAGAAAACACTGATTCTTGATTGCTTGTCCAACCCTTGGTTCAAGAATTGAATTAAAAAGGTTTCATCTTGTTTGGTCTACAGGCCTTCTTTTCTTCCCTACCTTTCCCTCTTTTTGAATTTCTTTTGTTCAAACTCACCTTAGGTTAGATCCATCATTTATCCACCCATATCAAATAGATCTATAATCACATCCATAACCAAACCATCCATGGTAAAAAACTACTCTGCTAACCACTATTCCACAAATAGGGTTGTTTAAAAAACTCAAAACCCCACAACTCATGCCTTGGAGTGTATTTCTTTCATTGATCCTAAAATTTTAGAGGTTAATTCTTAAGGTTACCTATTGTGCCTAAAACCCAACTCAACAAATCTGTTGCTAATCTCATATTTCCTCCTACTTAATTTAGTGCACATGAAGGAAATTTTTACTGAATAATATCTTCATTATATCTTTGGATGTATTTAAGTGATGTACTGTTAATTGAATATGTAATCGTAAGGGCACTAAAAAATTGAACCAAGTCATAATCACTACTTGTATAATTTGAAGTAAGATCATATTCTTTTGTTTTATATTTCATGTTACTTAATGTATTATCATAAGTAGTGAAATTGTAAATGATAGAATCTATAAATTGTCAGAGTGGGACACAATTGAGGATTGGGATTGGATAGACATGAAAGAAAAAATTGGTGTAACAAGCAAAATAAATATGCATAAGAGATAGCCTATTGTATAAGCAAAAGATAACTCAAACTTAGAAAATAGGTTAAGCCATATTTTCCTAAATGGCCTAACGTGACACCTAAGCAAGTTAAACATGTGTAGAAAAAACCATATAATTTTTATAAAAACTTACATTGACACCCCCTTTAAACATAGCTTAGGTGTGTAGAAGAATTAGATATTGGTAGCAAGTCTTAATGAGGTACCCAAGTACATAGAAAATCTCCCCAAAAGAATAGAGAGAAGCTTTCCCTCAAAAGTAGAGAGAGAGAAGGAAGGAACTAAAAATCCCCCTAGAGGATGATTTTGGATTTTCTTGAACCTCAAGTAGAGCCCACAAATGAAAATAACTGCTCTCAATGAAAGGTTTGATGAATATATCAGAAATTTGATGCATAGTCTAACAGTAACGAAGATCAATGACTTGTTCATGAATAAGCTTTTAAATTAAATGAATGTGAATCTCGATATACTTGGTCTATTAATCGAGGTTTGGATTATTGTAAATATGGATGGTGTTTTGATTGCCATAGAAGATGATTATTGGTTGTCAAAACTGGATACCAAACTTATTAAGAATTACCTAAAGACAAATAGCCTTAGTGGTAGCATTAATAACTCTTTTATATTTTACCTTTGTAGAAGATAAAGTAATAACATTATGATTTTTACTTGAACAACTAATTGGTCTTGAATGAAGTGAAAAATTATAGCCCAAAATAGACTTGAAATTTTGAATATCACCAGCACAATCTAAATTTGTATACTCAATTAAGTCAACATCAATGCATGTTCTATAGTGAATCCCAAAACTATGAGTACCCTGAATGTAGAGGAGAATTTGCTTAGCTTCTTTCCAGTGAAACTTGTGCGGTTATTGCATAAATCTAGAGACCAGGCCCACTACATGTGAAGTATCAGGGATATGTGTGTAATATATATGAGACTGTGAGCAAGTTGTTGATACAAGGTAACATCAACCAAAGGAGAAGGGCAATCAGCCTCAAGCTTCACACAAGATAGAAAAGGAGTTAGAGTTGGCTTACAATCAATTATGTTAAATCATGTAAGCAAATCAAGATCATACATGAATTATGAAATAGTGATACCAGAGTTAGATTGAGAAATTTCAATCCCAAGGAGGTAATACAACAAGTCCAAGTCAATCATTAAGAACTTGTCAGACAAAGCATTTTTCACTATTTTAATGGATGAAGAGCTCTAAGTGATTAGATGGTCATCTACATAGAGAAATAGAATCAAAAGTAATTCATCCTACCATAAATTATAGACATTAGGTTTAGAATGGAATCTAGTGAACGCAACCAAAAGAATAAAGGAGTTCATCTTGGCATACCAAGTCTGGGGAGCTTGTTTATGGCCATAGATACATTTCTAAAGTCTACAAACCAAGGAAGAATCTTCCATAAAACCTCATGGTTGTTCCATGTATATCTCTTCCTTGAGGTCACTATGAAGAAAATAACTATTCACATCCATTTGATAAACATCCCAACGATGTGTTATGGCAATGGTAAGAGTGAGTTTATTCAGTTCATTTTTGCAAGGTACCTGATAGAAGCCTTTTGCAACCAAATGCACTTTAAACTTATCTACAAACCCATCTGTTGTAAATTTTGTTTAATATATCTATCTACTTCGAATATTTTTTCTTCCCCTAGGAAGAGGGACCAAATCCCAAGTGTTATTGCTAAGCAAGGAACCATACTCCTCTTCCATAGCATTATCCCACTCAGGAGTGTTAAATGCCTCATGAAATGATTTTATATTGGAAGCAGATGCAATGAATGCATACGGGACATTTTAGAATTATGAAATGTTTACCTAGTGTTTGATGGATCTCCAACCCAATGGCAAACACTTTATAATGTCTGTCTAGTCCAAATAGGACTAGAAGTTGGAGAGTTAGGAGGAGATTCCTCATCCTATGAAAGGTAACTAGAAGAGAGAGGATGTAAGTCTCCATCATTACTCTCATCATCAAAATTATAAGAAGAATTTAGATCATTAAGACACTGCTCAGGTAGATCTGAATCATCATAACTATCATCAAATCCTACTGAGTCCAAAGAAAAGGAAGAAGTGTCAAATATAGACTCTAAAATACCCTCCTTAAAATGAATGGTCCTCTTAATGAATAAATCATGAGTGGTGGGACGGAGAAGCCTATATCCTTTAACACTCTCAAGGTATCCAATAAATATGTAAGGTTGACTATAAGGTTCCACCACCTTATGTTTCTTCTTAGGAATGTGGGTCATAGTAGGAGATCCAAACACTCAAAATATGTAAGTGTGGGTTTCTAACTACTCCATGCTTCAGAATAAGTGACCCGTGTATGCAGGTGAAACAAAATAGATCTAAAAATTATCTTACTCAGTAATATCTAAGCTTGGAGAAGGTAATCAAATAATAATCCACTTAGCAATACTTTTTTATATCGAGGTCATGACCAATGATGGATCTATTAAACCTAACTAAGGGATCTTTTATTACCCAATGGCAAATGAGAGGTTTCCAAGGCCTCTAGTCAAATTCCATCATATAATAACCCTAGTTAGGTCTTATGATTGTAATAAAAGAGAGCAAGTTAATCTACTAAATAAACATGCAAGTCAATCTATTAAATGAATATGCAAGCTAATCTAGTGATCACCAAAGCTTGTGGCATGAATGGGGAAGACAATGAACAAGCAAAGATAGAAGTAATTTAAGCAAGGAAAGATACAATTAAATCTATTAGTTTTTACAACATTTACTTATCAAAATATGAAGGGATGGGAGTATACATACCTTGTTGAAGTGAACACCTCGTGCCTCAATCTCTCCCTTTGTCAATGGTGTTTTTCAAGAGGATATTATGGCTTGTAAGGATCACAACGATATATCATCTTGAGGCTACAAAACTTCTCCTGTGTATCCAAAACCTCCATAATATAATTGTTACTACTTCAAGGCAAAAACCTAAGAAATGAAACCTCCAACTGATAATATAAACATATTTATGAACTTTAATTATACACAAATGAAGGATCATCTCTTTAGAAATGAAGTTGAGGGGTTATTGACCCTAAACCTTCCAGAGAATTTAGCTGACAAGGTCGATCGAGTTGACCTTGTTTGGTAGGAATAGAGTCATTAGGCCTTGAACTATGTCGACATGGGTCGCCAGAGTTTCATAACATGCGTTGAATTCCCAACAAGGTCAACTGGGTCAACATAGTAGAATAAGTGGATAAAAGTGGTGTTTGATTAGGTAGGGGCTCTTTTAGATGGTGAATTACTTAGGGAGTGTATAAGAGGGTTTATATTACTTGGAGAGTTACATAATATTATCTTGTAGTGGGTTTAGGTAATTATAAAGGGGCCAATAATCAAACAAAGCACCAAAGATCTCCCAACCCCTTTTTTGGTGCACCCTTTAAGGCATGCATTCAAAGATATTGATATTTGATGGGTTCATGCAAGAAAGAAAGCATCAGCAACTGATAAAGTTCTAAAATATTGTGTATATACATATGTCTCACTCAAAAATCATTATGTGTCACACAATTGTAACATGGGATGGTGTTTCGAGAAAGAACACAATAACACACAACATTGAGCTAATAAATTATAGTAAAGAAATAATCGAAATAACTGAAAGTATCATATACATATCTTGAATTACATTTATTTTTGAAAGATTTCCTAATGTATTTTTATTCTTGATCATGTAGGGTGCATTGGTTGCTTTGGACAAACCCTATGGATACAAAACTAAAGAGCAAAAGCAAACAATCACAAGGAAATCAAAGTAAATGAACTTTGAATAATTGAATAAATCACTTGGAAAATTGGTAAGCTAGGGTGATAGATGTTAATTTAGAATCAAAAGATCAAGGAAATATGGATAAAATGAGAGTAAATCGGGTAACTGAAAAGCCAAGGCTACTAAATGATTGAAAAACTCAAACAAATGCACCTTAAGTAAGATAAGTAACAAACCAGATCAAACCAAGGACACATAAAACTAAAATAATAGATCAAAGATTAATGTAAAATTTGTAATAAACCATACTTAAACAAGGATGGAAAAATATCATAAAGTAAAACAATATTGATGAGCAAGAAGTAACAATCTAAACTCACTCAACAATGGAAAAAATAAAATAGATAAACAAAACAAGATTATTAGCAAAAAGAGTGACAAACAAGTTTACATATTTTTTAAAATAAAAATGAAAATGAAACCAAAGAAATTCAAGAAGGATAAAGCAATGGTGCAAGGAATTAACGCATGGTCACTCAAAAATATAACTTTTCTTCTTTAATATAAATTAAACCAAAACAAAACTATTAGTATCATGTTTTTAAGAAGAGATGAAGAATAGGGAATATAGAAGTTAGGAAACAAATTTAGAAATAAAATTGCCTATAAAGTGGGGGAATTAAATGGGTGGTGGGAGAAATGTAGGTGATACCAAGTTCAAAGATCTTTATTGGAATCAAGACACTCAAATCAAGTTGGCAAGACAAGAAGACTTTTGACATTAAGGACTCTAGAGACCTTATTTTGACTAAACAAATTTGGGTTATCTCATGAAGTATAAATATCATCCGATGAAATTTATGTGCATGAAAATTAAAATGGACCTACCTTCCCACAACATGTTCCTTATTCCTCGAGGCCCCTTATAGAGTCATCGTTATACTATGAAGATTGGGTACTTGCATGAGAAAGTAGGTAGCACTATAGAAATTTTTGAAATCTCATATCGTAGTCTACTAGCCTATTGCACCCTAATGGATCTTGGATCTATCATGTAACCAACTATGGGGTTTGAGCTTCAACTATAATAGAAGATGTGTTTGATAATCAAGTCTTTTGGTGTGATTTTGACTTTCGAATATTTATTTTTTTCCCTTTTATCAGTGTCTTTTGTTTGTAAATGCTTTGGATTTTAAATTTTTGATGGGTTTTTCTATTCCTCCACCATACAGATTTAGAAAACCAACATGGGTGTTAAAAATGACTCTCACTAGAAAATTTAGGCTTGATAGCCAAGGAAAATAACATAGAGATCATGGTGTCTATGACTCTTGTGTTTATATGTTAAATAAGAATGTTATCTTGAAACTGCCCTTGGTGTGCCCAAAGTGGAATGGTTGTGGTAGGAAAGGAGAATGAACATGGAATGATTGAGTTACCTCAGTTCACAAAAAATGTGACAATGTGAAAAGTATATAATGACATGTAAGCATGATTCTATATCATAATAAAAAATGTAAGTGTAAGGTAACATGCAAAACTAGTTTGTTTAAAGTTGTTACCATAAAAGAAACGTAGCTGATTTTGAGAGTATGAAATCATAATCTTTAACCATTGTCTTAATTTCTTAGAAAAATGCTTAGTTTAAAGATGATTTAAGAAATTTTCAAAGTGTATGAGGAAAACCTGGTCATATCTAAGGTCTTAAACTACCACTCATAAAAGATAAACCAAGGTAGGTGAAAATATGAAAATGTTTTTATGAGGAAGGCCTAGTCCTATCCAAGGTCTTGTATTACAACACACAAAAGAAAAAGTAGGTGAAAATAGGATTAAGTAATAAAATATTTTCATGAGGATGGTTGGGTCCTTTTTGTAGTCTTATGACGTAACTCAGGAACTAAATTAAAGTAATAAATATAGACTGAAGGACCCATGGTAGGAACTAAGGCTACTACGAGTAATATAAAGTTACATATTGGATATCTTTGTATGAAACTTGCAAGAAGTGTTAGTGTGTATAGGATATGTAAGTATGTGAGATATTAAATATTTTAAGCAAAATATTTCTTTAAAAATTGAGTAATAGTGGATTCTTTGAAAATTTATCTTTCATTAGTTTATAATTTATAATTACTAGGACCAAGGATTTATGTTACAAGGTAAGGACCCCACCATTTTTGGGCATACTTACCTTATTTTTCATGTGTATAATCTAATTTGAGGACTAGGTTACCAATATTTAAAAGTTTAGATTTTGACATTTTTATTATGTTCTTTAACAATGCAAACTTTGTAATAGCAGTTATGTTGAAAAGCAACCATATGTTGCCCATCAAGGCAATCTAAATCATGGAGATGGGCCTCAAGTAATTCCTCATTATAAATAATACCATGAAGAGAAAATGCATAGGGATGGTAGCTCAACTTCTAGAGGTAAAACTGATTTAGACCCATATACTAATGAAAATGGTGTTGCCCTAGTAGTAGTATGTATGTTAGTGTGATAAGCCTAAAGTGCAGGACAAAATTGGAGATTCCAATCAATACGAGATTATCTAATAGTTTTTTGTAAGATTTTGTTCATGATTTTATTAGTGGCTTCTACTTGGCCATTGCATTGAGGATGATAACTTGTTGATAAGTTATATGTAATTTTGAATTTTGCACATAGTTGTTTCATATTTTTATTTATGAAGTTGCTACCATTATCAGAAATGATGGTATGAGGAACTCAAAAATGACAAATGATTTGATTGAGAATGAATTTGTAAATGGTAATACCATTAATGTTAACAAGAGACATGGATTCCACCCTCTTATTAAAATATGCAGTTGCAGTGATAATAAATACATGGCCATCTTGTGATCTAGGAATCTTTCTAATGAGATTTAATCCCCACATAGAGATGGCCAAGGAGACTCTAAGGATTGGAGTTCGGCCGAAGAGGAGTGGATGAGATCATCATGAAGTTGACAAGGATTACACCTTTTTATAAAAATTAATGTCATATTTTTCAAGAGTAGGACAAAAGTAACCCATTTGCAGGTATTTATAGGATGTCACACGACCAATATAGTGAACACCATAGATGCCCCCATGTGCTTGTTTAAGGAGAGCATGAACTTCTTATAGCATTACACAACATAGTAAAGTTCCTTCTACATTACAATAATAGAGGGTGTTGTATCAAAGTACATATTTGAATGTCTATTTGTGAATTTGAGTATTTTCATGAGAATTTGCTTCTAGAAGGTAAGTATGATGCTCAATAAATTAAATTATGTTTTTGTACCATGGGATCTATCAAATAGTAACAACCTCTATGTGAAAAATTAGATAATTGTTTTTATTTTATAAAGAAGAATGTGATTTCCTTATTTGAATAAAGAATTTAAAACCATGAAGTACTTGATGAGGGTGAAATAGAGATGTTGATGAAGCAAGACAATCATTTATAACATTTGTTCCCATGTGATAGGTTCGATGGTGAGAGAAGTAAATTCTTTGGCAAGTATAATGGCAATTTAATGATATGTGATAAGATTTTCACTTTTACTTTGATAATCTCCACTAATTTGATAACATATGAAATATGAGTCACCTAAGGTGTGTAGATATGGGATGTCTAAATTGATTGTGGCTTGCATGCTTAGTATTAGAGATTCATATTTAGCCATATTATTAGTGACATCAAAAGTTAGTTGAAATGAGGGAGGTTAATAGTTTGGGATGAATTGGTAGTGTGAGATGCATTGGGGATTAATGTGGTAATTTTATGTAGACCTAAAAAAATTCACACCTGTAATATTTGTAGAAATGCTTGTCATGGAGGTGGAAGAAGGCATGGAAGACAATCTCATACTATTAGATGGAGGCATGACAGAAGGGAAAAATGACTTGTCCCAAATCCTGTAGAAAATGTAGGTGAAGGTGAATGGGGTTCTCCAATACGAGGTCCCATCATGAGGTTATAAATGACTATGGGATCCTTACTTTGATGTCAAGGGTTTCCATTGATGAAAAATATCATTTCAGTGTATACTCAAGGTCACTTTTATCCTCAACTATTTGTAGGAATAAAGGATTAAGTGTAGTGGAATAGGGAGGAGTCTCATATTTGATAATTCTAGTAGTAACATGGATATTGATAATTCATGGATTAATTACCATATAATGTGTTTTAGGAACCTTATTAGGATTAGTAAAGCTCATCATGTTAGTTTGATTTTAATTTTTAGGTTCTCCAAATAGATGTTGCATGATGAAAAATCTAATTTAAACATTTATTCAGGGAATGAAAATTTAAAAGTAGAAAATGAACATGATTAAGTTGATCAATCTAGTTAGATAGATAGGCTTAAAAAAAATCTAGAATTAGACTAGATCGAGTTGGTTAACGAAGTTCTAAAAATTATAAAAACAAAACCATCTTTAATTGGACTAGGTCAAGTTGGTCGAACTAGTTGGAAAATCAAGCAAATAAAATAGTATGTGCCTAGACTAAGTCAAACTAGTTAATAAAGTTCTAAAAAGTAGGAAAATGAAACCATCTATAATTAGACTAGGTCAAGCTTATTAAACTAATTGGAAAATTAGGCAAATGAAATAATTTGTGCCTGGACTAAGTCAATTTGGTCGACTAGGTAGGAAAAAAATATATGTAATAGACTAGGTCGACAAAGTTCTATAATCTAGAAAAAATTAAATGGTTTGATCTTGGACTACTTAGTTCTAAATACATAAAAGATAGCTAAACACATGTGTAACTAGGTTGAGTTGGTTGAATAGCTATAGAACATAACACAAAACCTGTATCAATGTTGGCCAATACAAGTCTATAATTCAACATAGAATAGAAAAATAACATGCAACAAGAATGTAATTTAGAAGTTAATTAATTGTTCAAATTTTAAAAATTTGGAAGTTGTATCAAAGGCTTTGATGGAAAGTGTAGGCTTCTAAAGATACTTGTTTATCTATTGGACAATGTTGACCCAATGTTTTAGAGCACTGATTATGAGGAAGTATTTTTGGCACTCCAAACTGCACCCTTTGAAGGAGATAGTTCAACACTCTTTAAGCTTGAACTAACATGAGATTGGCCTAAAGGTTGTGGGTGACCTATAGTAAGACCAAACCTTTGGCTTATGGGGATAACTCCCTTGATATATCAATTTAAGCTCTCCTTATAAGAACTAATAATATTTGGGTGAAAAGAGATGGAATGAAAACATGAAAAGAAAACCTACTCTAAGGATGGTGATGTACCAATATTCACTTATCCTCTCTTGATTGATATTCAAACACACTTTATGAATTAAATGGAAGCATAATGACTAAATAAAATTATTGACACACTCCTAAAAATAAGTATTTCATGTAGAGGTTATGTGGAAGGTCTGCAACTTGAAGACAATGGAAGGAAGGCCTACTTAAGACACTATCAACTAGCTCACTCTTCAATACAACTACCACACTCTTAACACTTGACATGCCCTACATAAGATGACAATGTAACACTAGGTGAAAGAGAGGACCTGTAAAAGAAGATGAAAATTATACTTTTGGCAAGTCAATAAACCATAACACACAATACTACTATAAAGAATCCTACAATAGTCATTTTATTTATTGATTCTCCAGGTTCAAGATACAATTTGGCAGAGTTTTGCTCCACCCAACTGAGGGATGAGAAGAAAATCATCAAGGCCTAAATATATATAAATATGAGCAATATAGAGGAGGTAATCTTGGCATAGAAGTGGAATGAGGAGGCCATAATGGTCATCATCCACTCACTTAATAGTTATAATAGCCCTTCACACTCTATGCATTGCTTGGGTTGACTAGTGCCTTGAATAAGCACCTTGGAGCATTGAGGTTATTTATTAGCAATGTTTGATTCATGAAGAGTCCATTCACACCATCCTTAGTCAAATACCTTTCCTTTCATCAATTACTAAGCATTGAAAGAGGTCCAATTAGGCCTTCTCCATGAGACATTAAGTAGTTGCCCTTACCTACACATTGGCCATGCTCAAGAAACTGCCAAAATATTTCATAATGGCCATGGAAATGGAGCTTTCTAACTTCAAGGGGTAGTTACATATGTTTTATGATATCAAATTAACTTCATGATGGCCTTCTACGCCCATGATATTCTCCATTTTATTGTCTAAGTAGGCCTTATGGATTAGTAGCCTAGTCTCTTATTTATTCACTATTTAGAGAGTCATAAGAATTGAACCAAACCTTCAAGTTGTCTAATTAGGATTGATTTATAATTGAACCAATTTTTTACATCAAGACTCGGGCCTTTAAAATAGTCCACACTTGTAATTTTACCCTTCTTGTATGACTAGACCATCTTCACTGTCTTTTGTAGACTCACTGATTAGTGGAGGTTTTCAAAACTAATTCTAAGCATATATGTCAATATTTCATTATTTAAGGAGGTGAAACAATCCTCAAACCATCCCCTCCAATGATTGGTAACCTGTGACCAAGTCTTACACTTCATCTCTTACTCAAAACCTTGAAAGTTTAATTTTATGGAGGTATCCATACACCATCTGTATAGAATAGTGCCTTAGTAGAAGCCTCTTTTAAATGGGTAAAATAACCCAAGTGTTCATTAGGTGATTTTAATGTATTTAGATATATTTTCTCTTATATCTTTCCAATCGAGTCCTTACTAGGGTTTTAGGGAGGTTTAAGAGGGTCCCAAACTCTTAACAATGGTTCATAGAGGTAAGGGACTTAACCTCTAAACCAATTCTGCTAATCACTTTTAAACAAATCCCCCCACCTCTCCTAAAGTGATCATCTCCCCATGCAACTAGTCCATACAGTTGTGAGCTTGTCAACATGCCTCTCGGGTGAGGAATATGCATTCTAGGTAGTCTTGAGGTGTCTATAAGACAAATTGACCAACTATGTATCTCCTCTACAAGCCAAAGTGACATCACACATATAGAACAACATGATAATCATTTTCATGAAGGTTTGAGGTGTCCTCTGATCTCCTTTTTATCCTATGTTATAACCTCTAAGTGGCACTGTCTCAATGAAGGTGTTAAATCAATAGGTATAAGTGCAGGGTTCCTGAGTCTTGGTCTTAAGTTGTGGTTATGAGGTACCTATCCATTGTTCTTAACATGAAGATCACCCCTAAGGGCATTTAGAGTATATATATTCATTTGATCAAACCACTTACTTCCTTTTGTATGCATATAGTCTTTCACTTGGACACATAGGCATGTCTACAAGAATTAATAGTCATGGAGACCAATGTAAGTGGGTAATGTGAGATCATTTGAGAACTTTGGGACCCTCTCTCTCCTCATAAACCTATGGTTTCTGCAATCTTTTCACAAATCCTTACTCACATGGTTAAAATGACTTTCTTAGGCTAGATCCGTATAGCATATCCACTGCATGTGCCAACCAGTAGGTTATTTGAATGCTTAGGAGACTTAGGGAGACCATCACGACCATTTCATAGCTCAATTACTCCTTTTAAAGGCATTTGGAGGTGTAATTTTGTCATCGCGTCTAAACCAAGGTTTAAGAAGGGTTTTGGAGGTCCACCACCTTAACGATGGTTTTTACAGTATGAAACTCCAAACAAAAACTTCTTGTTATGAATTTCTATTCCACTAACCCCTTCATCTCTCCTAAATAGCTTAGGGTCCCATGCAAAGTGTGTGTGGAGATATGAGAAGAGGATGGTGTGTCTCAAGCTCCTTGTTAGGTAGTTTGTGTAGACTATCTTCTTAACATTCATTCTTAAATTTTGGCCCCTCATCCCCACTTACTCCTTTATGAATTTTGAGTCCATAAGGGTGCTCAAGTTTTCGTAAGAGCTCTAGGCCTGGGTCCCTTTATGGTGAGAGATACAAGTGTTTGAAAGTGCAACTCAACTTATCTGATTAAGTAATGGAGATCGAGAGGGAGATAAACCCCAAAAATGACTATTTCATTGCATTCCTCTACTTTAAATGCCTTCTTCAGAGTCTAAAACACCTCCATATACCCTCGCATTGTATTGAGTCTCTTTGGAGGTATGGATTTTCCTTTGAAGTTGATATGGGGTCTTAAGACCTAGACAAGCCTTTAGGCCTTGGAGTGCTCAGACTAAGTGTTGGAACCCTCACCTACCTTTAGGTGTATCTATATCTATAAGGTTGTCATAACATCCTTCCCAATCCAATCTCCTTCTATACATGCACTTATCTACTCAAACCCCTCACCAGCCCTACTATCCCTTGTAGCATGCCTTAAGCATCATTGGTTAGTGTATATGCCTAAAACAATTGACATTGGTAACTTGAGTAGCCTCCTTTATCTCTTTATAGGGGTGTGATTAGGGCCTAAACATCATGATTTATGTCTTGATCATATCCTTCAGGTTTATCCTCTCTAATTCTACCAACAGGGTTCACTTACATAGTCACACATAAGAACTAGGTGTCCTAAATATGCAACTAAAACTAGGCAGTCACCCTAGATTGATAACACCATCATGTGAAATCTTGAGACAAACATATGTCTTCATCAACTTGAGACTCCCCTTTATATGCTCTTGGCACTATCATTTGATTTAGTTTGACAACTTCCTTTTCTAGGCAACCCTGACTGACTGTATGTGCCCAATTCAGTCCATAGTGCATTTCTCCAAGTTTCATTGCTTTTGTTGACACAAAACCCATGTCTTACCTTCTTTGGTTTGGGTTCCTTCCTCATATGCATATATTGTCTCATATCTAGGGCATGATGTAGACTTAAGACTTGTCAACAGTACTGTAGGCATTGATCCATGTATACTAACTGCCTATAGGTCTGTTAAATATACCTATGGGTTAGAAAAAAACCTCCATTATCATACTCAAGGTCTCTATGACTCTCTTATGTTCTAATTCATCTCCTTGAGGCATTCATATTATCAGTCATACTCCTTTCTCATGCTCAAGGCATCACCATATAGACTTTGAAGGACTCTACAAGGTGGATTTTAGTCATTTCCTGTAGCTAATGATTTGTTCTTCCAACAGGGTTTATGACTGTATAGACTCATTTATTATAGCATTGATAACTCTTGGTAGCTTTATAGGGTGTTTAGGACCTTCCTTTATGTCCTGAATTTGGGTAGAGGCTAGTGACCTATGGGTGGTGACTGTGAGGTCATATGGAGCTTGTAAAATGGAATGCAGGGCTTAAAATTGAGGTGATTTGAGAGTGTCAAGGTTGTCAAATGGTAGAGGCTCTTTGAGGGCTTGGATTGAACTATTAACTCACACCCAACATGGTCAATAGGGACCATGTACATTTTCATGCATGTACTTAACAAAATATAATACTTTGGGAGCATCAATGAAGCATATAATGGAAACCTAGGACTTCACAAAAACCTTAACTTTTGATAAATAACCTTAACATCTGCTAAATAAGATTGTGAAGGTGTTTGAGGGTAGATTGACAGTTCTTAGGTCTAAGGGGCCATAATGAAGTTTGAAAAACTTGAGAGAAAGACACTTTGGTATGAATACAACACTCCTTATTGTCTTTTTACTATGTTTTGATAATCTTCAAACCACCATTATGCAACATACTACCTTCTCTTGCAGTGAAACTCAAACCTATTGGCAATATTCATTTGAAAGCACCATTTGAGAGATTTATAAGTCTATATGAACATTCAACTTGAACCAAGGAGGCATTAGTAACTTCAAAACACCATTATTAAACCTTGAAACATAGTTCACCTTTAGATGTATGCATTGAACACTCTTTCCCACCAATGAAAACTTGTTTGCATTTTGCAAACATGGTTAGCTTAGACATTTCTCACTCCTATATGCTCACATGTGTGAACTAAAGGTTAAAGATGTCATGAAATGTCTTTGTAGGATTGGAGTAACCTTGAACAATCACCAATTTGATAAAATAAACCAAAAACTCAATGAAACCATTCCCCCTTCTTTTGCCCTATGCAGATGAAGATGGTGACCAAGTTACCCAGATTGTTCAGGTTTGTTCATAGAGCTTAAAAGACTAAACCTGTAACCAATGCCCATGATCAAAAGGTAATCAAGTTTACTTTCTTTGGCCAAGAGCTTGGACCCTCTCTCTCTCTCTCCTCTGTATGAACTGAGCACAAACCTGAAGTGCACTTCATGTCTACCAAAGAGCTCAGTGGAGGAAGTGCATCAATTTTTTGCTCTTTGGGCCCTAAAACACTTAGATCTCTTCATCATAGACCTGTGTTGAACTCCTCTTCCAAACCATTAACTCCACCTAAGCAAATCCATAATGTACAGATCCATACCACTCAAAAAACTCTTATAACCTATAAATTTCCTATGTTTTCTCATGTTTTAAACCACAAATCATTATTTCTAGGTAGGAGGAATGAAAATAGGGGCCAAATAATGTTTGTAAGCTCATAGTACGACTTGGGGAGTGGAAGAGACATGTTTTCATAATGTGGGTCCTATTTAGTGGAAAGTGGAGGGGTTGACTTTGTGAAAAGGGTTCATTAGTACATGAAATGCTTGGTTATGGCCTAATGGAGTTCATGAAGGCTTTTGAGGATGTGAATGGTGGTTTTAGTGGCCTTTTAAGGTCAAATAGTGTCACATTAAGATCAAATATTCCCTTTTTAGATAACATACATGGCTTCAAGAGGGAATTTCAAATGATTAGCATCTCAATACTTATTAAAAGGCCCTATAATATGCTAAATACTTCAATTAGGCTTCCATGTACATTCATAACATTCTTAAAACCTATGATTATGCCATACTTTGTATATCTTGAATACACTAGAAGGTTCACGATGAATCATCCGCTACAACATTCAATCATCTCCATCATGGCACATTAGACTATTGAGTCCACTTCAAAGCCTATTATCGACCTTCACACATGATCAAACACTAGGAGGACTCTTGACACAAGTTGAAATGGGGAGTGAGGACAATCACCATGATGTTTTCTTGGCATGACACAACACTAGACCTACTATCCTTAAAATGACAACCAGTGACCTTGCTTTAGACTATCCTAACCCCTCAAAGACATAAAAAAGATAACCAAAAGGGATGTCTTGGGGTTATTATGCATGCATTGGCTCTGTTATAGGCTTGAGGGTAGAAATTAGTCAACATTTCTGGTGACTAAGTTGGCTTGACCTACATGTTGGTCAAGAGGATCAAGGATCTCTTTGTTTATCACTCATGACTAGATAAAGCCCCTTGATTGCATGTTAGCATTACCTAATACCTTACAGACCTTGAGGACTAAATACAATAGAATAATACATAATACAAGAGATAAGAAAGCAACAAATACACATAGTAGTAAGCAACTAGAACAAACAAACAACTAACAAGCATGTGTAGTAGCATTTTGAGGAAAGAAACTATCTACTATGTATAAGAGAGTTTGGTGCTTATAATAACAATACTTGAGAAACATCCCATTGATAGGGATAGGGAGTTCCTCACCACTCAAAATATAAAATTGGAAGGCATTGTTCTCCTTACAACTATTAATGATATATGGCCCACTCTAAAGGCTATCAAATTTTGAATGCTTGCTTGGCTTGGCACGGTCCTCATCCCACTAAAGTACAATGTCACCTTGCTAGAAGGTATTTAATGAGGCTCTCTTGTCAAATGATATTTTTAATTGGTCTTGGTTATACCACATGGAATTCATGGCACCATATCTTGTCTCTTCCAACTCCCTCAACTCAATCATTCTTGCTTCCATTGCACCACTCTCCATGAGTTCAAGCTAGTGTGCAAGTTCCAACGCTGGTAGTTCAAGTGAAATGGGAAATTTTGATTCTTTTCCATAAACAAGGAGATAAGGTGAGTAACTAGTATACTTATTAAGATTAATTCTATCTCCCCATAAGGCAGTGCTTAACTTGGTGTGCCACTCCTTTTGATTGTCCTCCATTATCCTTTTTATGATCTTAATCAAGTTCTTATTGGTGGAATATGCTAGTCCATTACCCTATGGATAATAATTAAATGAAGACTTGAGGTAGATACCATTATTAAGGGCCCACTCACACACCTTTTCATTACTTTTGGACCATGCATTGTTTGATTTAATGGTGGAAGGGACCCCAAATCTAGTCACTATGTTGTCATAGAACTCAAAAACTGAGTTCTCATTTGCCTCCTTAAGTGTAGTTTCCTCCACCCACCTAGTAAAGTAATAAATATATATTAAAACCCACTTATGTATAGAACCAAATTATGGATGAATCATACCTATAAATTCTAATCCCCATTACATGAAGGGTTGCTCAATTTGAATGGGTTTTAGAGGCAAGACAACTAGTCTTTGCTTGACAGTAAACATAGCACATTTGGGACACCTTCTAACCCAATCATGGGAGTACCTAAATAAATTTGGTAAAAAATAGCCTAATCTTATGATCCTGGATGTTGTGGTCTTTATTACAAAGTGCCCTCCTGCAGGCCCATCATGAAATTAATCTAACAACTTGTCAACTTGACTAGTCTCTAACACATCTCAGAAGTGTGCCAACAAGGTCCTTCTTGAAGAGTAACCCATCAAAAAAGAAGTAAGGGATGTATTATAGTCTTAATTTCCTCTTCCTGGTCCTATTTAATCCTATAGGAAATTCTCCCATTTGGAGGAACTTCATTATGTCTTGGGTCCAACTGCAAGGAGACATAGTTGCAGTTGCTTGTTGATTACCTTGGACTACCAAAACCACTTATTTATCCTCCTTCACATTTGTTTAAAGGTGTTCATAAAGCCCCATAAATATAATAAAATTAATAACCTTAACCTCTATGCCATACTCCATGCACTTGGTCAACCAACCAACCCTCTTTTCACTTAAGTCTTCTTTAAAGGATGAAATCCTTAATGTTAAGGTGAACTAACATCACAAAAATCTTATTGTTAGACACCATGTGTCTATAATTATTTAGGCCTCTCACGATATAAATAACATGTTTTTCAAGAAATGTATATCTCTCCTTATACCCATCTAATGCTTGACTGAAGAAAGCTATGGGCTATTCTAGGCCTTCAGTATTTTGTTGCATAAGCATAAAAGAAATAATGTCACTTGTAGAGAAGGCATACATGAAGAAATATTTTGAAAAATATAGGTTTAGGAGGTTGGGAGCTTGGTAAATGGACTACTTGATGGCCTCAAAACTTTTCTTACCTTCCTTGATCTATGAGAACTCCTTGTGTTTTTTAAGCATGTGAGCTAGTGGTCTCACCAATTCTGCAAATCTAGGTATGAATCTTTTGATGAAGTCGATATTACCCAAGAAGCTTTGCAATACCTTATTGTGTTTGGGTATTAATAAGGAAACAATTGCCTCTATCCTCTTAGGTTTAATGGAGAGGCCATCCTTTGATACAACATGTAATTTTGCCCTCATGGACTGCAAATATACAATTTTGGGTATTCAAAGAGACCCCAAACTACCTGCACCTATCAAACACCAATCTCAAATGTGTCAAGTGATCCTTGGGATCCTTGGAAAATATAGTTATGTCATCAAGGTAGATGATCACCATCTCATTTATGATCCCTTGGAATGCCACGTCCATTTCCATTTGAAAGGTAGCCCCTACATTGGACAGTCCAAAGGGCATTTTCTTGTATGCATAAGTATCCCACTTAGTTGTGAAGGTAGTTTTGTGTCTATCTTCTTCCCTCACTAGTACCTTTTTTTACTTGGACTATCCATCAAGAAAAGATAAGCTTTGTGACCCTGTAACTCTTTGAAGAATTTGATCTATAGATGGTAGAGGATAGTGTTCTCTTAGTGACACCTTGTTGAGATCCATAAAGTCCACACACAACCTTATCTCCCCATTATTTTTCCTCACATGCACAAGATTTTCCACCCATTAATAATGTTTTTTGGGGAGGATAATGTTGTATTCAATAAGCTTTGACAACTCCTTCCTTGTAAGGATCTCAATTTTGGGGTTGATTGATCTTTGCTTTTGTCTCACATGTTTGGTACTCTCCTCCAACTCTATGGTATGTTGGGCCAATCTAGGGTAAAATCCATTCAAGTCATGATATTAACATGCAAAAACATCCACAAATTCTTGGCATAATATTATGAAGGCTACTCGCTCTTCTTTAGTATTCACCTTTCCTAGCTTGAGTAGATTGTCTTTGACTATGAAAACTTTTTCATAGTGTTCCTCCTTAGTGGAAATGCTTATATTATCCTTACTTAGCTATTTATATTCTTTAAATATGCTCTCTAACATTAACAAGCCTTAGGAAACTTATTTTTCCTTAATTGGACAATATGGTCCCCATATTGATGTTGCAATCTACCTTGATTCTTTAAGCAGAATTCTGCCTCATGTTGCAAGAAGTAAGCAATTTGCTTATCACTTTAAAATATTTTCCAACTCACCTCATTATCAAGGACTGAAGGCCTACATACCACCTTAATTTTGGACTATTCATTGATGTCCTTGACCCCACTAACTATGTCATACTATGCCCCAATGGTAGCTAACTGGTCTGCATGTTGGTTGGCCTCTCCAGGAATGGAGCGAATGTCAAAGGCTTGAAAGTCCTCCAAGAAGTGCCAAACCCTATGTTTGTAGGCCTTCAAGAGTGAATTATTGACTACACTTAGGCCGCTTACCTATTTGACAACTAATTCATTATCTCCCATAGCTTGTAAGAGCTTGATGCTTCTCTTCCTTGCCCATTGTAGCCCATACATGAGGGCCTCATATTCTATAGTATTGTAAGTGAAATTGAAATGAAACCTTAGGGTAGAATAATAATTTTGATTAGAATGGGAGACAAGTATAACATCTACCCCACTTCCATTCTTGAATCTAGAAGCATCAAAGAATAAGTTCCATACCCCTTCATGCTCTTAGCTTATACTAGTGAGACATGGTATGGAAACTCCTTCTTCATGCATGAAATACACACCCAAACATACCTATTCAATACTTTTTTAAGGATCATAGCCATGATTTTCTAATACCCACTCATCAAAGAGCAAATCTGATATGCTTTCTAGTGGTTCCATGGGCTCTTGGTCATTGGGGTGTTCATCCTCATCCAAGATAATGCAATTGATATTTGATAAGTTGAGCATGTAGGGTTATAAGTGGAACCTAAAGATAGGTTCAGACCTTATGGTAAACTTTTCCCCATACCTGGACCTAAAAACCATATAGGACCAATCATAAGAGAGATACCCCCCAATTTTGGTAGTGAAATCCCTAGACAAGCATAAGGCAAAGTAGGGAGGGAGGTCAACTACTATCACATCCAAAGATATAATACAATTAGGGTAAGCAACCAATATGATTTTAAGGTCTTTAAGGACACGAAAAATCTTCGTAAGAGACCCATATAATTGTAAAACCTCTTTTACATTAGGTTTGTATTTTAGCCCCAATTTATCATCTATGGACTTAGGCATGGCATAAGTGCTAGCCCCACTATCTATCATACAATTATGCACTAAGGAATCACCTATGATGATTGATAGGTAGAAGGGAGGTGGTTTGACTACCTTAGGTTCTTGGGGCTCATGATGTTGAATGGAATTAGTGAGGACTGCACTTACCTTTTTTACTTGTTTGTCTAAGACATGGAGTTTGGCGAGTTCTTCTTAAAGGAGGTCCTTTTGCCCTAGAATAAGTAAGGTATCCCACATAGGGATAGTGACATGGGACTTGTTCATCTAATCTAAAATTCTAAGATGAGGGTTGGATACCTTGGACTTCAACTTAAGAGCATAAATATTTCTTATAGTTTGTGTGAATTGAGGTATAAAAGGACCCTTCTGATTCTACCCTTTTCCATCTTGCATTTATGGAGTTGATGGTGTCTTATGAGTTACATTTTGAGTCGCATTCCCTTTAGGTTTTTGAGAAGGTGGAGAAGCTACCTTGTCAAGTCCCAAACTATCATCAATTTCCCTTCTCTTAGCCCTTATATGGGTTATAATTGAATTGTCTACCTTGGTCACATTTTATCCTTGATTGGCTGCCACTTGTTCAGAGAGGCATTCACCTTCTTAGAAGTTGACAAAGGTAGT
The DNA here is from genome assembly GCA_037957365.1 of Torreya grandis. Classification (NCBI taxonomy): domain Eukaryota; kingdom Viridiplantae; phylum Streptophyta; class Pinopsida; order Cupressales; family Taxaceae; genus Torreya; species Torreya grandis. The sequence continues at coordinate 681,181 of JARHVA010000153.1, forward strand.
TTCAAAAGGTTATTTTATTCTACTTTCCCCTTATTGACTTGGCATCTTAGCTTGAGTCATGAAGGGAGTGTCTCCATGCAACATAGGAGGACCCTCTTTATGTTTTGGAGGAGGTTGATTGTCATGCGATGGAAGAGTAGGACCTTGTTGCATGAAAGATGCTTGACACACCTCACCACTTGGAGCAATTATCATATCATGTGATTTACCTAATTGAGCATGTCATTGACCCTCCTAAGCATAATTATTTTGAGTTGGGACTACGGCTCTAGAACTATTGGTAGAATTGGGGTTATAACTATTGTAAGGCCTTGCTTGTGTAATCTGCCCTTGACCTTGTTGATTAAGCTGATAGGGAGGTTTGTTATAGTGGTAGGGCTGATAGGGGGCTTGGTAGGGTGCTTTATAAGGTCTATTGGGGGGATTTGTTGCCTTTCCAAGGCCACTATCTTGTTGTTTTGGGCCTTGAGCAACCCAGCAATCTTGCCTGATTTGTCCACTTGACTACCATCTGCTTGAACATGATTGGTTGGGGCTAGTAATGGATCAACGATAGGCATAGGGGTTGAATTTATAGGAATAGAGGCATGAGAGGTCTTGGAGTGTTCTTACCTACTTGAATTAGGCAATTTTTTGCCCTTATGGCCACCTCATAAGCTTTTGGCAAGGTATTTCCCCCCATGGATTATATCATGACTACCACATCAGAATTTAGGGCTATTAGGTAGTACAAGAATGCATAATTGGGGTGGGATTAATGATCATGGGGATCTTATCCCAAGTTTTTTTAAAACCTATAATTAAAATCTAACATAAATTCTCATGGGTCTCTTTTAATTGTGGTGAGTTACTCCACCAAAGAGAGATGGTCACTCCTATCCTCAAAATGTTTACATAAATTCTCCCCAAACTCATCCTAGGTATGGATGGATGAAGGTGTTAAGCCCCTATACCACTAGAGTGTCCTTTCAAGGAGGTTGATAATAGTCTCATAGCCACATTATCTTATGTCACATTATGGACTGAGCACAAATTGGATATGTAGATAATATGTTCTACAGTGGTAGTTGAGTTCTCTCCTATGAAATAAGGGATGCTTTTGAGGGAAACAATAGGTATGCCATCAAACTAATTAAGATTTAAGGGACTACCACCATTGAAAGGCACAAAGGCTTGCATTCTAGTCTTAGCAATTAGAGGTATATGATTTGTAGCAATGTTTGTTGGGTAGAATTAGGAGAGTTAGGGGGTGTAGGATTGGGATTAAACCTAGGATATCTATTTCTCCTAGAAATGTATAATGACAACTCAATAAACTCAGTGTCCCTACCTTTTGAGGAAGATCTTGTGACCTCTTTTTACATGTAACTTGACTACAAATCTGCCACTAAAGTACTTGAAACTCTATAATGTTTTCCAAGACTACCAATGCATACTCTAAATCACTTGATTGTTGGTTCCACTAGGCATGCCAAAACTTTTAGCACTCCAAGCTTCACCCTTTGAAGGAGATAGTTCAATTCTCTTTAAGCTTGGACTAATGTGGGATTGGCCTAAAGGTTGTGGGTGACCTATAGTAAGACCAAACCTCTAGCTTATGGACATAACTCTCTTGATATGTCAACTTAAGCTCTCATTATAATACCTACTAATATTGGGGTGAAAAGAGATAGAATGAAAACATGAAAATAAAACCTACTCTAAGGATGGTGATGCACCAATATTCACTTATCCTCTTTTGACTGATATTCAAACACACTTTGTGAATCAAATGGAAGGCTAATGACTAAACATGCTTCTTAACACACTCCTAAACATAACTATTTAATGTGGAGGTTATGTGGAAGGTCTTCAACTTGAAGGAAATGGCAGGAAGGCCTACTTGACACATTATCAACCAACTCACTCTTCAATACAACTACCACACTCTTAACACTTCACATGACCTGTATAGGATGATAATGTAACACTAGGTGAAGGAGAGGACTAGAAAAAAAAGGTGAACATCATACTATTTGTAATTAAACAAACCACAACACACACTACTACTATAAATAAGTCTACAGTAGTCCTTTTCTCTATTAATTCTCAAGGTTCAAGATACAATTTGGTAGAGTTTTGCTACACCCAACTAATGGATGAGAAGAAAGACATCAAGGCTTGGATATATAGAAATATGATCAAGAGAGAGTAAATAATGTTTGCATAGAAGTGGCATGAGGAGTCCATATTGGTCATCATCCATTCACTCAGCAGTTACAATAGCCCTTCACACTCCACCATAAATTGTTTGGGTTGACTAATGCCTTGAATGAGCACCTTGGAGCATTGAGGTCTATTTTTAGCAATGTTTGATTCATTAAGAGTCCATGCACACCATCCTTAGTCAACTCCCTTTCCTTTCATCAGTTACTAAGCATTGAAAGAGGTCCAATTAAGCATTCTCCATGAGACATTAAATTGATACCCTTATCTACACATTGGCCATGCTCAAGAAACCACTAAAATCATTCATAATGGTCATGGACATGGAGATTACTCCCTTAAAGAGGTAGTTACAGATGTTTTATGATGGCACATTAACTTCATGATGGCCTTCTATGCCCATGATCTTCTCCATTTTTTTGGCTAAGTAGGCCTTACGGACTAGTAGCCTAGTCTTTTGTTCATTCACTATTTGGAGAGTCATGATAATTGAACGAGACCTTAAACCTATATGAGTAGGATTGATTTACACCTGAACTAATTTTCTACATAAAGACTTGGTCTCCCCAAATATCCCACACCTACAATTTTACCATTCTTGTATGACTAGACCATCTTCACTAGCTTTTGCAGACTGGTTGATTGGTAGAGGTTTGTATAAGCAATTATAGGAAGATATGTGAACATTTAATGATTTGAGGAGGTGAAAAAAGCCTCAAACCATCCCCTCCAATTATTGGTAACCTATGACCAAGTAATGCACCTCATGCCCTGCTCAAAACCTTAAAACTTTCATTTTTTAGAGCTGTGCGTACACTATCTGTATAGATCAATGCCTTAACAGAAGCCTCTTCTGAATGGGAAATATGACCCAAGTGTTCATCAGGTGGTTTTAATGAATTTGGATGCATTTTATCTTAAATCTTTCCAATGATGTACCACATAATCAAATAGGTGACTAGATCTTCCTAAGGTTAAATAAAGAGGGAAATCCTAGGCATTCCCAAAATACCAAGAGGTACGTGGAAAATAAATACTATGTTTAGCTTTGTACTATGGCTATGAGTGTTGGGTCAAGACCCTAATATATTTAAATGATAGAAAAGGACCATAAAAAAATTATCAAGTAGCCCTTGATGATAGTAGTTAAGCAGTTTTAAAACTATCAATACATAATTTATAGGGAAAGCCAAACAAAATAAAAAATAAAATTGAAAATCAATATTTCAAAAGCTAAGTTGTAGTTTTTGGAAAGTAAATAAATATGCAACCAATTAAAATGTAAAGTGAGTTTAATTATTATCCAATGTAGGTTAATTTCCCTTGCTTGAATCAAAAAGTAAAAAAATACAAGATCAAATGGGTCAATCAAGTTAGACAAATAGAATATAACAAAGTTGAGTTGATCAATTCAATGTGTGGCAAAAATAGACAAGAATAAACATAGTCAAGTACGTTGACTTGGTTTTCTGGGTAGAAAACAAAAATAGAACTAGGACAAGTTGGTTGACCTAGTTGACCATGTAGGTACAATTTTATAGAACTGAATAGGTAAAAATAGTTTTGAATTTAGATTCTAACTAAAAGGTAGGAACATAAACCTACTTGAAAATTAATAAAGTGAAACTACTAAGTGGTTAGAGTGAACCTAATAGATAAGACTAAGTCGACGAGGTTGATGCAGTAGTTTTTCTTGAAGATGTTGAATTGTTGTTTTGAACTTGGTCATATAGGCCAAGTATTTAAACCTACAAAGGTGGAAAATAATATTATTAAACAGATTTAGACAAGTTGATTTAGTATAAATAAAACTAATACATAACATAAAATAAATATTTTTTGATCATATTGATGTAATTAGTTGAGAAGAAAATGTAGAAAAGAAAAGAGTTGAGCAGGTTGATTCAGTTAGATGCAAAAAGCAGGAAAAAAAATTGGGTTGACTTATTCGATCTAGTTAGATGATACTAGAAATCCTGCAAGTGGAAGTTAAAACTAAGTCGATAGACTCGATGAAGTTGGAAGACTTACACACAGATTGTAGAATTAGGTTGACAAGCTTAATGAAGTTGAAAAACCTACATAAAATGATTTGAACAAGGTCAACATGCTCGATGAAGTTAAAAATCCTATACATAGAGAGCTGAACTAGGTTGATAGGCTTGATAAAGTTTGAAAAATTGCACATAGAGTGTTAAAATGGGTCGATAGGCTTGATCGAATTGACTATAAATAAAAATTAAAAATTTGTGAGGGTTAGATTCATGTTGGGTTCACCAAAATGTATGTAATCGAAATAAGATAGATCTACAACTTATCCTTCTCAATAATATCCAAACTCAGAGAAGGTGGTCAACTAACAATCCACTTAGCAATACTTTATTACATTAGGGTCATGACCAATGATGGATCCACTAAACCTAATCAAAGGATCTCTTAGTACACAATGGAAAATGAGAGGTTTCCAATGCCTATAGTCAAATGTGATCATATAATAACCCTGGCTAGGCCTTATAATTGTAATAAAAGTAAGCAAGCTAATCTACTAAATAAATATGTAAGCTAATATAGTAAATGAATATGCAAGTTAATCTAGTGCTCACCAAAGCTTGTGGCACAAATGGGGAAGGTAATGAACATGCAAAGATAATTATATTCAAGACAATATAGAAGTAATCTAAGTAAGGAGAGGTACAATTCAATCCATTAGTTTTTACAACATCTATTTATCAAAATATGAAAGGCTATGAGTATATTAACCTTGTTGAAGTGAACCCGTCATGCCTAAATCTCTCCCTTAGCCAATGGTGATTTATAAGAGGTTGTTGTGGCTTGTAAGGATTACAAGGATATATCAACTCTAGGTTACAAGACTTATCATATGCATCCAAGACCTCCACAAGACAAGTGCTACTACTCCAAGGAAAAAACCTAAACAATAAAACCTCTAATTGATAGTATAAGCAGATTTGTGAGTTTTAATGATACATAATTGAATGAACCTCTCTTTAAAAATGAATTTGAGGGGGTATTTATAGCCAAATATTGACCCTAAACCTTCCTAGGAATTTACTGATAAGGTCAGTCAAGTCGACCTTATTTGGTAGGAAATAGACCTATTAGGCCTCAAACTACATTGGCTTGGGTCAATGAAGTTTCATAACGTGTTCTGAATTCTCAACAAAGTTGACTAGGTTGACGTAGTAGAAAAAGTGGATAAAAGTAATGTTTGCTTAGATAGGGGATATTTTAGATGGTAAATTGCTTATAGGAGTGTATAATTAGGTTTTTATTGCTTAAGGAACTGGATAAGAGTAGTTTGTAGTGGTTTTATGTAATGGTATAGGGGCCAACAATCCTATGAATCACCAAAGGTCTACAAACCCCTTTCCTAGTGCACCCTTTAAGGCGTGCACTCAGAGAAATTGAGATCTAATGAGTTCCTGCAAGAGAGAAAGCACAACTAACTAATAAAGTTTAAAAATATTATGTATATACAACCCTTTTCAATGCTTTATGAGGAATCCAATTTTAAATATAACAAGCATAGTTGATGACCTCGACCAATTATTGAAGTTTAAGAGATTTGGAGTGTAACATACGATTCACCATTTTTTTCAAGGACCCATTCTTGTGTTCTATAACACCATTCTATTAAGGACTATACATAATTGTACATTATAGTTTAATCCCCTTTGAAGTGTAGAATTGATTAAAATGATGGTTGAAATACTCACCACCATTGTTCATGCGTAAAATACCAATGAATTTACCCAATTATTTTTATACAAGGGCCTTAAAGTCCTAAAAGTGATCAAAGACCTCAATTTTTTGCTTAATAAAAAACACCCATGTATACCTTGAAAAATCATCAATATTGCTAAATGAAAACTACAAAAAAAGACCAAAAATATCACTGTGGACTAGCTCCAAAATCTACATAGCTCTCCATGATTTGCCTTTATCATACTTCTATTTAGGTTGCTCACCAAGTATGTAACCCTAGCAAACACCATTAGAAAAAGTGGAGATAAGGCAACCCTGAAACCATGTCATTACAATTGAGTTACTCCATGTAGCAATAGTTAAGATGGCCAAATCACTCATGCCATAATTTAATCACCCCATTTATATAAGTGAGTAGAGTAGTAGAGGGTTGATCAGGAGCAAAATGTGAGAAATTGTACAACCATGACTAGTGATCTACTTTCCCAACTGTAACTGTAGAATCATTGTGCAATTCCCTACTAACCACAAAATTGGGTGTGAACTCAACTCTCTTGCATGAAAAGATGTGAGTGATATGATAAATATATAAGAGATTAGTTGACAATGAAGGAACACATAAAACATCCTAAAATGTCCCATCACTCACTTTAACATACACTCTCCCACTAGTTTTTGTGGAAGTGTCATCACCCAAAAAAATGGAAGGCATAGAATAGGTCTCAAAGGATGAGAAAATATCATGTGATGAAACCATGTGGAGTGAGACACCAGAATCAATCACCCATGTGGAAGGGTGGGATACAATTACAATAAGGGCCTTGCCCTTACCTTTGCCCTACTTATCGTCTTTAACCTTAGAAGACTCATGTGCTTATGAACTCTATTTGTCTGAATTAGAGAGACTGGTGTTGTTTTCTCAAGAATCTTTATCAGTTGATCAATCTATTTATTCATACATTTGGTTTCATCATGCTCAATTTTCTTATAGTAGGCACATGTGAGCCTCTCTTTCTGGGGTTTCCCACCTGGAGAGGAGGTATCAATTGATGATTTTGACTTAACATTAGTTTGTTCACCATTTCTTTGTTATTGGTCCTCCTTGTTATATTTCTTCTCCTTATTGTTGGAAACCTTTTATTTATCATAACTCACATTTAAGGCATATGATTTAGAGGACTTAATTACACCCTTTTGAATAAGCAGGTATGTGTTGAACTGATAGTACAAATGAGGTATGTGATGAACTGATAGTATAGAAGAAACAAGTAAATGCAACCCATTTAACTTAGAAAGGTTTAATTTTATAAGGCTCAAAAATAACACGGATGTGCATATCTTGAAAATACTCATACTTTCAAAAAAATGATGCCTTAAACAACATTGCCTATTGAAAATTATCTGAGTTTAAAGTTCTTAGGAAAAAACTCCACCTTGCAAAATATTTGGACCTATCTTTTCAAATAAAAAATTAAGCCCCCTTGGGTTGGTTGTAACCAAGGGCTAAAATTTGATATGACTAGGGGCTAAGCCCTAGGATGAGTGTCATTAATTGTTCAAGCAAAGATCAGGTTCTGGCAACTATCTGAATAAGCCTCAGGTCCCGACGACTATCTAAATAGGCCTTGGGTTCTCGAACCTGTCTACGTAGGGCTCAGGTTTTAATGATTGTCTAAAAATGGGTAAAAGTATGCCCAACCATGCAAATATGGCATGTGTCCAAGCAAGGGTCAGAAGTTATCGAATATCCAAGTAAGGTCAAAATCTATTTATTGTTTAAGCATGCATCTAGATCTGAGGTTGTCTATGCAAGGTCAAAATTACCAAGCCTTGAAAATGCCCAAAAGCTTCAAATTTAATACTGTAATGGAAAAACTTGAAAAACTCACTAAGTTTCTTCAAAAACCTAGAAAAACCCATAAATGGTTTTTCCTTCAAGATTTGTGACATGTAGATTTGTGCGAATTCCAAGAAAACATGTCTAAACCCTTAAAAATGTCAAAATTGGTTGTCACAAAGCTAGGTCATGTTTACAAATATTTCTAATGTTTTGGCACCTTCTAAATTCAGTGGCATAGTTTGTTTTTTATGAAAAAATATGGCTAAGAGATGACCTACAAAAATGGTTTTTTCCCTTATTCTTTTTCTAAATCTGGATCAACAAAAGACCCCAGAAGAAGAATAAAATCTAAGAAATGGTGAATATACAATATGCAAGGTCAAATAATGTCAAATCTATGACATGCAAGATAAAAATTCAAGATTTCACAACAGAAACTTTTACATTCAGCTACCAAAATTATTCTAATACCATGTAAGAGTGGACCACAATCGAGGATTGGGACTAGATAGACACAAATTCACAAATATTTATAACATGCAAAAGAAATATGTAAAAGAGATTAGAAGTGAAATTAAACACGAGCAATGATAATCTTGTCTTCAAAAATTAAAGATTGTATCATGATCATTCATTAGACAAATAACTTTAAGAAAGGTACATTTATAGATAAGCAAAATACAACTAAAAATCAGAAAATAGATTAAGACATATTTCCCTAAATGACCTAATAAAGAAACCCAAGCAAGTAAAACAACATGTGTAGGAAAAATCGTATAACAATATAAAAAACCTACAATAACAGAACTTGGAATGGTCACCATCGTATGTTATACTTTGATCAATGAAAAAGACCCATGTTATAAGGTGTTGTCTTATTATTATCATTTGCATGGATAAATGTAATTATCAATGAAATATTATTTATTTGTGAATACATAGTTATTAGATTAGTTAAAATGATATTAATATGATTAATTTGTGTATATTGCATTTAATTCCATTATTGTGTTCTTTAATGCATGCAAAGGGAAATATGTAATATATTCCATAAAGTGTTTTTGGACATGTTATAATAAAGAGTCCTTTACTTAATTTTTAAATCTTGAAATCTAGTTGTAAACAACTGTATATCTTATTTCCTAAATAGATAAATGTTATAATGAAATACATATATGTAAAAATACACTTTATTTGAATGCATGAGAATCCAATAGAAGTTATTGGTGCTTTACGAGTGGTGGTTCATCGAATATGGAAATTTAGTGTTGAAACCCTAATATCACAGAGCCTACAACAAGCTCCCCATGAGTTTGATTTTCACTATCTTGACATTAAGCTTGACACACCACTTCTACTTCACTTTCTAGATCCATTTCATAATCTCAAAACCCGAGGGATACATTAGCAACCTTAGAACCTGAGGGTTGTCTTGGCAGTGTCAAAACCCAAGGGTTATCTTAGTAGTACAATTATGTAGAGAAAAGTTCTACAGGTGAGAAGATCAACCCCCTTAACACATACATTTCCTCTAACTCATGGTAGAGATAATGCAATTTTGAGCCTTTGAGCTAAGAGATTTTGCATAACAAAGCCTTCAAGGAATCCTTCAAGCTCAAAGATATTACAGGTTATTAGTAAGGCTTCAACAAAGTTTTGACAATTGAATAAGGTGTCTAGTTAGAGGCATAATAGTTTGTGGGGTTATATTTGTTGTCACTAAGGTAGGCATCCCATTATCAAATCACATGCCAGAGGTGAATCTCTAATTTAGTTGGTGATAAAAAAACCTCATGTCCCACCTCTTGGAAATATGGCCTAACCATAAATAATATTAGCATCAATAGGTACTGCATAACACCAACTATTTCGCATACATGTACAATTATTCCCTCTCATAGGATGAAATTATGGAGTTTACAAGAGGATAGATGTAATAGAGTATAAGGATCATCATTTTTTGGATCTTGGTTTTTACTAAGGTGAAGCATTGGTGATTACTCTGAATACCCTTATGTAGGCACAACTATATTCTTAAAGGATGTTTGGGGAAAATATTATCTACCTAGAGATGATTATGCTTGGCCCACTCCAAAGTCCATCAGGGAACACCCACACTTCTTGGAATCCTCCCCTCCTTTGTTGGGTGTCAGTCATGATTTGAAAGTAGTGGTTGGTCTGAGAAGTCTTTAGATAAAGTGACTCTGACTATTTTTAGAGTGATAGGGGACAAGGTCCAGTTTACCCCTTAGTTTATTTCTTCCTTCCACTAGTTTAAGGGCCAAGTTGATCTTTGAAACCTTAATTATTTAAAGGACCCCATCAATTACATTGTCCCATTGGATTATACTCGAGTTAAAGGAGAAGATATAATAAAATCACTTATGTAGAACATGAACTCTTTTGATCTCCTAGGTTCACATGAGAGCATTTTTGAAACACCAATGGACCAATTTATTGATAAGATCAATGATAGGATAAACCTACAAACTTTTCTGGTGGAGGAGAGCTTGGGCCTTCCAAGGTGGCTATAGGGAGGAAAGGCATAAGGTGTGTTAAACTTTGTGTAAATAGATTCAAGCATGTGCTTGAAGAGGATGTTAAGCTAGAACATGTGATGTATTTGGTGAGCATGACCCTAATAGGCTTCTTTGTTAGGAACATTATTTTTAGAAAAAATCTTGATCTTTAGATGACACAATTTTTGGGGATGATATTTGGGTGCATATTTGTCTCACACATTTTGGCCAAGGGTTGGCTAACTTTTGTTTTCAAATCCACATAAGATGTGAATCTTATCTTGGCTGATATATGGTTTTGGGGTTTAACTATTAAGAAGTAGATGTCAGGTTTTGACCCTATAGTGGAAAACCTCTTGTCACAAACTATTTGGGTCAAACTCCCAAGTCTGCCTTTGGAATTTTGGAATAAGGCATTTTTTAAGTCTACAGGGGACAACACAGGGACATTTCTCATTGAATATGATAACTACCTAAATGAGTCTTCTAGGATGGTGGCTAGAATCCTTGTCAACTTAGACCTAAAAGTGGGACTAGAAGGGGATATAGATTTGGAATATGGCCCCTGGAAACACACTCAATATCTAGACTATGCAAGTATTACATTTAGTTGTGTTAGATGCCATGCCTATGGACATTTGGCTAATGATTTCACCCTGAACTTCATTTACTAGGTTTAGAGCTAGAATTTAATTTCTAATTATCAGACTGAAAATCAGTTCAAAAAAAGTAATGCTAAGATAGTTGGGCATCAACTAGAGACTGTCAAGAAGAGTATCAACTAATCAAAATTAGAGGCCAAAGATTCTCTGAAGAATTAGATGTTGGCAAAGGGGTGTATTCATCATTCAGGATTGGGTGAGGGATAAAACTTGATTAATTTCTTCCCAAATTTATTTATGAAATAAATAGAGATGTCCATTTTTGTTGAACATTGGGATGTGATGTTATTGGACCCCATCACTATTCAACACTCACACCTTTTATATAAAAGAGAGTGACATATAAACAGTCCTGAGATGGTTGAGGTTGCTTCTATATCAGTCATTCTTTAAAATAGTTAAGGTTGAAGGCCCCTGTGGATGGCCTTGGGAGAAAGCCAGACCACAAGAAGAAAGGTAATGCAAAACTTTAGGATGAGCACGTATGTTCTACAGTTTTACTAGAGGACAATATGCAATTTAAAGAGCTCAACCCTGAGGCCCTCCAAAGTTAAATAAAATGATCCAAGGCTAGCTCTACAAATATGAACTTGGCTAGCATATTTTTTGCTTCTTTCCACCCTTGATATCCTATAAAATCAGAGCTTATGGTTGTTGACAAGGAATGAGGTTGTATTAAAGGAGGCATTAATAGTGTAATGAGGATGGGGAGTTCTTATTTGAGGAGAGGATGGGGAGTTCTTATTTGAGGAGAAGATGAACTTCCCTATTCTCTCATGCAAAACATAAAGTTGATCGAGAAATCCAATAGGGTAGACAAAAAACACTTCTTGGGGCCCTTAGAGTGGGGCATGCCATGGTGCTATGTTAGTGATGCTCATTATGTCCCTTAATATTTGAGGGTTGAATAATCCCTAAAAAAATTGTTCTGAAGAGATTGGTACATTTTCATAAACTAGACTTTATTTTGATTTGGGACACTAAGGAGGAAGGGTTAAGGTTATAGGGGAATTATCTAAATTCTTAAAAGATTGGTCTTTTCTAGATATGAACTCTATTAGTATTTATATGGGTTTGGTCTCGAGTTAGAAAACCACCTCTTTAAGGATAATCAATTTTGCTCTCTTTTCTTCTGGAATTGGGATGGAACTTCACTCTTTGTAATTTGGTAAATATTTTATTGTGACAAATACTATGGGCCATATGAGGAGAGAATGGTTTATTGAGAAGATATGTTTGCCCAAAATTTTCTAAGAGCAAAGAACTCTATTATAGGGGGAGACTTAAACTTCACCACAAAGAGCGTTGAGGTGTGGGGGGATTCAATAAGATCCAATTCATTGGTCGATTACTTCTTACACAAATTTGAGGAGACTAGATTGGTGGACTTATGACCTATAAAGTTTTTTCCTACTTGGTAGAACATGAAAGTTGGGTCAGATCATGTGGCCAAAAAACTTGATATGTTCTTAATCACTGACTCCCTCTTGAATGGCTCAAAGAAAATTAGACCATGGTCATCTTCGAGTGGTGACTATGATCATCTTCCTATTTTACTTAATATTGAAAAAGAAGACAAAAAGGCCAAAGTCCTTATAAAGTCAATCCATCATGGTTTCAGGATGAGGACTTCATTAAGTTGGTCAAGGATAAGTGGATAACCTTTAATGCTACCTCCATAGAGTCAGCTAGTCTTCAAATTGTCAATAATTTGAAAAGAGTGAATAAGGTTATCATCAACGAGGTCACTAACAAGCTAAAAACATTGAAAAAGACATTTTATTTATGAAAAATAGATAGCTGGTATCCTTGGTCATGTTTTTTATAGGGATTTTGATGAGGCTACAAAATTAGGCTCAAAACATTAAAGCTAAAAAACAAGATTTGTTACTAGACTCTGAAGCTTAGTGGAGACTAAAAAGTGGAGCTTTGTGGTTGGAAAATGGTGATTAAAACACTTTTTTTTTTCAAAAAATTTCCAACCATCACAAAAATAAAAACACTATTTGGGACATGAAAAATTCTAATAGCTCTATTGTATGAACTTTCCATGAGATAACCGATTTGAGCATCTCTCACTTCAATAAGTTGTATAAGGATCTTGGAAAGGTGAACATGGCATAGATTGTCAAATTTTATACTTTCTTTCATAGCTTTGTCACTAAGGGTGATAATGTGAGAATTGATGAAGAAGTCTCAAAAAGAGAATTGTTGTCTGCTCTGGCCACTTTCCAAAAAGGATAAAAGTCTAGGGCCTGATGGTTGGATGGTTAAATTCTTTTGTGGGTTTTTTATTTTTCTAGCCAAGGACCTACTTAGAGTTATTGAGGAGTCAAAGCATCTTGGGAAAATCTTAGGGTCCTTCAATGCCACATTTATTGCTCTCATCCTTATGCAATTGTATCTATGAGATCATTGTGAATATCACATCCATTAGGATCAAAAACATTCTCTTTGATTCTATTTGTAGTGAGAAATTTGGTTTCTTGCATGGGAGTCAAATCCATGATGCCAGTGGAGTGGCCTATGAGGGTATTCACACCATTAAAATGAAGAAGCTATCGATGATTATTTTGAAGTTGGACCTTTCCAAGGCCTTTCATAAAATAAATTGGCTTTACACGAGATTAATCCTTATACATATTGGGTTTTGGCTTCAAATGGTGAATTGGATTATGGGTTGCCTAACTTATGTCTCTTTTACCATTACTATTAATGGTTGTGACTCAACATTTTTTCATTCCACACATGGTTTAAGGCAAGACTGCCCTCTTTCCTGATTATTATTCTTATTGATTATTGAAAGGCTTAGTCGGAACATTATTGTGGCTAAAAGAATTGGCAATATTAGAGGGGTTAAGGTTGGTTAAACATTATACCTCATGCATTTATTCTTTGTGGATGATGTTTTACTATTTAAAGATGACTCTCAAAGGGACATTTCATTACTTAGGGAGTCTCTAGAGCTTTTTTGTGTGGCCACTGGGATGGAGTTAAATATGCATGAGTCCAACATCTCTTTCTATTCTTTGGAGGAACAATAGATTAATTGGGTTCTTGGTCTTTTCCCCTTCTAATTTGTTGATCTCCTTGGTGGTTTAAAGTATTTGGAGTTTCTTCTGAATCCAAATGATTATCAAATGAATGATTGAAATTAGTTGCTCAAAAAGGTGGAAAAGAGAATTAGTTGTTGGTGTAATACATAGTTATCTCTTAGAGAAAGACTTACTCTTATGAAGTCAATGTTGGAGTTTATTACAATATATTGAATTTCCTTATCTCATATCCCAAAAGGAGTTCATATTTGCAAAAAAAACTTCAAATTCATCTAGACTGACAGAAAGGAGAAGGATGGTATCCCTCTTGTTAAATGGTAGTCCCTTGCTAAACCTAAGGACTTTGGGGGTTAGGGCTTAAAAGACATTCACATTTTTGGAGAGGCCTTAACTATTAAAGGTTTCATAGGATTATCTCTAAAGTGATAATATGAAGTCAATTCATCATTTAGAAATACATTAAACCACTTGGTGTGGAATAGTGGATTAGAAGTCATGTAAAAAATTGCTATAATGCATCGATTATGTGGAAAGCCTTCATGTAATCCTTTCTGGTTATTGGTAATTTGTTTATTTGGAAGGTGGTGTCTGACACAAAAATTAGAGTTGGGATTGACCCTTGGGTCAGATATGGTGTGAATTTTAAATTGCTTGCAAACTTCATATATATGTTGTCAGATATGGGTATCTCATTTTTTCGTAGGCTACTAACCATAACCTCACAAATCCTTGGCAACAGGGTTGGAAAATCTCTCATACGTTGGGTTTGGTTGGAGAGGTTGGTCATTGGTAGGATGTATTTGTCAATAGATTGAATTAAAGTCACACTCAACTTACAAATAAGGTTAATGTCTTGGTTTGGTCCAAGAGCCCACACACAAGGGATTATTCCGTGAGTTTAGGTTATCAGTCTAATTTCATCGATGAAGATCCTAGTGAGAGATAATGGTGGTGGTAGAAAATATGTAAGATTAAAGCTCCTATCGAAACAAATATCTTTGTGTGGTTAGATTTGAAGAACAAAGCCCTTACTTGGGAGGTTCTACAAAAAAGAAGTTGGCATAGCCTGAGGTGATGTAATATATGTTTCCAAGACTTAGAGACTGTGAATCATCTCCTTGTCACTTGTCCATATGTGAAAAATATTTGGAAGGAGTTGGAGATTTCTATTGGGGTTAGAGATTGTTGGTAGGGTTTTACTATGGTTGATTGTCTTGAGAGCTGGTATTTGAGGCTAGAGCTAAATCTGTACAAGGCATTATGTATGATTATGTCCTAGGGAATTTAGCTAGTAAGAATGCATATATCTTCTAAGGCAAAACCATCCCTAATTTTCAATGCACTTTACAAGTCTGTGTTATATTTGGGCATTTCAAAATCACCCCAAAACCCCCAAGACAACACTTGTTGGTTCCTCCTCACATTGATCAGACTGAAGCTTGGGTTTTTTTTATGGAGTTTGTTAAGGTACTCCCACTATCTATGGTGTTAGTGGCACTCTCTTTTTCAATTCCAAGAACTTCATCCATTTTAAGGCTGACTTGGGATTAGTTATGAACATTTATGTTGATTTGATGTCTTTAAAGATTTTTCTCAAGCTCGTGATTGATAAATGCGTAGTGAAGCTTCAAATTTTTGGGGGACTCATAGATCACCTTGGTTAAAGCGAGCTTCTAAAGTGCATAATCTAATCTTACATTCCCTCTTCTCTCTGACAAACTCCTTATTGAGCACCTTTGATGCCATCTTATTTTTACATATTTTTAGGGAGATAAACTCTGAGGTTAATTCTCTTTCAAAGAAGGGAGTGCACTTGGATGTTGATCTTTGGATCATCAATGAATTTAGAGATAATGTTTGCATAAAAGAATCACATCTCTTGGTGTTGATAGACTAATGTTTTATTTTTTGGTCTACTTTCTACCTTCCTTTGTTCCTTTTGAACTAGGTGCTTCACACCATTTTAGGCGGTCCCCCGGTCTATTATGGGGCCTACTTGCCTATTTTGTCTTATTGCACTTTTATGTTGTCGATCTCCCTGTTTGGATTGTATATTGTTTGGTTTCCACCATTTGGTGCCTTCTCTGTTGGGCTGTCTTCTCACCATTTTTCTTCTCGTTTTTCCTTTTTATAACATATACAAATTTTGATTTCCTATTTTTATTAATATGAAGTTACAAATTGTTTATGAGGGAAAAAAATTAGAAGTTATTAAACTATAACTTTGTATTACTCTTTAAATCTCAAAATGTATATTTGGTTTAGTATTGGGTGAGATAACCTTTAGGTAGAATGCTTGTTATATGATTATAAAATAAAATAAATGTGTTAGTTAGCTAAAGGGGTTCTCATAGAAAGCCTCACCCAAACTAGTTGTTGTCAGGATCTACCACTTCATAAGAGTACACATGATTACCTTTGTATAAGCAACTAAACACGGAATTAAACCAGAATTAACAAGTAACTAGAAATCAGAAATAGCACAGAATATGAGAGACAATACAATCTTGTATTAATACTCTTCCAGAAGGAAATACAATGAAGAAGTGCCACACTCTTATTCCCACCTCTGAGGCTTCCCACACCTTAGGCGTATAGTAATTCTCCTTCAAGAGTTCTTTCTCTCCTCACTAATTGCAACCACAACTCAAATACAGAGTTGTTCCCTCCAACAGTCAGTAACAATACTGCCAGTCCACCAAGTACTCAAAGTACTTCAAGTAGATCTCCTTTGATCTTGCACAACCTGCAAATCAACTAATCTTACTTACCATGTAGATCTTACCTGATCTTGCACAACCTGCAGATCAACTGATCTTACAATTGGAAGGATCTCTTCCTTGTCCTTGATTACAATACATGCCCATGGGTCTATTAAATAGATCCCATACAAACAATAATTAGAAACAGAATCAAGACTTAAACTAGTCTTCACATGCAAACACTCAGACCTCTTAGAATAGACCAAGTCTAATTCTGGAAACGCATGCAAACTCATGCACGCACACATAGGTGACCGACGTCGGTCCTCGTCTGTTTGGGGATGACTAACGTCGGCCGATCCCTGACCGATGTTAGCAGCTTCCGGTCCACCTCTGACCGATGTCAATTGGCCTGACTGACGTCGGTTACTGTGACACTTCAACAACCTCCATGTTTGCATCAGTGAAGCTTTTAGCTCCACAACCTAACAATCTCCCACTTGGAGATAAATAGCTACACCTATACCTGTACAGCAACGTCTTCTAATTTTGCTTCCTGGCTTGTATCCCTCTTCAAGTTCAATCTTGAAGACCAACAAAAGTTGAATGAAGATTCAACTTCTCCTTTGTTCTCGGCTTTGTTAACATACCTGTAGGGTTCATATCCTTGCTAGTCACCGTGACTACAACAACCTTCTACAACTCTGAAATCCAGCTAACTATCGATCCACCAATAGTGAACACATGTCCTATGGCGCTACTCATATCATCCAAGTCACCTTCCATATCCAAATCTATAAACCCATGTAGAGAAGTGCTTAACCCTGCATAGCATGTATACCTGCTACTGGTCCCTCTCAGATACCTGAGAATCCATTAAACTACTTTCCAGTGCTTCTTTCCTGGATTGGTTACAAACTTGCTGACAACTCCCACTGCTTGGGTAATCTCAAGTCTAGTACACATGTACTTAACCTCATCATGTGATTTAGGACACTGTTCTGTGAACTGTCCATCCATAGGTGTGCTAACCGGTTTTGCATCCTGCATCTTGAATCTCGCCACTACCTTATTCACACAATCCTCTGGAGACAAAATCAACTTGTGATCTTCCTTGTCTCTAGAAAAACTCATGCCAAATAATTTCTTTACTGCTTTCAAATCCTTCATGGCACACCTCTGAACTAACTTTACCTTTAGCTCAGCAATCTTCTGCATGTGTGATCCTGCAACAAGCATATACACAACATACAGTAACAGGATAATGTAGCTAATATTATCCAACTTGGTAAAGTAAACACAATGGTCACATTGACATTGACTAAAGCCATGCTTTGTCATACACCTATCAAACCTTAAACACCATTGTCATGCAGCCTGCTCAAGACCATATAACATGGCCTTCTGTCTCACATGTCCATTCTCTCCTTTCTTTAACTTGGGAATCCATTCGTCTTTCAGTGCTTTCTTTTCGGTTGGTAACTCTACCAAATCTCCCATTTGATTCTCTTCCAAGGAATCACATTCCTCATCATGCCATGCTCCCACTGTTTCCTGGATTCTACCTGCATTGTCTCTTCAAAACTTCCTAGTTCTTAACCATCAGTGAGCAACAAGTAGTGTAAAGAAGGGGAATAATGAATTTGAGGCTTACTTACCCTTTCAATCCTCCACATGGGCATTTGAGACTCCTTGACAGCTTGTTGTTCGCCCAAAATCTGTCTCAGTGACCGATGTCAGTCATCTCTCAGTCTGCACCCGACCGACGTCGGTTCCATGCGACTGACCTGACTACCAACATTAGTTCCTTGACCAACGTCAGTGTCCACCTGCTCATCGATACCAGTTCTATGACCGATGTCGGTGTCCACCTGGTCACCGACGTCGATTCCCTGACCGACGTTGGTAATAAGCCTGCCCGACACCACTAACTCTGGTCTACACATGACCGACGTCAGTACCTACCTGTTCGACGTCAGTTTTCACCTGACCAACGTCGATAACTATGTTTTATTGTGAGTGATGACTTTTACCTGTGAGCTTACTTTGGATCATAACCTTGTCCAAACTGCCCTGCTCAGAATTATTCAGCCCCTTGAGCTGATCTCTGTCCGTCATCTCCTCCTTGAAAACCAAGGCTTTCTTGTTCTTGTCAAAAACATCAGATTTCCTCTTTATGCAATGAACTCGATCCTTTCTTGTAGCATCAGTATCAAGAAACCTCACTTTCTTCTGTTTCTTAAAAAAATCTCGATCTATGCTCTCTGAATCTGAACTCTTACCTTTTGACTCAAGAACATGCATCCCCTTCTTATTCATTTGACCAAGCCTACAGGGCCACATCTTTGAATCTATAGCTGAAGTAGATAAACCAGAAGGAGAATTAGTAATACAAGTAGATAGATAAAGAGTACCTACTTTCTTACCTCTTGCTAAAATAAGTGCACCCTTGGAAACTTTCCAAGAGTCTGCTGTGAGAGTTACTGTGCATCCCTCATCACCCAACTTTCCTACAGAAATCAAATTCTACTTCAGGACTGGGACATGCATGACCTCCTTCAACACCCATGTGTTGCCTGTCTGCAATTTCAGCTTCACTTTCCCTTTGCCAACCATTTAACAAGGCTTACCATCCCCTAAATAAAATTTTCCAAAGTCTCCTTGGACATAATCATGAAAAAAATCCCTATTTGGGGTTGCATGGAAAGAGGCACCAGAATCTAAAACCCAAGATTCTACTTTATCCAAGGAACATACAAGAGCATCCTATGCAACAATACCTGCAACATCTGCTTCTTCATTTCCTTCATGCTGATCTTCTACCAACCAGTAATCTTTCTTTACCTACTCTTTCTTTCTATAATCCAGTAATTGATTATTCTTGCCATTGAATTCCTCCATTCTTAGCTTACTTTCTTCTGCCATTGTTATACTCCCACTCAATCAGAAACCCCTGAGAGTGACCTGTAATCAACAAACATTTAACACACTCTGAAACCAAGGTGTTAGTGAACCAAGCTTTGAACTTGGTGAACCTGGCTCTGATACCACTTGTCAGGATCTACCACTCCATAAGAGCACACATGATTACCTTTGTATAAGCAACTAAACACGGAATTAAACTAGAATTAACAAGTAACTAGAAATCAGAAATAGCATAGAATATGAGAGACAATACAATCTTGTCTATTAAATATATCCCATACAAACAATAATTAGACTTTCCAATTACAATAATTAGAAACTGTAGCTCAAGACTAAAATTAGTCTTTAACATGCAAACAACTAGTTCGTTAACAAACTGTTCATGAAACTGACAGTTCTAGAACCGCACAGGCGATCGACGTCGGTCCTTGTCTGTCTGGAGATGACCCATGTCGGTCGATCTATGACCGATGTTGACAGCTCTGTGCACTGGATATGACCGACATTGGTTGGCCTGATCGACGTCAACTCTTTTCCCTCGAAGCTTCATGCACCTTCTTCCTTTCCTCCCTGAAATTGCCTTGGATGAATCTAATATCTTTTCCCTTGGATTTGATGGTAGATTGACCCTGATTTCATTTTTATCAAGTATTTGTACTGACAAGGTTCCTATATATCATTAGATGCAACTCATGGGACCCATATTACGAGGATCTAGAAAACCTAGGTCATATGATTATGTTAAATAATATGCTTTGATTTTATTCATATATTATCCCATACCACTCCAAAATTTATAGAAGATACCTTCTCTAACCCCCAACAGTCTATCCACTACCTCCAATACCATAGCCATCATCGACAGATGAAATGGGGTTCCTTGAAAGTGTGTGTGGCCCTCTAAAAACTCAAGAGAGGGGAGACTAGAACCAACCTTATTTTGTTTATTTTCCCAACCATCCATCGATTAAATATATGTTACTTCATGAGGATATTCATAATAATCCACTAGATCTTCTTCCCTATCAACATTTTTAAGATCTAAGAAACTATGTCTCCATCCCTCTGTTATATCCATCTCTACCCTTCATTGCAGGTTAACTGCACTTTAAGGAAATCAAATTATTTAACTTTGTCATATTGTTAAACACTTCTCATGTAACCCTACTCTAGTCCAAAATGAGACTAGACTTATTTTATTCAGACTACCACTAGCCATAAAAAAATGAGAATGCTAACATAGAGAGAAATTTAATGCTTAGAAAATCAATCCCAACCCACTCCAACAAAACCTCACAAAAAGGAGAGTTACTTTCACTTGAACCATGGGAAACTGAAAATAAAGAGAAACAAGTATTGATCTAAAATTTGAAGTGTAACTAGATTAGTCAAGTATAGGAAAAATTTAATGATCTCAAAGCCGATTCTTGAAACATATTCACCATATCATTCCATCTTCGTTGTAATGTCAATAATGGGGTTATAGGCTATAAAAGGAGTCAAGATAACTGATGGTCTAAGAGGTTGTCACTTTTCAACATACTCCCCCTTGATGCTGAGTGGGCTCACAATTTGATCTCTAAGTGTCAAAAATTGATCTGTTGCAACTGCTTTCATGAAGATATCTGCCAATTGTTCTTTAGTGTTGATGTATTTCAATTCTACTACCTTCATCTGCACTAAATCTTGGATAAAATGATGCTTTAAATCAAAATGTTTTGTCCTACTATGATGGACTGGATTCTTGGCCAATTTAATAGCACTAATGTTATCACAAAAAATAAATATGGGCTGAACTTGAATCTCTCCAATTTCTTCAAGAAGTTTTCTAAGCCATAATGCTTATGTCCCTGTTGAAGTGATTGCAACATACTCTGCTTTTGTAGAAGAAAAGGAAACTATACTTTGCTTCTTTGAGCTCCAAGTAATCAAACTAGAACCAAAAGAAAAACAATTCCTAGATGTTGACTTTCGGTCATCCAAACTACCTCCCCAATCAGAATCACTAAAACCAACAAGATTGAACCTTTTAGAAGTGTAGTAATGAATACCAAAATCTAGAGTGCCTTTCACATACCTCAAAATTCTCTTGGCTGCCTTCATATGTATTTTTGATGGCTCTGTCATGTACCTTGAAATAAGTGAAACTGAATAAGCAATATCAAGTCTTATGTGAGTTAGAAACATTAAACTTCCAACAATACTTCTATAGGTTGTCTCATCAACTCTTTCAACAACATCATCTCTACACAACACAACTCCATGAGCAACTAGAGTGGAGACTGGTTTACAATCAACCATATCAAGTTTCTTCAACATATCTTTAGCATACTTTGTTTGACAAATGAAAATTTTATTCTCCCTTTGATAAACCTCCATTCCTAAAAAATATTTCATAAGGCCTAAATCTTTCATCTCAAATTCATTCATCATGAAAAATTGGAATTCATCCTTCATCATAAAACTGCTACCCATATACAACAAGTCATCAACATACAAACTTACAATCAGAATATCATTACCTTCTTGTTTGTAGTAAAAAGTAGGTTCACTCTCACTTCTTTGAAAGCTATTCTCTTGAAAATATCCATCAATCCTAGCATACTATGCTCTTGGTGCTTGTTTGAGGCCATACAAATCCTTCTTTAACTTGTAGACATGATTTTGTTTTCCTTGCACTTCAAAACCTTGTGGCTATTCCACATATACTTCTTCTTCTAAGTACCCATTCAAGAAGGCACTTTTCACATCCATATGATGGATGCTCTAATTCTTTTGAGCTGCTAATGAAATCAGCATTCTAATGGTCTCTTGTCTTGCTATTGGTGCAAATGTCTCTTCATAATCAATGCCATACTTTTGTGTGAAGCCTTTAGCAACTAATCTCGCCTTATGCCTTTCAACACTTCCATCACTGTTACACTTAGTCTTGTAGACCCATTTGGTGTCAATCTTCTTCTTGTCATGTGGAAGCTTTGTAAGCTCCCAAGTGTCATTCCTGTGAATAGAATCCATCTCTTCTTGCATTGCTTGCATCCAAACCTCATTAGTATATGCATCTTCAAAACATGATGGTTCAAAATCAGCCGTGGTAAGTAAAGCAAAATTCAGTGTCTCACCTCTTGGATTTTCTTCATGTGCTTGATTTGAACTCCTTTGATAAATGTCACTCAATCTTCTTACCTTCCTTGCCAAACTAGGACTTGAATCTGGACTTACACTTGGAATTGAACAACTAGTTGAGGGGTTACTTGGTGGATTTGTAGCACTTGGAATAGAAATATTAGTGGGCTGCCCATGATCAATATCATCCATTATAACTTCATTTAAAATAGATTTTGACTTCTCCATATGGCCTTTTTGATGACCATAAACTCCCCCTTCATCAAAAATCACATCTCTTGACACAATAAGCTTATTAGTAAGAGGATTATATAACCTGTAAGCCTTACTTTCCTCACTATATCCAACAAAAATACATGACTCACTTTTGGGATCTAACTTTTGCCTCTTTTGATCAGGAACATGAACATAGGCTAAGCAACCAAAAACTTTGAAATAATTAACATTTAGTTTTTTCTCATACCAAGCTTCATACGGAGTTAGCCTCTCAAGTGCACTAGTGGGACTCTGATTGAGAATATATACTGCTATAGCAACTGCATCTCCCCAAAAAGAATTACTTAATCCCTTTGTTTGTAGCATGCTTCGTGACATCTCCACCACTGTACGATTCTTCCTTTCAGCGACACCATTTTGTTGAGGTGTGTATGCAGTGGTGAGTTGTCTTCTAATGCCATGCATATCACAATAAACTTGAAAGGCTTTTGAACAAAATTCTCCTCCACGATCAGTCCTTAAGCATTTGATTTTGCACCCTTTGTCATTCTTTATAAGGGCTGTAAACCTCTTGAATGTCTCAAGAGCTTCACCTTTGGTCTTCAAAAAATAAACCCAACACTGTCGTGAGTAATCATCAATAAAAGTAATGAAATATGATGACTTACCCAAACTCTTTGTCTGCATAGGACCACAAATATCTGAATGAACTAACTGGAGTGGATAATGGGCCCTCCATGCATTGCCTTTTGGAAATTTCTCTCTTGCATGTTTTTCTTTAGCACATCCTTCACAAACTTCCTTGTGCTCTTCAACCTTAGGCAAACCAGAAACTAATGCTTTTGATGTTAGAATCTTCAAACTATGAAAATTTAAATGCCCATACCTAAGATGCCACAACCAACCTGTATCCTCATATGCCATATGGACAAGGTTCTTGTTATGTTCACCAAACTTCAATGGAAACATCCTATTCTTTGTCATAGGCACAACTGTTACCACCCTATTTCCTTGATTCTTATCATACATTATACATTGTTGATTTTCAAATACAACTTTATAATTCTTCTCACATAATTGTCCAACACTCAACAAATTATGCTTTAAATTTGGAGTGTAATAAATGTCTTTGCACTCTTCATACCTTCTTTTGTATGGACTTCCATAGCTCCTTTTGCAGCAACCTCCAATGATTTGTCATCACCAAGTTTGATCTTGGATTTAAAACTTTTATCCATTATAGAAAAAAGTTTTTCATTCCCTGACATGTGGTTAGAACATCCCAAATATAAATACCAAACATCTTTAGAAATATTTTCAACTTTGTCATAAGATAAAAATAAATTATCTGGAGGATTCTCATCACCTTCTTAAGCATAATGAACGCTTTTACCATTATTACCTTCTTTTAATCTACACTCATAATTAAAGTGGCCATACCTGTTACAATGATAACACTGGATATTTCTTTTATCAAATCGGCCTCTACCTCTTCCTCAGAAACTATCTCTGCCTCTATTTCCTCTTGAGTAATTTTGATTTTGACCTCTACCTTGGCCTTGATTACTTTTGATGCTACTATTGGCATCTTCATTCTTTGTGATTTGTAATTTAGAGGAAAAAGCTTTCTCATCACTTTCTCCAAATGAATCTCTCAATCTTTCTTCATGAGACATCAAAGATCCAACTAGATGATCAAATTGAAGGGTAGACAAATTCTTGCTTTCTTCTATGATTATGGCAACATGGTTCCACCTTGGTGTGAGAGTCCTCAACACCTTTTTGATCACAACCTCATTGTTCACAATTTCACCAAGTGTAGCCATCTTATTGACCACATCTTTTACTCTGACACAATAGGTACTCACACTTTTAGCTTCTTGCATCTTTAAATTCTCGAATTCTCTCTTCAATGTCTGTAACTTGACAACTTGGACTTGATCACTACCTTGGTAAGCTTCTTTTAGAGTCTTCCAAACATCCTCTGCTGTCTTTGCTCTTGCAATTCGTGGAAATAGGCTCTTATCTAGAGCTATTTGAATATGAAATAAGGCTTGATCATTCTTCTTCTTAGCCTCCTTCTTAGTTGTTTTATCATTTGCTGTGAGGGCATTCCAATCATCTGGCTCTTCATAACCTGATTCAATAATCTCCCACAAATCTTTTCCTATCAAAAAAGTCATCATTTTGATACACCAATAATCATACTCATTTCCATCAAATTCTGGAATGGCCAAGGAGTTAGAATTTGACATGATAATTTTTTTGGCAAAATTCCAACTACTAAATCTTTAACCCAAAAGAAAAAAACCTGGCTCTGATACCAAATGTAGAATTTTTAAATAAAATTAAATCATAGCCAAATATATGCAATATTCATAATACAAAAGAGATAAGAGTTGCAAAAATAAAAAATACTTCTTCTTCAAAAAATTGGAATCATTGTCCTCCTTCTTCTTGAAAATAAAGATCAATTACAATGTATTAATAGAATTGCATATGAATGGAAACTCTACCAGGTTTTGGAGGTGCTTCAATAGATGAGGCTTCTACTGTGAAGATAAGAGCTGCTATAACAGTTTAAAGTTACGATGAGGATATGATGAAGATTCTGTAATTGAAAATGCCGATTTTGTAGGGAGCTACAAAGGACCCAAAAATGAATCTAAACACCAAGTTGAAATGTGAACTTGAAAATCAAAGGCCCCAACTGACTAGAATCAACAAATTTTACCCAATCTTGTTGTTGGAGCTTTACCTACCAATAATATTTTGAAAATAGAGCACAACCTACATATCCAACCATCCATGTCAATTTGAAACAACCAAGGAAAAGGTGAATTGGTCTGGTTTAGGATTAATGGCTCAATACACGAAAGCCACAGCTGTCCTAACAACTGAACCCAAAATTATTCCTTCTTGGAAACATGTATTGGAAAAGGGACTCCTTAAGGTTATAGGATTTTAGACTACTTAGACAATTGGGAATTTCAATAGGAATTTGTGTTGTCTACATCGCTGATTTTTTGACATATTTTGTGGTTGTCAGCACACCTAAAAAAATCCATCAGGTTTTGGAGCTGTTAGTGCAGATGAAATCTCTGATGGATTTTTGGGTTGCTCTAATAGTTGAGACTTTCATTGTAGAGATGTGTGTTGTTAGAGGAGTTCAAGGTTCCACTGAGGTTTAGAACTATCTCGATAGATGAAAGTTCCAATTTTAATCTTCCTCATGGCACATCAATCACAAGCCTATGCCCCATCCTCTGAATGTTTCTATTGGATTTGAGTTACACTTAGGTTAATTTATTGCTTTATGCATTTGTGTATCCCCACTCGCTACTCTGTGGGTTTCATTTACTTCCTTAAAAACTCTCATTAACCCTGCCAATTTGTTAGCCTCACACAGTGGGGCATCATCCCTTTAGGTTTCTACATGGGGAACTAATGGCTCTCATTCCATGAAGAGAGCATACTACAAGGTGTTGCAAGTAGTCACCACCCCTAAAAGATGCAGACCCTATACATGCCCTACTTCCCTTCAAACCCTAACCAAATTCCTTTTGGCATGACCAGTTCTCCTAACATATATGATGATGAGGGTTATAACTCAAATTGAGATCATTTTTTATATTTTGATTTTGATTTGCATCTAGTTATACATCATACCACTTATTCTTACAAGGTGACACTTCTCATGTTTGATACTGGGCCTCCCCATGACCATCCATTAGATTGGTTAATTGGTTGGCATCTCCCTTGAGCACATATTCTGAAAATTCTATAATACATATAAAACAAGACCTGTGCATGACATGAATATTACTTTACATCACTTATATATGTTATTTATCACATATTTGGTAGATTTGGCTCCCACTTGCTTACATCGTATATATACTAATTAATATTAATGATAAATTGTATTATATTAGATAGAAAATATTCACATAATGAAACTTACTATGAATTATATATACACATAATAAAACTTGCTATGAATTCTATTAGCATTTTAAGAGCAATGTTAAATAGACAATCATCATAAAAAAAAATCATGACAAGTAAGTTTGGCCGTCAAATTTAGTTCCTGGACAAAAGCACAAGTATAAGACATGTAAAAATTAGCATCAATCGCTGAGATAAGTGCCATCTAAGTTTTTTTTTGTTTGCATATATGATTCGTGACACATGGAAGAACTAGATCTCTCAAATAGTCTTCCCCATTTTGATCTTTATTAACTAGTAAGTTAAATTACATTGTTGTTTGACTTACGAAATCATCTCTCCCTGTATGTAGTTGTATCCACTGGTGGGTGTGTGTCACAAAATCATTTATATCCATCTCCATTTACATCTAAAAAAGCGTGTGCATGTGCGCGCACACACACACATATATATGGTGTACTATGTATTATTATAATTTATTATAATTATTATATATAAATGTAAATTTTTGAACTGATTGACGTTGCTCATCGAATGTGGAGCTTTGCTGCAATCAAATGAGTTCTCATGACTTCCCTCTCACCATTGACAATAAAAAACAATCAATCAAAAATGTCGTCATACAAAAAGTTGCAGATCCCTTTTGAATGGGTGCAAGTCATATAAATTTACTATCTACCTTAAATCTAGTTCAGTATACAATATGGACATCTTGTTTTTGATATCACTTGAAATACCCTATCATTGCTTCTCATCATCATTGCCCAGCGCACCTTGAAATATTTTTACCACTTCATCATTAATCAAGTTCACTCTAACATAAAACATCTCCTCCTAACACAACTCATTTTTACATTATATTAAAAAACACTCAACATCATTTTATATTATCACCTCTACCCCCAAAAAAAAAAAAAAAATTTTCTTACTTAAAAGTGTGCACCCAAAAAAAATATCAATTTACACTTCAAGTTTACAAAACGATGTTTTATGAAAACCAAAAATGAATCATTTCACCACCCTTATAAAAATGAAGAAGGATGAATATTCATGCCGTGCACAGAGCTTGCATCAATTAAAAACGTTGATGCAAGGGGGATTACAAAACTTCAGGGTAAAATTGATATCGTACTGATAATAAGTCTTGTTCGAAGCTGGTAAATGATAGAAAAGTTGAAGGATAGGAATATATTGAAAGCATTTAGGGTAAATAGAAGGTTTTGTTGCATTTATCGAATAATGCTATAGATAAGTGTGGTATCATATTATGTTTGATATATCTAAAAATGAGTATGGCATCGTTTTATGTTTAATTGAGAATATTGATAGGAATTGAGAATTTTTGATTAATAATGGTTGGTTTGTGAATTAGGGTTTAATAATATATATATATATATATATATATATATATATATATATATATATATATATATATATATATATATTTGGATGATTTTTTTATTTTTTTGAGTTATAGTTTTTGGTTTGAGATCTTAAAGATTGTTTTTGGATTTATGGACATTATTAAAATATTTATCTATTTATCTTTCAAATAGAATGTTATATTTCATATTAAAAAAAATAAAAAATGTTAATTTAATATCTTAAGATTAGTAAGGTGAGCTTTTTTTAAAGGTTTAGTTTCTTTTGTTTTTTATTTATTTGTTTGGCTCTTTTCAAATAGCAGGGTAAGGGTGTTATGTGGAATGTTTATGGAAATTTTGCTTGTTGGAGTATATTAATTAGCTAATTATGTTTTACAAAATGTGTTTTTTTAAGACAACATATGAATTATGAATATCAATAGGTTACTTTTGCTATGTAAACTAACTATTTTTAATTAATAGACACAATTGTAATTTAATGTAGAGAGTACTTTTAAATACAATAACTATGTAAATACTTTTAAATCCAAAAATTATTAGTTTAAAAAAAATGATAAAATAAAACTAATTCTGAATTGAATGGGTTAGGTTAAAACTCTCTATATATAGATAAGCCCATCAAACAATCAAGCCTTCCCCCACATCTATTTATAAAACCCCATTCTATAGAACCCCACTACACCATCCGATAAAATTTCTTTTTAATAGAACTTCATCTTTATTGAGAGGTTTTGCACATTTATCTTGTAAATATAATTAAAATTGAAAATACTTATTTTTTACCTTTTTTCAAAATTGAAAATACTTCTTTCTCCTTTTGGAAAAAAAAATTGAACTCCAAATAAAATCACTGGTATTTAATACTGTACTTGCCAGAAAGCAATAATAATTTACAATTTTTTTTGGATAGGTAAGAGAGTAGTGTTTATATCAATTATGTTGTATGCTATCTGTCTTGTTTGAATTCGAGGAATTGCAATAGTATTAAATAGTGGGTATTTGTTTTTTTCTATCTTGCTTCCGGAAGATGCTTTTGAGTGTGAGCATTCTAAACACGCTGTTGACATATTCAATGAGATTTAATTTTAAAAGAAATTTATAGAAAGCAAGTAGAATCAATTTGTTATTAAAATTTGAACCTTAGTGGCAAGAAAAACAATAGCCACAATTTAAAATTTATTCTCTCTCTCTTTTATTCCCAAAATTATAATTTAAACACCGTAAATGATAAGATTGAAATTATATCAAAAGGGCTACAGCTTGATTGACGGTGATTTGAAGCATAGGTGGATGGATGTATTTGGCACGGTATATACCAAGCATGGAGGTGGCGTCTTTGGTGTAAGACAAGGCCATCCATAATATATTTATGCATTTGACATTACTTTATTTCCTTATGCGTGATAACGCCCTTGCAAATAAATGAATGCGACTTTCCCAACCCTTTTTAAACACCCTTTTGATATTTATGAGGTACGAAGCTGTTTACATGGCAGCATATGATGCTAGCCGCAACGGGGTCTCACTGGTATAGTGTATGTACACTAGTTGTAATCGAAAGGAGCGAATCAATATCTCCGGCATGTCGGCTGGGCCAGCAGCAGGAGGAGGAGGAGGAGCATTTATGCGCTTTGCCGGAGGACCGTCTACGCTTCGCCAGATTCTTGCAGAGCTCTGCACGCGCACGCCTCCTAAGGTATGCATTTCTCCCCTTTTCACGTCATAAGTTTTCTAGTCTTTTCTCCAAAACCCTAGAGTTTATTGCTCAGGTTGAAGACAATACTCCTGTTGATGACATTTGCAAGCCTTTGCAAAACTGTTGTCTTGTTGTTCCAGGAGGGCTCTGCAATGGTGCTCAGAAGACACGTTTTGGAGGAAGCCCGAGATCTCAATGGAGAGGCCTTTACCCGTTTTATGGATCAACTATATGATCGAATTTCTAAGCTGATGGAAAGCAATGATGTTGCTAAAAATTTGGGGGCCTTAAGAGCCATTGATGAGTTGATAGATGTAAAAATGGGGGAGAGTGCCTCAAAATTCTCAAGATTTTCCAGCAATATTCGCTATCTATTTGAAGAAAAACATGACCCTGACATTTTATTACTAGGAAGTAAGGTACTGGGTCATCTTGCCAGAGCAGGAGGAACGATGACCGCTGATGAAGTTGAACACCATGTGGGTCTCTTTTCCTGAAACATGTGACCTCAAAATTATTTGATAGATAAAATATCAATGGTAAGATCTTGTGTCTGCAGGTCAAGAATGCATTGGACTGGCTCAGAGGTGAAAGAGTAGAACATCGCCGTTTTGCAGCTGTTTTGATTTTGAAAGTGAGTATATTTGAAATTGAATTATGCAAATTGTGTTGATATTTGTTTCAAATTGCTTGAACTAGAAATGATCGTTTTGGTTTGAGTTTTCTTCGATATCAACTTTTAAGCTATGTGACAAGTTATGCCAAATTTAATGGAAAAAGTTTGAACTTCCCTGAACTTTATCATTGTCAAACTTGAACTCTAACTCTATCCATTTTTTTTTTGGGAAGTTTTTGACTTGCTATTATATTATTTTATAAATATGTGTGTATATATACATATACCAGCGGGAAGCTCTCTCCACTCTTTCCGTCTGACACATCTATGCATTTTTTAAGAGAAATACAACGATTAAAAAAAATATTTTGTTTGAACTTAAAAATGCTTTTATTCAAACTTTACCCTTTGGGAAACTTGAACCGAACTTTATCCTTGTTGAACACAAACTCAAACTCGAACCTTGTGACTTAGCTTTTAAGTAGGAACCTTCTTTGATTTTTTTTTAATATTTCTTTTACAAACATATAGTTGGGATTTTCTGTTATGCACTCAACATCCCTGTTATGTGCACCTTATCTCGGTAGGAAATGGCGGAGAATGCACCAACAGTCTTTAATGTACATGTGCCTGAATTTGTGGATGCTGTGTGGGTTGCACTTCGGGATCCAACATTGGCTGTTCGTGAACGGGCTGTAGAGGCCTTGCGTGCTTGTCTCTGTGTTACTGAGAAACGCGAGACACGCTGGCGAGTGCAATGGTATGCGGTTTTGATCTCTGGCTCAGCGAATTTAATATTCACAATGATATGACTTAGAAGTAGAGTTACATAAAATGCATTAAACGTGTCATCCTTTTGTCTATATATGTTTTTAGGGATGCTTCATCATGCTACATTCATATAACTTGTTCTGATTTGGTTTTACAATTAAACAAGTTTCAGGCAATGCCAGGGTATTACTTTTAAAATGGTGATGAAATTGCATTCTGCAAAACCCACAAAAATGTCACATTGAAAACTTTGTTTGAATGCAATTTAGCCTGAAATAAAAGAAGCTTGGATATACAACAAAGATGACACTCATTATTGCACGAGGAATGGTAAGTGAAGGTATCATTGCACATGGCAATGGAATACTCTGGGAAATACAATACTGCTGTTTGTATTAGTATATCTGAAGGAAAAAATAAAAAATCAAAGAAAAAGAAAAATTGAAATACCATCAGTAGAATAGAATATGTGCGTATATCAGTAAGAACTAATGAAAACAATTATCTCACAACATCATATCAAGAGTAGTATAGAAATCAAGCTGTAGTGAAAATTTCTTGAGTGGAATATAAGAAGCTGGAAGGATTAGTTTAAATTGAGTGAACGTTGTGTGAGGTAACAAAGGGGAAATACCCAGGCCGGAATGGATTCCAGAATTCATTAGACGCGAAGTCTGGGTGGGCTTAGTTGAGAAGCAGATTATTTAGGAACAAAATTTGAAATTTGAGACATTGTTTGATAATATGGAAAATCCAAAAGGCGATAATCAAATATCACATATGTTTAATGCAAAAGTGAATGACCCTAT
Organism: Torreya grandis; assembly: GCA_037957365.1. Classification (NCBI taxonomy): domain Eukaryota; kingdom Viridiplantae; phylum Streptophyta; class Pinopsida; order Cupressales; family Taxaceae; genus Torreya; species Torreya grandis. The sequence goes on from JARHVA010000153.1 coordinate 713,380, forward strand.
TATGTATTGTAAGCACTATACATCAATATGGGATGCTAATCAAAAAGCAGATGAAGCAAATAAAATAAAAGCATTTTCAACCACTGTAAGCTGTGCAACATTAGATTGGTACAATGCTTAGAGAATTTTCACTATGCGGGAAGATTATGAAGTATAAATCATCAAAGGGAGATAATGAAACTACATGTGTTAAAACATTCAATGAGAGAATTTGTAACAAAATGCAATTGAAGAATGCTAAATCTCCATCTTGTTGGAACAAGGTCTAACAAAGAGTATAAGGAACTATTGTATTTGAAAGGGAAGCTCCTAAATTTTGAGAGAGTTAAGTGCGTGCTTCCAAAAAATTATGAATTTGTTTCAAGAGAGCTATAGCTTTAGAGTCAGAAGATTGGATCAAATAGCAAAAGTTATTGATTTTGATAATGATGACAAAGAGTCTAAAATTAAAAAATGCTCATGGAATTAATAAAAAGTGGTAGATGAGTTTGAAGAACTATACTTGGGAAAACAAAAGAATGTAAGGAAGTGTTGTATGAGAATTGCGTTGGTGAATGCGATACTAGAGAAGAATGTCCTTTATCACTGCTGATGCTCTTCGTGATGCGAATATTCAGGAGTGCCCTTTTGATGTTATAAATAAAGACCAGAAATTATATTTTTCACAAACACAATCAAATAGTGGCGAGCTTAAAAAGAATGAAAGAAATTCTATCAATCACCATGGATGCCTGAAATTAGTCAATGGGTGATCAGACAATTAATATGTATGGCATGTGGAAGTGAAAAGAATTCTCGAAAGAGAGGCTTAGAAATTCTCAAAGAAATACCAATGAGAATCAGAGAATAACTAGCGATTGCTTATCCACCATGATGATAACCAAGGAAGACCTATTGTACGATGTAGCATTTTCTAGTGATGGGGACATTTCATGGGAGATTAAACTATAATATTCATAAAGAACTGATGCGCTCCTGTGTTAGGAAATCATGATGACAAAAACTGTCCAGAGCACAAGATGCTTTAACTATAACTCAGAACTTAGCTGAGAAAGATAATCCTCATATGAATTGAAAGACACAATAGATGGCAGAAGTAAGAAAATTTATTGGTAGTTTGCATGGTAGAAGGCCTATCTATTGAAGATATGAAAGAACGATCTTTCTACCCAGCTGGTAAGCCAGTGATACTGATTTTCATCTTGGCAATGGTCAAGAGTCTCGACCAACTGATGGATGTGACATTTGGGCGGTTGGTGGTTAGATAGGAAACTGCCAAATTTTATGACAAACGAGTTAATAAGAATCCTGAGTGGCTGGTGGGAATGATTTTGGGCCAGGGAGCGGTTAGTCACTTGAAAGGAAGCTGGATTGGTTGGCAGAAAAGAGCCTTGACCAGCTGGTGGGCAACTTGTGCACGGTGAAAATATGACTGATAGCAATAATAAACACAGCACATACAATATTCAAAGGAGCTTAACTTACAAGAACAATTTTTGACAAGTAAACAATTTCGTTGAAGACGTGTTACACATGACTATTCCTGTACCTTTACAAGTTCTAATCAAAACGACATTTTACTTAATTATGATTATCCTTCCACAACTAGATACCATAGATGAGTGTGTGAATCTTCAAAAAATCATGTATGTTGAGAAAGACGTTTCCCCGCTAGTTACTGTCAATATACTGAGATTTACATTAACAAATGTAATTCTTGATGGTTTTAGCTTTTGCTGGAAGAAATTCAGCAGCACTGAGGAAATCAAATTTGTCGAATCTTAAATTACATTAAGAATGACTGATTGTAGAAGAATAAAACCAGTGGACATTTTAAAGGCACATCACATTTGAATAGCAGGCCTGCTATTTTGTGTGGACATTGGAGTGACGTTGTTGGTTATTCTGCTGGATCATTTTTCTATATCTCATATATTGCATTGACCAACATCACACAATCTTGTTACATGCTTTTCCTGTTTATCCAAATACAACTGCCAGTCTGATATTATAATTTTGGTTCAGTGATAACTAATTTTAACTGGAATATTGGACTGAATCCTAAAGATAGGTGCTCCCATGTCATGCTATTGACATGCAACATAGTGGGCAGTCTAAGAGGCAAAGATGAAAGCATGTAACTATTTGCATTGTGGAGCAACACATGTTTTATGATTCATCTTGTAAGAGATGGTCCACGCTATATGGTAAATGAATTGATCTTGATGATCTCCATTGACATCTTTCTTTTTTTCTTTTGCCCATCCTACTTACACAAAAATACCCAATACAATGAAATGAGATCCTTGGTATTTGTCAAATAAGAGCCCACTTGCTTCCATGTTTACTGATAACTTTTACAGATTTCAAGAAACTTATTTGAGGTTAATGGGGGCAGGTGTCTTAGATTCTTTACTGCATTACAATTTTGTTTCTGGGACCATTGAACAATTTCGTTTTTCATTCTATGGTTTTTCACTTCTTTTGTTATTAATGACAGGTACTATCGCATGTTTGAGGCAACACAGGATGGGCTTGGCAAGAATGCAAGTGTCCACAGTATACATGGGTCATTGCTTGCAGTGGGGGAACTTTTAAGGTACATAATATTATTAACCTTAGTTTTTGTTATGCAGTTTTTTATTTATGTCTTGCGTCTTCGTATACTTTTATACTTTAGTTCTCATGAAATTTGAGAAGGGTTCTAACCCTTTTCAAGCTGAAGATTGCAAATTATTTATTCCTTATGTTCGAGTATTTATACCTTCAACTTTAAATAAATTCATGTCAATTATTGAATGATCTCAAATCAACTATCTGGAGCAAAAATGAACTGTGTTTTGAAATTACGCTTCTCTGATATTACCATAATGTGATTTCATGGTAATAATTTTTTAATCTTTTCTTTAATGTGGATTACTCTGATATCTGCTTTCACCAGGAATACAGGAGAGTTTATGATGTCAAGGTACAAGGAAGTTGCAGATATCGTTTTTAAATATCGAGAGCACAAGGACAGGCTTGTACGGCGCAGCATTACATCATTGCTACCTAGAATTGCGCATTTTCTGCGTGATCGTTTTGTTACTTCTTATCTTGAGGTGATTTCAGTGTATAATTTTCTCATTTGCATGATGGAAACTGCAGGTGGTGCTGTTCAAAACAATGATACCTTTAAACTACTTTCATCATGATTCATGTCTAATAGGATAACAGAGTCGCCATATTATATATAGAGATTGCCCTTGCTTGAATACCAGGAATGGTGCATCACATGTATTCTAATTTTCGTTACTTCGGTATATCTGCACCTGGATGGGGCAGATATGCATGGATCATATTCTTGCAGTGCTCCGGACTCCAGCAGAACGTGCAAGTGGATTTGTTGCTCTTGGTGAAATGGCTGAAGCTCTAGATGGAGAATTGATTCACTATTTGCCGACAATTACCTCACTTATACGTGAAGCTGTAATATGTTGTGAATGTTTCTTTGTGCTTCTGCAATATTATCAAGTTGAGAAGATCTTTCACTTTATTATTTAATTGTGAAATTTGGCAGATTGCTCCACGCAGAGGCAAGCCCTCAATGGAAGCCCTGGCATGTATAGGAAGTCTCGCGAAAGCTATGGGACCTGCTATGGAAACGCATGTACGAAGCTTATTGGACGCCATGTTTTCTTCTGGTCTGTCACCTACACTGGTTGAAGCCCTTGATCAGATAGCTTCTAGGTAACTTACCCAGGAGTAAATCAAAGTATCATTTGTCTATTTGGAATTATTTGAGTTATACAAGCATTGTACATAATTTCAAGACAGATGTTTGTTATAAAACGTGAGATATTGTACTATTACATTTGTTTGTCTGTTTTTTCTCTCTATATTTCGGATTTCTAGATTCTTTTTTCATTTATGCAAGTATTTGACAGCAATTTCTGTAACTTTTCCAGTTTACCTTCATTACTGCCAACACTACAAGAGTGGTTACTTGATTACACATCTATAGTGTTGTCCAAAACACTGTATCACACAGTGAGGTCTGGCAGAGCAGTAGTTCGTTCCAACACATTCGTCAGTCCTCAACAAATTTTGGATGTCAGTGTTCCTGCTCTAGTACAGCTTGCATTGAGAACACTAGCAAACTTCAATTTCAAGGTTGGTTTTCCATGGAATTTCAATTGCAAGAACAGTTCTGATACAGTTCCATATATTGATATCTTCATGGAAGTTGTAACTTTCCTTGTCAATCCAGGGTCACGAACTTCTTGAATTTACAAGAGATACGGTTGTTCTTTACTTGGAGGATGAAGATGGCGCAACACGAAGAGATGCTGCAATATGTTCTTGTAAGCTAGTGGAGAATTCCTTTTTGTCTGGATCTATGTCCTCACAATTTAGTGCAAGCCGAGCTGGCCGCCCTGGTGGAGGAAGGAGATGCCTTCTTGTTGAAGAAGTAGGTTTTAATAATAGTATTTATTTTCCTCTATTCATTGTCTCCATTCAACTCTTTGATTCAATATGTGTGTTTATTTGTTGATTTGATTGCAAATTTCAATTGTCTTCATACAACTTAAAATTTTACAGTTCTTGTTTCGCATTTTACTTTACAGAATGCAAAAATTTGTACTTGATACTTTCTGGCAGTATACAAAATTTCTGTGTTAATGATCTCATGGTGCATTGTAAAGATCTATTTTTCTGCGTCTGGCAAATTTCATTAATAAAAATTGGGAAAAGTGATTATCTATTCTTCTTGAAAAGAATGAAAGATTCTGCGAATTAAATGGATTCACCAGGTCAAAAGAAATGCTCGGTGTATATTGAAAGTATATTAATTTGAAGGCTGTGCCCTTCCTGAGATGTTTCTAAATTGAGGAGTGCTGGGTTATCAATAGTCTCTCAGCATCATTTTTTTTTGCCAAACTTCGCTGCCATTCTTCTCAGCATGCTGCTCAATAAAAGTGTACAATAAACTTTACCTTTGTAATAAAGACTAGTTTATAAAACTAGTTTTTCTATCTTCTCTGTCAGCCATGTTGCTTGATAAACGTATACTATAAACTTTGCCTTCATAAACTATTTAAAATTATAAAATACAGATTAGTTTATAAAAATGGTTCTTTTTATCTTCTTTCTTCACATGCTGCTCAATAAAACTATGCACTAAACTTTACTTAGATATATTATAGAGAGAATATATTAAAAAAAGTCTTCTGTTAACTAGGTATTTTTTTATAAAATGCTCTTTAAAAGAATATGATACAAAGAAATTTTACCTTAGCAAATTATATAACAAAAACTTAGGTTTTAAAAATACTTTTAGAAGCGTTTTTCTATAAAATTGAAAATATTGAACTATATTAATAAGAAGCTTTACCTAATAAAATAGTCTATTTTATGTTTTAAAAAACTATCCTTTTAGTCCATAAAACATTTAAAGAACTGTTTAATTTTTTAATTCAAATTTAATCACAATTTTTCCCCTACATTTTTGCTGGCAATTTTTTTCCAAAATTTATCATCGTCAAATCTGAACTCAATTTTGAACAAGGCATTTTGGGTTAAGATTATTTAGCATGCTAGGAAGTTAGTAGAGATGTGTTGAAGAATGAAGGCACCTTGCTCTGTTATTGTTGATGCGTATGATTTCTTGGTATGTGGCTACTGCAGGTTATAGAGAAGCTCTTGATTGCAGCTGTTGCAGATGCAGATGTTGGTGTACGGAAGTCAGTTTTTGTTTCTTTGCATGCTAATGGTGGCTTTGATGAGTTTTTGGCACAAGCTGACAGTTTACGTGCAATATTTGTTGCTCTTAATGATGAGGTACTGACTTATGTTATAGCTGCTTCATTGGAACTTAAATCCATTTAAACGATTTTCAATTAAAATCCATGCTAGCTCATGATGGTTCACACAATTTCAGCAAATTCCTTTGTTATCCTCGACATTACAACCATAGTTCCTTGGCCCATTTTCAGCCAATATTTGGAAACTTTTAACCCTTTTGAAATTCAGAAGTGTTCTCTCCTGAATTTTATTTGTCATTTTCTATGTTGTGCATGCTTCCAACAGTATACATTTTCCCTTTTTGGGGTGTGTTTCCAAGAAATTATGCAAAAAAGTTGTATTGAGAATGCATATAGTGTTTGGGTCAGAAAAAAATTAAAGGACCGAAATATTTATATTTTACTATTTACACATTGTAATTTCAGCAAAAAAGTTGTATTGAGAATGCATATAGTGTTTGGGTCAGAAAAAAATTAAAGGACCGAAATATTTATATTTTACTATTTACACATTGTAATTTCATAAAATACGAAGAGTATTCATTATCCACAAACATTCTTTAGACTTATACAAATTGTTATTTGTTACTGTGAATTTTGTTTAGTGTATTCTAGTTGGGTTTACTGTATTAAACACGTGGCTACTGTTCATGGAATAATTGTCTATTGGTGATTGTTAAATCTTAAGAAACTCATAAAACAATTATTCTGGGAAGTTTAGTCCATAAATTATTTTTTGGTCTATGTGTAACAATAACGTAGTATAAACTTGTACGTTTCTCGGAGGTTCTATATTACAAGACTATCTTGTCTCGACTCTTGCATTCAGTAATTAAGGAGCTATCATGATATCTTCTGTAAATGAGGAGGTATCATTATATCTTAAGGGAGGGAGAGATGGGGGTAGGGAGGGGTTGAGGAAGGGGAGGAGGCAGGGAGGGTCATTTTCTGTTATGGAGACCAAAGGCTTAATGCCTTTTACCTTTCGGAAATAGGTACTTTCAAACATCAAACTTTGCAAGGGACTGCTATGACCACCATAATATTACAAAAACTTCTTCATAGAACATCACATTCAAAACTGTCTTCTTTAGCTTATGTAAGGTTTTGGGGGAGCTAAGCGCTCATCCCTTATTGTTATCACTAGCACAAATAGTGATAGATCTATAAGACGATGCCCCCATTGCTAGCATCCACCAGAGCATTTCAATCTTAAAAATATGCATATGATGTAGAGGGTTGGCTATTGTTCCCTATTCATAGTCTAGATAAGAAGGGCAGATGCACTTTACCAGTTTCTCTTTACATCTGTATAAGTGCTGACCTTGTATGCTAGGAGAACCATGGTAGAAGTACCATACTTTCTTCTTGGATTGTTCAATCGGGCCCTCTTAGCCCATGCCATTTTCATGGAGGCATTATTAGAATTAGCATTGGCTCCCTTGTCTTGGTCCATAAGGATGCTGGCCCTTCTGCTTTTAAGTCTAACGCAGGTTAGATCATTATTCTCAATCAATACTGTTCTCTTGGCTCTCATAGTGGCTCTTTTTAATAGAGGGCCTTCCTTTCATAGGATCGTTTCTTATTATATGGATTTGGATTGTTATGTACCTAATTAAATATCATTATTTACCAAGGATCACTATGAAGAAGCACAACCAATCACTCTATAGGGATATGGCAACTACAAGCCCAAGTTAGAAAAGTTATTAATGAAGAAAAAATATATTTTAAAGAAGTTTTAAGTCTAAGCATTAACTTTAAAAGTTACAAGGGTTAAAGAAAAAAGATGATGTGAACCTTCCTGCAACAGATTAAACCAATACTGAAATATAAAGAAATTATATTGCGAATGAAATGGAAGATAATAACTATATTGCATTAGAAAAGAGCAAAATTGTATTGCAATATTACTGGTCTTTTCAAGAGAGCAATCTCCTTTGATCAAGCTCAATACAATATAATTCATGAATGCCTTGACACTAGGATGTGCTTCAAATTCATACTAATTCTATGCCAGCCAACTACTATTTCCCATGCATGTGGGATTATTCTAAATAGCTCAAGGGATGACTTACAAAGCATATGCGTCTGTAGCTTTTATTAATAACAATGATTAAAAAGAAAAGAGTTAGGATGAAGGGTTCCTAACATGCTCTCTCCCTTAAAAAGCTTTGCCTTCAAAGCTAAATATTATGAAATTGCTGCTGAATTTGGAGAAGGGGTTCCCAAGTTGCATCTTCTTATTGCATTGCTTGCCCTTGGACTAGAATCTCAGTGATGGTCTGGTTGCAAAGCTAGTGAGAGCGGTTATCCAAGATAGCTTTAGGGTTGAGAAGGATGGATCCTTCGGTATCGAGCTCGCGAAGTACTATCGGAGCTGTGACATGTTGTCCAAGGACTTCCTTCAGACTAGAGACATGAAAAATAGGATTAACTCAAGAAAGGGGAAGTTCTAGCTTGTAGATGACAAGACCAATCTGTCGAAGAACCTTATAAGGTCCATAGAAGTTTGGAGTTAGTTTTTGGCAACCCTTCATTTTCAAGGAGGACTACTTATAAGGCTATGATATGAGGAAAGCCATAATGCCTGGTTGGAAGGCAAATTTCGAGTGGTGCTGATCAACCTGTTGTTTCATGCTATTTTGAGCCAGGTTGAAATTTTCCTTGAGGACTTGAAGAACATTCCACTGCACACTGCGAGTGGTGTCAATTGCTTGCACATGAGAACTACCTCGAAGATAAGAGAGGAGAAAGGGTGTTTTTGATTAGAGACTGCTTCGTAAGGGGACATTTTGGCGGCTGTGTGACATGTGATGTTGTACCACCATTGAACAATTGATAACCACTTGATGCAATGATGTTATTGGTTAGAGGCGAAACATTAGAGATTCAACATGTGTTGACATGTTCTGTTTGGTCCTCTGTTTGTGGGGGATATCTAGAGCTCATTTTTAGTTGTGTTTTTGTTCTTTTGAATAATTCTTGCCAGAAAGGACTTGTAAAAAGCGAGTCACGATCAAAGTTAATAGAAGTAGGAATGCCATGAAGGCGAAAACTTTGGTCAAGGAAGGTTTGGGTGATGGCGGAGTAGGTGTAGGAATGGGCCAAGGCATATAAATGGGCATATTTGTAGGGGCGATCCACCACCACCAAAATGACTCATTTGCCCCCAAATTTCGAAAGGCTCTCAACTATATCCATTGAAATATGTGTTTAGAGCCGTGTAGGAATGGGTAGGGGTTGGAGTAATCCTGGAGTTGCCACTATTTCATCCTTGTGATGCTAACAGGGATTACATTCTTCGACAAATTTCTTGATGTTTTGCTTAATTCCTTGGCAAAAGAAATTCCAATGAACTTGCTCCTATGTTTTTAGAAAACTCAAATGACCAACTAAGGGTGAGACATGCAGTTCAAGCATAATCTTGTTTTGCATCCCTAACGGGGTCAGCAGACAATTGTTGGATGCGTTGTTGTGTGGTAGTGTCCTAGTGCCACTCTTGTTGAATGTCGTTCATCCATTTTGGAATGGGTACAAATAATGCACATGGCGTTGCTTGTTGGTCAAAATTTGCGAGAGAGTATCTACAAAACATTCTCCTTTCCCTTCTTATAGGTGATTTTGTAATCATGCCCCATCAATTTGGTGACCCATTTTTGTTGATCTGGTGAGGAGGCTCTTTGTTCCAAGAGTATTTGAGACTATGATGATCTGTTTGATGCATAAATGTTGTTCTACCAGATATGGCCATCACTTGTTGACGACATGGAGTATGGTCATTGTTGCCTTTTCATATGTAAAATGTACTAGATTTCACCTAGTGAGAGCCTTGCTGGTAAATGTGATGGGTTGTCCTTCTTGCATGAGGATGGCGTTGAGTCTATTGCCACATGCATCGCTTTCAATGATGAAGGTCTTGGAGAAATTTGGGATTTCTATCAAAACCATGTTATGTTGCTTCAGACCAAGAATAAATGTCCTTTTTGAGCTTTGCAGTCAATGGGGCAATGATTTTTCCTTAGTCCTTGACAAACTTCCTTTAGTACCTTGTGAGGCACAAAAATCTGCAAAGGCTTTGAGCGTCTTGGATTTTGGCCAAATTTTCATGGCTTCAATTTTCTTGGGGTCAACTTTGACTCCGATTGTTGAAACGATATGCTAGAGGTACTCAACGTCGTGATAACCAAAAGAGCACTTGGATCGTTTTGCACATAACTAGTGGTCAGAGAGAAGTTGTAATGATGTTTCCAAGTTTTGCTATAGATTATGATATCATCAAAGAAGACCAAGATGAATTTCTAGAGGAAGGGTCAAAAGAGTTAATTTATCAAGCCTTGAAATGTGGATGGGGTGTTGGTTAGCTTGAAGGGCATGACCAAAAACTCATAGTGGCCATCATTATAAGAATTTATGTGAAGCCATAAGCCATGTAGTTGAATTACAAAGAGAGCCATATAAACAACTCAAGACTTACTACAAAGTAGGAAGACTAGTTTAGCATAAATAACCAACTATTAACCATAAGATTAATTTAAGCTTGATGGTGAATCTGTTGGAATATTGTCATTGATGTCAAAGGCAAAGTGAAGGGCAAGCAACAATAGCTTCAGACTCGTCTAGAGCTTTAGACTCACTCAATAGCTTTGGACTCGCCTAGAGATTCAGACTCACTCAGTAGCTTCGGACTCACCCAGTTAGCAACTCCTAATTCACCTAGTGTGAAGAGCAACGATTGAAGATTAAAGGATCAACGATTTCATTAGAGGGGCCACGTTTTGGCTAAGGAGGCCTACGATTTACCTTAGAGGGCAGCGCTTATGTTTGTGGGGCAGCATTATATTTAATATGGGCTGACTCATATGTTTATAATGATTTAATTGTGTTAATTAAATGAAAGGGTGTGAAGTTTAAAAGGTGTGTCTCTCTTTGAAAGGACATGAAGTGGATATAAAAGGGAGTAGAAAGGATTGAAATAAAATAGAATGGAATTGAGAAAATACATCTTTTGAGTCTATAAGGAAGAGAAGAGCAGAAAATGAAATAGAATCTTATAAGAAAAGAAGTGTGAAGTGTAGATTTATTTTAATGAAGAATATCATTTGAGAATTGTGAAAGAGAGGAGAGCATTAAGTATATAATAAAATCAGTGAGAGAGGAAGTGTAAGAGAAGCAAAGCCATCATTCGATTGAAGAAGCAATCACAGATGGTGGAATCGATTTGGCTTGGGGTTGGTGCCTCATAGTCTAGGGGTTGGTGCACCTGTGGGTCGGTGTTCACGAATTGGCCGGGTTGGTGCTTGGCGAAGGGGATTGGTGTCTCCAGTGGGTGGGTGCGCCCAAATTGATCGAGTTGGTGCTTGGCGAAGGGGATTGGTGTCTCCAGTAGGTTGGTGCTTGCAAACATTGTAACAGAGTTATATATATATATTTTGCCATGGTTTTCTCCCGAAAGGGTTTCCATGTAAATCCTGTGTTCTCTTGTGTTATTAATTGCTAGATCATGAATGTTAATGGTGGTTGTGGTTGATTTTAAAAGATTAAAAAAATTATCTTCTATTGATTCACCCCCCTCTCAGTATAAGCCTGTGCTTAACAAAATCTATGTAGGTATGAGAACTAACAACCTAACAAACTAGCTAAATAATACAGTGGCATTTCTTTAGCTAATTAATCTAACACCCTCCTTAATGACTAAATCAAATGTTTTAGTCATTATTACAATAAGATGATTAAGTCCATATATGAACTTAACCTAAGGTGTAGTCCTAGTGCCATTGCAACAATGTATCCAAATGTCCCTATTGTCTCCAATACATCTTATTGGAGGACATGGATAATGTGTCGTTGCAACCGCCAAGTAGGGTAAGGAAAGGTGCTAAGTATTGGGTTCATTTGGATTATGTTGTTCCTTGAATTGTTGTCATGTCTTGTATGTGTCATGCTTTCCCTGCTTGTATAAAGTGATCAGTTCTAACAAAAAGTTGCGAGACTCAACAAAATAGCATATCCCTTAAGGGATATTTTTGCATCGAGCTATTGAAAACCCAACACCTGCTACTTTCCATTGTTGAATAATTTTGGGACATTTATTGTTCACAACACTATTGTGCTTTTTATGTATGCCCCTTCCTCTATCACCAACCTTCATGGAAAACTTCCATTTTGGTTTGACTTTGGTCTTTGAACTTGTGCTTGGTTTCAATACTTGTGAAACAGTAGTAAGAGCAAAATTGCCCTGCTTTTTAGCTTGCACCCTCTATTTTTCTGACCTTGTAGATTGCCCTTCCAACAAGTAAGGCAATTTATCTTTCCTTACATCTTTCATCGTGGTATGGTACCACTTAGGCCTTTTGTGTTGGTCTTCTTGATTTGATAGTGAAGAGCGAGAAACAGTGTCTTCACCACTATAACTTGACTCTTCTGGTTTTTCCATCTTTGAACCTTGTTCAAAGCTAGTACCAAAACTTGTTCCAGAAACATCATCAGCATGTAGCAATACATTACTATTAGTAGATTGACCATTATCATAAAAGAATGGTACTTTCTTATCTACATCAACATTTTTACTAACCACAATTTTGTATGTAGAGACATTTAGCCTTTTGTATGCATCTGTTTGCTCACAATAACCAACAAACATGTATACTTTGCCCAATATAGAAGTGGTGGATCCAAAAACACGAAAATTACTTACATAAAGTGTTCTTCTAGACTATGCTTCTTCTGGCGTTACATTCTACAAGGCTTGTGTGGGACTTCTGTTGAGAGTGTACACAACTTCTGCCTAGTACTGATACGGTAAATTGTGGCTATCCACCATAAATCATGCCATCTCCATGATTGCCCTATTCTGTTTTGCGATGTCTTCATTTTGTTGTGTAGAATATTGCCTGTGTATACCTTCTTTCTTGCATAATTCTTTGAATCTTTCAAAGAAGAACTTGTCCCCATTAATTGATCTAAGAGTTTTTACACTTTTCCCTTCTGTTTTTCTACCATAGCTTTCCAAACAACAAAGTTAGAGAAACATTTTAATTATCTATGAAGAAAAAGAATCCACATTTTCCTAGAAAAGTCATCTACAAGAAACAAGTAATACAAAGCTCCATATATTGAAGTGTCCGCATTGGACCATGCAAACCCACATGTACCAAATCCAATGCACTTTTAGCTCTTTGTTCTTTATTAGTGTCAAATGAATCTGAAAATTAGTTATTTACCTGACATCTTGAACATGCATTCCGACTTTTGTCAATAGAAAACATTCCATTCACCATGTCAGTTTGAAGTAATGTATGCAAATGTTGATAACCGAGGCGACCATACCTTTTATGCCATAGTTCACTAGTGCTTTCAATTGCTGCTAGTGGATGTTTTTTTGTTGTTTTGGGATTAGTCAACTTATACAATCTCTTGTTACCAATATCAACAACAATAACTTTCTGTTCATGACGATTACTAACCATGCATTTGTTTCTTTTAAATTCCATGCCAAGGTTAGGATTTACAATTATTTCACTTATGGAAAGAAGATTTTTTTCATGTCAGGAACAAACTGAACATTTTGAAAAGTGTAAGTAACAAAATTCAATGAAATATGAACATCTCCATATCCTTTCACATAGTGAATGCAACCATCACCTAAGGAAACTGATTCATTGCAACTATTATCTTCTATAAAGTTTACATACCAGTCTTTATGACACGTGTATTGTCTTTATGCATTTGAGTTAAAATACCACATTATTGACTCCACTGACTAATTTTGTGTTGCCACAAATGCAAACTCACCCGTTGAACTTTGTTCCTCTTCTTAAGCCAATTTGCAAATTGTGACATGTTTTTATTATTTTTCAAATCATATTGTCGCTTACGACAATCTTTTTTCACGTGACCAAGGTCCTTACGATAAACACTTATATCTAGATTTCTTTGAATTACTTGCATTGCTTTTGGAGGTGTTTGTCGAGGAGTTGTTTGTATTCAAGTGTTTTCCTTTGCTCTTTGACTGTTTCATGAACACACTTTATGTAGAAACTGATGTTGAAGCAATTGAATGTTCTTTACTCCTTTTTTTCTGCATGAGAAGTGTAGACAACTTCTCAAAATCAAGGGTCTATGTCTCCGTGATCATGTGAAGTGACTCAACAAATGAGTCATATGATGGCCGCAAGTTTCTGCTTTACCAAAACAATCAGGGCTTGCTCATCTGCAGGATTATCAACTGCTTTCAGTTGATCACATGTCCTTCAATTGCAATAAGAATTCAAAAATAGAACCACCTTCCTGCATCTTAGTTGAAAACAACAATTTTTTCAAGTACAATAACCTTTCGGCTTTAGAACCCTGGTATTTAGCTGTAAGATGTTTCCATAAATCAGAAGAAATTGCACCAATCAAATTGTAATGGCGCCTTCCTTCTTCCTCCAGCAAAAGTTTCTTACCTCAGAGCATCTTCAAAACACCTTATTCTCAACTACGAAACCTTGTACTGGTTTATCTTGACTGTTAAACCTTCTAGGTGCCATACAGCTGCTCCAATCTCAGAGAATGGTGCTCTTCTTTGCTTGGTTTCTTCTACAACAGCACACAATTGATAATGACACTTATTTCTTTGTATAGATCTCCTCAAAGCATATTTAATCCATAGCAATTTAATAAAAAGTTCAGCGCAGCTCTTCCCATATCAGTTCATCATGTACATATACAAAATCCAAATAACATATAAACATATAATATGCTTTTCAGAACACCAAAATGGCTCGCTTCAGTTCTAGAATGCGTTCTTTTTCTTACTGGGGTACAGTCCTTGAAAGTACTTGAATGTGATGGTCCTTAGGTCGTTGAGGTGGTAAGCCTATTGGCTCCTCAAATACTGCTGCATGTTTGACTAAAATATTTTGCAAGTCATTTGGTTGGCTATAATCAATTTCTCTAATGAATAAAATAGTAGCAATATGACTGAATGTTTGGTGGTACAGTCTCTAGAAGTAGTTGAATGTGATGGTCCTCCGGTCGTTAAGGCGGTAAGCCTATTGGCTCCTCAAATACTGCCACATGTTTGACTAAAATATTTAGCAAGTCATTTGGCTGGCTGGAATAAAGAGACTCCTTGAGCTAATAGAACAGGGTTGACCAATGATCCCATGAGAGCTCTTCTTAAAGAGCCTCTCCATATGGTGTGAGTTTATGACACTGGTTGATCCCAACAAGAGGCTCTCCGGTGTATACTGCTGCCCATTATTGGAGAATTTACATCCGGAGTTTTTAGAAGTCCCACAAAATTTGTGCAAGGGTGTGTAGACATTGATCCCCAAGAACTACATCATATCTTTCCAAGGGTAAAACAAACAGGTCTGATTTGAGATTATAGTCCCCCATTGAAATACAAACATTACGAGATTTTCCTTCACAAGGCAATTCTCCCCCTTTAGCAATCATAACTTCAAACCCTGAACATGGGTACACAAAACAATTGGTTTGTTTAGTTAGCTGAGGGTCAATGAAATAATGCATGTTGTCCGATTCAATGAGCATAGCGAGGGGGTGCTTCTTGAAATATCCTTTTACTTTCATAGTTTGAGGAGTGGTTACCCCTACCAAGGCATGAACTGAAATATCTAGTTGGGGATACGTATGGCTGGGATCTTCTACTTCTTGTTGCTCTTCTTGGGACTCTTGAGCATCTTCCCATTCATTAGTGTTAGAAGGTGACTTGACATTGAGTAAATAGATTATTTGTTCAACACATTTTTGGCCTCAAGTGAATGTTTTATCACAATTACAACACAACTCTTTTTCTTGACGAGCTCACTTTTCAGCCTCAATAAGGTGTTTAATGAGGGTTGCTTTTGGAGCTGCGGCTGTTATGTTATGTTGTGATGGGGATGGTTTGAAGGGAACAAAATTGGGATAATGGTGTTGGGCTGTGAGCTTATCTTCCCGAACTTGGTCAACCCAAGATCTTCCATCATGTCCTTAGGCTTGAACATTTTTACCTCGATGCAAACCATTATCTTTGAGGCCATTGATGAATCAACTCTTGAAAAAATTGTCAGATAATCCTTTAGTCTGATTTGCCATTTTTTAAAATTCAGTTTGGTATTCTCGAACCATTCCAGTTTGCCGGAGTTTGATAAGGGCTTTGGTGAAATCTTTATAGGCGTTGGGCCAAATCAAACCAACAATAGTTTCACAAAATCATCCCAAGTTGGTTCTTCAAGAAAATTTTGATATCGTGAGTACCATTGGACGACTTCCTTTTCTAAGTGAAAAGAGGTGATGGGTACTTTGTTCACCCCCCATATATTTTGTAGACTAAAATTTTGTTCGTCATGGTAAATCCAACTTGTAGGGTCGGTACCCTCAAATTTAGGGAATTCAAATTTTGGGCCACTCAACATGTTTCCTG
The DNA here is from genome assembly GCA_037957365.1 of Torreya grandis. Lineage (NCBI taxonomy): Eukaryota > Viridiplantae > Streptophyta > Pinopsida > Cupressales > Taxaceae > Torreya > Torreya grandis. Next base: position 729,577 of record JARHVA010000153.1, read on the forward strand.
ATGAGAATTTGTTCTTAGAATGCTTGTCACCTTTGAGCTTAAATTTTTTGCATCGAGGCTATGGATTGTTTGTTGCAGTTAAGTGACTAGGAAATTTAAGTTGGCAACTTCTTGCTCCATGTTCTTGGTTTTAGATTGGGTTGTCACAACCATCACAAAAGGGGTCTTGGGGCTCTGAAAAATTCTTATTGGAGCTATATATGCAAATGGTCAGTTTGATGAGATGATCACAAGAATATATGTATCCCTAGGGCAGCATAAAATTTCTAGACTTTTTATGTATGTTAAAAGACTACCCTGTGAGGGAAAATTTGTGTGGAATTTGCGTATCCTGCATCGGTTTGAAAATAAATGCCCTGAAATATTCTATCTTTGCTTTGTAACCCCCTTGTTTAGACATTTCTGTTGACTGTTCTGATTGGTTGAATTTTGTAATTCCTAGCTGTACTTTGTGCATTTTGCTATCTTGTTTTTGAGGGGTATCAACTGGCTACGTTGTTTGGATACGGGTACGAGTATGGGTACGGGTACGATTCGGGTACGCGGGTATGTCATTTTTCAAAAACCTTGATTTGGATACGTCGTGGGTACGTCTCTATATATATATTTAACATATATATATATATATATATATATATATATATATATATATATATATATATATATATATATATATTTAAAAGAATTTTAAAATTAAAAATAAAATATAAATACTACCTAAAGATATAGTAAACTGTAAATTTAAAATAAAATATAAATTATAATATTAAAAATGTAAAAAACTAAATAGTATATAGTTTAAATTTTTAATATTAAATTTTATTTTATTTTTAATAGTTATATTATATTTTTAATATTTTATTATATATATATTTTAATATTTTATTGTATATCTTATTTGTTTTAAAATATTTAAAGTTTTTAAAACTAAATATTTATATATTTTTTAATTTATAAATTATATTCTATATTTATATATTCAAATATTATTTATTTTTTAATTTTTTTTAGTTGTTTTTAAGTTTTTAAATTTTTATTTTATATTTTATTATATATATTTTTTAATATTTAATTGTATATCTTATTTGTTTTTAAAATATTTAAAGTTTTTAAAACTAAATATTTATATATTTTTTAATTTATAAATTATAGTTTATATTTATATATGAATATATTGTTTGAATTTAATGGTATTTAAATTATTAATATAAAATTTTATTTTATTTTTAATAGTTATATTATATTAAATGAAAAATTTAAAATTAATTAATTTGATCCGCTTCGTTTCCACTTATTTCCCAACTCGAGCATCCGGAATTGTTTGCGGGCAAAGGCGGGGAACAATATCTTTCCCGTCTTTTCACTTGCTTTCCCGCAAGGGCATTCGAAGAACACCCTCCCCCCATAGTAGTTATAAGTTAAAATCCATGCCACGATTCTCGTAAGGATCCCATTATATTGATCAAGCGCATTTTTTCAAGTGCAAATCGCACTAAAAAGGCAACTTCGACAACGTTCTGAACACAGTGCTTAAGTGTTTAGGGTTTTTTTGCGCGTTTTCTATTTTTTTTTTTGGTTTTCCGCGACAGTTGCCGAAAATTTTCGGGGATGCCCCGGAGGCGCCCGCCGGCGTGCCGGACGTTTCCGGCACGCCGGCGGGCGCCTCTGGGACGCCTTCGGGCGTCCCCGGGACCTCCCCATGCGGGAGGCGCCTCCGAACAGGGGCGTCGGGTTGGGGGGCGTACCCCTGCAACACAGTGAACTGGGGGTAGTTTCTTTCAACTCCAAATTACTAGGGTATAATAGAGTTAGGCGAAAATGGGTAGAGCTTCTATAAGGTGTGTGTAGGTTGTGGGCTCGCATTCAGACTTATCCGTTCGTAAACAGTATTAGCTCAATGTTTTAGAGCACTAACTACGGAGGGTAGACTGTACTCGTAGCCCACTATCTTGTCTCCGAGATTGGTTGCAAGGATTTCTTGGGGTGGACCGCTTACTAGTGCACCACAAGTAATAGATAATTGAAGGCTTCCTATGGCTAAGCTTCTAAAATAACTACGGGGTCTTCTAATACACCCAAAGGTACATAGAAGCTCAATTTCATGTAAAATTGTTGTCTAGGAGCATGTAGTGATGGGTTAAATCCCACCCCACTTCACACACGGATCTTGTGTTCTTGGCAAAAACAACAACTTTCAATGATATTTTAAAACCCTGGCACAAGGTTTTTTACCTAAAAAAGAAAATAACTACTGCAAAGAAAAGAATTGCTAGGTTTGTGTGAGGAGGCTTTGTGCCACTACTACTGAACCACTTTTGATCACCAAATTTTTGCTTAAGGCGAGGTGAGAGCATATGGTAGATAGTTGCAAAGAGCCCTAAAATAATATTGTTGTTGAGGAACATAGCTTTGGAAAGAGCTTTGATACCGGCTGATACGAATTTTCCTTTAACAAATTAAACCAATACCGAAATACAAATAAATTATATTGCGAATAAAATGAAGATAACTATAATAAGAGCTAAATTGTATTACAACATTGTTGGCCTCTTCAAGGTGGCAACTCCATTGAGCAAGTTCGATACAATATAATTCATGAATGCCTTTACACTAGTCTATTCTCTTAATTTATACTAATTCTATGCTAGCCAACTAGTACTTCCCATCCATGTGGGATTATTTTAAATAGCTTTTATTTATAACAATGATTAAAAAGAAAAAGTTAAGACGAAGGGGTCCTAACAAAAGAAAAATAGAAAAAATAAAAAAGGTGTGTGGCTTAGAAAATGTGTCCTCCTTAATAAAAGTATCCATCTTTTTCTGCCCTATACAGGTAATTAAAATTTTCTAAGGGTTCAACTAAGATCATTAGTGTTGCCTAAATTTAACAAAGTAAATTAAAACATAAGTTGGCCTAATTCAAAGATATCACAACAAATAGAAAGGTATTAAATGTAGATATTAACTTTATGGATAAAAAACCATATGAACCCTAATGTAGTAAGAGGGTATTAAACTACTTTGCATTGGGAAGTAAAAATAAAAACAAGGGTATTTATTATTTTTATAGCTTAATAAATTTAAGGGGTATTATAAATTGAGTATAAGTACCTTAACCAATCCCAAAGCAAAAACAATTATACATTATCCGAGGCATGGAGTCATTCAATAATTCTAGCAAAATCGTTTTTCTCCCAAAGTTTTCAAGGAAAGAAGATATATCCAATTGCTGGAAATTGATGCAGGAGCATCTACACAAGACATGGTCATGATTAAATTGAAATTTGAATTTATTGTATTTTCCTCTAAAATGTTAAAATTAAGGAGTAATTGTAAAAAGTAAAAGTGAAAACAATAATTGTTGGGCTGTTGAGGAGAGTGGTTGAAATCTTTCAACCATAAGATATTAGTCTCTCCAAATTAGTATATTGCTGGAAATTGAAAACTGTTTGTTGTTTTAAGCCCAAGATTGGGCGTAGAAGTTAGAGGGGAGGTTGTTAAAAAAAACAAAAATATAGCAAAAAGAAATTCAGAAAAGAGAAGAGGGACGTAGAGAAGAAGAAGGTAGAAAAGGAGAAATTATTATTCAGCAAGGAGAGAGGCAGAATGATCAGCAGGCATGTAAGAATGCAGCGCTTCACAGGTATTACAAGCTTCCTTAACCATTTTCTCAGTTATTGTTGCACGCTGAACAAATTCTGATGCTGATTGATTAGTGCCGGTGCCCTTCAAGACTCCCATGTATGTTATAAATTTTGACTACAGCAGTCTTGCACAATATGAACGCGTCAAGAAACTCAAGTTGTGGAAATTGTTTTCGAAGACAATAATTGTATAGCAATACAACTGCCGCATCTGCTTGGCAACTTGATCATGGGCAGAAGGAGAAGGGTCTTCAAAGCGTCCAATTTTGTTGAGCGATGTGTGATTGATCGAATGTGGACCTTTTATATTTTGGCTTTACAGGCCATGATTATTCTTTCCTGAATTAGTCTGGCGATTCCAAGTAGAAACAAATACACTGTCCGCTAATCTTTTGTGGAGAACGTGAACAAAAAGTCCCTGATGATCATATTGGAGGTATGTTGCATAATTCTGGTATTTGAAATATTCCACAATTTTGAAGAATACACGCTATGAAATTGACAATGCTAAAAACATTATTGAATATGGAAAGGATTCTGATGTTTACAAAGTTGTCGAAGACTATATAGGAGATGAACTGAAACAGAAAATAACCAGGACCATTGAAAGTCTCTATGCTTTGCCCATTGTGTGAGAGAGCTTTTGCATGAAGCCTCGGGGTTACAACAAAGTGCAATCAAGACGAATGCGGAGAAGATTGCTGCAAAGAGGGAGATTGTTTGTTTGAAGAAGCCGTGACTGTGAAAGACCAGTATAAAAATAGTCTCATTAAAATGTTCGTAACTTTCTCATTTATTAACGAAATTGAGAAATTCAAAATGTTCTAAACAGCTGGGAATGAGCAGCATAAAACCCAGAAATCATTCTTAATGATTCATTTTAGTGAGTGAGCAGTCACGTGTAGAATGTGACGGGTTTTCCTATTGCAAATTTTTTCTATTGCACATTTAGATCAGTCTTTTATCTAAATGTTTTGTATCACATTATGAGTAATGGCTGATTTTGATTGGATTAATTTGGCAGAGCAGGAGACATGGAATTTATTAGAGTATGTTGGCATATCTTCTTTTACTTGGGTTAATTTAAAACTTGTGGCTGGAGGAGCATGGAGAGCGGTAGAGTATGAACCTAGAATAAAATGAGATAAAGCATGAATGGATTCATTGATATAATCATAAGTGAATGTTTGTAAAGTATGCATTGGTTTCTATCATTTTAATATAAGACCAGACTAAGGACAGTTTCATCATTATTTGGTATCAGAGCAGAATGAAGGTCAGGGTCCCATCAGAAATTTTATCAAGAACAAATGGAGGACCTTCTTCCATGTGAAATATGGCTATATCTTGGTGAAGACACAAATATATGGTGGTAAGTCTTGATTATTGGGTTAAACAAAATTTAACTTGGGATGATCTTGAGGGAACTTTCCTAAGCAAATGGTTTAGAGTGCAAATTGTGTTTTTAAAAGCTAAATTAAACAATTCGAATAATAAGATTTAGATTTCAAACCTATAAAAACAAACCTTATCCAAAACTTGAGAAGAAAGGATCTTAGAGATCATGTTTTTATGAAATCACAGCGAGGCAATTCTTAATCAAGCTAAATGTTTGGAGTTTGAAAATAAAAGTCTACAAAAAAAAATCATTATCCTTCGATAATGAAACTTTGATTGATACAATTTTGTTTCAATTGATAAAAATAGTTCAACCCAATGTTTAAAACTTTACCAAAAAAGAATACAAATTGAGACGAAGTTACTAAATAACAACACTTCCAAATGAGATAACTCTTGCAAAAGTTGAAAATGTTAACCAATAAGTGCAATCTAAATCTGGAATTGAACCTTATCGACACTCTAATTGGTATGATTATTCAGTTGATGCTAAAATTCTTAGAATTCTAATCCTAATCCCCAAGGTATATTGGAATTTCAGCCCAATGTATTCAGGACGAAAAAATTATAGTATTCAATGATGACGACACTCAATGCCTATGAAGATTGTTTTGGGATGGATTGATTTGTATTCAATGTGTAGCAATTGTGGAACCTTATCAAAATCTTATTGCCTCATGTATTCTATATTTGGTTTGAGTTTGAAGCCTTTCAAACACGAGAGGGCATGTTATGTACCTAATTAAAGTTTTTCTAGCTTCAAGGGTAGCTCTAAAGCAACACAAGCTATTAGTTCATAGGGACTCCACCTATTGTGCAAGTCGCTTAACATATATATATCATATGTGCCTATCTATGATTACATTCTTTTACTTATTTCAATATGTAAATATATACATATTTATTGTGTTATGTACACGTAGGCAAGTGACATGTATTTACTGACTTGTCTAAGGATTCCTTGTTTGCATTCATGCCTTACTTTCACAAGATTGTTTCTTATTTTATGGTTGTGTACTATGTTACTGGATCCTTCATCCCAGGGGACTGGTCCCAGTATGACACATACTAGGTATGGTCTTGGTACGACATGTACTGGGCTCCGTTCCTAGTCCGGTATGCTTGTGGGTACACCTTGGGTACATGCCAATGGGGTCGGGTACACTTGAATGAAAATAACAATGCACAAAATAATACAGCAATGAAAAAATACAAGAAAACAACAAATGCACACCAGATTTACGTGGAAAACTAGAAATATACTAGGGAAAAACCATGGGGCAAAAGATCTCTATGTCGTACTTTATTAATAGCAAAATTAGAATTACAATGATATTTTTTTTATGTATAATCTCAATGGGTCATGGCTATTTTATAGAGGCCAAAGAAGGATCCAAAAACTGTGTCATACAACTTCTAAAAGCATTGTATAATTTAGAAGCATATCGTGTCATACAATCTAGAAGCATCTAGAAGCATACCCTGTCGTACAATCTATTAGCATGCTATTGGGCACGGGATTGCCATATACCACACCACAATGTTGAAAATCTAAATATTAACTTCATCTCCTAACATTCTCCCATTTGAAGTTAATTTTATCTTTTGTTGCTAACCTTTGTACCAAAGAGACCACTGCCTATGTTGTTTATCATTAAGTTATATGCAGTCCCTGAGAAGTTCTGCACCAGATGAACTTCTCTCTTCCAATCGGCTTTGTCAACATGTCTGCAGAATTGTTATCATAATATTTCTTCTTCTACTACATCACGCACAAAATGATATTGCATGCCTATGTGTTTTGTCCTGACATGAAATGCTGGGTTCCTTGCTAAGTGCAAGGCACTTTGATTGCCGCAGTGCAAAACAATATTGTTCTGCTTGACTTGCAGTTCTCCCAGTAGTAATCTGTCCAGCCATATTGCTTCCTTACAAGCTGGCATTGCTGCCATATATTCTGCCTTTGTAATTGATAATGCCACTATTAAAACAATTTTTTTATCCAGTTGATTGCATCTCCTACAAGAGTAACCATATACCTTGTAGTAGATTTACATCTTGTTAATATGAAGTCAGTTTTATTATTCATCTAACATTATAAAATGGTTTTTGTACTACATGCACTTTTATAATGGAGGATAGTGGGATGGTCATTTACCTCTTAGTGGATGATAGTGGGTTGGCTACTTACCTCTTAGTGGAGGATAGTGGGGTGCCCACTTAGTATTAAATAAACCTATTATCCTTCTATAAAAGGAATTCATGTGTTAGGAGTTTTGTAGAGAGGATAAGAACTACATTTAGTGCGAGAGGAAAGTAAATGTAGTTTTGTAGTTGGAGCTAGAGAGTGTTCAACCATTGTTGTAACAACGAATTAATTCCTGAATGATCAAATACTAAGAGAGACTTTTGCCCTGTGGTTTTTCTTGGTACATTGCTAGGGTTTTCACGTTAAATTTGATTATGCTATTCTATGGTGTTTATTTTTTGTTTGTTTATTATCTTATATTTATGCGTTGTCTATTTTTCTAATAGTTGGTATCAGAGCTTGGTTAGCTTGGTTTAGTGCAGATTTTTTTGGTGAGAAGTGAAGAGTGTCAGGGAGCATAGTTATTAGATTTGAGGTCGTGAAATTTGATGGTTTCAATTTCACTCTATGGACATTGAAGGTTCACGTCGTGTTGGTGAAGGACAAATGTGCCTTAGCTCTCAAAGGGGTTACGTTAAAACTTGCAGCCATGGATCAGACGGATTGGGACGAGAAGGATGCCATGGCAAGGGCTACGATCCAATTATCTCTTGCTGATTCGGGTTTGTTCAATGTGCAGAGGAGAAAACGACACATGACTTGTGGAATAAGATTGAAAAGCTATATGAGACCAAGTCATTAGCAAACAATATTTTGTTACGTTGGCAGTTGTATAACTTGATGATGCATGACAGTTTATTAGTCACAGATCGTCTCAATGATTTCAACACACTAATTAGCAAGTTGGCTTGAATAGAGGTGACAAATTAAGAAGAGGACAAGGCGGCTATTTTATTGTGCTCTTTACCTGAATCTTGGGATCAACTAATTATGCCCTCAGGGAAACTAGCCTTTGAAGATGTAGCGGCCACAACAATTTTTGAATAATCAAGGTAGGAGACATCCTCAAGGTTCTTCCAATGAAGCTTTTATTGTAAGGAGCAAAACTGTGACAAGAGATTGAGCATGGGCATACTAGATCAAAATCCAAGGGAAGCAAGGGGCGCAACATAGGAAGAAAGACAGAGAATCAACAAACGAACTTACCAAGTAGGTGTTGTATTTCAATTCTAATAATTATTTCTCAGCCTATATGATCTGTGTATAGTTGAGTGCTTGAATATTTTGTTTTCGGTACATTTGGGCCATAATTTATTTATGTATTTCCATGTAGAATACGAAAACATTCTTGAAGTTTCCTTAAAACCTTTAGTGTGATATATATATATTTATGGATATGTTGAAGCCTATATGGGTCGCCATATTAAGCACAGGGGTTGATTTGATTAAGAAAACAATTTGCAATATATATATATATATATATACGTTGAACCTTGTAGGGGTCGTCGTATTAAGCACAAGGGTTGATTTGATTAAGAAAGCAATTTGCAGTTTTAAATCTGAAATTTAAGAGGGCGTAGTTTATGTAATGGTATTAGTTCCCAATTTATATATTAAAGAATCACCGCTATTCTTTTCCAGTATGTTTTAATCAAAGGCGTTGCTATATCTTTTTAAACAATACTATGAGTCTGAGATATTAATAAGTAATGATCCAACAGTAAGTAAAGCTCTTACCTATTATGAGTCTGTGTTCAGAAGGGCATATGAATCGCTGAAAATTTCCCTTACACAGTTAACTATTTAAGAGGCATCGCTGATTTTGGATAGGTAACTAATATTAAATAAATATTTAATGAACCATTGTTTATCTTAGCGCCCAACCTGTTGTCAAGATTTAAGTCGTTATATGTTATAGAACGACGCTAAACAACGAATTGCCAGATGTTAATCTTGCTTTTTTGTTTTATTGAGTACTTAAACCTTTGTATGCTGATGGTGCCAACATTTCACTGTTGATGTAATAATGTCTTGATAGCGTCAATATTTTAGAGCTGCTATAGCAGCATGCTAAGGGACCGATGGCCCTAGCAATGGTGTCATTGTTTGATTATTGTGCTAGTTACATGAAGGCAGAATGAACTGCATATGATTGTGATAATCCTTGTTGAGTTGCTGGATTCCACTCGTTGTAGGTGTCGTCGTTCTCTTTGTTTATCTAGAGGTTATTTTTTTGTACAATAAATCGCCATGTTCAACTAAAGAAGCTAGTTTTTTCAACAATTAGTTATGTAGTCTTGTTAATTGCTCAATTAACCGGTTGTATGGAATTTGGTAGGGGCTGAGTATGTTTTGAACCAGTGCAAGAGAATTTGAGTCGTTGCCCCTGGCATATTATGGCATCGCTATTCTTAATTCGGGCAAGGCACTAGAGATTTTTAACTAAAATGCTTTATTTTTATATTGTATGGATCTGTCAGTAAGTCGATTTGGGTTATTAACACCCTGTTGCAAATAATCAAATCCCTGTTTATGTATTGGGTCGCTGAATTTGATAAACCCAGTTGGTATAGATGATAAAAGACTCACTGTATTTATTTCCCTGCATGTTTTAGTTTTGCTGGGTCATTGTCGAGATATCTATATATATATACCCAAATTGCTGAAAATTGATATGAATTTAGTTATAAGAATACTCGGACAAGTATAAATATCAGTTGGTGTCGCTATATGTAGGAAAACAATGATTTTGTTAAAGCCCAAAACTGCTAAACTAATGCTGAAATTGACATCATATGATTTTGTTTACCGAAATTATAAACCTTACGTGGGCATGGGACGTTTTCTATAGTGACTTAATTCTTATAGTACGAATTGATTTTTATACGAACTTTAATGATAATTTGGTGTCGCCATATATCATGAAACATCATTTGATAAAATATAATTAGGAAGCTTTAATCGGTTGAATATACGAAAGCTTTGTTTAGAAAGCATGGTTCCAAATTAAAAATAAAGCTTTGTAAATCTTAAAGCTTTTTATTAAGATATATATGAAGATGCTATATATTTAAACCATAATTGATTTACATAAAACCATAGATGGATTGTTCCTCATATAGAGAGATAAGCCTTGCAACATATTGGAGACCCCTTGTTATATGTATTTTGTGGTACAGACCTTGTCACATGAAGTATAACATTATAACAAGTTATGTATTTATGGTTTATTATCGGAGTGTTTATTTTCGGAAACGAGTGTAAACGTGCTTAAAAATGTATTTAGGAACATAGGGATGTATTCTACGGTTATGGTCCTCGGGTGGAGTATTAATTGTATTAAAAGAATTACATATAGTTAGGTTATCGAATGCGTGCATTCAACCCCCCCATAAAAAGTATGGCAAATGCTAGTTTGGATTATCTTATGTTTTTTGAGTGTTGAGTTTTATTTGCTATAACTATACATGGATTTAAGTATGTAACATGTAAATCGCTGTGTTGAGTTATATACCTAAGCTTGTAGCTAGGAGTATGATTTTATCTAGTCATCAGGGGCCCGAGGGACCAAAACTGTGACCGTATTAAACAGTCTTTTAGAAAAACAGAGAGAGATGCTAAAATGAATGTTATAACGGGTTATGAGTTAACTGTTTCTCTGCAAATGGTTGATTCGCTATTAGTTATATATATTCAGTATTAAATATTTGTGTGCAGAACATGTTATGAGAATGCTAATAGGTATAAATGCTTGGTTATATTTAGCATATAATGGTGCATCGTGATGCGTGTTATAAGTTATGTTTCTTTGAATGCTAGTATGCAGTTTAAACTTAGGGTATATCTGGATGGTATAATCTCGTACTTGCTTGTTGTTATGTATGTGGATTGTTTGACTCTTGAAATCGTAAGTTGGGTTATGTGTTTTTATGTAGTTGTGAACTATGATAATATGGGATATCATAGAGTACTACAATATGAATATATATGTACTCGGATGGTACATACTGTAATTCTTATGTCTAGTCTTACATCTACGTTTGACTGATATAATGTATGCATGCTGATTATTGTTATGAATAGCTTTTTTTGTAATAGTTGGTAAGACTTTGTGTATGCGTGCATACAATCTTTGAGAGTGTAGCGTATGCTAAGATGAAATATTATGTGTTTCGTGGAACTGTGACTTGCTTGTTATGTTTAGTTGCTTGAATATAAGCTTGTGTTCCGTGTAGTTATGACTACTTTATTATGATTGATTGTGGAAAATTTGTAGTTATGTCTCAGAACACTGGACTATGATAATATGGGTTATCATAGAGTTTAGTATGTTTGGAAACAAATTATGGTAGTTAAAATCTATAGCTAATGTGTATTTTTCTCTGATGGTATAAACTGTAATCATTATTTATAGTGTGGAATATAAAATAATGTAGGATTATGAATGACGGAATAAATGTATGTTTTGGTTACTCCTATGTTTAACATGTTATATGATGTGTTTGCTAATAGGATGTAAATTAAATGAATCTTGTGGTTGAATTGTATTTGACCAATCTACATTGCTGATACGGAGTAAGGAGTAATATGGACTTCACTGGCTTACTAGTATCACAATGACAGATGAAGGCAGTCTGATTAAGTGGTATGTATGAATTTGATTGATCTATAGATCGCTATTATTTATTATTTATAAAATTTTGGGTCAAAGTATGTTTAATGAGATATCATCATTTCATGAGTATGATTTACATGTTTGTGCGATATCTTGCAATAAAATCGTTTTCTATGATACGTCGCATGTTTAGTTTAGAAATCATACAGCACACGGGAACTTGCTTGTTTCTCTGAATTCCCACGCTGTCACTGTCTATTCATTCATGAACTGAGGGCCATTTCTTGATGGGATTAGTGCGGGGTATACAACACACAGGGACTTGCTTGTTTCTCTAGATTCTCGCGCCGTCACTATCTACTCATTCGTGAAGGAAGGGCCATTTCTTGATGGGATTAGTGTTGGGGATCGTTGGTTTGTGGTTGGTTTGGAAAAGTGCTCGGATGATGCTCTCCTTCTTCACAACAGTATTAATTATCGAGATGACACTTGAGATTGTGATCCGTAAATTTAAGCAATAATACGTTTGCGTATTTTAATTTTGCTTTACAATATTAATTTACAGAATAATTTAAAAATTCGACTTACAAATGATCAATTTAACAAGAATAATTTAAGAAAATCTCAAAACACAACACACAAACTGATAACGGAGTTTAGCACGAAGGCCTACGTGTGTGGGTCCTATATCGGCGGATGTATTAGGAAAAACGCTCGAAAAAATACTTACAAACGTCTCCAAAATGAAAAGTGAACAACTACAAAGTTGTTCCTTAAAAAAAATAATATAAGTCCCTTTTCGGACTTTTTTCAATCTGCCTCTAACACCCTCTGCAATTCGTCCAAACTCTCTAGCTTTTAGCCTTTACAATGATTGCTTAGGTTCGTTGTTATTCAAATGAAATTTCTCGGCGTTATATAGTTGTTCAAACCCGTAGCCCAAGCGGTTGAGCCAAAGTGATAAGGGTTTGAAACGCTTGGCATAGTTTCTGGTGGACATAGCATATCTATTGTCCCACATTTGGAAGTGGGTAGTTAATACATTCAAATACCACGAAGTTCGTGGTTTACAATGCCAAGCGTTTGGCATAAACATGTATTTTGTTGGGCATTTCGTGGCATGTTGGGTTTCACGTGGATGTTTGGGTGGTTCCACGTTGAAGTTTGAAATATGGAATGTGACATGGAACATAGGGTCATGTGGTAGGTAGGTGGAAACTATGAGGTGTCACGTGGAAATGGTAAGTTATATGGTTTGTTTAGAACGTTTGAGGATAATTAATTAAAATTGGACCATAGTAAAATAAATTGAATGGTGGCAAGCCATGTGGTGGCTTGAGGACCTACCATGTGGTCCAATCTCCACTCGCCACTTGTCGTCCACTCGCCAATTGTCAACCACTTGCCACTTGTCGATGTCCAACTAGATGTTCCATCCAAACCCAATTTTTTTACTTGTCCTAATTGATCTTCAATGCACGATATTTTGCACATACGGGCTCCTTTTTGCGAACCGTGAGATGCGTCGAAAAGCTCTCGACGAGCTCTTTGTCGTGACAACGATCACCCTGAAATTCGACGTCTTCTTTTTTAGAGCGAACATGGATCCTCCTGGATCAATCCTCCCCACTGAGAAGGCTTTTTGTCGTCAAAAAGCTGGTATTGGATCTGGTACTCAATATGAGGATTTTTTCATTGCTCTGGCTCGAATGATCTCTTGAATGTCAGTTGGTTTCAATAACCATTTTAAAATTACCCTCTTAGGGTCTTACATAACAACACAATTTACAAACGTTGCCTTTCTTGGGTCTTTACAAACACTGTAATGATTACAAACAGTGCCCATACTTGGGTCTTTGAGTCTGTGAAAATCTCACCTGGTGTTATAACAATCACTATTTTACAATTACCCTCTTAGGGTCTTACATAGCAACACAATTTACAAATGTTGCCTCTCTTGGGTCTTTACAAACATTGCCCATACTTGGGTCTTATGCATTTATAAACAATGCCTATATTTAGGTCTTACAAACATAAAACAAATATACAATCTGTCTTTTGAGCTGTTCCCGATGCTTCATCTTCATGTTGTCCTAGAGTGTTCTTGTCTACAACATACATGGGTATAAAAACACTGAAGGCACCGTTTATCTGTAACGGTTACTGCCAATGTGCTCGCACGAGATATTTTATCCCGTCTTTTACAATGCTATACTGATTTTCTTTTTTAGAAAAAATTGCTTTTCTCAGAGAAAATATGGTTTACCGAGGATAATGCCACTAAATTGAAGTGGAACCACATCTAATTCAACTTTATCTAAAATGTTAGAGGTAATTGCAAACCTTAATTTAAATATTTTATTTACATGTACGCCATTACCATCATCTATTCCATCCAGAAAATAGGGTTGGAAATGTGGTTTAGTTTCCAAACCCAGAGTTTCTACAACATCTTCTAAGATTAAATTCCTTTGATAATTTTTATCAAAGATAGCATCTATCTTAGAATGCTTAGCAATTATTCTTTTAAAGAAATGTTGCTTACCTTTCCAGGGTGACAATTTTTGAACTGTCAGCTTCTCATTGACTGTCATCTCTTTCGTTGATGTTGTCTCAGGTTCTGACTGACAAGATTTTATCTTCTGCTTGATTGAAGATGCAGTTACAACCTTTCCCTGAGGTTGTGGATAAATTTGCTTGTCTTCTTTCAACATTTGCCCCTTAGCATTGAAGTAAAAACCCAACTTTAGGTCTTCTTTAGAAAATTTTGTTTTGTCAGTCTTCTTCTTGACATGTCTCTTAAGCATCTTTCTATGGCTTTTTGAGACATAATTATAAGATACATTCGAGTATTTCTTCTTTTCATACCTCGATAAGTTGTCAGATTTAATTGCTTCATTCTCTGATAATGTTTCCTTCAACTCTTTAGGGTGTTCTGACTTGCTGCTTGAATAACTCTTCAGCTCAGCTTCTTGGGATATTTCTCCTTCACCGCCATATCCTAAACTTGCACAGAGTGGTCTCTTTGCGACTTGGATAGGCTGGACAATTCCTTGATCATTAATGCCAAGGCCTTTTCCTTCGAATCCTATTTTAGCTAACAACTTAGAACCTATTCCCTTCGTGTGCTTTTCAAATGTATTAACACATAAACTTGATGAATGTTGAGGGTTATTACATTCAATATCCCTAACATTATCAATATAGCCAGAAGAGTTGATTTCATTATTTTCATTTTCAGTATGTACATAAAAAGATACATTGATAATCAGAGCATTATTTGCTTCCGGACTTACAACATCATTCTTATTAATAGGATTAGTAGGAGTATACGAATTAGAAGAATCACTGCTATACCCAGAATGTATCTTTGTTGTTTGGCTTTACTCGAATTGAATCTCGTAGGTATGATTGGTTGTCAGTTGGATTTCTTCTCTTGATGCAGTGTTTCTGGCATGCCGAGATGTGATATAATAATTACTCAAAGTGATCTCCTCAGCTTCTCCTGGAACTATGTCAAGAGCTACTTGATCAAAGAATAGCCCTCTAATGCCAAAATGTAGGATGCCATAATGAATCGCATGTTCACATACTATGCCATCAACTCCTCCAAATGTCTAGTGTGGGGTAATGGAAGAGTCCTTAGTTGCAGACGTTCTGCGAGACCTTCAGTAATATAACTGGTTCCAAAACTCCAGTTAAAATAGATCTGCACGAATTTTCCTTCAGCAATAGCAGTGCAGTGCTGTCTTTGAGTTTCTTTGGAGCGTAGCATAATTTTTGGCACTTCCGTTGGCAACAATTGTTGCATTAGAGACTCTGGAGTTGCTTGATGAGGTACTGTTGGTTGGATTGATTGACCGCTATTGGACACGGTTGGTGCCTTGCCTCTCTCCTCATTCCGTCTTCTAAACCATAACGGAGCTTGACTGGGGTGTAGAATCCAGCATTGCTCGGCAATATGACCCTGTCGGGCACAATGTCCGCAAGTCTTTGAATCTCCACGCATCCTCTTCTTCTGTTGACTACTTGTTGCAATTCTGCTCATAGTGCATCAATGCTCTGTTGGAGCCTTTTGATTTGCTGCTCCTGCCGTTGCTCTGCCACTTGCCGACTTTGCTCTTGAGATTGCAGGTATTGCATTATCGCAGTGATAATGGTATTTAGTAACAACTGAATTTGAGCCAAGATTGGATCCATTGTTCTACAATAGCTGAATTTAGCTACTAAAATCACAAATTTATTTGCAAACTTAGTTCTAATATCAAACTTGACGTTTCAGAGCAATGTCTACATAGAAGTTAGCGCAGTACACTGACCGCTCTGATACCAAACTGATCCGTAAACTTAAGCAATAATACGCTTGCATATTTTAATTTTGCTGTACAATATTAATTTATGGAATAATTTAAAAATTTGACTTACAAATTATCAATTTAACAAGAATAATTCAATAAAATCTCAAAACACAACACACAATTTGATAACGGAGTTCGGCACGAAGGCCTACGTCTCTGGGTCCTATATCGGCCGATGTATTAGGAAAAACGCTGAAAAAAATACTTACAAACATCTCCAAAATGAAAAGTGAACAACTGCAAAGTTGTTCTGTGGAAAAAAATAATGTCCCTTTTCAGACTTTACCCCAATTCTGCCTCTAGCACTCTCTGCAATTCGTCCAAGCTCTATAGCTTTTAGCCTTTACAATGCCTGCTTAGCTTGTTTGTTGTTATTCAAATGAAATTTCTTGGCTTTATATA
The DNA here is from genome assembly GCA_037957365.1 of Torreya grandis. Lineage (NCBI taxonomy): Eukaryota > Viridiplantae > Streptophyta > Pinopsida > Cupressales > Taxaceae > Torreya > Torreya grandis. The sequence goes on from JARHVA010000153.1 coordinate 746,083, forward strand.
GCCGTTCAAACCCGTAGCCCAAGTGGTTGGGCCAAAAGTGATAAACCCTTGGCATAGTTTTTGGTGGACATAGCATATCTATTGTCCCACATTTGGAAGTGGGTAGTTGCTAATACATTCAAATACCACGAAGTTCGTGGTTTACAATGCCATATGTTTAACATAAACATGTATTTCATTGGGCATTTCGTGGCATATTGAGTGGCATGTTGGGTTTCACGTGGATGTTGGGTGGTTCCACGTTGAAGTTTCGAATATGGAATGTGACATGGAACATAGGGTCACGTGGTAGGTATGTGGAAACTATGAGGTGTCACGTGGAAATGGTAAGTTATATGGTTTGTTTGGAACATTTGAGGATAATTAATTAAAATTGGACCATGGTAAAATAAATTGAATGGTGGCAAGCCACGTGGTGGCTTGAGGACCCACCATGTGGTCCAATCTCCACTCGCCACTTGTCATCCACTTGCCAATTGTCGACTGCCTGCCACTTGTCGACGTCCAACTGGATGTTCCATCCAAACCCAATTTTTTTACTTGTCCTAGTTGATCTTCAACGCGCGATATGTTGTGCATACGGGCTCCGTTTTGCAAACCGTGAGATGCGCTGAAAAGCTCTCGACGAGCTCTTTGTCGTGACAACGATCAAGTTGAAATACGATGTCTTCTTTTTCGGAGAGGATATGGATCCTCTCGGATCAGATTAACATAGATACGTGAGTTTGGGAACTATGCTCTGGGGGAGCCATGTATCTTATTTGTACATTGTATTATATTGTACTTATTATTGAAAACTATCATGAAGAGTTGTAATTATTTATTATTATACATTATAGTGGTGACTGTATATTTGTACCAGTCGTGGTTGAATTAATATAACTACTTTCTATATTGGCATTATGATATTCTCTCATGATATTAGAGATCAAATATTACTACTTTCTATATTGACATTATGATGTACTCTCATGATATTAGAGATCAGTGATGTAATATGCTTTGTTGTTATTATTACGCTTTGAGTACTTTATTTGATCTCTGTTAGATTCTTGTGGGTAATTTATTTTGGTATGTGTTTAAATTTTTTTCACGCATTTCTAGGTAGATCTCAGTTGGGATGTTACATATGGAATCTCTTTTCACATGACTTCTCACAGGGACTAGTTTGCTTCTTACCAATCATGTGATAGTGGTGTGGTTTACATAGGAAATGACAATCCATGCAAATCTATTGGTGAAGGAGAAATCAGAATCAAGATATTTGATGGGGCAGTGAGGACTATTCAACATGTTAGACATGTACCAGGTTTGAAGAAAAATTTGCTATCACTTGGAATGTTCGATAAGCATGGTTACTGGTTCAGTGGGGGAAAGAGCTCTCTCAAGGTAGCAAAGGGAGCGTTGGTGGTGCTCAAGGGAGAAAAGGTTGGCAATCTCTATAGGCTGTTTGGAGAAACTTGTACTGGAGAGGTTGTAGGGGTCTCTGATGAGGCAATGGAGTCATTGTCAACTTGGCATCAACGGTTAGGCCACATGAGCGAGTGTGGTCTCAAGATACTACTGGATAGAAACCTTCTCCTAGGTATAAAATCACTAGATCTGAATTTTTGTGAGCATTGTCTGTATGGAAAACAGAACAAATTGTGTTTTTCTAGATGCACAACCAGAAGTAAAGAAATCTTACAATGAATTCATTCAGATGTTTGGCAAGCCCTTGTTGCATATTTAGGGGGTTCATCATATATTGTTACATTTATAGATGATTACTCTTGTAAGGTGTGGATATATCTTCTCAAGAAAAAATCTGATGTATTTTCTTGTTAAAAGAAGTTTAAAGCTTTGTTAGAGACCCAGAAGAGTAAGACAATAAAATATCTTAGAACAGACAACAGAGGGGAATTTTGTTCAAATGAGTTTAATCAGTTTTGCAGTGAGCCTTGGGCAGTTGACTGTTGCTAGAACACCACAACAAAATGGTGTTGTTGAATGCATGAACCGTACAATCATGGAGCAAGCTAGATGTATGTTGAGCACTGTTGATTTGGAGCAGAAATTTTGGGGTGAGTTTGTTTCTATTGCTTGTTTCATGATTAATAGATCACCCACTACAACTCTAGATCTTAAAATCCCCGAAAAAGTATGGATGGGTAAACATGTTGATTATTCTTTTCTTTGTTTTTTTGGATCTTATGCTTATGTTCATATTCCTAAAGAGAAAAGGAATCAGTTGGACATAAAGTCCACAAAATGTATTTTTCTGGGTGATGTAGATGGTAAAAGGGGTACAAGTTGTGGGATGTTTTTGCCCGTAAGTTGGTTATTATCCAAGATGTTTGTTTTAATGAAAAAATAGTGCAAAGAAGTAAAGAACAACAAAGTATCGCTGTTGTTCCAGTAGAGGTGGAAAAGTATGATGCTGATAAGGAGGTGCAGGATGAAAATCAGCCACCTGTCCATGAAAATCAGCAGGATAACAATCAAAATCAGGATGAACAACAACCGGATGAGCCATAGGGTGACACATCACACTTTGTGAGGAGATCCACTAGAGTGACTAGACCACTGGAAAGGTATCCTCCTAGTTGTAATTCAGCGTATGTATTAGTTATTGATGTTGGTGAGCCTAGCTCATTTCAGGAGGCATGCGAAGCTAAAGATGCAAGCAAATGGATAGCTGCCATGGAGGAGGAGATGGAAGCTCTACATAAAAATAAGACGTCGGAGCTTGTGCCATTGCTTAAGGGGTGGAAAGCTATAGGGAACAAGTGGGTCTTCAAACTAAAAGGTGAAATTCATGATAATGTGGAGCGGTATAAAAGCTCAGTTGGTGGCCAAGGGGTATGCGCAAAAATCTGTTATTGATTTTGACGAAATCTTTTCACTTGTTATATGGTTAAGTACAGTTAGAGTTGTTTTAGCTCTTGTTGCTAGTCTAGATTTGGAATTAGAACAGTTAGATGTTAAAACAACCTTCTTGCATGGTGATCTTTTCAAGGAGATTTATATGCAACAACCAAAATGTTTTGAGGAAAGAGAAGAAAAATCATACTTGTAGGTTGGACAAATCGCTGTATGGTTTGAAACAAGCACCAAGGTGTTGGTACAAGCGATTTGCTTCCTTCATGATGAGCTTGGGTTTTAGGAGATGCGAGTTTGATCATTGTGCCTATTTTCAGAGGTAGGGAGATGGCAATTTCATTATTTTGCTTTTGTACATTGATGATATGTTGGTAGCAGGGCCCAACATGCAAAAGATCATCAAATTAAAAGCTTAGCTTGCTAGGGAGTTTGAGGTGAAGGGCTTAGGAGGTGCAAATCAGATTCTTGGGATGAGGATACACAGAGACAAAAAGAACATGAAGCTATGGTTGTCACATAATACTTATGTGGAAAAGGTTTTGCAACGTTTCAATATGCAAAATGCACAACCAATTAGTATCCAATTTCCAGTTTGTATTAAATTGTTTTCGGAGCAGTGCCCTAGCACCGAAGTGGAGAGGACGCAGATTTCTCATGTACCGTACTCATCAGCAGTTGGTAGTCTTATGTTTGCCATGGTGTGCACTAGACTAGGCATTGGACAAGTGGTGGGAGTAGTCAGTCGTTACATGGCGGATCTAGGTTGTGAGCATTGAGCAACTGTGAAGTGGATTCTCAAGTATTTGAGGGTCACTTCTGATGCTATTATTTGTTACAGTGGGAGCAGTCTTCAGGTTGATGGATATGTGGAAGCAGATTTTGGTGGAGACAGAGATAGGAGAAAGTCCACTATAGGTTATGTTTTATCCTTAGTAGGGAGTGCAGTTAGCTGGATCTCAAAGTTGTAGTTAGTGGTGGCCTTGTCTATTACTGGAGTAGAATATATGGCAGCAACATAGGCTTGTAAGGAGGGGATTTGGCTTCATAGACTTTTGGATGAATTGTCGGTGAAGCAGAATAACAAGGTGTTACATTGTGATAGCCATAGTGCTTTGAACTTGACACGAACCCTGACATATCATGCCAAAACGAAGCATATTGATGTACAATGTCATTTTGTACGGGATGTGGTGGAAGGAGGACATCTCTTTGACGAAGATTCACACATTAATTCAGTAGATATGTTGACGAAGCCCATTGTTAGATAGTTCATTTGGTGCAAAACTTCTCTAGGCTTGCACATTACTTGATGATAGGCATCATGGGCATTGGTCTTTTAGGAAGAGGAGTTATATGTAGGGTTAAATCTGATTTCAAGTGGGAGATTGTTGGAATATGAAGTCAGTTTTATTAAATCTGATTTCAAGTGGGAGATTTGTGGAATATGAAGCCAGTTTTATTATTCAACTAGCATTATAAAATTGTTTTGTACGACATGCACTATTGTACTACATGCACTTTTGTAGTGGAGGATAGTGGGATGGCCACTTACCTCTTAGTGGAGGAAAGTGGGATGGCCACTTACCTCTTAGTGGAGGATAGTCAGGTGCCCACTTAGTCTTAAATAAAACCTATTATCCTTCTATAAAAGGAACTCATGTGTTAGGAGTTTTGTAGAGAGGATAAGCATTACATTTAGTGAGAGAGGAAAGTAAATGCAGTTTTGTAGTTGGAGCTAGAGTGTTCAGCCATTGCTATAACAATGAATTAATCCCTGAATAATCAAATACTAAGAGAGACCTTTGCCATGTGGTTTTTCCTGGTACATTGCCAGGTTTTCTGTGTTAAATCTGAGCGTGCTATTTTATGTTGTTTAATTCTTGTTTGTTGCTCATTGTTTTATATTTCTACATTTTGTATTTTTCTAACACGTCTATCCATATCGCCACCATAATTAGAATCCACAAATCATCACTTGAAGATTTGCCGAACAATAACAAACAACATTATTTGAAGTGCCCCTCAAATAATGAAGGATCCACTTCACAACAGTCCAATGATCATAATTGGGATTTTCCATGAACTGACTAACTACTCCCATTGCTTGGGCAAATGACCAGTCTAGTGCACACCATGGCAACATAAGGCTGTCTACTGCTAATGAGTACGGTACATGAGACATGTGTGTCTTTTCTGCTTCATTTCTAGGACTTTGCTCTGAAGACAACTTCATGTGTGTAGGAAATTGGGTACTAATTGACTTAGCATATTTGCATGTTGAAACACTGCTTTGTGTAAGCCATATTTTCCTGCTCTTCCTATCTCTCTTTATCCTCATCCCAAGAATCTGATTTGCAACACCTAAATCCTTCACTTCAAATGTCCTCGCTAGCTGAGCTTTAAGTTTGACAATTTTGTCCATGTTGGGGTCTGCAACCAACATGCCGTCATTATATAACAGAAAAGTAATAAAACTGTTATCATCATATCTCTTGAAGTAGGCACAATGATCAACTTCACATCTGTTGAATCCTAAGCTCATCATGAAAAAATCAAACTGCTTGTACCAACATCTTGGCCCTTGTTTGAGACCATACAACAATTTGTTCAATCTGCATACTAGATTCTACTTGCTTTTTATCACAAAACCTTCTAGTTGTTTCATATATATCTCCTCATTGAGATCACCATGCAAAAAAAATTGTCTTTACATCAAGTTGCCCCAATTCAAGGTCCAGTGAAGCAACCAAAGCCAACACAACTCTAACAGTAGCCATACGTACAGCTGGGGAAAATCTCATCAAATTCTAATCCTGATTTATGTGCATACCCCTTCACTACCAACTGAGCCCTATATCACTCAACCACACCATCTGCATCATTTTTTAGTTTAAAGACCCACCGATTACCTATGGCCTTGTGACCTGTTGGCAATTCTACCAGCTCCCATGTGTTATTTATACTTAGAGCCTCTATTTCCTCCTCCATGGAATTTCTCCATTTGCTTGCATCTTCAACGTCAAAGCTTCCTGAAATGAGTTGGGCTCACCATCATCAGTATTTAATGCAATAACTGAGTGTGCATCAGGAATATACCTTTGGGGTGGTTTGGATATTCTTGTGGATTTCCTCACCCAATGTGATGTCTCATCTTGTGGCAGTTCAGGCTGCTGTTCTTGCTGTTCGGGCATGACATTTTGCTGTTCTGGTTGCTGATTTTCATCATTTCCTACATCATCCTCTTCCTCTTGTACTACCTCAATAGGTACAACAGTTGTACTTTGTTGTTTTTCACCTTTCTGCATGTATTTCTCATTAACTTCACATCTCGGCTAATGATAAGCTTGCGAGCAACAGTATCCCACAGCCTGTACCTCTTTGTTCCATCTCCATAGTCAAGAAAAATGCATTTTTTAGACTTTACGTCCAACTTGGACCTTTGCTGTTTTAGGACATGGGCATAAGCATCACAACTGAAAGTGACGAAATAAGAGTAATCAACAGGTTTACCTGTCCAAAACTCTTTAGGGATTTGTCCATTTAGGGTTGTAGTGGGTGACTTGTTGATAAGGTGGACAACTGTACTTATAGCGTCACCCTAAAATTCCTTCCCCAAACCAGCAGTAACTCCATCTCCAAAACTCTTTAGGGATTTGTCCATCTCCATAGTGCTGAGCATAACTGCTGGTTTACACTTGACTCACTCCATAATGGTGCAATTCATCCTATTTGCTACCCCATTTTGCTGAGGTTTGCTAGGGATTGTTTTTTCCTTAGCTATTGCATGCTCACTACAAAAATTATCAATCTCCTTCGAGCAAAACTCTCTCCCATTATTAGTGCTAAGACACTTAATGATCTTCCCTTTTTGATTTTCTACAAGGGCTTTTAGTCTCTTAAAACAATTGAAAGCATCTGATTTCTTCTTTACAAGAAAACGCAAATTTTACGAGAGTAGTCATCAATAAAAGACACAAAATACTATGCCTTCCCTAAATACACTGCTGGTACAAGTCCAAAACAATGAACATGCAATAATTGTAGAAAATCTGAACTTCTAGGAGCACATTTAGCAAACCTAAGTCTATTTTGCTTCCCAAACAAACAATGTTCACAAAAGCTGAGATCAAGATATTTTAACCCTGGAAGAAGGTTTCTGTCGAGTATTATCTTGAGTCCTCTCTTGCTCATGTGGCCTGAGTGCTGATGCCACATCATTTCTGAATCCATAGCCCCTGTTGTGGCCACCGCAGTCTCACAGGTTATAGTCGCTCCAATCAACGTGTATAAGTTATTCCCATATTTTCTAGCTTTCATGATTGCTAGAGCTCCCTTAGAGACCTTCAAACAACCTTTTTCACTACTGAACTTATATGCCAACTCATCAAGCTTACCTAAAGACAACAAGTTCTTCAACTCGGGAACATGGCGAACTCTTTGAATAGTACGAACAACTCCATCATATATCTTCAGTGTGACTTTTTCCTCCTACAACCTTACGTATGTTATCATTACCCATGTAGATTGTAGCTCCATCACATGATTGGTATGAAGAGAACTAGTCCCTGTGTGGTGTCATATGGAATGAAGCCCCTGAATCTATTAGCCATATGTGCAACAACTGATCTTGAGAGTTTGCATATTGCACTTCACCATCCTCCAATGGTATTGAACTTTCAACTGTGTTTGCATCTGAGCTTTGCGAATTAGGCTTCCCTTTTTCTCTATGTAACCGACAATCCTTCTTGAGATGTTTGGTTTTTCCACAATTCCAACCCATCCACCTTTTTCGCGTTTTAGACTTTGCCTGGAAGGCGCCTTGCTTGATTGATCTCTTTACGTGGACCTGCCCCTTGCAACTAAGGCATCATAAGAAGACCTGCTTTGAGATGTCTTTCGTTTTGATTCCTCGTCCAATAATGAGGCAACCACATTGCCATAAGCAAGCTTCCCAGAAGAATTGCTAAGTGTCATCACTAACTGGTCCCACATGTTTGGCAGTGAACAAAGTAGGGTTGCAACCCTGTCTTCCTCCTCGATCTTCACTCCCATTGAACTCAACTTTCTGATCAACGTGTTGAACTCGTTCAGATGGTCTGCAACTGCTGTCCCATCCATCATTCTCAGATTGCACAAATGTCTTTGCAAAAAAATCCTATTTGATAGAGACTTCATTTCGTACAACTTATTTTCTTCCAAAGAGCCTCCGCTGTTGTATCCTCTGTTATGTTGAACATAACTGAATCAACAAGTGATAGATGAATAATTGCCCTTGCCTTTGCATCCATGTTGTCCTAGCCTCCCTGTGACATTGTTGGTGGTTTGGCTGTCACACCTTTTAGGGCTTGAGCACAACTATCTCGAACCAGTAGCACTTGGATCTTCAGTTTCCATAATGCAAAATTTGACCCGTCGAACTTCTATATCTTAAATTTGGTCATGCTCCCTCTTGTCGTTTTCAACTTCTTACTACCAAAGCACAAACAAGTATGAACCAAAGCTTTGATACCAATTGAAAGAAAATAACAATGCACAAAATAATACATCAATGAAACAAGACAAGAAAAGAGCAGCAAATACACACCAGATTTATGTGGATAACCCTAGAAATATACTAGGGAAAAACCATGGGGCAAAAGATCTCTCTGTCGACTTTATTAAAAGTAAAATCAGAATTAGAATGATATTTTTTTTGTCAAACCTCAATGGGTCGTGGCTATTTTATAGAGGCCAAAGGAGCCAAAAACCGTGTCATACAACTTCTAGAAGCATTGTATAATCTAGAAGCATCTAGAAGTATACCACATCATACAATCTAGAAGCATACCACATCATACAATGTAGAAGCATGCTACCGGACTTGAGATTGCCGTATACGACACCACAATGCTGAAGATCTAAATATTGACTTCATCTCCTAACAAAACTCAGGTTTGTCCCAAGAAGAACCCAGGCTTACAGAATCCTATTGGGTGGTACTTGGGGTTTACTCGATAGGTATCCACAGTCAATAGCAATTTGAATTTTTTTTGTTTTAGTTTTAAAAAAAGTCAAAATTAGACTTAAAAATTAATTACAAAAAAAATGAAAGCATGGGGAAACCCTATAAGCTGCTATCACATTCATTTTATCAAAAGCAAACAACAAGAGGAAGACATTTACCTCTCATTGCACCTCACCTTCATTTTTGCAATTGCTTAGGGCCGAAACTCCGTTCTTTTGCTAATCATACGCCACTACAAGTGGCCGTTTGGTTCCAAGGAGTTTCAAGAGCTTGCAACAAAGAGGATAGGTAAATTTTTTGTGTTTTTGTAATAATTTTTTTGGTTTGTAACTTGATTTAAAATTGTTGTTTTTTTAAACATTCTTTCAGCAAAAGTCAAATAGGTTTCTTTAACCCTTGGGCTTTAATAGTAATGTTGTGTTTTTTTTAAAAACCAAGTAGCTAGAGAGGTTTGCTAGAATGGTTGTTAGTGTTAGTTTCGTGGGACAAGGGGCAACTTTCAAATCCGATCCTTTCTCAGAATGTCAGGTAACTTTCAAATCCGATCCTTTCTTGGAATTTCAAATATGTCACAAATATAATGCAAGTATCTCAAAATGTTTGAATAGGTTCCAAAGGGTTTATATTTGCCCTTGCTCAGAGTGTAATGTCAAATATAAGAGCTCATATAGTCAGGCAAAAGCACAGTTGTGTGCGATTCCTGGCCAATGAATCAAAGCTTGCGTTGGGCCAAATGGAAAGGGGTTGCCAACTCCAAAGATCTTCAGATAAATCAAAGAGCAAGAAAAAGCAGATGCGGCGACTGCCCTAAAATCAAAGAATCCTTTGGTGAAGAAAGGATCTAATCTAACCAACCACTTGCAGCTCCGTCTCGTATCGTTGTTGTGGCCGTCATCACACCCATTTTTGTCTACATCCACTGAGGAAGAGGATTCACCTCTTACAAGAAAGAAAGAAATTATATTAATGTCCACAAATGACCAAAAAGTAGGTCAATAGCACTGAAGGATACAACCATCAGCGATAGAAAGTTCTAGGAAGAGAAAATCCTAGAGGTGAACCGAAGAGAAAATCAGAGGTGTACCAAACAGATAAAGTACAAGGACAAAACAGAGTAGCGTGCCACTAACACAAGTGGCAAAGAAACCAATACAAACAGAGGCGAACAAAAGCCCCAAGAGCATTTGCCAATGAAGACTGGAGACAAAACTTATCAAATGTCTCTTTTTTTGCCTAAATTAGAGGAAACATCTGAGCCATTATCGATCATTGTGAGAGTTCTAATAATGTTGTCCGGTGAGTACACAATGTCAGAGGAGCTAGGTTGGGGGATCCTAGGAGGAAACAATATGCTTCCTCTAGAATCTCCCCTAACATCCAAGGTCAATGTAACTCTTGTAGTAGAGAAGCAACTTGTAATATCAGTTTGCCCTTGTGGGGGTTAGCTGACAAATAGTAGATCCATGTCGTCGGAGAGGGATAGAGCCAAATGTGCAAGTTCATTGGAAAGGGCATTACAAGATGAATCTAGGGACATAGCCCGAGCAACACATTAGGTGTTGTATTTACACTTGTGGGTTGCCATTTAGTGTTGTTAGATCACCATAGTAGCGGGATATGGTGAGAGGTATCAATGAAAGCCCTAAAGGGTTTGCCAACCTATGGTACGAAAAGGTATGCAACACCTTATTGGCAAAAGAAAGAAAACATGTTGATGATTCATTGCACAACCCATTAGGGATTCATGGATCAAAACATGGGTGTCCATTTTTTCGATGGAGGGAAAGATACAACAAATAGGTCATTGATTAATGTGGTTGCAGTTTGCCCCAAATGAGAAATGTGTCTGAGGGCCATTGATCGTGAGAGGGAGGTGAAGGATGCAAATTTCATTGTTGACATCTTTATAGAGTCCATTACGTTCCAAGCTATAACAAATAGTGCTATAAATTTCAAGCTATAACAAAGGACACTACAAAATCACAAAGTTGTGGGATTTTGATTGAGGCAAGGTACGGGCACATTTTTTGGACACCTTGTGCTGTTCATTCCCTCAACCTTTGTTTTAAAAAATGCGGGTACTGATGAAAAACCTTTTTTTTTGTTGAAATGGGTAGACTGTCGGAAAACCGCTAGTCGGTTACTAGGCCAAAAACCGTGGTTTTTGGCGAGCAGTTACCCGTCGAAAACTGCGGTTTTTGACCTAGTAACTGGCCAAAACCTGGCAACTTAAAAAACTTAAGGAAAGTGCAAAAAAAATTGCGAATATTTCATTATGCAATCGTTTTTTTCTTCTATTGTGCGTCACCGATAAGAGGTTAGGGTGGAAGAAAATTGCTATTTTCAATTGTTGTAATTGCCTTTTGCCTTTGCCATTTGGTATAGAAGTTGAGACTCATTACTATTAGCCTATTAGCCTATTAGGTTATTAGCATTGATCAACATCTACGATTCTACAAAATACTTGCAGGTTTGAGGCCCTCGACTCCATTCACATTGTAAACTGTTTATTGCATTGAGAGGGGTTGGCGAGGATTTGGAGTTGGATGATGTGTTTGTGGATGATGTTCCAGTGGAGCAGCCTTTACATTCCACTTCTAGGGAGCAATAGAGGGGTTGGGGAGAAGAACTTCCATGAGCCATTTTAGTCTTCTTTTTGTTTAAAACAAAGCATTCGACATTCACATTGTACTCTCATTTGCTTAAAAACTAATATAAAATGTGTTTATGACTTTTAGTTGTGTTGTCTGAATCTCTTCAATCATTTCTTTACATTCATTCCATTTTTTATGTATTTCAGTGTATTTTATGAATTTATATATATTTTTAAAGTAGCGATAAAAGTGCCGAGTAATTGGTGAGTCTCGAGTATGGATCACAATTTCTAGTTGCCGAGTAACCACGGTTCCCAAGTTTTTCTACTATGACCTCAACCTAATGTTACAAAATTCGGGTACCAAAATTGATTGGTCAAACAAGTATATGATGAGGTGAGTGAGATTCAAATGTTAATCAACAACCATCACATGTCCTAAGGCATCTTCAAATCCTTCTCAAAGTTGTAGTTGTTAAAGGTAACTATATTTTTTATTTTATCGATCATTAATGTATAATTTTAATTTAATTTTCTAAATTTGTAATTTGTAAAATTTTGATGTTAGAATGTTGTTTGACAATTTTATTTGTTTTAATTTCTTATAAGGTTGCCATGGTTCGATTTGCCTCACACACACTCATATTAAGACAACTTGTGAAGGTGTGTGAGGCATTGAGTAGCATGGTTATCAACAACGTTTGGGGTGTATGGAGGCAGTCAAACACTAAAATGGCCACAAAGGTGAAATGGTTGATCCTCGATGACAGTAGGTGGGATCGAGTGTAGTACATGCTCAATTTTACCAAGTCCATTGTGCGTGTGCTCAGATTTGTTGATATCGATTATCAATGTTTAGGTGAAATTTATGATGGAATTGACTCAATGATTGAGAATATTAAGTTCATCTTAAATGCCAAAGAGCAAGATCCTGTAGAGAGCTTCTTCAAGAAAGTGCAGTCGCATCTCATTGATAAGTGCAACAAAATGACCACCCCACTGCATCTTCTTGCTTTTGCCTTGACTCCTAAATATTACAACACAAAGATCTATTCTTTGTTTTGACGGTCCCACCATTTGGGGATGTTGAGGTTAGTGATGGGTATAAGGCGACATTCTCTAAACTCTTCCCCCATCCACAAGTAGAAGACATAGTTATGAGAATTTCATGGCCTCCATGGGTCACTTCCTTAGCACTGTTTGAGACAAGTACATGCAAGACGCTCTCGATGAAGACATTGAAGAGCAATATGAATATAATGAATATGCTGACTTATTTTGATTTTTGTGTATACATTATAATATTTGCACTATGTAATTGTTTTAAGTTCAACCATTGAATATCATGTCATTTGACATTGAATTATCATGAGTTTTTTCAATTGTTTTGTGGTTATTTAACTTATTTTATTTACTCTTATACATATTACATGGTCAATTTTGCTTATTTTGCTATATTTCTTAATATTTTTAACATTTTATATATATTTTTGTACGACTCTACACAAGCCATACCCAGGCCAAAAATTGCTGTACTGGCAATGGCATACCTGTACCTGAACCCATACGCGTACCATTACTAATATTGGCTACCTAGGTTGTGTATATTAACTTTTTTGGGGCTTCTCTATTTGTGTTCCCACGTCCTTTTCATTTTTTGGTTTTACTGCTTACTAGTTTTAGTTTTCTGTATTTTATTTTTTTATTGTTGGAGTTCCTTGTAGTACTCCTAATTAACTATTGAACTTTTACTTTGGTCTCGTTGACTTACTTTGATCATTTGTGTAACTGGACATCAATACAATATCTTTTTTTCTTTCTGTGTTGAAGACGTGTGAAGGCATATCAACCAGCTAGAGGACAGCTAATTTGACTAGCATGGGCCATCAAACTCTCTTATCACATGAATACTCCTCATTCTGCTTCCTATAGCTCATAAGAATGCAAGTAATCATATAAATTATAATTATATCCCCATGCGCACTGATGTAACCTTGTTGATGATCAATAAAATTTATTTGTTGTCTTTCATCTAAGAATAACACTGTTATTGGAAAGCCCATTTCACATGGAAGAACAATCTGATCAAGGGGAAGAACCTCTCCGTGAGAGGGGAGGAGAGGATGGAAATAAGCAGATCATAAGAAAATAGATGCGTCTTCTATTGTCATATTGCTTCCTTTGACAAGGTGAAAAAGTATTGTGACTTCATAGAAACACATCTGAGTTGCAGTAAAAATCCAGAGCTTCACAAAGACAATTGCCCATGAATCTGTGTGTTTCACCTAAAGAATTGACATTAGTTCTCAAGGTGCTTCTGGCAAGTCACCTTCTTTGAACGACTTGAACATTGCTAAATTTTGGGCTAAGCAAATTTCATGTTGTCCTCAGTACCTTCCATCAACTCTTAAAAGCTGATTTTGTGCTTTGTTCTTATCTTTGACAAGACACATGGCAGGATACTGATGATTTGACATGTCTACCACATGGTAGAATGCTCATCATCAGGCATGTCTGCCTTGTTATTTGGTACTTAGACAATATTTTGTCTTTTATGACATCGACCGGATTATGCTAAATGTATGCTACATAATGTGATTGTAAAGTATATGAATTTTGCAGATTTGTTCATACAGTGATATCTAAGTTTCTTCTTGAATTTTGTCAGGCGTTTGAGGTTCGGGATCTTGCTATATCGATGGCTGGTAGGTTATCTGAAAGGAATCCAGCTTACGTCCTACCTGCACTTCGGCGACATCTTGTACAACTATTGACTGATTTGGAGCAGAGGTTTGAAAACTTATTGTTGGTATTTCAATAAAAATTATTGTTATAGTCCATTGGGATATAGATTGACAATCATTCAATATTGATTCTGAGTAGATATGATGCATTAACAGTGCAGACAGCAAAAGGCGTGAAGAGAGTGCCAAGTTACTAGGTTGCTTGATCAGGGCATGTGAAAGATTATTGCTGCCATATATTGCTCCAGTCCACAAGGTAAAAACTTTGCCATGTTTAAAGTTATTGTTAGTCATGTTGTAGATTTATTTGTACAAAATGCTTACATAGATTTATGTTATGTAGGCTTTGATTGCGAAACTCTGTGAAGGCACAGGAGCGAATGCTAATAATGGAGTTGTGACTGGGGTGCTTGCAACTGTAGGGGAGCTTGCTAGGGTGGTAAGAGCGTTTTTTGTACCTGGTATAAGAATTTTTTGTTTCTATACTTATTTGATGCATTGCGGTGTAGGTTTGAACTTTTGCGTACTGTCTATCTTAAAGAATATTGATCATGATCAATTTAGAATGTGTAAGAAAAATAGAGTGCATTTATAAAACTTTTGTGCAAAATAATGTCTTCGTATAGATCAAATATTCCTACCATCTATGAAGGATTTCCTTTCGCTTTGCTTTAGGACTATCTATTATTTACAATGTCTAGGGTTATGAGGAAATTTTAATTTTGGGAATATGTAATTAATTCTTGATGATTTGAGTTATTGGCAATGTAGGGTGGTTGTGCAATGAGGCCTTATCTCCGAGAGTTGATGCCTTTGATTGTCGATGCACTACTAGATGGAGCTGCTGCAGTTAAACGTGAAGTAGCAGTGGCTACACTTGGTCAAGTTGTTCAGAGTACAGGGTAGGCTAATATGTTGCCATCTCCTTTATTTGTTTTCTTCTGACAAACTTCTGTCTATAGGAACTGTTTGTTTCTGCTTGTATCTCTCTAGGAGTTTAATTGCCAAAATATTTTGATGGTTTATCTTTAGGTCAGGTTGCTCAGAGTACAGGCTGGCTAATATTTTGACGTGTCCTCTAATTTATGTTCTTTTGATAGATCTAAATGAATTACCATTGATAGGATCTATTTGTTTATACTCCTGTCGCTCTTGGAGCTGAATTGCTGTATCCTTTTGTTGTATTATCAAACTTGTTATTTGAATGAACTTCAAATCTAATTTTTAAATGGAATAAACTTGATCTTTTTCTTTGCAAGGATGATATTATTGTTTTATGGGTTGCAATTTTTAGAGCACGCTTGACATTCAGAAATTAAAGAATCTTTACTTTGTGGGATTTCCATATGTAAGAACATATATTGAATGTAGATTGTAGTTAAAGTGCCCTCTTTTGCAGTGCCAATTCAAAATAATTTCGTGCATCTCATGATATATTTTGTGACATATGGAGGTGAATATATTTATTCTAAAAGTTGTGAAAGCGCCATCTACATAAATTATGCATGGATGAAATTTTACACTAGATAAAATTTTGTTTTTAAAATGATAAGAAAATTATACTTTTGAACGAGGAAATATTGGTGGTTTTGATGCTCAAAAGACATGCACAACAACCATGAAGCCCTAACTGCTATTGAATTGGAGCATATCTGGACTTCTTATTAACAGATTCCATAAGTGAACACTTTATCGTGAATATCTTAATTATATTGCTATTCTTGGGAGATGGTTTTGATAGAAAATGAATAAAATGAACCAAATCATGGAAGTTAGGATCTTTGAGAAATTAGAAGAATGCAAAGTCTGATTGGGCTTGGCTGCAATGATGAACTGATTAATTTGGAATTGAGACTAGAAAAAACCAAAGTCACTACTTATTTTTGGATAAGAAGTGAAAATTCAAAATAAAAAAAACACAATCAATTAAGTTATGGTCAAACCCGGTGTAAAATGTTTGTATCATTAATGCCAAGAGATGGATACGGGCTACAGGGACAGCGACGTGCATGCCAGTTTCAAGCGATAGGATATGTGGGTTGGCTAAATTGCAAAAGAATTAAATACACATGTAATTTAAAAAACAATTTAATTATTACAAGAGTTTTAACTGAAAATTCAGAAGTTTGAAATAATTTATCAACATTAACGGTACATGCACATACATATTGAATTGAAGAACACTACATGAAAGGCCAGGAGACCTCATAAAGCAATCTGATTCAAGAGTACTCAAACGAGATCAAATCATAAACTGTTAGCAATTCATAAGGTTCCTGGAGACCATAGTTACTGGATTGAGTTGGATCTGTTCTAGATTTGATCCAGACCTTTTTAAAAAAAAAAAATTGGAAACAAAATTTTTCTTTGGAATTAATAAAAACTAAAAACAGAATCGAGTTGGATCTGTTCTAGATCTGATCCAGACCTTTTTTTAAAAAAAAATCGGAAACAAAATTTTTCTTTGGAATTAATAAAAACTAAAAACAGAAAAAAAACCTAAATTAATTATGATTTTTCAAGTTTCCACAGTCCATAAAATTAGATGGATGCTTCTGAAAATGACCGATTTATGACCCAAACTAATTAATAATCTCCGTCCATAAAAACTCCGAGTGAGAAATACCTAAAGAGAAATATGTGTTTGCATTCGGGTGGAATTGGTATGGTCTACTTCTGGGCAAGAGTGCAATGAGTTTGCATTCAGGAAAAAACTTCTTTGTTAGGGATCTGCATTGTTTCAGGAGTTTTGTGCACGGGTAAATTTTTCCTGTTTCGTTTCACATGGTCTGGTTTGGATGCCGTTGAAACATCTGTAGATTGCACACAATATAAAACTTTGGCTTTCATTGAGTTGTACTATGCTGGATATTTATATATCAAAACTAAATTATACTTGGCTTAAACCTTACAAACTTATTAGAAGTTTGTAAGTTTATAACTTTATATATTATATATTTTATTTTAATATTAAGCATTTAAAATGTGTATATAAAAATTGAACTGTATAGGCATACTTAATTATATGGAAATTTTAAATTAAGCTATACTTTTAAACTAAATGTTATGCTTTTAAGTGTACATTATCAAATTAAAAAAATTATTAATGTATATGCTTTAACTCACTTGATTATATGCTAGTGTTTATATATAAGCAGACATTAATATATAAACTTTGAACTGTATGTTTAGATTCAAATTTTAGGCTTGTATTAATATTTGACGAAGTTACTAGAATAGAGGTATGGGGATTGTAGCAATGTGGAAATGTTCGTACAAAAATAAAAATAAAATTAAAAAATATAAATATAAACAAAAATAAACATAATATGCACATTTTGTGCATAAAGGTCCAAAATCACTCAAACAAAAATAAACTTAAAAACACATAATATCCATAGGTTTATAAATTATGATGTTTATGTCCCATCATTCTATCAAAGTCGAGAATTATTTTCAAACTTCAAACTTGCAGACTGCATCACTCTCTTTGTTACAATTGGAGAATGCAATGAGTGAGGGAGCAATGAGTAGTAACTCATGAGGTAGTTGTAGCAGTAGAAAACCTTCAGGTAGTTGCAACAGCAGTAGTGAGCCTTGAGGTAGTTGCAGAAACATTTATGAGTTAGGTTGTAGGAATGCAACGGGAGTGTTGTGTTTTTATTTTTTTGTAATGTGATTGTTTTAGGGTTTAGAGGGAGAGGGGTACTTGTGGATTAAATAGATTTTTTTCTATGTGCGCTATTTGAAGTTTTACCCATGTGATTCTGCAGATCTGTTCTGTAATAGCCTGGTCTTTCGGGCATTTTCTAAGTGGATTCCAAAAATTTCTCCCTTTATGATTATGGATGTCTGAACCTGGTGACTATTCTGGAGACATAGCTCTATTCCATGGTGTTAGATATCTTGTACATGGAAACATCAAAAATATGGGACGGTAGAACTTAACCTATATTGTCAGCAATGGCTAGATAATCTTGAAGGCTATATGGGAGAGTAGAACTTAACCTATATATAGAGAACTCATTCTTCATGATTTTTTTGTTTGTTAGAAGAAAATTGCAACTGCAAATCAGGAATGCTATAGATTAATAGACTACAGGCTGCTAACATGGATCTTTTTTGATCCACAGATACAGCTCTTGTAGACATAGACATCTTGACCTTCTTGTTGTTTTCTCTTCTTACTAAAATCACTTGTTAGGCTGTTGATTCAATAGGGGTTGGGTGGTGGGGTTGTAATTAATAAGAATATTGTTTAGGTTGTTGTAAGTGTTTGGGGCATGCATCTCATAGAGACACCCACGTTATTTAAGTTAGGAAGATTAATAGCTACCATAGTTATCAGGAGACTGGTATGGGTACGAGGAGATGGGGAAGGGTACACCAATTTTCAGAAAAAAATAGGAGACGGGTACTTGGAGACAGAAAAAAAAATATATATATAAATATATATTTAAAATTTAGAGAAAACAATATTAGACAGCCTAATAACTCTTAAAAGTAAAGAAAATACATGTCAACAAAAGATGAGTAATTATATGGAAATTTGTTTTTGATATCTCATTATATCTAAGGTCATGATTACAAAATATATTTAAAATAAAAAAAACATTGAAATGCAAGTCTCCGAGACGAGTACCAGTCTCCGAGATGTGTCTCTTGTGGTAGGAGAAAAGTCTTTGTGCAACACTGACAGCTACTCATGCAAATCAGGAATGCTATAGATTATTAGTTACAGGCTGCTAACATAGACATCTTGACCACCTTGTTGTTTTCTCTTGTTACTAGTACCATTTTTTAGGTTGTTGATCCAATAAGGGTAAGATGATAATTAGTAGTACCATTTTTTAGGTGGTTGTTTTCTCTTCTTACTAGTACCATTTCTTACAAATGATTTGAAGAGCAGGATGTGATATCTGCTGCTGGTTGCGATTTCGTGAGGATTCTTGTTTGCTTGAGTGCTGGGCGTGATATCTGCTGCCGGGCTTGATTAATTCTTATATCAGATAGTTTTTTTTAATTTTGAAAATCAGCGCAAGTGATTTGCTGGAAATAAAGGCATTTGATATTTCTCTATCAAAAGTGTGCTGCTGCAATGTCTGGGCCCAAAATATTCTGACTGCCGTGTATATACCTAAATTAACTTTTACTTATTTATTTTAGGACATATTTAAAATGGGTTATTTAAAAACGTTTGCACTCATGTATCAAAAAGATACAAAGATGAATTGGCTGTCAGATTGTGCGAAGGCATTGTAAGTATAGAGTTCACAAGTTCAAATCTCATTATCTCTTGTTTTGGTTAATATATTTTTGAAAGGGGAGTATGCCACCTTTTGAGGTTATGCAAAACTTTTGCGATACATATTTCAATGTGCTCAGTAGAAGAGTCGGTCAAAATGAGTTTTAGTAAGATATTGTGTGTTGGTGGTCAAGAGATCAAAACTCCTCAAGTATGAAGTATTTTTTTCAATCCCGTCTTTTATGGGCATATAGCCTAGGATTTTGAAGTTTTGAGTCATGTTGTTTTCTTACATGAAAATAGGCATGCAACCACTCGTTTTGAAGGATTTGGCTCATTCTTGATCCATGGAGAGAGTTAGTTTTTTGTTTTGGAGCCTTCCTTTAGAATTTGCAAAGAAATGTATTGAAAAATCATTTTGAATGGATATGTAAGGCACTTTATTGCATAAAGGGTGCGATTTCGGTAGTGCCTGACACCTTGGTCTTACATTGAACTTGAAAATAGACAGTCTTTGTTTAAGCAACATGGTTGTAATACTACATTTTCATGCTGCTGGTACTGTCGTAGACCAAAATGTAGCATTTGTGGTCTATAGGAACATTGAGATCGACTTGGATGAGAGAGCTAGAAGACCCACCTATTTTGAGTTCACTACTAGCTCTGAGATTGGTTTGATGTAGTGGTGTTTTTGGATAGATGATAGCAATTTGGTGTTATTTCTGTTTATGTCCAAATTTTGGTTTTGATTTCTTGATATCATTGATGAGGAGTGGTCTGATTATCTGGTGGTATTTATGCTGTATAGATATCTTACCTCTCGACTAATAGGAGGAAGGGTGTTTTAATTAGTCTTCAGCTGGTTGTGAATTAGTGAAAGGTGTTGTAAACATAATAGTGTTTGCAAAGTGGTAAGAGTTGTTGGGCATTAAAAAAGATGTGCCATAGTTATATTATGGGATAATCATTGAGACAAAGATCAATGTAGTTGGCATTCATGATGATGATCATACTACACATACATGTACAAGGATCAGAGTGATGGTGAGTGAGGAACATTTATTATCATCATGTCAGGGGGCTGCAGGGATTGTGGTAGGCATATGGCACAAGAGATCAGGGTGCAAGGATTGTAGTAGACGTGTCGACACCGGTTGACTAGTCCCAGAGGTTGGCAAGTTGAGGTGGTTTTGTTGGATAGCTTTAGAGTCTTATTGCTCTAGATCATCTTAATTTCCCCCTTTTGGATCAAGGGGGTTTGTTAGGTTGTTGATCCAATAGTGGCTAGGTTGTAATTAATAAAAATATTGTTTGCATTGTTGTGAGTATTTTGGGCATAAATCTCATTGAGACACCCTGTTTATTTAAGTTAGGAAGATTAATAATTATGTGTTAATAAATTTTTAGTCAGGTTGTTGGTCAGTACTAAGTTGTTGTTGGATCCTGTACAAGTGGGAAGCTTGTTATTTAGGCTTGTGGGAGTTAGCTGTTGAGTGTCCAAGTGCACTTATACAATAATGTAGTCTTATTGTGTTAATTTAATAAACTTAGGGAATCGGGTTGTTTTCGCATATTATAGTTTCTCGCTGTAAGTTCTGTCAACTTAATTTTTGATAAGAAAATCCATTTCTGCAAAACATGTCATAAATTTTCATGCAAAAATCGGAAAAATACTTTTTTATTTTTCTATACTTTTTTTAAATCAACCAATTATTAGCACATGAGGAACAAATCCATGTAATTTATATGACATTTGAAAAACCTCTATAGAAAGTTAACAGATTTTTGAGAGAAGTTTTTGTGGGGCATCTGGAGATGCTAGGGGACATCAGCTTGCATTTCATGATTTCTGGATACGTCCCTATATGTATCTCCAAGATATGGGTGTGCGTTTCCAAGATGGAAGATGCATACCACGGGGTCTGCACACAAGTTTCCATGCAACTATGGTTTGAACGAGTAAACTGACTATAATGTAGAAAGTGTTGAGTCTGAAAATTCAAGATTATCTGCGGAGCCACAGAACTAAAAAATCTGAAGCCTGAGATTGCAACTTTCGAATTGCTATTAGTGCAATAAACCAAATGTGGAAGTCACATACATTACATTCACGCATGCATGCACCATACCTACATGTATGCAGGGATAGATGCGTGCATGTATGGATGCATACATAAATACATGCGTGCATACATACATACATTTTACTGAAATGATTGTGTCGGGAAATATTATCTACTGTGAAAATTCAAAGAAACAGAAAATATTCAATGTTTATTAAAATTGCTGGGGACTCCCTTTTTTAAATGAGGCTTTCTATATCTGGTTTGCAAAGTTTAGTTCTTGACAGATTTTCTGAAGCTCTTGTCTATGAGAGTAGGAACAATTGAAAGAAAGAAAGTAAATTAGCAGTCATGAATGGCCAAAGAAAGTCAATGGGATTTGAAAGTATAACAAGTTACAAGAGTAAGTAGGACGGATTAAACAAACTACAAGTACACTTTCCACTCAGGAAAAGCTTCTGAAAGAGTAAAATAATAGCCAATTCTCTCATATTTAATATCATTAAACTGACTACTTATTAGAATTAACAAGGATTAGGGGTAATTTTTTACCTGTAATATTTATGTATATATTTTTTATTTTATACAAATGTGAAGGATTCTGCAACTATACAATAACTGATAATTTTTTGCTCTTTAGCTTTTCTTTGGTCAAAGAACAATCTCAGCTAGATATTTGTTGAAATGGCATTTGACAATACTGGACAATTGACCTCATTGTTACACTTTTGGCTATCATTGCGGAGGCTCGTCATTAGTGTTCCAAAGTCTTTTGTTGTTTTGTAGACTTCTGGAAGACCTTTGACTTGGTTCCAAGACATTTGCTTTTCTAGAAGTTGCGTGATGTCGGCATTCCATATTCTGTCATTACCACCGCTTGGAGGTTCTATGAGATAGTTGTTTGGCAGTTTTCTACTTCCCTTAGTCTTTCTAGCTTTGTGAAGAGCACCATTGTGGTCAAGCAAGGATGCCTTCTCTCACTGACCCTCTTTAACATTTACATCAATGAGCTAGAAGATTTTATTCGACAACATGCCCACACAAACGATGGTTGCATTTTACATGATGTGGTGATAGCCATATTTATTTTTACCGATGACGTTGTTCTTCTCTCACAGTGTGTTGATGGTTTACATAGACAACTTGAATGTCCTTGCTCGTTTCGTCAGTTGGTGGACAACCTTAGCTAGACTAAGGTCATGATATTCAACACCTCCAAATGTTCTCGTTCCTGGTTCCATTTACTCCGCAAAGGGGAAACTCTGGGGATCACATCGGCCGACGCTTACTTGGGGGTCCAATTTTCTTGATCATCTTTTACTATGAGCCTGCCTCTCAGTCATGCCTTTGTAAGGGATATGCCTCCCTTTCTGTCCTGAAGTGCTAATGTTTTTATATCCACTTCTAGGATATCCCTTCGAAGATTTGTCTTTTCGATGCAGTCATCATGCCTATGGTTTTGTAAGGGTTCGAGGTTTGGGGGGCCTAGTTTGGGGTCTGTTGATTTAGTTTGTATTGAGAGAGTCTAGACATTCATGATTCAACATATGATTCCTTGCAAACGGATTGTTCATAAGTGCATCATCCAAGTTGAGTTTATTGCACAACCTTTGTGGCTTAAGACTATCTTTAGGCTTACTTTATACATTCATGGACTGAGAACCATTGGGGATTTTGCTTTAGGCTGTGGGAGGTATCCCATACTTACATTGAAGACTTCATTTTGGGCATCAATAGACGTCGACATTGTTGGTATTCTGAGATTAGTTTGGTCCTCTAGTCTATCGACATCTCTATTGATAGGCTACCTCCTTTTAGGTACTCTTTGGATGCCCCTCATTGACTTCTTCCCTTAAAGGTCATCAT
The DNA here is from genome assembly GCA_037957365.1 of Torreya grandis. Taxonomy (NCBI): domain Eukaryota; kingdom Viridiplantae; phylum Streptophyta; class Pinopsida; order Cupressales; family Taxaceae; genus Torreya; species Torreya grandis. The sequence goes on from JARHVA010000153.1 coordinate 769,460, forward strand.
TAGAGCTATTAGAGAGGATATCTACAAACAGTACATCCAGGTCACTTGGATCTTGTTGGGTCGATTGATCCAAAGCATAAGTGCTTTAGTTTTGATACTTAAATAAATGTGTATGGGACATGCTTCACTTTATGTGACACCCCCATTAGTGAATTAGCTTCGTTTTTTTTAGTTAGTTGGTTTTATTAGTTAGTAAGTTGGTTCACGGGTTGAGAGTTAGTTGGGTCCCGTAGTGGAACCACCCCATGCAAGTTTATTAAAAGCTTAAACCTTTGTAAATACTTTCAATAATACAATTTTACCTTTGTGGAAAGCTTTGTCAAAATTTACAATGTAGATCTTACCATTTATCTGTATACAAGCGGTCCTAATAGTGGTATCAGAACTGGTTTATCACATGGAGGAGGAAGCCATGGAGGCAAGGGAAGAGAAAGCAAAGTTTTTTTTCTTGAGGTATGAAGGTGTGAACATTTATTTTTTTCTTACAATCTTCAAAATCAGTTTATTAGCCTCCACATTTTTTTGTATGGCCTATCACCAACAATTTCAGCCATAAAATCATTTGACACAGTTCAAATTGAATCTACTGTCCTGGCAATTTATTTATATGTCTACAAATCTCATTTGTAAAGCCCCTAATTGCCAAAATCATTGTGTATGCCTGAAAATTTCATTTGTACAGACCCCAAAATTTTCCAAACATATTTGTTAAAGCCCTACATTGGAAATTCTTGAAGTTGAATGGCATTTTGATGCAATAGTATTATCAGTTGTATGCTCTGAAATTCATTTTGAAGCAATAGTTTACTGTTCTGTACAGATTTGAAACCCTACTGAATCAAAAGATGCATTTGTACGGCCTCCAAGGGAGCATTAATGGTGTCTCATATGTTTAACATCTGATATTTGTCGTTTGATCTGATCGCTGTGTGATGCTAACTAGTTTAAGATCCATAAAACCTTAGTTACACGGCCTCCAACTTCTCTCTGTGCAGTTGTATGGCATTCTGAATATGACAACCATTTGCAGCAGTACTGACGTCTTGAGCAGCCATGCCTGATAAAGAAGTCTCAATGTTTTTGTTTGCATTGGTTTTTTCAAATATTAGGTTTCAAGTGGGTCCCACCTGAGAGTGAAACAAAACAAAGCACAACACTTTCATCTCAAGTGAATAGTCAGATAAAAATATTTTACATGCACACAATTGAAAAATTAGAGAGTACACTGTATATAGTATATTCTCTCTATATGCTTTTAAATTGTTTGTAGTGGAGTTGGAGTAGAATTTTTTGTAAACCATATGCAAAAGGAGAGGTCAAGAGCTCAAACCCCCGAAAGATTCGTTTTTGTCGCATTTGTCATTGAGTACCTTGTATTGCAACACTTTTTTCCGACCAATCACTATTTTGTATGAAGGTGGTCGTGTGACCAGTCAATCTCTAGGTTTTTGGATGTTCCAAAGACATCATAATGGTCAATTTTATGATTTGAAGTTTATTTATATGTTTTTTGCAACAAATGTATTGAAAACGATGTATAAGGGTGCATTTTCAATGGTAATTGACACCTTAACAATGACAAATTTTCTCATTTCATCTCATGCTTGTGCTATCAGAATTATCCTTGAAGCTTTCGATGACAACTATGCCATCTATTACAGGTCCCATCAAGATTCTTGTGATTGACAAAGTATAAGCGTCGCAATGGAGGTTGGAGGATCCGTTGGAGGCTAGAGGACAATTCCCTTTCTCCAATTAACTATTCACTTGGAGTTTAGGTTAAATGCTTGAATAGCATTTTTGGTAGCAGTAGTGTGTTTTTTCACTTTGTTTTTGCTTTTAGTTTTGATTTTTTTCGGTTCATTGATATTCATGATGAGCAGACAAAAGTTTTGATTTGGTTTTTTACTGCAAGGGCTTCTCCCTCTCGTTCGAGAGGGGGAAGATATTTTATGGCCTTCGATTAGTCGTCGGTGATTGTATGAATTGACATAAGAGTTGCTAGCACCATAATGTTGAACAAATGTCTGTTAGTATTTGTTGGGCATCAGGGAAATGTGTCATAGACAGTATTAAGTAGTCATTTGGACCGGTTTTTGTGTGAGACCTTATGTGGATCAATGTGGTCGAACAGGGCTTGATCGTGTTCTACTGTAGTATGGTACATAATGGTTAGAGGGGATGAATAAACCTTCATCGTGTTCATCATTCATGCCACAACTCGCGGGGGTCAGGGTTCTTGAAAGCGACATCGGTTGATTATTACCACGATGTATAGTGTGCCAATTGCAGGTGTTGCGAATACTTTTGATGACTTCATAATCATAGTTTCAGATTATCTTCTATACCCCTTTTTGGATCAAGGGGGGTTTGTTGGGTTGATTGATCCAAAGCATTAGTACTTTAGTTTTGATATTTAAATAAATGTATATGGGGCATGCTTCACTTTATGTGATACCCCCATTAGTGAATTAGCTTAGTATTTGTTAGCAAGTTGGTTTTACTAGTTAGTAACGAAGTTGGTTCACGGGTGAGAGTTAGTTGGGTCTCGTAGTGGAACTACCTCATGGAAGCTTATTAAAAGCTTAAACCTTTTTAAATACTTTCAAGTTTCAATAATACAATTTTACCTTTGTGGAAAGCTTTATCAAAATTTACAATGTAGATCTTACCATTTACTTGTATGCAGGCGGTCCTAACAGATCTCTCCTCCTTAGTCGCTCAGCCCTAAGCTTGCCTTTTACATTGAGCATTTCTTTCTTATGATGGATGGTTTCATTTGGTGCTTGACCATCTCCAATGTCATTGGTCTCATAACTTGAGGTTTCCCCTTAGCTACTCGATGGTGTGTTCACCCCAGTTGTAGTTTGAAACTGATCATCATATTTCACATAGGGACTGGCTTTGTCATCTTTGCTCCTGTTATAGCACGGAATTGCACCCCTGTGGGAGAGTTTTTCAGGCTCTTCCACTTCTGGCAATAAGCATGGGAACAACCTCAGAATGTGGGTGTCCAGTGGTGAGGTTGAGCCTTTAGGATTTTTAAAGAGGCTAGTTCCTTGTCATGTCCCCTTTTTAGTGGACATTCACAGACTTGATGATTAGCCTATTATGCGACCTTCGTACGCTGATAGGATGGATAGAGGGTCATGATGGAGCTTGGCTTGGCTTCGATTAGCAGAATTCCTACAGTTGGTTTTCATTTGGGCTCTTTCGGACACGTTTTGCCTGAGCTCCTATTATTTAGGGACTTCTGACACGCAGCGGAGCACCCTTATTTTGGTATGGTCATGTGCAGAATCACTTCCTGATTCACGAGCTTCAATCGGTTCGAGGATCCGACATGTATAGAGGGAGATATTAATATTTGATTGATTTAATCAAATATTAATTATTTAGCCTATTTTTAATTAGAAACCCTAATTCTAATTTAAGAAACCCTAATTAGGGCAAGCATATCTTTTTGAGGGTATAAGGGTTTCTCATAGAGGCCATTTATTGGATTATTCATGATTGATTATTGATATTGATTCTTGTTAAGAAATTCTTCTATGAAGACTGAGCCAAGGGTTCCAGGATTCCATTTGCATTGAAGAACGTCAACTCTTCATTGTGTGTGATTCAGAGGTTGTGAGAGATCAACCGATCTATTGCCAAATTGAGAGATAACTTTATATAGAAGTTATCACAGGTGTTTACAAGTTTGAGAGATAACTTCACACAGAAGCTATCACAAGGGTTTACAGGTATTTTTTTATTTTGGGTTTTGATTCAAGAATTATGCAGATATAGATCTTTTGTATTAGCCCATAGTTCTTCAGATCAGGTTCAAGCATACAGGTTGTGCTATATCGGCGGCCGTATGAAGTCCGTACAGATCCGTGAAAATCCGTACGCATCAATAGAAAGATCAAACACCGACATCGGCAGACAGAGACCTACAGAGACTGACATCGGCCGACATATCACCGACGTTGGCAAGTTAACGACTCCAGTCGACCGACGACGGCAGTATAATCGACGTCGGCGACTGTGTTTTTTGACACAGCAGGCCGAGACGTACCAGATCCAGATTTCTTTCTCAGTTTGCGGAATATTCAGGCTATTAAGGCCGTACTTTCAATATTCTTTGTATACTTGACAGAGGACCTCTATTGTAAGCATATGAGCAAATAAATAAGAGATTATACAGTGATTTATTTACCTATTTGAAGATATTTTGCAGAAATACAGATAAGCAATTTAGAGCTTTTGTTTTGGTATTCGAAGGGATATTACAGTGGTATCAGAGCTTTTGTTTTTCTAGAGTCCCTACTGGTTGGGGATATTACAGTAGTATCAAAGCTTTTGTTTTTCTAGAGTCCCTACTGGTTGGGGATATTACATTTCTCTTGGTGGATCACCTAAAACTAATGTTGAAATGAAAATTTCACGGGGAAAAGGGTTAGAAGTGAGATAAGGGCTCCTAAGAGGGCTAACTAGATGATGCACCAATTTAAAATGGGAAACTCCCATAAGCTTAAACCCACACTAATTCTAAGAGGACAATACTGGATTACACAACCTCAAGATCAAGCTGGTTGCATAAATATTTCAGGGAGGAGGTTCAGGGAAGCGATGAATGCAAACAAAGAGGAGTTCTAAGACTCACTAGAAGTTCACATTGATGGCAGAAAGAACACTCAACCAGACCTGCAAACAACATCGAAAAATCCTTAAACAAGGTCAGAAAGGAGGACCATGGACGAGGAAGACTCTCCTTCACGCGATGGCATATTACGTAGCTCAATAGACATAAGTTCAAGGCAAGAGATAGGCAAAGAAAAATCCTTTATTGCATAAGAGGTGGTTCTTACAAAATGCTTGACAAGGTCGAGCCTAACTAGCTGAGCATATCTTGCGATATCTCTGAGAGCGTCCCGTCTCCTAGGGAGATTAAAAAATGTCTAAAAATTGGGAACCATTACAATAGCAAATCGTGAGATATATATATAGAGAAGAGGAAGAACTTTCGGCGATGGAGAAAGGAGAGAAGTCGCCAGTTGCCAATGATTGGGACTATTCCTTGCTGTCCTTGAGTTCTTTTTATTCAAAGCATGCAACTGCTTTGACTATGAGGTAACTGCCCAAGACCACCGCCAAGCTGCCCGAGCCCCTTACCCATTCAAGTCTCCTACTGGAATTGACAGAGCCATGCCCATGGTAGCTGCATGTCCCCGCCAAGTGTAAGCGATTCGACCCTTGCATTTAAGGCTCAGCGTGTTCTTTACTACGACTTGGACTATCCCAATCGGTTTTTTGCATATTCACTGCTCCACTTGGACGCATCTATTCTTTGTTTAACCACTTTGCATGCCGTAGATGAAAGGAGAAGTCCTTGCTGTTCGTTGATCTATTGAGCTTGTTGGATGCGCTTGTGCGACTTGTCCTTGACTGATTGGCCCTTTGGATTTGCTTGGAGAGGACTTATCTTTTTGAGAACCTGAGAAGCATTTCTAAGATCGAATTGGGCTTTTGATGTCTCATTACTTATTTCGGGTTTCTGACTGCTCACAACTTATGAAGTAATTAAGTAGTGTTCCTTGGAGAACCCGAAAAACACTGGCCAGACCAAATCGGGCTTTCCAAGCTCCACTACTTACTTTGGACTAATCAGTACTTGCAACTTATAAAGTAAAATAAGTAGTGTGCCTTCACAAACCCGAAGTCTTCTTGCTTGACAAACCTGAAGTCTTCTGAGAGAAAGCTCGAAGTCTTTTACTTGTTAAAGCCCGAAGCCTTCTCCTTCCAAGACCTTGAAGTTGTCTGTTGTTTGTTCCTGGAAGCCCAAAGTTGTTCTAAACTTGCCACTTTTGCTTGAATGTCCTTCTCACACTTGGGCAAAATTTTGGTATGTGGGCCATAAATGGCCAACAGCTCCCTCCAGGAGGTGGAGACTGAGGAACACTTCATTTTCAGATGCCCTATTTATTATGATATTTGGGGGAGATATCATTGTCTTTACAGAGCCTCGAGCAACACCCTATCCACTTTCTTTTGGTACTTAGATCCATAGTTCGCATAACCGGTTGGGGCGAGTACTCGTCGAGGGCCCAAAATGGGTAACTGACGGTTATTCGACCCACTCGGTTGAATAACCGACAAGCGGTAAAGGCAAAAAATACTTGATTTTTTAAAAATAACATTATTTTTTTTAGAAATTATAGAAACAAAATACATGCAATGAGTCTATAAAACACAGGGAAAGTATTTTCTATTAGATTTGAATACATAGAATGTACAAATTTGCATTATCATGCGAATACAACAAAGTCTCAAAGTACAAATAGGCTTAGTCTTATACAAGAATCTACAAGACTACAAGTACAAATTACAATCATCTATAAATTTCTCTTTTTTGCCATCTGGAAAAATAAGGGAGGCTGTGAAACTCTAGTCCTCCCACTCGACTGACTCGCCTCGCTCTGTCTATAAGGGATGTTGTGAAACTCTAGTCCTCCCACTTGGCTGACCTGTCTCGCTTTGTCTAGAAGTCTGCACCTGCTCCTGTGGCTCCACCTTTGCCTCTACCTCTGCCTCATTTTCAAGGATGTCCTTCAATCCAATCTTTCTTCTTACTTCAACTGCACCTTCCATAGCTTGCCTCTTGAAATCAACAATCTCCTCCTCTGTGAACATGGGGGCCTCTTCCTGTGCAATCCAATCGCTGTAGGAATCAATCTCATCTAGATCGATAGGCTCCTCCAATGCGTTCTCCAACTTCTTTGTGTGAAGTCGAAGGTTGTATTGCACAAACACCAAGTCATTGAGCTGTTGTTGATTCAACTTGTTGCACTTCTTCGTGTGAATAGAGTTAAACAAACTCTAATTGCGCTCACATTCAGAAACTCTACAAGGTTTAGATAAAATCTGGAGGGTTAGCCTTTGAATATTTGGGGTATTTCCACCCCAATCTTCCCACCACGACCTTGCAAACAAGATATTCAAAACTTTGTTAAAAAATAATAATTGTAAATTTGTAAATATGTAATTGATAAGGTACAACTACAAGTAAAGACTTCATTTTGTATTATCTGGTGACTGCGTGGCTCTCCCTCGGATGGCTAGTGCTGAAGAAAAAAGCCTTCCCTTTGCCTGCTTCTAGTTCTGCAACTCTGCTATAATGAGGTCCCTCACCTCAAAGTCAGGGGTCATACTCCCAATGCATGTTGATAGCCCCTCCATAACCTCTCCACTAGCATCTGTGAAGCCATTGGAGTGGAAAAACTTGGGGTTAAGGTAGGACCCCACTACATGGATGGGTTGGTGGAGTTGATTGTTCCACCTCTGACCAATCAACTCTAAAATGAGATCAAATCTGGCATGATTCCCTCTATAATAACGCTGCACTGCCTCTTTGGCCCTATCCATGGCCTCATAAATATATCCCATTGGATTTTGCTCTCCATCCACCAATCGCAAAACCCTCACCAAAGGTTTTGAAAGCTACAAAGTTACAAACAAATTAAATTTAGTGTTACAAACTTATAGATAAATTATAAAAGAAAAACTTTAAGTTTAAAAAATTGAAAATAAGGGAAACAACTTGAAATTTTGCAATTTCGAGTTACTTTTACAATCTCTGTAGCTCTCGTTTTGAAGGCCTCACTGAAAACTATCTTCAAAACTTTCTCTAATCAGCGTTCTTCGAATAAAATGACTCCATCCATGCTTGAGAGACAAACATCTGCTTCAAAGGAGTCAACAAATTACAAATAGTTTGTAATGTAAGAAAGTTCATTGCAAATCTGGTCACCTTTGCTTGAAGAAGCTCCTTTCCCTTGGTGTGCTCTCTTATCACGCTGAGAACCCAAGGGTGATTGTAGATATACTTAGTTATTTGTTTGGCTTATTCGACAACTGGTCTCACCCAATCAAGTTTGCCTATGTCCTCCAAAAGAAGGTCAAGGCAATGTGCCACATAAGATGTCCAAAAGAGAGATGGATGTCTCTCCTTAAGAAGTCTCCCAGTCGTCACATATGCTTCTGCATTGTTTGTAATAATTTGGACAACATTTTCGATGCCTACCTCTAAGACAACCTCCTCTAGCATCAAGCTCAAAGTTTTTGCATTTTTAATTTTGTTTGATGCATCAATAGACTTAAAAAATACTAGCTCACCATTTGAAGATGCCAGAAAGTTGATCAGGGTGCGGTTCTTTCCATCCGTCCATCCATCAGAAAGAATGGTGCATCCAAATTTACGCCACACCTCTTCTGATCTTCGACAATCAACTTTGTGTCTTCAACTGCATTCTTGAGCAACTTTCCACTCAAGTCTTTTGGAGATGGTGCCTTATACCATTTCCCTGCAACTGTCAAAGTTGTAACCAAATATTCTCAGTACGAGCTCCTCGCCACGTTGAAGGGAAGGTTGTTGAAGTACCAAAAATTTGTGCATGTTTTATTTGCTTTTGCATGCTTCTGTTTGTTCCATCCTATAGCTTGGAGTGAAGGTTGTGCCCCATGTGTGTTTCTAGGCACAAAAAAGAAGTGTAGTTGAGACGAAAGTGGTGCAGATGTGCCATGGTACTTGCGTGGACCATGACTAGAGCCCACAATATCTTTCATCGCTGCCGCTTCTTCCTCTGTTGATGTGGCACCAATGGTCGCTGATAGGGCTGCTTATATCCTTGCCCTCTCTAGTTTCTTTTCATCCAATTAAGCAAGCTTTGCCATCATCTCTTGTTTTGCCTCTTCAGTGACATTGGGACAAGGTGCAACGTCACAACAAGGAATGCATAAAAGATGGTACTTCATGCGATTGATGCCTCTTGACATCCTCTTCAAACAAAAGTTGCTAATCGAAACCGTCTGGGACGTTCCAACCTGCATAGTATACTTCCATGCATCGGTGCGAGCTTGAGGGGGAGCCGACTGGCTACCACTGACTGAATGTGAGTCTGATGCACTACTGGATGCCATTGTTTGCTAATGGATACCTGCAAAGTGCAAAAATGTTAAAAACAACATAAAAAAAGTAAAAATAAAAACATTAATGATTAAATACAAATTATTAATTAAAATACGATAAATAAATGATAATTATAAACTATAAAATGGAAACTAAAATACATTTATGATTTACAATTTTAATAAACAAATTAGAAATATAATCTATAATGGTTATTTAACGGAATAATAAACAACAATTTTAAATTAATAATAAATACAAAAATTTAACCGAATGCATAAAATTTGACGGAATACATAAAATTTGTATACTAAGCACCAAAATATTTATCAAACATGTATTTAATTAAATTACAAAACTTTACATGCTTGGAAATTTAAAATAAAATAAAATAAATAAATGCATGAAATTTGATGGAAATTCATGTAATAAAAATGGATGCATCAAATTTGTATACTAAGCATTACAAATATCTAACAAACATGTGTTCAATTGCATTAGAATTCATTTACATGCTTGAAAATTTAAAAAAAAAAATTAAATAAATGCATGAAATTTGACGGAAATTCACGGAATGCGTGCAATTAAAATGGAATGCATCAAATTTGTATACTAAGCATTACCAATATGTATCTAACATGTTTTTAATTAATTTAGAATTCATTTGCATGCTTGGAAATTTAAAAAAAAAAAAAAAAAAAAAATTGAACTAACCTGGAAATTTCTTGCTTAAATCTCCTCAATCCGCCTTAGAATGCTCCAAATCTTTTGTGAGTGAAGAGTGAGGAGGTGTGTTGCATTTTATAAGAGTCCAATCCGCATTTTTTCCACGTTTGAGGAGCGTTTGGGGGGTAAAATCTGCATTTTAGTGTGTTTACAACGTTTAACTTGTGTGGGTTTCGCGGGACGCAGAACCAGCGAGTAATCGACGGTTACTCGGTTCATTTTTTTTATTTTTTTTTGTGCAGACAAGTATTCACCGGATGAAATTTTCTTCAAGTAACTGATCAATCGGTGGTTACTCGTCGGTTATTCCATCTATGCCCTAACCAACAATGCTTGGCCCTTTTTCTTTGGGAGGTTGTCACCCTTCAATGCAAGGTCTTGTAGGGAGCCCCTAGAGCCCCCAGGTTGATCACCTCTTTCGTTTAGCCCATCACAAAGGTTGGTGATGTTAAGTGCCCTTTGGATATTGTTGCTTCACACATTGAGGAGGGTAAGTGAGTGAGGCGGTGCTCATCTCTGCACAACATTGCTACTAAGGTACCCTAGCACAGTAGCTCTTAGTGACGGGGATTCACCCCTACTCAGTGTCATGGATCTGCTCCTCGACGTTGTGTATTTGCTCTTTCGCGATTGCTTCCTGCTCTGTGAGGACAAACACACATTATGAGTTTCTTCGCTACTACAGGCATTTCTTCAGCTTTGGATGTTAGGAGGGATTCTAGGGGGAGTACTTTGCTTCTTCCTAGGATTACCTAACCTGCCCCCCTCAGCACTAGACAGTCCTCGATAAGCATTATCAAATCTTACATTGGTGCTTTCACACCAACTTTCATCAGCCCATGCTCTTCGGGGTTCTTGCTATTCTCACATGGCTATTTGTATTGGTACCCTAACCACGTGTTGGGGGCTTTACCTTGTTGGGTTTACCTCTCGTTTATTTTCAGTGCTTTTGTTGTTCTTTTATTTAGCTAGTCGTTGATCCTAGGTTCCTTTTACTCTACACTTTCTATTGTAGTTGGTTGTATTCTTGAGCCCCGTTGACCTACTTTTGGTCATTTGTGGACATTAATAAAATTTCTTTTCTTTTGTTTCTTTCTTTCTTACTACTGCCTATAAATGAAGCCAAGATCCTTATTCTTGACTTCACGTTGATAGATTTTGTCTCTGCTTGTTATAGATATTTTCAATTCAGTTCTTTTTGCTAAGCTTTTCCGTCGTTTCATTAAGAATGCCTTAAGAACTAATTCACTGACAAGAAAATATATGAACCAACTTGAATTAAAACTTGTAGTTTTCATTTCGATAATGATCACTGTTTCTGCCCATTAAAATGGAAGAACCTTAATTCCCATCGAAAAACAAATCTTAAGTTTATTTATGGTTACCAAGAAACTCTTGCTTTTATTCTGTAAATCTTACAGGATGCCAGACACCATTGTCATTAAATGCATGCTTCTAATCCATGATAGTGTACAATATTGATTTTTTATTCAGTAATGTACGTATCAATATCTGTGCTGTATATAATTACAATGGCCCTTATTCATACTTGGTGGCATTGCTTGCACTCATGAAATGCCCAACATTTGAAAAAAATGGAATATAGAGTCTAAGATAAGTACTTGATAACTTGTATGGTCATGTTTTTGCTGCAGAAGCTTCAATGTAGAGAGCTATTTGAGATGGAAACTAATATGTTCCCCCTCCTGTCTGCAGTTATGTTGTTTCTCCCTATATAGACTACCCACCTTTACTAAATTTGCTTCTGAGGCTGCTGAACGATGAGCTAGCATGGTCAACACGAAGGGAAGTTTTGAAGGTTTGCATCAGGAAAAGGATTTGTCTTTATCTTATTTGTAAACTTTAATTTAAATCTTTGTTGCTTATCAACTGAAAATATGTCAACAATAGGTCCTTGGGATCATGGGGGCGTTGGATACACACATTCACAAGCGCAATCAACAGTCACTGCAAGGGGGCCACGGTGATGGCACACGTGCCACAGCAGATGGTGGTCAGCATATACGGTCCATGGAGGATTTGCCAATGGACCTCTGGCAATCATTTGCTACATCAGAGGACTATTTTTCCACAGTAAAGTGTTTACTAGGTTCTGAAGTTCTGCAATCTTTGAAACCATTGTTTCTAGATTACTTACTGTATTATCTAATTTAGGTAGCTATCAACTCACTAATGCGAATACTGCGAGATCCATCTCTCTCTAGCTATCACCAAAAGGTTGTGAATTCTCTTATGTTCATTTTCAAGGTATGTATTCTGCATGAGTTTTGTTGATTCTAACAGCGTCTTTTCCTTTGCAGTGTTGTATTATGTTTTGACATTTAATTCAGAGTATGCAACTATGGTGCTTAACATCATTGGTATATTTGTGAATGCAGTCAATGGGACTTGCGTCCGTTCCTTATCTTCCAAAGGTTAGCTTAGGTTCTGACTTTGAAAATTACATATATCCTAGTTTTTGTTGCAGTGCTGAGTATTGCGTGTTTACTCAAAATCTTTAAATTGGGGATTTTGCATTTAGTGGAAAATATCCAGTACATGAAAAAACATAATCTGTTCAATAACATTTCCCCTTCTTTGGGTTTTAACAACTATAATAAAGCTATGAATTTGTTTGCATCTTTAAGTGTTTGGATCGAAAGCTTTGCAGGATATGGGGGACATATAAAAATGTATATGGGCGGTAACTAAAAACGGAGGCTTGTAGATTATGCATTTATTTGGAAATTGCGGTGGAGACTAAAAAACCGCTCGTCTGTGTTCTCACAACCACACTGCTGGGTACCTGAATCCAGGGTTTCCAGGATCATGGTTCCCCTACCTTTGGACTCATGATTCAGTGTGATACGCAATCCCTGGTGGCTCTAGATATGTTGTCAATTCTATGTCTTGAGACAGCATGATAACTTTTGTCCTTATATATTTGTAGTAGTTTCTGGATCCATATTTCAGGACTCGATTGTTTTCCTCCTTATTTATATTTTGATTCCCCCACCTCCTTTCTCTTTTTATGTCGGTGGGCAGATGGATGATGAGAAGGTAGGGGTTGGGGGGTGCATGGGGGGTTGTGTGGAGGACTTTATTATAATGTTTCAACATCTGATGAACCCTATGTGCGAAATTGGTCTGCCCTTCTCACATCTGCAATTGCAAGCCCTGGTAACCATGCAAAAGACAAGATGATTTCCAGGGAAAGTCTGGTTGTCATATTTTGGGAAAATTCAAGTGATTATTGATTTTATATATATTTCTCGTTTTTTTCTTAACTATTCTAAAAGTATTCGTACTTATTATTAAACGTTTTGTGTCTCAGTATCATTAAGAATGTCATAAACATATTATTACATAATTTTCATTTTGTTGTTGAGAATTGGACCCTCAACAAACTAGATGGTGTCAAACTGTAATTGTTTTGAGGTCATGTCCAAGCCAGAGGCCAATTTAGCATATGAGGGGATTTCTTTCCATTTTTCTTATATATTGTTGAAATTTTGTATGCCTATGTCTTATCCTCATGATCAAGCGTGGGAGTAAACTGGACTCCGGAGTGCTTTTATACATTTCCCCCTATGAAATAGTTAAAGCTATATGATATGTAGACATAGGCATACAAGTTGAAACTTGGGATGCTTTAGAATCTTTCCTAGATTAAATAAGTTATCATATGCGAATGTATGTTTTTATGCATACACCCAATACTTGAAGTCCTTAGGCCTGAATTTGGGACACATTTAAGGGAAAAATTGAGAGTCAAAGATAAAGATAAGATAAAGATAAATATATTAATGTCCGACAAATGACCACAAAAGTAGGTCAAACGGACTGCAGAGCACAAGAGTGTCAGAGCCAAGCAGGAAGACCAAATGGTGTCCCAAGGAGAAAACAAAGCTGAAAGGGAAATAATACAACAAAGAGTGGAAGTAGCCAGAAAGGAAAGAGGCGAAGAACAACCCGCAGCCAACAACCCCAGCCAAACGGAGAGGTGGGAGAATACAGAATGAGAGAAGAACCAGGAAAAGCAATGAGAGATGTCCATCAAGGAGTGGACCCAACTCTCCTAACATCTGAGGCCGTCGAGAAAAAGCTCAAAATAGATGGATAACCAGTGGAGGAGGTGGAGTGTTTGGTCTGTCCCGTGCGCTGCCGTCTGGAGGGAGTAGCATGCTGCGACGATCTGGTGGATCTAGTCTGACTCCTGAAGCTGGAACTGGAATGGCTATGCCGATGAGATCTCGGGGGGTTGTGAATGGTCCCTGGTATCCGTACTGATCTTAATGTATTCGAGGTTTATTCAAGTAGTGGATGGTATTATTTGTTGCCCTCACCATCTCTAGTGCCATTGGTCTCATGGCTTGAGGTTTCCCCTTGGCCAGATGAGTGTGTTTTTTCACCGGTTACGGGTTGAAACTAATCGACACATTCTTCATCGGGACCGGATCTACAGTGTTTGTTCACTCCAGGAGGTGGAGACCGACCAAAACATCATTTTCAGATGCCCCATTTACTATGAGATCCGGGGAAGATATCATTGTCTCTACAAGGTCTCAAGCAACATTCTATCTACTCTCTTCAGATATCCAGACCAGACCAGTGATGCCTAGCTCTTTATTTTCGTGAGGCCATCGCCCTCTTGAGCAGATCCCTATAGGGTTCAGCCCATCCAGGGGATTGGCAGCACTAATTACCCTTTGGACACATGTACTTCACACATCAGAGCTGATAGATCAGTTAGGCGGCGCTTCTCTCAACACACTATTAGTACTCAAATTAGTCAGATCCTCTAGCCTACTCTCCCTTGGCATCGTCGCTCTATGCTTTGTTGGTGTGGCTCTACTCCCTTTCCGACGACATGGGTCTACTACTTACAGGTCACCCCATAGACCACATGGGCAGATCCATATTACGAGTTTATTTTCTATTATGGGAGTTACACCAACCTTGGATATTAGGGGGGATTCTAGAGGAATTGCTGTGCTTCCTCCTAGGATTTCTCAACCTGGCCCCTCTGACAATGGGTACTCCCAGAGCTTTCACAGTGATTGATGATGACTTAGATGGCTCCTCCACTTCAGGTAAACAAAGATATTTGGTGAAGTTTCCTTCCAGTTTAAATCAACACATTCTTTTGGGGGCTCCTATGCACCCTTCATTTCTATTTGTATTAATTTCATTACCACCTATGTTAGTGGTACACTGCTTTATTTTGTCTTTTGTACTTTTATTCCTTTATTTGGCTTCTAGGTTTCTCTCTTCCTAGAACTGTCTATTGTTAACTGCTGTATCCTTTAGTCCCATTGACCTACTTCTGGTCTTCTGTGGACATTAACATAATTTCTTTATTTCTTCATGCATCCCGTGAACCTTTTGGTATTTATTAGCAATAACATGTGTTCCATTGCATTCATTTTTTCATTCTCTCTTTGATGGAAAGTGTTACATTGAGCCAGTGTTTTCTTTACTTGATTTTCCTGCAACTCTTTCTTTGAACAGATGTTCTGCAGTTGTAAGTTATTATTTATATCTGCTCCACTCAATTTGTCTACTTTTGATCTTTTGTGGCTCTCCCTATGCTCCATGAAGGGCTTCATTAGACACGTCTTTTATCTTATGAGTGTTGATGACCAGCATGAGTCCTAATTAATTGCACTAGCTGGACTAATGCTTATTTACTCTGGCTCCTGTAGATTGGCAGCCACCATGCCTGTAGTCACATTTGCTTTGTGCTTGCTATGTATCATTCGAATTTGGTGTTTTCCTTTATAATTTTTGTAAGGCATGAGTTCTTCTCGATCATGATGCAATAGTATTAGGCATGCATTTTTAGATATTGTTGGCATATTCCTAGGTGGTTGCACTAGTATTGCAACCATTAGGTTATTATAGGAGTTTGTTTATTCTCATGAATAGTGTATTTGCCTGATTATAAGTACAGGCTCTATTGTAATGTATTATTGACTGCCTGTGAATTAATTCTCATATAGTATTAAAGCAATCTTTGAGGCTTCACGACTCAGAGGCCTGTGACTGTAGGTTTGAGTATGCTAAATTCGTGAAGTGTGGGAAAAAGTAACTACCCCATATGCATAATGTGAACGTATCACAAAGAAAAAGTGCTTAAATAGGTCCTTAGGCCTTAGGAAGAAGTTTTTGCATATCTACAGGACAATTTTTGGCCAAATGTAGTGCCCATACTGAACTTGGATGTTTATGCCTAAGTTGGAGTCCATACATTCTCGAAGAAGTACAGTTCTTTTCCATGGTCATTAGGAAAGGGCTCTTGGTTCATTATGGGGCATGTCTATAGCATGTGAAATATGGTATTATGGAATTAGATGATAAAAATTGTTTTGTTAAAAGCGGTGGTGATAGTTCAATTTTGGCAGCAGCCTGGTCTCTTGAATCTTTTTGACAAACCCAACTCTCAGTTGAGAGAGTTCTGATGTTTTATTGCCATGTGATGTTGGTGGTGGATTGGTTGGAGGCCGAGATGGGAAGCCTGCAAAAGATCTCTCAGGCTTTGAAACTAATCCTTGAAAGCATACAGAGAGAAATAGTCTACAGCTACCCTGTGAGATTTTTGGAGTAGCTATTCTGCGATCATTTGGTGTTTGATGGATCGAGGTAAGGAAGAAAGATCTTAGGCATCTGTGTGTATGGTATGGTGGTGAATAGGATGAGCAGGGTGTTCCTTGATGAAGTGCTGGAGCAGGTATTGACATTCCTACTGTCACACAGGGACAGGAACACAGTGTCACTGGTGTGCAAGTTGTGGTTTCAGGTGGAGACAAGGAACAGGCAGAAGGCTTTCATCGGAAATTGCTATGCAGTGAGCCCACATAATGGTAGAGCGGTTTCCTTGAATAAAATCGGTGACGCTAAAGGGGAAGCCTCATTTTGGGGAAGTTATTAATATTATTGGTCATTGAAACAAACTGCAGTGCTTATGGGTAGTGGATAAAAGATTCAGGACTTGAAATGTCGCCTTAACGTGCAAAGATGGGTATTGGATTATATACAAGATAAAGGACTTTAAATGCTGCCTTAACGTGCAAAGATTTGGAGGAATTGTGTGTTTTCCCATTAGATCTTAATGTTCAAGGACCTGTGACAGAGGAAGGCTTGATGGCTGTTTCAGTAGCATGTTCAAATTTTATTTCTGTACTATATTTTATCTGTCAAATGACAAATGCTGGTTTGATTACTGTTGCAAATAATTCCTCTATTCTTACTCATTTCCGTTTGTCTACTATTGATCTGTCCCCCAAAACAAAACCCAGATCATGAGACAAGGCAGCACCTGGATGCAGGTTTTGGAGATTTTGTTCAGTATTGTAAAGGTTTGCAGTGGTTGTCATTATCAGGCTTTCTTACAGACTGAGTTTTTCAGTTGATTGGTTTGTATGGAAAGCGTTTGGAGATGCTTTGAGTTGGCTGTTTGCTGGTGGGGTGAATACAGTTTGAGACATGCACTTTGGAAATGGTAACGGATGTCTATGATATCATAGATCATATTCATGTATATGGAATAGCTTTTGCTCCATTGGTTAGATAGCGCTGTTGTGTTTCATAATGCAAGCACATGATTCTGTGATGGAGCTTGGTTTGGTCCTGAGTTTGGGATAAGTACCTATAGAATCCATGCTCAATGATCTATTGGTGGAAAGAGATGCCGCACTATCAATTGGTAGGGATAGGTCGGAGACACCATGGCGAGACAACAAAAGAAGCTCTTGTGGATTGTCTCAAGCGTCTGTGCAACTTGATGAATGTCTTCAAAGTGCACAAAGCCGAGCACATGACGCAATGAGGCTAAAAATCACCCAATTACCCAAAGCAACAAAAACAAAAGCCACCGTATAAACAAGGTTTGGGCACATGCCAAGCTCCTAGAGTTGAGTTGTGTTTCGTGGAGGGCCATGGAGAGGAGTGTAAATGTCGAACTTACCTTCACCCCCATTAGTCTAGGTATTCACAATTAAGGCATTAGTTTGACGAGTGCTCTTGCCAGGGTTTACTATGAGAGGAACTTTGTTGTATTGGAGGGCGGCGAATCACTAACAAAGTAGAAGAGTTCCTATGACTATGTTGACACTTACCCACCACTCGATTTGGGAGCCGTTGAAGAAGCTTCTAAAGGGCTTTAAATGGTTGTTGAGCTCTGAATGCCATTCTCCAATCTATGCTTGCTGCCAATGAACTTTCTTGATCTGCTGGTGGTCGCCAATCAAGCAAGTTGTCTTGCTGGATAGGAGGGAGAAGGAAAATAGCTCCCTTGTCCAACTCGGACAGTAGGAGAGGCTTGTAAATCTCCTAGAAGACTGTCAACTGATCATCTTGAAGTTGAGCCACTTGTGGAAAGAGATGCCACATTATCAATTGATAGGGATAGAAGGTCGAAGACACCATAGCGAGACGACAAAGGAAGCTCTTGTGGATTGCCTTAAGCGTCTGTGAAACTTAGTGATTGTCTTTAAAGCGCACTAAGCCAAGCACATGGCGCAATGAGTCTTCATCCATATCTTCTATGATGAAGCAAGAGGGAAGAAAACATGAAGAAATAGTGTAGGCTTTAGGAGATGAGCAACTAACTTGAAATAGTGTAGGCTCTAGGAGATGAGCAACTATGTTGCGATAGATTGGCATCCTTAACTGCAAGGAGAGAGCGCAAAAATGCAAAGCGTGGGTGATGAAAGAGAAACACTGTGAGTGAGGGAGAAAAATAAAGAATGGAAAATGAAGAGGACAAATGAATGTGAGGGAGTAAAGGGGACGAGAGGATAAGTAGAGACATGCAAGCAATTAGAAGAAATCACATGCTTAAAGAGGCTCATCTCCATTAATGAGAGTTTGAGCAACACAAGTGGAGGATTAAGGGCTGCTGCTAGAGAAATGAATTGCCATGAGGCAATCAAACTATGATTGTCCTTCCACAGTGAATTATGTCACTTCATTTGATGATGTGATTTTTTAAATTTCTTTAATTTATTTATAAAATATGTCATAAAAAGTAATGGGATATATAGTACACTACTACAAGAAACCTTTTTTTTCGCTCATACAACCTCCCAAAGCACAACTCAAGTTATAGTGGGGATGGCACTTGGAGAGAGTCAAAAGTGAGAATGGCACTGAGACTAAGCCAATTTGAGGGGAGAGTACTCTCAAACTTTGAGTAGACCCCCAACTCAAAACCAACATTGGTGAAACGATCCACCTCCTTATTAGCTTCCCTAAAGTAGTGTGAGAAGGAAATTTGTTGGAAAGAGTGTTGAGTAGTGAATTCGGGGCCAAGGAGTAAGCTGAGCTTCCAATTGGGATTCTATTTTTCTTCATTGTATTGACCAATAGGAGGGAGTCGCCCTGAACCTCTAGCAAGATGATTCCGTGAGCTTTGGCAAGGTGAAGGACTTCTACTAGGGCATGGACTTCCACGTTGTTATTAGTGACATGGAGGAGAAATGAGGCAAAATCTGCAATAAAATGGCCAGAGGAGGATCTTTGGATACAACGAAAGCATGCAATGTTGAGGTTACCTTTGAGGCACCGTCAAAGTTCAATTTACACAACCTTGGTTTTGGCGAACCCGAGTGTGCATTCAGCGTTGGAGAAGGAGCAGGTTGTTTCTTATTGGAGACAATAGGCAGGGAGATGAGGGAGCACTATGAATAAATCACTGGGCTTCAGTGGGAGGAAATTTTAATTGAAAGGACACCCATTTTGAGATAGCAACTTGATTTTGTGTATAAGCCTATTGTTGGCTAGATTTGGCCCACATACAAAACTTTGTCTGGATGCAATGCCATGCCTTGGAGATCAAGAATGGAGTAGGAAGCTTGGCAGTGTTCTGGATGGAATGAGTGGTCCAAGGATCTCACAGTGCTCACAAAGCTTTTGAAACACTTTAAGTTCACTTAAAGTGTAATTTGTCTTTTTCTAAGGGACAAGTCTACAGAGCAAGGAACTAGTTCCCGAGCGGGTTTCATGGTATTCAAGCAATTTAGTGTCATGAACATATCTACATAAGCATCAGAAGATCATTCGAAGCTTCAAAGGTTTAAGCAAAAGACCTAGCACAAGCCGAAGTGAGCTAGGTTGTCACAGGACGTCATGCGGGAATGAATGGACCAGTCCACTTGTGCATATAATAAGTTTGCTCAAAAAGCCTCGTACGACCAACGGATCATGCACAATCAAAGTTCTTCATGCCGAGATCTATCATTGCAAAATTCAAGTCTTGATGAGTTTTCTAACTCAAGATATAGGCCTTCAGAGATCAACTTGCAGAATGAGACGTTCATGTGAGTGTCAAATTTAAGAGACGGCAAAAATTCATTGGTGCTAAAAAAGTGATGGTCTTGCAGATGTCATTGACGATCGTGCAGACGTCAAAATAAAGCTCGAGCATAATTTCATTGGGTTTAAATTGTGATGGCCATGCGAACGTTAATGACGGTCTTAGAGACGTATTTGACGATCGTGCAAACGTCAAATTTAAGACATAACAATAAACTATTGGAGCTTAAATTTGACGGTCGCACAGACGTCAAATATGGTCACTTGGACATCAAATGACGGGAGCAAGGATGTCAAATTTGAGCTTGTGAAGTAGTCGTTTGATTTCAAACAGTGGATCCCATGGGATCTAATGGTTGGTGTTTAATCATACCAAGCAAGTCAATGGCACACAAGCAAGTCAAAAGGTCAAGGAGCTTAGAGGCCACCACGTGGCGTAAGTGCGGGTGCAGACAGCAGATCTTGAGTGCAAATGTGGGATTGCCAAGTGGCACCAGCAGGGACATAGTTGACAAATCAAGCAAAGATCCAAGGGCTCGCATTAACTCGTACTGTGGGGATCGGCGGTGCAAGCACAGGTCAATGAGTCAATGATTCGAGTCATGGTCGACAACCAATTAAACAAGGGCAAGCTCAGGATTTTTGACGGAAGTCAACGAAGCACTGCTCGACTTGGACATGGAAAATATATAAGAACTGAGCTCAAATACTACCCAGCCTAGACCGAAACGGATATTTCAAAAATCGACCTCGCCATTAAAAGCTTTACAGAGATGGGATAGGTCTTTTAGACCTAATATAGATCAAAGGTCGGCAGCTTGTTGACAAAATAGGACTAGGCATCAAGCAAACTATGGGAAAACCAATAAATGGATTGGTTTTCATCTACAGTAAGTCCAGGTTCACATTTCAAAGTAGAGGCAGGTGTACATAATTAATGGAGGAGCGTCCCGAGCCATACTTTGGACAAACACTTACTAAAAGTAGACAAGAGCATGGCCCTATCAGGTGCATAAGTATGGGGATTCCCTCCTTACAGTCCCAATGGCATTAATGCAATCAGGAGCTCGAGAAAGCTATAGTGATCTCAATCATTATGACCCCCTCTCCTTTCTCCCACGCATGTTCCCCATTTTCTCTCATCCCTTTCTGCTATATATACAGGATTTTGAGCCAAAAAATGGATCCCTCTCTTGGGCATGACTAGGCTCTGCCAAGATTGAGCCTTGTAACCTCTTGAGATGAATATGACTATGTTCAGATTTCATTATACTAGTTTGGTGTGTTCATGTCAGTTCGATTTGCATATGTGGTAGAAGCCTCTCCCTTGTCAAGCCTTGATCTCACCTAGCTGGTAGATTGTCATGTTATGCAGGTCATGCTTAGTGTTTTGATTTCATTTGATCAAATTAATAGTGGATACATTGATTGGATTAGTGCCTTGAACCAGGCCTCTCCATCACCTCCCTTAGGTTTTGATCACTTGATGAACCTCTGCATGAAATATTGATACATCATAGGTCATTTGGAGTCATGGATCTAGTCATTTGTTCTGTCTCATTAGTGTTTTAGAGGTCCAAAAATGAGTGGATGGACGATCTTTTAGGTGCATCACCGCCATTAGCTTAGGTTTCTCTTTCAGTTATCTCTCTCTCCCTTTTCACCCCAACAATCTGTAGATTTTAGTGGAAATGTGCTAAGTGATGCATCTGAGGAGCTAGCCTCGTTAAAAATCTTAGAGGTTTGGCCCAAGATTAGGTAACCCACAGCCTAGGGCCATTCCCATGTTGGACCAGATTTGAGCAAGAGGCCCTGAACAATCCTTTGCTCAGCTAGGGTGCAACCTGAGTCTACAACACCTGTCCCATGATAGTAACTCATTGCAAAAGATCCTCTTGTTTTGTTCCAGCTAGAGGTTCCACATTACTAAGGTGATACAAGCTACCCATAATGGGTGTAGAAATGAAGATCGCTAAAACCAACCCTGGATGAGATCAACAATGGAGTCAAGAAAACCCAATAAAAAGAGATTTTTTTTAGTAGCCAAGATCACATTCTTCTAGTAGTTGGGCATTGTAGAAGGATGTGGTCCACTGGTTTTGAGTTAGCCTTGCAAAGGACACATTTGTTTGGGCCCTGGAAATTGCGCTTCTGAAGATTATGAAAAGTGAAGGTCTTGTTCTAAGTGGCCAGCCAAGCAAAAGCTCTTGCTTTTGGTAGACTCCAACGAGACCAAATTCTATGGTTGGGCCAATCAGGGTTCACACATGGAACAACTTGACATGTCATGAGTCTATAGTCAAGGTTAATTGCGTAGGATCCTGTGGGAGAGCTACCTCGACACAGGGTATCAACTCTATTTCCTAGAAAAGAGTCCTAATTTGAAGAATGGACATATTCAAGGCTACTTGGTTGATGGGAGTGTTTGTCATTCCAACTTCTTTAGGAAAGAGAAAAACTTGTGATGGCTTACAGGGCTGAATAAAGTTGATAAGCATCAGATCCCTAGCAGCAGTTGAAAGCTCTTTGATTTCTATCAAAGAAATTGTAGTTTATGTTGACCATTTTGGTCCTGCAGGCCAAAATCGGTCCCCTTCTTTCCCTGCTGTTCTGAGCCAGTACATTTTGATTTTTTGCACGAGTCTTGCAAATTTCTACGAACTCTACAGGTTTTCTACGGACTCTGCAGGTCCATTTCTACAGACTCTGCAGGTTTTCTACGGATTCCACAAGAATTTCTACAGACTCCACAAGAACTTCTACAGACTCTGCAGGTAAAGTTTCTACGGACTCTCCACAGGGACTTCTACGGACTCTGCAAGTTATGTCTTTCGGCAGATGAAGAACCAGTTTAAAGAGTGCAAGGTTTTACAAAGCTTCTTCAGACACTTGTCCGAAGAAATTCACAAGGAAAGAGAGCTGAAATGGTTCAAAGACATTTTTTTTCTTAAGGTTGGGAAAGGGGTTCAACGACATGATCTTTCCAAGAGTTAGCATCTTTGAACCGTTGAACCATTGAACCGGTTCAACGCTTTGGTTCAATGCTTTGGTTCATCGCTTTGGTTCAATCAAATGGTTCATCGGCTCGGTTCAAAGCTTGGTTCAACGCTCGGTTCAAAGTTTGGTTCAACGGTTGGTTCAAAGCTTGGTTCAATGGTTGGTTCAAAGGAGCGGTTCAATCCAAAAGTTCAAGAGAGCCTCCCGA
Source organism: Torreya grandis (assembly GCA_037957365.1). Lineage (NCBI taxonomy): Eukaryota > Viridiplantae > Streptophyta > Pinopsida > Cupressales > Taxaceae > Torreya > Torreya grandis. The sequence continues at coordinate 792,658 of JARHVA010000153.1, forward strand.
AGGACAAGTGCCCTTGCGGAGGGCACTTGGTCGGCGACAACACCTTTCAGAAGGGTTGTTTTTAGTTTTTACGAAGGATACTTTCCAAAGGAAGTCGAAGAGGCAAAAGCAAGAAATCCTTTGGACTTTTTGTCCGAAGGAAATTCGGAAGGGCCACTAAGCAGAAAATCCCGCAAAAAGAGTAAGGCAAAGGCTAAAATAATTTCTTCGGGCTTTTTGTCCGAAGGAATTCCTTCGGACAAAAAGTTCGAAGAAATTCAAAGGAAGGCCGCGGGAGGAGAAGCCAACGGAAATTCCGAAGGACAAAGTGCTCGAAACAATTCTTGCGGACTTTTTGTCTGCGGGAAAAAGTCTGTGGTAAAATTGGCCGCGGGAAAGTCTCTGAAGGAACGAGCAAGACAATTTTTGCAAACTTTTGTCCACGGGAAATGTCCGCAGAGAAAAGCCGAAAAGACAAAGACCGCCGAAGGACAGGCGCCCTTGCAGGGGACTCTCGGCTGCCGAATGAAGGGCATTTCTCCAAAGCCGAAGGGATACTTCCCCTTCGGGAGGGTCCGAAACAAAAGGCCGAATTAGAGGGAAAGGCCCGAAGGAATTTGCCAAGGACGGTGACGTCTCCGAAGCCGTCAACTTCAAGAAAATAGACTAGCCGTTGTTTTTCAAACAGTGACAGGCCCGCGACGTCATTTTTACAACAGAGATAGCCGTTTGATCTTTGAATTCTTGAGTGCCAACCAGAAAAGAGCCTAGAGAACAAAGATACAGAGACAGAAGCCAGCAAAAGGGACAAAACCAAGAAAACGACGCTGGAAAAAGACAAAGGTTGAGAATGAACTCAGCGACCTACTAAGAAAAGAGCCCAAGGAGCCAGCAAGGACGAGAAGATAGCCCCCGAGGGCCAAAGGAGCCAAAAGAGTCAAGGCAGGGAAAAGACAAAAGTGCCAATTGTAGAAACAGACAAATAGTCCAAGTGGCGAAGAAAGACGTCGACTCAAGGAGTTATTCCAGCGGGTGGAACAGTGCTCGCCAAGTGGTCATAAAAGGGACGCAAACAGTGAACGGCGCGGCCCATTTTTTCTCCATTTTGCATTTATGAGCAGACAAACCGCGTGGGTGCCTTCAAGGAGCATTCTTGGTTATGGGGAAACGACGCGGCCTATGTTTTAAAATGCTTGAAGTCAGAATCAGAACCGACACAGCATTTATATTTTAGTGGCTTCCTCTTCCCAACGCCCTTGGGACGCGCATGGGCCACTTGTCAAAGGGCGCCAAAAGTCTTTTTCAAAGAAGGCGCTGTTGTTCCCTCTTCTCTCTATATATTGTAGACTTCTCATTTTGGAGATCATATTTTCACATTGTAAGGTGAAGCCTTGGCAATTTTCACCTGGAATCAATAAAGCGCATTTTTACCTCTATTCTAGTTAGATATCTCTGTGTGTGTCTGAGTGTTAGTCTTGTGTTTAGTCATTGCTTCCTAATGCTTTCATAGGGTTGACATCAACGCATCTAGTATCTATAAGGCGCCCTTCCTGCAGGTGACAAGAAGAGCTGTACCTGGAAGCGCAAAGACAGAAGGAAGTTACTATACAGTGTGCTTTTTCTACAGCACCTATGGTGAGTCCCTTTTTCTGTGTGTTCCATTAAAGCCTCCCTGTTAAGCTTCTTGCAGTCTGGTCCTTTTACCAGTTAAAGTGTATGTATGTGTCTTATGGTTTAGAGTGTGAGTGTTAGTAGGTCGAAGTTATTTGGTGCATCACCCTCTTAGAGTAGGTTTTGTTTTCCTGTAATCCTTCTCCCTTTTCATCCCCCCCATTATATATATATATATATATATATATACGTATTAGCACTTATTGGAATAACTCAGATGCATCAAAGGGAGCTAGCCCTTATCTAGAGACTCTCCCCTCCAGCTTTGCCGGTCCCACAGGCGAGAGGGGAGTTTTCATTTTGACGTGTGGAAGGCAGGAGCCCAGCCTCCTGTCAAGGGTGCAATCCACTGCGTCAACAGTTTATAGAGGCGTAAAACCAAATTATGAGGTGTTCCAGAAGTTGATGCGGGCATTAGATCCTATCTCCCATGTGAGGTGCACGAAAATAATGGCTTGCAAGAGGAGAGGAAATTATAAATGTGAGAGCCTCTGGGCAGAACCGTTGTGGAGAAGATGCATTCGTGAGTAGGTGAGTCCACGTACTCAGCTCTAATGATATTGCTCCAAAGTTGATTGGCATTGGCGAAGAGACACTAGAGGTATTTTGCTCTCAAAGGGTAGTTGTGAAGCTTGTTATTTGTAAAGTTTGCCATGCTTAGGAGTATTAGAAGATCAACCTTTTTCCAGCTAATGAGGAATATTTTTCTAATCATTGGATCCTTGCCATAAGATGTTTTTCATTTTCTGGTTGATGAGGGCTAGGGTGTTTGCATGGATTCTAAGAACTGCCAAGAAGCAAGTGGGGAGAGCTTGAAGAACTGACTTAAGAAGCTAAATATAGGGTGCAAAATTGATCCATCTACCCTTCCAGGTTAGAAGTCTAAGATCCATTTTTACCATTAAGTCCTTCCAAAGGTGCTTTCATCCTGCACTTGAGAAGAAAGGAACACCCAAGTATTTGCTTGGAAGAGAACCTGCTTGAAAGTCGAGGATGGCTACCAAAATGTGTTGAAGGCAAGGAGGCATGCTAAAGAAAAAGATCTTTGACTTTTCAAAGTTGATGATCTGTCCAGAAACAACAAAATAAGAGGCAAAATTTCCTTGGGGGAGTTGGCTTATTCTCTGCATGTTCGGTCCAGGAGGGGAGTGTCATCTGCAAACAAAAGGTGGGAGATTGGAGTGGTCTCTTTCTCCAGTTTGAGACCATGAAATTTGTTGGCAGCTACCCCAACTTGCCAGGCTTGATTGAGAGCCTCTGTCATAAGGATGAGGAGTTAAGGGGAGATGGATTGTCATTGACCTGTAATGAGAAATGGGTTGAGTAAATACAACTAAGGATTAGTTTGCACCAGTGGGGGTGAGAAGCCAGACTTCTCAAGGAGTGCGTGAAGAAACGATTGGTAGACTATCAAACGTCTTGGTGATGTCGAGCTTGGCCAAAATCCTATGATTCTTGAGACTAATAGGGTGTGAATTGCTTCATGGACGAGGACCACCCTGTCTAGAATCTATTTTCCTTACACAAAACCTCCTTGCTCTTGGGAAATGAGAACTGGAATAATAGTTTTAAGTATCTCTGCAAAGGCTTTGGTGGGGATTTTGTAGAGATTGTTGTAGTGGGATATCAACTAAAAGCCGGATAATGAAGAGATGGTAGATGTTTTGGGGATTAAGGCATTGAATGTGCAATTGAGGTCCTTGAGGATTTTCTTTGACTTCCTAGACTCGTTGATGACTGTTGTAACTTCTAGTCAGATCAGGACCCAAAATTGCTAATAAAAGGTAGCCGGGAAGCCTTATCACCCGAGGCTAGAATGGGGCCTTGAGGCTTTATCACCAGACATTGCAAAAACTATAGACTTGATTTATTTGAGAGGGAAGGGGGCTATAAGGCGTTAATTCAACAATTGGGAGACAATTAGATGATTATCCACTAAAAATGTGTCCATGGAGGCTTGATGAATTAATTGATCTTGCTCCAACAAGTGCTGAAAGAAACAACAAACTCCATTACGAATCATAGAGGGGGATTCAAACATAGTTGTCAGGGGAGGTGATGACCTGACGATGGAAGATGGTTGACTTGTGAAAGAACTGTGTGTTCTTGTCACCTTCATCAAGCCATGATTCTTTGGAAACTTTTTGCAGTAGATATCTTCCCTAGCGTAGACCGCTTTTAAAGAGCTCAAGATATTTTCCTTGCGCCAAACATTGGTTAATGAGGCTCGAGAGCTGGATCTACTCATTGAGTTGAGTGTGATCGTCTTCCAATTGCTACTTATGGGAATAAATGTTCTATGTTTTAGTCTTTAAGACAACTCCTTAGGTATTTCAACTTCACCATGAATTGAAATGCTTTGGATCCTTTGGAGAAGGGGAAGCCTTTCTAGCATGATTTGACGAGCCCCTTAAAGAATTGGTCTTGAAGGCACATTTGCTCAAACTTAAAAGGACATTTGGGGGGAACTTGATCTGTGGAGATATCCACCCAAATGGGGGAATGGTCCAAACTCGAGACTTTCATGATGCGGGATTCTATAAGCCATTGGGCTTCCATCTAGGATTCAGTAACAAGGAATCTGTCAATGCGCTTCACAATGTTGCCAAAGCCAACTCTTCTGATGGTCCAGAAGATTCTCATTGTCTTGGAAAGAGGTCAATTAGGTTGCAGTGGGAGACAAACTTCGAGAGGTCTTTTCGGATTGGGTAATCTTTTGGCTACCTTATTTTTTTAGCTACTGAGAGGACTACATTGAAAGCTCCACCAATAATAATTTTTTGATGAGCATTAAGGTCTAGAAATGCACATGATTCGACCCAAGTGTGTTTCTTAAGCCCAATTAGCTCAGGACCACAAACATTGATCATACAGACTTTGTCATCCTCCCCCAAGCAACAAACACATTAACAAATCCATTTTGTGTTTGAAATCACCAAGGAGCAATTGACTATTCTAGGGTCCTAGGAATTCTGAAGCTCCTTTTGCATCAACGCCTAAAGCCTCCCAGAAGGGCCAATACCTTTTAATGAAGGAAACAAAGTCGAGCAAACATTTTTTGTTTCTTGAAGAAAGACATCATCTGGTCTACGGAGTTGGAGCTGGGATGTCACCATCATCTATTTGTTAGAGGCGTTTAAACCTCCAACATTCTTGGATGGACGCTTCATTTAAACAATCGAGGGCTCTTCCCCCTCCGATGTAAAAAATAGGATTTAATTTTTCTTTGTTCCTTGTGCTTAGACAATTCTTGCTGCAAGTTATAGCGGAACATGTATATTTTTCGACCTTTGGGGCTTTTTCGAATGTTTAGAGAGGATATGGAGCTCGGGGTTTGCAAGATACCCAAAAAATGGGAGGTAGGGAAGGGGAGACATAGGCATGGTTGCTCTTCAATTCTAAGGCTTCGTAGTCACACAAAATGAGAGCATTAGAGGGCGAAGGGAGAACAATTACAAGTTGGTGATGAGGGGGAAGGGATGAGGGGAATAGATGGGAAGAAGGGGAGAGGAATGAGGAGAGGGAGGAAGAAGGGGAGAGGAACGAGGAGAGGGAGGATGAGGGGGAAGGGAAGGAGAGCGACGAGGGGAAATGACTACTAGAGACACGAGGAGGGTTAATAAGGGGAGGATTGAGACATGAGAAATAAATGGGAGGGCTAGGGGAGGGGAAGGCCCAGGGAAAAGACATGGCAAAAGAGAGAGGTTGCTTTCAAAGGCCGAGAGAAGAGTGGATGTAAGCAAAGGAGGGGAGAGGGAAAGAAATGTAAATTTTAATGCAAATGCTTAGGCGAGAGGTATCTTCAAGGACAATTTTTTTGAGGTTGGAGCCAATTTTCCTAAGAATGTCGAGCTGAATCTAGAGAGGGGGAGCCTAACAAGATGGACGCAAACAGGGAAGAAGAGGTTTTTAGTGCAGAGGGAGTCAAAGAGGGCACCCATGGGTGGAGACAATGGGTAGCGTTATTGACATTACATGGCCCATCGAAGGGCAATTGAATGAGACATTTTAGCATAGGCAAAGGTGAAATGAAAAAATCCCAATGGGAGAAATTTAATGGCAAATACCCCATATAGAATCCTAAAATCCATTACCCATTTGAGCACCAACTGGGGTGACGACCAATAATCAACAAAGTGGTTGATGAGTGAAGAGTTTTCAAGGAAAGGCTAGTCGAGTTGAAGGGTGTTATCATCCAGGTCTAGATCAAGAACTTTTGAGTGCATTTGGAAAACAAGGGCTGGATTAACCTTGAGAGAAGGGGCATGGTGCTTACCTGTATCGGACTAAAAATGGAGGGAGCTGAGATTGGGCCAGGTCCTAGAACGCAAGTTGATGATGGTCTTGTTGGCTTAAGAGAGTTGCTTGGGCAGATCGAGAGCCATAGAGCATGCAATTTGAGAAGGGCCAAGGCCTATAATGGAATGGAGGTTTCCATTAGAAAGCCTTGATTGAAGCTTCACACGCAAAAGACGTTGAGGTTGAGCAAACGGAGCAGAGTTAGCCAATTGACGCTTACCAAAGGAGGTCAAATTGTGAATATCTAACCGACCCTTGCCTTGTTGGGACACCCATGAGAAGGTACTTGAGAATCATTTAGGTTAAACTCAAGATAGTGGCCTACCACATAAATCAATAGATGGGTCGAATTTTGAGGTTTTGAGTGCATCGTTTTTCTTCCAAACAAGAGGTGAGGAGCTAGATTTGCCACAAATGTCAAAGCCTACTCAGACAAAGTTCCTTTGTTTATCCTATTGAGGGATATGGAGAAGAAAGGGTCTCCCTAAAAACTAGGTCCAAGCTCTACTGTAGCAGAGCTTGTTGACATTATTTATCATTGTTATAACTTCAAAGTATTTTTGTAAGTGCGTTCGTTATATTATAGGGAGTGGGTGGGTTTGATTATTTATTTAGGGTTGGATCTATGATTAATAATGAAATATTTTACTTTTGCCAAAGTTGAAGATTTAGAGATTGTAGACATATTTTGTGCTTGTGCTGGGAGGGAATTATTTGCCAAAAGTTTGCCAAATTGGGTACAACAATGTATTTCACTGATTTTTGTTTGTGGTTTTGTGTTTGCAGCTTCAGATTGCATAATGCAATTGTTTTTAAAAGAGTTTCTTGTAGGAAGTGGAATCTTTGAGGAGTATAAATTAGTGTTTGATTGTGGAGATGAGTTTCAGAGATACGGCATGTGATTGCATCTTATTGTAGATCCCTGAAGTGATATTTATACCACCATAATTTCATGGGATTGATGGACACATTTTTAGTACAAATAATGTCCTGTCCCAGCAAGCATTAAATACACTGCTAGGAAAATGGTGTATTGATCTTGGGTAGCAGAAAGAGGAAAAGTACCTCATCCATTTGGGCAAAAAGAACTGAGTCAAGGTCAAGGAGTCAAGGAAAATACCTTGAGGCTAAGGTGCATCGGATTAAGTGTTCAAATGACCAAGGTAAGCAAGAAACCTCAATGGCTCTAGGACTAAGGTGATCTTTAAAAGCATTTTGAAAGGAAGACAATTTTGGAATGTTGGTCAGATGTGGATACAATATATGATGAGCAGAGGCTAGTGACGTCTACTGATGCACATGGATCTGAGGCATTTGAGAAATTACACATTTAATTGCCACTTAAAAAAGTGGTCCTTGTGAGGTCATTAGTAATGGGACTTCCATGATTGGAAATAGTTTGGATGGATTAATCATGTTACTGAAATGAGTAGTAGAACCTTTGGGGATGATTAGTCCCATATGACAGAGAGGATTGTAAGGAGTACCTTGCAGTTGTAATGGAGTGGCAGAATCATTGGGGATAAGTAGTACCATCCAACATAAGGGTCATTAAAGGTGTACCTCCAAGAATTCAGATAGGCCACCATATTTAGGGTGTGTCGTAGGGGCATTCATCGAGTCGATGTCCTAGGAGACTTCAAGGTTGGAGAGCGTCAGACGTTGGACGTTCATGGGATAGACCAAAGCCTACCATATGACACTATATAGTTGTTTAGTCTTGGATATAGTATGATAACATAGTTGTGTTAGAATTGATCACTCTAACAACAAACATGTGAAGAATGAAACATTCAAGATTGGTCGACACATATTGTACATGGAATCACAACAAAACGAACTCAATATACTCAACAGTTGCAATGGCTTGTTACTCGTGTACTCTAGTGAGATGGAATGGTGACCATAGGGACACTTGATGATATTTGCTGCATTGACAATAGGGTTGCACATTGATTAAATTCATTTCTGGACTTAGGATTTTTGAGCATCATATACAATGGTTTCTGGTTTTACACAAATATCAAACAATCGATCTAATAACCAAATCATTTAGATTGTATTTGATTTAGTCATTAAGGGGAGGGGGGGTTATTATTACATATATTATTTGATATTGTTAGCATGTTGTTAGGTGGTTGCACTAGTATTACAACCATGATTACCAAATCTGGGCGGATCTGGATTTTTTGACCGACTTGGATAAGTTTGTCTGGGTTGGCCCTGTTTTTTTTCAATTTTTTTTATTTTTATTTTTTAGGTTTTCTGCGGAAAAATAAGTCCAGAAACCATAAATATTATATATTATTAGCATTTTATATTACTTTATTAATATTTTTCATTATATTTATAAATTATACATATTCATAAAACTATGCTCACATATATATGAATGTATTCTGGATTGGATTTTTCACAACTTTGTCAAGAATTCCAGATTTTTGTATTTTTTTGCCCTCACAAACGGATCTGGATTTCCGAACTTGGTAACTATGATTACAACCACTAGGTTATTTTAGTAATTTGTTTATTCTTGTGAATAGTCTATTTGCCTAATTACAAGTACATCTCTATTGTAATGCATTATTCACTGCCTGTGAAATAGTTATTGTAATTTGTGGGCTGATTTGTTTAATTACTCTTGAATAATAAAACTTACCTAATTTAATGCTTGAGATGAAATGATATTATTTTAATGTTTATGAATGGCGAAAATAAGATCAACAGGTCTAGAAAATACATCTAGGACTAGAATGCATAACCAACAAAGATAGGAGAGGGGAAGACCACGAACATCAAAAAAGAAGATCCAAACAAAATAAAATTATAGAGCAGGTTTCCCAATAAAATCAAAACCCAACAACCTAAAGAGATTAAAACATAGCAATAGCATTGAAAATACAATTCTCATGAGATACAAAATGCGATATCCTTAGTCTTCATCCAAAGCAGAAAGAGGTTTTGTAGTCAAAAGAGGGTCTCCAAAGTCACCCACCAGTGATAATCTTGTCAGAGAAGTGGCCTGGGTTGTAATAACTAGGGGATCTACCCTCGAAGGTTACACAAAATTCTTTGTTCAGCTTGTATACATGGTTGAATATCTATTATAAGAGGTTACAAACATTGGTCACATGGGGATGATTATGATGTTTTGAATAATGTGAGAAAGATAAACTACCACCCTGCATTGAGTTCGGGATTGAAAAAACAGATAGGTCCCAAAATATTGTGGGATGTAGAATGCCTGGCGAATCCCCTGTTATCTATCTTAATGTTCAAAGAATATGATAGACATTTGGCTCCCCGTTGAGATCAGGTTGATGTATGACATAATGAATATGACAGGGCTTCGGACATTGGCAGTGCCTGACACCAGAAGAGTAGACTTCTCAAAGGAACAAGGTCAAGTATTATTGGTTGGAATATGGGAAGAGGATAGGGAGGCTTCCCCTTCGTTTCTTAAGGCTCAACAAGCAATAGTACCTCAAATCTCATAATAAATTGGGCACCTGAAAATGTACTGTTTATCAATCCCCACCTCTTGAAGATTGAGAGTGGATATTGTTGTTAGTCTCCAAATGAAGCTGCCATGCATGGAGTGTCATTTGGCCATTATAGAATCTGAGTTTGTGTAACTAATAATGTTTTAAATAGTTTGGGAGAACAATAAGGCCATTGAAATTCTGTGTAAAAACCTTTTGCGTAAAAGGCTAGCTTGGGATTGAGAGTTTGTTGGGGAAGAGCTAGGTCATGTGGCTATTTGTTGATAGTTATTCCTGTTATTTCATTAATTTCTGCCTTTTGTAAAGGAATATTGAAAGGATATTTGTTGGGGAGGCAAATGGTTGATGATAATGTTCCTATAATGTAGAAGCCCAGAGGGCCCAACATACTAGTAGTATCTTTGTTTTGTGAGAGTTGAAGTAAATGAAAAGTGACCTCCTAAGAGGAGGTTAGGGAAATAAGAGAATGTTAATATATTTATCATAACATCAACATTAGGTTCTCTTTTTCTTTCTCTTCTTTGCTATTAAGATATTTTTGAGAGTTGGTTTTTCAGATTTTTGCATGTATAGTCCTTTGCCAAAATTTCCTATAGATAACTATGACATGATCTCAAACAAAAGTTGTGATGTCTTTTAAAGTAAATGTGTGTTGCCCTTTGTTGAACTTAATCTGATTTCAATGCATTGAATGGAATAAATTGCTGGTAGTTTGGAGAACTTAGTTTAACTGCCATGCATTGCGGATACTTCTATGTCCTTTTGATTTTGTGGTGGATTTCGAGTTCTGCATAATCATTTTCCATACACACTTCCCAGATTGTGAACTTGAATGCCCTACGATTTATTGTCTGCTCAATTCATTATTACAGTACGATCAATTGAAGCATTCATGGGTTGCTCCATGGAGTTTAAACCATATCTTCATATCTAAGTTATTGGTTTGATTGCGGGTACGCGGTACTGGTGTGTCGAATTGGGTATGATGGCAGGACACTTTTTTTTCCCTAGGTATGACTATACAAAAATATATAAAATATAAATAATCTATCCTAATAAACATAAATTAACTACATAATATGCATAGATTGCTAGAAAACAAACAAAATAACCACAAAACACTATTGATAAATTGATAATGATAACCAAATGCCAAATGTCATAATAAATAGTAATTATCAAATCAAAATTGGTAATCACCGTCATGTTGCTCTTCATCGAGAGCATCGACATAATCATCATTATGTGGTTCATTAGAACCATAAGTAGTAGCACTGCTACAAACACACCCGCTAGCTACGCTATGTGCGACTTGTGAAGCCAAAGAAGTCTCCATGTCAAATACTGAGAGGTGGGCAAGGGAAGAATCTAAGTAAATATGCTTTGGCTCTCCATCCCATTGCTTCGTCGCTTCAGATGAAGGTGAATTTGCATCCTATTGAGGCAAAGTCGTGTAAAATTAAAATTTATAAAATTAGAAACTAGAACTTAAAACAAAAAGAAAGAGTAAAATATCCTAGATGCAGTAAACTTTTGATCGCAAGAGGCATGTATGAGTGTCATTCTTGTAATTGTCCATAAGAGCGACAAGGCTGTGACTTGTGGAAGCTATGGAATTCTCAAACTTGCCCACAATCATGTCTTCTACATCAGGTTTGGGGAAGAGCCTAGTGATCGCCAACATATACCCTTCACTAACTTCAACATCTATATATGGTGGCAGCCTCTTGGGCTAAGAAAGGGTCTTATTATTGTAGTATCTAGGAGCCACTGCAAAGTCAAGGAGATGCAGCGGGGTGGTCATTATTTTCCACTAGTCAATGAGATATGCTTGTACTTGTTTGAAAAAGGTTTCCTCGGGTTCTTGCTTTTTAGAATTTATAATGGCGTTCGCCTTGTCATTCATCTAGTTGATGTTGATCCATGTCAAAAAATAAAATCATACTCAAGATGGGCTTGGTGAAATTAAGAAAGTAATTTCACAAGCCCACCATTCATCATTTAGGATCAGCATTTTCACTTTCTGGGGCCACTTAGTGTTTGACTGCGTCCAAACAGTCCAAAAGCTGTTGATAATCATGTTGCAAAACGCTGTTCACACCTTCACAAGTTGGCTTAAAACAATTGTGTGTGAGGCGAATCGTGTCTCAACAACCTAGTCGGAATTTGAAACAAAAAAAATGGAGAATGCCTCCATCTAGTTCAAAGGTTGCTGATAACCATGTTGCAAAATGCCTCTCGTACCTTCACAAGTCATCTAAAGATGATTGTGTGCGAGGCGAATCGCGTCTTAACAACTTATTAGGAAATAACAACCAAAAAAAAATGGAAAAGGTTCAAAAAATTTGCAAGCTACACTGTTAGAACATCATTTAAAAAAAATAAGACTATAAAAACCAAAGTACACCATATAAAATATAAATTGTAAACTAATTTTGTTGAGTAAATAAAAAGATCATTCCACTTACCTTCAAGAACTCCAACTTCGAGAACATCCTAAAAATGGCTTGCAACATGTGATGGTTGGGAATAAACATTTGGATCTCTTTGGACTTGGCATACACCTATTTGATCCACTTGATTTTGGATCCCAACTTTTGCAGCATTAGGTCGAGTTGATGGACAACATAGTGGCTTTGCAATTCTTAGCATTATTCGTTATGAATTGGACAAGATTTTGAAGCCCCAATCACCCTAACGGCTCCTATGAGGATGTTGGAGATAAATTTTGCATCCTTGAATTGCCCTTCACAATCAAATGGATTTCGAAAACATTGCCACTTTAGGGCACACTACAACCACATTAATCAAGGGCCAATTTTCAACATCTTCCATTCATAAAAAATGATGGATACTTTGCTTCGATCCTTGAATCTTTACGATCTAGGAATCTCTAATGGGCTGCAATGAATCATCTAAATTTTTTCTTTCCTTGGCCAATAAGTTGGCACACACCTTCTCATAACCTAGGCCTTTGTACCCTTTTTGGGCCTCATTGCTCTCGCTCACCATATCTTGCCAATATGGTGACCTAACAACATTAAAGGCATTATGTATTTGTGTAAATGCATTGCGCGATGAGCTGATCGACAATATCCTTGGACTCAATTTGAAATGCCTTTTCCAATGGTCTTTTGTTCTTTTGTGTGGAAGAGGAGAATCCTCTGTGTGTAGAGGGTGTTGCTAAAAAATGATGTGTTGTGGCCACGACTTGGTTACCAATATGAGATGTGCAAAAGGAGTTTTCCTTGATTTGAGATCCTTTCTTTGCCAAAGGATGACTTGATTTCAAAACAACCGCTACGTTTGCTTCTTCTTGCTCTTTGATGTATTCTAGAATTGTTGATGTTTGCACCAGTGCATCTCGACACTAGTGCATCTTGCTTCCACACCCGATCTTTGATGTCTTGACCAAGTATTGCACACAAATAGGCTTTCCTCTGATTGTATGAGCTGGTGTATTTGACATTGCAACCATTGCAAACCCAAATAGAACTCCTAGTACTTTGTACCTGATTGAATATTGAGGCTTATTTCTAAAGCAACAAATACAAATTGGTTTTGAATCGAGGTTGTCCCATAGGGTTAGCAATTTTTGCCATTGTAATACTTGTAGTTGCAAGTTTGAAAACCAACACAATATTAGCCTTACGAAGAAAAAAAACCCTAAGGCCTAGCCTAATATTACTTGTTATATAAATCATAGTTCAAAAACACTTACTCTGCAATGACTTTGCCACCCAAAATTTTGAATCATACTCAGGACCAGACAATTAATCAACAATAATTGGACTACTTCATCGCTACTTAAAAAAATATAAATTCATAAAATAAATTAAAATAACATGTAAAAGACTCTTAAAATACATGAGAAATGAATGTAGAGAACATGTATATTTTCTATTAGTTTTCAACCAAAAAATAGTATAGTGATCAGTTTTAGACAAAAAATAGTACAATGCTCATGGATTATAGTCACGAATGCACCATAAAATCATCTCCAACTCCTCATCTGCTACGCCTTTGAAGTGGAAGGTAAACATTCCTCCTCTGGAACATCATCCACAAACATATCATCTAGATCCTCACCAACCCCTCCCGATGTTTTCGTTCCCCTTGTTGCTATCGCCCCATTTGCTTCCCTCTCCAAATTTGCGGCCTCCTTGGTAAACACGGAATGTTGCTGCCCATCCTTAGGCTCAACAATCTAGTTTGCATGTAGATCAATATCATCCAAGTCATTTACCTCTTTGACTATCTTGTCTCTCCACTTGTCTCACACCAAGACGAAGATTGTATTGTACCAAGACAAGGTCATTGAGGTGTTGTGTTGTCAGCCGGTTGGGCTTCTTTGTGTGAATGGCCTCAAACATGCCCCAATTACGATCGCACTCAAAAGCGCTACATGGCTGACACAAAATGTGGATGGCTAACATCTAGAGATTTGGTGTTTTTACACCATATTCTTCCCACCACAAATATGCAAATAAGACATTTATAACTTTGTAATTCGATAGGCTTGCATTTATTAAAGAAGTAAGAAGACTACAATCAAAGGAGTCAATTTGTTTTTACTTAGTTTAAGGTCATTCTCCTTCGAATGCATAGAGGCAAAGAAAAGAACCTCCCATATATAGTCTTGTAAATCTGTAGCTCATCAAGAATTATGTTTTTAGTAGCTTTGTCAGGGATCGTTCTTTCTATGCATGTCTTTAGGCCATCTATCCTCATCGGCCTCAAACGAATTGGAGAAGAAAAACTTGGGGTTCAAGTAGTAGGCCGCTGCATGTATATGTCGGTGGAGTTGCTTGTTCTATCTCCAATCAATTATGTGCCAAATGGACTCATGTTTTCTTTTAGTTTTTCCATAATAAGTTGGTATGGCCTCTTTGGCCCTGTCCATGGCCTTATACAAATAACCCATTGAGATTTTTTGCCCCATCCACTAATCGTAGATATCTAATGAAAGGCTCCAACACCTAAAACAAACTAACGTGCATTTTTAAAATTAAAATTAATAGAAAGTTGAGCCAAAACATTTATAAAAAATTAAATGATAAATAAAAAATAGTTTAACATATCTTCACGACTCTTTCCCCTTCATTCTTCCTGCTAGAGGGCGACTCCAACCACCATGTGTTCACAAACATCGACTTAAGTATGTTAGTGAGGTTGCAATGCTCTACAATTTGATGAAGATTGCGATGAATCTTGCTGCGATTGCTCGCACAAGCTCCTTTCCGTTGGTGTGTTCTCTCACCAAGCTTAGCACCCAAGGATGGTTGTAGATGTATTTTGTGATATTTCTCACTTTGTCAACCACATTTTTCATCCATACAAGTTTTTCTATGCGCTCAAGTAGGAGATCGATGCTATGGGCTGTGCAATGGCTCCAAAAAAGTGTAGAGTGCCTCTTCTCAAGAAGTCTCCCCGTTGCTACATATGGTGCATTGTCTGTCACAATTTGAAAAACATTCTCCGCACCCACTTCCATGACCACAATGGGCCACTCAAATTATGAAGAGGTGCCTTGAACCCTTTTCTGCAATGGTCAATGCAATTACCAAATTCTCCCAGTATGGGCTTTTCACCACATTGAATGGAATGTTGTAATAGCATAAGTTTACTGCAACGACCCTTGGTTCATCTTGCAATTCTCAGTTCCCAACCATACCTTCGAGTGCAGGTTGTGCCCCAAGAGTACTTTGAGGAGAAAAAAACCTGTCCAAGTGAACCTGAATTGTCTATACTAGATGAGCTTTGTCCCTTGACCACCCTTGGGTCAATAGAAGATCTAAAGGCTCCCAGGTTATTAGAATCAATTCTTGCTGCCCCCTATTCATCACAGTTGCAAGTG
Source organism: Torreya grandis (assembly GCA_037957365.1). NCBI lineage: Eukaryota > Viridiplantae > Streptophyta > Pinopsida > Cupressales > Taxaceae > Torreya > Torreya grandis. Next base: position 807,967 of record JARHVA010000153.1, read on the forward strand.
CTTCAGCAATTTTTTTTTTTTTAATCCTCATAAAAATCTAGGACAACCACCATCTTTCTTTGAGCCTTGAGCAACGAGTTGTTGCACACTTGCACGACATTACTTGGAATTCATGTGATGTGGTATTTGAGGTGATTGACGCCTGCTCTCGTTTGAAACCCACAATAATTGCCTATGACAGGGTTGTTCTTTGGGCCATCTTTGCAATGCTTCCATGCAGGGTCATGAGACTTCCTAACCCTTCAGGCATGGCTAAATAAAAAAAAAAAGTTTAAAATCCTAGCTGCTGGAAGTCTGGAAGAAGTAGAAGAAAATATGAAAACAACCCAAAAAAAAAATCAAACCCTAGAGGCTAGAAATCTGCACTTCAAACTGTTCAATGCAGCCAATCTTAGCAGTAAAACCGTGTCAAAGCAGGCAATCTTATCAGATCTGAATGATCAATCAAATTTAAAGCTTCAAATCGTATCAATGCAGCCAATGGCAGATTCAAACTATGTGAAGTTGTGAACTATCTGCATTGAGTAGTCAACGACAAATGTAAAACCGTATCTACTGTCAGGGATGCACAGATCCGAGACCGATGGCAAATGCATGGACCAGCAGCGGTATGCCTTCACATGGGTAGAAAAATGCTGTGGTATCCCTTGACAAATTTTTTCCAATGTGTATCCCTCGACAAGCTTGTCTCTCTTCACGTGGGTGACAAAGAAAATTGCAGATGGAATGATAAAATCAGAGTAATTCAGAAAATCGAGACGGAATGATAAAATGATGTATTTTTTTGCCCTTAATGTTATAATTGACAAGTAGCCGAGTTGAGAGTTGTTACTTGTGGTTTTGGCAAGTAACGTTGGTTATTTACTTGCCAAAACCTGCATGTAACTGCCGTGGATCTGTAACGTGGTGAGTTAGCTGGTTAAAAAAATGCAGGTTTACCACGAATTCCTACCAGGTGGGTATCTGCGGATTTTAAATATAAATGACAAAAAAAAAAAAAAAATGAAAACAAGAAACAATGTGAAGATTGTAGTTACCAAGTCTGGGAATCTAGATCCATTTGGGAGGGCAAAAAAAGCCGAAATTCTTGAAAAAATCCAGTCTGCAATATATACATACATATGAGCATAATTGTTTTAAATACGCAAAATTGACAAATACAATGAAAAAAGTTGATAATGTAATATAAAATGTTACTACATTCGATAGTATATAATATACAAGGTTGCTGGGTGTCTCTTTTTTGCAAAAAACTTAAAAGATAAAATCAAGAAAAATAGGGCCGAACCAACAAAACTTATCCGGGCCTGCCAAAAATTCCGGATACGGTTGGATTTGGTAACTATGGTTAAGATTAAAAACAAAATAAAAATAAAAACATGGTGACATATTTTCAAAGCGGCAAATACAAATCGGTTTTGAATTGGGTTTGGCCCATGGAGCTAGCAATTTCTGCCATTGTAATATCTGTAGCTGCAAGGTTAAAAACCAACACAAGAAGAAAAACCCCAAGGGCCTAGCCTACCGGTACTTGTTATATAAATGCCTAAAAAAAACAAAACAAGAAATGGTGTGAAGATCCTAGTTACCAAGTCTGGAAATCGGGATCTATTCGGGAGCGTGGAAAAAATCCGAAAATTTGAAATTCTTTAAAAAGTTTGGAAAAATTGGTCTGCAATATATGCATTATATATATGAGCATAATTTTATAAATATGCAAAATTGGAAAATACAATGAAAAAATTGATAATGTAGTATAAAATGTAAATATATTTAATATTATATAATGTATAAGGTTGCTGGGTGTCGTTTTTTTGTAGAAAACTTAAAAAAAGAGGGGCCAACTTGGACAAAACTTACCTGGGCCAGCCAAAAATTCCGGATCCGGCTGGATATGGTAACTATGGTGATGATTGAAAACAAAATAAAAGTAAAAACAAGAAAACAAGAAAAACTTACCTTCAATTGAAGAATCATCTTTGTTTGAAGCTCCTCAATCACCTTGGCAGGGAAGGGGCATTTGTATTGGCATACGAATACGAAGACAATCTATTTGGAAAAAACAATAAAATAAAATAAACACCTTCAATCCAAGAAGTGTCTTTGTTTGAAGCTCCTCAATTACCTTGGCAGCCGTACCCATACCCATATTGGTATTTGGGCATTGGGTGGCGTACGTGACTACTTAGCTTGATATCCTTCAAGACACAATAAATGGCAAAAAGCCACTTTTGTACAATTTTTTTCTGTAGAAGGTAAAATAATCAGTGATTAAAAGGAAAGCCTTGTTTGGAACTCGGTTAAAATGAACTGTTTATGGAACTTAATTAAGATGGGTTAATTGTGGTACTAAATAAGTACAGTTGCCAAAGTAGACTCCAGTCCTGAATCCAATTAGAATAAAAAAGCATATTGTGAGGTTTTATTGTTCTTTGTATGGTGCCACTTGTTTTCTGTTATAACTAGATACTTGGCAACTATAATTTCTAAAATCTAGATGTTTTACAGTTTTAGATGATTGTAAAATCCATGATACCATGTAATTGTATAACGTTTTTAAGCGAAAAACTAGTCCTGAACCCAATTAGTATAAAAAAGCGGATTGTGAGGTTTTATTGTTCTTTGTATGGTGCCACTTGTTTTCTGTTATAACTAGATACTTTGCGACTATAATTTCTAAACTCTAGATGTTTTACAGTTTTAGATGATTGTAAAATCCATTATACCATGTAATTGTATAACTTTTTTAATTGAAAAACCTGTGTGCTCAATTTAAAAATGGCTTTATTTTATTCAAAGACATATATGTACTCAATGTAACAATCATATTGAAGACGCTGCTGGACGACTCTAATTTTGTTTCGTTTAGGACACACACACAATGCAAGCAAGGGACACAAATTTCTTTCTTGCTATCTTGAAGTTTACATTGCAATAATGCACACATTAATTTAACCTGGCGATACATTCATACATGTTTATTGCAGGTTTTACCTGATCTTTTCCACATTGTTCGTACTTGTGAAGAGGGTTTAAAGGTGTTTATAACATGGAAGTTAGGAACCTTAGTTTCCATTGTACGCCAGGTAAAAATATGTATTCTCATTCACGCTTTGTTTTTTAGGGTTCCTTATGATGAAGACTTGTAACTTATTTGATTCATTCTCTGGAGACATTAAAGAATATCAAACCATGATTGTAGTTTGTGATATTTTGCAGCATATACGCAAATATTTACCAGATTTGCTTGCCCTTATATCAGAATTTTGGTCTTCTTTTAGTTTGGCAGCTACGAGTTGCCCGTCTCCTGTGAGTGGAATTTCACCTTCTGAATTCATTAACAGTAATAGTAATGTTGTTTGGTGGATATAATAACATTGAGTCCCTCGCCTGATTCTTACTGAATCTTTCTTGTTTTATAATTTCAGATCCTACATTTAGTGGAGCAGCTTTGCTTGGCTCTGAATGATGAGTTTCGAGCATATCTACCAGAGATTTTACCTTGCTGTATTCAGGTTCTAACTGATGCTGAACGCTGTGGGGACTACAATTATGTGCCTGCCATTCTGCATACCCTTGAAATATTTGGAAGTATGCAAATCTGGTTGTTGATTTCTTTTTCCGAATTATATGTTGTGAAGTTTAACTAATCTTTTTAGAGGGGAAGCTAACAAATTTATGTGCTTCTGTAGGTACATTAGATGAACATATGCATTTGCTTCTTCCTGTGCTTGTTCGAATATTTAGACCAGACAATTCAGATGCACCTTTAGAAACCAGACGTGCTGCTATGAAAACACTTACAAAGCTAATCCCTCGTGTGCAGGTTTACAATTCAATATATGGTCCCATTTTGAATAGAATCAACTTTGCAGTTCAATAGAGTTGTTCATTATCCTTCTGATACTAATAAATGTAACATGTTTTTTCTTACCCTGACAGGTATCAGGTCATGTATCGGCATTGGTACACCCTTTAAAGCTTGTACTTGATGGGTGAGAGTAATTTATCTCTCTTTTTTTTTCAATTAATAATTTACAGAACTGTTGCTGTATTAAGTTTTCGATAACTTTTCATTTCAAAATTTAATTTGATAAAATTTAACATTTTCATTTTTCTACTTACATTCATCTTTCTTAACCCTGAATGAGATGTGAGCCTATTGTACGAAGAGTTCAATTTTCGATTGCATGAATAAAGTTTATGTAATGAAATTTTGTACATTATCACCGATCAAGCTATTCAGTCAATGTGATTAGTTCATTGCGGAGGGTGGATGGGGCAATGAACTCCCAAAGTGATACATCCAAAATGAACCATTAATTATAGGGGCGTACATATAACATGAACCATTAGTTATATAAGCATTAGAATCATCTAATAATGATATGTATTATAATCATTGATTATGCTACGTTGGCAAGTGTTTTCTTAGGCAATCAAATTTATATAAGGTCCTCTTTTATTGTTTGTTTATGGATGATATAGGAGAGACCTATTCAGAGATATCATTTAGAAGACTCATATTTGATGGCATCAAGTGTCACTTAGCGATTGCGCACCAATGTCTATTTTCTGCACTGAATATTACAAACCCATTACATATTGGTTTTGATGATGCATGTTTCTATGTTCTTATGCTAATATAGGATGTGAAAACTGTTAATATGTATCCCTATCAACATTTCCCAAATGCGAGACAATGAACGAGTAACATTCTTGGTGCTCCTGTTGAGTTTGGTAGTCATTGGTAAGAATGAGGAGCACTTATCGAATGTGTTGAATTCATGAAAGTATCTTGTTAAGGAGGAGAATCACCTGCACCTTAGTGTTCCTTGTCTTGCAAGTATGCGAGAGGAGGAGGAAATCTCTGTTGTTTAACGTATAGCACAGCTTGATGACTAGTTGTAGGCACAAAAAGGCAAAATGGTGATTCACTACCGAGTTTTTATTGCTAAGCGGCCATTCAGATTCCAAGATACTAAGAAGAGGACAGCCTTGAAGAAGGATTTGATGAAAATGAGTCACAATTGGTCAATATAATTTTCAATGTAAGTTCTATAGAATTAGTTAACATTGCTAGTGTTCTACTCCCTGCATTTTGCCTTCACCCATCTAATATAAACAACAATGTTGACTCTGGATTTGGGAGATTGAGGATTGTGTGTGATAGAGGTGGATAGGAAGAGGTTGGCATACAAAGGAGGGCCATACTCGGTATGAGTGACCAGTCCGTGATCCTATATGTTTTAAGATGGCAATTTCTTCTGTTATGTTACGACAGAAAGCATGTATAATGTGCTGAAAAATGCAGCTCAAAGAGGGAAGTCATGCTTATAAGTTATAGGTGATGTTTGGGACCCTTTTAGGTGATCCTGAAATTCCATACCATATTGCATTGAGAGAAAGGCTTTTCCAAAAACATCATATATCTCAGCATGAATCACCTACTTATGCAACTCAAATCCATGCCAAAATCGAGGGCCATTTGAGAGGGAATGCAAGGGGATGTGCTACTTTGAAGTGCCTAGAGTGTGGTAAGTAAGGTCACTTTATGATGATAAATGCCTTGACCACAAGACTTGTATTCAAGAGCTTGTTTTGTGCAAATGAGTTAGATTGTTGGTGTAATTAATCATCTATGGACTAAGTTGAAGGAAATGCCCCCTGCACATGGTGTTCCTTGCTAGAATCATTTCCGAGGTGAAACATTTGTAAACATCTGGGCACTTTCTAGATATGTCCTGGAAACGGCATGGCCGTTTCCGTGGCTTTTATGGCAAGTTTCACGGTATTTCCGACGCCTTTTAAAAAAACTTACAAAAACTCAGAAAAAGAAAACAATGCAATATTTTTCAAGTGTTCTATTTTATATGTATATTTCTGTTATTTTAATAATTTATTGTACGGTTGTTTCTGGTTCGTTTCGTTTCCAAGATATTTCTGGTTTGTTACGTTTCCAAGACATTTCAGATCCGTTTTCATTTGGTTCCTTGGTAACTAAGTGTACGGTTGATAAGAGTTTGTACGTTAGTAAATATAGATAATTATAAATTAAGTAGTTTACAGGTCATTATAGGTTGCTTTGTATGGAAATTTGTAAAGTGAAGGGTCATGCATGTAGGAGATAGAAGGTAAGAGGGTTCTTATGAAATGTAATTAATTGTGCAAAGAGGTGAAGAAAGACATAAAGGTCACCCTTCACAAGGAGACCTATACTTTCTCAAGATTTAATTTCAAGGAAATTAGCTTTTCTATAGTCACTCTACTAGAATGCTAATGTCGAATGACGCTTGGGTGCAACTCTAAATCCAACTTTTAATGACAATAGATTTCTCCTATGCCCCTATTTATTCTAGATGGAGGGTACAATCTATGGTCCAATATCACTCTAAAGCTTTAAGTTCATTGAGTGACATGGATGACTGGTTTTAGTTGAAAAGTGACAACTATCTATGACAATTGTCCATTTTCAGCCAAAGTAATTATCCAAAAGGGACAATCATTCTTGGGAATTATCCAAAGTAATGAGCAACCGAGATATTTTTTTTTCTGGCCATTAACTGGCACAATCTGAAGATAAAATAGGGAAAAGCTTGTGGCAATTCAGGACAGTTATGAAATGAAGCATGAATGTGTGTGCTCATGCTTAAATGAAGCATGTACTGCCCTGTTTGTTGTGCAGCTGTATTTGTTGTGGATTCCAGATTTTCGTGTGTAAACAATGTCCACATACTTGTAATGTGTGTGGATTGAACCCTAATTCTAGTGGGGACTAGATGCTGTGGTGCTTCTAGCACAGGGTTGTGTGTGCTTGAGTTCGCTTTCCTTGAGGTTGAGATAACACACATGTAGGAAATAAGGTCAATTGGATTTTGTCTATTTCTCGGGGTCTCCTAGAGGCGTTTCACCTTCACAGTTTAAACCGACCTTGCCAATACCTTGTGAGACTTATTTTGAAATGCTCGATCTTCCTTATTGAATCTCTTTTTATGATTGATAGTTGCTACCCTTTATTGTCAAGACTATTAGTGCATGTTGGAAGATTTGATAAAGCCCCAGTTTGTTTAAAATTGCAAACAACAATAGATAAAAGGCTAAAATTATCCTAATAAATATAAATGGTCTAAATCCCTTTTATTGTAAACTGTTTAGTACCTAAATTTTCTTGGAGAAGCTATAAGATCAATCTTGTAGGGGACTAATGGGTCTAGTAGGAGTGTTTAAATGCCTTGTAAGAGGCCCATGCGGATGTCTAAGAGGTCTCATAATTTTTTTTAATGTGATTGTAAGATGGTATGGGTTTGTAAGTGGTAATTATGACTTGTAAGAGGAGTGTGCAAGGTGGAAGTAAATTAAATAAAATTGTAAGAATTGAAAGAAAGCCCATATGGGCATGCAAGTAGAATTAATGGAAGTTGTAAGAACTTATATGGGTTGCAAGAAGGCAGTTGTTGCTTTGGGGAGGAGTGCGACATGTATCATCATCCTATTGGATGATTAAATTTAGGAAACTTTTCTATAAATAAAGTAAGCCTAAGATTGTTTGAGGAGGGTTGTATCATGGATGCTTGGGAGTTAAATGGGAGAAGTTTGGTCAAGTGTAGAGTTTGAGATAGGCTCCTTTCACTTAAAATTTCATCTCCTTTCTTGTGGAAATAGTTGTTTATCATAATTTTGGTATGTGCTTCTAATTGATTGTTCTAATGCAAGTGTGATCGTTTCTCAGGTGACTTCGATTATGTCTTAATGTGAAAATTGGTAGACTTGAGTTAGTAAATGAGTTTTGTGAACATTTTCTGAGAGTAAACATTCTCTTAATTGGAAGCATAGGGCAATATTTGGGAACCTTTACCATCTCACTAGTCTATGTTGTAGATTTAGCCAAAGAAACACATGTGAATGGTCTTGGCTTGTTCTCATTCAAGTATATGAACCACATTTTTAGTAATTAAACATATTGTTTGTATTTTGTTACTAATCTTAAAGGAGTTCCTTTTTTATAAATATGTATATATATTTTGATTGGAAACCACTGAATTACATAGAATTTGGCATCTCTGCCCATGTTTTGGATTACATATAGCAGGATACACCATGCTGAGTTTCTGTACATCTAAATCAGAGCCTTCCTTTGGGCCTTGGTTGAGTTGCCATAAATATGTGGAATCCAATCTGTCAACTGACCCTGGCCCTATCTGTTAGACTTTCCGTGTTGGGTATCTAGAGGGATTTGTACCTTGGTGGATGATACGAACCAACATCCTCATCATCCAATCTACAGGGGATATATATTTAGGTTTTTCACTTCTAGGATTTTGTTTGTTGCACTTTTTTGTGTTTAAAAACTCCCTAGACCCCTAGGTTCTTTCTAGGGAAAAAAGAAGTTTTTTTTTTTTAATTCGTCCTAAACCAAAATATTCATTGGTTTAAGACGAATAAAGAATCGATACCCGATTTATAATTTATATTATAAATAATATAATTATAATAATTGCATATATCTTTTATACTTTGTGTACCCGATCAGATCCCCAGTTTGGGATCCAAGGTGCCCTTATATTTGTAAATTGTAGAATCTCTTTTACATAGTAATACATCTCAAATACGAAGACACATTGCTATATGTTTATTTGAAAATCTGTCTTGAAATGATAATGATTGGAAACCAGCCTTACCTATTAGACCTGGTTGTAAATATATCGAGATAATGCGATCTTTTCCACAATGTTTGCATGAGTTTTTAAAATATTTTTTCAGTTAATTTGGAGATTCCACGAGTTTGGTTTCATTACTTTAATTTATTTTTGTTAGGCTGAGCTATCACAAAATTCCTGGAATTTCTACCATTTTCATTAATGAAATACTGCTGCTTACATTATTGAGGCCATTGAATTTTCATTGCTTTGTATTATCTGAAACTGCTATTTGAAGTATTTACATGACACTATTATACTCTGCAGTACTCGTTTAAATTATTTATCATTTGCTATTTTTGTTATTTGAAAATTCATGTATTTGGCTAGGATACAGTGGAACTACTCTTCATTTTATAGATTATCTTGTGAAACCAACAAGGCTTTTTGAAATAGAATACTGCAGCATTAGGTAAACATTTCTTTTGCCTTATAACCTTTTTAAGTTTTTAGATAATCTTGTAACAGGAGATATTATCAAATCAGTTGAGTGAAGAGAGAACTTGCTTGTGGTAGATTTCTAGTTGTAGCCAAGTTCAATAACTTGCTTCTTCAGGTTGGGGTTATTTGGCCTGGTATTCACAACATACATAACAGAACCAATCAATTGCCTATATGAAGGAGGATCTACCAAATCTGAATCTGAATCAGCAGACAACTTTAGATTTGTAGCCATAGGAGTGGCCAAGGGTTTACAATTCAGTGTCTGAAATCTCGTCAGAATCTCCAAAGTATACTTTTCCTGTTTAAGTAAGACCTCACCTATACCCAGCCAAACCTCTAAACCCAGGAAGTAATGCATAAGGCCGATGTCCATATCAAATTCGTTGGCCAACTTTTCCTTGCACCTTGCAATTAGATTCTCATAGCTACATGTAATGATCAATCATCTATGTACAAGACCTAAACAATCAGATCAAATTTATGATACAAATAATAAATATTAGGATTTGTAGAAGTTTTGGTGAAGCTCAAACTCAACAAGTACTCATCAATCCGTCAGTACCAAGCACGTGGTGCCTGCTTCAGTCGTTAAAGGGTCTTTTTTAATTTGCACACATGGATATCTCATCCTTTGACTTCAAAACCCCTTGGCTGATTAATGTATATTTTTTCTTCAATCATACAGTTTAGAAAAGTAGTCTTTACCTCCATTTGTTATAAAGATCAACTAAAAACTTATTCAATAGACATGATGCTCTGGATAGAAGTATACCTGGAAACTGGTACAAAAGTCTCATCATACTCAACTCCCTCTCTATGGGAGAATCATGCTGCTAAAAATATGGCTCAGTACTTCTCAATACTCCCATTAGTGGCATGCTTGATCCTGTGAAACCACTTGGAATCAATCTCTAATTTCCCCATTAGTCTCGGCACAATTTCCCAAAGATCATTTTTCAGAATGAAGTTGTGCTCCTCTGTAATGGCATCTCGCCATACCTACTTAACTGCAACCTCCTCATAACTGGAAGGCTCTGCATCAATAATAGGGGACATCAATGCAACATAAGTAGGAAATTTCTCAAGGGGACAACTCACCTGGAAAGAAGATTTTAGCGTTCTTACTTTTACTGTTCCTTGTAAACAACCATTTTTTTTCCCCTTAGCCCGAACCCTTTCTTCCAAACCGAATCCCCACCATCACTAGACGACCTGCGCTGCTTCTAGTTCTCTGGAACTAGTCTCCAATTCGGTAATCCTTGAGCCAGGGCAGCCAGAGACAGTACTTCTAACCCCCCTCCCCCCGCCAGATCAAACATGTCCATTACCGGGTGAAAGGCATCCCAGACTAACTTGAGCTTGTCCAAAGTAGGCAGAAAATTAGGAGAGATTATCATTTTACCAAGAGGCAGGAGTTGTGGCTGCTAATGTTTGAAGGCAGCCCTCATGAAGGGCTTGGTAAGTGCACTTTATGCTAGGGACATCGCATCTTCTCACCACCTGGACTTGTTTGACGAAATTTTCTTCCATCCCTATGTCAATCACAAAACACATCTGCAAACTCCTTGGTGAAACGATGACACCAAAGTCACATTGGAGTGGAAGGCAATAGTCGAAGCTACCATGGGAGCACAAGGACTAATTATACAAGAAAGTAGGAAAACAGACAGAATGGAACAAGAAATGAGAATGAGGAATTGAAAGCATGAGGGAATAATTAAAGGCAGACCCTTGCTGCCTCAAGACATTTAAGCATTGATTGCTTGAGCAAAGACATTGCATCTTCTCACCACCATGACTTGTTTGAAGAAATCTTCTCCCAGCCCTACGTCAATCACAAAACACATCTGCAACCTCCTTGATGAAACAACGACACCAAAGTCACATTGGAGTGGAAGGCACTAGTCAAAGCAACCGTGGGAGCACAACAAGGACTAAATATACAAGAAAGTAGGAAAACAGACAGAATGGAACAAGAAATGAGAATGAGGAATTGAAAGCACGAGGGAGTAATTAAAGGCAGACCCTTGCTGCCTTAAGACATTTAAGCATTGATTGCTTGAGCAAAGAAATTCATGCCATGCCAGGGGCCATCCCTATAGGGAGTGACATGCTCCAGTAGTCAAGTCACCACCCTCACACATAATACGGAGTGTGATATTATCCTGAAAATTCTCATTAAATTCCTCTATGATCCTTTGTTATATATTCCACTTTCTGCCTTTAGATATTTGGGCATTGATTGTTTGAGCAAAGAAATTCGTGTGATGCTAGGGGCTGTCCCTACAGGGAGTGACCTGCTCTAGTAGTCAAGTCACCACTCTCGCATGTCATAGGGAGTGCAATACAATTATTACCCCAAAAATTCTCAATTAATTCCCCTATGTTCGTTTGTTACATATTTATATATGTATGCATGCATACATGTTTTCAAAACTTGTTGCTCTTGAAGTAACATGCAAAAGAATTACTTCGTCCTTTGACATATCCCAACTGCATCTTGAAACATCAGCGCCTCTAAAACCAACCAATCTATAGGGAGTAAACTTTTGGTCTACGAGATCACCTCTAGATCCCCAATGACATTAGCAAGGAGGTCCAATAAACTATTAGCTTCCCAACAACAGTGAGAGAGAGATTTGCTAAAAGTGAACCATGAAATATTGAGCCGAGCATAGAATGTAAGTGAGCTTCCAATTAGGGGTGCTTCCTTTGCTCATTGCATTAACGTCCATCATCGAGTCACCTTTGACTTCAAGTTTGTCGACCTTGTGAGTTCGGGTTAGTAGGAGTAGGAAATCTTCTACTATAGCTGTTGCATCTGTGCCATTATTGGATCCATGTTGAAGGAAGCAAGAGGATATTGCAACAAAGAACCCCAATTGCACTTAGAGGATACGCTCGATTTCAACAATTCTTGAATTACCTTGAGAGGCTCTATCAAAATTCAGCTTGACCCAACATTCTTTAAGGGTTGTCAATCTAACCAGTGAGTGATTGATGCCTTGTACCCTCATCCCATCAATGGGGGGAACAAATACAATGCGCTGATTTCTTAGTATCACTTTGTCACTCTAGCCAGGTTCCTTAGGGACCTGTTTAATTTTTACAGAGACCCACTCTGAAATGGATACTTCTAATTGATGTATCTTCCTTTCCTAGGGGAGAGGTTGACTTCTGAAAATTATTTTGTTCCGTTCAAGCCACAAACCTAAGTAGGCATTGCCACTTCCAGGGGAGAGAAAAATGAAGAAGGGACATGCCACACTTGGAGGGAAGGCCCATGAGAGTGAATACTTTTCCAGTAATAAAAACCATGTACGCTTGGAAATTGGGCAAATCAACAAAAAATGTTCTACCATCTCATCTGAAACTTTACACAATTCACATCAGTTGCAGTTTATCAAAGGCAAGAACTTTGTGTTGTGCAACCAACCGTACAAAGGTTCTAGCCTTCAGGAGACTGAAGATGGAGTAGATCCTATGGTTGGGTCAATTTAGACAAGTGCAAGGGACTTTGGATTGAGGTGTAGCTGCATACACTAATGTGAGCACATAGGCGCCTGTGGATGAGCAATTCCGTTAGAGGGAATCCAACAAAGTGCCAACATAAACATCTGCCTATCTAGGAGGAGGGACTACATTGCTTCAATTTGGTGAGCAGGTGCACTAAGTTGTTTCTAGTCTTTCCATTGGAGAGAACGAACCCCATTGACAATTGTCGAACTAAGATAGCCATCTAACCTATTCCCCCAAAAAGAGTAGCTTCAATTCTTAGAACAACCAAATCCTCCATGCAAACTAGGGGTGGAATCCCCAACCAAGAGTCACCCCAAAATGCAATTTTAGTACTCCGATCAAGTTCCGAAGCAAGTTGTGGGGGTAGAATCGATTGACACAAAGAGAAAATTCAATATGTGAGATCCTTTATGTAGGGCCGACATAGTGAAGACACTCTCAGTTAGGGGAATATTGGTATTTGGCATGAATGGCGTTACTCCAGAGGTGGTCCGATCCTCATACAAGTGCCAAATCAACATAGTCCCCAAAGTGAGATTTGGACATTGAGATTAGTTAGGTTAGCAACACCAAATTGTTTAGACGAGCAAGTGTTTTTCAAGCCAATGAGAGGAATTTTATTTTCCACCCTCAAGCATTGCCACAAGAAATATCTAATATTGTGATTAAGGGTTAATAGGGTAGTAGCAAGTATTTTAAGAACGAAGAGCAGGTAAGTGGGAAGAACCTGAAGAACTAACTTAAGGATAGGAATTTGCCCGGCTACGCTGAGCAACTTCCCATTCCAAGATGATAACTGTGCATCAAATTTATTGATGAGCTTCCAATGATTTTCGTCGAGCCCCTGTAAAGAAATGGATCCAAAAATACTTGTTGGGCAGTGTGCCAATGGAGAACCCAACAATTCTGGTAGAGCTTATTGGAGACGGGGAGGGGTATTAAAGAAGAAGATATATGATTTGCATCACAAATTTGTTTCCTTGAGACCTAAGATGTTTTCTTCTGGATTACCTTAAGTTTCTCAGCCTCTCAGCGATAGACAATACCAAACAAGAGTGTGTTGTCCACAAACAGGAGGTGGGAGATAGTTGTGGGGCTAGAATGGATTGACATGAAGAGAGAAAATTCAATATGTGAGATCCTTAGTGCATGATCGACGTAGTGAAGACATAGGGGATTCCAGGTATTTGGCATGAATGACGTTACTCTAGAGTTTTTCCATTCCTCATACGAGCGCTAGATCAACATAGTCACCAAAATGAGTTTTGGACACTAAGATTAGTTAGGTTAGCACCACCACATTCTTTTGGTAGGCAGGCCTTCTTCCAATTGACGAGAGGAATTTTCTCTTGCACCCTCGAACCTTGCCACAAGAAATATTTTTTATTGATTTTAAGGGTTTGTGCGATAGTAGTTGGGCTTTTAAGGACAAAGAGTAGGTAAGTGGAAAGACCCTGAAGAACTAATTTAAGGATAGGAATATGCCCTGTCGGGTTGAGTGACTTCCCCTTTCAAGATGATATCCGTGCATCAAATTTATCGATGAGCTCCCAATGCTTTCAGCAAAGCCCTTGTAAAGAAAAGGACCCCAAAATACTTGTTGGGAAGAGTTCCAGTGGAGAACCCCAATAATTTTGCTAAGGCTTACCAGAGATGGGGAGGGGTATTAAAGAAGAAGATACATGATTTTGCGTCACAGATCTGCTGCCCTGAGACTTGAGAGTTTGCCTTTAGGATTTCCTTAAGATTCTAGGCATCTCAACGACAAACAATATCAAACAAAAGTGTGTTGTCCATAAACTAGAGGTGAGAGACAGCAGGGGCTCCTTTTGCCATAGTGAGAGCAAGCAACTGCCAATTCATTGTAGCTTTTGACAGTGAGATGGGTTTCGTTGATGGAGGTCTCTAGGACTAGGGAAGAACCCAACATGACTGCCATTGATGAGGTAATAAAAGTGAAGATAAGAAATGCAATTCTCGATCAAGTTGTGCCAAATACTAGAGAAACCAAAATTTTTCAACACTGCCCTAAGCAAGGACCAGTAAACATGATCATAGAATTTACTGATGTCTAATTTTACCACCATACTATTTGTATTTGACACTTTGAGGGAGTCAGGGTTTCATTTGCAATAACAACTCGGCCTAGGATTTGTTTGTCTTGCACAAAACCACCTTGTTCACTGGAATTTAGTAGTGGAAGAAGTATCTTCAAATACTTTGCAAGGGCTTTAGTAATAATCTCTCAAAGTATATTGCAAAGCAAAATCGAGAAAAAGTAGTAAAGTATGAGATTTTAAGTTTAATGGGAATTAATGCTAGAAAGGTATTGTTAATATCTTTTAGAATTTTCTGACCTACAAGATTTATTAACCAACGTTGCGACTTCCCTCCTGACCAACTCCCCAAAAAGCATGTAGAAGGCAACTGAGAAACCGTTGGGGTCAGTGGCTTTTTCACCATGCATTGTAAAAACCATTAAACAAATTCGTTCTTGTGAGAAGGGGGCCATGAGTGCCTCATTTCGTTGGGGGGTTACTAGACTTGGGATATCGAATAAGAATTCCTCACATAGATTTGGAGGGGTTGAGAGGTCTTAGGAAAGTAAGTTTTGAAAGAAAAGGCTACTTCCAGGCGAATATCATTAGGATCTTTCAACAATTGCTTGTCATATAAGGTAATCTTGCTAATCATCTTCACTCGACTTCTAGAGATTGTGGAGCAATTGAAATTTTAGTATTTCGATCCTCATCCAACAACCAAGATTCTCGAGATTTTTGCTTCTAGAACAATTCGTCACAAGCATAGACCTCCTCAAGGGAGTGCAAGAGTCTTTTTCTTCCGCGATAAAGTTGTCCATAAGCCCCAAGAGTTGCATGTGCTCATTAAGAAGGGATAAGCCTTCTTCTAAATTTTGTTTTTGAATAAAGATGTTCTTGAAATGGTTGTGATTCCAATTCATGAGGCAACTTTTGAGGTACTTTAGTTTAGACATAAAACAAAACATCTCTAAGCCTTGGGGTTTAGGGCAATCTTTTCCACCAGCCTTTGATTTTTGAGAGTAACTAGTCATCTCTAAGCCACAACAATTCAAATTTAAAAGGGCATTTGAGCAGAGTTGTCAACCCGTACATTCAACTAGATTGGTGCATGGTTAGACCCAAAAACTTTCAAAATTCTTGATTTTGAAATCCATTCAACCCCCATCCAGGATTTGGAAACCAAGAATTGATCCAACCGTTCAACAATATGACAAAAGCTTGAGCTCCTATTTGTCCAAGAAAAGGAACCCTCCTTAGGGGGAAAATCAATTTAGTAGCAAGATGAGACAAGGGTAGTGAAGTCCTTATTTTATTGTAGATAGTATGACATCTCCCTTTGTTCTCCATTAGGGATAAGATTGCATTAGCCACCCTCGAGAACTTTTGTTTGCCCCTAAAGCTTATAAACATTATTGGGGCCATAAAATTAGTCAGACGTGCTTCAATGCTCTCTCCATGTCAGCTAATGTCACAACAAATTGAATTCTTTCTCGCAAACATTAAAGTGCATTTTATCACCTAGACAACCCGAGGTAACATTAGCATCCACACCCAAAGAGTCCTAGAATGAGATTATTGTTCAATGCACGATTAGAATTTTGTGGCAACATTTTGGTTTCTTTGAAAAAAAGCTATATCTGGTCTTCTAAGTTGTGGTTGGCATTAGACCAACCTTTGTTTGTAAGAAATATTAATTCATTGTTTTTGTGATATTTCATACTTGAAATATCGAGTTTTTCTTGGTATTTGATGAGGTTTAATTTGCACCCGCGACAATCTTTATTAATATTTGGAAAAGTGAGATTGTTTGCAGACAAAGGATATCCACATGGAATCCATCAAGGGAAGTCCCACTACCACTTCTTGATCCAAGCCCTCCAAGACGAAACTATGATAATTGCTTAGTTCATGCAGGGCTCTCACAAGGGAGAAGATTGGGGGAAGGGAACCGATATGGGAAGCCATGACGGGAGGGTGGGGGGGACACATTGGCTTAGGACGAGGAATGAGAACATGCTCAGTTCCAAAGGAGGGGAAAGGTGGGGAGGGAAGAATCACAAAAGTGCGATGAAAGTGAGACCACAAGCAAAGGCACTAACATTGGGGGACAAGGCAAAATTGAGAGGCCCTACTATGAAAGAACCGAAAGGTAGACCTTCATAGTTTAGCAACTATTTCCAAATTTGGAGGAAGGCGTTGAGGTGTATAGCTTCTGTAAATGGTTGGGAAGATATCCAACTTGATGTAGTGGCATGCATAAGTGACTTGCAAGAAGTCCCTTGCATCCACTGAGACCAGTTCACCAGTGAGAGCCACCGTCTTTTACAAAATGCAAGGTTTCCATTAAAGGGGAGGAAGGCCATACATCCAAATGTAAATTGAAGTGTTCAGGTGCTCAAATTTTAGCAGATTTGAAGTGGGGTTCCCATGGATGTAGAAAAATCTCTACGTTTTCGAGGAACCAAGGGTCTCCATGTGACACCCTTGCATCGACTTAGAAAGAGGAATGAGACCATGCCTAGGTCCAAAGTCGGGGAATGAGGCAAGGGGAGAAGTACATGAGGGCAGTGAGAGTTGGACTACAAGTGAAAGCGGTACCACTAGGGGGTAGGGCCCAATCGAGAGGCCCTATTAGGAAAATATTGAAAGGCAGGCCTTCATAGTTTAATGATTGTTGCCAAATCCCGAGGAAGGAGCATATGGATATAACATCTGTAAGCAGTTGGGAGATGTCTAACTTGATGTACTAGCATGCGTAAGTGACTTGCAAGTAGTCCCATGTATCTACCCAGACCAATTCACCAATGATAATTGGCTTATTTTCCAAAATGCAAGGTTTCCAAGAAAGAGGAGAAAAGCCATACATCCAAACTCAAACATGAGTGCACATGTGCTCTAATTTAGCAGGGTTGAATGGGGTTTCCATGGACACAGACAAAGCCTTAGGTTTTTGAGGAACCAAGGGTCTCCATCTGCCACCTCTTTGCGGTTCTTCTATGAAGCAAAGGTAAGCTGGAAGAAGCCTTTTGGTAAAATCTTGACAGCTGAAATCCCAAAAGTATCCAATGAGTTTCTTGCTCAAATTAATAAGAGTGGCAAATGTGGGCCATACCTTTGCAAGCCTGCAAATTAAAGTTCTTCCAGAACACCATCCTCAAGCCAAAGGAGAGAGTCATCCAACTCCAGTCTAAGGAGCTTTTGATGAGAAGGGTGTAAAACCTTTTGGTTCGGGTACCACATGTCAAGGTTTAGAATATGTGTTCATGTTTTGTGAAGCAGGTTGAGCCTAAAGGTTAAGCCAAATTTACCTTGATTTGGTACCCAACGGGGTCTAGTTAGTTGCTAAAAGAAAGTGAGGTAGAGGCGGGGAGGGCAATGAGAGGCGCTCTTGGGAAGGACCTAGCCGCATAATTGATGCTGAAAATGCTTGATACTACCTAGGTCAACAAAAAACCCACAAGTTTGGGAAGGGTTGCCATTGTTGCAAGGAAAAGGAGGATGATGGTTGAAGGATCACTCTGGGAAGAAGCTCTAAATTGATGGAAAATTATTCACCTGCAGATGGATCTTCCCCGTTGAAATCAATTGATATTCCTATGAGGGAAAGCTTGCATGTGATCATTTGATTTGGGAATTTTAACCCTGTGCAAAGGGTGGCAAATCTAAGGAGGGGCAGACTTGGGTGGCAGAAAGGTTAGTTGAGAGGTTTGTTATTTGTCCTCCCTACAAATGTCAAACCCAAAATTTTTGAAGGGAGCAAAGACGAGGTTGGGTGCCCCAGGGTTGACAAACTTGGAGAAGAAGGGGTCGCTCACAACCTTGTTATAGGATTTCTATCCTCAAAGGGACAATTTCTAGCGATTCCACATTTTTAATGTTTCCTCTTCGTTGATCCCTAAGATGTTGCCACGTTAAATATTAATATACCCAAGATATTGATTTATAGGGTTTTTTTGGGCGTGGTAAATAAGAGAGAAGAGAAGAAGAAGAGCTTTCTGGGTGCCCGAGTATTAGCTAAGATCTTTATTTTTATAAAAATTCTTACTTGAAGCCTCCCTAGATTCAAAATTTTTGAATGGAAAATTAACAATTCCTCTAGACATACCTTCTCCTAGCTCACCCAATTCATACAAGAGTGGAGTTTAAGGTAGTGGAGATGTAGATTATAAAATGTGATAAAACTTCTAATAGAGGCTATTTGAATCCAAGAGAATGCAAGGGACGCTTGTTTGCCAAAGGCGAGTTTCATCCAAATTTTGACATTCCAGAGAATGCTATAGTATTTAATGTTTGGGTGATTAATTTTTTAATAATCTGGAAATTTACTAAAGAAGGTGTGATTGCATTTATTGGATTCACCGTTGATTTGCAATGGTTTACCACCTCATTTTGTAAATGGAGTTGGCTTCAAACTATAATATTAATCACTCATTCTAATGACAAACCACAAAGAGTGGCCTGAAATGTCGATTCAATCTTTTTTTCTACTCAATTTTCTTCCTGAAGCTTGTTTTTATAACTCTTATGTATTGCAGAACCTTGAAGTTTCTGATTGTCATCATATCGCATTAAAGGTGGCAACCTTAAATGATTAAGGGACCTCCTTGGATCTCTGTGACAGTGTGACCATTATACATGTCCTTTTGGTGACCACTCTTTTGTTTTTGTATGTAAATGCAGTTGCTAGTAAAATGATTTCTTCTATGGCGTGATATATATTTTCTCTCATAATAATTCACTGATTCAAATTGCATTTACAGTGTGTCAGTCTCAACATTACACCAAACTTTGAACCATGCTTATTCTATACTTGACTAAATATTGCTTTATCTCATTGTTATATCATGATTTGTTAGTGTTGTAGATGTTCTGGTTCGTGAATGACCTTAAAATTAATGAGCTAATATTTTCTGTGTGTTTTTATTAACATATCTTCCAATTTTAACTGGTGCCATGTGTGATGTATGGTAGTTTTTTACTCGTGTCAATAGGAGTAAAATGAAAATGATGAGTTAAATTTACACAGTTTGTAATATGCAGGAGCATAGATGAACTTAGAAAGGATGCTGTTGATGCTTTTTGTGTATTAGCACAAGCGTTGGGGGATGACTTCATCATTTTCATTCCATCTATTCGCAAACTTTTACAGCGGCATCGCTTGCAGGTTTGGTGTATATCATTCAAAGAATTAACTAGTCATAACATTTGTGATGACTTGTATCATCTTAGTTACATTTAGCCTATTATTCAGTATGATTATCCAGCTAAAATTTATCCCTTTTGATTGCCTCGGAGCCAGCACAAGGATTTTGATGAAATTGAAGCTCGCCTTCGTAGACGAGAGCCACTTATTTTAGAGACCAACAGTGTTCATAAAGTAACACGTCAGATTCCTGGTGATATCATCAGTGATCCATTGAATGATACAGAAAATGACCATTATGATGAGGGTGTCGAGATTCCAAGGCAGGCAAGAAACTATAAAGTAAATGAGCTAACTTTTCTTTGAGAGGCTTCCGAACATTATTATTTCGAGATCAGAATTAGCATCTTATATATTAAGCACAAAGATCAAATTATGCTTTTGGAGAGTACATACCATTCTATATAGAATGCTAAAACTGTTGGATGTTGTAATAAATTTGCTTCCCTTATTAGGCATGGATGCTCATGGCATTTTTCAGTATTTTGTTACTCTGATACAGGGTTCTGGATATTGCGTCAGTAATTTTGCATTCTGTTGTTGTTTTACTAAGATTCTAGAGATCCATTTGGTAATATTTTATTTTTGTTCTTTGATTACTCGGGTGTGAATATTGAAGACAACTTACTGTCTGGATCAAGTTTTACGTCATCGGAGAGTCACTCGATGCAGAAATATATTATTGCACGGAAATGACCCTTTAGTTGCGAGAGCACATTTTTTTCTTAGTTACAGACTTTCTTAGTGGTACGTTACCATTGTGACCTTCCTTGTCACTGCGAATGCATCCAGTGCAATTTCGACTGGATGATCCTCTCATGTACATTAATTAAAAGATTTAAGCATTGTATTTGTACATTCAGATTGTCCTATTATGTATGATGAGCATGATGTTTGCCATTAGTAGTTTTGCTATGTGTGGCCAGCTCTGGGATTGGGTTCAAGGTTCTCTACATGCTTTTTATCTTCCTTATGATTGTGGTTATATGTAAAGAGGTGGCGGAAAACAGAAAATGAAAAAAGTTAAAAAAAAACAGAAAGATAAAACAATAAAAAACTAATACTAATCCTAATATACTAACATAAACCTAATTTTAAGCTCACAGACAAAACACGACCCCACCCAGAGTTATCATCAATTTCACTTGTGCATTTTGGTAGATGAGGGTGAAGGAGATTGAAAGAGACAAAAAGATCCTGAAGGATACTGCCTGGTAGCTGCATAAAGTTAATCTATGAGTTCCATATTAAAATTTCTCTTGCTTTGTATTTGATTCTTCATATTTTGTGTTTTTCAGGCTTTTTTCTCTCTTTTTTTTTAAATTTTTTTAAAGATTTATTTTGGGGTTTCGCAAATTTCATTTTTTCAAACTTAGGAAAAAACGGTAAGGTTCCTCCATAACTACACCCATCCTATAGTCACATAGAAAACATGCACGTGCAAGTTCCTCAAAGGTGGAAGAATGTAACACAGCAAAGAATAATTGAGTAGAAATTATTGTGTTACCATAAACGCTGGTATCTAGGGTAAATGATAGCAGTTCAGGAAGCAAGTCATGGCGAGTTATGAATTGATTGCATTTTCCACTGCGCAGTGAGTCCATACTTGGCACTCGCCAAGTACTTGCGGCGAGTAATGTGCAAAAATCACTGAAACTTGGCTTCCACAGGCACGTGAGTATAAGTAAAAAAACTCGTGGGTTTGAAAAATTGGCGAGTACTTGCATACTCGCCGAGTATGTACACTATGGTCTTAACCTTCAATTCTCCATGGGCCAATTATATATGGTTCATTATATACATCATAAAATTATTTGTATGAAGTTTATCTCAACATTATACACAATAAGTGAACAAATCATCAACAGAATACAAACAAATATCATGCAGAACTCTGGTAGAAACCTCTGGATATTGTGCTTCATGAAGAAGACGAATATTCTGTACTCCTTGAGGCTTCCAAAAATGGAAAAATCAGGCAACATCAAAAATATTTTCTCCAACCTTTCAGGCCATTTTTCTGTTGTTTTTTGAGAAACAAGCTGGATATTTATTTCCTGCCCCATCCCAGGATTTTATGGCCTTAGAATGTGGATTACATGGGTCTAGGACATGTTTCAGATATAAATACAACTTTTGATGGGATGGTACTGGTTTCTGTATAATGGCGAACTTTGCATGAGGCAATTATTTAAGAGTTGCAAAAACTAGTCATTTGCATTCTTTTGCAATCAGTACACTCTTTTGTTGTAGGGAGGGAGTAGAGAACCTTTGGATTTCTTCTTTCAGAGAAGCATAACATATTGGATTCTAAAAGGAAAAACATGCGATGTTTATGCATTCCTAATTTCACATTGTCTCTCCTTTTGTCATTTGCATTCTTTTTCAATCAGGACACTCTTTTGTTGTAGAGAGGGAGTACAGAACCTTTGGATTTGTTCTTTCATAGAAGCATAACATAGTGGATTCTAAAAGGAAAAACATGATGTGTTTATGCATTCCTAATTTGACATTGTCTCTCCTTTTCTTCTTTCTTCAATTCAACCTCAAGCTCTGTCAGGTGTTAAAGTTCAGAGATTCTGTTGTTCTTGTTTCTCTTGGCTACATGATGCGCCAATAGTTAAGGTGCTTGTAGTTTTCTTTTTCACGAGATCCTTTCATAAAGTCAGCACATTCAATTCTTGCCAAACTCAGCAATGCTGCATAGAATGTTAGTGATACCAATCACTTTATGGGGGCTAAATATCTAGGAGTCTTTATGGAGATACCCAATAATTCACTTTAACAAACCCAAACACCAAACCTATATACATCATAGCAAGAAATTTATCGATCTCAAGACACCAATATAGTGCGTGAAGACATGGCTTTGGTGAGTTCTGAAGTTCTGCAGTTAAAATGGTGAGGATAAATGTCAAAGGTGGTTTTCCAGTGCAGTGGTAGATGACCATGTGGAGCTAATGGATGGCATGTTCATGTTGCAGAATTGTTTGGAAGATAAGCTCGACTTGATAGTGGCCAGTTTAATTGGCCAATGTAGGAGTATGGATTCTTTTAAGGAGAATATTGCTGTTTTAAGTAGATGCTGATTGTATTGAGAAGATTGAGGAAGAAACATGGCAGGAATACCGACTTTTGCAAATGAAGGGAACAGATTGCAGGTTTTGGACTTCCAAGAAATTCATGGGTAAAAAATCAAGTGATGCTGTATATAAACAAGTATGACTAAGTAATGCAGGTAAAGGTGGAAGACTTTGACAGGCATGATTTAGGTCACAGTTCAAAAACTTGTACCTGGCAATTACTCGGCAGGCCAAAATTTTGACTGGGACTCGGGAGTTTCTTGGCATTACTCGGCAACTATTATCTCTACTTTAAAAAACATATAAATTCATAAAATAAACTTAAATAACATGTAAAAGTAACATAGAGTGGTTATGAAACACTAGGAAGTGGTATAGACAGAGGACTAGAAAAGGGGGTAGTGGAAATGGAAATAAAAACATGAAGTGTTGTAAAAGATATAGGTAAGGGGGTTTTTCAAATGGATATGACTAGGGTTTTTCAAATGGATATGACTAGATAAATTGAACAGGGCCCAAAAGCTAATAAAAATAAAATATAAAGAAGAGGTCATGAGAATGTCAGCTGCAACAAGTCAATTTTAAAATAGTTTTTAAACTATGGAAAAAAGTGATAATTTGTTGGCCTCTCTAAGTCAATTTGTATCAGGACACTCTTGAGATTTATATCGGGGATCCAACCAGTACATTAAGTCAAAATTGCAAGTGTCATTACCCCTTCTTTGGCAAGCAAATATGCACTTTATTGAAATGTTGTTTGTGGTGTTGAATTTGTCATACTGGCATTTCCCTCAGGTATTTACTATTTAGCAATCTGACGGATCAGGTGTTTCATTTTCAGTGAAAAGCCTATAACAACGGGTCCAAGTTGTTCCTTTTGTTAAATCTCAGTGTCTTATTGACAAGGATTAAGGATTCACGTTCTAGAATGAGTTTTCTTATTTTTAGCATTTTGCTAAGCCACATCCCTGTGTGTAAGTACTGTGAGTCTGTATTTGTAATATCAACTTATTAAACATGTATCAGTATGAATGACAGTATCACTATCAGTCACAGCTGGAAAAAATGCACAGAAATCTCGCCATAAAATGATAAAATCGCTTTATTTTTTTGACCTGGGTTTTTATTGATGCGGTCGGTGAGTTGAGGGGGATTACTTGGCGATTTACGCCGAGTAATCATAGTTATTACTCAGCGAAAATCGCTGAGTAATCATAATAACTCGAATTCTGATTTACAGAAAGATGAATCCTTCTGTACCCTGCTCGTGAGAAATCGTGATTTATCGTGGATTTTTGGTGATTTCTTAATCTATTGATTTAGCTCATTCAGTGAGGTAGGAAACAACACACCTGTAAATGGTTCCAAAAAATACCCGGGCAAAGAAAGGGAAGTGGAGGTGCGGCACTGCTTAAGTTAAACCTGTACACTTTGGCCTAGACACCAACAAAGAAAAAGACGAAGATAATGGGAGGAAGAAAGAAAACAGGAGGATGTGATAACAAAGTAAATCTGAGATAAATGGAAGGAAGACCAACTGTTACAAATGATATAAATTTATAGATTCCAGGTTTTGGACTTCCAAGAAGTTCATGGGGAAAAGACCAAGTGATGCTGTATCTAACAAGCATGACCAAATAATGCAGGTGCAAGACTTTTAAAGGCATGATCGAGATCATTCTTTGAGGTAGGAAAGAGCACATAATGGTGCCAACAAGTACTCAGGCCAAGGAAAGGGAGGAGAGGTGTGACACCACTTAAGTTAAACCTGTACACTCTGGCCTAGACACAAACAAAGCAAAAAGAGGAAGACGATGGTAAGAAGAAAACAAACTGGAGGATTTAATAATAAAGTAAATTAATTACTGGGTGTGATTTATGTGGAAATGTTTCTCTTCTCTATATCTATGAAGTTGGGAATATAAATCTGAAACATGCAAATCGTTATTAACGAAATGATTAAAGCCAGGTTTTTGTCAAATATATAAGAATGCCAAAAAAAAAAGGCTAGTTTGTTTTTGGGAAAAGAGAAAGTCAAGCTTAGTAAGAGGTTGGGTACTGATAAGTTAGTTAATTCTCCATTGCTTAAATAGTTATCAAGGCCGGGGGAGTCTGAAAGTGGAGGTCTTTAGGAGATTTGATGTGTTAAAGGGGGCAAGATGTGCGAAGACAAATATGGATGTTGAGACAGAGATATACATGGAGGGAGACAATCGCTAAAATGCGTCTGTAATGGTCTTAGTGGTTAAGACTGTCAATGGAAACCCTTATTGTAATTTTGAAAGTTTTTTTATGGTGGAGGTGAAAAAAATTAGTTTGCAATATTGAGTCACTGGCTTTATCATCTCCTGGTTATAGAAATTGTATATCTTCCTCTCATCGAATGGAAATATAAGATGAGCATTTGTATTGAATAATCATTATGTTTTTATGGAATGCATCATCCTTGCTTTTTTGGAGGCATTGATGGTCTGATGTGCGCTATCCTATTTTAAAATGATCTTACTGGAAGGTTGGTGAAATAGGTGAAAAGATAAACTAAAAATGATATAGCAGCCCAAAAAGTTGAAATTGCACAATTAAAGTATGCTATCACGCATTGAGGATATTTTCATTGGAACGGTCCTTTTGGGCATCTCTTCTTGGCAAGGCTATTAAAAACCTTATCCTAATTTAGTAAACGGGAAACCAGCTTATCCTAATTAAGTAAGATGGAATAAAACCTTGTCGTTGAGAAGCCTCCCAGGCTGAGCTCAAGGCAAAGAATAAAGTTGAAGCAGAGAATGACCAATGGGTTTTAAAGTGATCAGATAGCAGCAGAATGAGACATAATTTATTCATAAATTTTTTAAAAATCACGGACATTACTTATCTTTGTAAAATCCTTGAGCATTGCTTGTGGTGTCTGAAAGCAACAGATGATTTGTATTTGTCTCTGTCTTTCAAACTATGTACCTCTTAGCTGTATATGCTGTTCAAATAAATTTCCATTATGACCTAGTTAATTTATTTTCTTTTTCTTTGGGTTAAGTTCAATGTATGCATTAGTAGGAAACATTTAGAATTAGTTTTCTACAAGATGAGATGGGCATTCATATGCTTTTCATTATAATGGGGGTTCTTCAGGGGATGATGACTGGTGATGGGTGGTGTATGGCTGACGTTCTTATGTTGTACGTTTCTTGAAAACTAAAAGTAACAATGTACCTCTTAGCTGTATATATTGTTTAAATAAATTTCCATTATTACCTAGGTAATTGATTTTTTTTCTCTTTGGGTTAAGTTCAATCTATGGATTAGTAGGAAACTGTTAGAATTATTTTTTTACAAGAGTAGATGGGCATTTATTTGTTTTTCATTATAATTGGGGTTCTTCAGGGGATGGTAACTAGTGATGGGTGGTATGTGACTGATGTTCTTATGTTATATGCTTCTTGAAAATTAAAAGAAGCAAAATGTAAGATTATTAAAGGAGACAACACCTTAGTCAATTGATTGTAGGGTCTTTTTACCCTAACTTTCTGTTGACGCTGTGGATTGCACCCTTAGAAGGAAGGCTCGGCTTCTCTCTTCCACGTGGCACAATGGAGATATTCCTCTTGTTGTGGGCTTGGCAATTTTGAGGAATGAATTTCTAGATATGGGCTAGCTCCCCATGTTGCATCTTTGAAGTCCTTAACTACTACTGTTAATGATGGGGGCGGATGAAAAGAGAGGAGGATATAACAAAAGTAGAACCTATCTAAAATGGTGATGCACCAAATTATCCGATATACTCAGCTTATATCAACACTTTACACCAACAGAGCGAACAAACACTTCATCTGAACAAAAGACCAGACTGCGTGGGCGCTTTAACAAGGGTCTTAATGGAGATACAAAGAAAAAGAACCTACCATAGGTGCTGCAAAAGCACACTGTCAGATAATTGCTCTTCTGTCTCTATGCTCCAACTTGGGCACTTGTTAACCTGCAGAAATGGTCTGGGATATACTAGATATGCTGGTGTCGATCTATGAAAGCATCAAGATGAAATGACTAAACACAAAATCGATACATAGACATATTCAGAAGCATAACACATCAGATGGAGGTAAAACACGTTCTTTTGATTAAAAGGTAAAATCTGGCAGGGCTTCGCCTTACACAAGTGAGATGCTTTTTTCAAGCTGAGAGGTTACAATATATAGCATTAAGAGAAAGACTATTGGTCCCCTCCAAGAACAGACGGTCTATACTATATTAAACACCTAGAAAAGATGAATCCGCTCATGTTGCTGTCATCCTTCCATAAATGGTCTGAAAGAACCATGTTGTAGATGTCATAGGGATTGACTTTGCTGCTCAAACTGTATTAAATGTTCTTGCTAAAGCATGGGTCACTTTGTTTTCTAAATGACAAGGTCGTCTCTCTATGAAATTTATGCAACTGTCTGCTCATTAATGCTTAAACGAAGAAAAATGGGCCGCTCTATTGAATGCTTGCGCTCCCCTTGATAACTGCTTAGTGGAGACTATTTTATTTGCAACAATAACTTCCCCTGTCGACGCCTCCTATGCCACCTGGACTGCTCTATTCGTTCCTGCGTTACTTCTTGTTTTTCCCTGGTAACTCAGCTCTCGGGGCTATCTTTTGTCTCCTCCTGGCTTCTTTCCTAGCGGGTCGTTGAGTCTATCTTCGGGTCTTATGCCCTTTGAATTCTTTCGGGCCTGCGCTCATGAGTTCTTTCGGCCGCTTGTTCGAAAGAACTTGTTCTTTGGCTTCTCTTTAACGGCTGACGCATCCCATCAAAATTGACGTCTGCAGGGCTGTCACCATTTGAAAACCAACGGCTATTTCACTATCTTGAATTTGACGTCTACGGGCACATCACTAGATGTTTGAACCTCCAATGGCTAGTTCACCATGCTGAAGTTGACGTTCTTGGGCCCATCATCACTTTAGTAATTCCTTCTGATTTTGCAAAATGAACCTTCCTGAAGGGAAGGTGACCCTTCGAAAAAAAGGAGAAGGTCCCTTTTGATATTCAAGAGCTCTTCGCAAGGGCTCCTGCCTTTCGGGTTCCTTCGGGTTCCCTTGTCTTTCGAATTCCTTCGGACAAAATGTTCGAAGAAATTCCTTCAGACATTTTGCTCGAAGGAAATGTGCCTTCAAAGTCTCGGCCTTCTCTTGGTAAATTTCTTCGGACAAAAGTCCGAAGGAAATCCTTCGGGCATTTTGTCCGAAGGAATTTACCTTTGGTTTCTCCATGGATTTTCTTCGGACAAAAAGTCCGAAGAAATCCTTTGTTTTGCCTTGTCACTTTTTCGAAAGGAAACTTCCCTTTCGGCTTTTTGCCTTGATCTCTTTCAAATGTGTTCTCTACCCTCCGCAAGGGCACCTTGGGTCCAAAGTTGTCCTTTGGAGCTTGCTTGAATAGTCCCATTTGTCCCCTGCCTGCCCTCCGCAAGGGCACTTGACCTTCGAAGCTTTCTGAAAGACTTGCATCACTTTGAAACTGGCCCATTCCTTTGCCAAGAAAGGCTTGTCTAAGGTAATTGCTTAAAGCGAAATAAGCCCCAGATCAACCTGAAAACCTACAGGATTTAGATCACTCGGCTCTTTATAAGAACAGGGCTATTACAAAAGGAAAAAAACCACAATTGCAGTAAGGTGAAGACATTAGAGACTGACTGCTTAGGACACCAGGGAAAGAAAAGGGAGACCGATTTTTGGCGTGCAGGACCAAAATTTGGTCAACATATTTGGCGATTTACAGGGGAAGCATGCCTGTTATGCTTAAGAAAATCGGTGGCTTACAAGTCCGTTGGGCACAGAGTTAGAATACAGCCTAAAAGGCTGATAGTAACCTTGAAGAACTTAAGAATCAACACAAAGCTTTTACCCCGAAAGGGAAAAACAAAACACACACAAGGCTAAAAAACTACAGACATGCGCAAAAGCACTTAGGGAAAACAAGGGGAAAAACTAGAGAAAATATGTACATGACAAGAGAAGGCTCAGTGACAATTCTTAAGATATATCCCATTAACTGGGATATGTAGTTCCCTGCCATCCAATTTGGAGAGTTGGAATGCGTTATGCTACTTGCACTAAGTGATGATATATGGACCACTCCATAAGGTGTCGAACTTCGTGTGTTTTTCAGGTTTAGCTCGGTCCTCATCCCATTTTAAGACAATGTCGCCTTTTGAGAAGCCTTGTGATGAGGATTTCTTATCAAAATGCTTCTTCGTTTGCTGCTGACGACTGGTCATGAAAACCATGGCTTGGTCTCGTCTTCTAAAGCTCCATTAATTCACAAAGTCTGACCTCCATGCTGTCGCTTTCTTCCAATTGCAACTGGTGGGTAAGATCCAAGGCTGGCAATTCAAGCGAAATAGGAAGTTTAGCTTCCCTTCCATACACAAGTGTGTATGGTGAATTACCAACTGCTCTTTTTGGAGTGACCCTGTCCGTCCACAGGGCTATTTTCAGCTTGGCGTGCCAAGTTCTCTGATTTTCCTCCATTGTCTTTGTAATGATTCTGATCAGATTCCTATTGGTGGACTCAACGAGCCCATTTTCTTGTGGATAGTAATTGGAAGAAGTACTAAGGTAGATGCCGTATCCTAACGCCCACTCGCTTGATTTGGTTCCCAAGAAAGCCAATGCGTTATTTGAGATGATGGTAGTCGGGACTCCAAATCTTGTCACCAGGCCTTCATAAAAGTCTAGGACTGCACTTTCGTTGGTTTCCTTCAAAGCAACAACTTTTACCCATCTCGTGAAGTAATTTGTAGCAGTCAAGACCCACTTGTGGCAAGCACTAGGAGGGTTGATCATTCCTATGAAGTCTAGGCCCCATTGCATGAACGACTGTTCTACTTGAATAGGTTGCAGAGGCATTGCAGCCAGCCATTGCTTTCCATCAAAGAGAGCACATTTCTGGCACTTCTGTACCCAGGCATGAGTATCTCTGAATAAAGTGGGCCAAAAGCAATCAGCCCTCATAATCCTTGTAGCTGTAAGTTTATGAGCAAAGTGGCCACCAGCTGACCCGTCATAAAATTCGAATAGTACTCTGTTGCCCTGATTTGAGTCTATGCATCTCAAGAGTACTCTTTAAAAATTATTTCTAAACAACACCCCATCAACTAGGACATAAGGAAGCGATTAGACCCTGAAATACCTCCTCTTAGTCCTATCAAGGCCCTGTGGGCACTCACTAGTGAGAAGGAAATGAGTCATGTCTTGTGCCTAGTCCTTTATGACTGCAGGTTCCTCTGCTGCAGCTTCATCATGGAGTAGCAAAATGCTCTCTTTCTATTGTTTAAGGTCTGTAGCGAGGTGTTCACACAGCCCTCTTCCCTTTACCAGCTTGGTGGTTCTGATATCCACATCATATTCTATTACCTTGGTGATCCACCCTGCCCTATTTTCATTTAAATCACGCCTAATCAAGAAATCTTTGACACTAGGATGTGGTACCATGATATGAACTTTGCTGTTTGACAACATATGTCTGAATTTTTTCAGGGTTCATATAACTGCAAGTGCTTGCTTTTCAACATGTGTACCTAATTTCAAAATCTTCTAGACCTTGGCTAAAGAATGCGAGAGACTGTTCGAGGTTTTCATCATTTGCTTGAGTGAGCATGGCAGAGGTTACCTCTTCATTTCTGAAGGTGTAAAGGTTGAAATCTTTGGAGAATTCAAGACTGATCAAGGTGGGAGCCTAGGCAATAGCTTGCTTAATCCCTTCAAAACTATCCTTCCTTTGTGCTGTCCATGCAAACTTCTCATCCTTCTTCAGCATGGAAGTTAGTGGCCTGACTATCTTGGCAAAATTAGGGATAAATCTCCTAATAAAATTTATTCCGCCAAAGAAGTTTTGCATACCCTTCTTGTGCTTAGGTAAGGACAGCGCTAGGATGACACGTACTCTTTCTGGATCAATGGTCAAGCCCCTTTTTGAAACAACATGACCAAGGAGTTTGCCTTCAAGGACAACGAACACACATTTCTTTGGGTTGAAAGAGATACCAAACTCTCTACACCTCTCAAAGATTTGCCTCAGGTGTTTCAGATGTTGACTTGCATCCTTAGAGAAAACTATCACGTTGTTAAGATAGACCAATACAATATTATTTATCAGACCCTGGAAAGCAATGTCCATGGCTCGCTGAAAGGTAGCTCTGGCATTTGACAGTTCGAATGGCATCTTCCTATAAGTAAAAGTTTCCCACTTGGTAGTGAAGGCTGTCTTGTACTGATCGCAGTCTTGCACTAGAATTTGATTGTACCCTAAATACCCATCCAAGAGGGAGAAACATTCATTGCCTGTCACCATTTGGAGGATCTGCTCCATACTTGGGAGGGGATAGTGATCTTTTAACGACTCTATTGAGGTCTTTAAAATCGACACATAGTCTGATCTCCCCATTTTTCTTCCTCATAGGGACTAGATTAGCTAGCCAAGAAGAGTGTTTGATAGGAAAAATGATTCTGGACTCAATCAACTCGGTGAGTTCCTTCCGCATGAGAGGCTCAATCTTTGGATTGATAGGCCTTTGTTTTTGTTTGATGGGTTTGGTGCCTTCCTCCAGCTCAATGGTGTGTTGGGCCAAGCTTGGGTCAAAACCTTTCAGGTCGCTATACTCCCAAGCAAAAACATCGGCAAACTCTTGGCATAGCAAAATGAAAGAATGCCTTTCATCATTTGTATATACCTTCCAAAGTGCAAGCAGCCTGTCCTTGAATATTTCAACTCTTTCGTAATTTTATTTCTTGCTTGCGATTCTTGTTTTGTCATTTTTCAGTTGGTCATCCTCATTGAAGATGCTTTCGAGAGTGACCAAACCCTTGGGAAGTTTGTTGTTCTTCAGCTGAACAATCTGGCCATCGTACTGTTGCAGCAACTTGGATTGATTCCTAGAAGCAAACTCAGCGTCCTCTTGCAAGAAGAGTGCTATCGGTTGATCACTGTCAAACACCTGCCAATTGGAGATATTATCAGGGACGAAGGGTCTTATTATCACTTTTGAATGACGCAGACTGCTGTCCCGACCTATTTCTTTGGGAATGTCAAACTGAGCACCAACTGCGGCTAGTTTGTCTGCCTGCTTATTTTGTTCTCTTGGAATGGAAATAATGTTGAAAGTAAGGAAACTTTTTATTAAGTCCCACACCCGTGTTTATAAGACTTAAGCAGGGAATTCTTGGTCAAGTTTCGACCTCTCACCTAGTTTACAAGTAACTCACTGTCTCCAAAAACCTGCAATTCCTTTATTCCTCTTTTCCTTGCCCACTCTAAGCCATGAATGAGAGATTCATATTCTGCAACATTGCAAGTGCAAGAGAATTGGAACATGAAAGTTGAGAAGTATCTCTCCATTGAGGGTGAAATTAACACCACTCCACCATCAGCTGCCAATTTGCTTCTTGAGGCATCGAAGAAAAGTTGCCATAAACCCAAGCTCTCTTAGTTTGCCTCATCAAATTTGGCACAAAAGTACCTTCTTCATGCATGCAATAAATTCCAAGACCTGCCTCTTCGATGAACTTGTATGGGTCATGTTCAAAATTGTCACTTCCTCATTCGTCTAAGAGCAGGTCAGCAACTCCTTCAAGGGAAGAGGGTGGAGATTGGTCTATTTGGAATTCTTCTTCATCAATGATGGCATAGTTGACATTTGCCGCCTTGAGTGAGTATGGCTCTAAATGATCTCTGTGGATGGGCTCCAACTCAATCTTCACTTTAGTTCCATATCTGGTTCTAAAAACCATGTAAGACCAGGGTGCTGCTAAGTACCTGCCTATCTTTGACGTGAAATCCCTGGATAAGCAGAGAGCAAAGTAGGGAGGAACATTCGCCACTACCATGTCGTGGGGAACGGAGAAGGTTGGATAGGCGTGAAGCGTTAGATTCAAGCCTCTTACCACTTCCAATGTTTTAGCTAGTGATCCATCTAACTGCATGACTTCCTTGGTCATTTCCTCATATTTGAGTCCCAGCTTCTCTGCTATGCATTTGGGCATTATTGAGGTGCTTGCTCCACTGTCAATAATGCAATTGTGAACCAAGAAATCTCCGATGACTAAGGATAGATAAAAAGGAGGAACCTTTTCATCCTTCTTTGCTTGACCTGCCATGGAAGGGTGCCCATTCATAATCAATACATTATCGGCCTTTGTTGGGACAACGTGTTCATTTAGCTCGTGCAATTCTTTTTGGAGTATATCCTTTTGTCTCAGCATTGCTAAGGAATCCCATAGTGAGATATTCACGTGCAGCTTTTTCATCTAGTCGACCACATTGATCTGAGGGTTGCTTCCTTTTGAATTTTCTTTGGGGGCATTTATACCCTGAGGTGCAAGCCGAGGAATTGAGGGTGCAACCGGCGGCTTGTAATTTGGAAACTTCCGGTTCACTTGTGATGAAAAAGATGCTGCGAACGCTTGAGTAGCTGCTTGTGCTTCCTCCATAGCTCTTTTTTTGGACAAAGTATTGGCTGCAACACAATTACCCTGGTTATTCAAACTCCCCACATAATTGACTGCATAGAATTCTCCTTCCAGGTGATTCATGAGAGTGGAATTAGACTGAGCCTGTTTGTTGTCCATCCCAGGTTGTATTGACGCCTCAAAACTTGAGAATTGGGCTGTTTGATTGTCTTGCGTGTTCACATATTGATTTGGCAACTCATTAGTATACGCAACATGTTCTTGACCATACCCCAAGGGTGGGCAATTAGGCTGTTCCTGTACCAAGTTATTTTGAGTGGGAACAAGAACTTTGGATGACGAAGGGGCACTTGGATTATAACCTTGATATGGTCTGGCTTGGGTAATTTGACCCTGCCTTTGGTTATAATTTTGGAAAGGTGGTCTATTCGTTTGTTCGAACTGCTGGTATCCTTGATTCGGCCGATAGCTTTGAGCTTGTTGCCTCTTGAGAGCCACTAATTCATTGGTTACACTTTGTAACAAAATCTTAACTTCATGGAGGTCGTTTGGCGAGGTAGTAGTCGGCTTTTCTACACCAGACAGAGGAGCTAAGGTGGGTACAATTGTCTGAACAGGGGGTGGTAATTCGGAAAAGGGTGGCATATGAGGTCTAGGGGCTATCTTTCCTGCTTGCACCAGACAATTTTTGGTCGCTGTGGCTATTTCATAGGCAACATGTAACACTTGTCCTCCCATGGACTGTATCATGACAAGAATGTCGCTGTTCAAAGCCTTTAAGTAGTAAAGGAAAGCATAGCTTGGGGTCGGCCTCACTAAAATGGGGATTTTGTTCCAGGTCTTTTGAAACCTGGTATTAAAATACTGCATAAGTTCATGCGGAGCTCTTTTCATAGTGATCAATTGCTCAGCAAGAGAGAGGTGGTCACCCTTCTCCCCGAATCTATTTGTCAAGAGGGTGCCTAATTCGTTCCATAAGCCAACTGAGTTCATAGGCAAGGTCCCATACCAGTCCAAAACTTTACCCTTAAAAGACAACGCCAGTAACCTGATGGCTATGTTCTCTTCGGCGACGTTATGAATGTTACAGAGGTTGGCTATATTTCTGATATGCTCAATAGTGGTAATAGGCCCCTCTCCTTTAAAAGGAGGAACACTCTTACGGCTGTCCTTGGGATTGGGTCGTACTGCAGAAGGTTTAAAGGGCTTTGACCATGGATGGCTACAAAAGGTAAAGCCATGGCGATGATAGGGTTCAATCGGGGCCTTCTCGTGTAGGTATATTTTATGGCAGGACTTGGAAATTGATTTGTTGTATAGGGATGAGTCCTTGCAAACCTTAGCCGCTTTGCTGAGTTTAAGGGCAGCTCAACGAACTTGAAAGGGACACCCTTGGCAGAAGATTTTGTGGTGACCTTAGGCATGGGATGCCAGGATGATCTTTGGCCAGAGACTGGGTTCTTAAAAATGGAGTCGCCAGATGCTGGGTTAGTTTGCTCACTCTTGCAGTAACATGATCAACCCCAATCCTAGAATTTCTCTGAGCATCAAAAATGGTCCCACCGGGCGTGCCAAACACTGTTGACGTTGTGGATTGCACCCTTAGAAGGAAGGCTCAGCTTCTCTCTTCCACGCGACACCATGGAGACATTCCTCTTGTTGTGGGCTTGGCAATTTTGAGGAATGAATCTCTAGATATGGGCTAGCTCCCCATGATGCATCTTTGAGGTCCTTAACTACTACTGTTAATGATGGGGGGGGATGAAAAGAGAGGAGGATATAACAAAAACAGAACCTATCGCAGTATGCAAACCGATGATTATGAAACTGCCGCCTATAGACACTGGTTGTTATGCAACCGCCAATGCAGTTACACAAACGGCCACCTACAAATACTTGGGGTTAGATACTGGTGGTTTGGTCATCCTTGACAAAACCCTTAGTTTCAAAGGCTACAATCTGTTGACTTCATCAATACAAGAATGCCTAGACCATCCCAAACTTGATTTTGCCACTGCAACTTAACTGAACAATTCACTTTACATGAACAAATTTGAAGACGTGTCCTACATAGTGTTTTACATATTAATTACATAATTCGTTTGGTGGAAATGAACGATATGACATGTCTAGTAAACCAAATCCATATTTTGGATCATGCCTCCCTCATTTGAGGCTTTTGCAAAAGCTTAGGAGCTCATATGGTAAGGAATTTTCTTACCCTACTTCTTGAACCTCCCTTGTACTTGGAGGTGTATATGTTGAATGAAATTATCAGCCTCGTAAACTTTTGAGTCCACCTTTTCGTGTCCCTTGTGTGGCTCATTTCCTTCCTTCAATGCTTGTTGATGAAAATCCAAGTCAGGAAGAGGAAAACCTGGTAGTAATTGCATCTCATATTCTTTGTTAGTAGACCTGCTATGAGCATCCTTGCATTCCACTAATCCATTATCTTGCTTATCTCTCAAAATGAGAAAATAAAACTTCCTACTAGCACTAAGTAACCGATTACCTTGAGTGGTACTTACTAAGGAAAACTTAGGTTTACCTTCATACGATTTGTTGGCGTAGCGTTTCCCATCTTTAACCAAATGGTAATGATTAGATTTCCTCATGAAAATTGCATCCCTATCATATATATAGGGGCTACCAAAGACTATACCACAAACATCAATAGGTGCACCATCTACCACAACTTCATTAATAAAATGTTCATTTATTGCAAATGTGACTTTGCATTGTTTGGAAATTCTTATTTCCATTCCTTGCTCCACCCATCCTAGAGTGTAGGGATTAGGTTGATCATTCATTTCCAACCCAAGCCGATTTACGAGCTTTTTGCTTATCACATTTTTGCTTGAGAGCAAGAATAAAAAAGAGCATCAACTTTTACCATCATAATTTGAACTTTGATATGGAAAAGTTTAGAAGGTTCACCTTTCTTTCAAGCATCATCACTACCAAACATACCTTTATGTGAAGGAGGGTAAAACACAACTTATCCACATCTGAACTGCAATCGACCACTTCTCTATGAAGTGATGTCATGGCCTTTTTTTCTCCTTATTCTTAAATGGATGCAACTTCCAACAATTTTCCTTGGAATAACTATCATCATCACATTGGTCACAATGTTGTTCAGTATCCTTCTTAGCAATAGTAGAAGTAGCATTGACCCCACCTTTCTTCTTCGGAACATTGGAAGACTTTGAAGAGGAAGATGGATCCTTATTCTCATCCATCTCAAGATAGTGGGCATGATAACAAGCCTCATCCATGCCTTTGGCTTGGCAAGTAAAAAGGGCCTTCTTACGTGACTATGCAGCCCTCCAACATCCTTCATGACCCCAAGAACTACATCACATCTTTCCAAGGGTAAAACAAACAGGTCTGATTTGAGATTATAGTCCCCCATTGAAATACAAACATTACGAGATTTTCCTTCACAAGGCAACTCTCCCCCTTTAGCAATCATAAATTCAAAGCTTGAACATGGGTACACAAAACAATTGGTTTATTTAGTTAGCTAAGGGTCAATGAAATAATGCATGTTGTCCGATTCAATGAGAATAGTGAGGGGGTATGAGGATGTCACGATCAAATGCATCTTTTCACATTTGAACCACCTGTTTTTGAAACTCACTTATATAGACTTGAACACTTTGCCCTACTTGTTGCCTAAAAAATTGCCAATCGATAGATCTTACCTTGTCATTACAAATAGGATAAAATTGCTTTTTAATCAAAGACTTAAGTTCATCCCATTTGCTAATTTGGGGTAGCTTCTTAATAGCTAAGGAATTAAAATAACTCCCAAACCAAGTTAGAGCATGACCAACTAGCTTCAATCTTGCAAAAAGAAATTTGTTGCTCTTCACTGATTCAATGCAAACTGAAATATAATTTTAATTGAAATAACCAATGATCAAGCTTATTCACATTTACCTCACCTTTGTACGGCTGAATGCTGATTTTTGCTTCCACTTTGGATGGAGGTGGAGCTTGGCTGGAGTGGGGCTTCTCTTTCTCATGCTTGGAAGTCTCAAACTCCTCACTTGCTTTGGAAGTATCCATAGAAACTCCCAACTCTGCCATGACAACTTGCATAATCTTCTCAAGCTCCTTCATGGATTGAGAGATGTTTGCAACATCCTTTTCCAATTTGCAGAATCTTTCTTCACCACGTCAAGTATTCTCTCATCTTCATAAGCCATACGTCTCACTTCTCTATTCCACTTTCTTGTGGATAGCTCTTGTTGCAAAGAGACCAAATCGCCGTTTCCACTAGCAATTGTTGCTCTTGTAATGGGCATATATCTGCACAATGGTCACCAAATAGACCTCACACTATGGAACACTAACCTACTCTGATACCAATCTGATCTGTAAACTAGGTGGATATTCCACGCTAACCTTCATCAACATGGATCCCATCTCCTAGCTGAACTTATGATTGAAAGATAACTATTCTAGACCACTTTCAATATTAAAACAAAGATAAATGTCTTGGAAATAATTTTTGCAGAATACTGAACATAAAGATGAAGCAAAAGATCACACCAAGCACAAGATGAACACACTGTATCCCGGAGAAACATGGTGTGGGAAAAATTTCAGTGGTGAGGCAGTGGCACTCCCATTCCCCTATGTAATTAAACAAATGTACAAGTTATTGCCAACACGGCCTTTATGGATAGATCTTCACTCCTATACTATCCGAATATTGCACACACAATTGCTTTGCACCTCTCAGACACTTCACAATGAACCAACACCATTGAAACAACCACTCACTACTAGGAAACAATGAGATAACATGAACAAAGACTCAAACTTGCAAATTTCAACGTGGATCCAGATTTAAAGACTCTCACTGCCTGGTTGATCAGGTTTCTGATGTCCTCTGTTTTCTTCAGAGGTTGTACTTATGCCCTCTCACCTTGGAAGTCGCTAAGGATCTCAAATGAATTGTTGTAAGGAAGTGGAAACTTATGCAACTGTTCCCATTCCCGTGTTTTGTATGGTGGAGAAACTGCTGTAGTTTGCAGACTGGCGGTTATGCAACCACCGCTTGCAGGAACGGGCAGTTACACAACTGTTGGGGTGTTTACGCAAACATCCAACTGCAAATACCAGCGGTTACACAACTGCCAGGGCAGTTACTGATGATTTTGTCATCCTTGAGAAAACTCGCTGTTTCAAAGGCTGCAAGTTGCTGACTTCACGCAACCGCCATCTGCAGGCATCGGCGGTTACACAACTGCTAAGGCAGTTATGCAAACCGCCACCTGCAAATACCAGTGGTTACGCAATCGCTGGGGTGGTTACCGATGGTTTCGTCATTTTTGACAAAACCCTCAGCTTCAAAGGCTGCAAGCTTATAACTTCATCAATAAAGAATGCCAGACCATCCCAACATTGATTCTGCTGCTGCAACTTAACCAAACAGTTCACTTTACATGAACAAACTTGAAGAGGTGTCTAACATAGTGTTTTACATATATGAATTACATAATTGGGTATAATGGAAATGAACTAGATGACATGTTTAGTAAAACCAGATCCATATTTTGGATCAAAAGTTGAGTTTTTTTTTTTTTTTTTCTATGGAAATTTTGTGATTAG
This sequence comes from Torreya grandis, assembly GCA_037957365.1. Taxonomy (NCBI): domain Eukaryota; kingdom Viridiplantae; phylum Streptophyta; class Pinopsida; order Cupressales; family Taxaceae; genus Torreya; species Torreya grandis. The sequence goes on from JARHVA010000153.1 coordinate 847,026, forward strand.
CTAGTGAATGACTTTAGAACTGACTATTAAGGTCTGCACATGTATACTGCATTAATAAGTATGGTGACTAGCATGGTTCAAAAAGTCACACTCAACAATTACTCAGCAGGCCAAAATTTGGACTGTATTGGGTCAAGGGAGTTTCTCGGCAGTTACTTGTCAACTTTATTCCTACTTTAAAAAACGTATAAATTCATAAAATAAAGTTAAATAAAATGTAAAACATTGTTAAATGACAGGGGAAATGAATGTATAGAATGCTATGAGTATATTTTCTATTAATTTTTGACCAAAAAAGTGTACAAACTACAAAGTTACAAACTTCAATGCTCATAGAGTCATTTGAATATCAAATATACAAATTACATTTCATCTCTAGCGCCTAAAATAAGTTTGCTGCAGTGTAGGATGTGATACCGTGCGACTGTGTTACGGTTTTCCTTGAGGCTTGAAAATGGAGTATGTACTTGAAACTCAAAGTTCAACGTTAATCACTCTTGTGTATTTGTAATATGTATCAGTTGACACTGGACAATATGTAATATGTTGGAAAATTGCACATTAATATGGCTTTCATTCATTCATTCATTCATATGTAAACAGTAATATGTACCATCAATTTTCAAATATGTACCAGTAGTCAGACTTCAGTATTCCTTGAAGTCGAGGGCTTGAAGTGACTGTCAAATTGTCAATGACTGGTCACTGTATGACTACTGTATCAAACTTCAGTAATACTTGGGATTAGCTAATGTTTAACTGCTGATAGCATCAGAATCATCATATCTATGCAAAGCTGGCTGTATAGATTTAAATCTTACCATATATCCTGCAATGCACTGTACTGTGCCCTAGCAGCTAGCTGATTGAACACCCAGAGAAAATGATAAAATCCATTTTTTTTCCAACCTGGGGTTTTATTCTTTACTTGGTGAGTTGCGGCAATATAGTCGTGATTTTCACTTTGTAATCATTGTAATTACTCAGCAAAAATCGCCGGTTTATCACCAAAAATCAGCTCATGATATAAGAAAAAATAAATTGTTTTCTGTGCTGATCCTGATTTCTTGAGATAAATCAGTGATTTATGGTGAGATTTAAATCTATGATGACCAGTGACCAGTGCAATTCTGGAACTCTAATCCACTGGTATATTGTCATTTTGCCCCAAAAAATGTCAAATCAGAGCTGAACCATGTCAAAATGCAAAAATCTTTGGCCACCCTATCAGCTATGTATCTTGTTAATAAGCCAAATGATATCTTCTGTATAGTTACCAAATCTGGCCAGATCTACATGACATCCAGCCAGATCTGGATTTTTTGGTCGGCTTAGATAAGTTAGTCCGGGTTGGCCATTTTTTTTCAAATACACACACACACACACATCCAAGGGTTTCTTCGAAAACAAAAAGCCCAGAAACCATAGATATTATATAATATTAATATTGTATATTATTTATTTTATAATACTAATATTTTATATTATTATATTAATTTTTTTCATTGTATTTGTCAATTTTGCATATTTATAAAACTATGCTCACATATATATATATGTATATTTTTTGAATCAGATTTTTCTGAGCTTTTTCAAAAATTCCGGTTTTTTGGGTTTTTTCCCCTTCCGAATGGATTCGGATTTCCAATCTTGGTAACTATGATCTTCTGGCACAATGTCATTGTTGGGCCTGAGATGTTATGTTTTAATCTTGTGGGGAATGAAACTGATTATTCTGTGCACGAGATCAAGTTCAACAACAATAAGCTTACAAAATAGGCTATCCTCACAGCTCAAGCTGTTGTGGGGGCAGACATGTGAAGCATGACTGTCCACTTATGTAGTTTCAGTTTGCCACCTAATTAGCCTAATTTATGAACAGCAGGTTATTTTTTTTTTTTTAATATATTTAGTTGTCATCCATTATTACATTCACTTTTCTTCTTTAGTTTGAGGCTAGTTGAGATGCTCCTCTTAGCAGCTACACTTTGCTAGTTCTGTGGCTCGTGTGTACATTAAGTAGCTGTGATATGGAGTTTCTGGATTACTCAGTAGCTGTGATATGCATGTTGAAAATTTAAAATATGTTAGTTGTTATAAACCACTAAAAAATAAGCTGCTTTTCCACTCCATTGCCTATTTTATTTGTTAATGTTGATTCTAAACTTTTCAGTTGATCGCTTGTCTGGTCACTTTGTCAAATTTATATATTGAAAAGAACTGAAGTTCTTTGTGTCTGTCTTTAGATATATCGGTCTTTATGAAATGCTTTGTATTGCTTGATGGAAGAAAACAAACCCATTATGAATATCTCATCCTTTATATTTTTGAGTAATGTAAATCAGATCAGAATAAGGGGGGTTTTCAGATTTGGGTTACTTGATTTGATTTGTTTTTTGAAATATGGCAGCTTATAAATTGGTGGTGATATCTTGACATGGATTAGTGTGGGTTTGTGGTTTTATTTTCATTGTTTGTAGTTAAGGTAGCTTTGAGTAACAAATGCAAACTTGTTACTTCTAGGTGAATGATGGTCGATTACGGACAGCCTGGGAGGCTTCTCAACGAAGTACCAAGGAAGATTGGACGGAGTGGATGCGCCATTTCAGCATTGAACTTCTGAAGGAATCTCCATCTCCAGCTTTACGTACTTGTGCTCGACTAGCACAGTTACAGGTTAATGCACTTATCTATTATCTGTTTGTTTTGGCCACAATCTGTGACTTACAATCTGATTGTGTTACTTTTGCAGCCATCTGTTTGTAGAGAATTATTTGCAGCAGGTTTTGTGAGTTGCTGGGCACAATTAAATGAAGCCTACCAACAACAGCTAGTTCAAAGCCTTGAAATGGCATTTTCTTCTCTGAATATTCCGCCAGAGATTCTTGCCACACTCCTTAACCTGGTACTCCAAAATTTGTGGCTTATGTGATCCTTCTCATCTATTTTGGTCATTGTGCTATCTATAGAATGCCATCGATATATTCAATATCTTATTATTGACAACTTAAAAAACTTTGTACAGGCAGAATTTATGGAACATGATGAGAAACCTCTGCCCATTGATATTCGACTTCTTGGTGCACTTGCTGAGAAGGTACATTTTATCTGGGTAGTTTTTGGGATTTTGTATTCAAATGTTTTCCTTGGTATTTTTCAGGTCCTGTAAATTGAGAATGGAGCAATTACTTTGGAGTTTCAAATGTGATTGGAATAATTCTGGTCCTGATCATTGATTCAATTTTCATTTTTGTTTATAGTGTCAAGCATTTGCAAAAGCTTTGCATTATAAAGAAATGGAGTTTGAAGGTGCACAGACTAAAAAGATGGAGGCTAATCCTGTAGCAGTTGTCGAGGCTTTAATACGCATCAACAATCAGTTACACCAGCATGAGGTACATGTATCGAGTTTTGATTTTTTTTTTTTTGGACACTTTATACTGTACCTTAAAATTTGTCAGCTTGCTTTGCATTGGTGTCTTTTGCTGTATCCATTTATTTTCAGTAAGGAATTTATTCATACAACAATTGATCCATTTATTGACTTGACTTTTGTTTTAGGCTGCTGTTGGGATATTAACCTATGCACAGCAACATCTGGCCGTTCAATTAAAGGAATCATGGTGTTTTTTTAGCTTTACCCTTTATTTATCTTTTATGATAGATACCATCATGATTCCTCCAAGGGGGTTTTGTTTTGCAATTTGAAAGCCTAGATGACTATGGTTTTATATTTTAGTCAGTCAGTCTTGTCTAGGGTCTTTTTCATACAAAGTTTGTACCATTTATACTACACTGCTTCACAGAATATGTACTGGCATCAAAGTTTGTAAGAAAGGCTAGGGGGTTTGTTCGCAGGTATGAAAAGTTGCAACGATGGGATGAAGCACATTCTGCATACACTCTCAAGACATTACAAGCAGCAAGCCCACATCTTGTTTTGGAAGCAACACTAGGTTAACTCGCTTATTTAAATCTCTGGTGTCAATTCTCATGTATTTGCATACAATTTTGGAAACTTGTGTTCGTTTATAATACTAGGTGTCAAGTCACAATATATCATTCTTCAAAAATCTCCTGATTTATTTGATTTCTGTTTTTGGACCATGGCTCCTTTCTATTCCCGTTTTGGATGCCACTTTGTCTGGTTTTATGGCTCAGGGTTAAACTGTTTAAGTTTACCATCTTGTTTTGTTTGCACTTCTTTAGAACTTTGTGTTTAGTTACCTCTCATAACTAATGGCCCTTTACCCCCAGTTCTTCAATATTGTAAGTGGGTGTATGTTCTAAGTACTATTTACCTACTGTGGTCATTCGTAGACACTCATATGATTTTTTTCTTTCTTGTTGGCAGTCCTATCTCAGAATGTTCTTGTTGACCATTAAATTTCTAGTTTTGTAAATAACGTTGTTTTAGGAGAACTACATAGAATTTATTGACATGTGCCAAACAGATCGATTTGCTATTATAATTCAAATGAGCTGATATTCCTGCCCAATGAGTATCTATGGGATGTGCCTTGCAGTTTGCATATGGCCAATTCTTCTTGTTATTCACATTCCTTCATGTGTAAGTTAGTCTTCATGCCAAATTTATACTTTTGCAAATTTTTTGTTAGGTACTGCCAAATTTTGTTTCTGGACATCTTAAGCTGCTAATATGTGGCTAGCTGGTAAACAGCATGCCTGTAATATTAGAGTTTTCCCAAACACACCGGTTCCTTCCATTCAACTTGGCATCCCTGTATTTCTTGGTTAAAGGACTGCTTCCATGGTGCCTGGAACACATGAAGACAAGGAATTCACTATAGGATTAATGTGCGATGCATCATGCAATTGAAACCTAATCAAGCATTATATTGAAATTATGTACTAGGACTTTTCATAAACTTGCAAAAAGAGTTCCCACTTCTATCATCAATGCCAATGGTAATTTTATGAGAACACAATGATTTTCTTTAGAATGTTCGAGCTCCCTAGCCAATGGTAAAAATGTACAATGCAGTTATAATTCCATTCTAGCCGCATGTTTTTTCCTCACTCCTGGGAGTGTTTTCCCATTACCCATGGAACTTCGTGCACCTTCCTTTACCATACATACACATTGAGGAGCCATTTATTACACTAAGCATACAAGAGTGAAAGCATGTATTTGCAAAACCCAATGTGAAAATATGTAATAAGATTATTGTTGGAGGGAGCATCCTTATCATTGACGCATAGGGACTTACATTCACCAGCCAAGGGGAAGACTCGTGTCCATCTTGAGCTGTTATATCTCTCATGATATGTACAAGGTTCTTCATTTAGCTTCATTTCATTAACCAGTATACCCTCTCCATATTGTATCATGTTATTCACTTAAAAACAGGTCCTGTATTACTTTTGGAGTGCAATGATGTATGAATATGATTATAATTAGATTTGAAATCATTCCCAAATTCAACTATAGACCCAGCCATAGAAGATGCATTCTCTGTGAAGGACTTATAACCCAAAAACCACAGATATTGGGAGCAGGTGTCCTATTTTAAGGTAGAGGGTTCGAGGTGAACACTAACTTTCATATCCTTTTGAATTTTGAAAGTAATAAAAGCAGTAGAGGCTAATAAGGGCTGTAATTCAGATTCTGTTCTTCATGGATCAACTTTGCAACTGATTATATAAATCTCATTTCAAGTTCCCTGTACCATGTCCAATGTGTTTATCAAACTTGGGCACAGTCTCCTTCAAGGTGTACACATATGGCCGAAAATGTGTTGAGCTATTTCCCTCAAAAGGGTTCCCCCAAAGGGAAATTTGCAAGCATTTATAGCCTTTTATACAATATTAACCAATTTATGGATTCCTATGTTCATAAATTGTTGGACGAAGCAATTGTCTGGTCTAAATTTGCCTGTGCCTGACTTTGCTGAGTCTGCATTTGGATGCAAGTGGTTCCTCAGCGATGTCATGCTCTCCATCTAACCAAGTTGGCAATTTTTTTTGTCATTTGGTGGTTTGTCATTCTCTACTGCCCACCCAATTAGAACTGTGTCAGTCTCATCTTAGAAAGTGGCCTATACATCAGATGCTTTCTGTAACTGCCTCATCCTGAATGGAAGATCATATTGAACAGAGACCATACCATTTTGGTGTTTACATTCCAACGTCTTGTTATTGGAGTGTATATATAAAAGGACATTCCAAGCGCACTTGCAACCAAAAGCATTTCGAGTCTTCCCTTGCATAGGAATTGCAAACCTGGGAAATTTGGATGCCTGTTCAGTTTAGTGATTAGGAGTTTTCTGTAACTGCCTCATCCACAACAAAGGGTTGTCTTAATCAGAAACCATACCAATGATATGTTTAGATTTCAATTTATTCTTGTCTAAAAATTTACTTGAATTTTACTTTACTAAAGCATTGCAAGTTTGATTTAGTGCTTGAAATGCAAACCTGTGAGGTAAAAAATCCAGTCATAACCTTAAAAGTTTGACTTAGTGCTTGAAAAGGAAACCTATGAGGTAAAAAGTCCAGTCATAACCTTACAATGATAGAAAAATCTGTGTAAAAAAAGCGAGGTTGAGGATGGCCTCTGCTGCATGGCTTGGATGATCTTATATATTATTTTATTTCATAACAATCTTATTATTTTGTCGTTCTGTCCCTTACAATATACTCTGATAGATTCCATAAACCTGCCCATGGCCTCATACTGATAGCCAAGGTGGGGTGGCAGGCTAGGGGTGTGGGGCCGGGAAGTTGTTCTCTGTCAACCAGTCTAAGAAACATCACCAAAGATTCACTTGTAACACTCACCTCTGTTCCTACAAAGAATCATCATAAACAAGTGCGGCAATAGGAATCCCCTTCACTCGCTGGCTGAATAGATCCACTTCTAAAGAACACACATTCTCTTTAACTCCATTATACTATTTTGAATGTTTTTAAGAGAAATGAACTTTGTTAGTAGGACACATCAACTATCTGTTGTTTGTGCATGTCCTCATGAGGATAAGTATTGAGGCACGAGTTTAAGAGTTGTGTCATGGTCGAATATGTTGATTGGTTATAAAATTTCTCTTTCTAATTATATGGGTGATTGTTTCTTTTTTATTGCACAGAAAATATTGAACTCATTGCTATTGCCATGTATATTTTTTGTTTTCAGGGCGAATGAGATGCCTTGCTGCGTTGGCTCGATGGGAAGAATTGAGCAACCTTTGTAAAGATTTTTGGACTCCAGCAGAACCAGCTGCAAGACTGGAAATGGCCCCAATGGTACATGCTCGATTTGTTCCTGTTTTGGGTTATCTCAGGTCCCTAATGATGACTCCACAGACTCCATAGAGCCATGATTAGTTTCATATTATTCAGGATGCATCTATTTTCATCTTTCTACTATTATTATTTTCTTGATTGATTAAGGTGACTGTTGTAGGCCGCTAGTGCTGCATGGAACATGGGAGAATGGGATCAGATGGCAGAGTATGTTTCTCGTCTAGATGATGGTGACGAAACAAAATTTCGAATGTTAGGAAATACTGGTGGCAGTGGTGATGGTAGTAGCAATGGTGCATTCTTTAGAGCAGTTCTGTCTGTTCGCCGTGCGAAGGTTGTTCTGTTATTATATTTTATTGTGTTATAAGCATTATTGACACAAACCTTTTGTTTGTTGTAATTTATTGAATATGGTGGCATTTACAGTACGTTGAGGCTTGGGAATTTGTGGAGCGTGCAAGGAAATGCTTAGCTACAGAACTTGCTGCTTTGGTAATTCACCATTTATCTTTGTTCTAATTAAAAGCTTGTGGCTGAATAGAACAAGTAAACATTTCACGATTAATGCACTAACAACATTGATGACATGGTGTTGAAAATTTGGTGGTATATTTTCTTGACGTAATCAACATTTGTCAAATGTAGATCGGTAGCAAATTAAATAATTGATTTAATCCATTTTTAACTCTCCATCGAATAGATGTTTTATGTCTTATAATTCAATAAAAGCTACAAAATCTATCATGATCTAACAAAATGGGAGTATCCTTCTTGACAGTTTCTGTTCATTCTCTTATGGTAGTACTGAAGTGATATACCATAAATAAGGGTGCCTTAATGTTCAAACACCATGGCACTCTAGAAGACTAGAACATGTATTATAGAGAACTGAAATAGAGTATATAACAGTTCCATTGATGAATCTGAGTTTACGCTATATCGGTTGAAGCTCCAACTCAATGTGAAGGTCCTTTTATAGGTAAAGGTAAAGGTAGATTTTTGTGTCAATGCTAAGTGAGGCACCAATTTTGTGTATAAGACCCCCCTTGTGGAAACCCACAAGAGGATTGCTTTACCTTACAATTTTTTCAAAATTTGTGCTCCCGAGTTTTGACCCGATGACCAAGCTCAGTAGTAAACTTGAGCATGCCAATCCACCTTCACCCGGAGTCGCAATGGTTGGAGACAACCATTTGCTCTAGCTAATTTTATTAGATTATTATTAAATATATCTTCATTAATCTTACATTCTAGGTAATGTGGAACGGAGAAAATTATTTGTGCAGGATGAAGGTGTTGCATTATAAAACAGTGATGTAACCCTTTGATATAACATTGTAATCATTGCTGAGTTTGGAATTATATAGCTGTGTGATTGCTCGTGAGCTTAGGTCTTGGATGCATATGGTCTTGTCCTATGTATTTGCTTAGATTAATGTACATTGCAAATATCTCTGGTAGTTTTAGTTATCAGTATGCATTTTGATTTCAATATGACACAAGTTCAGTGCTTAGGTCTCAATGTTTGCCCGACTTTAAAGTCAATAAATTAAATTTTAAAGTTGTCATCACTTGTATTTGACACCACATTTATTTTTCCTATCATTAATACATGTGTTTAGACTAATTATATCACGTCTTTCATATTGTAGAATCTAGCTGGCTTTTGATTCTTCGTATTGGACTGAAATGTCATACAAGTTGTTTGTCTAGACGACATACGTTTGACATCGAGAACTTATATTAAAAATATCACCTTATTTATCTATACTTCTGACCATAATTATTAAGCTTGATGCCAGAGACTTTGGCAACATTGACCTTATTTATCTATACTTCTGACAATAATTATTAAGCTTGATGCCAGAGACTTTGGCAACAATTTCAATGTTATCTTGATGGGTACCATATTTTGACTATTGTGATTAAGGCGATAAGTAGCCCATCTGCGAACATTGCTGGAATAAGTACCACCCTTTATCAGTTGGATGCTTCAAATCTGTATGAAATTCTATGATCATAGATTTATTCAACAACACTGACTGAAAATTGTTAGAACTAATTTGCAAATGATTTGGCTTTAGTGCCTATTTGAAGACTTCAACAATGATTGCATATATTTTATTTAAACAGGGACGAGATACAATTAACAAGGATCAGATTGGGTGATGGGATGCAAGTTTTGGAGCCAAAGTTATTTGATTATGAGGACACGGGATGCACATCATTATATATCTGAATGGGAATGTTCATCAACGGACCTTTAAAACTTTGAGAAGCACTACATTGGGTATTGTTAGAACTAATTTGCAAATGATTTGGCTTTAGTGCCTATTTGAAGACTTCAACAATGATTGCATATATTTTATTTAAACAGGGACGAGATACAATTAACAAGGATCAGATTGAGTGATGGGATGCAAGTTTTGGAGCCAAAGTTATTTGATTATGAGGACACGGGATGCACATCATTCTATATCTGAATGGGAATGTTCATCAACGGACCTTTAAAACTTTGAGAAGCAATACATTGGGTAGTATGTGTTATACATCGTGTCGGCAAGTAATGCAGGCCTACTAAGAGCTATGGGCATTCAAAATCCAAGTTTTTCAATAGGTTTTGTTCTGCAAAATGACACCAGCAGAGAGAATTATGGCCATCCCAAACGTTCTATAAGAGTCACTGTCATTACCATGATTAGTGCTTCTTATGTTTGCTACCACTCCACCAGAAGTGGTTTGTTTGTGGCGCCATCCCTTTTTCATAATTCCATGAGCTCTTAATTTTTTTTCTTAGAGCCTCCAAGTGATTTTACCAAATATTGAGGTTAAAGAGTGAGTGAATATATTCCAATCTTGGGTTTGTGCCAAAATAGCATGTCTCTGTCAATTGAACTTGATTAATCATCACTCACGGAAACCTTGACATCTCCCTTACATGTACATTAGCAACCATGCATTAAAATGCATAAATCATGCATGCATACAAATCCCAAATATAAAATAGGCATAAAATACATGCCAAGCCAATTCCAAGTCAAGGAAAAGTAATTTGTTGACTTGGGAGTCGACTCGGTGAGACTCTGCAGACTCGGTGAGGGTAGCCGTGACTGAGATAAGACTTGGTGAGATTTTCTGAGACTGAGCTATTAGACTCGGCTAGCAATTATAGTGGTGAAAACACATAAAAGCTTGTTAAAACTGCTAATATTTTTCTCCATTTCTCTTGGAACCTACCAATGTAGAGGAGACAAAACTGACTTTTCTCCAGGAATGAAAAATTGCAATTGAATTTATCAGTGAGCAAGGAAACTCAGCTGCAGATTTTAGTTTGGTCGCTACTTTTAGATTTTCACCAGTAGGCAACTGTGAAACTTTGCTTTTTGTGAAATTATCTATATTTTATGTTTTTTCTATATATTCCTAGTTTCGGGGCAAATTTAATCCAAAAGCCCAAATCAACCAGTTAACTTGGTCTTTCCAAGTTCATGCGGAGTTCGAATGCGGCTGCTATAGTAATAAGTCACAAGATTTGTCATAGGGAGTGACTTTATCAATGGCATAAAAGGACATCAAATGTATAATAGGGTATGATCAGAAGATGTTATCAATCTTTTCTTGGGCCTATTTGACAACTCTGCTCAGTATCTTCATTTTTATATACATCCCCCTAAAACTCACCCTAAAATGGGGTTATTCTATGGCTTATGCTAATGGAAGTTTGGATAAATACAGAATAGACTGACCGACCATAACATGTTATATACCCATATAATTAAAATAATTATTAATTAATGTTATTAAAGCTGTGTTCATTATTAAAGCTGTGTTCATTATATATGCTTCATATTGACCTTATATCAATGTCGTGGATATGCTATGGACATCATCCAAAGTTCAATATACTATTAGTTTATATTGTTATCTATATTGTATATCAATAATATGGTCTAGGAGCATAACCTAACCGAAACCTTGGCTGTCAAATGTTATGGATGATTAGAGGGCTAGATATGAATATCATAATCCGGAGCTTGTTTGCCACCAAACGTTCGGTGATGCACTGAAATCTGGGATGTACACTGTCATCCATGCGCAGGTGCACATACATGCGCTATCACCTTGAGTGCCCTGGTCATTTGCGCATCTACGTGCAACTCTGCACTTAGCGCACATATACACAGCTCCTTGTGTTAGCCCCAGACTTCCACATATACAAGTATTATATAGATTTTGGATAAGTATAGCAATTTGGTGGGGTATGCAAAGATTTTGTTGAAGTATACGCATGAATGCGCAGGTATTTTGAGTTGCGTGCAGTTAGGGAGAAGGCCCACAATTGTGCGCAAAAGTATATGGGCACAGGAATACCAGATAGCATGTAGAAGAAAGGGGTGTGCAAGAGTAGGTGTTGCGCAGAAATAATGACTTCAAAATAAGACAAAGTAAGACAAAGGGCACACATGCAGATGAGCTGGAATAGAATAAAATGGGAATATATTGAAAGGATTTGTAGAATTTCTTGGAAGAAGTCTAACTGGATCTAGCTGTCATGAGTAGGTCAGTGGGGAAATATTATAAATAGGACCCTTGGCCTCTCATTTGGGACATCTTGGAATGTGGGATGTTTTGTATAATTAAAGTCTATTCTATGTTTTGTAAAACTTGTAAAGCTATTTTGTAAGCATTAGAAGGATAGGTCTTTGGGTAGAAGTTTGAGTAAATGTGCATTGAATGTTAGGTTTTGGATTAATGAAGATAAACGTTTTATTGATTCATGTTTATGACTTAGATTGAGTAGATCTTAGTAGTGGATTGATATGTGACACACATTTCTGTTATATGTCTCTTGTAATTTTTTTGAGGGTGGTGGTTTCAGTGTTTCTTGCATGCTTTGGGTGAGGGCTTAATCTTAGAGTTAAGTAATATGCCACCATGCTGGAAGTTGTGTTAGTGTTGTGATAGGTAGGGCTTAATTGAGAGTGGATGTATCTAATTATACCACAACATTTCAGTTATGTTGTTGGGACCCTATCTACTAAGGTTATGGGGATTGAGGGTTTGTATGACAAATCACTTCACGCTGGAATGCATAAAGGTGTATTTTGAGTCTAAAGCATTGCAGTTTGTGAAGAAAGCTCTAAGGCGTGGGGATTTGAAGCTGAAGGAGTGGCTTGTTAAATAAATTTACAGTGACTTGTATGAGATCTTATGGTGAGAATGTTCGAAGCACTTCCATGCATGGCTTTCTGTGTATACACAAGACCAAAGGACGGAGGTAGGATGCTTGGATAGATGATCGAGTGAAGAGATTGCAAGAACTTGACACATTGTGGACATTTGCTACTGATGTATGGTGGAAAGGGACGTTGAATAACTATGTTTTTGAGTTTTAGTATCTAACGTATACTTGCCTAGAGGAGGTAGAGTTTCAATTCTTGTGCAAGCCCAAAGGAGAGTTGATCAAACTAATACTGCTTTGGATGAAGATGATGATAGTTGATTTTGGCATTGAAAAGTTGATAATAGAAGGCTAAAAGATTGCGGGTGGACTAGGTGATCATGTTAGATAATAGTAGGAACTTTGTGTGTAAGAATGGATGGGGAGGATGTCCTGAGAGAAGGAGACATGCCAAGTGAAAGGGAACAAATACTGCAAGCATATGTGTAGAGGAATGAGAACATGGTGACTTCTTAGGATCCCAAGAAGATGGGGGGACCAAGTCATTTGTATGCTATGAGGACTTGCATGAGAAGTGGAAGATACAAGATCGGTTCGCACAAAGGAGAATCGCGCTCTAGTGAAAATGGAGTGTTTCGTGGTAATGAACCATGGAGGGCAGAAGAAGAAAGGATCCCACAATTAGAAGTAGAGTGGATGTGAGAAGACTCAATTTTGGGCCCATTTAAAGCCAAAACCCATGCGAATATTAATCAAGTCAAAGAAAACTCTGAGACAGCAACCATGTTCAAAATAGGAGAGGTTTTGAGTAAGGAAAGTGAAAATTGCATGTTGAGGCAATTAACAGGAGAAGAGTTAGCTGGTGGTAACGCGAAATTTGTACAGAAGCCACCAATTAGTAAATTAGTGAGTACAATGATTGGAATGAGTCTAGCAAGGTGAACACGAGGTATGATAACTAGCACGACTATCCAATGACTACCACAAGGACAATTAGACAGGTATCCCCACTTCAGGGAGGGGTAGATCCTATGGTATCAAGAGATGTGGTGAGTGGTGGACCACCACCAATTGGGACTAGGCGCAAACACAAACTCAACAAACGTCTCCTTAGAATATATTTTATAGAATGTCAGTAAAATTACCCCAATGTAGGGGTACAAAGGACGTGTCGTATCATATTCACGAATGAGAAATTGCTTGGCGCATGAAAGGGATCACATCTCCAGATAGGAAATGCAGTTAGTTTTCAATTACCTTGTGGGATCAAGCACATACTTGGCGTAGGAAGTATGAGCCAAACCATTCCATTGTGGGCTTTAATGTACTAAATGCTGAATTTTGAAGGAGTTATGTATCCCAAATTTAAGCAATGTCAAAGGCAATGTCCCAAATTCCCAACATGTGTGCATTGTAAGAGGGGCATCACACAAAGGATTGTTCATATTTGGCATAGAAGATCTTGTAGAAGGATAAGGCCAAGTAGGCCGAGAAGATAAGGGTTGCATAGGGAAAGTGAAAAGCCATCCATCAGAATGGGTGAATGGGAAACAAATTTACACAACGAGAGAACATGACAGTATGTAAAAATCCCTACTAGGAGAGGGGTAGAAACTCAACCACAACAAATGCATTTTCAACAAAAAGAGACCGTAATGCACATCTCTGAGGAAAAGGTTGCAGAGTGTTTCGACGTGTTGTTCCTAAAGTTGATTTTAGGCCAAGCAAAGGAATTAGTTGAAAATCCATAGAGCGAAGTTCAATCTGCAAGAGAGGTAGAACATAAAATCAAGGAAAGTCGGAGAGCTACATCTAGCGTAAGAGAGATATAGGAGATTGGGTGAAAATTTTTCATTACTTAAACATGAGGGTATATTGAGAGATACATGAAGTATAGGGGAGGTTCAAGAACAAGTCAGACCACACTTGAAGGAGATTCAAGTTATTCAGAGTTCAAGCTATGACAAGGAGCTGACCATTGATGCCAAGTTAAATGAGTGGGAGCTTACCAACATTTTGATCGATATTGGGGTAGAGGTGAACATTTTGATAAAGTATGCTTGGAGGAAGATGGCAAGTCCAAGATTGGTCTCTTCTACAAATATATTATTCATGGCAAACAAGATATGACCTAAACCAATTCAAGTTTTGAGGAACACGTAGTTGGACATAATGGGAATGAGGTTTACAACTGAGTTCGAGGTCATTGAGCTAGCGGAAGCTGATAACTATCCAACTATACGAGGAAGACCATGTATTATGAGAACAATGTTGATATGTGCATCATGCATCGTTATATGAGCTTCAAGAATAATTAACGAGTGTTTATCCCATTGGACAAAAAACATGGCCCAATATATGTGGAAAGCATTGATATTCAGGATGAGGTCAATAATATGTCTACACAGGGTAGGGAATACCTTGATCCACATGATGACAGAAGACTCAGTTGGAGGATTGGGCCATCAATGACGAATACTACAAGTGTTGCTTGCGAAAGGTGGATGGAGGAATCATATGAAGTCACTGATCGAAAGTGTGCACGGGTTTGAAGATGACATGCAAGGTTAGGATGCGGTGGGCTTGTCAGATGTCATGAACTTAGAAGAGTGTATTCTGTATAACACTGGGAAAAAGAAGCAAGGAATCCATCGTGGACTCAAGGTTACATAAGCATCAAACTTGAAAGAATGCATACCAAACAAGGTAGCATGTACAAAAGTGGTGTGCATAGAGTGGCAAGATGCTGAACAAACAGGAACAAATAATGTCAATGTGGATATTCTAGTAGTCTAGACTGAAAGACAATGAGCATGATGGAACTGGATTCGGCTAGTATGGTTATGGGTATTCATGGCATGGAACCAGTTGAGTGCCTGACTGTGCGTGTGAAAAGAACATAGTTGAGCGAACCACGAGAGTATCATTGTGCAAGATTTGGAAGCCGTGCAAGATAAAAACTTGAGTCTACCAACAAGGATAGAAAATGGATACCGTGGGATACTTGTATGCATAAGGCACCTGACTGAAGAATATGCAATTTTTTTTAAGAACGATATGAGAAAAAGTAGTAAAGGGAAGAATGTTTCTAAAAAGAATGTGATTAATAATCTACATGGATGACTACATAGTCTATTGAACAATACTAGTAAGGGGGAAAAATCACACATTATTAGGGCATTGCACGTACTTAAGGAACCTTCATAAGAACTATGCTCACTTCAATGATCCTCCAAAATGTCTTTAAAAATAATGCACATGGAACGGCAAGAGGATGAATAAATAGAAAGGCAAGAGGATGAATAAGTAGGAACATAGTGGTGCACATAGAAGGGCAAGAGGATGAATAAATAGGAACATAGGACGTCAATATGGATATCTCGGCAGCCCAAACACAAAGACGATGCGCATGTTGCAATTGGATTTCACCATTATGGTTATTGGTGTTCAAGGCATGGAGCCAGGGATAGTAACCACATTTGCCGAATTTAATCATAGAAGTTCGAAATTCACTGAATGACAAGAAAATATTTGAAATTCCTGATTAAATTCGGGATTAAATTCGTTCAAATTCATTCAAATTCGTGATTAAATTCGGGATTAAATTTGTTCAAATTCATGATTAAATTCAGTATTCAATATCCAACATACTTTTCATAGTTTGTTTATTTCAATCAATTTAGGATAAATTTTGGAGTCTAAAATTTTAGACAGATTTTGTTCTATTTGAAAATGACATGAAAACCCTGAGCTTGATTTTCCTTGTATGCTTTTGTTTTGAGTCAATGTGGATTTTAGGAAAGCAGATTATCATTTTGAACAAAACATTAATAACTTTAATGAGATACTTGGTGGAAACTTGAAAGTTATTTTGACATGTTTATTTATATGAAATGTGATCTTTTTTTAATGGTGGATTGCTATATTTTAAAAAATAAGTATATTTCTATCAGCCGAATTTAATAATGAATTTTATCTCAAATTTTTTAGTTCCAAATTTTTTCCTTGGCTAATTTGAACACGAATTCGAATGTGGTGACTATGGAGCCAGGTGAGGACCCGACGGTGCACAGGAAAAGAACATAGTTGAGCAAACCACTGGACTATCACTGTGCAAGATTTGGAAGTCGTGCAAGAAAAAAAGTCGAGTCTACCAACAAGGATAGAAATTGGATACCATGGGATGCTTGTATGCATAAGGCACCTGGCTAAAGAATACACATATTTTTTTAGGAACGATTTGAGAAAAAGCAATCAAGGGAATAATGTTTCGAAAAAGAACGTGATTAATAATCTACATGGATGGCTCCATAGTTTGTAAAACAATACTAGAAAGGGGGAACATTTGCACATTATTGGGGCATTGTGCTTTCTTAAGAAACCTTCACAAGAACTTTGCACATTTCAATGAACCACCAAATGGGTGGATGAATATATAATCACTCAACCTTGAGAAAATGTAATACAAAAACATTTCTTGCTTTTTGTAGTCGTTCTTTGCTATTGTTGTAGTTTGCATTACGTTAATAAGCATAGGCTATTTTGTAAATCCAGTTGTGTAGTAGAGTGGGTGATGTCTTAAAAGAAGTTTATGCGAGACGTCTAAGTACTTGGGAGAGATTCTTGTACGGAAAATCTTGTAAATCCAATTGTGCAAGTTGAGTGATGGGTAACTTGAGATTCTTATGCCAGATGTATAGTATTAGGGGGAGTAGTTTTGCGCAAGTATGCTTCGTATATACCTAAGTGTGCTCAAAAGGAAAAAGAATGCCATGCCATTTGTCAACTAGAAGAATGTGTTGGAGGACTTCATGCAATTTGGAACAAGGGAAGTAATTCTCAGAGATAGGTTCGCTGAGCAAGAGCTAATTGGCAAATATATATGCATAAAGGCACGTAAGTGTAATATTCCAAATTGGAATATATTACATTAATTTGGATTTTTTCGGAAATCCTTTTTAAATAATATTTTATAAAATTATAATTTACTAATAATAAAGTCAAATTGAATTAATTGTTTATCTTCAAATACGGAAAATATCACAAAATAACACCACAAGGGGTTTCGTCCTTGGATTGTCTATAAAAGGTTTTCGTCTTTGAATAGAATAGTAGAGTACATAATTGCACTCGAATGTTTTTTTTACAAGAGTTGAATGAATGCTTTTCCCCATCGCAATGAGTGAATATAAATATAGCGTAATCTTTCGTCAAAGGTGGTGTCCCATCCAAGAGGCACCTCTTCACCAAAAGATGTGATCGTTGACATTTCTGTCGACATTTCCGTTAACATTTCCGTTGACATTTTCGTTCACTTCTAGCAACAATTCTGTTTGAAACTTCCGTTCATTTCTGATAACAATTCTGTTTGATATTTCCGTTCATATCCGTTAATGATTGCTGTATTAAATGGCAACACGGCTCCTTGGCAGCGATTTCTTCATGTGAAATAGCAGAGCCTCTCCTTGATGGTTGTGCTCTTGTCTTATGCTTAGAAAGGGATATTACAGTCCTCTCTTCCCAAAATTGCTTGTCCTCAAGCAATTGTAAGCCCTCATGCCCACGTACCATGCCTAAGAGATACAGCATGATGTAGTGCTCCCAAAGCCTTGATCTGAGATTAGACAAGATCTTATCATTTGAAATTGATTCTTTTGTAGGTGCAAGCTCCAAACCAGTATCCTGCACATGGATCAAGAGATTCTCAAGCTCTATTGAAGCATCCGGAATTTCTTCTTGAGTGTCAAAATTCACAAGCACCTTGTTGTCTCCTGACATAAAGAGATGCCCTACTCTCACTGTAGAATCCATGTTTTTACGAAAGATATCCATCTTCATGGCAACACGCTTCAAATCCACAGGGGTCCAATCCTTGGCTGATATCTGGGCAGTAACAAGCTTCAACTCTCGTAAGAAGGAACGCCCATTCTGATAGGTATGTTCTAAATCTTCTTCCATGGTCAGTGCCATTTTAGATAGAGTTTCTTGATAATATTCTTTCCCAGTTGTTGGGTGAATATTTTGTCGGCCAGCTAACTGGTGACCAAAATAGTTCCTATCACCACAACACAGGGAGATGGGTTGTCTTGGTGTGCAGGTTTACTATATCAACAAGGGACAAATCTCTCCTCTCATCAAGGGGAGGTTCCCTTTTAAATATGCGGAGCTATATACAATATATATAAGCAGAAAGTAAGACACGGGGGTGGGATAAACCATCCATCTCTCTTTTTTCAGAGATGATGCTAACAAACAGAGGAGAAATCCGGGTGTAAATACTGAAGGCACTTCTCTTCTTTCAGAAGTGTTCTTGCAGGAAACATCAGGAGTTTCCTTCAAATAGTAAAATAAAAAATCAGTTAACCAGAGGGCGTAGTAACAACAGGATGAAGCAGAACGCAAAGTTTCCACCTCAACTGCCCAAAGAGTATATCACAAAGGATAATGGGGGCACAAAGTCGCCCCAAAATCCTTAACACAAAAAGAAAAGAAAAACACAGACTGAAAGCAATTGTGAAAGCACAAAGTCTTCCCATAGTTGGTTTCAGGACACTTCCCTATTACCTTCACTAATCCTGCTTACCAAATTAAATGAATAATGACACCTTCAGAAGACAGACGTAAGAATTATCTTCTAAAATGACACAAGTTAGAACAACACAAAGTCTGTGAAAAACCTGCTTTCTTATTCAGATAAAAATGAAAATGAAATTACAACCTGAGCTCAAAGTCTTAGTCTTCTTCTTTCAAAATGGGCAGAGTTTCGCTTTTGTAAAAATGAAGTCTCACAAATGAGAGATATTACAATCTTATAGCAACTACCCAAGGATTGGTGCCTTTTTCCATGGGACGGCCCATGCTGCAGTCAGCGTCTTCAATGCGTCTCCAGTTCTGTCTGGAGAGACCATGATGAGAACAGTGCGCTGCCACAACTATGGCGTGTCCTTTCATTTAATATGTTTCTTCCTTGGTATGGACCGTTTGGTCCTTTTCCAATTTGTCTTTACCTCATGGAAGAAAAACAGGTTGCGTCCTTGGTTTGGTGCGCTCAGAAGTCTACTCGATTCACTGTTTCACCTATTGGAAATAACTCTTTCGAAGATATTTTTGATCTTTTGGTCTCACTCCTCTCTTCACTGCTTAAGCGCTTCTTTGCTCTCTGGTTGAACCATCGCTTTAATTGAACTTGCCTTTGGAATCGTCCATGTTGCTTCTTTGTCCTTTATAGCCCTTCTTGCCTAAGTCTTTGGGGGCTCTTTTCTGTGTCTTTGACAAGTGGCAAGTTCCGCTGTTATGAAACTCATTAGAAACTTACGGAAAATGGGGTCCACGACACGTTTTGCCCGAGCAACTCCAAAAGGGGAACATGGATGCAAACACTTGTCACGTTCTGTTGAGTCATAACAGGACACGTGACATATTCCGCTTAACTTATAGAAGCTTTAGAAACCTTTGGGGGTCCTGCAGAAGATGACACGTGGCGGCTTTCGTTGCACTTTGTCTTTTTCCATTGGACGTTTTTTCGCGGGCTTTTCTCTTCAGTCGGGCTTTTCCTTTGGACAAATGTCCGAAGGAATTTCTTCGGTCAGTCGCTTGGTTCTTCCTTTGAGTTCTGCGCTTTTTTTGAATTTCAACGGATATTCCCTTACTTTAAATTTGACGTCTATGGGGCTGTCAATGGTCGCTAGCCGCTTGAACCATGTTGAACCTTAAACCTTTGAGCCCGCTGAAAGTACATTGGTTCATTGGTTCATCGGTTCATTCTGTCTCTTTTGTTCCATTGCTTCTTGGTTCAATCACTTTCCCACTCCTTGGTTGAACCATCCGTTGAACCACCTGTTTGCTGCTTCTCTCTTTGACAGAGGCTGCCTTTGAACCTTTGAACCCATGAACCATTGAACTTTGAACTCTTTCGGTTCAAGGTTCAATCGGTTCATTGGTTCATCCTTTTGATTTCACTGAGTCTCTTTGATACCTTTGAACCAATCACGTTGAACCAATTGGTCGTTGAACCTGTTGAACCGATGAACCAAAATGGTTCAAGGTTCAACGGTTCAAGCCTTTGAAACTAGTTAAGTGCTCGGAGCCGTGGAACCTTTGAAACGGTTGAACTTTGAACCTCTTACAAAGCGTGGCTAGCTCTTGCAGATGACGTTGAACCTCTGAACCCACTGAACCCGTTGAACCAAAATGGTTCAACGGTTCAATGGTTCTATCCTTGCTTAGATGCTTGCCGATGGACATTTTTTATTGAACCAAGGCACCAACCCAATCCTAAAGATGGCCAAGTATTGGAAACTGGTTCTTTTGATTGAACTCGCCTGCAGAAGCCTCTGAACCTGCTAATCCCTTTACTGAAAAAGCTTGAAAAAAAAGGAATTTGAAAGCTCAGAACAAATTTTGAGAAGGGAAGAGAGAAATTTTGGTCCTGTAGGACCAAGATAGCTCATATGTTGTTCCAAAAACGAGTGACATTTTTGGGGACCAACACGAGTGAAAGGAGGCATTGCAGAAAGTTCAAGCATTGCTCCATACATCTTTGTTAGAAAGTTTTCACATGATTTTTTACAAATTTGTAACCGTTTTATGCGAAACTCATCTTTTAAGTCCTCTACATCAGCTAAATCAACATCCTTGATTGCTATATAGAATAGTCCCTTGAATAGTTTTTCATCACTATTAACCAAGCTTACCTCATTTTGAAATCGTTGAAACACAACGTTTGTCTCCTTGTCAAGATGAAAGTCCTTTTTATTGATAATTGTTAGATTACTGATGGCTGCATTAAGGACAGAGGGCAATTTACGTTCCAACAATTCCTTTGCAAGTCACAGTCTTTTGTTCTTGTAGTCACCGTTATTGCAACATGTCTTCATCTAAAATAAGACAATAGTAGACAATTGATCATGTATCCTAAAAAGATGGCTTTTTGTTTGTAATCCACAATATATGGAAAGAAGTATTCTTTTAGGTTCACGTGGCTATGAAACAACTTCTTCTTGCTGCTGTAAATAATAATTAGCTTGTCTGTTGCTGCAAAGACGTGTTGTGTTTTCGGAACCAAACGTCCGAAGAGTAATAAGTTTTATACCCAATGAAATCTTCTTTCTATTAAGTAAATCTCTGACGACTGCCAACTCATTACGCATTGGATTATCACCAATAAGATTCATATTAGGGCAAGATACATCATACTCAATTTCCAAATGTTTGACCTTGGTTAGGAACCCTTCTCCTATTTCCAAATAAACAAGATTTCCCCTTCCCAAGCTTACCTGAACAAGCTGGTCATGAATGGCATCATGACAAAATAATGATTGAACATTAGAGGTAAATCCTTCTATTTCTATTTCTTCCAGTTCATCTTTTGATATGGATAGCTGAGAATCGTGGCTAAAATTCTCAACTTTTTCAATAGAAAGGGGTTTCAACAGCATTTTCACATCAAAGAAAATACTGATCTTATTTTGCATATCATCCTCTTTGATTTCGATCAGCTGCCTTGGAGTTTGAAATTGTAATTTTATTTGGCTTCCAACTATATATTCTGCCTTCCAAACCGAGAAGCAATCTGGACATTGCAATTAGCGTCCTATAACCATAGCTGTTGTTACTCTTCTAACAAATGCAATGCACCTTACGTGTTCCCAATCCCCACCAGCTGTTAGAACAACTTCTTCTTCATTAATATTGTCTTTGACAGACACATAAGGTTTGTTTTTATCACAGTTAGACCCATCAGCCCTCAAGATTTTTTCTTCCAATGTTGTCACCGAAATATTATAACTCTCAATATCAAGATACTTTCCATGTTGACAAGAATCCTTAGTTACTGGATTTATGAACTCAACACTCATTTCATCTAAAACATGGTTATGATAGGAGAATGCTGCTGTCCTATGTAGAGTACCATGCATCTTCTCTAGAGCATAGTCATTTCTCCATTCTTCTCTTATCACCATAACATATACATCTACCCCTACAATTATAGCTTGGATATTAAATTTGAAGCCAGCCACTCTAATCTGAGTTTGTTTACCTGAATTCTGAGTTGTCACTTTCACTTCAAATGGCTCTATATTCATTTTCCCTCCTCCTAGATGTTCATCCAGGTCCATTTGATGTCCTGCATTCATTTTATCTGGAAACACATCAATTGGCAACACATTTACTGGCTTACTAGGTTCTGTTAATGACTGCAGATTCCCCATGATCAGAAGTTGAGGCACCCAAACAGTTCCAACACATCCATTCAAAGAATGTTTCCCGTTGGGAGCATCACCAAGAAGTTTACTAGAAGATACTATGTTTTCCTGTATCATGCTGACTACCAACTGCTTAGAGGTAGGTACTGTCATTTGGTTCGTTGAGCATGGAGGAACCAAACCTTTGTTTTGCTTACAGACTGAATGTGGTTCTTTCTCCTTTTTTGACATGATAACACTTACACTAAAATGGTTTGATAACCTTGAAATGGAAGAGGTAATCATTTCCTGGGATATGATTTTGAATGCCATGTTCCTTTTCTCATATTCAACATTGCATAGCATGCCTTTGGTATAGGTTTCTGATATTCTTTCTTTGCACTTAGTGGAAGGTGACTGAGTACCCAAATGAGAACCAAGGGCCATGAAAAAGTTTTCTCTTGAAAGTTGTGTTGGTTTATTCTCAAAATGATTTCTTTGGTCTGCTGTACTTTCCAGTACATTTAGAGTCATGTTTGGATCCCTTTGGCTCAGAGCATTTGCAATGTCAGTAACTCTGAATTTATCTATCTCATTCCCATCGTTATCTTTCCTAGAAGGAATTTCTAGATTATGGTCAACTTGCATCGCAGATTTAAGATTATCACAAAATTTCCGAGCATCCAAATCCGCAAGCAGAGGTGCACCCTTTGATCCCCATATAAAATCTTGAGTTGATTCACAAGGCAAGAAGACACCATGTGATGTTCTTTGTTGGTCTTTGGAAGGAGAGCAGTTCTCATGGTTCTCCTGTGTCTCCTCTTCATGTAAGGTGAGTTTTTTTTGCCACATGATTGTGACGCACATACTCCCTTGACAACACTTTCACTTTCCTCAACCATATGATCATTTTGTCCTTTTTCAGTATGCTTCATTTTGATGCTGAAATTTGAATTAGATGACTGCGGATTCACCTTTCTCCAGGCATGTTGCAAGTCTCCTTGGGTAGCTAGGGGTTTAGACCTTGGTCCAATTCCAACTCGATTTTTCTTCAATTCCATGAAATTGGTAAATGATAGTTCTTCCTGGATCGCAACTGGAAGAGCTCTATATTCAGTGTGACTGGTAGCAATGTTATCAACTATGGAAGGTTGAGTTTCCCTCACTTGAATGGTTTCTTCTCTTGGAAGGAAAGTAGGTCGGAATGAAGAATCACTCATGGTTCTTGATGGCTGAATATTATTGTTTGCCCTTGGAGAGCTTCCTTCACCATTCAGATTCTGTATGGTATGAATCAACTGAGCCATCATATTAGCCATTCTCTCTTGCCCTTGGGCAAACCTTTCAAACCTAACATCAAAAAATTTGACCGCCATTTTATTTTCTCCACAAGCTGGCAGAAAAATGGCTCTGATACCACTGTAATATTCCAAATTGGAATATATTACATTAATTTGAATTTTTTCGGAAATCATTTTTAAATAATATTTTATAAAATTATAATTTAATAATAATAAAGTCAAATTGAATTAATTGTTTATCTTCGAATACGGAAAATATCACAAAATAACATCACAAGGGGTTTTGTCCTTGGGTTACACAATAACAAGGGTTTTCCTCCTTGATTATTACAATATTTATCACAAGGGTTTCCGTCCTTGGATTGTCTATCAAAAGTTTTCATCTTTAAATAGAATAGTAGAGCACATAATTGCACTTGAATGTTTTTTTTACAAGAGTTGAATGAATGCTTTTCCCCACTGCAATGAGTGAATATAAATATAGCGTAATCTTTCGTCAAAGGTGGTGTCCCATGCAAGAGGCACCTCTTCACCAAAAGATGTGACCGTTGACATTTCCGTCGACATTTTCATTCACTTCTGACAACAATTCTGTTTGAAACTTCCGTTCACTTCCGATAACAATTCCGTTTTATATTTTCGTTCATATCCGTTTAATGACTGCTGTATTAAATGGCAGCGCTGCTCCTTGGCAGCGATTTCTTCATGTGAAATGGCAGAGCCTCTCCTTGATGGTTGTGCCCTTGTCTTATGCTTGGAAAGGGATATTACAGAGTGTTTGCGCAAAATAGACTGAAGTCCATGTAGATACCATTGTTGCGCATGATGGGGAAGATGGAAGGGCACACTAGAAGATGAGTAAGTTTTGCACCCATAGGAGGAAAGCAAAAAGGGGGACATGCATGCATGGAAGATGGAAAGATCCGGTGTTAGGGAAAAAGTGTGTATGAAAACAAAAAATGTGACCGTTGGGGGCCACTAGATAATAAATCAGTGGACTGTGGGTAGATGAGGCCATTAAGGTGTAGGTGGCTATAAAAGAAAGGC
Organism: Torreya grandis; assembly: GCA_037957365.1. NCBI lineage: Eukaryota > Viridiplantae > Streptophyta > Pinopsida > Cupressales > Taxaceae > Torreya > Torreya grandis. The sequence goes on from JARHVA010000153.1 coordinate 872,003, forward strand.
TTGAGAAGGCGACAAAATCATTTACACAAGTTGCTATCAAGATTAAAAGAGCTTTGAAAAGAAAAGAAAGAAACCCCTCTAGTAGAAAAGCAGTTTAGAAGAAATTTGAAGTGGTTTGAGAAGAATAAAGTAGTTTCAAAGGAAACAAGTCATAGAGAGACAAACAGTAGAGTAAAAGCATCGAGGACTGGAGGTTAAGGCCTTGAGGTGAAAATTCAGGAGACGAGACAAGGATATCTGAGAAAATTGGAAAATTGATAGAGGATTTTGGTTGAAGTGAAAACAATATTGCAAAAACTGAAAAAAGGCATATGCGAAGGGAGACATACTAGGTGAAGAGAAGAAGAGAGGGAGATACGGAGTTGAGGAAAATCGTGAAAAACAAGGTAGCATTTGAGAAGTTGCTTGGGAGGGAGATACTTGGATTTGGAGAGGACCCTCTACTGATAGGGAAGTTGGGCAAGAAGAAGGCCCCCATGACGAAAACGTTGGAAGAACAAAAGACGCCTACACCAATAATTTGATGGTGTACTCAGACAATGTTCAAAATGCGGAGTATTTGGTTAATTACATCAAAACATGCACAATAGAGGACTACAAATATCACAAAGTTGAGTATGCTGACCTATTGGAGGTCTAGTTGGAAAAAATGACAGAAGGGATATTTGCATTGGAGAAATTGGTATCCACAGGGGTTTTGTGGTTGATTGATATTCCATTTATTTGGCAAACCAAGTGAAGTGTTAAAGTGGTAACTATTGCACACTCATAAGGGGCAAATGTAGTTTGGGCAGATGGGTATTTAGATTAGTGTGCAAAATATCCATGTGATAATAGGACTCCCCAATAAAAGAGAAAGTGTGAGTGCTGCCTTGGCAAATGAGACTGAGGTTGAGGGAGTCTGGGATATGACAAACTTGAAGAGATTAGGCTACAGGATGCTTTTAGATGATGTGCAAAATTCTGTAGTAAGGGTGGTTGTGCACTCACTTAGCACAAAGCTATCTCTAGCTGGTAGATGGAACCAAGCATCTAAAGAGGTTATATACTTAGCATATCAAATGGGGATACACGAAAAACAGTATAACCTCGTGCGATATGTGGTGGAGGAAGTGAGCAAAGCAGTGAATGAGGTGTAGTCAAAATGAGTGATTTTAAGTTTGGGAATATCTTGTTGTTGATTTTTCTGGAGAAGGTAGGGATATTGGTAGAACCGACATTTTTAAGGCTACGGTGAAGGGGTCAAGAAGGCATTTGAAGATGAGTGGAGGATACCACACGCAATGGTGAAGGAACATGATGGATTTGTGGAATTTGCAATTATGGCAAGATTCTTTTGCAAGGTATATAGATGAGTATGGGAAGTTAATAGAATGGGAGAAATTAATGTATGCAGTGGCTACATGCTGTGTAAAGATAGCGCATGAAAGGAGACTTGGGATTCCAAGAGCAAAGATGGATGTGGACAACCACAAAATCATTTAGTTGCACAGCTTTGATAAGACGGTGAAGGAACCGTACCCAAAAGATGAGGAGTTTGATGTTAATAAGGAGATGTCTCGTTTTGTTAGAGTTCAAAAAATACAAATGTGCATGCAAAATTCTAAAGTTGGAAAAGGGAACGATGTTGAGAACACCTAGAAGTGCAGTGACTAGACAAAGCCAAAAGCAACAGGAAAAGAACTCGACACAGACCGATGAGCACCAAGATTGACGAGGATGCCACACTACAGAAGATGGAGGAAGCACCCAAGAGGAAGCACAAGAAGGTGGAGAGAACGAAGCTTGAGAAGAGGAAGGAACGAGTGAGGACATCGAAGGACTCAGATTCTTCATCACATAGCGAAAGGAATTCGTGAGGTTTTAAGTCTCCATTGAAGGATGCACAAAAGACGAAGAGCCCAAAGAAGGACAAGCCAGATGAAAATGGGAAGCCACATGCAAAAGAGAAGAAATTCCTTGAGGAGTCAAAGGATAATGCAAAGAAAGTAGAGAAGAAAGGAAAGGATGGGAAAAGAAGGATGATGGTGAGTTGGCTAAGGAGAAACCTATGGGTAGTAAGGATAAAAAGGATGCACCAAAGTAATGTGAAGAGAAGAATTTGCCAGAAGAAGAAACATTGGGTGACAACTAGTTTTAGATAGGAAGTGACTCACACAACAAAGGACTGAAGAATCCCTCACGTAAAAGAAATATCAGTTTTACTGCAAGGAAAAAGCATAAGGTTCCAAAGAAAGATGTTCAAGATAGCATGTGGGACACGAATGAAGAGGGCGACAAAGAGGAAACCTGTGATGAAGAAGTTGCACAAGAGGACAATGAAGATGAGCACAAAAGTGGAGATTGAAGAAAAAATGAGAGCTAGAGAAGAAGATGACAACGACAACATTTAACAAGGATGAGGAAGATGAGGAAGAAAAGAAGTCAGAAGAAAGAGAATGGCCACAATGAAGAAGAAAAGGAACACAACGGTGACCAACATGAAGAGGACATAGAAGAAGGACGACGTACAATGCCGAAAGACGAGTTGGATGTTCATCGTCCTCATATTCCTAGGGGGTTTTGCAATTAAAATACATATCGAAGGTGGGGCATACAAGATTAAGGGCATGGTTGGATGCCCAGTATTAGGATGGGAGGTTTGAACTCCCTGCAACACGCCTTAGATAAGTGATGCAGGAGCATCAGCTAACTTTGTGTATATTTGTATAAAGGAGTCTAATTAGTCATGTGTTGAGAAATAGGGAGCCATGTCATACTCCATTGTATATTGAAAGAGTCATGTTTAGGTGAATGGAGTCTATTTTAGTCCATTAGGAGGTTTGTAAGGAAGTATGAAGTGCATTGTGTCTTGTAAGGCCTCATATTTGGTTTCCCGCCAAAATGAGGAATTTGAATATTTGAATTGTTTTTAAACACTTTAGGAGGGTTTTGAAGATAGAAAAGTGCTTAAACCTCATGGAAAGGGTCTTTAATGCTGATTCACATGTTGTAATGTGTCTTTTACTCTCTAGTCAATGTAAATACATCCTAAGTATGCTCTAGAAGCATATGCTACGTTGGAGGAGGCCTAAACTAAGCCTATGTGAAGATAAGTCAATGAAAGCTATGTTTAGTATGATTGTTAGAAGATGATAGGGATTGAAGCACGAGAATAGGAGTCCAATAAAGCAAATAGACAAGAATAAAAAAACATAGCTTAGAAGATTAGATGAGACAAGAGGTCTCTAGGTCTGAATAACAAGTTGCAGGTCTGTATCATGATATTTTGTCAAACATTTGAATAAGAAGTTGATTTTTATTATTGGATTGTGTTGATATACTCCTTGATGACTTCTATGCCAATTTTCATGACAAGTTGAGTAATATTTTGCACGCAAAGCATCCATTTGCAGGACTGTGTAAGCAAGATTGCAAGTCTGTAGTTGCAGGTTTTCTACAGGTCTGAGTTTTGATGTTTTGAGAAGATTTTTGAATGGAAAGAAGTGATTTCTTTTGTGGAGTGTGTTCACACGTGTTGAGAGGTTCTTTACAAAATTTTATGATTATATCTTCAATATTTTGCTCTGAAAATCCAAATTTGTACGACTGTGTAGGAAAACACAGAATTCTTTGTGTTGCAGTCCTGAAAAAGACTGATTATTACATATTTTTTGTAGCATGATGCCAAAAGAATGACTGATATTGATAAAGGAATGTTTGTAGGATCTAATACAAGTGGAATTAAGGTTTGAAACCCATACAACTCCTGGAATCTAATTTTGAGTACACTCAGGTTTTGCTAAAACCCTATAGCCTAACAATAGGGCAGCAAGTAGTAAAAGAGCCATAACTTTAAACATGTCGAACCAAATGGTCTGAAATTTTGTATGTAGATTCTAGGTGATTATCTTGAACTTTTCCGAGTGGTTATAGGTCATGAAACATTATGAAAGAAAAGTTATTGATGACCTTGTTTCTGGACTGTGTAAGAAAACATGGTTTCAAGAAGCCTAAAGGTTCATATCCTCCATTATAGCCTTCCAAATGCTTTAAGAATTTATATGAGGGTACAATGGATTGTCATAGAGGATTTGAGAATGATTCCAAGTCCTTAATAACCCTAAAAGATCAAATAACAAGGACTGTGTCATAACAGGTTTATGAAAGAGAGGGTTTAAGAGTCTAACAGGAGGGTCTAAATCCTAAATGAGTGTTTCAAAGTGTTTGAGGCTTAAGAAGAGAGTAAGTTAATTTGTGAGGAAGCTTTCAAAGGTACAAAATAAGTCATTGCAAGTTATTGAATCCATACTACAAGTTATTTTCAATTGTGTGATCAAAGAATAAGTTCTAAAAATAAGTGCAATTTTGTTTAGGATACAAGACTAACAAGAAAGAACTTAATGATGAGATGTGACTTAGAGAACTATCAAAGATAGACAAAAAGAAGTTTCAAACTTCAAACAAAGATAATCTCATTGGTCCCGAAGGACCAATACTAAAGAGTATAAAGCCATTAAAGACAGGTTCAGTGAGGACAGACTTAAAGAGAATTTGCAGACCTATAGTGAAGAGGAGTGTGAATCAGAACTTAAAGAGGAGATCTAGCATGGTTTAGTTATTAAGATTGGCTATTGAGAAAGTAGATTAAAAGTATAAGAGATCTCATATCAGATTGAGAACAATTTGAAAGTGTGAAAGTGGGTAATGAGTCAATAAATCATCAAGTTGCTAATGGTGTCTCTTGAATAAGTGAATGCAAGTTGCGGATTGGCATTAGTAAGGCATGTCAATTAGTTGAGTATGTGCGACAACTGAATTTTCGATGGAGTAGGCTAGTTTGGGGTTGCTTCAAATGGCTGGGGACATTGCCTTATGTGCCGTTCATTTTGAGGAGGTAGTAAAGAGGAAGGAACTAAAGAAGCGAAATGATGCCATTAACAAATAGGTCGTGATGGAAGCCCATGCAAAGGGGCATGTGGAAATGATTGAGAAGGAGAGATTTGATATCTGGGAGGAGAGGATGTTAGCAACTTTGAATCAATGAAGAGGATTGGAGTAGCTATTACAAAGATGCTTACACTAATGAAAGCATCAAAATCTTTGAGCGGACAACTCAGTAAGAAAATCCATGCCAGGAGTATGGAGGATTCTATGAAACACAATACATAAACATGCCAATACTATTTTTGAGAAGCTAGTGGATACCCAGGGGGTTGTCAGAGCAAGGACGACTCTAGACGAAAACAAACGTGACAATGAAACAATCCGAGTTGAAGGTACAGGATAAAGCCAAAAAGTTGGAGAAGCTTGCTAGAGCTAATTGTTTCAAGTTTAATATGGACTAGAAGCACAAGGATGTTCAAAATATTTGCTGAAAGCTTCAAATTCTTGCGCTTGAAGAGGACTACCTTGACAAAATGTACATGACCTATATCTCCCAGAGTTTGACGAACTCAACCAGAAGTACAAGGCAAGCTCAAATGACATGGCCTTAGTGAAGGATCTCCTTGATCAAATCACAGATATTGAGCAAAAAGTTGAGAATGCAGGGCAAAATTGGGTGAAGTTTGAGACACCATTAAAGACCGAGGTCCCTAAAATTTTCATGGATGTGGACAAGATCGTGGGTCAACGCATAAAAGAGGATGATGATGATGAGGAAGCGGAACAATATATGCTTTTCTGGGAATAGACAAATGACGATGATGAGGAAGCGAAAAAATAAATGCTTGTCTAGGAATGGACAACCATTTAAGTGTGGGGGAATGTTGGCCCCAAACTTGCACATAAGTATTATACAGATTTTGGCTAAGTATAGAGATTGTACAGGGTATGTACAAGTTTTGCTAAAGTATGTGTAGGAATGCTCAATTATTTTGAATTGCGTGTGGTAAGGGTGAAGGTCCACAAGTGTGCACAAAAGCATATTGGTGTAGGAATACTAGATAACATGCAAAACAAAGGGTGCTCAAGAGTAGGTGTTGCGCAAAAGTAAATGTGTCAAAGTAAGACATTTGACTCACATGCAGATGAGCTGTAAAAGAATCAAATGGGAAGATACTGAAAGGTTGTGTAGAATCTTTTGGAAGAAGTCTAGCTAGATCCAGCTGTCATAAGTAGGTCGGTGGGGAAATACCATAATAGGACACTCGGCCTCTTATTTGGGACATCTCAAATGTGGGGCGTTTTGTCTATTGTATGTTTTGTAAAGCTTGTAAAGATAAAGATAAAGATAAAGATAAATATATTAATGTCCAATGAATGACCACAAAGGTAGGTCATGTGTAAAGCTGTTTTGTACTTCTTCAAAGGATAGGTATTAGCAAACAAGTCTAAGTACACACAGACTGAATATTGGGTTTTGTACATGTTGTTTTGGATTAATGAAGATAAGTTGTTTACTGATTCATGTGTATGACGTATTTTGAGTAATCTTAGTAGTGGATTGATATGTGATGTGCATTTTTGTTATATATATTCCTTAACTCTTGTATTCTTCTTAATGGTGGGGGGTCTCAGTGCATCTTGTATGCTTGGGGTGAGTGCTTAATCTTAGGGTTAAGTAATATGCTATCATGCTTGAGGTTGTGTAAGTGTTGTGATAATTAGGGTTTAATTGAGAGTGGATGTCACTTATTATACTGCAACACTTGCATCATACTCCTATGCAACACTTGGATCCATGCCACACATTTTTGAAGGCAACCTCCACGCGTCAAGCATTTCCATGTAGCTCTCAATATAATGTGTATTCTGCACAACACTAGGATTGATGTTGCATAACTCTGAAGATACACTGCACACTTCACCCGATAGACACTAACCACGTAAGTTTTAAAGGCTTAGCTGGTGTAGGGTTGAGGGACAACATGCCCTTTTGCGAGGCAATGCTTCACCAAAATGTGGATAGTCAATTTGAATGCCATTCAATGCAACTCCATATTATGCACGACGTAACCTCTGCGCACTTTGCACAACTTACACAACAACACACCACTTTGCGCCATGCACACAATCTATTCCTATCATTGGCCAATGATGCATCATCCCCATACATACTTCACAACTCAGCCATTGCACAAGACCTCCAAATTACACAACGACCATGTGGATACTTTGTGCAATGTTATGCCTTGCCATTTGTTAGCATACCATGCCCTCGTCACTCAAGCCACGTAACCTCCAAGGCCTGCGTTATGTTGCAACATTTGTTGGCATACCATGCATCTATCACTCAAGCCACATAACCTCCAAAAGCTAAAGAGTCACACATGGAAAGCCCTTGTGGTAAAGTAGACAGCCATACATCTTTCTCAAGAGTGTACCATGTATAGAACACATAAATTAATGTAATTTCTGTTTCAGTTCTATTGCTTTCTCTATTCTCCATCTTATTCAATATTGCTTCTGCATACGCATGCAACCCATCTAGATCCTCATCTAGAGTGTTGTCCCACAGACCTTCTGGGATCAGGATCACATTGGCACCTAGAAATTAGAATATAGCCGGTCTGCATGTGGCAGAAAAGATTAACCTTTATAAATGTTTTGATTTGTTACCAAGAGATACACATGGTGTCAATGGAATCATTTGCTTTGTGGGCTGATTGGTAGAATGGCAGGTTGATGGAGTAAATCTCTGCAATTAAAATGAAACAAGGACTGAATTATTTATAAATGGTTGTAACTTTCTCACGGGCTCTCGACTTGGTCCCCATAGTTACTAATTTCAAACAGAAAGATGATGGTGAAGATGATGAACACTTAACTGGAGTTAATCGATATATTCTAATTTCCCCTTTAGGTAACTGAAATAAAGGACCTCCAAAGTCAGTAATCTTTGTTGAACGGATCAAGCAAATTAGGTTCAAGTTCCACTTTAAGGCTTAAGCACTATTTGCCAATATATTATGTCAGTTGATGAAGCATCCTTCACACTATGTTTGTCAATGTGCATATTCTTAACCCGTAGAACTCAAGGGTTTTGACTTTACGATAAGAGTTTTGTTGTATACCAAGTCCAGAAATAATTACGCACACACATGCATCCACACACACATATATAAAACTAAGAATTAGAATGCAGGAAGTTATGAAAAAATGAATAGGTGACTAAGTTTATAAATGATTTAAGAGTTACTACGAGAGAAATTTTGACACAATCCTTGATAACTGATTAAGATTAAATAAGTTTATAATATGGCCTCCCGTGTTGGGATAACTTTGGCCTCGAAGCGTAACTTTACTTTATATCTTTGTATCTTTTTTGCATAAGAGTTTATCCATATTAATTTGGGATATTAATGTTCATTAATTTCAGGTTCTCATCAATTCATTTAATGAATCAATTTCTTGACGTTCATTGTAATGTTTTTCAAAACCATATTTCCAAAAATATTCCTTTTTAGTTTATCCTTGGTTAAATCGTTTGTAAGATCAATGGTAAGGCTAATCCATGACATAGGCCTCACCTGGAGAAGAACACTAGATCAGCCAGCCTGAAAATATGCGCATGTTTTTTTTGATATAAATTCCACCTAACTTATGCATCTTCAAGTCTTAAAAATTTGGTATTATATTTTTACTTTCGAAAATCGGCTTTTTTTACTTGTGTGGACAACAAATTTATTATTTTACTAGCGACTCGTCTTGTATTTACTACATTTTATTGGAGGTCGCTTTTGCTAGGGTATTATTTGTTTTCATCATATCCATTATGCTTGTTTATCAAATTTTTTCCTTTTTGAATCAAAATATCCTTTAATCATTGTTTACTTGATTTTTATAATCTTTAATAATATTTATTTATTTATTAATTTTAATTTTCTTATTTTTAAAGTTGTGTACATATGGCTTAGGCATAGAAAGTCTTTCCATGCTTTTTTTTTTGTTTTCATCTAATAATTTGACTTTAGTTTTCTTCTTATATTTATTAGTGAATGTTTGCCTTGATTTTCTTTCCTTGACCACTAGACATGTTGTATTGGTGCAACAACTTATGCATGGAAAGTGGCACTAACCCTGAAAAACATGCTTGCGTGTTGACTTGTATTAAGGTTTATTTAAATGCGATAATATGGATTTGACAAAAGGTAACAAATGGGAAGGGTTCTCTCATCGGCTAAGTGACAAGATTCGTCGAATTTTCAGGTTAAAGTTTAAAATTCAGCGGTTTATTTGTTGTGCCCAAAAATCGGTGAAAATCGTTGCAGTTCGGTGCATAATTTGTGTTGAGCGGGAAATGAGACTAGTGTTTGAAGAAAAAAATGAAAAATCTATAAAATCAATGGGATTTTTTATCCATACGCTCAAAAAAAAGACATGACTATTAGTTGTTGAGGGGATCTTGCGAGGGTTTTCGATTGGGTAGTCTGAGTATTTGGAGTGGTGCTGGTGCTGAGTGGCCCCATGGAGGACTTGACCAGTGTCTACATGGAACCCCTTGGGGAGTCTAGGTGTGCCTTGCAATTTCATTTACTTCGCCCTATACAATATCTAATGCACCCTCTTTGAATTGTGTTGTTCATCATCTCCATTTGTCGTTTGATGAGGAGCAACTCCTCAGTGGTGGGTGAATGGCTGTGGGTGAATGTATGTAGGGTTTGTTTGTTTTTTTTTAAAGTTTTTGTTGTTTTCTTTTAAATTTTGATGTTTACATTATATTTTTTGTTTTGTTTTTTCATTTTTTTAATTTGTATTTTATTTTATTTTTTATATGATTTGTATATTATTATTATTATTTTTATGATCTTAAAAAGTTTTTTTTATTCGATTTGGTTTTTATTTAATTTTTAATTTTTAACTTTTTTATTTTATTTGCATTTTATATTTATAATATTTTAAAAAAATGATTAATTTTTAAAATTTTACATTTTAATTTTATTCATTTTTTAATTAATATTTTATATTTATTAACATTTAATTATTTTTTTTTGAAGTTATTTATTTATTTTATCTCTTTTAATATTTATTTAATTTTTTTAATTTATATATAATAATATTAGTTTTTTATGCCCCCAAAGTTGTGCCTCAATGGTAAGCCATTGTAATGGGGACCACTAGGTCACAGGTTCGACCCTGATTTAACCACGATGCGTGGCGTGGGGCAGTTGTGTGTTGTCCAAAGGACTAAGGGAGCTAGCCCTATATGATATTGTGCAATTGCCGCTGATAATGGCATGCTGCTCCATGACGCTGGGCCAAGCCAACGCCTCCGGGTATCAAAAAAAAAATTAGTTTTTTATATTTTATTTTCTTTTTATTCAGAAATTTAATTTATTTCAATTTATTTTAATATTTTTTATTTATAAAATTTTATGTTTTTATGTTTTTCTATGGTTCAAATTTAATGGTGTTTTTTTTTAATTTTATCGATTGGTGAGCTTGAACCAAATTTAATCCTCGTCGAACTCAAACTTGAACTCAAACCTTGTGACTTAGCTCATCGGTAATATGGATGCAAGACAAAGATGTTTGCAGAGAGGACGAATGGGGTAAAGGCATTTAAAGTGAGGAGGCAGGTAAGGTGAGGAACAACAGGGGAAGTAGAAAATAAGGGTGTTATCAAAAGTATGCAGATAGTAGATGAGGGTCTGAAGAAATAAAGAAATAGCGAGGAGGCTGGAATTCACGGGAGACTGAAGTAAATATAATGGGGAGTGTGTAACCAAAAAATGGACGACAGTTATGAAATGCTGGTGAGAGAAAAATTAAAACTGAATGACAATTTAAAAGAAGAGAATGAGAGGTGTGATGGAGGAGAAATTTGCCAGCCTCAAAAACAACAGATGAAGGTGGTAAAGAATGGTGTGTAACGGGACTAGGAAAATAGGGTGGCCATTTTTTTGTTTTCCCAGTTTTTGTTTCAAGACTTAATTTTAATTTAGTAAAAGATTTGAGGCTTTCACAGTCTAAAATATTAATTGTTTAATTTATAAATTATCTTTTCTAATTCAACTTAATTTTTTATAGACTTATTTTTCTGTTTTATGTTTTATATATATGAGTATTGTTTTACTTTTATTAGGCCACAAATTTTTATTTAAAATATTTTCTTTACTTCTTTTTATTTTGTAATTGAGTTTTTGCTATCAGTTAAATTGATTTTTTTCCCTCAATTTTATTAATTTTTTTTGTTAGTTATGATTTTCAACAATCTTATAAAAATTCAAATTTAAGCTAATCTTTTTATTTTTTTTAATTATTTGGGTTTTTTGACAAGCTGGAATAATTGGCGACGAGCCAAAAAAAAAGTTGGACAGAAGCCTTGGCTACAAGCCAACAATCAATCCTACAACACGAAGTAGCGATAACGAAGTTTTTCGTTACCACTTGTTGTAGACCAAGTTGGTATAAATAATAAATATGTAAATAACTACATGTTTTATTATTTAATATGTATAAATATATAGAAATAAGAATTAGAATATAGGAAGCTATGTAAGAATGAATAGGTGATAGATTTATATATGATTCAAGGGTTACATAGGAGAGAGGATGTAATCATAGATTCAAATCTTGCCGTAAATCTGTGATTTATGCAATCAGAAGGCAGAACAATTTATCTTTCCAAAAATCATGATTCGCTTTTTGGCGATTAATCGGCGATTTTTGCCAAGTCATCATGGTGATTACTTGGCGAAAATCACCAATTAATTCACTGTGACTCGCCAAATATCTACAATAAAAGCCAAGGTAAAAAAAAAAGTGATTTTATCATTTTCTGAGTTCTCTGTGGGTTTCTTTTGCATTTTTTATAGCTGTCTAGTTATGGCAAGATTTGAATCAGGGCATAGATCTGTCATCTGAGTATCATCAATTCAACAGTTAAAGTTTGAAATGTTGGCTAGGGTATAACATATTACGCAAGATTTGAATCTATATGTCACTGATACTGACACACATTTGATAAATTGATATTACAGACTCAGAGTCCAGACTACGATCACTTCAAGGCTTCAAGTGACTGTCAAGTCTGATACAGTCATACATAAATATGTAATATGTATATTTGATATTCATACGACTCTATGAGCATTGTAGTTTGTAACTTTGTGCTTTGTAGTTTGTACTCTCTTTTGGTCAAAAATTAATAGAAAATATACTTATGGCATTCTCTACATTCATTTCTCATGTCATTTAACAATGTTTTACATGTTATTTAAGTTTATTTTATGAATTTATATGTTTTTTAAAGTAGTGATAAAGTTGCCGAGTAATGCTGAGTAATTGCCAAGAAACTCCCAAGTCCTGAGTCTGAGTCAAACTTTTGGCCTGCCGAGTAATTGCCGAGTATGAGTTTTTGAACTATGGATTTAACCCTTCAGTATGTGACTATTTGAAAGGGTTGTGGAATTACGACACAACCCTTGATAACTAGTAGAAATTAATTAGGTTTATAACAAGTTGATACTTTTGTAGTTGTATTTGCGGGGTTTTATTACTTATCCTCTGTAGATGTTGAGGATTCTGGTAAGACATCTAATGTCCTTGAATTTGTTCCCTAGATGCCCTAACCTTTATCTCGTTGGTATGAACAAGTTCATGTGATTGCGTTTGACCAAAAGATTGTGTTTGAAGATAAATGCTTATTAGAAGCATGTTTCATTTTTTGTTTGCTGTGTTCAAGCTTTTTAAAAATGGTTCAATTATATCTCAGGTACTTGAAAGCTATGATCGTGCTTACAATACGATGGTTCGTGTACAACAACTAGCAGAGCTGGAAGAGGTGTGTGTTCATTCCCATAAATTTTATAATTATATTGTATTGAATTATAGCTTCAGGTGAATATTTCCAGCATATGAATATAAATTGAAAGGGTAACAACTCTGTTCTTACCATGTTTTCCATAAATTTTCTGATTTATGTTGACCTATGATAGGTTATAGATTACTGCACATTGCCTATGGAAAATGCTGCTACAGAAGGGCGTCGGGCTTTGATCCGTAAAATGTGGATTGATCGGATACAAGGAACTAAGCGAAATGTTGAGGTGGGTTTTTTCTGGAATTTAGCTGTCTAATATATCTACTGACTCTGTGGTCAGAATATTTATGCTGGGAATGTGTTTTCAGGTTTGGCAAGCGTTACTGGCTGTGCGTGCCTTAGTCCTTCCACCAACAGAGGACATAGACACATGGTTGAAATTTGCTTCTCTTTGCCGAACGAGTGGTCGTATCAGTCAGGCTCGTTCCACCTTGGTGAAACTCTTGCAGGTAAAGCCTTTCCAATCATTTGTTTCTTCATAATCTTTAAGAACAATCTGGCTGATGCCCTGCCAAATTATGCAGTATGATCCAGAGTTGGGCCCTGAAAGAACCACACTTTCTGGCCCTCCTCAAGTCAGGTTAGCATATTTGAAGTATCTGTGGTCTCTTGGCGAAGATGGTAAGCGGAAGGAAGCTTTTCATCGTTTGCAGGTGTGCAAAAGCCTTTTTGAAGTGAAATAGGATTTGGAGGTCTTCCAGTCACGATGGTAAACATGCACAGTGATACTAATGACTTGCATTGTCTTTTTCTTCTAGGATTTAACAGTTGAGCTTTCTGGTCATGCACAATCATTGGTGACCATGCATATGTATCCTGTAACAACAGCAGGATCAATTAGTTCTTCAAATGCGAGCGTTTCTCTCCTTGCTCGAGCATATTTAAGACTTGGAACATGGCGTTGGGCACTATTCCCTGGATTGGATGAAGATTCCATGCATGGTGCTGCTAATTTTATCAAGCTTCATGTCATATTTTAAGGCCTTAAATATCTATATATTTTGAGGCAGTTATGTTTGGGAAATGTTGCATGTTGCTGACAGCTTTATTTTATGATTGTTTCAGATATTCTTATTGCGTTTCGAAATGCCAAAGAATGTGCCAGAAATTGGTCAAAAGCATGGCGTAAGTGGGCATTGTTTAACACTGCTGTAATGTCGCATTTCACACTACGAGGCCTTCCAGCCGTGGCCAGTGAATATGTTGTTGAAGCTGTAACCGGGTATTTTCGTTCAATAGCCTTTGGTGCAAATACAAAAGGGGGGGATGATAGTTTGCAGGTATTTAAAGATTCATTTTTTTAAGAATTTGTGTTTAGCTGTAGTATGCCAATATCAGTTACTTAGATTTATGGTTATTCATGTAGGCACAGGCATTTGTTTTAGGTAAACGAAAAAGCAGGGCAAAGGTAAAAAACATGAAACATAGGGAAATGCTCTATGCAAAAAGAAATGGACATGGAGGAGGATTCTGGGTATAGTTATAGCATACATTTGAATTAACTGCAATAGGATCTACGTAACTAAAGATAAATTCCATTTATTTATGCCAACAATAGAATCATTTCATTTAAAGTGTGTGGGACTCCTGCACATTAGAGGGGTTTCAATGAGGATATATGTTAAGCATTTAGTTGCCCTTGTATTGAATTTTCCTTTCAGCAATGACTTGACTCCTAGAGTCGGGTAAATTGAAGAACATATAGTGGAACTGTCTTACATTAGAGGGGTTTCAATGAGGATATATGTAAAGCATTTAGTTGCCTCTTCTATTGAATTTTCCTTTTTGCAATTTCTTGATTATAAAAGCTGTTCTATGTTACTTAGGTCCTTACAGTTGAATAATGGACAGTTCCCTGCTTGGACTTTTCATCAACCTGCATGTTCTGTTATTTGTATATATATGTCAGAAATTGTCGTAGAAGTTTGTGTTTTAAGTTTATCCTGATGGCATGTACTGAAGTCTAAGATACAATTTAGTTCATGTGCAGTGGCAATATCATATTTAAATTGTTCTATCCATCCAATTTTATTTCACATGTATATTTAATTTGTGGGTATTATCTAATAGGTTCTTGAGGCTTTGCTTACCATTTTTCATTGATATAATTTGCAAGGTTTGGTAGCAATTTCATTTTTCTTTTTCTAATTTAGTCAATATGTTCACATTAGTTCTGGTTATTCTCCAGGACATTCTTCGACTACTTACTTTATGGTTCAACCATGGAGCTACCACTGAAGTGCAGAAAGCTTTGCAAGAAGGGTTTAGCTATGTAAACATTGATACCTGGTTGGTAGTGTTGCCTCAGATAATAGCAAGAATTCATTCAAACATCCCTGCTGTAAGAGAATTGATTCAGTCACTTTTGGTGCGAATTGGAAGAGGCCATCCACAGGTTTGCCTATGAATAAGCTGTTCCTGCTTGATTGTGTGGTTGTTTATCATAGTTACCAAATCTGGCCAGATCCAGATTTTTTGGCCAGCCCGAATAAGTTTGGTCTGGGTCAGCCTGTTACTTTTTAAAAAAAAAAGAATTTTATTTTTTATTTATTTTTTAATGTTTTCTGCAAAAAATACACCCATCAACCTGTGAAACTACACCCAGCAACCTTACAGATTATATAATATTAACATTCTATATTACAGTATTAATATTTTTCATTGTATTTGTTGATTTTGCATATTTATAAAGCTCTGTTTATATATATATATATATATATATATATATATAGACATACATACATACAATTTGGACTGGATTGTTCCAAACTTTTTCAAGAATTCCGGATTTATGTATTTTTTTGTTCTCCCGAATGGATCCAGATTTCTGGACTTAGTAACTATGTTGTTTATGTTATATTGACTATGTGAGTATTGTATCTGAAACTTGAGTTGGGAAGAAGTAGATTTTGATTTAAGTTCTATTTTAATTTTTAGTCAATAATGAGGGCGTTTCTTATGGCTTTAAAGAAAACACCTCTTATTTGCATGCAAACTTTTGTGAGTCTTGTTCTTGTAAAACTTTCTACTTGTCTACATTGTGTGCTTGTGAAACATAGGAGTATTAACTTCTGGAGTGAAAAGAGCCATTTTGTTGTCCCATAGCTCATGTTATTTTGTTTCTGTTGTTGGCCTCAAAAGACATGAAAGTGGTAAAAAGGAAGTTTATCTTGAATATGATTTGATGGTTGCATGCTCAAAGTTTCTCATGTTCTGATCTGATTTTAGTGTAGTGATTGATGCATGTCTCAACACAGAGCGGGCCATTGAATTAGTGCAAGCTATCTGTTAGTTATCAATTTAGGGGGATTTGGTGGTCTATTTTGTGGCGACTGAGTCTGCCATGGGGATGATTACATTATCAGTTGTCATTGTTCTAGATGTTATTAATTCAAAAACTTTAACATCACCTCTCTGGTAGATTTATCAACTTCCTTGGGATAATAGGCTGGATTTTGGGATCTCTTATTTTCAATTTGTGTATTGCAGGCTCTTATGTATCCATTATTGGTTGCATGCAAAGCTGTAAGCACATTGCGTAGAGCTGCTGCTCAAGAAGTTGTTGATAAAGTGCGACAACATAGTGGTGTTCTGGTTGATCAGGTTGAAGATTATTTATTTTGTAATTTTTACAAGAGAATAACTTAAATTTTGGTATGCAAGGATTTGTTAGTTTTTTCTTTCATTTCAACGGCTGATGAGATCTTTCACCAATCTTGCTTTACTCTGGCTTTTTTACATTTCATAGATCTTGCCATCCAGGTACATAAGCTTCTATGTTGGTTACTATTTCTGGTACAGGCTGAGCTAGTTTCAAAGGAGCTGATTAGAGTAGCTATATTGTGGCATGAAATGTGGCATGAAGCACTGGAAGAGGCTAGTCGTTTGTATTTTGGTGAGCATAATGTTGAGGGAATGCTCAATGTGCTCGAACCACTACATGTGATGCTAGAGGACGGACCAACTACATTGAAGGAGAAATCCTTTGATCAGGTTATATCTGCCTCAGGAAATAATATATTAATAGGAATGAAGTACAAAAATGCAGTGCACTGGTAGTGTCTGCTGTAGCCAGAGGCTGAGTAGACTATATATTAAAAGGAAAGAACATAATGTCACAGCATCACTATTGATGAAAGGACTTCAAGCATTTTAAGGAACTGATCCAACTTTATCTCTAGTTCTGCAAGCCAATGATTTGTTATTTCTCCATACTTCGCTATAAATTGCTAGTTATGCAAACGACCTATGTTCATTTCCTTATGCATGTCTGTTCAATAATCATTAACCGATGGGAACATGTTTCTCTGAAAATTGCGACTGTTCAGTTCTGGAAGGCTGTGAAGATTCAGTTGCAACACATGACAGGATAAGTTAGGAGGTACAGGAGAGGTGCCTGTGGCCTTTTTTAAATATGTAATACAGAACTGGATACACGGGGGGAAAAAATATATACAAGTTGAGGTTGAGAAAGGAAGGACTAACAGGATTGATTCAAATTTAAGACAGCAATGGCAACAGTGTCATGAATTTAGTATAATCAGATTCCTTTCTTACATCATTATCATCAATAGGAACCCCTCTTCCAGCCCTCTGTACATAGCATTTGGATTTACTGCCTCCAGAAACTAGTTTTAGATGGAGAATATTATTGCGGAATAAGAATGATTCTGTCTTTGTAAAATGGAGCTTAAGATGGTTTGCTGCTCAATTTTATTTGAAATTGAGCATATTTAGTCACAGATTTGATTACAAAGGTGTGTGCAGTGTGGACCAAAGAGTCTCTTGTTTTTTCTTACCCATAAAAAAGAAAAATGAGACTCGGCCATAATAAAAGAAAGAAACAAAGTATATATATCATTATATGTCGTCAAATGTCCAAATCAGGTGAATGGGTCTTAAAAGTACAATTTACAAGAGCAAAGTAGGGTTGCTAGGAGGACTTCAACCAACCAAAAATAAAAATCTACCACTCAATCTACGCCTAGGCCTAGGAAAGAAAATAGTCTAATAAGAGTGGGATATAACAAATGTGAAAATCCAAGACAATTCAATATACACAAAGCTATACAATACAAATTTTCCAGAAAGGATGATTCCACGGTAGCTTAAAAGAGATCGACGAATAGAGCCAAAAGAATATCTTGCATGGCTGAAATTGGCCACATTCATATAAATACATAACTGAACTTACACAGAGAATGGACATATGCTGACAAATCCCAAAAATACATTTCCAAATAAGGATGTTGAGGGAATAAAACAATTCCTTGTTCACTTATGCAACTTAGTGCCTTAGTATTCCATGCTAAAGAAAACATCCTAGGTGACCCACCTGCAGATTGTTTTCCAATACCTTCCAGGGGTCTCCTGCCTCAGAAGAGGAAGCATCTTTGAATAGATTATGGAAAATTTGAGTCTCTGAAATGGCAAGCTAGATGTCATAGAATATAAGATATACTCTCCCATGCTAAAGTAAACGTCCTAGGTGACCTACTTGCAGAGTGTTTTCCAACACCTTCCAGAGGTCTCCAGCCTCAGAAGAGCAAGCATCTTTGAATAGATTATGGAAAATTATGTTCTTTGAAATGGCAAGCTAGATGTCATAGAATATTCTTTTTAATGTTTTTCTGTTTAATTGCCTTTAGTATGGACACTTTTTATGTTGTCAGTTGTACCTCCTGCAATATTGTTTAAAACTTATTTCTGATTATATATAATTTTGAGCCAACACATATAGCATTTTAGGTTTAATTAGAAGGTTCCAGCATGCTTTAGGGAGTTGTGTGTGAGGTACTACTATTTGGGTTTCCATTAATTGCTTATTGCTCTTGAATGTATACACATACACACACAAACACTTGCATTTGGGGGCCCATATTTACTCTTAGGTGTCTATTTATGGAATATACTTATTTGCTGTGTGAAACATGTTTAAAATTTCATATTTCCTCTTCGTGATTCTTGGTTACTTATATTTCTCTCTTTTAAATATCCAATAAGTTCTGACTTTTTTCCGTTCATGGTGACCTAAGATTGATGAAAATATGATTTTATCTTGACAGGCATATGGTAGAGAATTGCAGGAGGCTCACGATTGTTGTTTGAAGTATCGAAAAACTGGAAAAGAAGCTGATCTCACTCAGGTATTTAAAAATTAAGTTGTTTCGAGAGAATCTAACTAGCTTTAAATTATCTAATTTTTTATTTGCTTTACAGGCATGGGATCTATACTATCATGTTTTCAAACGTATAAACAAGCAGCTTCCTAGTCTTACTACTTTAGAGTTACAGGTGACGTGTTTCTATGAATTCATTTAGTATAGTACAGGTGTGGTCTAGAGCTTTTAATGCTTTGCTTCTGTATTCACTAGCATGGATGTTGCAGTATGTTTCCCCAGAATTACTCTTGGCTCACAATCTGGAACTAGCAGTACCTGGAACTTATCGTGCAGGTAAATTTTTTCTGCAATATATCTTGTACATATAGGATATGGAACATGTTTTTCATCATGCTAACTTACAAATTTTCATTATGATCATTTCTTTAAATTACGCAGGGTCTCCAGTAGTGACAATAGCAGGTTTTGCACCACAGCTAGTTGTCATAACATCCAAGCAACGCCCGCGGAAGCTAACAATTCATGGAAGTGATGGTGATGATTATGCTTTTTTGTTGAAGGGTCATGAAGATCTGCGGCAAGATGAGCGTGTCATGCAGGTTCGTAATCTGTTATCGACCTTGTGTTGGAAGTGGTTAAACTGATCTGATATAAGACTTTTTTTATTTCAATGGGTTTGCAATTGGATCAGGCTCTGGCTTTTTGGACGTCCAGAGTCTACAGGACATCATCATAAAGATGTTAAAAAAATCTGACCAGAATGTAGTTAGTTGTTGCTGCCAAATATCTTGAACAAGCAAACTGAAGAATGGATATCATTTGTTATGTCAATAAATTTGACTATTTGAAATCTTTATGTGGCTGTGTTTATAACATTAATCAATTCAAATTTTATTAACAATTTTTTTTTTTTAGTTGTTCGGTCTTGTCAATACCTTATTGGCAAATTCAAGACAAACTTCAGAGAAAGATCTTTCAATTCAACGCTATGATGTGATTCCATTGTCTTCAAATAGTGGACTGATAAGCTGGGTTCCCAATTGTGACACCCTACATCATCTCATTCGTGAATACAGAGATGCAAGAAAGGTATTTAAATTATTCCAGTATGCAAATATTATATGGGTTGCAACTTATTCTTTGAAAAGCTATTTCTGAATTCCTTATGTATGCATTACTAGAAAGTTGCTGGGTACGTTAACGTAAAATGTGTGTGTTTCCTATCATTGATTTATGTTTCTTTAACACATGCATTCAGATATTTGTGAATTTGGAACATCGCTTGATGCTAGCCTTTGCTCCGGATTATGAGCATCTGCCATTAATAGCCAAGGTCGAAGTCTTTGAGCATGCGCTGAAGAACACAGAAGGCAATGATTTAGCAAAGGTTGGTGCATATATTGACAAGCCTTTTCCATCAAATGCTACTAGGTAAATGCTAACTTACCAGGAAAAGGAAACGGAAACGAATTGGAAATGTGGAAACACTGATTTTCCAAGAAACCTTGGAAACAAAATAACATGGAAATTTCCATGCAACAAATTGTAAAAAATATGAATATACAAAAAGTGTATAATACTCATTTTTAGTCCGTAAAAGATAAAAACATTCAAAAAATATAGTATTCACTCAAATTCAAAATATTCAACATACTTAAATTTTAAATTGTTTTTGTGAAAAGTCATTATGACTAGCAACACCAGAAATGCCACGCCGCTCCCACTAGCTCCACTCTTCACCTTTTGTTTGGTATTTTGACATCCTAAGTGCGGTTAGGTGAGTTCAGTTTTAGGCTTTTTAAAAGAAAATTGTATATCTTTTGTTAAGTTTCTTTTTTTTGGGGGTTTTACATGTGACAATGGTGCTAGAAGTGGCCGTGCCATTTACATTCTGTTACCGGCACATGCCCGGATTCTGTCAGCATTTCAGAGGCGTTTCTGAGCCATTTCGGTTTGTCATTTCTGCTCCAAAACATTTCCAGGCAGACACGCCCTGTGCAGGGGGCATTTCTTGCAACTTAGGGTAAATGTTTAAGTTGTATTTGGAATTCATAAAGGGAGTTTAGCAAACATGCACAGGCTGTAAGTTGGGAAAAAAATTGTACAAGGTAGATTAGGAAGAATGTAATGTGTAATTGCCAATAATGCAAACTGTAGAATCATGCCAATATTATCTACTCCATAGCGCAATGAAGTATATGTTATGGTGGCCTGATTATTCTTTTAAAATGCCTGCTCTGTCATTCCTAAAAGTTTTCAATAGTTATCTGTTACTTTCCTTACAAAATGAAAGATTGGAAAAGGAAATAGGTGAGAAAGCTTCCTACTTCCCTCCCTTCCTCCTCTTTTTCTTTCTTCATTGCAGGATACCATGTTGGATATAGAAGCTTGGGATTAGGAGAGGAGGAGATGCGTGGAGAGGGGAATGCCATGGAGGAGTGTGAGTAGCTTGGAGGGAAAACCAGACAAGACTGATATTGAAAACATATAAAATAAGGATAGAAATAAAAAACAAGATACGAATGTGTTAATTGTTGTCCCTTATCACACACATTGAGTAGTTGAATTAAAATTGAGGAAGATATAGTGAAGTTCATTCTTAAAAAGTAGAAATGTACAGCTGATCCACTGTGAATTTGAAAACTCTGAATATTCCTCACTAATTTTGGGATTATCACCGAGTCTTATATGTTTGTTGATATTCCAAACCCCCTTGAGACATCATGAATCTGTTGGGATCTGCAATCATGCAATAGAGTGATAGTTTATGTTTAGCCTTGGTTAAATTTGTTTGTTCTTCCATCCCCAATTCCGTACACCTCCAAATGCAAAGCCTTGATCATCAACAAGGGCAATATTGTGCTTTTTATATTATTAAAAATGTATATTTTTGTCCATGTATGTTATGTACCTAAGTCTTTCGTCCTTTTTTTCAAGGTTAATTACATGTTTAACATTCAAAATATTCTTCTGATTGAAGGGCATGCAAGATAAATTATATTAATACAGCATAAATGTACATCACTTTTGGTAGGAAAAGGGTGGAAAAGCATGGCACCCCAAAAGTTACATTGGTCATGGACCTTGAGAAAACCTTATGGGTTAACCAAAATTTACATCTTCAATAAAAAAAATGGCATAAAAAGAATATAATGGCAGCATATCGAAAATAGCAAACTCAATAGTTTCACGTGCCCCAAGGGTGCAAGGTCAATAAAAGCATAATATACAACCACAAAAAACAGTAGGCCAAGTGTGCAACAGCTGCCAACAAGCCTAGCGTCTAGCATAGGCGGTTCCTTCCTTTTCTTGTTGAGGCTGCTTCTTGGAAATGGCAAGATCTTGATGAGGAAACTTGCCATCCTGAGTTGGCAGGGCCGAACCACCAGAACTGCATGGTGGAGAATGCTAGCACAGGGTAGAAGGGAGACGCTGGATCAACTGTGGGAGCAACGCTTCTGGTTGCGGTCACCATGTCCATGAACTGAGCAAGAGAAATGTGTCGGGGGGAGTTTGGGGGCATCGATTGATAGCGCAAGGGTCATTGTGCCAATGCCCAATGAGGGTTTGGAGGTGCTTCCCCTCCAAGCACACTTTTTCTACTCGCAGGTATATTTTTAACATAGCATTTGAGATCACCATAATTCTTTTAGCAACATAAAGAGTAGAACAATAATATTGCGACTAAAACCACCTCTATTTTTATCTTTCCACTATTGAAAAATATTTCAATGTGAAATATATGCCAAATTTGTTTGAATTTTGTAGGTGTCATGTTATAATCCTATAATAAGTTAATCTTCCATGTGAAGGGCTTAGGCATGAAGGAAATGAAAATAGAATGTATCCAATACCATGCATTTTTGGGACATTGACATAATCAAAATATGTGCCTTATAGGTTTAGGTTGTTGACAAGTTGAACGCGAGGGTTTGAGAACTGCAGGAAGACCCTAGTGTAATAAACACTAGGAAAAATAATATTTTTTGGGCTCAACCATGGCTCTCCAAGTAGCTTCAAAGCGTCAAATCCAAACTGGAGCAAAATATTTTATACTTCAATGTTGGTTAATCATTTCACATAGCACCAACATGGGAGAAAGCCATTGATAACCCATTCGGGGTTTGTACTGGCAGAAGGGTGTATCAACATGCCACTTTTAGTCATTCCACCATAGAGATGGAGCGTGGGCTCCTATTGCAAAATTTGATTAGGCAAAACCATCTAGATTTTAATGATAGATTCAAAGTCGCCACCATTAAAGCCAGTCTTGGCCTTCGATTCAAGCCATGAAAGCCAAGTTCTACCCTACTAAATAAATCTGCATTGGTGCATATGCCTTTTTAAATAGTCAAATTGCTTTTATCTTTGGAACTTCAGTAAAAGGCATGCCATGAAATTTGATAATGGGAGATCACCAAAGAGAATGGGTGTTAACTGAAAGCTCGGTCTTAAAACCATCACCATTCCACATAAGCCATGGCTTAAAAGCTTCATTTCATGAGTTTTCAAAATTCATTTGGCTACAAAGGTGTCAACACTCTTGATGGCCATCGAGCCTACAATGAGATTGAAAACCAAGACCCCGCCAAACAAAGCAACGATAAGTGTTGCCTTCGAAAATGGAAGAGCAAAGACGAATCTTCTAGACTTGCTCACCTTCTAGGCTTTAATAATTTGCTTGGCATTGAGAGCAGTGTCTTGAAGTTTGATGTCAAGAAGTCAACACCTACCTCCTTAGGTTTGCAACTCAAGTCCCAAGCTACCTAGTGGAAACCACAGTTGCCTTGTATATTGGCCTACAATAAGTTTCTAAAAAAAGTTCTCTAACCTATTATAGGAAGTGTTTTAAGGGGTCCAATAGGAAGAGTAATGTAGATGGGTGACCAAGAGCACGTAACATTCAAAATAGCTTTGATGAAATGTATCCTTATGGCAGTGATACATGTCCAAAATAGTAGAGATGTATGTCTTTTAGGTAACATGCACTATACATTCTTAGTATTGAATTTTATGGGAGTGCCTTCTCGATATTATAGGAATTTTATCTTATGTTTTTCCATGTTTTTGATCTTGTGGTTTTGCTTCCACACTGAAATATTTTTGAATTGAGAAAAAAATAAATTATATTAATGTCCATGAATGACCAAAGTAGGTAAATGGGGCTCGAGAGTACACCCAATTACAATAGAAAATGCTAGGGTAAAAGGACCCTAGGAAAAATGGCTAACCAAAAAAAAAAAGAAGAATAAAAGCACTGAAAGTAAAATCACAGGGTAGACCCAACTCAGTAAAACCCCCTAACCCATGTGGTTAGGGTAACAATACAAATAGCCATGTGAGATTGTTTTTTTTTGGGAGGTGGGGGAGTAAGAATCCTCAAAGAGCAAGGGTTTATGAAATTGAAAGTTGAAAAGATTGGATGGTAGACTCATCAAAAATATCTGATTGTTCTAGGTATAGAGGAATCATTTGTATCATCGTCTATATAGTGAAAGGGCCAATACAAGTTCTGATAATGCTCCTTGGCGAATGCCAAGCACATAGGCCCTAGGTTGGGTAATTCCTAGGAGGAAGCAAATCACTCCACCTGGAACCCCTCCTAACATCCAAGGCTGAAGAAGCTCCCGCGGTAGCAAAGAAACTTGTAATGTGTGCTTGCCTCCGCAACCTAGGGGGTAGTCGCGAAGAAGCAGATGCACGACACTGAGCAGGGGTGGGTCCTGGTCGTCGAGGTACCACATGAGTAGTACTGTGTAGAGATGAGTGTCACATCACTGATCTGCCTCCCTCAATGTGTGAAGCAACGTTAACCAGAGGGTGCTTAATGCCACCAATGTTTGTGAGAGGCTGAAATAATGAAGTGATCAGCTTGGGGGCTCTAGGAGCTCCACACAAAGACCTGTGTCAAAGGGTGACAACCTCCTTAATACAAAGGGCTAGGCACCATTGATCTGGGTACCGAACTAAAGTGGAGAGGGAGTTGCCCGAGACTTTTTAAAGATAGTGGCATCCACCTCGGACCTCATAATAGACATGGCATTTGAAAATTAAGTGCTCCTTAGTCTCCACCTCCTCGAGGGGGCAAAGATAACTAATCCAGTCCTCACGTGGAATATGATGATCATCTCAACCTGCAACTGGAGTGAGCATACTTCCAACTAGTTGAGGGGAAACCTCAAGCTCTGGGACCAATGACGTTGGACATAGTTAGGGCGACAAATGAAACCATCCATCACTTGCAATAAATGTTGAGCGTAAAAGGTAAGCTTGGGGCTAACCAACTGAAAAGGAGAGGTCCAAGTGACCTAGATGTAGTTCCTGTAAATATCCTCTTTGATAGCTCTAATGATGACCTCTTTTATTGGAAGAAGTTGAGGAGGGGCATCCAAAGCATACTTGAAAGGAGGTAACCCATCCATAGAGATGCAAATAGATTGGAGAAGTAGACTAGTCTTAAAATACTAGCAACGTTGACATCCATTGGGACCCAAAGATGCAATCCTCTCTGAAAAACATAGAGTTTAGCATGGATATCATGCACGACTTGAAGCTAAATCCCCCATGGTTTTGGGTATGTGAATGTAGAAAGTAAGCCTGAAAATAGTCTCAAGATGCAAAGGTTGGGCAATAAACTCAACTTTGACAATGCACCGAGGATCAATTTGTTTGCAACAGATCAAATCCTAAATCATGAGAGACTAGGCCCTCTCAATACAAGACGAATGAAAAAAACCTAAACTAGGTCCCCAAACCTTGGACCCATGTAAAACTGTAGGCTTGATGACTATATCAAAGAGGCGCATCATCGAAGGGATATCCTAGAAGTGGATTTGAAAGCTTTGGTGCTCCAAGACAAAAAGGGTGGCATACTCCTTGCACAGGTGTGACTGACAGACAAGCTTCATTTTAAAATATGGATCGTAAAATTGGACTCCCAAGTAAGTGTATGTTGATGCGATCTCCAAAGTTTTTATTTTGTAGAGAAACTGTGATATAGTTGCAATTAGGGGTCTCAATTAAGATATGCCTTCAAAGTCACATAGTGGAATATACAATGCAATCAAAATGCAAGAACAATTACTCAGATCTTTATTTGATTTCAACTTCAAGAAATTACAACGGCGCACGCAATGATAACAACATAACAATATTAAATGAGATGCATTACAGCATTAGATCCATAGATCTCTACTTGCTAACTCATAGTCTTTCGAAGTTTAGCTATCTCTTAGAACAATCACTATGATCTATGATCATCCTCATGATGAAGTCACGGTTAAGGTTCTCAATTAAGAGATCCCTGTTACCACGTGGCTTTCAATGTCACACAACGAAATACACAATGCAATTGAAATGCAACAACAATAACTTAGATCTTTATTTGATTTCAACTTGAGGAAATTACGACACACAATGCAACAACACAACAATCCAAAAGAGATGCATTACATCATCACATCCTCAGATCTCTACTTGCTAGCTCTTGGTCTTTACAAGTTTAGCTATATCTTAGAATAGTCACTATGATATGTGATCATCCTCTTCTCTCCCTCCCTCCAAAAGTTCATTTGCCTGAGTTTAGGGGCATGCTTATAAACGCACAAGACCTACCTACTTATATTAAGTGCTTAGCAACCCACTAACAATATTAAATGCTTAACACACTCTCGATGATAATACATCACAGTAGAGCATATCACATAATAACACAACTCAATGCACTATAACACATCACAGATAATGTGTTGTCCCCCTTTTGCTATTCCAATGCAACATCACAAGTAACGTGTTATCCCCCTTTTGCTATTCCAATGCAACCTACCAACCAACAAGAAACGGTTAGATAGATGAGAATTAGAGCCTTTTGCTATCTACTCATAAAATAACTCCATAAGCTACACAGTTCAATTGATAGGTATAAGAACCTCAAATTAACATGTTGTCTTATTGCAAACCTCATAATTGTCATGAATCTTACCATGCATAACTGCAAGTTTCCCAAATGGTTCTGGAATGTGCGGTAATGTTATACCAAAGTTGAAAGCTTCAAATTAAGTGTGCTGATGATAGACCAGTTTCTGATGTCAATCCCATTCTCCAATCTTACTGCAAGTTATCGCAGTACTTGTGTGGTGAAAATACAGCTTCTCCAAGACTTTTGGCAACACAACTCTTTTGCTTCTACAAAAAAGAACTAGACTATGTTGTGACTTTGTTCAATGCTTTGAAGATACCACAGACCTTTAGAATGCCTCACAAATCTCTGCACTATTACACTTGATCAAAAGACATGACAAACCTTCTTGCGCAAAGTGTCACAAGCTTATTTAAACTAAAAAAACAATTTTGTGCATCAATAGTATTGCACAAAACTTACAGAGTATACACAATCGACAACTTGTGTAAAACTAGACTTAACTAACTTCCCGGATCTAACATATTTTTGGTTGACCTAGGATTGCTTTTGAACATGGATGCTCCGGCATCAAACTGGAATTGGGAAAGAGAATGTTTCGAGGTGTTGAATATCATGAACTTATTTTGCTAAGGTTGACAACCACCTAACAAAGTTTGTAGAAACAAGCAAGGGCATCAAGTTGTCTCTGTAAACCACTGACAGAGTGAGAGAGGAGAACAACGTCATCGACAAAAAAGAGTATGGCTATTACCACATCATGTATATTGCAACCATCATTTACATGGGTATGCTATCAAAGAAAATCCTCTAGCTCATCGATGCAAATGCTAAAAAGGGTTAGAGAGAGATGTATGAAACTGTTTGACAACTGTCTCATAGATCCTCCAAGCAAGGGTAATGAGAGAGTCTAGAATGCCGACATTGCGTAGCTTTTGGAAGAGCAAGTGTTGCAGAATCGATTCAAAGGCTTTATAGAAGTCCACAAAAGAATTGAATTGAAGACTTTGGAAGATTGATTTATTTCAGTTGAAAGCAAAATTAAGTAATTAATTTGTAAGTACAAATAAACAAGGTAATATAATAATAGTTAACTATTAAATTAGCTAATCTATAAATAATTATAGATGATTACTTGGTTTAATCATTTGTTTTGTTTCCAATACATTAAATAGTCTTGTTTTTAAATAAGAAGGCTGACTAGTACCTTGTTTTTCCTTTACATTAATGGGAAAAAAGTATTAATGAGAAACCAAGTACTAGTTTTTCCTCGGAGTAAGTTTGATTCTTCTTTTCTCCTTGACGGTACTCGAAATGTTCAAAATTATTTCACTCAACATGATGGATCTAGAAACTGATATTTCAAACAACATTACTTACAAAAACGAAATGTTGAAGTAGAAGAAGATGAGTCCAAGTTGGAAGAGATACTTAAACTTCTAAGCAGATAGAAAACACGTCAAAAAAGAAAGGATTAGCATATGGTGTGTAAACTGTTGAACATAGGGGCACAAGAAAATGAATGCCCAATTAAGTATTGTGTGATTTGTAATGTAGGAACACACAACATAACGAATTGCCCATTCCATACAAAAAATAAACCGGAGGAGGATGAAAATTGTCTGATGGCAACACAGTCACCTTCAAGTGGAGGATTTAAAAATGAAAGAAATCAGAGATCAGCTAACAATAGTAGTGGTAGCGGGGGTCCAAGGATACCACTGATGAGAGATAAAAAGTGCAGATTTATCATACAATATCCGAAATCTAACAAATATGGGACTTGACGGCAATGAGTGAGATAAATATTTATTTGTAGTAACAAGTCTAGCCAAGAAGGGAGTAGATATACTGCTAGGACAATGAATGAGGGATGCAATTGAGGATGTGCAAGATATTGATCACCAATCTAATGATATGGGGTGGGCTTAAGAGACCATACCACCACAAGTAATGCACAAGGTAAGATTGGGTAGACCAAGCAGGAAGAGAGAAGAATTTGAAATAAATGCATTGCAGCAGTTGGCATCATTGTTAAATGGCACAATGGTAACAGTTGTGGTAAAATTATTCATGGGATGTCTGCTACAATTAGCCCCCAAGCGCATGCATGCCCAAACACAAGTGACACCAATAAAGAATGAAAATAGGGATGTGTGGTTGCTAGGAAAAGCTGGTGTACCAAAAGTAACCGTTGAAATTGGCAATATTGTTCTTGTGAATGCTCTGATAGAAAGAGGGTCTGGAATAAACATGCTTGTAGAGAAAGTGTGGAAGAAATTCCATCAGATTTTGGATTGAAAATAGCAAATTGAGAGATTAATTCCAATAGCTATTTTACTACATCAAGATATTGTGATATCTATAAAGAAGTTAAGGATCATATTTGTCATTATCAAAACGGAGAGTGTATTGCAACATTTTGATGCAATACTCCATAGATCATGGCTGGAACTAGTGAAAGATATCCATGACTAAGAACATGAGACGATTGTAGTACAATGGTAGAGCCTGATTAACAATGATACACTAAGGGTCAAAGTAATTGGAGATGAACTATCTATTTCAAGCTGTGGCTCTGAGTCAGAATACAAGTTTAACCTAACAAAAGAGTGTTGCATTTAGATGAATGTTTAGAAGACAATGTAAGTATTGTGATGGAGGATTGCTACATTGGAAAATGGGGTAATATGAGATAATGCAGCTTGCATGCCTTCTGAAGTGAAAATTGTCAATTAACACAAACAAAACAAAGAAGAATCATGAATCGGCCATTGTAAAGGATTGATATAGAAATTGACAAGAATCCATTGGTGTATCAAAATGAACCAATATAAGGAAATGAGGACGACTATCCTGCCTATTTTAGAGACTAGATATATAACCCGTATGAGTTTCCACAAGAACAAAATATTAATGTTATTAGAGTTTGAGTCAGGTGACTTTGCTATTTACCGTGTTCCATCTCTTATAGCTAATCTTGCGCACACTTAGCTTGAGACATGAAGATATACTCCTTCCTATTCGATATATCTGTTTGAAGCAATAATGAAATGGTCATAAGCCTATTTTATGAAAGAATTCACACAATTTTGCTGAAAGTTCATTGATCTTTCTTTTGTTGTTCCTAGTGGAAAAGCTTTGCTTTGATTTTGTTGTTCCTGATGATTACGACAACTTTTGGTGCTCCAACTCCTCAATAATAGCACTTTTTAAGTCTGAGGCATAGTTTCTTGCACATCAACTATGACTGCTTCACAAACTCTTAAGTTTGCTAGTGGCTCTGATACCATGTCAAGAGAAAAACACATTCATCCGACTTTTATATATCTTTATATTATTTGACATGTCAGTTATAACTCTTCATATTTCATCTATTTGATTTATAACTCGCACAATACATCTTCATAGTATTTCTCCCACTGATGTTCACATTATCACATTAGACACCTTATTCCCCTATGCTAGCAGGTGCTTGTGGCTTGCATAAACCTTATGGAGTCATAGTGGGTCTAATGGGTAGCTTGTGAATTAAATTGTGTGGATTGGGCAAATGTGTAACATGTGGTCTAAGGGTTTATCCTCTTCCACTATTATTAGATTAATGGTTATATGTAGGAGGTTCATATCATTGTACAAGCATCATAGATTAATTTTCATTTGTATTGACTAGCAAGGATAGAATATTGCAGCAGGTTTGGCTCTCACAGTGGGAGATCTCTTGTTGTGGTTCCTTAAGGAATATTATATGGTATAGCCCTACCTAAAAAGTATTTCTATTTTTGAGTATATTGAATATTAGGATACAATGTTACCCACCATACATTTTGTGTTGTGCATTTTGGTTATATTTTCAGCATTAACGAGTGTTAGAGTGGTGTGGCAAAGGTAGGATATTTTATTTTTATAGATTCAATGACATTTTACAGAATTTTTTTCAGGAAATTCCCCTCAATACGAAGAGCATCATTCTCATAACAGGGTTTTTGTACCATTAGAAAGTATGCTTCGAGAGATTTCTGTTAAGTGGTCACTTAAAATATTCCTAGTATTAAGGGATCTACGACCTTGAGAAGTTGGGGTTCTGTAACTGTTTTTCTCTCACTTTTCCCAATAGTGACCCAGGCATATAAAGGGAAATTGTTTATGTTCTGCAAACTGGGAAAACGACTCAATTGTCATTTTTTGCAAATTGAAGAAAATACTCAGATCTACCTGCCTACATGTTTGCAGATTCAGATTTATGGTAGAAAAGGTGATCTGTTGAATGCAGGTTCTTTACAATCCCTAGTTTTTTTTTTATGATGGAGGTACCTAAGTTTTGGAAATGAAGATAGTGATGCTAGAGAATGGCGGTCCACATTTAAAAATCAGTAATGTCATAATCTTTGTTGGAGTGTTTATTTCAACTTGATCTTGGAAGTTGAAGTGCGAAATTGGTTCTATAGCCTTGGAGATGGTATGTTTGATTTCACTTCGGAAGATGTTGAACATTTCTTAGCCAAATGGGAACACAATTTCTGAAGCTTAAAAGAGATCAAGCATTTTGTAGTCTTGCGAAATAAAGATGTAGAGTTTTTCAAAATTAGGGATAACACTCAATCCCTAATTAGGAGATCAACACTCAGAGTAGAAGAAGAATAAAAAAGTAATAGACAAAGTGAAGGAGGAAACCCAAACATTTGATCAAGAAAAGTGAAAGAATTGTTCAAGTATTTTGCTCCCTAACAAGGAAGCTTCACTATTGAAGGATCTGTATTAATGATTTTTTTTGTGCAGACAAGTACCCTTCACACTTAACGTGTGCCGTATAGTCCCTAATATCTGTGGTTATTGGCAAGTAACTAACTGCGGCTACTCACCGATAATTGTAGTTTTCATGGCAAGACTCTGCCTTGACCTGGGTATAGATTAAACTTAAAGAAAGTGACAAAAAAAATGCCATTTGCATTTATTTTCACTGCGATTTTCGGTCCTGCGTCGGCTATTGCTGTTATAAATTGCTCCAACTAAGGATTCATTACTGTTTGATAATCGATGTAGCTTGTAGGCTTTGATCCACATAGAAGTGAGTCGTGACTATCTGATGATGCTTCAAAATGCTTGCCGTTTTAGGATTCATCGCCGTTTGTGCTCGAACAGTGAACTTCTTGCTCCTTGTTGGTATAGGGCTCGAGCTTTCAGGGTTTCAAATTTTAAGCAGACTGTAACAAACATTTGAGCTTGAACTGCTTGCTGCCATCTTGGTGTTGCTGCCAGCTGGTATAGGGCTCGACTTCGATCTTTCAGGATCTCAGCAGAATCGCAAATTGTAACAGCTAACAGGGTAACAGCAGACCATAAGCCGTGGGTTCATACTTCATAGTGGGTTGCCATTGATCATTCATAATTTCATCATATTACATAATTGGTAGGTTGCTGTTAAGGAAGTGATAATAGTAATACATTAGTGATCAGCCAAATCTTTGTTTTAGAAACTGAAATAGAACCCAAAGGTGAGGTGACGTCAACTTCAAAATGACATCCGGTTCCCGTAGGCCTTGGAAGTCTGATGACCTAGCATGGGAACATTGTTATGATGGCCTAGAGAACAACTCTGTCATATGCAACTATTGCAGGTTTAAGATGAGTGCAGTGGTCATTTGTCTCAAATACCACATAGCACAAATTTTAGGCAATGATGTGTGGCTATGTGACAAACCGCCACTTGAGTCTCAAAGAGAGAGAGCGCTGTCCTAGCTGCATATGAGGAGACAAAAAGAGAAAAAAAAAGACATCTGAAGCACTTGCTAACGCGATGAATAAGGGGCAACATCACTTCTATGGTTTGAACTGCAGTCATCACTATCTGAGATATCTTTATCATTGACTTTAGAAGCGCTGCTGTCTTCTTTAGAATATAGACTCTTTTTGTTATTGAAGAACTTTTTCTTATAGTCACCTTGCTTGAAATTTTTCTTGCTCTTGTCATACTTGTTAGACTTCTTATTCTCTTCATCATGATCATGTTCTTTTTTAGAACACTTGGCAGCAAAATGACCAATCTTGTCACAATCGAAACATTTGAATGGTAGCTTGCCTTTGTACCTACCTGAACCTTGTCTCAGTTTCCTCACAAATAAGGATTCGGCTGTCTTCATCAACATTAGTGTCACTGTCAATTTCAACATTTTTGATTTGTGTTTTCTTTGCAACCTTGAAGGCTGCTTCTCTTTTGGAAGATCATCCATCATCAATTTTCATCTCATAGGCAATAAGTATTCCATGAAGCTCATCCATTTGTAACTTGTCTAAGTATTTTACTTTTTCAACTGCTGACACCTTTGAGTCAAATCTTGGGGTCAAGGATTTTAGAACCTTTTGAACAACAGTTGACTCATTGACCTTTTCTCCAAGACCTCTAATTATGTTCACTACTTCATCAACTCTAAAGAAGATATGCTGGAATATTCTCTTCTTTCATCTTTAGACCTTCAAATTGTCTTCTATAGGTCTGAAGCTTTGCCAATTTTACCTTGGTGTCACTTCCATAAATGAGTTGTACCTTGTTCCAAATTGTCGTAGCTGACTCACATTGCATCACCTTGACAAACTCAGATTTTGCGAATCCACACAATGTAGCATTTATAGCCTTTGAATTATTCTCTCTTGCTTTCTTTCCTGCAACGTCAGTTGGAGGAGTTTGAGGGATAGCATACCCATCAACAACTGACTGCCAAATGCCAAACCAGAGAGCCATCAAATAGGTCTGCATCCTAATGCTCCAAAAGGCATAATTGGTACCAATGAACAAAGGGGCCTTGTTTGTTGAAAACCCTTCTTGTACTTGATGACTAGACATTGTGCTTCTTAGGATCTACCTTCCAGCTGTCAACCTTGACCTTGAAGGACCTGTTCTGATACCAATTGTTAGAAGCACAACTACTGAGAGGGGGGGTGAATCAATGAGCTCTTAAAACTTTCTTCAAATTCTTTAGTTCGTTAATCAAGCATCAATGCAAAATCCATAGAGCAATCTAACCACAACAAAGAACATAAAGGCATAACACATGATATAGGCGAAAAACCCTTAAAGGGAAGAAAACCCACATTGATCACTGCATGGACTACTTGTCCTAAATCAGATATGCAATGAGTCAACAAGATTTTGTATACTTATGAATCATTCGCTGATTTTGTATACTTATGAATCATTGGATGATTTCATACTCACGTCTCTCTGGCCATCCGTTCCTCAACAGACCTCTGCTTTGCTCCTTAGCAAGTAATTATTCTCGTTATTTCACACTTCAAAAAGACAATTTGATCTTGCTTATATACAAGATGTTGATCAACAACCTCTTGAAATTTAGCCAAACAAAACTCTATAGTCGGCTATATAATGTTTATTCTCTTTTGAAACATAATTCACATTCGTTTATATAAAAGCTCACTCACATAGGTCGGCCTAAGTGAAACAAAGCTGGGATAGACCAAGCAATCATTAGAATACATTTAGTGTCGACCTAATGAAGTCTGTAGTAGTCTTGATGTAATTTGTAGCATCTCTAATGCAGTCTGTAGCATCCTTGATGGAGTCCATAGCAAATATGATGCAGTGCGTAGCACCCTTGATGCAGTCTGTTAGCAAACCTAATGTAGTTCGTAGCACCCTTGATGCAGTTCATAGCTGCTCGTCCAGTGGCTTCGAACACGATCTTATTTTCCATAATCCCTAGATCACCTTCCTTCACTCAGAATAGCTTATTCAATGGTCTTTAGTTTGAACTAATTTTGCAGTCTATTTCTGTGTCTCCATATGATATAAAATATAGATAACAAGTTTCTTTGCCAAATGTCTACTTCACCAAAAACAACTTTCATGACAAGCTACAGACTTAGTCAGTAGCTACGTACTTTGCAGAAACTATGGACTCTTATCAGCAAAAACTCCTTGACATCAATGACCATATTCTTTACTGAATAGCAAACCCTTTGACATCAATGACAACATCTCAACACTTGAAGACATTGAAAAGATGACATGTGTAAAAAATAAAGTTGAAGAGGCGAGAGATATCACAAAGTACATCTACATTCATCTTTGGGTGTTGAGCTTGATGAAAGAGCACACCAACAAAAAAGAGCTTGTGCAATTGGGAGCCACACTTTGTCACAAACTTCATCACATTCTAGCCTCGTGAACATCTCTTAAATATGTGTTTGTGAGCACAAGGTCGTTGGAGTCTCTCTATAGCAGGAAGGCCGAATGAGAAAGGGTCGTGAAGACCTTTTTTGATGATGTGTTTGCAAAGACCACAAATGAGGTCATCAAGGTAACTTTAGACTTAATTTTTTTTAATTTATCTTTTATTTTTTAAAAACAATCATCTCAAATTTTCTTTTTAGGTGTCAGAGCCTCTAGTTAGAGTTCTATGATTGGTGGATGGAGAAAAGAATCCAATGGGGTATTTGTATGAGGCTATGGACAAGGCTTAAGAACGCCATAGCAAATTATTATGGGCTAAATATAAAAAAATTGAGCCCATTTGATGCCTAATTGATCGTAGATGAAACAAATGGCTCCACCAACATATACATGCAACGACCTCTTACTTGAACCCCAAGTTTTTCTTCATGGATTCATTTAGGGCTGATGAGAAGGTCATGGATGGCCTAAACACATGCATAGAGAGGATGATCCTTGACGAAGCCACTAGAGACATAATTGTCGATGAGCTACAGATTTACAAGATTGTTGAGGGGAGGCTATTTTCTTCACCTATATGCATTTGAAGGAGAACAACTCATAAACCAAGTAACAAAACTTTCAAATTAAGTTATTTGTTTGTAGTGTTGTTATTTCTTTATAAATGCACACTTAGTTGACTTACAAAGGTATAAATGTTCTATTTTCAGATTTGTGGTGAGAAGATTCTGGTGCAAGAACACTAAATTTTCAGAAATTAGCTATCCGCATTTTGTCCCAACCATGTAATGCTTTTAGGTGTGAATGAAATTGGAGCATGTTCGAGGCCATACACAAATAAGTGCAGTAGGTTGACAACAAAATGCCTTAATGACCTTGTCTTTGTGTGGTACAATTTTCGTCTTCGTGTGAGACAAGTGGAAGAGCAAGATAGTCATGAGGCAATTGACTTGAACGATATTGATCCATACACAGACCTAATTGTTGAGTCTGGAGATGTGTAGCAGGAGCCCATGTTTATTGAGGAGGTTGCAAATTTGGAGAGGGAAGTATAAGAAGATATAATAGTAGGGGAAGTAGAGGCATTGGGATGGGTTGGTGAGAATCTGGACGATGTGTTTGTGGATGATGTTCTGAGGAAGAATCTTTCCCTTCTAGCGTGCAACAGAGCAGTTGGAGATGATTTTATGTTGCACCATGCATTGATGACTAGTCTATAAGCATTGTACCCTTCTTTTTACTTAAAATTAAGCATAGTACTCTTATTTTCTCAAAAACTAATATAAAACATACTTATGACTCTTGAGTTATATGTTCTTTATATTCATTTAATTTTTTTATGTGTTTCAATTTATTTTATGAATTTATATATTGTCTAAAGTAGCGATAAAGTTATTGAGTAATTGCCAAGTCCCAAGTACGGGTCAAAATTTTGGGTTGCCAAGTATGAGTTTTTAAACTATGATTGAAGGTTCATAGATACCTTCAAAAGGTCATTGTCTTCATAATAGTTGTAGGTATAACTTCATTAACATTGACTTGTTAAAGTGGAGAATATCAAGTTGAGGCAAGTATATGGTAAGAAGGCTCAATTGTTTAAAGATTTTAAGCTTGTTGTGGACAAATGTATTTCATATTTTGATCTCTATTTTATGGATATGGATGGTTTGGATATTGTTGTTGAATATCCTTGGTTAGAGCCTTTATGAATTGTTAATGTTATTGTGCCAATTAGGTTAATGAATCTTTGGTACAAGAAAAAGGAGGTGACATTGCATTGTATTTCACATCAGATTAAAGAAGAACATGAGAAGTCTGAAAAAAAGCACGAGGGGAAGCCTGAAGAAGGGAACTCGGAGAAATTTGAAGGAGACAATGAAGAATATAGAGAAGATCATAAAGAAGAGGAGGACTGAGAAGATCACAATAAAGAATATGAAGAGGAGCATGGGGACTTGGGTACTTGTGAACGAAGCTCAACCCTTCACCTACTTGAGTAAAAGGAGCATGTGGAAGATAGCGTTGAAGAGTCAAAGGAACAATAAGAGGAAACTAAGTCTTTAAAGTTTGGGTCACATCGTCATCCACATCACCATGAGAGGCATAGTATGGATCATCTAAATAGCAATGACTCGTTGGTATATATGGAGTTAAATGAAGCAACCACTATGGATATGCTTGGATGAGAGGAGCATCAACTATGGACAAGTGTGGAATCAAAGTAGTGCAAAGGAAGCATGTCATCATCAAGCACCATCACTCGTCAAGATCATATTTGGATGGATGGATAATTGAGCATGATGTTAAGTGTCTGCAAATTTGCAGAAGTCTTCCTACTTGGTCTCTTCTTTTGTCTTAGAGACAAAGCATGTTAAGGGAAATGGATTGCTATATACTTAGGCCCATGGTACTGTTGTCAATCAGAGTCGCACCCTTGTGAAGGTAGTTTCAAGCCTTCACAGTTTGCTGAAACATGGAAACAATCATAGGTTGTGGGTGACCTAATCAATGGATTGAATCTCTATATTCTAAGGGCTAGCTCTCTTTGGTGTATCGCTCAGGATCCCTAGTCTATGCCACAAATTGCTGAGGAAAAGGGAAGAGGGAAAAAGTAAGAAACTTGAAGGGAAATCCTATCTATGATGGTGATACACTGAAAATATGACCTTCATCTGCTTGACATGCACTGAGAAGATGAACAAGGATGTGAATCTAATTACGCTACTCAAACGGCAACCTTCGAGCGTCAGTATTTCACATAGGGGCTCGGGTTTGTGCATGATCTAAGGCAATGGTTAAATAGGTCTGTCAAAGACACTAGAGAGCTTGCACTTGCCATACAAACAAGATAATAAAGCACACTATGCGACCTGCAAGGATGAGCTTAACACCTGCAAATAGGTATAATGGAAAGGATAAGATGAGAGGAAGCCTTAGCTATTACTTTCATCTCCCAACAAACCATGAAAATACACTAAAACACAAGCTTTTGAGGAGATATGAACTCTATCTTATTCATCAAGAGAGGCAAAATACAGATGTTCTTTGAACATGGAAAAATCCATCTTTACAATGGCTCGAAAGCTTGTATATATAGAAGAAAGGACAAGAGAGAAGAGGGACTTGCGTGTTAGAGTGGGGAACTGAGACAAGAAGTTACCAATAACTGTGGATCCCTCCTTGTTCTCGAGCTCCTCAACACTGAAAGCATGCAACTACTTTGATCATGAGATCAGCTGTCTAAAATCACTGCAAATCTCCTTGAGCCCCTCATGCATTCAAGTCCCTTCTTTAAGAACTAACGGAGCCATGTCGAAGGTAGCTGCATGTCCCTGCTAAGTGTGAATGATTCGATCCTTGCATTTAAAACTTGGCTTGCTCCTTACTGCAATCTTGGACAATTCCTTCGGAAGAATTCATTCAAACTATTTTTCCAAACTTATTTCTTCGGACCATTTGTTTCAGCAGTAATTCTTTCGAGCTTTTTGTTTCGGGCTTTTCTTTCTCTTTGGCCATTTTCTTCGGGTTTTTTCCCTTGGAAGAATTCATTCGAACTTTTTGCCTGAAAGAAATCATTCTTTGACTTTTTGCCTTGAACAATTTTCGCGAAAAAAATGTTCTAAGGAAGTCATATCTTTGGGCTTTTTGTTCGCGGACAATTCTCCCGAAAGAATTCATCCTTTTGCCTCGAACTTCAACAATTTCCTCTGGATTTTTTCTTTGAAAATGGACCTTCGGATCTCTGAAAAGTGCCATGTTTTCCACTTGAAATGTCCTTTCCGAAAGGAAAGTACCCTTTGGTTTTCTTGAAAGTGACCCCTTTTTTTGAGAAGTGCCCTTCGGAGTTTTTTCAATGGACCCTTCGGCATTTTGAAAAAGTCCTTTCAGAATTTTTGAAAATGACATTTTGGAAAAATGAAATGGACCCTTAGGAATTCTCAAAAAGCTCCTTTCCCTTTGAAAATACCCTTCGGAATTCTTGAAATGGACCGTCGGAAAAATTGAAATGGTCTTTCGGAACTTTTGAAATGGTCTTTGCCTTTTGAAAAGAACTCTTCGGCACTTTTGAAATGAACACTTCTGTCGAGAAAAGTGCCCCTTCGAAAAAGTTGTTTTGGACAAAATATCCGAAACAATCCCTTCGGAAAGATATCCTTAGAAAAAATTGTTTCGGACAAAATCTCCGAAACAATTCCCGACACTTAGACAAAAACCCCGAAAACAAAAACTCCGAAAGAATGAACACTTGGTGAAAAAGAGTCCTAAAAGAAAATAAACGTGTACTTTTGCTTGATCGGTTTTCTTGAAAAACTTGCTCCTTTCATTGCTCTGATCAAGATCAATACTTTCCTGCAAAGAACAAGAAAAGTGAAAGAAAAGACCCTAAATCACCTAAACAACCCTAAGCCCTGTTAACCATGGATTCTTCAAGGACTTTTCAAGACCAATTACTGACTCACAAGACAAAATGGCATGGTATGCAAAGTTTTGAATGATAAGGGTGGCAATTTGACCTATGGGGTCAAAATTGTCAACATGTATGTTTTTATAAGGTTGTGAATCCAGAAGACACGTCTCTTGGGATCAAGTTCACATCTCGTAAAAGGATACATGTATCTCATACTGGATACTAGGATAGAGACGTCTATTGATACTAAGAGACTTCGTTCTGCATTTTTTGTGCAGTCTTCTGAATTGAACTAGTCTCATTAAAAAAATGACAAATTAAAAAATAAAATAAAAAACAGTCCAAAGTGGTCCCTATCATGACTATCTAACCTTGATCGATTAACCTCCATACCCTAATCTCATTTGTGTGCTTTAAAATATTTTTCTTTTTGCATTCAATATCTTTTTAAAAGTTTGTTTATGCATTATATACCATAGTAGCAAAAATATTTGGGGGAAAAAACATTTTTTCAAAAGTGTAAGTGTTTTTTAAAAAATCGTGATTAATTGGTAAAAAAGGGAAAAACATAAAACTGTAAAAAAGTAATTTTTTTTTAAATTTAAAGGCATTTCCATTGCATAGAGATACATATTAGGCATTTTCATTGCATAGAGATACATATTAGACATTTTCATTGCATAACGAATAGATACAGATTATGAGAGGAAGTTAAATGAGGTTGTATGCCATCAAAATTAGTCAATTGTTTTTTTTTAATTAATTTCTAGACTATTTGATTTGCATTTCAAAATGC
Source organism: Torreya grandis (assembly GCA_037957365.1). Taxonomy (NCBI): domain Eukaryota; kingdom Viridiplantae; phylum Streptophyta; class Pinopsida; order Cupressales; family Taxaceae; genus Torreya; species Torreya grandis. The sequence continues at coordinate 912,183 of JARHVA010000153.1, forward strand.
AAACTATTATCGTTTACAAAGGAACAAAAAAAAGGAGAGAGCCAATGAAAACGAGGTAGACTAGGGATCATTGTGTAGATGTTGAAGCTCTAAGGTTAGAGCCTCTCCTAATTTGAAAGACAACATTAGTCTCATACCCAACCTTCTCCAACAAGTCAAAGTCAACTTCATCACAAAGAGACTCGTCATTATTTTCAAGCCATTCGGATTTTGGATCGGTCTTGTCAAGTTCAATTGGTTGATCTTCCTCGACGGTACCTAACATTATCAAATAGAATGCATATGTTAGTGACTTTGGTGAATAATAATTTAGAAGAATATAAATCAACTTTTCATATGAATTGAGAATTATAAATGCAACATTTCTTAATCTTGAGCTTTCTTTATCTTTAGATAAAGATTGAGGTGGACAAACACCAAATCATTTATCTGTTCTTGAGTGCGTTGATTGTATTTTTTGGAATATATATGCTCGAACACACGGCAACTATGCACGCAAGCGGGTGAACTACATGGCTGGCTCAAAATGTGCATTGCCATCCATCGAAGGTGTTTGGTTTCTTTGTCAAAAAAATCCCACCATTGTGCTGCAAAAATAAATTGTCAACATTGTAACATGCACAATTCAATCAAAATTTAACACTTTCACCATACGTATTTAGAAAAATTGTTGAGCTAGTTTGAAAGTCTTTCTTCTTGTGATGGTTGCCTTACTAGAGAAGAAACCCCTTACCTGTTTGTACATCGGAAACTCTCCCATTACTACCTCAAAATATTCCTAAGAAACATTCTCTTTATGCACTTAAATGGGCCTTTTGTGACCTCTGCATCATCTCAAAATGAGCCACTAAAGAGCAACATTGAATTCAACAAATATCCAACTGCATGGAGGGGAGAATGCATGTACTTGGCCCTGTTATTCTTCAAACTATGCCTAATAGCATCTTTGGCCCTGTCAATTGCCTCATAGAGATAACTCATGGGGGTTTATCTCTATTGACGAGTCTCAAAATAAGAACTATATGCTTAGAGAATAACATAATTTTCTCTACCTCTTTCCAAAAAGACAGTGATAAAACATAGTCAGCCACCATTTTTTCCTCCATATGTTTTACAAAAGAAGATTACGTCCACTCAGTTGAAATGAACATTCGTATTAAATTTATTATTTGTTGGCAAAGAGTTTTCAATGCAACGAAGTCGGTTGTAAACCTTGTCATCCCTCCCTGAATAAGTTTCTTTCCATCTATGAATGTGTGAATTATATTAAGCACTCTTGTGTGGGATTTTTGTAAAATCTCTTTCACCCATGGAATATTGCCTATGTCATCCAAGGTCAAATCAAGACAATGCGTCATATATGGAGTCCAAAACATAGTTTCATATTTGTCCATAAGCAGTCTCTCAATAGCCACGTAAACAACATTATCTGTAATGAATTGGACTGCATTTTGTGGCCCCATCTCAATCACAACCTCATTAAATAGATAAGAGAGTGTATTGCCCTATTTTATCATCTTAGATTCATTGACAGTCTTAAGAAAATTTGTGCCAATGTCATGACACAAGGAAGCTGATGAGTGTGCGGCGTCATTTGTCCATCCATTTAACATTATAGTGCATCCTGATTTTTGCCATTTCTTACGATGTTTTGCAAGAACATCGTTCACATTCTGTACAATATCCTTCATTGAATCAGTATGCAAAGTCACGTATGATGGGGCAGTGAACCCAAAACTTGCAATTGCAATTGCATCTGCCATACTTTGCCAATATGGAGATCTAGCCACATTAAACGACAAGTTAGAGTTGTACCAAAATTTGGAGATTGTCTTCTTTGCCTACGTGTGAACAATATGTTTCCAACCTGTACTCTCTAGCATGGTTTGCACTTCATGTGTAGTGCGAGAGCTAAATAAGGCATGAATGTTTCCCATACTTGTATTTGGCCCACAAGGTACTAATCCAAGGGTAAATTATTAGGGAATTATAATGAGAAATATGTTAACCATTTTTCATAGCTAAAAATATTAAATATGTTCAAATAAACGTCAAATATAACATCTATGACAAAGGTTGGTTAAGGTTAGGTTTAATTTTTTTCTAAGTTTTGGGTGTATTTACATTTTTTTAAACTGTAGACAACATTTTAAATTTCCCCATCATATGAGGCTTTGTGGATTGATTTGTTGGAAAAACTGCCAAAAAACCGGGTTGAAAAAAACGTTTTGGGCCAAGTATAAGAATTAATCGCGTTTAAATTGCATGTTCTACTACTATGTTATATACTAATATTTTTATATTTTGAATTTACATTTTTTTCCCAATTTCTACCATCTCCCAGTACCCACATATTTATTTGTTTGAAAATGGTGTCCCTGCCCCATAACACATATTTTGTACTTGTTCATCCCCTAGTGACTATGACATAAGGTTATGGAGTAGCCGACTTGTAGCACACACAACCCTTGGGTACCCATATCGGGTCTAATGGGTATATTATGTATAAAGCTATATGGGTCGGCCAAATGTGTAAACATGTGGATTGAGGGTTTATGCTCCCCCACTATTATTAGATGAGCAGTTATATATAGAAGTCTCATATTGTTGTAAAAGCATCATGGATTATGAGTTGCTTGTGTTGAGTAGTAAGGATAGGGTAGTGATCTTAAGGGTATTTCTATTTCAGATTATACTGAATATTAGGGTACATTGGTACTCACCATATATCTTGTCTGGTGCATTCTGGTTATATTTAAGCATTATTTCTGTATACTAGCTATTTGGTTCTTAACAGTCTGAATTTTAAATTTCAATGCATTAATGTACTAAATAGAACTCATTCATTCTCTGAAAATGTTCTAAGATTTTTGACAACTTAGTTTTGACATTGTTAGTTGGGTTCTGTAACATTTTTGAATGATTTTAACTTAAGTGAATATGCTAACTGCTACACAGGTCCTCTGGCTAAAAAGCAGAACATCTGAAGTTTGGCTTGATCGTCGAACAAATTACACTTGTAGCTTGGCTGTTATGAGTATGGTGGGTATCATCCTGACATCTATACAGAATCTCGTAAGTTGTTATCTCCAAGTCAACAATCTCATACACAGCTTCGTGAAATATTACTATTGCTTTTCAGGTGGGCTATCTTTTGGGTTTAGGTGATCGACATCCCAGCAATCTCATGTTGCATCGCATCAGGTTTCTTCCTTGCCTGTGTGTTAAAACATTATTTTTCATTTAATACAACACACATATGTTCATATTTCTGATTATTATTGTTTCTGAAGATTTGTTAACTGCTATTTAAAACTTGCTTCAGTGGAAAAATATTACATATTGATTTTGGAGATTGCTTTGAAGCTTCCATGAACCGGGAAAAGTTTCCAGAAAAGGTATTGTATCTTGGGCATTTGAATTTGAAAAGAAAATGCCTCTTGGTTGTTTGCATCGATCCAGCCTTACAGACTTCGTAGCATCTTTGAACTTTTTCAAACAGGTGCCATTCAGGTTAACCAGAATGCTTGTCAAAGCTATGGGGGTCAGTGGCATTGAAGGAAATTTTATATCGACTTGCAAAAATGTTATGCAGGTCCTGAGGACAAACAAGGACAGTGTTATGGCAATGATGGAGGTAGTTTAATGTCAAAACTTAATGTTTATAATGTGAGCTCATTTTTGTAGTATTAACTTATTCATCTCTGGGTGTAGGCTTTTGTTCATGATCCTTTAATAAACTGGCGACTGTTTAATATCAATGAAGTTCCTCACATGTCAAATCTTGCCAACACTCATGCACAACCCGTGGTAAACAGTGAGGAATCAATGCCAGCTCCATCTCATCTGCATCCTCAGCGAGGAGCTCGCGAAAGGGAACTTCTAGAGGCATGGATATTGGCTTATAAGCAAGTCATCTGTAGGTTCTTTCCCTCTTATAAATGTCTCTAAAATTTTAATTTGGTTATGTGCAGGCTGTAAACCAGTTAGGCGATGCAAATGAAGTTCTGAATGAACGAGCTGTGGTAGTTATGGCTCGTATGAACAACAAGCTCACTGGGCGTGATTTTCCTTCTGGCACAGCTGGCTCTCTCCCAAGCAATGCAGCCTTGTATTCGGTTGATCATTGTGGTCTTGGTGTTGGAGATACACATGAAGTGGAGCCCGGATTGACTGTTAAATTCCAAGTCCAAAAGTTGATTTCTCAAGCAATGTCACATGAGAATTTGTGTCAGAGCTATATTGGGTAAGTTGTCCCCTATGAGTGTCTATGTAAACCCTTTTTCCTTGTATATTCCTGGAATGTTTTGATCCTATGAAAAAGTATCAGGGTTATATTCACTTTTCTGAAGTTATGGCTATTAGTTTTTGCTTCATTAGAGTTCACAAGTAGCTAGGTTAATATGCAAGAATATTATCTCTGTTAGGTGTTCTTCTAAGGTAAGAAATGAGCAAACCATCATCAGTACAAACATGTGTGTATGCTGTAGGTTCATCATTTTTATTATAATTTTTAAACAAGTTCATCTACAGATTTTTAATTTTTTGATTGGTTAAATGAGGATTTACGGGGTCCCTTATCCATAAATGGGAGAAAAACCTAGGCATCTATGGCCAGAAAAACAGCACCTTGTCTTGGAAATATATTCAGCAAAGATTTGGGAGTACAATAATATCTCACACCTGACAAACAGCAATTGTAAATAGACTACAGAGCTCACTATGGAGCAACCTGGAACTTCTTGTGCAGTATATACATCCAAGCTATGCTTCGAAGTATACTAAGCGGACCAGTCCTTGGGAAAACCATGTACTGGACTTGTTTATACAAAACAAAAAGCTAGTGTCCTTAAGTCAAATTGGAGTAAAAAGTAAAACCTTGGCCTGCTTAGATCAAATCCCCGATGAAAAGGGCCTTCTTACCTAGGTCACAGAATTTGCCGAACTTCATTGAAAAACTTGAAAATTCAGCGATTTTAATCTGAGACTGAAAAATGTGTTTATAATTGTCCTTTAAATTTGTACTGTATGATTTTTAAAATTTATTTAAAACCCTAAAAAAGAAGTCACTAAATAAATTCTCCATTGATTTTTTGGTAAACAAAACTATCAAATATAAATTACAGCATCTGCTAGGGCATTTTTCATTTGAGTTTTTTAATATCATTTCCTTTTTTTCATTTTGTGGCCGGTGACTTCTGATGTCTGGAGTGATTTTCTGTAGCCTGAACTCTTATGATTTGTTGTGGCTCTTTGTGGATTTGAAACAGGAAGTCCTTTGTTAGAAGAGTTTACTCGTGTCTCCTCTGGTTATGAAATAGTGAATAAAAAAGGTGTTTGGAGTAAGTCCAACATGATATAGTGTTTAGGTTTATTCAGGATTTTAGCTTTTAGCTTTTTGTTATTTTTTTAACATTTTAACATTATTAATTTTAAATAAACATAAAATTTTAAATATAAATATATAGGCTTTTCATTATTTTAGGTTTATATAGGATTTTAGGTTTTTATTTATTTTAACATTTTAAAAATATTAACAGTTGGTAAATGACAATTGTTTATAAATATATATAATATTAATATTTGGTAAATGACATGTTTATAAATATATTTATACAAATTTTTTTTTTCTAATGAATATTAAGTTGATTGGTTATTAATAAATACTTGTTTAATAGTATATAACCAAATTATCAATAGGTGTTTGGGATCTGGATTTTGAGGTATGTAAAAAAAAAATGGAATTGTATTCTTCGATTAGCAATCAGCCTCGGAATATGGAAATATTAGTACTGTGATCCTTCGATGATTTTGTATGTTCGACATTAGAATTAATCTTTAGATATTAGAGATTAGAGATTGCACTACTTTTAGCATATTCGTCTAGATATTAGACATTAATTTTTAATAATTAGTATCAGAAATTAGGTTTTTTAATTAGATACAATTAATTTTTTTATCAAAAATTAAAATAATATTTTATTATAAAATTATATTCTTTGAATTTAATCATGAAATTTTTTCTCAATTTTTATTGGTTGGTAAATTTATATCAAATTTTATTCTCACCAAACATGAACACAAACTCAGACCTTGTGACTTAGCTTCTTACCATGTTTCCCCCGGTCAGCTGATGCAACTGAATTTTCATTAGCTGCCCTTTTTGCCCTTTCTATCGTCTACAAAGGCCCTGATGCAAAAGCATTCTTCCCAAACCAAATGTCTGCCTCAATCATCTCTTGGCCATATTTCCTGTTATCTTCCCAATTACCTCACCTTAAAGAGTACCGAAATCTTCTCCAGTTCTTTGTTAAAGACGATGTAGCACTATAAACGCTTCTCCTCAGAGAGAATGAGGCTCTTATTAATTTTAGAAATATCACTACCTGGAACAATACGTGGAATTTGAAGTGTAGGCTCAACATCATGACCAGGGCCAGGGTCTTGCTCAGCAGGTTTATTGATGAGAGCGGGGTCCTGCATCAGAACTGGGAGAGCTATGGAGCTTAGCAGAGTTAAATTTCCTTCATTCTGCTGAATGTGCAGGTCCCTTATGTATCTAGCAAAATCTTTTAAATGAGAGCAGAGAGCTTCAAATCTTTCATTCGGGGATTTCAAATTACCAGGGCTGCTTTGAGGGCAGCAAGTTCTTTGTTTTCGACTGAGGCCTCATCTTCCTGTGGCTGCAGGCCATCCCAAGATGGATATTCGCGTGACCATAGAACTTGTCAAAAATCCAATAGAAGGTTTCCCTGGTGTGTTTCTACCTGCTGCTTACAGTGTTGTCCTCTCCCAAAATTGACTGAATCTTTGCAATGGTGCTCAGGTATTCGTCCCAAAACAACATTATTCAGTCATCCATCTGAAACAGTCCTTGCTTAGGGCATATCCCTCGACTCTTTCTTTTCTCCTTCAGCCACCATTACCAAAATCTCAAGCAAGGAAATCAACTTAAATGGTTTGATTATCTGCCAGATGTACAAACAAACAGAGCAGAGAACTTATTCTCGTGGATGGTGAAATAAACGTAGAACAAATAAAAAAGGCCCTTGCAAAGTAATGATTGCAAGGCTTATGAAAGGCCATGGACCAATGTTTTAATCATTTCATTTGAACACTCCTTTTACAAAAATCAAGCTAATCAATAAACAAAGCTCCCCTCCCTTGGAAATATTAGCTAACTAGGAGATCCTTAAGGAGTAGGGGTTGTAAATCTTTCCACTCAAAGCAGATACAAATCATGGAGGTCAAGGGATTTTGTTGCACACCCGCATTTGCATTGGGTCTACCGGTCTCTTCACCTCTCCATAAGAATGATGGAAGCTCACTGAGTTGAATTTTGGAACAAGTTCCCAAGCATTCTTTAAGAATGCTTTCAAGTTTCCAGCTGGGGGTAAAGCTCTTGTTCATGTTTTTTATGATTAGCTGCAAGACACCTTCGATTGGGGGAAGGAAAAGCAACCAACCTAGCTACCTCTGCCTCATTATTGGTACCTCTTGGGATGATAAAGGAAGCTGCTCATTGAAAATTTTCATTATGGTCTCAAAGAATGCACCCCACACTTGCCAATCCCAGATTGCCTTCGGAAGCCCCATCAAAATGAGAAAGGTTCATTTTGCGAAGGATGACATTTTAATATTTTTTTGAGAACATGTGGCTATCACAAAAAAAAAAAAAAACGTATTGTGGGTGGGGTTTAAGCCCAAGAATTTCCACGAGGATATTAGGAGATTGGTCCTTTGCCAATTAGGTACCATTGGGGATGTTTTGTATCTCTCCTTGCATTCTCGAAACACTAGAAACTCCATGCCTCCCCCCTAACACCAAACTCTAGGGATTTGTCGTTGTTGAACACTTTTTTTCTAAGTTGTAGAAAACTGTATGAGGATCATTATTAGCCTTGGAAATTAATCGGAATTGAAAGCGTGTTGTGGTTGCACTAAAAGTTTTCCCTTGCATTTGTCAATTTGAAAACCTCATTTTATATGTTTCTAGAACTTTCCATTGTATATCCAATGGGTTTTCAATTGTTTTGGCCAGCTTCTAGCAAATTTCATGTGCAATTTGGGGGTCATGCGGTTCGACACGGACTCCAAAAGTCCTTGGTAGAATGTTGATGTTTCGATAGAAAAACACTTTACAATTGTTTTGCAAGCATTAATCATAGGTGTGTAAAGAGAAATAGGTTTTTTGGAAAAGGGCTTGGGAAAGTATTGAATGAATGAATGAAAGATTTTAATAGCATCTGCGAGATTAAACAGTCTATGGGACTAAAAGCAGTAACAAGGGTGCTTTGTGCGAGAGCAATTGTTTGAAATAAGGGCTGTCCTATTAGTTTTGTGAAATGTCCACTCCCTTTTTGATGTTGTATCTTCTATTATGAATCTTGGGCATTTTTATTTTCTGTTTTATCTATAGCCTGTCCTCTTCAAACAAGGGGGTCAGATTATCCACTTTTTGGTTGTCATTGTACTTGATTCCAATGTCATTAAAAGCTAGGCACTCCATGATGTAGTGCTATTGTGTCTCCACCACCCCCTTGGTACAAAATACATGCGGTCTCTTATCCCACTCTTCTTAGGCATTGTTCACCTACTAGTTTCGGACCTAAGATGATGCAAGCTAGTCCTTGGCTGAGCCATCAACATTTTCGCCTTCCACTTGATTTCTTCTCCTATGTAGGTTTTTTTGTCATGATTGCACATGGATTTAAATTCTGACACTGTATTCTTTGTTCCACCCATGTTGATTTGTCCACATGGTTATCCTAATTTTTTCTCACATACATTTTTATTTCCTCATTGGTGTTTGGGCACTCTTTCATGCCAATGCCCCATTTGCTCATCCACTTTTTGTTTTGTTTCATCCACGGGTTCTTCCTCCTGCATAACTTGTCCTCCACTACCATTTTGGGCCTACTAATGAGTTTCCATGCTTCTTGTCTTCTTTAAGTGGCTTAGCATCCAGATCATAGATGATGCTTAACAGGAAAGTACCTAATCCAGTAAATAAAATCTCATATGGAATTGGCATTTTAATTTTGAGGCTGCTTGTTCTTAGGTGTTTTTGAATTCTCTCTATCTGTCTCCATTTCAGATTTGACATATTGTTGCTCCAAACTTCGCATTTGTAGAGCACTAGTGGCATGCCAATCAACTCGAGTAAGGTCCTCTTGGTTTTCCAATCCCATAACTCCGTATATCTACAGCTATTTTTTAAGCAAGTATAAGGCCTTCCACCCCCCTTGTATTCTATTTCTTAGCGAGTATAAGGGCCTTTAGGTTATTGGCTACGTTATCGGATGCTGCACTGGAACCCCCTAGGTGCGATACCGTACGAGTTTTGATACGATACAGGGGTGGGGCAGTGTGTAGGGTATGCCCCTACCCCTATGGTTATGCCATGGACATATCAGGGCGTACCTACAGGGCCATGGACATGCCCTACACGTTGTCCCCTCTGTATCCTGCCCAAAAACAGATTTTGTAATTTTTTTTTTAAATTTTGCTGCAGAAAAAGTCAAAATGCAGTTAGCATTGACACTTTGCAGGCTGATTAGGGTTATTGTTTTGATTTCTTCTTAAGCCCGTACACAACACACTTCACTTCTCCCTTAATCCACCCATGCTCTGCAATAGCCATTACTTTCTGACCCCAAGACTTCAATGGTTCTCAACTCCTTTCATTCTCTCCTGCTCCTAATGACCCTTCTCTCCCTTGCAGCTGGATTGCAGGCTTTGTTTACAGCATGGGCCACAACAAACCCTAATATAAGTAGAGCCCGTTTGATGTGTTGCCCAAAGACTTTAACGTGGTTGCTTTGCAATTGCAATTGTTAACAAATATTATAAATGGAGACTATTACTTGTTTTAGCATTCGAAATAATAACTTTAATGAAAAATATTATAAAAAATAAAAAAAATTAGAAATTATGAAGTTTTTTAAAGTTGGTTAAAATTTATGATTATCTTTCTCATTTTTTAATAATAAATGTAATGATAGTGATTTGTGAATCATGAATATGCTGATTTGTCCTCATTTTGTCCATACATTGTAACATTTGCACTATGCACTTGTTATAAAACTAATCTAAGGTCGACCATTGAATGTTATGATATTTGACATTGAATTAAGAGTATGTTTTGTGGTTTTTCAACTTATTTTGTTTCCCCTATCCATATTATGCGGTTAATTTTGCTTATATGGCTATATTTTTATATTTTGAATTTTATATATATATTTTTTGTACGGCCATATCCAAAAACTTATCCAAATCCCCCAAAAAAATTCCTAGTATGCACGTATCCGATTCTCATATCTGTATCCATAGCGGTAACGTAGGCTATTGGCCATAAAAATTTGAATGATCTTTCCTCTTTTGCATTGATCGAAGCCTTACAATCAAAAGCTTGGATGGTGTCAACCTTTAGCAGTCCCTTCATGGACATGGGAATGCATTGAAATGAGTTGTTGTATAGGCTGACCCAATTTTTGTGTTTTCGTTGATCCTTCTTGACAACTTTTGCTAAAGGAGGCTCATTCATACTCCTATGATGGGCATTTACGTGTGCAGAAGCCCTTGCAACATCTTTAGCGCTACTTGTGTCAGTCTTCTATGCAGAAGGAAGTTGAGGATTTCATTTGCTAGTGATTTATTTTCAGTCAGTTTAAGTCTTCCAATTGGAAGCTTGGATTGTATCAATAGTTATCTGCTCATTCAGGGGTCATGGAAATCCATTTCCATGGGACTTAATTAGCGATTTTACAAAAACTTGGCACCAATGTGGCAATATTTTCGTTGTTGTATGTTGGTTTTTCAAAATGGTTATCTTTATGTCATGCTTAAAAATTGTCGATGCTCTAAAAGTTGTAAACTTGGCCTTGAATTATGTACGAAGCAAATTTTGGCTGCCCCTCGTTATCATTTTTTTATGGCAATTTACATTTGTCAGTCACTTTTGTTGGTCAGTGGAAGCTAATTGATTGTCAGTTGCACTTCTCCACATCCTTTCATTCGGAGAGTAATGGCCAGCCACCAGACTATGGTTAACTGCACCTCATTCAAGGCTCCTGGCATTTATCACAAACAGAATGAGTAGTGGGGCAAGTACATGCATATCATTCATCATAGCTTCAACCAGGCTACACATCTCTTTATGATGTATTCACCTGTGATGTCAGTTACACTTCCAGCTTATGGTGCCTTATGAGATTTCAGTTGCTCTTCGAGCTCCACATTCAAGAGCATGATGAGATTTCAGTTGCTCTTTGAGCTCCACATTCAAGAGCAGGACAAATCTTCTTCCTGTGTGTAGAATTTGACTAAGCTTCACACAAAAATTCAAGACAATCTACAGCAGAATCAGGCCAAATTCAAGGCACTTCATGACCATCTCGAGCATCTCATTCTTTCCTAAGCTACAATTATAGGTTTTCAATCATCATTGGCCAAGGGTACTCTGCTTGATGTTCAGACTTGCAACACTTGACAAAACAAACCATGTCTACCTTGTCATTTGCAAAGGCACCTTGCCGACACAGTCTATGTTTCTCTCCAAAAGCTTTTGAGGAGAGGTTTCCTGGTTTACAACAGAAGTTGGGGACAACTTCCTCTAGTAGGGACGAAATATTAGACCCGCTCCCCATAGTAATCTCCGGTCCTTGTAAATGTTTGACTGTACAAATGGGTTCACTTGGGCCTTTCTTACCACATCTACATGTAAAAAATATTGTGCAACTTACACGCCATGCTCTAGGGCAAGTTGCATGTGCTTGGCATTAACCTACAAAAATTCTTCTTTATCCTGATTAATTAAGAGTGTACGGAATGGATCTGAAAGTTATTATTTCCATTGTTTTTTTTTCTGCGAGTGGATGCCTGTATTATTAAGTGAGCCATAAATAGGCATTGTGTATCCGTGAGATGGAAATTTTTATAGTTGGATTTATGTACTTTCACTTTTTATAAGTGATGAATAAAATTATTTGCCTCTCAATTCATGATTTATTTATTTTCTTTTATAATGGTTTTTGAGAGCTCTTGAGAACTGACAGCTCTATGATAATCATACTAAGAAGCCTCAAAATCGTATATCAAATCACAGGAGATGGTTCTAAAAATGTAGATTGTTATTGCAATGCAAAAGGATGTGAGTTGTGTAAATAGGCTCATTATTAATGGACTCCTCCATTTCCTCTCGTGCTTCTCGGAGCCCTGTAGAAAGGACAGGAGGGAGAAACTTGCAACCATTAAACCCACATCAAAAGAATATGATGTTACATTGTTTGGCAGCAATAATCTCCTTTTGGAAAGTCATGATGTGTTGCTCTGTGGAAGAAAATTGAGATTTCTTAATTTTTATCATAGAGTTCCAGGTGGAAGAAAATTGATGATTCTAAAATTGAAAATTGGCTAATGATTTTTTATGTGATTTCAGGTGGTGTCCTTTCTGGTGATGTATTGAAAAAAAAAGATATAAGCTAGTCAATATTCATCATTATTTACTACACGGAAATCATCAATATGCTATGTGCTCTTCATGGAAGTAAGGTGAACTTTTTTAATTTTAACAAGATATACCTCATGGTTGTTTTTGGTATTTTAACTTTTTATTTTATTATCAAGACAATGCATTGTGATCTTATAGCAGTTATCTTTGAAGACACAGATGGCCTATAACTAGAACTTTCATGTGATGTTTTTTTCATTTACTTTTTTGTTTTAATTTGTAAATTTAATTTTAGAAAATATTTTACAGTGTAGTTAAACCAGAGGCTTAAAATGGTTGCATTCTTTGTAGGTATGAGGAGGCTCGGTGTTAGGAAACTGACATGGAATTCGTATCTAGATTTCTGTGAAAGATACGTTCAGCATGCTCTTCAAACTATACTCTTACCTTTGTATGATTTGCGTTTAGAAGAAAATGTGTACAAAATCTATTACTATTCTATATTTTTTATGGAGTGGGTTGTATATTATGTAAAGCCTATCTACTTACCCTTGTGAAGCCCTTCTACAAGATGTCAAATTGGGTATGGCCTCTCTTTGGTAGAGTATGTAACATATCTTCCTCCTCCTGTATAAAGGTTATTCATAAAAACAATGATGATAATGGTTGGTTATTGTGCAGCAGATACATCCGATTATCATTTCTATTTCAGCAATCGGAATTCATTTCTTGTTTATTGAAATGAAAGAGCATGCCATTTGCACAGAGGAGTCTGGCTCTATCATGCAATCCTGATTTTGGGATAGTTCCTCCTTTGTTATGTATATCTATCTTTTGGTTAAGGTAAAGGCAAATCTACATTAATTTAGGGGTATAATGCAGCAAAATATAGAGGGTACCAGATGTGCATTGATCACCACAAAACCAAGGAGACAGAGAACAAGACAAATGGCTCTATCACAGCATGTTACTTACATTTCCAGATTTGCAACGATACCCCTATAACCGGAGAGCCATGGAAGAACAGAACTGGTTTTGCATATCTGTAACCTTCCTTGCAATATTATAGAAAACCACAATTTGAGAATCACAAACATTGAGATCAACCAAACATATTCGAGATTAAGACTGACATTTAACCAACAATGAAGCACTGGAATTTGAAAGGCAAAGACCATTTGGAGACTTACAAGCCAAAGATGTTGCCACTAGTAATAGATGTAGAACAATCAACAAACGATGGAAATCATGATAGATAGCGTCCAACTGATATTCAACTTATTCTAATCGCTGCTTCTGCATTCACATCGTGGGTACAAAATAATTGAACAAGAGATGCCAAGAAGAATGTATGAATCTTCGGCCTTCAGCATGTTAGTGAGGCCCTTCCTTTGCAGTTATGCACCTGAGATTGGTTAGAAAATCACTAACAACTTTGCCTTTTTTGGATTACTTATCTATTAGCATTTTCATCCTCAGCAGACAAATTTTGGTTTATTCCAAGGTGTAATTCAGTTTCCTGTTAGTGGTCCTAAATGCTTTAATTAGTTTTGTATTCTATGAAGCTGGTAGTTACACTGTCCAGTCGTGAATCGATGCTGTTCTTGAGTTACGATATTTCCTATTTAAGTGTGCTTCAGTTAAGTAAATGCAGGTTTGCTGAACATTCTAGAATTAACGAGCATCAATATCCAATTTCAATGAAAGTCACTGGGTGCTACATTGTGAAGATGTTTTGAAATGATGTTGCCTATGCTTTGATGTTGGTGCTTTGTTGTGTGTTTTTGATGATGGTAAGCTTTGTTCATCTTATTTTCAAAATAATACCATGATGATCAGGCACGGTGGAGTAATGAGCTAAGCAATTCTCAAAAGCATTCATAACTTTCCCAAAACCTTCTGGTGCATCCTCCTTTTACTTAAGCATCATCTTATTGACATGGATCCCCATATTTTGAGTATCCATATTTTTGCTTTCTATGCTACTAAAGTCAATTTGTTTGCAGTAATGAAGCAAATGACTCGAAACGTCTCCAGTCATTATTCCTGTAATGTGGGGTGAGACCAATGTTTTTGTTGAGGAATCTTAATTGAGATAATGAATTAATTGTTGATAGTTACTTCAATTATTTGTAGAATTAGCTATTGGTTTAATGCAGAAACTGTTGATACTTTTTGGATGACAAATAAATCATACATTGTGACATCATAACATTCATAATCCATTAAAAATGCAGTTGTTTATTTTCATAACATAATAATATTGTTCATGGATTTTTATTTCATGCTTTTGAGCCGTGTTTGGAAGATTCAATTACAATTAATACATGCTATTACTTGTCCATAACCATACTTGCATTCATTGGGTAGATAAACCCTATCTTGTGTTTTATTTGATTGAGTTTTATCAATGATGTAACATTTCATGTTTACTGTACCTAAATTATGATTTGGCGCACATAGTGACTTCCATTGAAACAGGATACTACCATTATCATCTATTGGCATTGAAAAGGATAAAAGGGTGGCTGAAAGACATCATTGTGGAAGCTATAACGGTTGTGTTCGAATCAACCATTTCTGTGAATTTTATAATAAATGATGTCATATGAACCCTTCATTTGTCCCTTTCAACCTTAAATTTTTATGTTGATAGGTGCTCTATAATGGCACTAACGGAGTGTAATAAGTGAGTTGTTCACAATTATGTTCAATCTTAAATTTGACGTACATTTGACCATAAAGAGAATTTTAACCTTGAATTTGAGGTCTATTTGACCCTCACTTAAAAGTTTTTTTTTTTTCTGCTTTGAGAAGGTAGTAAAAAAATTGTAATAACTTGGCCATATGGTGGAGTGTGGAGACCCTTTTTTGTTCCAACAAAGATGGTTTTCATCCTGACACAATGGTGCAGCTAGATTGATGTCATTTGTCCCAAGTTAGGGGGAAATTGTTTGAGAAGGTCACATAATTATTAATCAATGTGGCATTTTCAAAATACAAGACAAAAACCTTGAGATTGATATTTCAACATATGTGTGTGTGTGTGTCTCTCTCTCTCTCTCTCTATATATATATATATATATATTCATTCTACACTAGTTTAGTCAACTAATAATTGATATCATGGTTTGATAATTTACTTTAGTTATTATATTTTTAAATTGTAATGTATTTATATATTTTTTAATCATTTTGATGTTATTGTGCTTGTTTGTTCATAGATACTTCAGAATTGTAGAATTTTTTTATCCTTGGTTTAAATTGAATTCAGTTGCAATGCTAGAGTTCCAGGTTCTTATTTTATGTTTGCCATGGCTTCTATAACACGGTGGTGAACAATCTACTATAACAAGGTGATATGTTAGACAAATTTAGCTTGATCCTTTTTCATTTTCTCTGGTTGTATGCCAACAACTAACTTTTGAGCCTAAATCAATCAAATGGACAAGGTCTTTCATTTTGTCGGTAGTGAAACCAAGGGCTGTAATATTAATATATCAGGATGACAAGGATTGTAGTGACAAATCTTTGTTGATTGGGGCACTCGACTTTGCCCCTCCATGACGACAAAGCAAATCTCAGAAGATGGACAAAGTGAAAGTGCTTACTTTTTATTAAAACTTGTATATATTGGGATAAAAAATATGAGACTGACATGCATAACAAAATAATGTCTTTACGTGCACTCAGTGGTGTTATTTTATAACTGATTCAAATGAAAATAATTGAAAAAAAGTGATGGATAAATGATGAAAAGCAAAAGCTTATATTTTTTGTTTTGAGTTTTGTTTCTTATAGAAATAAATTGGAGTTGTTTATAAAAATGATTATCTGATGTTTCAGGTGTCACTATTGTATTTGTTTTTAGGGAAGAAAAGGATGAAGGCAATGTTTGGGGGAAGAAAAAGAAATCTAGGTCTGTAAATAGATATGTGCAATACATGAAAGGGTTGAAGATCAAGTTGCTAAACATGGGAGATTTGGCTAAGCAGAACGAGAAGTTGAAAACAAAAAAGAAAATAAATTTAAATTTAAATGTTTAAAGTGAATGGAAAAGAAATTAATCAAATAAAAATAAAGTATATTTAATAGAATATGGACACTAAATGTAATATAACATGAACAATGATTTTTAACAAAAATAATTCAAACAAAAACAATAAAAAAATTAATATAATAAGTAAAGACTAACAATAATAACAACAATAACAATACATACAAAGAAGAGTTAAACCAAAAATCTTTAAAAAAAATTACTTTTTAAAATTAAATAATACTTCAAAAATAATAATTGAATGAAAATTTTGAGCACACTATTTTTTCAATTAATTAGAAGAATTAGAAAAGTATGAACAAAAATAGAACAAATGATTATAATAAGAAAAGAGAGAAGAAAGTTGTAAATTAATAAAAATGAAAGAATAGAATAAATAAAAATTATAATACATAAAAATTAAAATAATCAGTAAAATTTAAAAAAATAAAATAAAAAAAATGAATAAATAAAATTATTTATAATAAATTAGTAGGTAATATAAGAGGGTCGGGGAGTATAGCTGGTTGGTCAGGTATTTTCGCTGCGGCTCTGTCGGTCAAGTGTTCGAATCCCTCCGGTCCTGTGGTATCGGTATTAGTCGTGTCTAACTAGCGGCGCTGGTCACGTTAAAAAGTTTACGCGGCTTTAATAAAAGTGGAGTAGGTAATATAAGAAAAATTGTTGAATAAAATTAAAAAGAAAGGTAAAAGAAGAAATAATTAAATAAAGTTAAATTAATTTTAAAAAATAAATAAAATGATAAAACTAAATGGTTGATGGAAAAATAATTAAAAAAATTAACAAGATAAAAATATTATATATATTAAAATATCAATTAAAAAGAAAAAAGAAAAAAATATGAAAAAAAAAACAAAAGAAATCAATAATGAAAGAAAATAACAAAGGGAAGGGGGTAGAAATAACAAAATTTGTGTGGTGGAGCTGAGTATGTGGATGAGAGATACATGAATGGTTAGATTTGAAACCATCATCTCTATTTATACCATGGAGACATTTATTGATTTTAATAGTTTATGTAATTATTTTATTTTTAAAGTGATTTTCTAAAGTCAATTTTTTTGGTATAATTTGTGAGAATATTGTGATTGGTTTTGTACTCATGCTTAGTTTAAGGTGAAGTGTTTGATATTAATAAAGTTGTAAGTCTTGAGTATGTTCTTTAATGTAGTTAAGAATGATTTGTGTGTTTCTCTGATGTAGGGTATGTTACAAGAACACAAGATGTCACAAACATTCCTTTTAAGAAGGGGTTCTCTGGGATCTTTAGCACTTAAACAATTAAGTGTTGATGTTATTTCCTTTGAAAATTGCACCCAATTTTTATGTGATAGCTTGAATGTGGTAGATAATTTTCTTTTGTCTCCCTGAAAAAATGTGTAACTTCATATTAATTAAATTTGTAAATTATACCTTGTAGATGCAACAATATTCCAGAAAAAAAAGGGACAACAAGGGGATGTAGACATCCCATTGAAAGAACCCCCAGGATGAAAGGAGGATATCCAAAAGGGGAAAGAAACAACAAAGGCTCTCCACAAAAGGGAAAGCAACAATACTAATACTAAGAGATAACAACTAGAAGAAAAACAATAGACAAAACAAAAAGAGAGGTAGAAACTGCTGCCTATTAAACCATAGGCCATCAATTAATAAGAAATATCTTGAATAATCTTCTATCTATCCCTATTTGCCTTTCTTCTTTTTGACTTCTTGTCACATTGATTGGTAGGTTTCAACATAACAATTTGTAGATATGGTGTCTGGGGTTCCAAAGGTGAATGTGAGGTCATGAGTTCCAGATTCGAATAGCTCGTTAGCTCCTCTAAGTGAGAGCTCTTTGATTCATGAATTCTCTTCACTCCCCTTGACTAAGATATTTTCGGATCAATCCCCAAAAAGATACTCTGAACTTTTCCCCTACCCTTCACATCAAGGATTGTTGTCTCATTTTGGGTATCAGATTCTCCATTGCTCTGTTGTACGCTATATTTCCTCTTGATTATTATCTTCAAATACTACCTCCTACTTCGAAAAACTCCATCCTTTGGAGGATGTTTTCATCCTTTTTTTGGAAAAATGGGCTCGTGCATGAGGGCAAGTAGCTTGTAGGTGTCCAAGGAATTTACAATTTCAGCAACGAAAAGTTGTAATATTTGAGAATAATTTTATTCGGTAAGCCCTTGTTATATATATATATATATATATATATATCCACGCACATCTATGCATGTGTGTGCAACCCCACAAGTGTACTTGCAATATTGCTTTTAATGAAGGTGCCTAAAGAGTTCCTTATCACTTCAAAAACACATTTGAAACATAGAGGTAGATTGGAAAGTCAAAGCCATCTTGTCATTTTGGTGACAGATAATATCTGGATCAAAATTTGCAAATCACAGGTTGATGAAGAGCTTCATTGTTCTCTAAAACCGCAGACCATTCGTAAAGATTCCCTGATAGTCTTCATTTTCAAACCTCTGAACAATGAAAAAACCTTTGGACCAAAGATAGATCTCATAACATTTTGTCCATGTCAAATGTATCCATTGAAATAAGGTCATTGTGGACGGCAAAAAAACCATTGAATCTACAAATAACTACCTTTTTTTTCTAAGTTTCCTTGATATAGGAACACATCGTCCTTTGTAATTTCCATATCAACATATGTTCAGCTTGTTCCATTAAATAGGCTTTAGGGATGGATTACTCATAACACTTGGTTTGTTGGTTGTGTTTTTCACGACGTCTTTAAAAGATACAGGTTTATACATAAAAGGCATCAATGGCAACACCAAGAGGAGCGTGGAATCTTTGATTATATTGTAGCCCAAAAGAGGAGTATGATCCTTTGAGTTGTCTGCTCTCAAATAAAAGGTGGTGTTGATCAATTGGAATCCTTTCCAAGAGCTCTAGCTTCCATTTAAGCTCAATCACTAGATTTGTCAGTTGAACCCAAAAACACATGGTTTTCTCGGAGAGGGATTTTATCATTATCTGATTCCTTGTCTTCAGTTTGCTAGAATGCTTGTGTGTTGAATTCATCAGTGATTTTGCATTCCAATCTTTTGTCAAGTAACTATCCTATGTTTATCTCTTGTTTTTCTATCCATGATTCCAATTTTTATTCAAGCATTTTGTTAAATAGTTTGTGTGCATTCTCTAAAGAATACAGAGTCCATGTAGAGGGAGTTCTCTTTGGCATTTTGTCAAACACTTTCCGTGCATCTTCCAGGTGGCCGCTCTTGGGATACCTATCAAACACAGTATTGGAAGGATTGTTGGGACCTTGATTCTTTTCCTCCACGCCGAAGGTATACTCAAAATCGGTAGCAGCACATTTAGCTCCCAGCATGCGGTACACTTCTTGTTTCTCCTCTTACCGAAACTTCTTGTTTCCTTTCCCCTGGCTGATACCGTTTTGCTCTGCTCTATGAAAGGATTTCCAGTAAGGAACGTGCTGCGTCGATCACAGATCCATCGTATGTATAACATTCTTCCCGTCGCCAAGGTTTTTACACACCAGTGACCATCTCTGCCATATCCAATATTCTCGAAAGAGCCATTATGGCCGACTGCATTCAGAAACCATGGCCCTTAAAAGGATTCTTTGGTGCCCTAGCGACCGCTGCAAGTAGTTTAACCATCAATCTCCGTAAGGTTTTCATCACATCATTTTATCCCGAGAACCATAAAATCTTTTGTCTAGGGTTGATAGGGTTTCATGCCTTCATTATTAGTTTCAATCCTAGGGTGGCCTTGGAGTATTTAAAGACATGGAAAAGTTTTCTTAATATGTCAATCTTTGTACCCATTCTACTTAAGTGCCTACTTTAGACGTTTCACTTCCAGTGTTAGCTATTCAAGATCATATATTCTAAGGCCTCTTGTGTACAATGTTTTCTAAACACCATCTTTTCGAGAGAGGGGTGATGATGAGAGTATTTTCTAACATAAATATTTTTGTGGGTCTTCTTTTTAGAAACTTGTTGGGATAGAGAACCATCCGATCTTCGAGTGATAAAGACTTCCAAGAAAAGAATACAATGATTTTCTTTGACTTCCATTGTGAACTTGTTTAGATAGGTTGTTGAGGTGCACTAAGAATTCAATAAGTGTCCATACCATGTGATTATCTCAAATTAGTGTCATCTACAAAATAATACGATCAATTAGGTTTTAGAGGGGAAGATCGAATAGTAATCTTTTCGAATTTTTCCATTAATAGAGTAGTTACATTTGGGGAAAGTAGAGAGCCCATTGCCATGCCTTCTGTTTGTCAAAAGATTTCACCTTGATAGTTGGAAAAGGTAGATCTTAGGTAACATCCACCAAATTAGTAGTCTCGTAATCGGTAAGTTCTATGATAAACTTCCATAGCCTCATCAAATGAAATTTTTGTGAAGAGGGACTCTACATCAAAGCTAAAATATAATGTCGTTGTTATTGAGCTTAATGTTTGGTACAATATTTACAAAATCAGTAGAATCCTTGATGAAGTAAGTAGTGTTATTAAATAATGGTTTTAGCTTCTTAGTTAATTAGTTGGCTAGCTTATAAGTAGGAGAATAATTCATTGTTTAATGAAGGGTTTTTGATCAATTTAAAAACATTTATAGTAACCTTTTTCAAAAATTCTCTATGAATAATTCTATAGTTACCACTATTTTATAAGTGGTCTCTCATTTATTCCAAGTAGGTTATCATGTCTAAAATTATTGTAACATTGCCGATAATGTCATTATTTTCATTGAGCTTCCTTAGGGTTAGTGTTTGTTCTTTTGAGATATTGCTCTTGGACGGCTTAGCTTTGTGAAGGGTGACAAAGCAACTTTATCTAATTTCTTGAGCAATATGTAATGGTAGGTTCCCAATTGCATCTTCAATGTTGATCATGAACTTCTAGTGAGGGATGTTGTGCGGTGCTATGGCAAACCCTAAGCCTTTCCTCAAAACAATAATGGTGGGAGAATCAAGTATGATGGATGAGGTTCATGATGTTATCTTGGCCATTTTATCTAAAATAATTAAGAATAAACACTTCATTAATAGTATTAGAGTCAATTCTCATATTATTAGCCTCAAAGTCATTCAAGTTAGAATCAAATATAATAGTTCTTCTCCCATCATGATGTGTTGGAGGTAATGTTTTATTGATATCATCAACATTTTTTGCATGATGTGTGTTATGTATGCTATCAAAAATTGGGGTATTAATTACAACTTTGGTGTTGTTGGAGATGTATGGATTGAGTCGTACTAAGTGGTGCGGCCAGCGAATAGCAGTGAATGACTGTTGGACATCATATGAGATAGGCACTATACCAACTTGTCTATTGTGAAACACTTTAATCTTTTTCTTGAGATTTTCTTTTTCAATCTATTTGGTGTTTTCCATTTTCACTGTTAACATAATTCAATTTTCTTCCAAATTTTTTCCTTAAGTGTTTTAGCTAGTTCTAGGTTGATAGAAAATCATTCTTTAGAGAGTTTATCGAAATATAATATGTATTTATTTATCAATTCTTTAAGCAAGAAGAAACTAGTTCTACGAACGATATGATCTTTTCTTTGAGATCTTAGGTTGTGAGTGACGACAATGCTAGCATGAAAAAAGTTTGTACTGCAACATATTTTATCGATAATTAGAACCTCTATCTTCCTTGTCTTTTTCAACATCAAGGAAGAAAAGAATGAAACCAATGCTTGGGGAAGAAAAAGAAAACTAGTTCCTTAAATAGATATATGTGATGCATAAAAAAGGTGAAGAATTAAAAGAAGTTGAAAACAAAAAGAAAATAAATTTAAATTTACATATTTAAAATAAAAACAAGAAATAAACTTAATTACGTGAAAATAAGATAAATTTAATAAAATATGAATAATTGTTATTAACAAAAAGAATTTAAATAAAAATATTACATTATGATAAATAATAATTGAAATGAAAGATAAATTAAGAACAAACTAATTTTTTAATTAAATAAATATCTAAAGTATTGAAATAAAATTTTGAATAATAATAATTATATAAAACCATTCAAATAAAAATGATATAAATAATAAAGAAATAAAAATAATAAGTTAAGACCATTAATAATAATAATTCAATTATTATATATATAAAAGAGTTAAAAGTGAAAACATTTTATAATAAATTATTAAAAAAATTAATTAGATACTCAAAATAAATAATTAAAATATTTTTTTATTTAATTAGAAGAAATCAGAAATTTCAATGGAAAAAGTTAAAAAAAATGTTAGAAACGAAAAATTATAAAAAGAAAAGAAGATGGGATTATTTTGGCGTTGAAGAATGGAGATCATCCAATGGGCAGAAAAGAAAATGCTTTTAAAAACAAATTGTCATTTTTAAGTTTCCCAATTTATTTAAGTTAATATGAGTTTGGAGTTCGCCTCTTGCCACCAAATTTTTTTGAGTCTAAAGTTTTGAAAGCCTAAATGAAAAATGTATAAAAACAAATTATATTATATTTGGGTTGAGTTCAAGGGATTGTAATTTAATATATTTGAAATTTCATTTTCTAATGAAGTTTTGATGAAGAATTTATGTAAGTATGATGAAAAATAAATGAGAAAAAGTAAGGATTATTTTAAGAACATTTATCAATGATAAATCATAAGTAAAAATAACTTAAAGGGGTGGTTCGGTATGTGTAGGTGACCAATGCAACTTGCATTGTCTCAATCATATCATTTTAGTTTGAATTTAAAATAAATTTCGGTGATCATATATAAATATGTCCCAAATCATATGTATTTATCTTGGTAACAAGTGGATATGTGTTGATGTGTCATTTTTAGCCTATAAAAGACTTAATCATTGATTAAGTGAAATTAGTATAAATAGGTAGTTGGGTGTGTTCGGGTCACTAAAGCGACTTAAAATGCCTCAATCACACCACTTTGACTTGAATTTGAAGTTAATTGAGGTGATTATGCATAAATGTGCCAAAATTGTTCGCATTTCCCTAGTCGCAAGTAGATATGGTGTTGTTGTGGCCCTTTTAATTGCAAGTAAAATCAACATACATGGGTGGTTGGATGTGCAAAGGTCACAATGTGAATTGTGTTACCACAATCATGCCTTTTTGGCCAGAATTTGAAGAGAAATAGGGTGATCGTGCATAAATGTGCCTAAAATTATTTGCATTTACCTTGGGCACAAGTGGATAGGGCGTTTTTGTGTCATTGTTGGCCTATAAGGGACATAATCACAATCAAAATCAACATAAATGGGTGGTTGGGTGTGTGTGGGTCACCAATGTGACCTACATTTCTCCATTCACCCCATTTGGCATTAATTCAAACTAAATTGAGTGACCACGCATAGAAGTGCCCCAAAATTTTGTCATTTACCCTTATCACAAATGATTCTGGTGTTGTTGAGTCACATTTTTCCTATAAGGGACCTAACCATAAATGAAATCGGTATAAAGGGATGGTTGGGTGTGCACGATTTTGTAAACTTTAATTTTGACAAACCTATAACTCCTATAAATGTCAACAAGCAATCTGGAAGGCCCCAATACCTATAAAATGATTGTATTTTTTTTTTAAATGAACATCATTTGCAAAAGTTGCACCCTAAAAATTTTAGGTTCAATATTGAAATACTGAAAAGGACTAAGTACTGATTATATTGAATTTTGAAAAACTATCTTCTAAATTATAACTCATGGAGAAGTGATACTAATTCTAGAAGATGCAAAGTGACCCTAATTTCTTTCATTCACTAAAATAAATTTAAAGCATAAGGTAACATTTACATTGTTACATTTGTATAAGTTGTTACATTTAATATAACAACTTATAACAATGTAACAATCTAAATGTCACCTTATATTTAATATTTATTTTAGTAAACATGTAATATGCCTTTCAATTGTTCAACTTTTCCTACTTCAAACACTTGCACAACATAATAATATTGCATATGCATTATAGCGTGTATGTGTTTTAGCACTTATGCACTTTAAGTTTGGTTATAATTAAACCTAAATCACAAAAACGCATGTGTTTTTGTTAAAATCACATTTTCACAAAAAAAGTTTCCATTTTTGGCTCCCCAACTTTCTAAACTTACTCCATAGTCGGTTGTGATCTACAAAGAAAAATTCTAAAGATTTAGGGCCTTCTCCCAAATATTTATCCAAGTCCAAGGTATTTTGAAAGATAGTTGAGTGAATGGATCTAACAAAATTAGGGATTTTCTTGCCTTTTACTATAATGATCAAATAATATTCCACAACAATAATTATTCAAAAGCTACCCTCATAAACTTAGGTGTTTTTTAAGACTAATGTTTATAAAAAATTAAGTGACTAAGCCCCCCTTGAGGGACTCATAATGCTTTTAAACACTAATGTTTATAAAAAATTAAGTGTCTAAGCCCCCTTAAGGGACTCATAAAGTCCACCAGAGATAGAATAAAAACTCACCGTTCAATCATAAGAAAGAAGGGACGGTTTAAAAAATAACACACAAGAGGCACCACAATGGTAAATGCACATTTAGATTGCAAGGTACTAGCTTACCAACCAAGATCAATCAAGAAGATTATGCAAACCAAAGGATCTTACCAATGTCATAAAGCATGAAAAAATCCAAACAAGTATCATAACACCAAGAGAAAAACTTTCCTACACAAAGGAACACAAAATGAAGACAATGCAATACAATCATAAGACAAAACCTGTACTAAAAAAGTAACCAAATGCTAGATACAACGAGGTGGTGTGTGTATGGTTCTCATTTTCTCTAGCTAGGCTACATGTCTACCATCTAAAATTATGTCCTAGATGATGCTCTCCCTCTAGGCATCACCTTTGTGAGGGGGAATTATGTCTTGCATCCACCTCCCACAAGGAACCAATAGTTAGTTGTGTGATATAAATATGGTAAGCAAAGCTAATAACTACTATGAGACCAAATTTGTAATAAAATGTAGTTCAAAAGATACCATAAATGCCAATTGCTTTCAAAAACATTGTATAAGCAATGTTAACCAAATAATAAAACATCAACATATTAAACATCGTCATGATATAGAAGTAGATATGCATCACAACTAATTATTTAAATGATATATATATATTTTTTAGTTTGGTTTTAAAAATGGGATGTGATAGGTCTAAGTAGCATCACACTAGCTGATCCTAGCTATTTTCTGAAACATCTTATATCGGCACCAAATTTTTGGGTTTTCTCTAGGACTACTTTTGGACCTTTTTTCCTCCTTTGACATCACACGAGTGAGTCATTATGTAGGTATTTCATTATGAACTCTTCTTGTAAAATTCCAAGCATTTAATCCACTTTAATTCCTACAATCATGTATGTGTTTATTTTCATTTTATTAGATTATGTTTAGGTCTTAATTAGTGTAGTGTCCCTTGACCTAATCCACTATACCAAACTACATGAGAAAGACTGCAATATCTCCCTATCCCATTAGTGTGGTGCCTATTACACCCTTAGTAATGCATGAAACTAACATAAACTTAACCACATTAAAAATGATAGTGGTTTTAGGTCAACATACCTACTCATGACCTTACACAAGGTTTAACCCATGGGTGGAGGAACCACAATTAAAAAAAAACATTACAAAATGCCTTAGACTTGTATAGTTATTTTAATACCTTGCATAAGGTTTAAAATTATTTAACGTTTTTTTATTGTTTTAGATATATAAGGATTAAGAGGTCAGATTAGCCTTATCAAATAGGTGAATAAAACTATTCTAAAGCAGGCCAATTAAATTAATTTAGATAACACAATATATTGAATCTAAAAAATTAATGAATATAGAAAGTACAATGCCGATTGATATTCTAATAGTTGCAACACAAAGAAAAGATCATACTTAGCTTATTTGTAGATGTGTAGGTGGATTTGAGATGTACAGATGTAGGAACAAGTAGATTGATGCTCAGAATCTTGTTGTCAAATTCTAGGAATAGTATTTCTTGAGGTCTAAACACTATCATCAACATGTGAACACTAGCATCGACACTTATATCCATGGCTTGATGCTTCTATCATGTCTATAATATTTGATATATTCATAAGCAACCACCTAGACCTGTTATGAGTTTTGTCACATTTTTTTGATATATTTATATTGTGTGCATAGGCTCTGTATGATTGTATATAGATCAAACAGTAATTCTTCACCTTAGGTCATGTCACCTTTCCAAAAATGGGTTAGTGGGCTCATGAAGATGAGCTGACCTCAAGGACCCATTTGTTAATGATTATTATCTACATAGCCAATACTCCAAAGAGGGTTTTAGACATATGTAGTTCTCCCTTGAGTGTGGGCTTATGTGTGAATGAGGGTGCAATATGTTATATGTAAGGGCATTCAATATTCTAACTTGTAACTTGACAAATACTACTCATGGGCTATCATTTGAATGATTTAGACCTATAATATGACTACTCCTATGACTGACATAGAAATAGGGAAGAATAGGGTAGTATAAATCAATTGTATAATTGATTGAATGAGCTTGAATATGTGTTTGCTTGGTATTTACTATATAGTTAATGAATAGGTTTTGATTTGTATTTATGCCACACTTTTTGAAAATATCTCACAAAAGGGTTAGATAAAACAAATAGGTCGACCCATATGTTTCAAAAAATTTATAATTTGGATAAATTTGGAGGTACATACACTAGATAACAAAATTAGACTCTAGTGTCAACGCTAGTGTCCCTATGTGAATGGTAGTGTCCGACGGGATAGAAAATTGTTAAAGGTCTTTAATTGATAGTACAGGATATAAATCATATTTTAAGCTTGTTATAGTGTACAGGTGATCTAGGTCATCAAAATTATAGGGTCGAACTATGATATAAGTAGTTAGACACAATGAGATGGTGAACATGAACCTTTTAGTAGTAGGAAGGTCTAGAACTGAAGGATAGAGCCCTGATTGGTATTTTTCAAGTGTAAAAGGTTGATATGCTAATAATCAGATTTTAGTATCTACAAAAATATTTAATTGTTAATACCTTGCTTAATATGCCCTTTACACATTATGTTAATCCATACATCTTTAAAAAAATCCTTAGATGTATCTAGGTCATTATAAAGCTAAATAACCAAATCACTAAAGATATTTTTTAATAAGATCCATTATATAATAGCAAGTAATGCCTCAAGGGTTATGATTTGGTAGCATATACCTTGTCAAATATGAAGGTAAATGAACACTTGTAACCATACGAAAAAAAAGGTGTGACCATGTTACAAGAATTCAAATTGATATCAAACAAGTCGTAAGGAGAGAAAACAACTACTCTAAATAAACCACTTAATAAATAATCATGCTTCTGATTATCAAAATCCTGCAACACAAATAAATAATACAATATAACATGTGCAAATATATAAATAATGAAACTACAAAAATAAAGGTCATGAATACATAAGCAAACATCATTATACGAATGACGAAGACAACATAAAAATTAAATAAACATAGAACATAAAGATCACAAAAATATGTCATGTCAAGCCCAAAAGTTTTCATGAAGAAACCCACATAAATATGGGTCATATTTTAACGTATGTATACTTCCCACACATGGTGACCTACAATGTGTGGACACCCCATTTTGGTCGCATTCCCAGCCTAACTGGACTTAAGATTAGTTTCTAACAAATGATGCAAATTAAGCCTAGGAATCAGTGAATGTCCCAATCTCATCCACACATCAAATGTTAGTGCCAAGAATCATGTTGAGGCATCTCTATTTAGGGTATTATCCTTTATGTAATGATAACCTCTCACAGATTCATCCCTAGTCGAATTATGACCTAGTAAATTGACAAATTAGCCTTTGGACCAATTCCTAAAATGCAAAAACCCTAAGAAGAATGAATTAACTAAGTAAATGAAATTAATTGTTTATGTAAAATTTACATGTGCAATTAGTGAATATCAATTTTATAAAAAGTAAATTCCAATAAAAATGATGTCATAATGATGTCATCATCCTCAAAGTCAAGGAATTAAAAATATCTTCATTAAAGCATTAATTTTAGAAATGGAAAGCCATGCTTAATAAATAGAATCTCTATCCCAAATATTAATTGTTTGATTCTAACTACAGTTAAATCTAACCTAATTACACATGAGTAGGGTTAGTTTTGAAACTTATAAATAAAAGTGCCAAGGCCATTATTTTAAAAAGCTCTCAAGCTGAAGTTCTAATGCTAAATTATCAAGAGATAACTTCACCTGCCAAAGGTGGACAAGGAGAGGTGTTGCCCACAAGGCAAATGTATTGACCAAAAGACTCCATTTCACACATAAGTTGAGCAAGCCAACTACCTCACAAGTGAATTTAGAGATATAAGGAGGGTAAAAGGGAATTTCCCTTTTATTTTCTAGTTGTGTTTTGATTTATTCTTATTATTTATGCTCCCCCAGGTATCTAGGCTTGGGAATGCTTTGTCTTATGATTATTCTTGATGTTTATTATACTAACAAGTGACTAATGCAACTCCTTGGATTTCTTGCTACATAATGGCATGCCTTGTGGGACCACTCACCCTACAAGCACTAAGAGAATAATATTGGACCTTTAAAATCTATGAAATGTTCACTTATAGCTTTAGTTTTTATATTTTTTACCTTAAAAGTTCATTTTCCTGTGTTTTGTTGTCAATTATGTTCTTTAGGAAACAACAACTTTGCCCCCTGCATTAGAATGACTTCACCCCTACATTTTGGTGACTTCAACATGCGGCATAGCTTATGGAAATAAGAACTTCATTAGAAGCAAATGATGACTTCATCCCCCGTGAATGATGACTACTCGACTGCTTGATTGTGTCACTCAATTGCTCGATTATGTTGTTTGATTGTTCATTAGTTTATAGGAAAACCCTCTTCAAACCATCACCTGGTAGCTTTTCCATTTCTAGGTACCTTTTCCATCGTCTAGTAGCTTTTTTATCGCCTAACAACTTTTTTACCACTTGATAGCTTTGTCATCGACCAACAGCATCACCATCGCTCAATAAGAATCAACGTTGACCGATGACATCACCATCGACCAACAACATCACCATTGCTCGATAGCTTTCCTACCCTGTGTCAAAAACTTGAGAGCTTCAAAGGTGATTTTTTTTTTTGGACTAACCTATTTAAACAAACACAATTGAATCCTCTAACATTAAAAATCACTTTAAAAAATCATTCACACTTATCTTTTTGGTGTATAAAACTTGAACAAAATAATTTACTTTTTATTTTTCAAAGTTACAAGTTCAAACACACCAAGGGCCAAACTTCATTTCACATTTCGTTAAGTGCTCTTAAAAAAAATAGAAATATTAGATTAGTGTTCCTAAGAGCTTTTATTTTTTTGTTTTTTTACAAAAGTACTTAGTTTCTTTTTCTAGATTAGTTTCATTTTTAGCAAAACTTTGCATGTATGCTTCCCCCCCATCGCCTTTAGGGAACTTAAGTGATCAAAATTGCATCATTTTTGCTTATTTGGTTGAGTTGTA
The DNA here is from genome assembly GCA_037957365.1 of Torreya grandis. NCBI lineage: Eukaryota > Viridiplantae > Streptophyta > Pinopsida > Cupressales > Taxaceae > Torreya > Torreya grandis. The sequence goes on from JARHVA010000153.1 coordinate 942,246, forward strand.
AAATTGAATAAAAGTCATGTATACTCTCCCTAAGCTCCGATTGGCTTGGGTGACTCAGAAATGACCCTAAAGTTCTTTCATTTTCATTTATTTCTTTTTTAGCATTATCTTGTGAGTGGAAGTTCATAGCCTCCTCACAAGTTCTCTAGGGCTTTGAAAAAGTGTTTCATCTCCCAACATTGTTTTAACCCTATTATATGATAGGATATACAAATTAGGCAAACCGTTGGATGGGATAGTGGTGAACGATTAGCCTGAACATCCAAATAGGTACCCGGGCCATGTGGTAGCCAGACATTAAAATTCACTAAGAATTACATAGATGAATCCATTATGCAAAGGACTAGGCCAATGCATAACAAGCTAGGCGATTTAGACACTTTTAACATGATTACTCCCTCGTGTTATCCACATGTGTGGAACATCTAGAACGCTTTCAAAAATTTAAGATTTAGATCAACCCCCATTTGTCATGGAATATCCATCCAAATGTCGAATTACTTTAGCACTATAATTTATTTCCATGTACCAATGCTTCAGAGACAAAGGGGGGCCTAAAAACTCTACCTACATGTGCTTTTAATTTTTTGGATTAACAATGAATTCTTTTTTAGAATTGGTAAGTCAGTTGAAACTTTGGCGAAGACTATACAACCTTGTTCGTTTTTAGGGTAGGGCGTGCATTTAGGTGTTTTTCTTATTCTTTTACTTGTATTTGTTTTAGGGTCTAAATTGTTTTTTGTGTCAAAATTGAGTCAAAAATCTTCAACACAAAACACATGTTGCATGCACCACTTTAAGTCAAGAAGTGTTGCGTTATTGAAATCATTCCAACCATTTATCTTAGATATTTTCAAAACCACATTTTGTGCCTTTGTTTATAGAGATGTTATTTTGTTGTCGAATTTATTCCAAGATGTATTTACCTTTGTTCAAAACTAAGTCTGAAACTATTTGTGTGACTTTATTCCAATAGTGTCATTATGCTACCCGTTTGAGTCTAGGTCATTATCCATTTGAAAATCCAAGTCTTTAAAAATATCATTTGAAATCTATCTTTTGAAGTTAGATCTAAAATAATTGGTTTACGCTTGAGTCTTGTTCACAGCTTGAGCTTGAGTGATTCACCTTTCTATCTTTAGATCATGTAACTTGGATGGATTTTTAGTTTGATTTTTCAATACCTTTGCCTAGATACCAAGTTTATTTTTACAACATCTTACCTTGATTCCAAGTTTCTATTTTAGACCAAGTATGCAATCTGTGTCAAATCAAGATTCATAGACTTAAGAGTGTTTCAAAATTTGCATTCCTAGATCAAGTTTGTTGCCAATGACCTAGTTAAAAGTTTGTTTTCAAGACCTATTTCACTTTGTCTAGATCAAGTGTGTCAAACCATTTACCTTAGAGTTGGCATTTTTTTAAAGTTTTTACCTCGACCATTTAGTTTTCAAGATGAGCTTTGTGATGTTGGCTAAAGATCTAATGTTTTTTTTACTGCTTTATACCTAGTTGGTTTGTTTCCAAGTCTAGCATTATGACATTGGCTAAAGACCTAACACCTTTTGTTTTATTAGACCTATATTAAGTTTGTTTGAAGCACCATGCCAAAGACTGATTTCATGTGCCTAGTTCTAGACCTTAGTTTGTTTGTGTAGTTCAAGATCTCACATTTCTCATTCCAAGTTTCAAGTTTGTTTAGAACACTTTGCCAAGACTAAGATCCAAGTTTGATGTTTGTTGATTGTTTGTTCCAAGTACCTTAGAGTGATAGTGATATTTCAGACCGAGTTAAATCGATTGTTAGTTTTTAAGAAGAGATCCTTTCTGGACCAAGTTTAAACCATTTGCAATGATAGATCGAGTTTCCTTTCTAGGCTAAGTTTTAAGACATTTATCAAGATGACCAATCTTTTTAGACCATGTTTCGAGTAGTTGTGAGCATTAGACCTTTTCTTCGAGAGGCATTCATCGTAGATTCAGACATGCATCGTTATACATGTAGTGTGACAATGTATAATCCAGATTGTGAAAATGTAGTCATGAATGACTCCTTCATTCAAGATCCATATGGTGATGACATAGTTTATGATATGGATCCATATCCCTCTTATACGAATCAATATATTGAACAAGGGTAGGACCCATTGGCACAATACCCAGTTAATACACCTCTTTATCTAGGGTAAGGGTAAGATTAAATGACTCAATATCTTGCTAATGTGCCACCTATCATTGAACAAGTCCAATAGCAGCCCTACTTCTAACCATGCCAACAAGTTATGACCTGTACTTATTTGATCGTCACTTGCTTGAAAATAAGGACAAGATTTTAGTTAGAGCTGTCTAAGTAGGATCAAAATTCTTGACAGACTTTCCCTGTTAAAGTGTACCTAGTTTAGTTAGAACGCCTAGAAATTCACCTCAAGTCATACCAATTGAGTAGGCCTCAACTAGTTACCATCAAGCACTCATGCCATTGCCTAATCAAGATCTTAATATGCTTTCACAAAGAAAGGGTCCAACGGTAGACCAATTCACATAGATGTAATAAGTGTATCAGATGTATCTTAATTTAATGCATAATTTTTAAGCTATGGTCATTTCAAATACCCCACTTATGGAGCTAGCTCCTTCAACATGGATACAAGTTGATTCATTGAGACATGCAAACTTGAACGTGTACCCCTTTTTCCAAAATACATCTATTGGTGACATGTTCAATGTCCTAGTCATTGAGGAAGTGATTATGGATTATACTCAAGACCATTTTCAAAACATAGTGGATCACACACAAGTGTATTCTAATTTGAACCAAGGTGGGTTGAGTGCACCACAAAAAAATTTACAACAAGAAGTGCCTCTTACCAATACTATGAGTGGTTTGTAACAACATGGGGTAAGCGTAGCTAGTTACCAACTACAATAGGCTACTCCCACCCATCATCCAATAGCTTCTTTGAACATGTAACAGTAAGGGTAAGTAGTCAGGCATAAACCAACACCCTACCCCAATAAGAGGTGAATGTTAGCCCGCATCAATAGGTGCTGACTAATATTACACAACCACATATGCAAACCAATGTGCCACCACAACAAATGGTCAGTTCCTCATATACATTGTCTAATCAATAATGTATTCCTATTGGTCAACAATAGATGCCTAACACCCAATAAATGCCCAATTTATAATAGGTGTTTATGCAACAATGAGGTCCCAACATATAATAGGTACATATTAGGCAACATTTAACTTTTACCTAATGTGTACCTCATATACAACAAGGACCCAACATGCCACATATCCAACAACAAGGCTTTAGTCAACAACATGTATGATTTATATAATAGGGTTCAACTAGTCAACAGTAAGTTCCTACTCAAACCCAGCAAGAACAATACCTTCCACCTAGCCATATACTTCTATCACACCCACAATTACCTCTAACTCAAAGCCATATTCCAAACCCTAACCAAAATGTTTATTAGTAATGCATGCCATACCAACAAGGTAATCCTAATGCACAGATGTATGTTCCTAGTCGATTGGTTCAACAAACCAACATTTTACAATCCCCCGTTCCCCCATTGTACCTCAGTCAAGGTAATCCACCTTTGACCACCCAACCAAAACCACAACCAGTTGTGCCATCTACCTTCTTATCCCAAGAACTATAGTAAATGAAGGATGCAATTGCTACCATTCAAACATGAAAACAGACTAAGAAGTTCAAATTAAAGGACGTGTGTTCATATCCATTTAACATGGATTACCTCCAAATACCATTTCCTCCAAGATATGAGCCATCAAAATTTGATAAATGCAAGGGCAAAGGAAACCCTAGAGAGCATTTAAAAGAGTTATTTGTCACTTGCCAGCTCGTGGCCTATAGTGACATCTACCTTCATCTTCTTTTTCCTCAATGTTTAGTTGGATAGGCCTTGGAGTGACTTCTTAAGTTACCAAAGAATTTGGTTTCTAATTTTGATGATCTTTCGAATAAATTTGTACAACATTTCTCGTATAATCTCGAGCATGAGATTTTGGTAGTTGATTTGAGTCAGGACAAATAAAAGGTTAGTGAGAGCTTTGAAATTTACTTGCAACTGTGGAGAGTGTTTGTTATCTACTTCACCCATAATTTACCAGATAAACAATTGCCAACTATGTTTACCAAAATTTTTCACAGTGATATATCTTATCATTTGGAGCTTCAGTGTGCTCACACGTTCAAGGATGTCATTGAGAAAGGTATATAGATTGAAAAGGCCCTTATTAATAAAGGGATTATCCAATTATCTTTTTTGAATCAAAAATAAAACAAAAAAAAAGCCAAAACCAAAATTCAATCCCAATTCGGAACCCTAACCCAGTTCAAACACAAGCATCTACACCTGCTTAGGCTAATAGCTATGAGAAACCTAAACTGTATGATCGAAATAAGAATTTTATTGGTAATGGAGTCACTAAGTTGCATCATGTCCAAATGGTACAAACACCATATGTTTAACCTATGTTACAATTGCAACTTATTTCACAAATGTAGCCTATGTCTTAACCATGGCTAGCTCTTTAAATACAACTACCTCTGTGCATGCAGGCACCTCAGCCACCACCTTTGCAATACCATCCGTCAAGAACAAGACCCAATGTTAGAGTCTTCAGTGACCTTGGTGAGCCTTTTGAAGTAGTGTTTCACAAGTTAGCTACAACCAATATGTTTAGTTGGTCGATTCCAAAGCACTTACCTGAAGGTATACCTTATCTAGATTGGTATAAATAACATGAATTATATGAAAACCACCATATTCATAGACATTATATATGTTTTTTTGTGTAGCTGAAGGACCCTATTTAGAATATGTTGGAAAATGGAGAAATCTAATTGGATAATGAGGGTTCTATGTCCAATCAAAATTTGGGTATCTATCGAGACCCATTTCAACAACATAACAATATCAATCAGAATCAGAACCAACAACAAAAACAATAAATCTAACCCTAAAATGGATGAAACCAAGGCCAAAATGACCCCAATAACTAACAAACCTATTACACAGTTGCACATGATTACAATAGAGTTGCAAGTCGTATTGCAGGTGGTCATGTCTCTACCATTACCATCAACCCTAGACTGAATGCCAATAGACCAAGACCTTTACCTTAAAATGTCTATCAGTCACCTTCTATTGGTAATCCTTCCTTGATCTATGATTGCAGCCAAGTGCAAAAATTATAAAGTATTACCCTCTCAGGGCTCTATATCGATAATCCTTCTTTGGTTCATGACTGCAACCAAGTGTATCAACAATCAAGAATTACCATCCTAGGCCCCTCTCCATCTTCTCCTTGTTACAATGGTTCTTTACCCAATTTGGATTGCACAATCACAACTTTCCAGACTAAAGTAACCATCCTTGACCCACCACAACCTTATACTAATGAGCTAATTCAACCCACTATACCAACAATGAGCAAACTAGTTACCATTGTTAAAGAGAAAATGTATGATATTAAGGAACAACTGTAAAAGACACTCACACAAATTTCTATTTTGGATTTGTTGCACATGTCTACCATCCACAAGAGTATCCTTGCTTAATTATTGAGCTAGTCTCAAGTGCTTAATGACATTATGCCAAACAAATATAAGCTTTAGTTGGACATCTAACCCCAGGCTAGCAATTTACCTTTGACCAAAGTGATATGTCATCCCTCAGATCTCTCCATAATAACCCATTATACATTAAAGTTGTTATAATGCAACATAAATTTAAACGTGCCTCATAGATAATGGATTAGGGCTTAATATTGTGTCTCTGAAGTTAGTCAAGTATCTAGGATATACAACTGCTAACCTTCAACCAAAAACCATTACTATCAAGGCCTATGACAATAAAGAGCAAGAATCATAAGGAACTATCAGTTTGATAGTGGTCATTGGGCCATTGACCCATGACATACTTTTCCATGTGCTAGACCTAGCTTTATCATATATTTTTATTTTGGGTAGACCATGGATACATAAAATCTGTGCAATACCTTCAACCTTGCACTAGTGTATCAAGTTTCCTCACTTTGGGATGGAAATAACTATCCATGGGGACTTACAACTATATCAATACTGAAAGCATTTGGAGGCCAAGTATGATAGTTATAATTACCATTTTATCCTAGACCTAGTACCAAAGAAGGACAAAGACAAGGACATACTTGTTGAATTTCTAGAGACCAATTGCATAGACCCCGATAACCTTGCCTCAACTTCACATATACTTTTTATTGAAAATTTTAATCATTTTACCATTTTTGACAATGGTACAAGAGAGTAATTTACCCATGATACCTTCCATATAGCAACTTCTACAAAACCCAAGATTTATGAAAGGCCCAAAGCTAAGTCAATCAGCATGGAATGGTGACAAAGGGGAAAAGGAAAGCTTCATAGTCCAATGCCTATTATTTTCACACTAGCCACCAGCCAAGAGCAAGACCCACTAGCCGAAGACAATTCTTGCTTATACAATGATAGTTTAGTTAATTGTTTCCAAAGAAAAAAGTATCCCATATGTAATAGGATTATGGATAACCAAGCTTATGAAGGCAGAGGCCTAGGGGCAAACCAACAAGGTAATATTGAGCCAATCTCTATAACCATGTACAAAAAAATACATGGTCTTGGATTTAAACCTCCTGGGGGTGACCCCACCAATCTAATTCAAGTTCCTGTATCAACAACTAGTGATGATGATGTCAACATCAATGCATATTTTGATCATAGCATATATGAATACCTAGCCAATACAAACTTATTTGACCCATATAACATTTGTACCATCACGTCAGTGATCTACCAATCCCCACTTACCCTTTATCACCCTCAACTTATAAACTGGGACCAACAAGAATCCATAGTACCTCTAGATGAGTTTGAGAATGATAAGGATTGATTATGCCTTGGGCCACTTCTATCCCAATATGATGAGCATGAGAAGGAACATATAGTGTAATATCTAAGCCATACGCTCATAACATATAAACATAATTATATGCCAATTGAAAAAAAATTATTTAGCTATGGTTTTTGCATCCTAGAAGCTACGTCATTAGATGCTCAACAACAAGACCATAGTCATTGTGAAAGTAGATCTGCTCAAGTATATACTAACAAAAACAACTTTACAAGGTAGCATGGCTAAGTGGATCATGCTTCTAAGTGAGTTTGAGATTGAAAATGTTAATCAAAAGGCCATTAATTGACAAGTACTTGTAGATCAAGTTGTTGGAGCTCCCATATTAGATACTCGTCCACTTACCTTTGCATTTCTAGATGAGTACATTATGACCATAGTAAAAACATACCCTGAAGAGCAGCCATGGAAATTGTATTTTTATGGTTTTTTCACATCACATGGATCAGGAGTTGGATTGTTATTTTTAATACCATAGGTAAATCTCAGTCCCAAATCATTTTGTATCATCTTTCCTTGTACTAATAACATGGTTAAGTATGAATCACTCATTGTAAGTCTTCGTCAAGTGGTACAATGGAACATTCAACATCTCTTGGTTTATGGTGAATCACATGTTATCATTAATTAGTTTACAGACCAATTCCAGACCAAAGATGACAAGTTGGCAACTTATAAATCCATGGTGGACATTCTCAAGCAGTAGATTACTCACATCCAATTTTAGCACACACCTTGGGCCAATAACAAGACAATAGATGCCATGGCTATAATTGGTTATTTAATCCACAACACAAACAAGGAAAGAGACTACTAACTTCTCATTGAACATCTTCTAGTGCCTGCTCACGAACCCTCAGTCATTGAAATGATATATGATATTATTGGTCCCAACTTTATTTGGTATTTTGAATTATACAATTACCTTCATGACCAATTCCTTCCACCTAATCTTTCACGTAAGCAACAAAAAACGTTCACACACCAATCCTCTTACTATACCTTACTCATAATTACACTTTATTGAAGAAGGTTTGATAAAACTTTGATTCATTGTTTAACTTAGACATAATATGGATTAACATTGAGGGAAGTTCATGAAGGATTTTGTGGGGCCCACACCAATGGGGTATTCCTTACCAAAAATCTCCTACATATTGGTTATTACTGGATGACCATGGAAGCAGATGTAGTTGTTTATGTTAAATGATGTAAACAATGTTAGAGGCATGCAAATTTGATCCATGCCCTAACCAAAACACTAAAGCTAGTGACCACACCATGGATGTTTTCAATGTGGGGATTCAATCTCATAAGGAAGATTATCCTTACCTCCTCAAATGGACATAAACATATCCTTACCACCACTGAGTACTTCACTAAGTGGGTTGAAGTTATACCCTCACTTACATGATATGAAAACAAATTTTCAAATTCATCTTCAACCATCTCATTTATCACTATGGGATCCCATCTGACATTATATCTGATAAAGGCAGTTCATTTTAAAATAAGGATGTCAAATCACTTTGTGTCAAGTTTAATATTACCCAACATTTTTCCACTATATATTACCCATAAGGTAATGTCCAAGTAGAGGCATCTAACAAGACCATTGTCAAAATTATTAAGAAGATTGTCAATGATGCAAGTCATGATTGGCATTGATAAATCTTCTACACCCTCTAGGCCTATTGTACTAATTACTTCACTCCAACATGAACCACACCATACTCCCTTGTTCATGGCACTAAGGCCATTATTCCCATCGAGGCTGAGTTTCCTTCTCTTTGCATTTCATTGAAACATATCCTTGATAATGAGGATTATAGAGTAGCTCATCTACAAGAGCTATAACTACTGGACAACAAACACATGGCCACTTTAAATAACCTTCAAGCATACCAGAATCAATTACATGGCCAATATAACAGGTTTGTGAAGCACAAATATTTTGATCTTGGCGATCTTGTCCTTAAAGAAAACTCAAAGAATACCACTGCCGATAAAAATAAGAAAGGCAAGTTCAAGCCTAATTGGATAAGTCCTTATGTGATTAGTGTTAATTATTGCTTTGGATCATATAGGTTGGCTACGATAGAAGGAGATGAACTTTATGAACCCATGAACATAATACATCTCAAGCATTATTTCACTTGAGAAACCTGAGGTATTGTCTATGAGGATTATTTAAGTTATACCATAATATCACCTTCCTTGTACCATATTGTCTATTGTTCCTCCCATTCCTTCCCTATTGGTTAAAGTGTTTACCCTCCCATACCCACCATTTTTGACCTTGGTTATGATCCATTCATACTTTGAGTACCTTCAATGATTCGATTTAGATGAAGTTTCAGTGGTTGATTCAGTCTGGTGATTTGTTGAGCACATTCTTTCATAAAGAGATAGTATTTTGGGGCAGTATGATAGTGGTTTGGAAATTTTATCCTTCATTATTGTCACATTCTATCTTATTTCCTGTGCTATTGATTCTAACTGCCTTTGGGAAAATTAGTATCATAAACCCTTGCCATTGTTTCCTATAGCCTAGGAGCAACCCATTTTACCCACACTTTGCATCACCTTGCCATCACTATTACATTACCATTTACCTATTCATGAACTTGTTATTACCTAGTCAGATCCTCCACTATAAGCAAGAACTAAATTGACTTGAGGTCCTTTAGGAGTATGTAGGCATGCTTAATTTACATTGAGGTCAGTTTGATCACCCTTTTTCTCAGCTCTCACCATTTTACGAGTGATTTAAGTGACACTCTCACTATTTTGTAAGCAATTTTAGTAAAATGCTCTCATCATTTTATGAGTCATTTTTATGTGCATTGTGCATTTGAACTTTATGCATTGATGACCACTTGGTTTTTCCTAATGCTCTTGTCATTTGTTAAGCACGTTAAGTAGCACTCTTTCCATTTTACAAGTACCTTAAGCCATGCTCTCACCATTTTATGAGTTATCCCATTCTATGTCTTGTAATTCTCTATTGAGTTGAGATGCCTAGAAAAACCCCAAAACATGCACGCCTTCAACATTAGGCCATTCAGATTGTATCCATGCCACTCAGGACGTGTATCTCCTAGTTGGAAGGTGTAGTTGAAACATGCAATTAGATATTGCCATGACCATTTCCATTTGTCTATTACATTTTTTGATAGTATTTCATCCCATTCCTAGGAGACCTACATTTGGCCTGAAGTCCATGTTGGACCTTGTGTCCATGGGAGTATGTAAGCAATGTCTAATTGCCTCATTTATTTAGAGTTAGCTTGGCAAGTTTCGGTGATTGATTTCATTCACCATTCTATTGGATCATTCATTCCTCTAGGTTTGTCTCCAAAATGCTCTCACCATTTTGTGAGTTATTTATGATCTTGTCATTTTATAATTTATTTATGCTCTCATTATTTTTCGAGCCTATTCTCATCCTTAGCTTTAGATGTAGTAAACATTATGAACCAAGTTCATTTGTGGGCACTCGTCTCTTATCTTTTAGTATGTTTTTAGCCTAAACCATACTCTTATCATTTCATGAGTTTTTTTGTGTTTTATGCTTTCATGATTTTGAGCACGCCTCCCCGCTTTACTCTACGCTCTCATCATTTTTCAATCCCATTGCCACTTTTTTCTCTAAGTAATTTATTTTTCTTATCACCATTTTCTTCTATCCCATATCCTAGGAGAACTACATTTGGCCTGAAGTTCATATTGGACCTTGTGTCCATGGGATTATGTAGGCAACATCTACTTGCTTGGTGCATCTGGAGTCAGCTCAGCGATGCTTTCCTTAGTCTTCTATTCCCCTCGACTATTTTAATAGTGTTAATCCCTATAGCCTAGGGGCAACCTTTTGTGCCAAGCGTAAAACTTTTATTACACATGCATAAATAGTTAGATTAGTTGTTTATTTTGCATTGATGTAGATTAGTTGTTTGTTCATTTTCATTTGTTTGCTTTAGATTAGTTGTTTGTTTTGAATTCTTATAGATTAATTTTTTAATTATTTGATTTTGATTAGTTATTTTTTAAATTGCTTTAGGTTGGTTGTTTGTTCTTTTGTTTGATGCAGATTAATTATTGGAGTTAGATTCATTGTTTGTACATTATGCCTTAGCTTAGGTTGTCTATTGATTTTGCTTGAACTCATTTGTTTAGTGCATTGCTTTAGCTTAGTTGTTTGTTTCATGCACCTTGGAGTAATTTATTTTTTGCTTTATGTTTTTTTACTTTTGTGTGTTGTGTGTCTAAGGACAATTAGTTTACACTTGAGTCTTACTCATAACTTTGACTTAACTTGTTTACTTTTTGAAGTTATATTGTGTTTTTGTGTTTATCTTCCCCTCGGTTGTCGTAGGATTCTTACATTTTATTTTCATTTGAGTCTTGATCAACCATATCTTGTACTTAAGTTGTGAATTTGTGTTCATTTCTACACTTAGTTTATTGCATTATATTTACTTAGGATTTGATAGTTCATATCTTACACCTAAGTGGTTTATATTTTGAATTTAAATTGAGTTTTCTATGCTTGGGATACACATTTTTATTATAGTTTTTTATAACTATGATACCTAATATCACAAGTTATAGCAAAAATTAAGGCAATGGATCTATCAAACAATGTAGTAGGCAGTACTTCTCCTTGTTCACAACTGGCATATCCCAAACATCACCCAAACATAGAGTAATAAAATCACAAATGAATAATAATCACTGCTAGTTAGAATGTGCATCTTTGACTAGTAGGTAGCCCAAATTCATGCCTATCCTCTATGCCAACTTATTGTTAATTCATGAGTATGGATTCACTACGTAAGTTCCCTTTACCTATTTTCCATAACAGGGTAGATAATTTAGACCTTCACTGATCATATCCACCCTACTGGGGCAAAGTAAAATTATATCACGCTTGCATTTGCCCAACTGGGGCATTTTATCTATGCCAATGATTATAATCACCTTTGGGTAAATCATTATTTTCACCCATATCTACTGGGGCAAATAACTTTACCACTGATTATAACCGCCTTTGGCCAAATCAATATTTTCCACTCCCATTACCTATAGATCGTGTCATTTTCTTCTTTTTGAGGGAATGTTTGATGACACTATTTACTATATGATCCCTCAAGGGGGCATCTATGGTTCATCCATCACCCTCTAGGGCATCAACCAAGACATTAATGACTTTTTCATTCTTTGAGAAGATGTTACTATGCATGTGTCTTGCAATTCCTTCCCAAATAGGGGCAAAATGTAGACACTCTATTTTGGCTACATTTTCAACCTAACTGGACTTCAATTGGTTTCTAGCAAACGATGTAAATTAAGCCTATGAATCACTAAATATCCCAATTTCATCTGCACATCATATGTTAGTGCCCAAAATTATATTGAGGCATCCCTATTTAGGGTATTATCCTGTACGCAATGATAACCTTCTACAGATTCATCCTTAATCAAATTGTGACCTAGTAAATTGACAAATTAGCCTTTGGACCCATTAAGTGGGGCACTAAAGCAATTCCTAAAATGAAAAAAACCTAAGCAGAATGAATTAACAAAAAAAGGCAATTAATTGCTTAGGTGAAATTTCCATGTGCAATTAGTTAATATCAATTTTTTAAAAAGGAAATTCTAATAAAAATAAAGTCATGATGATGTTATCATCCTCAAAGTCAAAGAATTGAAAATATCTCTATTAAAGCATTAAATTCAGAAATGAAAAGCTATGCTTGATAAATAGGATATCTATCCCAAATATTAATTGCTTGTCCCATCCTAAACCTAACCACGGTTAAATCTAACCTAGCTACACATGATTTAGGGTGAGTTTTGGAGTCTATAAGTACAAGTGCCAAGTCCATTGTTTAAAAAACCTCTCAAGCCAAAGTTATAATGCTAAATTGTTAAGAGATAGCTTCACATGCCAAGCCAAACTAAGCCAAAGGTGGACAAGTAGAGGTGTTTCCCACAAGGTAAATGCACTGACCAAAAGACTCCATTGCACACATAATCCGAGCAATCCATCTTCCCAACAAGCTAATTTGGAGCTAAAATGAAGGTAGAAGGAACTTTCTCTTTGGTTTTCTAGTTGTGTTTAGATTTGTTATTATTATTTATGCTCCCTCAAGTATATAGGCTTGGGAATGCTTTGTATTATGCTTGTGTTGATGTTTATTCTACTAACAAGTGAATAATGCAACCCCTTGGATTCCTTGCTACACAATGTTCCAAATTTCTATTATGCTTTATCACATGAAAATTTTGGCATGGTTACCATTGTAATGCAGTCACTTGGTTGTCACAATGCCCATGCCAACCATACATGCACTAACTAACCCAATGTGACCTAGATGGCTTACATGACCTATAAAAACCTATTAGGACCCATGGCCCTTGCAATGTTCAAGATCACAATTAATATGGGAAGGACTCTCACGTGGTCTAGGGTTGAATGCATACACTCAATGAGGTTCGAATGAAACCCTATGAATTTTTAACCACGCAAAGGGCTTGAATTCACAACTTAAGTCATAACTGGAATCCGATTCCAAGTTGAGTTTCTTTTTCAAAAAAAACTTAAGAAAATTTAACAAGGTCTCATATGACCTCAAGGTGACTATAAAATATATTAGGCTAGCCATTAAAGAATGGATCACTCATTCTCCACCATTGGATTTGGGCCATCGCCATCGATAGATTGTCCTAGATCACTAAATCCCTAAATATCCTTATAGATGCCTATAAATTCCCTCTCATTCAATCAAAAATGAGAAAAGGCTCTTAAAAAAAGGCATTGAGGTTTGGGAGAGAAAGAAAAACTTCTAATCCTTCTCATTCATACATTGAAACCCTAGTCAACCACCCTTGATAGGGCCACATGAAGAAACATGCCATTCAAAGAAATCTATTAATTATACCTCAACGACTACAATGCAACGTTGGGTGAAGGTGCCATTTTTTCAAGATAACTTGTAGGAAAGCTTAGGGGCAATATTGGAGATTGGAGCTTAAATCCTTGGTCCACATACCTGTAATATGTAACTTTGACTATAAACAAAACCATTTAAATTTGATTATGCAAATGCATAAATGCTAGTAAAAAGTGCAAATTAAATCTTGATTAATTAAAACTCAAATTGTAGCCTTGTACATGAGAACCATAAGTCTTTTCCTTCAGCTAAAACTAGCTTACCATTTAGAGTAAGAAAAAGAAACATATAAAAGTGAAAATAAGACATTGGCTGGGAATCACGACCTTCTTGACAAGGTCATTTACTATAAAAAGTGTATGTAATACTTAACTTATTGAAAGAACAGATCATTGTGTTACAAAATGTGAAGGGTTGTGTTAGAGAGGTACAAACTTTTGGTGTTTATTAAGCAAAAAAAATGTATAGGATCCATCTACATGACCAAGTAAATAGGCCTTACTATAGGGTTTAGGTTATTAGTGTGATGATTGCTAGACATATAGGGGATTCTAGTGCTCCCCTTTCAATAAGGTAGCAACCAATGAGGAGGACATTGCTGGACCAAAGTTGTAGTAAGAAGGGTTGCTACGAATGTCGTTCGTGTAGAATGGTATAAAGTGACAAGCTTGCAGTGAGACTTGAACTCAAGATGTTGTGATGTCAATATAGTTAATGAACATTGGTTCTTTATGTGCTTCTTTTGAGCCTTTCTACAAAAATAAAGGGAACTCTTCCACGACTGCCTATTTGTCTTCATACTTTATTCCTCCTTGTTGTTGTCACCTCTCTAAAATTCCTTGAGAAAACATAAAATTTCAGCCATTAAGTGTTCATGAGAAAATGATGATGAGGAAAGACTATGAAGGGTCCAATGTGAAAGGAAAGTGTGCTAATAAGAGCACTATGTAAGCCAATAATCCAAATCTCGAAGAATATGAGAAAAACACTGAAGTACAAGACATATACCAAAATCAGGTGTCTACACCTTTCAACATGCATAGGCATGTAAATAAGACAACCCCTAAGAATAAGAGATATATTAGAAGAGTAATTGTTAATAATAGTTACCCAGGGTTGGACCAGCTTGCTAAGACCAATTTTTTGGGGGTATGATTCGATATTCTATTATAATATCTTTTCATAAATTTTAGTGAGCTAGCTACCAATACACATTGCCAAAGTGATGTAGGCTTTCTGAGCTCCAAAAAATGCTTTGAAGGCCTCCAAAATTTCCATTTACGTTGCATTGAAAATTTTCAAAAAATTGTAACTTTTCGAAAATAAGCCATTACTCTTATCTACTTGTCTTGAGTCATTAACTAGATCAACCTTCCTTGCCCATTGTGCGTTGTATGGCATGCTAATAGGGTCTAAATCTAATTTCGATAAGCCTATTAATACACATATAGAATAATGAATGAATTGAAGGAATCCATCTAGAGACGAATTGTGAAAGTGCAAGAATAGTTAATTCAAACATTTAAAGCAAAATTCAAGGAAATATGAAGATTTATTTCTTTCCCATACACTAACTTTAGCATGAAAATTCATACAGAATTAGGCCCTACATTCATTAGTCTGTCTCTTGAACATGCATTATGCTTCTTATGTTGATTGTGAAGTTTGTACAAGTAACTTAGGGGCCAAATAATAATTGAGGGATAACATAGGTCCCCAAATACATCCTCCTTTTTTATTATTATTTATAGATGTTGTTACCATGCTAAAGTTTTGAAAAGGATACTAGATTTGTAAAGATCCACACAATTCTAAAAAAGTGAACGAGGCTTTTTGAGCCCTGAAAATGACAAGCATGATTGCAAATTATATTTCCCATTGATGACAATTACAAGAATAAAAAGTTGACATTTTCATAAAAATGCAATGATAAATCTAAAACAACAATCTTTATTTTCTCTTATATTGTTCGATTTTATTTGACTTGCTAACTAAACCTTCTTTATATTATTTATTTTTTTAATTTATCTCCTTTCAAATATTCTTCTTAAACCGGGGGTAGGTCACCATCCTTAAAGCACTAAATATATAATTAAGATTCAACATCCAACATGCCTTCAAAGTACTCTTAAACCATAACCCAAAAATATTTATGGATGATATAATTATATTTTTTTAAATCTAATTAAATATAATATCCAAAGGTGTCATGGATAGATGTATTGCACGTTGATGTAAAAACCACCTTCCCATGACATTGTCATTAGCACCTCTCTCTTAAATATAGAAAAAGTTGATCTAACGGTCAACAATGCCATCATATCGGATTTGAGCCGTTGATTACAATGGCACCGAAAATTATGTTGTTGAATATAACAAATATATAAGGATGACTAAATGTGGGCCTTATTGATCCCTATTATACACGATCATAAATATTTTATGGTGTAAGCTCATAAAGCCATGTAATTATAATAAAATCATTAACTTAAAATTAAAATTAAAATTGTCGAAAGGTTTTTAGTTTATTTGTGAGGCGGTTGGATTTTTATAAAATACAAATATTCCATATTATAATGGATGAAGACAAAATATATTTTAATATTAAATGAATTAATGTGTTAACACAATTGTTGTTCAATTGAACTTGCAAAATGTTTATTTTGAAATTTTTTATTAAAAAAAATATTGTTTTATTTAGCATTGTTTCCTTAAATAAAGTAGTTTGTTTGTTTGCTTCAAATTATCGCTGTATTTGATCTAGAAGTCATTAGAGGTTGTGCACTCCATAATATAGTGTCATTATGTCTCAAGCACCCCTTTTGTTACAAAATTAGCATGATCTTTTTTTGACTTCCTTTTAGCATTGTCTACCTACCGTTTTCACATTTAAAATGATGCGAGCTAGTTCTTAATTGAGTCATCAATATTTTCACCTTCCTTTTGATTTATGCTTATATACATGTGTAGTTAAATTGATATTATTTCTTCCATTAAAATCGTTTTGTACACATATGGCTATCATGAATCACTCTTACATATTTTTGTGTTTCTTCATTTGTGTTTGAAAACTCTATGTTAATAACCTATTTACTTGTCCACTTGTTATTTTTGTTTCATCCATGTGTTCTTCCTTGTACTTAGCACTTCCTCTACCACCATTTTGGGCCACCAATGAATCTCTGTATTTTGTCTTTTTTAAATAACTTGATATATATTGTTACCTCCAATAAAAAAATATATTTTTCAATAAATAGATTCTTATCTAGAACTAAGTTTTATTTTTTAGGTGACTTGTGATTAGAAAATTTTAAAAGCTCTCTTTCTAAACATATTGTCACCCCAAATTACACATTCATAAAAGACCACCAATATCACAAGCAAATTAAACAAAACTTTTTTAATTTTCCAATCTTTAATTTTACATTTATTTTATAACAAATATAAAAATCTTTTATTTTTTTTATTTTTTAATCTGAAAAATCTTCCAACTAAATTTATTGTAAAAATCGAACTTAAGTTACTTGTCTTCTTCTCTTCTTCTAAAAAAAACTTCCTTTGAATTTTTTATTTATTTATTTTTTTTTATATAACCAAAAAAAATCATGACTTCAATTTTTTTAATAGACCTATATTTTAACATAGCTTTCTCTCAAACTATACGTTATAAGATTATAATTTATATAAAAATAACTTTTCTACATTATTAATTATCAACTTTATATATCAATTGTTCGAATTTATCAATCGAATAAAATAACTTAAATCCATATTTAACACCATAACATTTTCACATTCCTTCCTCATTCTAAATTTCTAATTTTAGGTTTAATTTGACCATAAAACCGATGTTGGGTGTACGAACAAAGAGATGGAAAATGCGAAAATACATGTGTTGAGGATCCTATATTATATTATGTTCGGTGGGATTTTATTTTTTAAACGTTGGAAGCATTTTACCGCCTCTTCAAATTGTTGACTGTCAGGCCTCAGTACCATAAAAAAAGTTCGTTGGAAACAAGGCAAGGATCGAATCTCTGCCCAGTGCGTGGGCAGAGTTGGGCTTGTAACAAAGATCTTTTTTTTACTTTTTAAATTTTTTTTTGGGTTAAGATAAAAACTTGTAGGAGAATATAGGACCGAGAGTGGAGCTTAAATCCCTGGTTGAAATACCGGGAATTGAAAACGAGATCGAATCCCAGTCTTGTGAATCGGAAGCCTTTCCCTCTTTAGAGTATGAAATTTGAAACATAGAAAACTGAAAATCTAGTGCTGCGAAATCATGGCCTGCCTGACAAGTCATTTGGTACAAAAATTGTATTTAATATCCTTGTTGCTGAAAGAAATGGATGTCTGTGCTACAAAAAAATTTGGCGTCCGATGAACAAAAACAATCAGCGTTAAACTGTCATTTAGTATAGGATCCCTCTAAAAAGCAAAGTGAAGTAATCATAAGAAGAGCGTGCCTGTGCACTCTGGCGTGAAGGCCACTACAGGTTTCCTTTGTCAGTCCCTGCAGCTTTGGAGCAGTAAAGAAATCTAAACTAAGCAATGCATGAAAAGTAACGCGGCATGTACGAGCCCTGGAGCAGATCACGCGAATGGAACCGCGACATCATTATCATGGTCAGCCACGCATTTAATGTAGCCGTTTACAATCCCTCGTTTCGACACACTTGGGAGCCCTCGAGTGTCCATCTCAGTGGTGTTTGAAACCTTATAGAGGGGTTTTCTTTTTCTCCTTCAAGGAGTTGTCCCAGATCCAAGTTGTTTTAGCTAAATCAAGTTGTTGGTTTCGGAGAAACACGCTTTTGATTATGCCCAAATGGACTTGTGATTTCAAGGTCACTAACCCTGCTTTCCTTCGGGTGTTTATCTAGATTGAACTCCCTGGCCTTCCAATTCCTCTATGGTCCTTTCTTGAGGATATTGTCCAACGCATAGGGCATTTCTTATTCCATGACCAACCAAGTTCTACTTTGCACGCCCTAATAGGCAAGTATGCATTGAAGTTGATTTGACCAAGGATTTAAAGGAATCCATTGATATTCAAATCAGTGATTAGCGTTGGGTGCATAAACTTGTTTATTTTAATCTTCTTAACACTTATTATCATTGTTAGTCCATTGACCATCAGATCAAAGACTATGGTACCCTCATAGGTCGGTCGAAACCCTCATTTGAACAACTGCAAGTTGAGAAGTCCAAGGTGGTAGAAAAGAATAACAACTAGACGACAATAACCAACGAAAATTCATCATCTAGTAATAAACCTACCCCTCCAGTCACTACTCTCCTTGTAACCAAACATGCTTCTGAGGCGCATAATGTCAACCCACCCCCTGAGACTTAGCATGCCAATGGCCCCACAGAGCCATGTTTTGCAAGTTTTACAACCTCAAATGAGCTCTTCTCATGTTGAGATATCATCTACAAGCGGTTCCTTCTCTAGGTGGTCACTCAGTGCACTTCGTGGTGGTGGAAACTCTCCTCGAGAGGATAATTGGCCTAAGCACCACTAAATTTTGCTTGAAGATTTTGTTTTGCCAAACCAACACAATAGCATTGCATCCCTTGAATATATTGGAGATGGTCAGGGGGAGTTCCTTATGGATGATGTTTCCCAATGAATGCCCTATCTTGGAATGTTCAAGTTCTCACAAAGTCCTCTAGAAAATTATTTATGTGAAATGTTTGTCAACACTTGGGATCTTTAGATTTTGTTTGTTTGCAAGAAGGTAAAACCTTAGGATTTATTTTGCATGCTGCTTTAAAATGCATCTAGTCTGATACTACTCAATTTTCCACCCTGCATTATGACACACATGGTGGTGCCAATATCTGTAGGCACTATTTCTGAATTATATAACACCTCAATCTTGTACACTTGGCAAATACATATCATTAATGTGTTTTCAACTTCTAGACCTTTCATGTTACTAGAAGGCTCGTATACACTATCTTTTTGTGCCTAATTTTTATCTCTTAGTTTGACCAATATCATTTTGTTGACCCATGACTTCTATCTTGCCTATAATGCTATAAACATGCTTATCTTCTACATGCAAGTGAAATAAGATAGATCTAAAACTTATCCTATTGAATAATAGTCAAGCTCAGAGAGGGTAATCAACTAGCAGTTTGCTTAGCTATACTTTATTATATCAGGGTCATGACCAATAATGAAAATGAACTCGTTGTATCTCAATCTATCCCTTGGCCAATGGTGTTTTGAAAGAGGTGGTTGTGGCTTGTAAGAATCAGAAGGATAAATTAGCTCTAGTCTATAAGACTTCTCCTATACATCCAATACCTCCACAAGACAAGTGCTACTACTCCAAGGCAAAAACCTAACCAATGAAACCTCGTATTGATAGTATAAACATATTTGTGGGCTATAATGATGTGTAATTGAATGATCATATATTTAGCAATGAAGTTGAGGGGTATTTATAGCCAAGGATTGATCCTAAACCCTCATAGAAATTTAGCTAACAAGGTCAGTCAGATCAACCTTGTTTAACAAGAAATATAGTGTTAGTCCTCGAACTATGTTAGCTTAGGCTGATAGAGTTTCATAACATGTGTTGAATTCCCAACAAAGTCAACTAGGTCGATGTAGTACAAAAATGGGTAAAAAGGGTTTTTATTAAGATAGGGGCTATTGTGGGTGGTGAATTGCTTACGAGAGTGTATCAATGTGTTTTATTTGCTTAGAGAATTAGATAAGAGTAGCTTGTAGTGATATTAAGTAGTGTTATAAGGGCCAATAATCCTATGAAGCACCAAAAGTCTCCCAACCCCTTTCTTGATGCACCCTTTAAGGCATGCACTGAGAGAGATTGAGATTCAATGGGTTCCTGTAAGAGAGAAAGCATCAGTAACTAATAAAATTTAAAATATTGTGTGTATACATATGCCCCATTCAAAGCTCATCACGTGTCATGCAGTTGTAACACAGGATGGTGATTTGGGAAAAAAAAAGCAACATACAACATTGAGTTAATAAATTATAGTAAAAATCATAAATTGAAATGACAGTAAGGAAATAATTGAAATGAATGAAAGTATCATATACATACCTTGACTTACCTTTATCGTTGAATGGTTGCCTATTGTATTTTTAGTCTTGATCGTGGAGGGAAAATTAGTTACTTTGGACAAACCCTAGGGATACAAAACTAAATAGAAAAGGTAAGCAATCACATGAAAATCAAAATAAATGAACTTTACATAAATGAATAATTCACTTGGACAATGGGTAGGTGAGGTTGATGAATGCTAAGTTAGAACTAAAAAAACAAGGATACTAAATGACCAACCAACCCAAACAAATGTCCCTTAAGTAAGAAAAGTAACAAACTAGATCAAACCAAACACACATGAAACTGAAATAACATAGCCAACATTGATGTAAAAGAAGTAACAAACCATACTTAGACAAAGATGGAAAAATATCATAAAGTAAAACAACATTGATGAGTGAGAAGTAACAATCCAAACTCACTCAACAATGGAAAAAGTAGAATAAAGAAACAGAACAAGATTATTCGTAAAAGAGTGAAAAACAGGTTTATAATGTTATAAATTAAGCTAAGGGAATTTGAGAAAGATAAAATAATGGTGCAAAGAGGTAATGCATAGTCACTCAAAAATATAGTTTTTATTCTTAAGATAAATTAAACCAAAACAAAACTATTAGTAACATGTTTTTTAGAAGAGATGAAGAATAAGGAATATAGAAGTTGGGAAACAAATTTAGAAATAAACTTACCTGTCAAGGGGGGATGAAATGGGAGGTGGGGAAAATGTAGGCAGTACCAAGGTAGATAAATATTTATCGGAATCAAGACACTCAAATTAAGTTGGAAAAATAAGAAGATTTTTGACATTAAGGACTCTAGAGAACTTGTCTTAGCCACAAAAATTTGGGTTATATAATGAAGTATAAATAGCATCCTATGAAGGTTATATGCATAAAAAGTAAAATGGACCTACCGTCCCATAATGTGTTTCATGTTTCTCAGGACCCCGTATAGAGTTGTCAGTCTACTGTAAAGAATGGGTACTTGCATGAGAAAGTAGGTAGTATTATAGATTGAAATCTCCTATTCCAATATACTAACCTATCACACTCTAATGAATCTTGACTCTATCATGAGGCCAACTATGGAGTTTGAGCTTCGACTAGAATAGAATATGTACTTGATAATCATGTCTTTTGGTGTGATTTTGATTTGTTTATAGAAACCTTTTTATCATTCCCTTTTATTTTAAAATATATGGCTTTTAAATTTTTAATGGCTTTAAAAATTCCTCCTCCATATAGATTCAAAGAACCAACATGGGTGTTAACAATGACTATCACTAGAAAAATTAGACTTGATAGAAAAAGAAAAGAACTTAGAGAGCGTGGTGTCTAAGAGTCTTGTACTTGCATGTTAAATAAGAATGCTATTTGAAACTGACCTTAGTATGCCTAAAACAGAATGAACATTAGGCAAAATATGAATATGAAACGATTGAGTTACTTCAAATCGTAAAAAATGTGAGAATGTAAAAAGGATACAATGATAGTTAAGCATGACTCCATATCATACTAACTAGTGTAAGTGTAGGGAAACATGCAAAAATAATTTGTTTAAAGCTATTACCACAAAATAAACGTAATTGATTTTGAGACTATGAAATCTCAATGTTTAACCATTGCCTTAATTTATAAGAAAAACACTTAGTTTAAAGATAGTTTTAAGAAATTTGTAAATTTTATGAGGAAAGCCTAATCCTATCCAAGGTCTTACACTGCAACTCATAAAAGATAAATCAAAGTAGGTGAAAATATGAAAATACTTTTGTGAGGAAGGTTTGGTCCTATCTAAGGTCTTATATTGTAACTCACAAAAGAAAAAACAAGTGAAAACTAGACTAAGTAATGATATATTTTCATGAGGATGGTCGGGTCCTATCCGCAGTCTTATGATGCAACTCATGAATTAAATGAAGGAAATGAGATAGACCGAAGGACCAATGATAGGAACTAAGGTTACTGAGAGTAATGTAATGTTGTAGATTGGCTAGCTTTGTAATAAATCCACATGAAGTGTTAGTATATACAGAATATGGAAGTATGTGAGAAATAATGAATATTTTAAGCAAATTATTTATTTAAAATTTGAGCATTAGTGGGTTCTTTGAAAATATGTCATTTATTAGTTTGTAATCTATAAGTACTAAGACCAAGGATATCTTTTACAAGGTAAGGACCCCATTTTTTTTGGACAAACTAACCTTCTTTGTCATGTGTATAATCTAACTTGAGAACTAAATCATCAGTATTAAAAGTTTAGACTTTTATTTTTTTATTATGTTGTTTAACAATGTGAAGCTTGTAGTTGTGATTATGTTGTAAAGCAACCAGAGGTCACTCATCAAGGAAATTTAAATCATGGAGACGAGCTTCACGTAATTCCTCATCAAGAATAATACAATGAAGAGAGATCTGTAAATTTGGTAGCTCAACTTCTAAAGGTAAAACTAATTCAGACGCATCTACTAATGAAAATGGCATTACTCCAGTAGCAGTGTGCATGCTAGTGCAATAAGCCCAAAGTGTAGGATAAAAATGGAGATGTCCATCAGTATGGGATTCTATGATAGCCTTTTGTAATTTTTTTTCATAATTATATTAGTGGATTATTCTTGGCCATTGCATTGAGGATGATAAGGAGTTGGAAATTTAAGCATAATTTTAAATTTTGTGCATAGTTGTTTCGTATATTTATTTTTTAAGTTGTCACCATTGTAAAAAATGATGGTATGAGTAACTCCAAAATGACAGATGATTTGATTGAAAATGAATTTGGAAATGGTAATACCAATAATGTTAACAAGAGGCATGGAATCCACCCACTTGGTAAAATATTCAGTGGCAGTGATAATGGACACATGACCATCTTGTGATCTAGGTAACTTGCCAATGAGATATAATCCCCATAGAGAATGGCCAAGGAGACTCCACATTTTTAGTTTGGCTGGAGGAGAATGGATGAGGTCATCATAAAGTTGACAAGGGTTTATTTTTTTAGAAAAATTAATTGCATCTTTTTCAAGAGTAGGCCAAAAGTAACCCATGTGTAGGCATTTACGGGTTGTAGCATGGCTGCTACAGTGACCATCATGGATGCTTGTGTGTGCTTCATCAAAGAGAGTAGGAACTTCTTCTAGCACTACACAATGTAATAAAGTTCCTTCTACATTACGATAATAAAGGGTGTTGTATTAAAGTACATATTCAAATGCTTGTTTACAAATTCGAGTCTTTTCATGAGAATCTACTTTTGGAGGGTAAGTTTGATGTTCAATGAATTGAATTATGTTTTTATGCAATGGGTTCTGTCAAATGTTAACAACTTCTATGTGATAAATTAGACAATTGTTTTTATTTTGTATAGAAGAAGGTGATTTCCTTATTTGAATAAGAAATTGAGAATCATGAAGTGCTTGATGAGGGTGAAATAGAGATGTTGATGAAGCAAGAGAATCATTTATAGCATTTTGTTCTCGTGGGATAGGTTTGATAGTGAAAGAGGCAAACTCTTTAGTAAGTGTAGTGGCAATTTGATGATATGTGATAAGGTTTTCACTTTTACACTGATAATCTCCACTAACTTGTCAACATATGAGTTGTGAGTCACCCAAAGCATGTAGATATGGGATGTCTAAATCAATTGTGGATTGCATACCTAATATTAGAGCTTCATATATAACAATATTATCGGTGACATCAAAAGTTAACAAAAATGCTATAGGCATGATTTTTTCATGTGGGTTTGTTAAGGTACAACCTGACCTAGCTCCTTGAAGGCATTTGACACCATTAAAGTGAAGTGTCCAAGTGTCTTCATGCAAATTAATTGTAACTTCCAGTAATTATTCAATGACCACATTAACTTTAGTGTTAGAAAGAGTATGGTTAATTTCTTCTTGGTTATTTACTTCTATATCGGTAGTGAAGTTATGGACATAATATTTGAGTGATATTACTTGGTTAAGACCTTCAATAAAAAGTATTTATTCATCAGGAAGTGTATCTTGAAGGTGGTTTGTAGTTGGTAGGGAAG
Organism: Torreya grandis; assembly: GCA_037957365.1. NCBI lineage: Eukaryota > Viridiplantae > Streptophyta > Pinopsida > Cupressales > Taxaceae > Torreya > Torreya grandis. The sequence goes on from JARHVA010000153.1 coordinate 967,294, forward strand.
CTACTGCAAGTTGGTTTACGATGACCTGACCTTTGACAGATTTTTGTGTAATAATTCAAAGATCAAACTCCATTAATAAGACAATCCATTTGTTGATTCTATCTCCATGTAGGAAAGCTTTGGAGAAGAAATGACGAAGTGGATACGAATGGATAATGACATAAGTAGTTTGTAGAGCATATAATGATGGATCTTTTATGTTGTAAAATAGATGACAAGACAATCACGTTATACATTTGTATAATGTTTTTTATAATCGATTAAACCTCTACTGATATAATAGATAATAGATTTTCTACCAATATTCTCTTTTTAGGCAAGCATTGCCCCAACTGAGAAGGGGGTAGAGGACGTATACATAATTAATGAATAATCATTTGAAGGTGGGAAAAGAATAGGAGGATGAAACAAATATTCTTTCATGTTGTCAAATGATTTTTGGCATGAGTCCATCCATTCTAGAGCATTTTCATTTTTAGAAGGGATTTAATGGAATAAATGCAGTAAGCCATTTTTGGAACAAAATGGTGAATTGCCCCACGTTTCCCAAGGTATGTTCATATGTCGAGAATGGAATGAGGAATAGTCATGTTAATGATAGCTTTGATTTTAGTTGGATTGACATTAATGCCCCAGAGGGAAACTAAAAAGCCTAGTAGTTTACTAGAAGTAACCCTGAATATGCATTTAAAGGGGTTGAGTCTAGCTTTGTATTTAATGAGTCGATAAAAAATGATAGCTAGATCATGAAGGTGGGTTTTACAACCCTTAGATTTGGAAATGAGACCATCCACATAGGTTTCCATGATTCTGTATATAAGATCATAAAAAATATGGGTCATTACACATGAATAAGTAACTCTGGCATTTATGAGACCGATTTTTTTTTTAACATAACAATAGGTGTCCCATTCTATGGTAAATGTTGTTTTATGTTGATCTTTGGGAGCTATGTGAAATTGATTATATCTCAAAGAACCATTCGTGAGTGATAACATTTCATACCCAATGGTGGAAACAATAATATCATCTATGTTTCGCTATGTTTTTGTATTATTATTATTTGCTTTGAGAAAACAAGTAAAACTCAAAAAAAGAGAAAGGTGTAGATGAACCTAGATGTAGTTACATGCTTCATGATCCAGATGATGTGAAGAACTCCTCTTTGGTTTGGGAGGAATGACCTACAATAAGAATGAGACTATAAATGGGATTGATTAGTAAGATTAGAGGGTGGATTGCCTAGCAAGTTCTAGATCTAAAAAGTACAAGACTTCACTGATAGGTTATCAATCCACTCGCTTAACAAGTTAAGTTTTGAAAAATGCTGATAAGAGATACTTGCATAAAGTAATGAAAAGTAATTGATCACAAAGAAATAAATGCTTTTTAAGAGAAATGAGTGTTTTTTAATAAAATGACATTAACTTGTTCAAAAGAAATGCTAAAGTGCTAAAACTTGACTCAAAAAATTGCTTATGACTTTGTGTTGTGATAGAGGTTGAAAAACATGATTTTGGGTTAGGGTTGATGGGTAATTTAAACTTATTGTTTTTAGGAAAAATAATTACATAGAGACTGATGCTGATCATTATGTAATCGATACCATTTAAGGGTAACCAATGCCGATCAAGGGTAATTGATGTCGGTCAAAGGATGACCGATGTCAGTCACTATGTGTTTGTCAAAATTTTAGCGTTAGGCAAAAAGAGGGCTTTAGGTTGGTTGCAAAGGGGTTTTATGGGCTGTTTGGGGTGGGTTGATGGTTGTGAAGATAGAATGGGGTCTCAGAGATATCAAACACATAGATTTGATACTCAAATGACTGGGAATGATTAGTGGGTGTTTGGTGGAAAGGGGGAGTGTTGGAGTTGCAAAACTCCAACATAAAAGAGAGTGTGGGGAGAGAATGGAAGGGAGTAAAAGAAATAAGCTACCAAAACTAAATACTAAACTGATAACAAGTATAGGATACTTAGCTGTTATAGAGTTACTAGCCTAGAGATGTCTTGAAGTTGAGTGTGAGCTGATTGGAAACCTAGAACAAAATGGGTAGAGTAATGACGCTTGAATGCTCAGTATTGAGGTGATAAAGTACTTCCTGATCTCTGAACTAGTTCTCTATTTCACTAGAAAACTTGTATTCGCATAAGAGTTATGGTTCTTGCTCAAATGATTCAACCTCCTCAGCAAGGGTCTTGGGGTAGCCTTAAGTAATCGATGTCAGTCTGGTCAACTGACATTGGTCGAGGGATGACCAATGTCGGTCAAGGTGGAAATAGTCTAAGTTTCACAAAATAGTATTTTACACTTAAGTTTGGCCGTTAAGACCTTTGAAAGTGGTCTGAGATTGATTAAGGCAACATGGACATGCGGGAAGAAATAGTCTAGAAGGTTAGGACCTTAAATGCTAAGGCAATAAATGGTCTTAAGGCTAGGTGTCGCTAAGTCAGGCATGAGTTTGGTTAGGGTGAGGTGTAAATAGGATTAATTAACATAATTATTTAATTAATTTAGCTAAATATGTGTAAAGGTGTAAATGGGTATTTTAAAGGGGTTTAAGAAATATTTTAACCCAAGGGGGTCAAAGGGGTTGAAATAAGTATTTTATGACAACTAGAACCGTTGGTGCAGTTTTCTAGTGTCTAGATTTTGCCCCTTTGTTGTGTAGGTTGCATCAATAAGATGAAAAATAAAAATGAATGATGCAGTGGAAGGTTTGAAGGCCCAAGTATGGGAGGAGGTGTTCCCCCTCAAACTTAGAAGCAAAGAGGTGAAAATGAAGTCAGGTTCAGGTTTGACAAGTGGGAAGGTGGGTGACAAAGTGGTTTGGGTGGTTAAATATGGAAACACAATAGGGTGCACAAAATACAATGAAGTATAATGTGATAAAGTTTGTTGAGAAGAGGCTATCATGATTGAATGAACTGGTAAATTATGTTGTACATAGAAGAATAAGTGATAGGTGAACTAGGCCATAGCATTAGGCGTAGCTGATATGGGTTACACTTATAAACACAAGTCTTCATGTTGATGTATTTGTGTGCTTAGGGTGCCAAAAGTAGGGTGTGATCTTGAGAATCACAAATAGGTTGAAGGTTTTGGGATCATTAGTGGGCATGTTCAGATTCACTGAAAGGGCTACACATAAAAGTAGTGCATATGTGTAACATTATGAATCATAGCAAGGTAGTCTTAGTGATTAAAGTGACCAAGGTAAGGTTATTGTAAAAAGGCAAACAATTGGATTGAGTGACTAAGTTGAGAAAAATTGGTCACATGTGGCAGAGGAAAATAGGGTAATCTTTGATGGGTGGGTGAGGAATGAGATACAAAGTGTGGTGGGGTTAAGTTGTAAAAGATCCCTTTTTTGGGTTGAAAGGGTGCTAAGGTTGGGGGTAGGGTTTAGGTGGTGAAACCCTAAATCACTCAACCGATGTTGATCATTCTAAGCTACATCAATTGACGTCGATCATGCCAACCCAATGGGTGATCGATATCGATCATCAACCAAACCCTAGAAAAGGGGGCAAATGACCAAAAAGGTCAAAAGTGATTATTATTTGCTTTTGGTTATTTTCATTGCCATTTGTCTTTAGTAAGAGTGAGTGGTACTCAAGAAGAGATGTTTGATGATTATGGAGTGAGTTGGTAGAGGGTGAGCTAAAATTTATATCTGGTGGGATTGTGAGTGGTGTGGATAGGGAGATCGGTGGGGTACAGTGTGGGGACCAATAGATGAAGAGGAGAGACCATACAACAAAGGGGAAGGTAAGTGGCGACTGGGTAGTGGGTACCACCATAGAGGTAGACACGAGATGAGGTAGGCGATTCTATGTTGTTTGTGTGTGTTTGTTTTACATTTTTGATTTTTTTTGGGTACGGTAGTGTTTTAGGGTAGATCTAGTATAGAGGATAATGGGGATGGTATCTAGAAGTATGTAGCTAGGGTAGTTGTAAGTATGTATAGATTAGGTTTTATGTTTTTGTTTTTTGGGGTTTTGAGGTTAACTAGGGTTTGATGGCTTAGCTTGGATAACACACAACAATTGATGTTGGTCAAGGATCAACCGACATCAGTCGATAGGGAGCTAGTGTCAGTCAAAATTGGATTGACATTGGGTAAATAAGGGAATTAATGTTAGTCAAAATTTGACTAATGTCGGGCCATAAGGAAGCAGTGTCAATCAAGATTTGACTGATGCTAGTCAATAAAGAACCAGTGTTAGTTGAGGGTTGATCAACATTGGTCCTTGGGTAAAGGTTAGGAGAGTTAAAATTTAGAAGCTTGTATAAGTTTTTAGAATTTTAGAATGAATTGGAAAGTTTTTAGTTGTCTAGGGGATGATGCTTATGAAGGGTAGTAATAAATGTGTAGGAGTGGGGGGTTGGGAATAACTTATTTATGGAGTTGGTAGGCTAAACAATAAAGGGTACAAGTCAAAAGATGACTAAGAGTAGCTATTGGTTAGAGTAGTTAAGGGTGTTGGTAATCAAAAGGAAGTCAAATAGGGTTGTCTATGTGGGGAAGTGTGGGAAGAAACAAAATTTCATAGATTAAGGGAAATGTGTGTTGGGTTTTAAGGTGTAGGTTGAACTAAGTCATATATCTAACCTTTCAGATGAGGTCTTTATTGATGATGCAAGATTGAGTATTACCAATACTCGAGCTATACAAAGACATGACTGAGGATGAGTGCACCCACATGACTGTATTAGGTCTAGGTGGTATGCGACACTATTGGTGCATGCCCTGAGATACAACTATGTTGATAGTCCTCATTAAGAGATGGGACCTAGCTACCGACACATTTTGGTTGCTGATAGGAGAGCTGACCATCATGTTAGAGGATGTCCATAGGATATTGAGGCTACCCATATAGGGTCGAGTAGTGGAGCCAATTTGTACTGAGGAATTGAATGCACATATGGACTTGTTATACAGGGAGCATGCAATAGAGGCTTGATGCCATGGTGGGGGATTCTATTTTAAGGATATTTATTACATGGATATTGAGAGGAGGAGACTTATGACTATGCTGATGATATCAGTCACATGCTATGCATTAATCGATTCTAGTAATGGGAGGTATCACTAGGCTTGACAGGCATGTTAGTGGAGATGCATGAGGACCAAATAATATATGCATGGGCACCAACATTGTTGGTACAGGTTTATTGGGAGTTGTGGGGATACCAAGTGCATAGATAGTATGTGATGAATGTATGCTTCTTACTTTGTTATTAGGCGTATGAGCATATTACTATCTTATGACCAGTTGGATTATCATGGATGACATGGCATCAAACTTGATTTAAAGTTAGGTTTATAAGGTGGAGATCTGATATGGAGATACCATGGGTAGGTGGGGAGGTTTGAGATTTAGCATGGTTTAGGCAAGTGATTAGATGCTCTGGTAGATGGTGAGGTTATCTAGAGACCTTATGTGAGATTACCATCACATAAACTTTTTCCCTACAGTGCATCAAATGGATATATGGGAGGAGGGATCATGAGATAGATTTGATCCCTTTTGATTATATGAGGTGGTAGTATGGATTGGTGTAGGGTGAACCAGGAGTATTCCCATGATATCAATGAGTGGATGTAGAGGCATCACTGCCTCTATCATTGATATCAAAGGATGAGTTTTTACATGAGGAGATACTAGCCCCTACAGTAGTGGATGATGTTGAGGTGGCTCCTAATTATATTACTTGGAGGTAGAGATGACACCCTACAATGATCGATGGAGATGGAGGACAGGGTCCCAAAGTTGGAATGGGTGATGGACAGGGTGAGGAGCAGGTTGAGGAGGAGGGTGAGGAGGCACAGATGGAGGATGGTGAGGCACCTAATTTATAGATAGTGACTACATATAGGGATACTATGATAGTAACATAGATTTATCTACAGGCATCTCTTACATCCATGACACATGAGGACAACTAGCAGTGAGGACCCAAGATAGGGATAGTCTCTAGGCATAAGTATTCACCATCAATCAAGAGAGAGACTCTACATGTCGATAACTAACTACTATCACTCATAAGAGGGATGGGAAACAAACATAATTGACATTGATGATTCTAAGTGAGATGTTATGAGACAGGCTGAAGAACAATCACAGAGTGGAGTAGTTATGGGACCACCTCATACCATCCCAATGATGAGATATGATACAACAGTAGAGGAGCTTAGATAATATAAGGGACATGTTATTACTAGGATCCCATATGTGCCATGATATACAAAGTATATAGTAGAGTGGTTTACATATAGGAATCCTGGTAGTACTACACCCAATAGTGGCACAACGTCTACAGGGGCACAGACAGGTCAGAGAGATGGACAAGGTCTGGGGGATAGTAGTGCCCCTGTACCATAGACTATTGGCCTTTTATACTATTATGATTTTGATTCTAACATGCGAGACAATGTAGCAATATGTATTTATCATTTTGAGAGAGACATGGACATTTATATATATTCAGTATTTAGTTCGAGTTTATGATGTTATTGATGATGATGTATGATGTGATAGTTTATTTATGTTTCTTTATATTATGCTTATGTGATGATCCATGTTTATGATGTTATGAGGACATACATATATGATGACATATTTATGGTTTAGCATTTTTCTTGTTAGTAAGTGTATGCTTGACTTAATTTATTAGATGTGGATATTTAAGTTTAATGAATCTATGTGATCCCATACTTAGATGCATATGTGATTTGGATAACATAATTGGTTGATTCATTTATCTAGTTTAGCAAAATAATTAAATGTTGCTTATTTCATACATGATAAATTTTTCTATGATTTTGATGTGATGAATTGATTTAAAGTAGGCATGATGATTAGCAAGATTGATTAATTGCTTATATAGATATGATGTTAGAGACTTATATGAGATGCCAATTTGATTTATGCACCATTAATAATCTATGATGATGTTGATGTGATGGATGATGTAATTTGACTTGAGATTGGTTATGAGATGATTGCTATGATTTAATTATGTTGATTATAATGACTATGATGAATAGAATGTTTTCATGATAATAAAAACACCTAAAGAAATTATATGAATGGTTAATAAAATAGAATCTGACAACATTTAATAAAACACATAATGTTCTAAAATGTATTAAATATGATGATGCCATTGATTTTTAATAGATTGGATGAGAGATGATTAAAATTTTTTAAAACCACTTTAACATATAATTTAATTTGGGTAAAATTTTATATGTAAGAAGAGGAAGGAAATGAAAGAATAATGCTTAATCAATCATACGACCAACGGCTTAATGAATGTATCAACAAGTAGGCATGATGAAGAAGAAGGAGAAGTGGTGATTTTTAATTAGGAAGGACCAAAATATTAATATGCATTGGATTATGAACATAAGCCCTTCTCATGCTTCACATTAGCATTCATTTGTTTGTTAAGAAGTGTCTTGATCACGTAGTGTCAAGTAATCTCAAAATCCCTTGATTTCTTAGAGAGTAAAAAGGGAGGTGGATGATAGTGGAACCTTCTTGTGGGGACAACTTACCCCTTCTGTAGGTGACCTAAGAACCATTATAAACAAGTCCATGTCTTATTTTGGTGTAGATTGATCGATGTGGGAAGTCTAATATTGATTTTGTGAAAGTTGATTGAAGCTTTCATATATAATTTTTTACTTTTCTGAATTTTGATTATGGGTCTTGTCAATGCTATTGTGTTTGATAGGTTGGGGAAGCTGATCAATGCGGGAAGCTTCCATGTGATTACTTGCTTGACAAATGTTTGGCTTGGCCATCCTTCAAGGGAGTGGTCTAAGCTTTGAGTTTTCTTGATTTGGATAGCTTTCCTTCAAGGGAACAATCTATCTTGTTTTAAACAATTTGGAGTTGTTTTGGCAATTGTCTTTCAAGGGAGCAGTCTACAATTTTAGATATGACCCATAAGATATATTATTTCTTATATATATATATATATATATTTGTAGACATAGACTTGACTATATAGGCCTAAGGTTTACCTTTATGAGGGAAAAACTATAACACAAGAAGGTTGAATGGTGGGTGAGAGGGTGTTTAAGAGACAATGACCATGGGGATTCATCCTATAAAGGATGAAAAGTATCCATGAGAATCATGCCATGGGTAGAGCTGTGGTACCCATGTTTAGGATTTAGGATATAAAAATATGATAGATAATCACATGATTCTTTGATTTAATCAGTTGTCCTTAAAGTAAGGGGATGAAGGTGATAACTTTGTAAAATAAGGGACGAGCTTAAGTTAGACACTAGGTGATTAGACCTTGTTTTAACAAAAGAATGGATGCAGATGCGAAGCATTGAGGGGATCAGGTTCCAACTTTCCTTCAAGGGATGATAACCAGTAAGCTCCTGACCCATACTTATGCATTATGATAAATGGTCCAAGCCAATTGAAAGAAAACTTGTCCCCCTTGCTTCTTTCCATGTTAGTCACATGTTGATTTTCCTTTAAGATGAGGTCTTTGATATTGGTCAGTAAAATATTAACAGGGTTAATTGTGTGGTATCATATATATTATTAAGATCTACGTGAATATAGTTATGCAACATAGTAGCCTCACCATCAAAAATACAAAGTGAAATGGAAGAAACATTCATGACATGTGGAGATGTATAACACGATCAAGACTTTCATGAGGAATTTAGTATGATCAGTAGATATATATCTTATTTATAGTCCAATGGAAATTAATAGTCAGGTCAGAAATTAAATAAGGTCATTTAGTGACCTTTGGACTATTTATGATTATATATCCTATAATGACACACTAGTTTTTTAGATAATTAACGTAGCACTGATTCCACTTATGCTAGGAACATAAAATGATACGTAGGCATTTCAAGGAGTGAACACAGGTGAATTAGAGAATAACACTTAGGGTGTGGTGACCTCATTTGTTTTAGTATTAGATCAACTTAGGATGAGTCATATTTTGTGTGTTCATAGATCATAAATCCCAAGATCACAACCTGATACGTGCTTGCCACAAACTACAACTAACTTGGTATCCTATCCATATTAATTTAGTAGGATTAATTATGGAAGAATGCACAATGTTATCATTACATGTTGGTGTGAAAGTTTATGGATATTTTGGTTGAGTGTAGGATCATTCACTTTGTGTATGCATAATTAAGGTTAATTAAAGGAAGAAAATTATAGTTGGTTTTGGAAGCAACACTAGAGTGTGTTATACATTGTTAGCAAAGTGGGGTAAAAAATTGTTGAACATTGGAGAAGACATTATTAATATGAAATTTGTGCACGTGAAATGCAAGTGTGGAAAATTTCATGATAAGTAACTTATGATAATATTTGGGGACTCTACTAAAATTACATTGATCACTCGTAACTATTTCCGTAGTAGTCTTGAGATTCACAATAAAATTTGTGAAAATGATCATAACAATAATTTTGAGAATACTATGAATTACTCTTTTGAGAGATTATTTACATATGAGATTTTGTAAGATGATAAATTTGGGCAATGAGATTTAGATATTCAAATTATATTAAAAATACCAAAATTTACTATATACTTCATGAATTTAGAGCCATTAGACTATAATGCAAATAAATGAAACATTCAGACCAACATTATAAATCTAAATCTAAATGCTCCAAACAATATTCAATAAGGACTAAATATTATAGATGTGAGATTGCTTACAATAGACTTAGATTGTGGATAACATATATCCTTGATGACTTGATCAAAAAACTAAGTTGATAGTTTGATAGACTTATTTGATAGAAGATTTTTAATTGAAGGCTCATGGATTTTCTAGTTGTTTCAATGGAGGATGGGTTGGTTATTTATAGAGAGGGAGGAAGGAAGATCAATGGTAGAGAATTATTCAACAAATTAAAAATTCCTTGGATGATTATAGAGGAGGGAATTCTAAGGAATTTAAAATTCCTTAGAATTCTCTAGAGAGAAATCTCTAAAGAAGGGGGAGGGTGGTAGAGAGTCCTAGATTCCATTAGGGAATCTAATGGTGATTAGGGGAAGATTAAACTAGATTAGAAGAAGGGCCAGGTGAAGAATAGGGGGTAGGCTTGTAGGAAAGGTTATAAGTATGTAGGTAAGTGGGTTATGGAAATTTTAAATTCCCAAATGTTAGATAAGTGGGATTAGTAAGTAGATTATGGGGACTTAGATGGATTACTTAGTTTATGGGGATGTTATAAGGTTAGTGTAATATGAAGGATATATTATAAATTATAACATGATATTAGGAGAAATTAGATGGATATAGATGAAATTAATTATGTTAGTGAAGAAGCAAGAAAATTTAGATGCATGCATTTTGTCTCTTTTTGAAAGGGCATTGCGAGTGGATGACGTGAAAGGAGCAATGATCTTTCAAAGAAGAGAAACACTCATGGATGAATGTTAATAAATGATGTTAGTGGATATATTTAATTCTGACATGGCTAAAATTTGGCATGAGGAAATCCAAATGCCAAGAGTGAAATGGAATCAGTTCACTAAAATATAATATTCTGACCAAAATATATAGTTGGCTACAATTACTCCAATGGCTAGATTTTGTAGATGTACATAGCCAAATGTTTTCTAATTCCTAGGTTGTAAACTAGTTAAAGTTGTTATTTTAGAAAATAATTTTAGTGGGTAATTATAATGATATGAGGATGAACATTATACAACATAAATAAAATAGTGGGGAGAACCCAATTAAGTAAAATTCACATTTTAAATACCTTGTCAACAAGGATAAAACCTCATCTAAAAGTGTTGTATCCAAAAAAGTTGACTTTAAAGCAACTTTGAATTTTATTATAAGAAATTCACATTAAATTTTACCAGGGATAAAAGATGAAGTGAAATGCATTTCTATATCCTAGAATTATATATGTGGGAAGAAGGGAACCTTATAAAAAATAAACTGTGTAAGAATCCCTGGAAACATCCTTAAGTGTGTGAGAATGCGAATTCATGGACACGAAGTATTTTTATCAATCAAAATATATAAAAAATATATTAATACATTTTTTATATTTAAACATAATATAATTTCAACATATTAAACCGTGCACTCTCAATTTTCTTATTCACTAATTAGAATTTAATTTAGTTGGTGACTGAGATGAGTTAGAAGGAACTCAGTGGAAGTTATTGATGGAAATATCTTCCCTTATTATTATTTGAATGAATGTTGTAATTATGAATGATTTTAATCCTATGGATTGAGGTCATGACCTTATTTTTGAGTTGAGTGATAATTTTAAGTATGCTTTATCGATTCCATGCTTGAATGCACATGTTGTTTAGTTCCAAGAATGAGACAAAGTTTATTATGCTTTTATGTGTTTAATCATATGTTGGACACTTATATATGAATTTTTTTATTGATGTAATCATCATCTTAGTTATGCTTCTCCTATTACCCAATGTTGGAATAGTTTAATGTATATGCTTAACTTTACCTAGAGGCAAAGTAGGAAGTAAGAACTATGTTCCAAGGAATACCTAGTTGTAGGAGAATACATTTAATTTAATGTAGATATTGTGCATTTTTACATGGATCAAACTTAATAAAAGTAGACAACCATTCATTTTTCAAAAGTCTATAAACTTAAACAATTTCATCTGGAAGCTACAATACAATAAAACTTATTCTATTTTCCATGGAATGATCATAGGCATGCCTTAATATTCTTTGATCTCCATGACCTTGTCTCCCCACATAATGTTTTATATTTATTGTACTCATTTCAAAATCACAGTCATCAAAATTCTTACAAGCTAAAAAGGAGAAGGCAAATAGACCTTTATTTGGGCCATGATCTCTAGAAGTAGCCTTTATAGGCCTTGGAAATGATCATATTTTGTCTTGCAACCTTATACGGAATGTCAATGCAAATGTTTTTGTATTATTTAGTGGCTCCCTCTAATGCACTCTAAACTTTGTTTTTTATGCTTTTAATTAAATATTATTGCCTTCATGCTATTCAATTATTACATCTACTCTAGTTTCCACAACATCAAAAACTAAAATTATCATATCAAAGCATAATATTTTATTGAAATGTTATGTGATTATTTATAGGAAAACTTAAAGTTTAAAATAATAATAATTCATTTGATAATATTTTAGATAAGTCGGTAGAAAACTTGAGAATCTTGCTCTGTTGGGGTTTCATGTTGGTCTTATTTTTCCTTGTATCTTCACCTCCTAATATTGTCATACCACGTATGTAGGATTTTATAGGTTAAGTGTGTATTTATTACACATTAATATCCACCTTTGGTTGGTTCAACCAAATTTTAAATGACATCAACCATATTATCACAACTATTTTTATAGATGACACGAAGGATGGTGTCGAAAAGGGCCACAAAATTCATTCTCAAGGTATAAAATGAGGTATAAATTTGATACCCCCTCACAACTTGATGTATGCTTGCAATATGATTATGTTAAAAACATAATAAAATAACATGAGAATATTTTTTTAATAGATTATTATGTTGGTTATGTCCCCTCAAAGGATTCCCTTAATACATGGATCTGTCTTCATTGGAAATCCTTTTTATTCCAAATCATTAGTGTTTGGAATTTCACTAGGGGATTTTTAATTTTCTCCTTTAAGGATTTATCTTAATTCAAAGTCATCATTAACAAGTCTAACTACTAGTTTTTGAGGAATACCTTTACGATTATGTCCATTTGGACTCATACCTTCAAAGTTCCAACCAAACCTTCCTTAACATTTTAGTTTGGATCAAACTTCTTGGCCTTCTATTACCTCCATGGGATTTTCTTGAGAATATTTTTAAACCCATAAGGTAGGTGATTTTCTAAGATCATATAAAATTTTACTCTACTTGCCTAAACAATGTATTTGTGTTGAGGTTGACTTCACCAAGGACATAAAAGCATCTATTGACAAATGTAAGTAAGGCCAAGGTGTTGGGCATAGAAGGTCACCTATTTTAATATACCAAATACATGATTCAAGTGTTACTCACCTAACCATAGGATCCACAAATGTCCTCTAATGGGTTGGCTAAAACCTTTTGTCGAATGGGTGCCACCTACAAACTGGAAGGTGGTGGTAAATAGTGATAAATGGAAAATGGTGGAAAACGAAAAAGCCACTACTAGTAGAAAAGGTGTTAAAATAACCCACACACCCTATTTTGAAATCCTTTAATGAGGAGAAATAGGAGAAAATGGTCCCCTTGTTAACCCTCCTCGATCTCTTATGGCCTCTTAAATCTAATTTTCTCAAGCTTTTTAGTCATGGGTTAATGTTCCTCTTATTGGGAAACCCACTATAAACAAGCCTACCCCTTAGTGATCATGTAGTCTGCCTTGTGGTGGTGTTGACTCTCCTAAAGAGAACAATGGGGATAAACACCACTCCATCTCACTTCGGCAGTTTATCCCAAACTAATATACTTTTGTGGGAAATTGGATTGCAACAGTTGAGTCTAGAAAATACATAGAGGATTGTTAGGGAGAACTACTAATCAAAGACTCCCTCAACATTTGTCCTATCATTAAATGTTTGAAGACTCACATAATCCTCAAGGGTAAATTCTCTATGCATTTTAATTGTAAAAAATTATGGGATTTATATTTTATTTATCTAAAATAAGTTAATATTTTAGGGTTTCTTCTACAGTTTAATATGAAACGCATTTTGCCTAATGCGTATCACATTTCCACTTTACATAAAGATAGACTTGGTGACATGAATATTTTGGTTTCTAATAAATCCCCCCATGATTTTTTCCTTTATTGAATATCCATCACATCAAGTTATTTGGGTTTTACTTGACATTAATGGTCAGTTCCTTGGGGTTCTCAACATCCATGCCCCTAATTATGGACCTGATAGATCAATGTTATGGTGATGTCTTATAATTATTTTTCTTTTCCACCTAGATGATTTATAATGAATTTAATATGGTTAAATGGTCCGATGATAAAATTGGTCCTATTCCAATGTGATGGTGTATGGGAGAACGTGAAGCTTGGTTTTATTTAAAAAATTAGAGGATTTATGTGGACTAACTTCTATGCATTAAATACTTTACCTTGGTTCAATTGTTCTAAATATCCTTCTAGTGATGATAGAGTCCTAAAGTGGTTAGATTGTTTCATTCTTTTTGAGCAACATGTGTTCTCCTCCACTCTCTCTGATGAACACACTATCACTATCCACCCATAATTTCTCTTGTCAAACCTTAACCCTATCACTTACAAATTAGAGTGGAATGATGGAAAATTCAATATGCCCTATAATCATATTATTCTAAACACATCCCTCCTATGCCATGAAGTCACCATCTATCTCATATCTAGAGTTCATAATCTTGTGCCACATCCACCTTATCTTCCTAGTTAGATCAAATGGTGGGCTGAGGTGATCACTTGCACCACCACCTTCTTTCATCACTATGATCAATAATTTTCCCAAGTTCAGAAATGGGATGATGGTGTTGTGTTCAAATAATACCTAATAATTTAATCCATGGTTGTCTCACTAAATCATAAGATACAAATTATAGATAACAACATAGCTAAAGGAGTCTAAATCCACACTCGACTATATTGGCTCAATGTGGGTAGCCAAGCCACTAAAAGTTTTTAAAATACATTTGGGTTACGTAGGTTAGGGATAAAATCAAAGGCATTAAATATCCTTATAATTTTTTTATCAATAAAATCTTACATACCAATCCCAAGGAGCTTTGATGGAAAGTGCATGCTTGTAATAATATCTAGATGTGGTACCTCATAAGCTCATCGATGATAATAAAAAGCTATGTGCTACCCCTATAACTCTTAATAAGCTCTTCCATCTAGTGAAATACATGACCAATAAAAATGTTTAGAGTATTGATGGTTTTCCTTGTGAATTCAACAAGGCTATACGACATTTTGTAGGACCTGACCTATTACAAGTCTATAAAAAAGCTTTGCAAAACAAATCTCTATGTTCTCTCATCAATAAGGGAAATATCAAGTTCATTACTAAGGTTAAAGACCCAAATATCATCATTAGTTGGAATCTCATCACCATCCTTAACATGTCATATAAAATCCTCAAAAAATCCCTTGCTAACCATTTGTATTTCCTCCTACAAGTCATCATTAGACCAAAGCAGATTGCCTTTATTAATAATAAATACATTGCAAGTAACTTCATTGTGTCTAGGAGAGAGTTTAATTAGTGAGGACATATAAAAAACATACCATATTACTCAAAATATACTTTTAGAAGGCTTATGATATAATTGAGTGACCATTTATATTGGCCATGATTCAAGCCCTAGACTATAGCCCGTTTTTAATCTCAGTAGTTCAAAATATGTTTCCAAAAGCCTCGAAACACCTCAATATCAATTTTCTCAAATAAAATAGATTTGGATTATTCTAATTCATTAGGCATGGTTTCCATTTGGCTCCAATGTTATATGTTTTGTCTTCAGAAGTCTTTGGTAATTTGCTTGCTCACATGGTAGACCGAGGGCTTGTTAGGGGCATTTTTATTTTTGATCACTCTTCTCAGCTCATCAATGGATATTAAATAGATGACAACTTTATCACTCTCAATGAGCAAGAATATTTAATTAAATAGATGTTAAAAAACCTTGATAGTATCAACAAAGCCTTTGGATCTACTCTACAATGGGCTAAAACCCAATGTTTTAGATAGAACATGATTCCTATGTCAGAATGGCTTAAGCAACACAAATGGAAATGGATAAAAAAGGTGAAATTTATAAATTTATTGGTATCCCATTTTATTTTGATTGTTCTCCCTTTGAATTTTAGGAATATATCATCGATAGAGTAGATAAAAAGGCGGAGTATTAGATCAAGAAACTCTATCATTAGCTAAAAAAATCAGGGTTTTTCTAAGATCTTGATGGCCACCCATGTTTACTAATCTTCCTGTTGGGCCCCCTCTAAAGCCTCATATGACAAGCTGGACAAAGTTCTCAGGGATTTTCTATGGGAAAATTCTAAACAAACGCATGGATACCACATAGTTACTTGGGATATTTTTTGTGTTCTTCATGAGAAATGGGTTTTTTGACATCCACATAAAAATTACTTATCTATGTGTTAAATGGGTGGCTTGACCAATAGAAGGTAATGAGAATTGGAAATACTTATGCAACATTGCATTGCCTCTAGCTTACAATATGGTAAATTTGGTTATAAAAACGTTTGGTTTCACACCTTAATTGTTACCATTGCTCCTGTCAAAATCAAAGGATATTTTGTGGCTAAAACCATTTTGAAAGATTTTGAAGCCGTCAAGCCTATCTCGAATGGGTGGGCGGTGATTTTTTAAATGTCTTGTCCCTCAATCAACACAACATGTAATGTTCTCCTATTATGACCAATTCTAATCTTTTCTTTATAGAATTATCAGGTATGAAAGCATTAAGGTTCATAAAAAAAGGTATTCATAAAGTTAAGTATTTTATTTTTTACCATGATTGGGCTCTTTGGCCTCTATTAAAATAAAATTACAAGTTAATTAAGTTTCAATTACCTTCCATTCCATGCATCCAAGAGATGATGCTTGATGTCATGCAACATAATATGGGTGTACAATGTCTATGAGCTTGGTGGAAAGACTGGAGCTAGAACTATGCTATTCACTTTAAGAATTTCTCTCAATTTCACCTATATCAAGTCACGATCCTTTTCTCTCTAGCACTAAATAATGGAAATTAATGATGGAATTTGAATTCCTCACCCAAGACCTGGCTTACCATAATTAACATAATTTTGAGTTTGAAGCTTGATTCCAAGTTTGCTCACGTTATTTAGTTCCTAATTTACCAAAGTCTTTCTATTGGGAAGCATCTCCTTCATATTGAGATTCCTCAACCCAAGTGTCCTGCTTGTTCCATACTAGAGTACTTCAAACATATATTTTGGACTTGTCCTAAATACAAATATGCTTGGAACTAGATCCATATCCTCTTTTAGCTTGTTCACCCAAAATCATTTTGTTGGTGAATGTCCTTCTTTCAGGATAATCCTCATTGGCCAACACATATAGTTTTTAATGGAATTTATTCAAGGCTATCATATTATTTTGATGATGGAATGCTAGAAACTCAACTTCATTGAACAATGAAGAAACATTTTGTCTCTTTTTTTTTAATGACAAGGTGGTTGTTATCTCTTTGGCCTTTTTTTAAATACAAGTACCAGCATAGAAGGTGTCTCTAAAATTCCAATACTTATAGGAGTTACTCAACCACTAGGGGAATGATCCCTGAACCATGAGACTCATCCCCGCAAATCATCTAGCACATATATCTCTTCCCCTATCACCCCATCACTAATAAAGTTGTTTGCATAATCATAATCTATTTTGACCAGTGTGGAACTGTGTTGTGACCTTCTATCGACCATTTTATTATTCTAATCAGTGTATATTATTATTTTTTGAGTATTAATAGTTATATTGATATGTTTCAATAGTAAAAATAATGATATAATTCTTTAGAGATTTTATGATTTCACATTGCATGTTAAGTATAAAAAAGAGGCTTTTGGATAAATTATGTGTGAAGAAGTTTTTGATCAAATTTCTAGATGTATTCTTCCCAATAATAGATCATAGAATGTGATTCAACATGTCCATCAAAAAATTCCTTACAGAGTTTTAATCCAAACGCCTCTTCTTAATACTTTTTTTTAAATTTAATTCAACCTGGTAGAAATGTTACCAAAAATTGTCTTTCAAGAGAATACTTCAACTTTTGTGTGTTGGGCATTACGGAGATGACATTTTAATAAATCAGTAGGAAAATAATTAAATAATGGGTGAATGTCCTCTAAAATAATGATATTATGTCACATTTGGCACGAATAAATCTAATTGCCAAGAGTGAAATGGAATTAGTTACTGTAATATAATATTCCAACCAAAATATATAATTGGTTGCAATTACCTCGACAACTAGATTTTGCAATTGTACATAGCCAAATGTTTTCTACTTCCTAAGTTGTAAACTAGATAAAGGTGTTATTTTATAAAATAATTTGAGTGGGTAATTCTAATGATACGAGGCTGAACATTATACAACATAAATACAATAGTAGGGAGAACCCAATTAAGTGAAATTCACATTTTAAATACCTCGTTAACAAGGATACAATATCATCTAAAAGTGTTATATCTAGAAGATTTGACTTTAAAGTAAATTTGAATTATCTCACAATAAATTCACATTAAATTTTACCAGGGCTAAAAGATGAATTGAAATGCATTTCAATACCCTCAAATTATATGTGGGAAGAAGGGAACCTTATAACAAATAAATTATGTAAGAATCCCTAGCAACACCCTTAAGTGTGTGAGAATGCAAATCCATGGGCATGAAGTATTTTTATCAATCAAGATACACAAAAATATTTTAATTCATTTTTTATATTTAAACATAATACAATTGCGCACTTATTAAATTGTGCACTCTCAGTTTCCTTATTCACTAATTAGAATTTAATCTAGTTGATGATTATGATGAATTAGAAGGAACTCAATGGAAGTTATTGATGGACCTATGTTCCCTTATTAATATTTAAATGAATGTTCTAATGATGCATGATTTTACTCCTATGAATCAAATCTATGACCCTATTTTTAACTTGAGTGATAATTTTAAGTATGCTTTGTTGCTTCCATGCTTGAATGCACATGTAGTTTAGTTCTAAGGATGAGGCAAAATTTACTATGATTTTATGTGTTTAATCATGTGATGGACACTTTATATATGAATTATTTTATTTATGGAATGGTCATCTTAGCTATGTTTCTCATATTACCCAATGTTGGAATAATTTAATGTATGGGTTTAACTTTATCTAGAGGCAGAGTAGGAACTAAGAACTATGTTCCAAGGAATACTTGGTTTTAGGTGAATACATTACATTTAATGTGGAAAATTTTCAGTTGGACATGGATAAAACTTAAGAAAATTAGATAGACATTCATTTTTCAAGAGTCTATAAACTTAAACAATTTCATCTGTCAACTACAATACAATAAAAATTATTCCATTTTCCATGGAATGGTCATAGGAATGCCTTAATATTATCTGATCTCCATGACACAATCTCCCCACATGATGTTTTATATTTATTTTACTCATTTAAAAGTCACATTCATCGACCTTATTAAAAGATAAGAAGGATAAGGAAAATAAGCCTTTATTTGGGCCATGATCTCTAAAAGTAGCCTTTATATGCCTTAGAGATGATTGTATTTTGTCTTGTAACCTTATGGGGAATGACAATGCAAAGGTTTTTGTATTAGTCAGTGGCTCCCTCTAATGAACTCTAAACTTGTTTTTTATGGTTTTAAAGATATCTTATTGCCTCCATGTTATTCAATTATTTCATCTATTCAAATGTATACAACACCAACAACTAAAATTATCATATCGAAGTATAATATTTTATTGAAATGTTATGTCATTGTTTCTAAAAAACCTTAAATTTTGAAATAACAATAAGTCATTAGAAAATATTTTAGATAAGTCAACAGAAAAGTGATGAGTCCAAAAAATGACTCATTAATGCTATGATTGTGACCTTAAAAATGATAATTTTTTAGCACTATATGCAATCTTAGTATTTAGAACTAGCATAAGGCAGTAAATAGATACTTTTATCTGCATGAACTCAAGTAAAGTCTAAATCTCTCTTCTTTGCACATTATTCTAACATTTACATGTTTTAGTCTCTATATTTTGTTATATACATGCAATAATAGTAATAATACAAGTTTTTCCAAGATTCCATGAAGATAAAGAGGATCCAAGACAAGAAATTCATCAATCTAGTCTAGCTATAGATCTTGACAGTTGACTACATATTTCAACAGTTGGTTACGAATTTCAGTAGTCAGCTATGGATCTTAATAGTTGACTATGGATTTCAACAATTAGCTTTGGCTTATGCTAATTTTGCTACAAATCAACCCAACTCATTCCATAATTGATTTTGACACACTTTTAAGGGCTCAAATAGTTTCTCTATATTCCTTATGACAATCTACAAGACTTCTTTCATCAGTTCTATTTCTGTGCATGTATATATATACCTATCAATTTTTATTTAGTCTTCCATTTTTGGAAGTTGTTCCAGATAGCAGTAATATAATGGAAGATATGTATTTCAAATATGCAAGATTTGGTTGATAAAGTTAGTCATAGATAGTGTTATCTTGGGAACCTCTAATTCCTTGAAGATCTCATTGTCACGATTTTTTGTCTTAACTATATCACCAAATCTCTTCAGAATATTTTCTTGTCTTAAAACATTCAAGATGTTATCTATAATTTAGGTTAGTTAGTTGCTTTAAATAGAATAAATAGATATATCCCTATCAGGTTCTATAAATTTTTGCACATAAAATATATTGTAAAACTTCATTCTCTGAAATACAAGTATTACAACAGTTATGTTCTTTCACTTTATATCTTGAAGTTGATTTGATTTGAACCTGAATTTAAGGGTGAGAAAGGGCCCACTCCCCAAGGAGACAAGGTATTTATTTTGATATTTATTTTATCATTTTAATTCAAAGATTAATATAGATTTATGTTTGCATGACTCAGATTTATATCCTGCATAATAAAATAGTTGTTTGATTTCACATTTCTTATATAAGTAAATTTGTTAATGAGTTTCTATCTTTTTTGCAATGTAGATTCTTGATTATCTTTCATTCTAGAAGTAATGATTTGATGTACTTTCATTTTGTAGGTGTGATTTTGAAATCAATATTTACAAGTTTATTTCAGAATAGTGAATGATTGATGTTTTAAGCAAGTTAAGTGTGATTACTTTTCAGATTGTGTGATTCAAAAAAGAATGGTGTCTTTTATATTTCATGCAAAATTGTTTATTTCTTTTTTAGCAATAGCTTAGATGGATAAGATAGGGATTATATTTTAGCAACTCAAAATCCCCAAAAAGATACTGTTAGCTGAAATTAATAAAGGACTTTACTACAAATTGCCTTGGACATTGGCCCTCGTAAGAACTGACACCAATATACATTGGTTAAATGAAGGGGTAACAACAACACCCATCATTTTTGGCACCATTACCAGGGAATTTTATTGTGCAAAGTGTTAGTAACGTAAATTTGTAACCTAATAGTAAAAAAAAACACAAAAACACAAAATCAATCAATTTATGTACTGACCTAGGGATTCTAAAGGATGGTTTGTTTATAGATACCCATTTCTACACAAATTCTCAATGAATTATCAATAATTCTAGATGAAGGTGTAAGAATTATAGGAAGGTCTTCATTTCATGACATTTTCAGAATTTTAAGCAAGGAAGGAGAGTTAGTGCCAAGCTTTGTGGAAGACATAAAAGGAAGGGTAAAAGGGGTCAACAGAGAGTCCTTACCAAATCCATGGATCTCAGTTGCTTTTTATCTTATTAAATATTTAACATGTGAAGGGCAATGCAGTGTACTAAGATGTATAGTAATGAGGATGTTAATTCATTTACAATTTGGTGCTAAACAACCCCAACATAGAATTAACCTACCCTCATTCCTCCTAGGGTCTGTCCAAGTAACAACCTTGAGATATGCTAAAAAACCTTCTACCATACATCACCATGGACTGATTCACCTCATCATCTAGCATCACTTTTTGAAGCAAGTAAATGAAATGGAAACTTGGATTGCTTTCCTAGCAGGGAAGAAAGGAGAAAACCCCAAAATGGTCAAACAAGTCCATGTTCATATGCATGCTTATAGTTTAAAACCTCCATCAAATATTTTTGCCAAACTTGTTGTTTCGAAAATAGTCTATAGTACAAGATCTTCAGCTAGGGTTATTTCATTGCAAACCACAAACCCTCTGAGTCAAATTCCCCCTTCTAAGTTAACAAATAGGAAGCTTAGGCTTCGACCTTCAACTATAAGTCAACAAGTTATTCCTCAAAAAGCCATACAAATAATTGAAAAACCTCTTACAGAACCTATCTCTCAGCCCAAGCCACAGGAAGTTCTGCCTCCTCTTAACAAAAATGAAGAAGACTTATTCTAGCTGTTGACAGTGATGATGCTATAGTTATTGAAACACTAGATAGTTTAAAATAGATCCCTATAGCTACTAGTGAACTTTAGGCAAGAAAAAAAGAATAAATCTCTTTGCCTGAAGACATTGTTGATGAGACTGTTGAAATGTTCCTGACGAAAACCCTGCTCTTATATAGCAGAAAAATGATCAAGAAAAATCCCCCATGGTTGAAGAGGATGAGCATCCTTCAAAAGAGATGGAGGATATAGAATTGCAACATGATTTAAGTCTATCTCAATTAGAAGCTACTACTAAAAAAAATGCAAAAGACATTGCTGAATTGATTGTTGTTGCCCAAAATAAAGATTTAATCATTTCTCACTTGATGAAACAAATTGAAAATTCGGAGGTGTAATCCATTAAGGAAAGAGATGGATCAGAGAATGAAATGATTGATGTATGACATTATTTCAAATCACTTGAAGAATAAAATATTTATTTAAGAAGAAATATTTTCAAATCTGAAACAGATAACATCAGATTGAAAAATCTAATAGAATCTAGTCTCCCTCCATCCAAAGCTACAAAAGGGTGTCAGACTACTTTGTTATACACTGCTGTCAAAAATCATTGGGAACAAGTTTGTTCAAAAATTGAAGAACTGAAAAGAAAAAACAAAGAGTTAAAACAAGAAAAACAATAGTTGCAAGAAGAGATAGAAAAAGGGAAATAGAAATAAGAACAAAGTCAACAACTCATTCAACTAAATTGCCAATTAAGTGAGAAATTGATAGCTTGTAGAATTCTTGCTTCTTCTTACAGTCTCTTTTTACATGAGTAGTTTATTAAATGGCAGTTGCTTCAAATTTCCTATGGACTTCCCCATGAAATCTCTACTAGTACTGAATTACTCTCAGTATTCTAGTATAGCACCCTTGATAAACAGGATTTGCTTTATGAATTTTACTTGTGTGACATTGTTTTGGGCAACACTAATGATTTCTTAGTTAATATGTTTGTAGGAGAGTTGAAATTGAGAGCTCTTTTATCTACTTATACAAGAAAGATATAATGATTATATCAATCATGCAAGAGAAGTTGGTATTTGTATTAGACCACATTTTAAAGATGCACAAGAAACTTTATCAACAATTAAAAATCTCTATTGGCAACATTCTGACATTCGTTAGAACTATATTCATGCCTTACAAGATGGAATTGTTAGTTTTGATTTGTTTGTTGAAAATCATTTGGATGAAGTGTTGACTACCACTCAACAACGATGGAGTTTAATGACTGCCTTTGAAAAGAATTTATCTCTCCGACTACTCTCAAATGGACCCTCAGAGAGCTCAATTTGTTATTGAGTTGATCACTAATCTACTTTAGAAAGATGGAAAAGAATTTTGGATAGGGATGAGATTCATACCTCCCTTATTACTTTCCCCTATGTCTCCATGGCAGAATATTGGACCTCAAAAAGATGAGTAGTTTGGTATCTTGTACCATTTTGTCATCAAGGATAAAGGATTCACTCCTCCTAGTCAATAGATAGGCCCAGATGAATATGACATATATGACCTCGGTCTAAAATTGGAATAGAGAGTTCAAAATTATGGAGATGGAGCTAGCTAATTTTCAAAGGGACTTGCAAAAGGTAAGGTGTAGGGGAGATGATGAGTCCATAAAATGACTCATTAATGCTATGATTGTGACCTTAAAAATGATAAATGTTGAGCACTGTATGCAATATTAGTATTTAGAACTAGCATAAGGTAGTAAATAGATGATTTTATCTACATGAACTCATGTAAAATCTAAATCTCTCTTCTTTGCACATTGTTTTAACATTTGCATATTTTAGGCTCTAGTTTTATTATATATAGGCAATAATAGTAATAATACAAGTTTTGCCAAGAATTCCATGAAGATAAAGAGGATATAAGACAAGGAAATGATAAATTTAGTCTAGCTATGGATCTTGACAGTTGACTATAGATTTCAATAGTTGGCTACGGATTTTAGCAGTCAGTTACAGATCTTGACAGTCGATTACGGATTTCAACAATTAGTTTCGAATTATGCCAGTTTTGCTACGAATTAGCCCAGCTCATTCAAAAATTGATTTTGACACACTTTTAAGGGCTCAAATAGTTTATCTATATTCCTCATGACAATCTACAAGACTTATTTCATCAATTCTATTTCTGTGCATGTGTGTGTGTGTGTGTGTGTGTGTGTGTGTGTGTATATATATATATATATATATATATATATATATCAATTTTTGTTTAGTCTTCCATTTTTGGAAGTTATTCTAGATAGAAGTAATATAATGAAAGATATGTATTTCAAATATGTAAGATTTGGTTGATAAAGTTAGTCATAGACAGTGTTATCTTGGGAACCTCTCATTCCTTGAAGATCTCATTGCCACAATTTTTTATCTTAACTATATCACCAAATCTCTTCAGAATATCTTCTTGTCTTAAAATAGTCAAGATGTTATCTATAATTTAGGTTAGTCAGTTGCTTTGTATAGAATAAATAGATAGATCCCTATTAGGATCTATAACTTTTTGCACATAAAATATATTGTAAAACTTCATTCTCTGAAATACAAGTATTACAACAGTTCTATTCTTTCACTTTATATCTTGAAGTTGATTTGATTTGAACTTGAATATAAGGGTGAGCAAGGGCCCACTCCCCAAGGAGACAGGGGATTTATTTTGGTATTTATTTTATCATTTTAATTCAAATATTAATATAGATTTTTTTTTGTATAACTCAGATTTATAACTTGCATGATAAAATAGTTGTTTGATTTCACATTTATTGTATAAGCAAATTGGTTACTGAGTTTCTAGATTTTCTGCAATATAGATTCTTGATTATCTTTCATTCCATAAGCAATGATTTGATGTACTTTCATTTTTTAGGTGTGAGTTTGAAATCAGTATTTACAAGTTTATTTCAGAATAGTGAATGATTGATGTTTTAAACAAGTTAATTGTGATTACTTTTCAGATTGTGTGATTCAACAAAGAATGGTGTCTTTTATATTTCATGCAAAATTGTTTGTTTCTTTTTTCAGCAATAGCTTAGATGGATAAGACAGGGATTAGATTTTAACAACTCAAAAGCCCCAAAAAGATACTGTTAGCTAAAATTAATAAAGGACTTTACTACAAACTACCTTGGATATTAGCCCTTGTAAGAACTGACACGAATATACATTGGTTAAATGAAGGGGTAACAATGACACCCATCAAAAACTTGAGAATGTTGCTCTGTTGGGGTTTCATTTTGGTCTTGTTTTTCCTTGTATCCTCATCTCCCAATATTGTCATATTGTTTTCATAGGATTTTCTAGGTTAATTGTGCATTTATTTCACCTTAATATTTACCCTTTGGGTAGTTTGACCCATTTTAAAGTGACATCAACCATGTTGTCACAACTATTATTGTAGATATCAAGAAGGATGGTGTTGAAAAGAGTCACAAAATTCATTCCCAAGGTATAAGATGAGGTATAACTTTGACATCCCCTCACAACTTGATGTATGATTACAATATGATTATGTTAAAAACATATTCAAATGGTATGAGAATAATTTTTTAATAGATTATTATGTTGGTTGTGTCCCCTCAAAGGATTCCCTCATTGCTTGTGTTTGTCTTCATTGGGAACCCTTTTTCCTAAGTCATTGGTGTTTGGAAGCTCACCAGGGCATTTTTTATTTTCTCTTTTAAGGAGTGATCCATGATTTCAGTGTTACTCACCTAACCATATGATCCACAAATTTACTCTAATGGGTTGGCCAAAACCCTTCGTCGAATGGGTGCCACCTACAAAGTGGAAGGTGGTGGAAAATAGTGATGGATGGAAAATGATGGAAAACAAAAAAGTCAACAATGGTAGTAAAGGTGCCAAACCAACCCACACACCCTTTTTTGAAATTATCTAATGAGAAGTGAAAGGAAAAAATGATCCCCATTTTAACCCTCCTCAGTCTCTTATGGCCATTAAATATGATTTTCTTAAGCTTGTCATTGACAAGTCAATGTTCTTCTTGTTAGAAAACCCACTGTAAATAATCCTACCCCTCGATGGTCATGTAGTCCACCTTGTGGTGGTGTTAACTCTCCCAAATAGGAAAATGGGAATAAACACCACTCCTCACTTTGACTTTTTATTCTAAACTGACACACTTTAGTGGGAAACTAGGTTACAACATTTGAGTGTAGATAATACATAGACGATGGTCAGGGAGAACTAATAATGAAAGACTCCCCGAATCATTTTACTATCATCAAATGTTTGAGAACTCATGAAGTCCTAAAGGGTAAATTATCTATGCATTTTTCTTGTAAAAAAAGAGGGGATTCATATTTTATTTATCTACAAGAAGTTAAGATTTTAGGGTTTCTTTTGCAGATTAGTCTAAAATGCATTTTACCTAACACATATCACATTTCCACTTCACATGAACATGCACTTGGTGGCATGAATATTTTGAGTTCTAATAAAATTTCCCCCATGGTTTTTTCTATAGTGAAGATCCATTGCATCAGGTTATTTGGGTTCTACTTGACATTAATGGTCAGTTCTTTGGGGTTCTCAACATATACACCCCTGATTATGGACATGAGAGATAAATGTTACAGTGATGTCTTGCAAACAATTTGCATTTTTCCACCTGATAATTTATAATGACTTTAATATGGTTGAATATCCCAACGAAAAAATTGGTCCCATTCCAATGTGATTGTGTGTGGGAGAATGAAGCTTGGTTTTGTTTTAAAAATTAGCAGAGTTTTGTGGACTCACTTCTATGCATTAAATAATTCACCTTGGTTCACTTGGTCAAACTATCCTACTAATTTTGATAGAGTCCTCAAGTGGTTAATCCATTTAATTCTTTTTTAGTAGCACATGTTATCCTTTACTCTCTCTGATGAACATACTATCACTATCCATCCATAATTTCTCTTATCAAACCATTTCCCCATCACTTACATATTGGAGTGGAATGATGGAAGATTCAAGGTGCCTATAGAAATTGAAAATCCACACACTATGATTCTAAATGTTGAAACACCCCTTGAATCACCTTAGGACCCCCTAAGGACCATTTAGCCTTTTGACCTTTGACGAACCTAGCCCATGGTCAATTTAATTGAACTGGTTCAACCCTTCCTTTTAGCCCTTTTTACCCTTTGACACTCAATCATCAATGGTCAAAGTCTACCTCCCTAACCAAAAACATGTAAACCATTCACTTTGATTTTCTAATTATAGCTTGTCTAAATCCTATTGTGAGCCTTTACATGGACAATTTATAATTAGATAGACTAGTTGAACCTTGACTTCCACCTCTTGTTGCTTATAAGAAGAGAGGAACTTGAAGGTGAAAATCATCTTCAATTATCATCAAGAGCTTGTGCATATAGGAGTTTCTTTCTTGTAGGTCAATCATCATCAACAATCCAACAATCTAGCAATCATATCAAAGAGTTAATTTATCATGGCCTCTCTACCAAGTTTTTAGGTACCGTTACTTTGTTTAGAATCAAGCTAGATTTCACCAACATGATAACTACCTCAACCATCCACCCAATCGACTTTTTTTAAGATAAGTACTTGTTTATTAGCATTCATTTACTTCATTTCCATTTCAAAATTAACCCAGGCCTTACCCATCTCTTGGAATCCATTTTTTGGATCTTGTCAATCAGCCAAATTACCAGCCCAGATCCTTACATAGTAACTATCGATAGTTGACTCAACTGCCGATTGTTTATCCAACTGCTGAAGGTCACCTTGATCACTGATGGTCACCTTAATCATCGATGATCACCTTAACCACCGACAGTTAGCCCAACTAATGATGATCACTATGGCAATGAAAACTAACAAGCTAATTTCACCTACCTACACCCAATCAAATGTAATTTTTTGTGTTCCTACCTATCTACAGATCCCTTTTTGATTTTTTGAGGCATACTCTAACCCTTTATTACTATTATTAATTATTTTTTCACTAATTTAATCATTTATAACATATTTCTTATTAATCACTCTTGTATTCAATTTTAGTACCTTTTGATTCACTGATGTAAGTACCTCCTAATATGTTTATAAACTTGATTGTTTAAAATGTGTGGATTGATATCCCCTAAATAAGCTCTTGCTTTCAGGATATAGCTATCGCTAGGTAATCCACCCAACTATTTGTCTAACAAACAAGTTTTTTTAGTGCTTTCTTTTTTGCAGGTCATCCTCCCAAGTTAAAGAGGAGATCTTCACAATCTTATAATCTCAATGCACGTACTATTAATCAATTTTTTCAACCATACCCATACTTAGTTTTTATTTTCCATAATAAGTAATAAATTCACTGAAACATTCTGGCATTCCTGATGGGACCCTTGTGTCTTTACTTGGGTTCTTGTTTGCTTGCACTCTCTCTCTCTCTATTATTTACTCATTAACGAAATCAATAGTTTTTTTTGGCCTTAAAATTAAGTGCATACATCGACTACTTAGAATTTTAGATCATATAGCTTAACTTAAAGGAAAAGTAATCTATCGTAGCTTCACTCTTTATTGCACACACCTAAACCAAACTACTTTCATCAATTAAGCACTAAACAAATTTTAGATAAGGCCTGACTAGGATTTCATCACCTAGCAGTAACCTTACCCTTTCCTGATGATCCTTCTTGGAGGTCATTACCAAGAGGAGGACCAACTTAACTCTCTGGTTGAGTATAATATTTGGACATTAATATATTTTAGTTAAGCACTCGATACCCTTATCGTTGTGGTGTGTGAAGTGAGGGGGTAGGCCCCAATACCAAACTACATATTGATTCCAATACAATTTATTTTTTAGCACCTAAACACAACCTGAGACCAACCTTAGACTTTCTCTCTAGTACCCGATCTACAAACCAATTTCAATCACACATAACTTCTTAAGGCATAAGCCAAAAGTGAGATTAATTAAAATTCTAGGGATTAACATCTCTCTTAGAGTGTGATTGGATTTATTTGATATTTTATTGCCTTCTCTTTATTTGAGTAGTAAGGTTATTTGTGCTTTATATCTCCCCTATTTCACATGATTTTCACTCACTAGTAGTGAAGAGACCTTATAGAGCAAAACCCATCACCTAGCCAACCTGCCTCTTCCACCTCTTCATCCATGGACTGTACCTCCAACCCAGTAGACTCTCTTCACCCTTTGGGAAGTCCTACCTTCCCTCCAAAGGTTTCTCAAGGAGATACAGATTTTGTTGCTTTCCTAGATAATACTCCCATAGCCTTGCAACATTATCTTATAACTATGTCTTACCATATCTCAATTTTGACTCCTTCTGTAGACCCACCTTATGGCATGCCTCTTTACCTCATGGGGAGTACCTCCATTTCCATGGTTACAACCCAACCGTTGACTACCCAAGCTTCCTCAACAACCAATAACCCATTTCAGACTACCATTGAAAACCAACCAACTCAAACTACCACTGCCCTTATACCTTCTACTGTTAACAACCACTCCTCCACTATAGGCATACATACCCTTAGCACTACCAAACATACTTTAGTTACCTTTAACCCATCAACCACCACTCCACTTCAGAGCTTTGTGGTGTCCATACCCTCTAGCTTGCCCTTGATCAGTACAAGGGTTACCACCCTTCCATCGGTCACCAACCCAACTACCGCTTCTATCTAACAAGCACCCCTTGGACCACCCTTTAGCTACATCCTTTATCTACAAGGACATGTACCCATTACCCAACTACTTACCCTTATGCATCTTCCACCCAACCATTGATGTCCACTTACTCATATGTGGCAGCCTTCCAACTTTCTACCCATTATTTGTATGTCTCTCAACCACCTCAGTAATATGCATCTTATAACCCTTCGGGTACACAACCCCAAGCCAACCTAATGAATATGCTTATGGACAAGATGACCACCTTATCCATCTAGGGTGCTCACAACATCCTTTCATATGACCAAATTTGTAACGAGCTTATCCATCCCTCCATACCTATCACGCCATATTCTCCCCAATGGGAACTTCCCAAGTTCTCTAAGTTTCAAAGTAAGGAGGATCCCCAACATCACCTTAGGGAATTTAGGCATGATTTTTATATCATCACTTATGATGATGCCCTTCATCTCTACACCTTTCCCCTATCTCTATCTAGTTTGGCCTTAGATTGGTATAGTGTCTTATCTAAACATTCTATCTTCTCCTTTACCCAACTGACCCAAACCTTCTTAGACCAATTTTTGATTCATATCTCCAAGAAAGTGTTTATCACTGACCTCTACTCTGTCTTGAAGTTTGAGGATAAATCCATTATCAATTTTGTGGCTCGATGGAGGAGCCTAATCAACCAACTATCCTTCTCCCTACCTCAACTTGAACTCATAGAGCTCTTTAGTTGGGCATGTGCCAAGCATATCTCCTCTACATTACATGTCTAAAGCTTTCAAACCTTCGATGTAGATTTTACCATGGCATGTAAGTTGGAGAACTAAGCCATCGATGAGGGGAAACTTAAGCTCAAAAATAAGAACTCAACTTATAAAACCAATGAGTTCTTCCTCCAAGTCAAGCAATCAATCTAATACCAACACTAATAACAAGGGAACCATGAATGCAGACATCCTTAAATCCACTCTTCCACCTTTTGTTAACCAATCTAATTCCTCTAGTTCCTCAAATCACAACCAGAGGAACCAAACCTAGAACAACTAGGAGTAATTCAGTCCATTTAGAGATACTATGCTTCCATCTTGGAGAAGTTATTGAAAGCCAATATCATTCAAATTCCTCTTATCAATCCACTCCAATAATTTGACTATTCTCATCTTACACCTAGTTGGTACAACAAGAATGATCTATGTACCTTCCATCGAGTGATAGGACATGATGTCAGTAGGTGTAACACTTTTAAGAGCCTTGTCCAATCCCTCATTAACAAGGGGGATCTTATATTGGACAACCCCAAATGCACTATCAAACCAAGCCCTTGATCTATTCAAGCAACCCTTCCCAAACCATGCTCCTACCAAGAATGAGAGCAACAATGGTGAGTGATCTCATGATACCCATACAATTAACATGGTCTTTGACACACTCATTACTAAGAAGCTTGTTGACCAATCCATTTATCTCTCCCCCTCTCCACTGATTGAGGTAGCATAGTCACCTTACCTTCCTTTGAACACCCAAACTGAGTAAATAACATCCCCTCTCCCTCCACTTATTGAGGTAGTGGAGCCACTATCCACCCTTTCAACTGATATCCTAGAATAACCAACCATCATTGCCTCACCTTCACCTTTAGCTACCAAACAAACCAATTCCCCTTTCGAGATCATTCCTGAGGAAGAGACCCCTGTGTCTACTTCTCCTATAGAGGAACCATTTATTTGAACCATGCATCCTTTGATTGAGGAAGAAGATGAGGTTATTATCCCTATGTCTCCACTTAGGGGCCTATATTTTAGTTCTACCATTCAAGGAATCAAACCAACTTGTAAACCCTTCTCTAAGCTAGTGCATAAATTATAATTTATCTTCGATCTTGATATGGATCGAGCCACCTTCTGGAAAAAATTAGGCCTCCCTTATATTACCTGACTAGAACGTCCAACCCCTTCTCAGTTAAACCAACCCACCACTTCCATTCACCAACCTCTTACCATATCTACCCAAACAACCAAACCCTCTAACCAACTAATTAAAGCCTCTACCAAATTAACTGACCCTCAACCACTTAAGCCAACCAAGACCCAAGTAGACAAACCTTCCCCTATCACCCCAACTAGATATACCAATAACCTTGGTATCCTCCCTACATCGAATCTTAGCCATCTGTTGGTGAAAGTAGACCTAAGCCCTTCAAGCCCACCAACCACATGTTAGACCAAAGCAACCAAAAAGGTAAATCCACATAAAGATTGGAAGACCCAAAATTTTTCTCCCTCAATTTTACCCTTCATTTTGGGGCCTCATCCCTCTACCTTGAGTATGAGGTCCATCCTCTCTATCAAAACCCTACCACCTACCTTGGTTACACTTTCTCAGCTATTTTACCACACCAGTAGTACGTAGGCTACCTGCCTTGTGATCTTCTACCTCTAGCTCATCAACCTCTTCACTTAAGCCAAAGCCATCAACCAAGCATACCACCTTACCTAAGCCACCTTTCCAAGCAACATTCTACCTCAACTATCAAAGTAAAAACTGATAAACCTTTACCACCTTTAGTCAAGTCCTACTCAACCATTCTCCATAGGTTATTATAAACCTCCTTTTAGCCTTACCTCCCATCAGGCCTTTTGACCCTTTAACTTCAAAACATACCTAGTATAATGACCACCACGTGTGTTCCTATCATAAAACATCAGACCATGATATGGAGAACTACAAAGCTCTCCAAACCATCATCCATCAGATTTATGATGAGGATGATCTGTTAACAGATGAACCTCCTATAAGCCCCATACCTATCTAACCACCCACCATACCTACCCAACACTCACCCATTCCTCCACTCTCACCTCAGAGTGAAGATGAATCTTACCAATCCTCTAGATCAACCTCTCTTTCTATCCATACCATTAACGTGGTCACTAGATCACAACAGAAGGATAAGGGGAAGGATAAGGTGTCCATTATTTGGGCATACCCCTCCTCAAACTCCCAACCAACCTACACTTAATGGTCTTCATCTTCGACCAAACCCAAGGTGTCTATCTTAGGTGCCTCCCAATCTAACCCCTCAGAATCCATTAGGAGAGTTGTCCTCAAACAACTTCATCAGACCTTGATGAAGATGAGATTGTATGAGTTAATCTCTACCTCTCCCTATCACTACCAAGCACTTATAAAAGCTTTGAATTCCATTGAGGTGCAACTTTAGAACCCCCAACGTCTAATCACCTTTGTAGATGCCCTTCAGGTTTCCAACCTTGTTACCTTCAAGGATTCAGAAATACCCTCCATCCATCCTAAAGACCTAGATCCTCTTCTCTTTATCACTGCCTACATCAACAAAACCTACATCAAATAGGTCATGATTGATGGGGGGATAGCATTAACATAATCTCCTCTCACGTCTATAGCCAACTCAACTTATCGAATAATGTCATGTTTGAATCCTCGACCGTCTTTCACTCCTTCAATGATATCAAGGCCACTAACTTGGGAAATATCATCCTTCATATCCATGTAGGACCCCGTACACTCCCCAAACTATTATATGTTGTAGAAGGTGAATTCTAATACACCATCTTGTTGGGACAACCCTAGATTTGCTCCATGGGTTGCATTCCCTCTACCCTCCATTATTGTATTAAGTTTAAACGTGAAGGCTAGGTAGTCACCATCTAGGTTGATCCAAGTCCTTTTTGAACATGTAATATGACCGACCACCCTAAATATGTCCTCATACCCCCATCCATCACACCTTCAATAGCTAAAACTCAACCTTTAACCACCAAAGTGAATATCATATCCCCTTCCACCGATGAGGCATCAACTAGTTCATCTATACCTTTGCACCAAATCCCTACCATAGACTCTTTGGAATCCACATTCCATCATCTTTCACTGGGGGAATATCACCTTTTAACACTTGATGCTTTCCCTACTCCTCACAAGTACGAGCAACTTACTAACAAGTCAAGCTATGACCCCAATGTGAAAACTATCATTCCCTTTGGACCTCTCCATCGTTAAACCCATTTTGTTAATGGGGGACTCAATAAATCCCTTAGTTCTCCTACCAACCTTAAGTAACTCTAAAGCTTGGAAGGAAAGCTTCAGTCATTTCATCATTTTATCTCCCAGCTTTTGGACTAGTGCCAACCTTTCCACCACTTTCTGAATAAGGATGTCTCTTTTAAGTGGAGTAGCAACTATCAAAAGGCCTTTGATTCACTCAAAATGTACCTTTTGTCTCCACCTATCCTTATCCCTCCCAAGAATGACCAACCTTTCTACCTATATATCTCTGCCACTGACTATTCCCTAGGGGCAATGTTAGCTCATCGAGATGAAAAACATAGAGAGCAAGTTGTGTACTACATTAGTCACACACTAGTAGAGTATCAGACTCGGTACACTCATACTAATAGACTCTGCTTAGCTTTAGTCTTCATGGCCACCAAACTTTGCCACTTCCTTCTTAACCACAAAACCTACGTCATTACCAAAACCAACCCACTCAAGTACATGCACTTCAATCCATATCAAAATTAGTATATGGCCAAGTGTCTCATGCTTTTAGTAGAGTTTGATCTTGAGTTCCTCTAGTATAAGTCAATTAAGTGGTAATTAATTGTCAACCAATTAGCTGAAGCACCATTAGTAGACAATCAACCTCCTCCTCTTGAGTTTCTCGATGAGTCCATTGCAGCCCTATTTCAAGTGGATTTCACCTATCAAGTCACCATATTCTTTGACAGATCAAAATGTCAACATGGTGGGGGAGTAGGTATCATCCTTATCCCCTTTGATGGTGAAACCGTTCTTTTATCCTTTAAGCTTGAATTTGAATGTACCAAAAACATGGCTGAGTATAAAGGCCTAGTGATAGACCTTCAAACTGCCTTAGCCCTAGGAATCAAAATAATTAGTATCTTTGGTGAATCCCAACTTATGCTCAATCAAATCAATGACTCTTACCAATGTAAAATGATGTTTTGCAATAGTACAAGGAACTAGTTTATGAAATCTTAGCATCATTTGAGTACTACAACATCCAATCAACCTCACAATATACAAACAAGTTCATCAACACCATGGATTCTATTACCTTAAAGATCATATTTTTACCCTTAGACTCTAAGCTATCTATTGTTATCCACATACTTATTTAGCCTTCTTATGTCAACCCAGATTCTCTCGCTATTTTCAATGTGGAGGAGACCCAACCTGACCTTTGGTATCAATAAACCTTTGACTACCTTAACCTTGGCATAGTTCCTTCTAGCCTCTCTACCAATGCTCAAAGAGCATTTATCTAGAGTACCTCTCACTATACCATTATGGGAGGAATTATTTATAAGTGTGGCTTTGATGGCCTCCTCTTTCATTGTTTGCATAGTCAAGAAGCATTTCATGCCATCAAGGACACACATGATGGTATCTATGGAGGTCACTTTAGTGGCCTCGTTGTAGGTAAGTTCATCCTCTGACTCAGCTATTACTGGCCTACCCTTAGCCAATATTGTTGTGATTATGTGAAAAAAGTGTGTCAAGTGTCAATAACAAACTAATTTGCATCACGCACCTAGCCATAGCCTTCGTGTTTCCACTAATTTTTTGTCCTTTTCACAATGGGGTCTAGACCTTATTAGTGAAATTAATCGCCATTCCTCATAGTGGCACCATTTTATTATCACCATGATCGATTACTTTAGCAAGTGGGTAGAGGCTATTCCTCTAGTCTCAACCAAATCAAAGAAGATTGTTGACTTTATCAACCATCACATCATCTATCAATTCGGTGTTCTTCATAAGATTATCACCAAAAATGGTAAGTCCTTTAAAAAAAAACAAGTTTAGGGTCTATGTGATGCATTCAACATCAAGTTAAGCTTCTCCTCACCTTATCTCCCTCAAGATAATGGACAGGCACAAGCCTCTAACAAAACTCTTAATAACATGCTAACTAAAATGGTCAATGCATCTGGTTTGGATTGGCATTTGCACATCCCCTTCACCTTATGGGCATATCATAATAGCATTAGAACCCCTATGGGTGCTACCCCATTTTATCTTGTATTTGGAGCAGAGGCTATCTTTCCTCTTGAAGTCCAAATCCCTTCTCTTCGCATATCTTTGAAAGAGTTTCTTTCAGAGGGTGATGATCATCAGCATCATCTAGCCCAGCTTGAGCTACTCGATGAGCGTTGCCTAGTATCCCTCACCTACCTCTATATCTACCAAGAACATATCAAATGTGCCTATAAAAAACACCTTAAAGTGCAAGAATTCAATATCGGAGACCTCATCTTAAAGGAAAAACAACATGTCACTAATATAGAGAAAAATAAGCGGGGCAAGTTTATTTTCAATTGGCTTGGACCTTATATCATAACCTATGAGTATGGATCATGATATTATCATTTCTCTTCTCTCGAAGGCCACCTAGAGCTTGAGCCCCTCAATGATTCACATATGTGTCCATTCTTTTGTTAGGAAGGATTGAGTTCACCTTTTGTTTCACCTAAGCTCATTCCTTACTATCCACCCACATGTTTCACCTCCCCCTTATTTTAGGGGACAATAAATTAAAAATGAATCATGTGATTATCTGTCATTGACATATCCTAATCTTGAACAATCAGTACCATGGATCTACCCATGGTATTGTTCTCATGGTACTTTCCACCCCTTTTCAGGATGGATCCCCATAATCATTATCACCTGAACCTCTTTACACCTAAACAACCTTCTTGTGGTCTTAGTTTCACCTCCATGAAGGTGAATCTCTAAGTCAGCCTAAGCAATCCCATGTCAAAAAAAAATTAAATAAAATAACAAAATTCCTATCATTAGAAATCATGGGTCATTCCTAGCATTCACAAACTGTTCCCTTAAAGGAAAGCTATTGAAAACCTCTTTAAAATAGCAAAAATGTAAAGTGGACTACTCCCTTGAAGGAAAACTATCAAAAAGCATTAAGCAACACATATAAACTTAGACCACTCCCTTGAAGGATGGATAGGTAAGCATTTGTCAAAAGCATAGAAATTTCTTCGAAGCTTCCCACATCGATCAGCTTCCCATATACAACAATTAGTAGTAGACCCATTATCATAATAAAAAAAAAAAAATCTTGAAAGCTACAATCGGCTCTCAAACAACACAATAAGGTGGAATCTGTAATCAACTTCCACAAGTATACTTCTTGCATCGATTAGTCTACATAGCTTGGCATAGTCTTATTTATATTGACTCTCTAGGCACCTATAGAGGAGGCATGCTAGTCTCACAAGAAGGTTATATTTTTTCCCATTCCCCCTATATGTGAGGGAATTTTGAGCTTACTTGACATTATGTGGTCAAGACACCTTTTTAGCTAACTAACGTAATGAGAAACATTTTAAGGGCTTATGTTCATTAAGTCAATCCAACTTCAGTTTTGTTTTAGTCCTTATCAATGAAGAAGCATCATGGCCTCTTCTTACCCTATCATGACTAGTCGATATTTTCATTTATGGCATTTGCCTCTAGATTATATTATCTACTCTCCCATATAGTGTTGTTAACTAAACTATCTCATGCATTTTTATCATAAACAATAAAAACAAAGAACCATAATCATAATCATAACCATCCACCTTACCATACCATACAATATAAACATCACATCCATAAGTAATATAGTCAATGTTAACATGTATAAATGTAATGAAATCCAAAAAATTAACATGTCATAAGCATAACCATAACGACAACCATAACCATGACTAGCATTATAAAGCTATAACATCCATTAACATTCAAATAATTAACCATTTTTCCACCACATGTCTAAAGTCTACTAATACAATATATACACATTAAAAATTAGCATGTCATAAACATAGCCATAAATCCTAGTCATCTCATGCCTAAGTTAAGCATCCATAACAACAACATAATCCATGATCACATATAAGTATCACATCATAAGCATTAATCATCAACATCAAACTATTAAACCATAAAACCATGAACATATAGATCGTATGTATAGAAAATCGTAAGTCAAATAACCATAGCATAACAAATGTGTACATATAGAGATAGACATGTCTCTCTCTAAAAAATGTACATCTTTCTGCATCAACTCACAGGATAGAATCAAAATGATGCACAATAGACATATACCTATCTAACATATCTATGCCCTAGGGACACCACTACCTCCTGGAGCATTACTGGATCCTGGGGCCTGTCTACTTGTTGGGCCTATTGATCCACCACATGTCTTTGTTTATCCAAATACAGATGTTGCCCACTACCCTAGTATCACTAAGGGCTCCACCTACTAAGCTAGCCTAATACTCACCCCATCAGAGCTCATTCAAACACAATAACCTTCAACAGTTGTCTCAATCACTGACAATCTATCTAATCATCGATGGTCACCCTTAAGCACCCTGATCATCGATGGTCAAGATGCTTAATTTCTCGTATTGACATTGACATACCCCCTTTTTTTAAAAACCAACCCAGTCTAACCCACCCATGGAGACAACCTTATCCAAACACCTTGACTACCTCGTCACCTTATTGTTGGTCCATTTTGGCCCAACTAACATACTTTTTGTGATGTTTTGTGCCCATTCCCTTGACCATAGTGATAACATTTCCATATTGACCACCTTTTGCATTTATGCCACCTTGCACTTACCTAACCTGATTATTTATTTTAGGAGCACTTCCTACCTCAAATACCCACAACACTTGACCTATATATGTTCTCTATGAGAGCACTTCTTGCCTTAGATCCCCACCAAAAACACTGACCTTATCTAGGAGACTAATAGATGTACCAATTACCATGCCTAAATGCAGTCATGTGGTATACTGATCACTTATCCCTTAGCACCGACCTTTATTTTTATCAACCATGGCAACCTTGTCTTTGCACACTCTTGAATATCACACCTTTTATCACACTTTGTGACCATGTTTGTGCTTTAGTGTCCAACCTATCATCTACCTTTCTCATCACCCTCACCTACACTATCAAATCAACACCTGATTCACCTTTTTTCTCATTGACTCCTGGTTTGAGAGGGAACACCTCCTCCCATAGTCGAGGCAATCATCAGACCTTTGACCAACATTAGTTTTTATTTTGTAGCTTATTTATTTCAAGATACATAATAAAAATGGGCAAAATGTAGACACCAAAAATCTACACATTATGATTCTGAATGTTGAAACACCCCCTAAAACACCTTAGGACCCCTTTGGGACCATTTAGCCTTTCAACCCTTGATGAACCTAGTCCATAGTCAATTTAATTAAACTAACTCAACCCTTCCTTTTATCCCTTGACACTCGACCATCGACGATCAAGGTAAGCATTGATGGTCACCGTGATCATCGACGATTAGGGTTGACCTCCCTAACCAAAAGCATGAAAACCATCCAGTTTGATTTTCTAATTATAACTTGTCAAAATCTTGTTGCGAGCCTTTGCATGGACCATTTATAATTAGATAGCTTAGTTGAACCTTGACTTCCACCTCTTGCTTATGACTATAAGAGGAGAGGAGCTTGAAGGTGAAAATCATTTGCAATTATCATCAAGATCATGTGAATCCAAGAGTTTCTTTCTTATAGGTCAATCACCATCATCAATATAGTAATCCAAAAATCATATCAAAGAGTCAATTTTCCATGGCCTCTCCACCAAGTTTTTAGGTATCATTACTCTATCAAAATCAAGCTAGATTTCACTAACAGGCTAACTGCATCAACCATCCACCCAATCAACTTTTGGTAAAATAAGTACTTATTTCTTAGCATTCATTTACTTTATTTCCATTTCAAAATCAACCCATGCCTTATCCATCTCCAGAATCCATCTTTTAGATCTCGTCAATCAAACAAATTACCAACTTGGATCCTTATATAGTAACCATCGACAGTTGACTCAATTGTTGATGGTCTGTCCAACCATCGACGGTCACCTTAACTACTGACGGTCAGCCCAACTACCGATAGTCACTCTGTTAGTGAAAACTAGCAAGATGATTTAACCTACTTACACCCAATCAAACCCAAATTTTTGTGTTCCTACCTATCCATAGACCCCTTTCTAATTTTATGAGGCATACTCCAACCCTCTAGCATTAGTATTAATTAGTTTGTCACTAATTTAATCATTTATAGCATATTTCTTAGAAATCACTCTTGTATTAAATTTTAGTACCTTTTGATTCAATGATGTAATTACCTCCTATTCTGTTTATAAACTTGATTGTTTAAAATGTGTGGATTGATAATCCCTAAGGAAGCTCTTGCTTCTGAGATCTAGCTATCACTAGGCAATTCACCCAACTATTTATCTAACAAACAAGTTTTCTTTAGTGATTTCTTATCTTTAGGTCATCCTCCCAAGCCAAAGAGGAGATCT
Organism: Torreya grandis; assembly: GCA_037957365.1. Lineage (NCBI taxonomy): Eukaryota > Viridiplantae > Streptophyta > Pinopsida > Cupressales > Taxaceae > Torreya > Torreya grandis. Next base: position 1,007,602 of record JARHVA010000153.1, read on the forward strand.
TCACAATCTTTTGATCTCAACACGTGCACTATCAATCAGGTTTTTCAACCATACCCATACTTAGTTTCTCTTTTCCATAATAAGTAAGAAATTCAATGAAATAGTGCCCTATAAGCATATTATTCTGAACACATACCTCCTCTACCATGAAGACACCATCTATCTCATATCTAGAGTTTAAAACCTTGTGCCATGTCCACCTTATGTTGCTATCTAGATCGAGTGGTGGACTAAGGCAATCACTTCCACCACCACCTTCCTTTGTCACTAAGGCCGATAATTTTCTCAAGTTTGGAAATGGAATGATGGTTTCCTGCTCAAAGAATACCAAAAAATTCATCTATGGTTGCCTCATTAAATTATAAAATAAAAATTATAGATAGCAACATGTCTAGAGGAGCCCATGTCCACACATGACTACATTGGCTTAATGTGGGCAACAAAGCCATTAAATATTTTTTCAAATCCCTTTGAGCCAAATAAGTTAGGGATCAAATCAAAGGTATTAAAATTGATCATAAGCATCTTACCAACCTACATTAAATATCCTTATCCTTTGTTGAACAATAAAATCCAACATTTGAAGCCCAAGGAGAGTTGACTGAAACAGTGCACGCTTTGTAATATTATTTATATGTGGTGTGTCACAAGCTCATCAATGATAATCAAAAGCTCTATGTTTCCCCTCTAACTCTTAAAAATCTCTTCCATGCAATTCAGTACACGATCAATGAAAAATACCCAAGTACTAGTGGTTTTCCTTATGAATTCTACAAGGCTACACGATATTTTGTAGCATCTGACTTGTTACAAGTATATGAAAAAGCTATATAAAACAAATCTCTAGGTTCTCTCATTTATAATGGAAATATCATGTTCATTCCCAATGCCAAAGGCCCAAATCTCAACACTAGTTGGCATCTCATCACCCTCCTTAACGTGTCATATAAAATCTTCTCAAAGCCCTTACAAACTTTTAGTATTTCCTCCTACATGTCATCATCAGACTATAGTAGACTGGCTTTATTAATAATAAATACAATATAGATAACCTCAGTATTTTTTGGGAAGGAATTTAATTTGTGAGGACATCTAACCAACATACCATATTCCTCAAAATAGACTTTTATAAGGCTTATGATATAATTGAGTGACCACTTATATTGGCCATGCTTCAAGCCCTAGGCTATAGTCAGTGTTTAATATCAACAATTCAAATTTTATTTCCAAAATCCTCAACATGCCTCAATACCAATTTTATCAAATTGAACAGCTTTAGATTATTCTATTCCATTAGTTAGGGTTTCCTTTTGGCTCCATCTCTATATGTTTTGTATTCTGAAGCTTTTGGTTATTTGCTCGCTCACATGGTGGAGCGAGTGCTTGTAAGGTGCATTTTCATTCTTGATTGCTCTTCTCAACTCATCAATGGTTATTACATAGATGATAAATTTTTTACTCTCTATGAGCAAGAAGTTTATATTAAATAGACACTAAACTACCTCGATATTGTTAAAAAATCCTCTGGCTCTAATATTAGTTGGCTAAAATCCAATGCTTCAAATAGAGCATGTTGCCTATGTCAGATTGGATTAAGCAACACAACTAGAAATAGATCTAAAAAGGTGATTTTTTTTAATTTGTTGGTATCCCATTTTATTTTGATTGTTTTCCATCTAAATTATGGCAATATGTCATCAATAGAGTATAAAAAATGGTGGAAGATTAGATCATGAAACCTCTATCATTAGCTTTAAAAATGAGGGTTTTTATATGATCTTAACAACCACCCATGTTTACTAATCTTCCTATTGGGCACCCTCTAAATCCTCATATGACAAACTGGCCAAAGTTTTAAGGGATTTTCTGTAGGACAATGCTAAACAAACTCGTGGATACGATAGAGTTTCTTGGGATATTTTTTGTCTTCCTCATGAGAAATGTGTTTATTGACATCTATAGAAAAATTATTTCTCTATGCGTTAAATGGGTGGCTTAAGTAATTGAATGTAATGATATTTGGAAAATCTTTCTTCAACATTGCATTGCCTCTAGCTTACCATATGGTAAAGTCAATTGGAAAAACGTTTGGTTTCACGCCTTAATTGTTACCATTGCTCTTATAAAAATCAAGGGATATTTTGTGGTTAAAATAATTTTAAAAGAATTTGAAGTTATCAAACCTATCTTGAATGTGTGGGAAATGATTTTTTAAATGGTTTGTCCTTTAATCAGCATAACATGTGGTGGTCTCCTACTATGACCAATTCCAATCTTCTCTTTGTAGAATTGTCAAGTATGAAAGCCATGAGACTCTAAAAAAAGGTATTCATAATGTTAAGCATTTGATTTCTTACCATGATTGGGATTTTTAGACTCTATTAAAATAAAATTACAAGTTAATCAATTTTGACTTACCTTCCATTCCGTGCATCCAAGAGATGATGCTTGATGTCACGCTACATAAAATGGGTTTACAGTGCCCATGAGCTTGGTGGAAAGACTGGAGATGGAATTGTGATACTCACTTTAAGAATTTCTTTCCATTACACATATATCAAATTATGATCCTTTTTCTCTCCAACCCTAGATAATGGAAATAGATGATGGAATTTGAATTCCTCACCCAAGACTTGGCTTCTTAGACTTAACATAATTTGGAATGTGAAGCTTGATTCCAAGCTTGCTCACTTTCTTTGGTTCCTAATTTTCCAAGGTCTTTCTCTCAGGGAGCATATCCTTCATATTCGGATTCCTCAACCCAAGTGTCCTGCTTGTTCTAGACTAGAGTCCTTCAAACATATCTTTTGGACTTGTCCCAAAGCCCAATTTGCTTTGCACTAGATCCATATCCTCTTTTAACATGTTCATCGAGAATAATTTTATTAGTGAATGGCCTTATTTTAAGATAATGCTCAGTAGCTGACATATATAGTTTTTTTTATGGAATTTATTCAAGGCTATCATATTATTTTGATGATGGAAATATAGAAACTCAACTCTGTTTAACAATGAAGAAGTATCTTGCCTCTTTTTTTTTAATGACAATGTGGTTGTTATCTCTTCAAAAAATTTAAAAATATAAACACAAGTAGAAAAGGTGGCTCTAAAATTTTAACACTTAGACTCAACCACTAGGGTAATGTTCTATGTGCATCACCTAGCACATAGATCTCATCTATCACCCCATCACCATCAAATTTGTTTGCATAATCATAGTCTCTTTTGATCAACATAGAATTGTGTTGTGACCTTATACTGGCCACCTTATTATTCTAATCATTGTATTTTTTTTAAGTAATTATAGTTATATTGATGTGTTCCAATAGTAAAAAGAATAATACAATTCTTTAGAAATTTTATGTTTTTACAATGCATGATAAATATAAAAAATTATTTTGGATAAATTTTACTATTGGAACCCCTCATATTATATTAAAAAATCAAAATATAATACAAAAGGTTACATAGTAATGTGGCTAGATGGATCGTGGCACATACTCCATGCTGGGAAAAAACATTGGCTCAAAACATCAACAAACTATCGGATAGAACACGACAAGAACAAGCAAAATTATAAAAACTAGAGAGAAATCAAACACCTGCCACTGCCCCAGGAGGTAGAGGTAGAGGGTCATCCTTAGGAAGCACCAACCAAGTAGGCAGTTCCACATCCAAGATCTCTGAAGTAGTCCAATCATCTAGGGGGTCATCATGTATTTTGATCATCCAATAATCAGTAGGTTGAGCAAGAACAACAATATTCATCAGAGACTGTTGAGCAAGACTAACATCAGATTTTATAAAAGCACTCCAACCACCCCCTAGAGGAAGGTGAGGCAAAAAGTGGCCCCTATTTTGGGACCAACTTCTATTTTGGTTCTTTCTAGGAGGAGGTGGTGGGGGCTTGCGAGGTGGGTCATCTGGTGGAACTCTGCTCATAGTGCACAGGGCACTCCCCCAATGGTCAAGGAACTCCTGCAGGTGGAAGAGGTCTAGTACCATCTTCTCCACTTGAGCCTGGATCTATAAGTACACCAAGGAGATAACCACTTTCTCATTAACATAGAATGAATAATCACAATCTTCATGATTAAATATAACATTATTTCTAGCATGAAAAAACTACCATAGAAAAGTAATAAAATTTGTCTCGTTTGAATAATCCCAAAAAGTGCCTATCTCCAAGAAAATGGTTCAGGATGAAAAGGTTGGAATAGAGAATGGATCCAACACCAAGTAGATTGAGCTTTAAGGCAAAACCATAATAGATGTTTGAAATATTCAAGTCACTTACAAGCTAGATAGAAGGGCTGGGGAATGCAGAGGTGGAACAACCTCTCACCGAAGGGGAGCCCTTGGTAAATTAAACACCAAAGAAAGTGAGCTAATTTTGGATCCAATCCTAGGTGCCACACATGTTCTAGACAGGTGAGCCAAGTCCTGGGTGAGGACTGAAGGCCCCAATGTTTGTTGAGCTTGTTGAGAGGTGGGGAGAAGGGACTCATCACTTAATACAAAATTCTTAGAGAGTAGGATTTAAAATGTGTATCACAATTCCACCTCTAGTCTTGCCACGATGCCTGAGGAAGCCGAAGGCCAAAATTATGGATCATAACATCAGGGAGTAATTATTTAATGTGAAGGATAGAAGGTAATTCAACATTATTTAATTGAAACTTAATTTTCAAATTTGGCCAAGGGATCTAGTCTTTAAAACTAACCAAATCATGAATAGTGTGAATTCCTTTACAGAATAATCATAAAGCTTTAATACCAGGCATTTCAGCCAGGGGAATAGAAGAACTTGTGAGAATAGGAGACCACCATAAACTATGATCATTGAAAGATAAAATTGTATGAAAGCCATCCCCTACCCACTTCAAGTGGGGTTTGATTGCTTCGAAAGCTTTCCAAATACTCTTGACCAGGAATGAACCTATAATTTTGAATAACATAATAGTAATAAGAAGAGACTGAAAGCTAATATTTTGCTAGTTGGTTTTACCATAGGGAGAACCAGAAGAAATACATTGGTGGAGGAGGATTTTCCAAGCCTCATTTCCCTCAATGGCCTGAATAACCCACTTAGCACACAAGGCCATGCTTTGTTGATAAGTGTCAATTATGCCCATGCCACCTTTGTCATGAGAAAGACAACAAATATCCCAGCCACCTAATGAAAACCTTGGGCCTTGTTAGAATTATCCTAGAGGAAATCACGAAGAAGCTTGGCTAGACTATCATAGAAGGCTTTTGAAGAGGCCCAACAAGAGTAGTACTAGACATGAATGGCTACCAAAATATTGGTGCAGATATGAAACTTGCTTGTTAGAGAGAGGGGCTTAGTGATCTAGTAATCTATTTTTCTTGAAATCCTATTGAGAGCATACTACCAAAGCTCAGAAGGTGAGATGTCAAATATAAAAGGGATGCCCAAGAACTTGAATTGTTCTCCCTAAGCAATCCACTACCAATTAATCTTTTTAATCCACTCAGGTATTGACATCATGCTTTGATGAAAACACTGGGTATTCCTCCATTGAAGGCTTGAGCTCAAAGCCAAAAAAAGGTGTCAGGGCACTACATGGCTTCAATGAAGGTGGTATCTTACTCTTCAAGTGTGAAAAACGTGTCATTTACAAAGTGAACTTTAATAATCTAAGAGGCACGGTTAGGTAGAAAAATGGCATGCATAAGCCCCTGAGAGGCCTTAAAAGCTAAAAGTTACCCCAAAGCTTTAGCATCAATAACATAAAGTGTTAGAGCAAGGGAACATCCTTGATGTATAGAATACTGGAGTTCAATCCCTAGGGTCTGATAGCCATTAATAGTGAGGTAGGCAGAGGCATCATGAAGTAAGGTCTGCACAACTCTGATAAAATAGGGACCAAAGCCAAGAGCTTTGAGCATGGCAAGAATAAAGTGCCACTCAATCTTGTCATAATTTTTTTGAAATTTAACTTCAAAAAAATAACTCTCTCTAGAGAGGAGCAGGCCCAAGCCATGCCCTTCTAGACTGCAATAAGATTGTCAAGGATTTACCTCCCTCTAATAAAACCTTTTTGCTCTGGTCTAACAATGACAAATAAGATAAGTTAGATGCAGTTGGCAAGGGTTTTGGCAAGGATCTTTTAAGAAACATTTAATAGGGTTATCAACCTACAACTGGTGAGAAGCTCAAGATCCCCAACTTTAGGGTTGGATTTGATATTGCCTTGGTTGATCATAGGGCCAAGAGAATGAGTCTATAGGGCTTGTTTATAGACTTGTAACAAGTCAGGGTCAGTGAATTCCCTAGTGGCTTTGTAAAAATTGCAAGGGAAGCCATTGAATCTGGGGGCCTTATAATTAATCATACAGTTCAAAGCCTCCTTAATTTCTTGTAGGGTGAGTGGGGTATCACAACTGCTTCTCTATAGGCTTGAGCTTGCAAGGCACCACTTTGAGGCAATTTTGAAGAGTACATGACCTCTTAGCCATAAAGGGCTATGCATGTAAAATCTGTTGGTAATGCTCTAGAAAAGTTGAGGAGATATTAATGTGAGAGGTGAGATGGGATTGAACCACTTGTATGGATTTAATTTACACAAAGGCCTGCTTGGATTTTAGTGCTTTGAAAAAATCCTTGGAGGCTTTATCACCAAATTTGAGCCATTGTAATCAAGCTCGAATTAGGCACCCCTAGCTACATAATTATCTAACATCTTATGGTGGTGTTTAAGGGAGGCAACAAGACTTTGAAGCTGGATATTGAAAGGATTTATCTTAAGGGAGGTAGATATCTATTTGAATTCTATTATGGTAGCCTCCTCTAATCACTTGCAAATATAGGCAATATATTTGTCATGGTAGCAAAGGAAGGAGGTGGTGTATGGAGGCCACGGGGCCAGGTTCCAAATATGGTGGATGAGTCAGATGGTGCCAACATGACTCAACATAGATGTGTTGAGAAAAAATTGATTACATGGCACTTTTTACTACCTAGGGGTCCATTCCAATTTGTAAAAAATAGGTGAGTGGTTTGTTAAGACAATATCCAAGTGGATGTTGACAGGCTGGCCATTAATGCTAGAAAAAGCAAAAATATTTTGTTCTAATAGCATAAAGTGGTCTAATCATTTGAGCATGTGGTGATCCCTAGTTTGGTAATTAGACCACATAAACCAAGACGTGGGATTAAATTTCTGCCACCAGAGGAGAGGCTCTACTAGCCCCCATTTATTTCTGAAATAGTAGCAAGCCTCATGCTCACCAACACACCAATGCATGGGGAGGGCCCCAACCTTGTCTTGGGAGTGTTCAATCATATTAAAGTCACTACACACTAGCCATGTGGCAGGAAGTAACCCATCTGCCAAATATCGACAGAGCAGGGAGCGATCAAGGCCGTCATTAGGAGCATAGATGTTGAGGATGCCAAAAGGCTAGCCATTAATGTCAAGAATAATCCAAACTTCATGATGTGATGGGTCTTTCCCCATGGCAATAATGTTAGAGGAGATTTTAGAGGTAATTAAGATACAAGTGCCACCATGTCCTGCCTCATGCAAGGTGGTGACCTTGGTGGTATCCAACCAGATACTTCATAGAGTCATCTAGAGGAGAAAACTAGAGATCTTAACTTCTTCCAGATAGAGAAAGTTTGGAAAACCAATTTAATAACACATAACACGCACAAATTATTTATGGGTAGACTCTATAAGACCCCTTATATTCCATGATAAGACATTCATGGGAGGAGTCAGCCATTTGAAGTTCCCCTTGTCAATCCTCAAAATATGCCAATGTTGCAAAGCTGTTGTGTTGGTGAGGGTGAGAGATTATGCCACCTGCAATGTGGCAGTGTTTGGTATCATGTTCTTCCCAAGGAGAGTCAACACCCCCATGAGGTGGGCTATGAGATCATTAGGAGAATGAGTCATTGGTCGAGTGAAGCTCAGCTAGAGGCATCTTAAGATTCTAAGAGTTCAAAGAAATTCTCTGAGGGTTAGGAGGAGCTGGGATGGAAAGGGGGATAAGGAGGTCCCCTGATAGGGTGTGATAGGTGGAGGACAAGCCTCTTGAATTGGTGGTTGAGCCATGTTTTGAGGCTTAAGGCCCATTTCCCATATGTGGGGAATAGTGGTCCAACTATCACCTAAGTCTTTTGGTTTTGGCTTCTCATATTGAGGAGGCGATTGAGGAGGCTTGGGATGACCCATGTGAGGACAATCCTTAATGTGATGGTCTGAGGCCTAGCAGTAGAAACAAGTGTTGGGAAGGTTGAAATAAATAACTTTCTAAGACCATTGGGTCTCTCCAACCTGTATTTCAATGAACTCTTTTAGCTCTTTTGAGAGGTCAACCTCCACACAGACTCACTTATTAAGGTGGGGGGAGAACAACTTATCTAGTTCAATCATAATCATTCATCTTATGGGAGATATGATTTGGGGGATAAAAGCCAAAAGGTGTCTTGACAAACCCAAAAGTTTGACCCAAATAGGGACACAAAGCGCAGCATTACCAGAAACTTTAAAATCTTGGGACCGAGGAGACAAAATCACAAGTTGATTGCGAAGGAACCAAACATTGGACTTCACAAGAATCAGTTGAGTTTTAGAGGGCTCCTTTAAAGTAAACAAAAAAACTTTTGGTAAGGTTACAAATTCCAGAGACATGGACCCTTAGTGGCTCCTAGTGGTTACAGACCCAGTTATGGAGGTAATCCTCCGAGGGGATACAACCAACAAAATAAGAAATAATAGAACAATTTTCATACCATTAGCAGCATTGTTCAATAACAACAAGTATACTTACCTCTGGAAGGAGGGGGCAGAGGGATTACCTTTTCATAAACTTTCAAAATAAATTTTTGGGCTCGTTTGGATGCCATCAACGTTGTCTCCTACGTCCACAAATGCAATAAAACATAAATAAAGCCATAAATATAGGGCTTGTCCATCCAAAGGGTGACACATAGAACATAGTTAATGTGCTACAACCCTAATAAATCCCATGGGCTTCGTGGTGTGACACAAGGGGGCCAAAAACACAAACAAATAAATACAAACCATGAAAAAACCATACCAAAACAAATTCTTCATAGCCATATTTTGGATAAATTATGTAAAGAAGTTTTTGATAAAATTTTTGAATATATTCTTCCCAATAATAAATCATTAGAATGTGATCCAACATATCCATAAAAATAATTCTTTACATATTTTTTATCCAAAAACCTTTTTTTAATATTTGTTTTAATTTTTAATTTGACTTGGCAAAAATGCTTTGATAGAATACATCAACTTTTGTGTGTTGGGCATTACTGAGATGACATTTTAAGAAATTAGTAGGAAAAGAATTAAATAATGGGTGAATATCCTCTAAAACGGTGATGTTATGTCAAATTCTTTATATTCGATGAGTTTTGGTTTTTAATTTAATTTATTTTATTTTAAAATTATTTCATGGTGCATATCTAACGTAGATAAGTTATACATATCTAATTTAGGAATGTGATAGTATAATATGTATCTATTAATATAAATATAAATGTATAGATAGAAAGAGATATATAAAAGTTAAGAAAACTAATGTTAGAGTAGGTTTTCATAATATATCAAAAAAATATTAATCTTAATTCCCATTTACATAAATATTATTTATTTAACTTTTAACTTTTATTTTTTTGAAATATTAAAAATATAAAATATTATATAATTATCAAAATTTTAATAAATATAAAATTTAATTTATATTTTTAAATAAATATATTTTATAAATAATTTTAAATCAACAATATTTTAAAATATATATATAAAAAATTCTAATATTAAATATATAATAAATATTATACTGTAAAATAATATATTTATTATATAGATTTTGTCATCATCATCATCATCATCATCATCATCATCATCATCATCATCATCATCATCATCATCATCATCATTCCTTCAAAGCTTAGAGGAATGATCTATTTTTATATTTACACAATGAATAAGTAGAGGGTGTTCACTCTGTACAAATTAGAATTGAATAAGCTCCAAGGCACCAAATTAAAGGTTGATTAGACAAAGAATAAAACAAAAAGTAAGCTTATCACTACAATTGCTGGATATCTGTGCAAGGGTTTATATTACAACTATGGAAATGCAGATGGAGATGGAGATATGAGATGGCCTCCCTGAAGACTTATTGTTGATGGAGATATGGAATAAGTAGGGGGTGTTCCCTCTTACAAATTAGAATTGAATAAATTTCAGATCACTAAATTAAAGGTCGATTCTTCAGTTATCAAGGTCATTGGGTTTTGAAGAATCATTAATAATAATAAGAGTCATCTTAAATTTAATATCTTTGATTTTCATAGTTTAAACTTTAAATATGACTTCACTTATTATAAAGAAATGCTATATAATAAATTGTTCATAACATCTATATTTTTAGTTAGTTTCCCTTATTTTATGTTCACTTATTATAAAGAAATGCTATATAATAAAATGTTCATAACCTTTTTTAGTTAGTAATTTTTTATCTATAACATCTATATTTTTAGTTAGTTTCCCTTATTTTATGTCTCATTTCCTTGTTTTTAGAATTAAATAGTTGTCTTGTTTTGAATCAAGAAATCTAATCATTGGTTAAAATTTGTTTAAAATTATTTTATAATGTGAGAGAGTTCTCATGATTCCAAAATATATGCAAATTTACTAGTTCATAAGCATAGTGGGTATGCTTCCTATCCGAGTCAATCTTGACAAGTTTGACCCCCATGGTTAAACTCTCACCCCTATAATTTGAAACTTTGCTCATCATGCTTGTTTACTATATTGATCATTGTTTTGGTCTTGTTATGGCCTTATAATGGTCACTTTAAACCTTTTTTTTAAGTAGACTTTAAAGTATAATTGATAAATGCATTTAAAATATTAGACAAATTATAAATGAATATAAATAAATATTACTCAAAAATAATATATAAAAAATATTCATAATACTTATCTATTTAATATTACCTTTTACATATTAATATGATTCATAACTTATTAAAAGAAACATTAAAAATATATATTATTATAATTATATATATATATATATATATATATATATATATTGACAGTCTATTGAAAATTTTAGCATTCATTTAATCTAATTTTCTTAAAAAATTGATTATATTTTGCAACTGAAAAAGGTAAATGTATGTATTAATTTCACGCTATTTTGGACTCGGTAATTTGTGGTACATGTTGAAAGTTTTTAGTTTTTTTTTAAAAAAAATAGTCTTTTAAATATTTATTATTGTTAAATTTTATGATTTTACCATATTTGTGTTTTTATTAATTATAAATTATAATTAAATATTATTCGTATATTTTTTAGTTGCTATATCATTTCATAATATTTTTTATATATCATCTTGTTTCTTATTTTATTTTTTCTACCTTGAATTATGTTTTAAGAGATTTCGATATTTTTCATTTTATTTCAAGTAAATGAATATTCTTAGGTTTATTAATGTGGATATTTTTATCTCATGATTATATGATTAATTCTTCTACATTTTTTATTTTTCGAACCATTTTAATTTGGGTTCTAATAAGGTTTTAATTTGAATTTAATTTATCTATAAAATATACAAGTATTTTAGGTCATTTATGGACAATAAGAATAACCATAATAGCATTTTATAAAAAAAATTGTTGATCATTCACAAAAATTCTAGAGGAATCAAGCAACCATCAAAACATTTGTGATAAATATATGATCATATAGTATAATGTAAACATGTTGGAACGTATGTCATCATAGAATTTAAATTGTCATGTTTGAAGTATGTATGTAACATAATGAATTTGAGGCACACAAGTGTTATGTCTTGATATAAGTAACACTGAAGGATGCAATAAAGTAATCATAGTAAAAGTACATGATTGGTATCATGGCACTGCTAATAAAGCTCAACAAATGCACCAACACAATACACAATAGTGTCACATAATATCACATGATAAGGCCAAGGGGTACATATAAGGGATGTTTAATTGTCACATAAGTAAATATTACACACATAAGACCAAGGACCACAAGCAATGGGCATGTTAAAATGTTGTACATACCAATAAATGATCTTGTATATGTGCTCAAGCAATTTTCACATAAAGGCTAAGGGCCACACAATAATAAATCAATTTATATCTTATCATGTAAGAAAGTAAACAACATCAAAGATGCATAGAACAAGTGAGAACTAGTCTATTTCCTTCATATGTATCAATGTCTTATTGTTAGCAAAGTAGCATATAGATTGATCACAATGCAAACTATGAGTGGTTAGCATAGATTGAGCACAATGTAAACTATGAGTGGTTAGAATTTTTTTTGTAAGATATGTAGTTCAATATTTCATTTGAGGTGATAGAAAGATATAATTTGTGATAATGTAACATGCATATTTAGATACCTATAACATAAGCATGGTAACTAGGTAGAAGGGAGTCCAACATTTAAGAATGCATTTATAATGTATGTTCTACATCACACTCATATACCTCATGAAATGCAGGTGTATTTTAAAAATAATATGATATCTACCATACATAAGATAAATAACATGTGTAAAGAAGTAACTAGCATTTTTTGCTTTTCTTACGTCATGATTTTTTATTTTTTAAAAATATTTTGAATGTTCTTGTATTTTTTCAATATTTGATTTATTTATATTTTTTGAATGTGTATGCAAAGGAAACTATCCAAGTATCCTATTAATGGGAGGATTTTAATGTATGCTTGGATCTAAGATTTTGAGGGTGACTTTCCATATATTGGAAGTGCTACAAGTAGTTGTATTTAAATTTGAAAAGGTGTCAAGTGTTGTAGCATAAGTATCCTTATCACTGCTTATAGAATATGTTATCATATGTGTAATTAGAGAAGGTGCAAGACTCGATGGATTATGTTTTATAATAGGTGAAAAATGCACTGCCTATATTCGTTGTAGAACATGCCTATGGTTCACCAATATGTTTTACCTTATTTTTTATAAAACAAAAATGAACTATATTTGTGCTTATAGGTGTAAAAATAGAAATATCATAATGTTAAAGATATGCAATATTCAATTATTATAATTTTATAATGTGATAAATATGGAAAGTTTCTGTCTTGTAAGAATAATAGGAAAACATATACTTAGCTTCCACATTAATTTTTATTGATTGTTTTAACTATCTACCACTGGAAAGTAGAAGAGGTGATTGTGAAGGGTCAATATTAGATTCAAGAATGGAAATAGAAGTTGGACATGCCTGCTATAAGTGGATGGTAGCATAGTGCATTATAGTCTATTGACCATGGACTTGACTCAATTGACTGCAACATGTTGTTGACATGAGAAGATAGAGAAAATAAGAATCTAGAAATGAGAGATCTAAGATAGAAACAAAATATATTTATGGATAGGACCATTTTAATTGGACATATACGTAATATGCCCAAGTCTATTGACCATGAACTTATCATAGTTAACTATGAGTAAAATCTGATCACCGTGTCTATTGTCCCTCTATTTGCTAATTAATTTGACATGTCACAACTATAGTTTAGTCACGTAGAAATCAATTTTTTTCTTCTCTTGTCTATGAAACCATTAGGGCATTTTGATAAATTGAAAACTTACAATAAAAATAAGGAACTGTAATGGGCTAAGCTAACCTCAATTACGTCCTTGATGATTAATCATTACCTATGTATCAAATACTCTAAGGAGGAAAATTAATCCCACATAGTTCTCCCATATAGAGTAAATGTACAATTGTGTTCCTTTGGCTATATGTATGTAGCTAAAATATAAATTATATAATTTAAAATGATAGATTTTGACTTGCTTTAGAGGGATCTTGACTTGGGTTATCATTGCTCCTTGTGAGTGATTTAGAATTTGGAAAGAATAGGTAAGATTTAATTAATGTGTAGAAGTATATATGCTTGTACCAAGTGAATAACAAATGGTCTTAATGAGTGAATATTAACATGTATTTATAAAATAATACTTTAACAATTTCCTTTAGTCAACCATTTGAAACATGCAAAAAGACCCAAAAGTATGTTTTACATTTTAGAAACTAGCCATTATTTTGTGTGGGAGGTGGTAGCTATAAGTGGACAGGGGAACAATGTACTCCAATCCACCGAGGGTGAACTTATCTAGGAGGGTCAAGGACACCTTCCTAAATTTGAGACAATATTAAGGTGAATTTAAAAAAATTGAGTATTTGACATTGAGAGTTATGTACAACATGGATGATAAATAAAGGGTTGAGCCTCATATGGTTAAAAAGTCTTAGAGGATAGAGGATTGAAAAATGAGATTTATGTAATTTTATGCAAGTCATGTGGTTTACAATATGTTAAGATTTAGTATTTTTAATAACTTGTGACCAAATTTATGTGTTGATAGTGGGAATCAATGGTACCACCTGTATACACACAATATTTTTAAACCTTATCAATTATTGATGTTTTCTATCTTACAAGACCCTGTTGAGACTCAATCTCTCTAAGTGCATGTCTTAAAGGGTGCACTAGAAAAGGGGTGAGCAAATCATTGGTGCTTCGAAAGATTGTTGTTCCTTATACCACCACTTGAAACCAACACAAACCTCTCCTATACATTTCTTTAAGATTTGACACCTCCCTTACACACTCCTCTAAGCAATTCACCACCTTAAAAACCCCCTACCTAAGCCAAAACATATTTTTATCATTTATTGAGTAAAGTCACATGGGTCTACCTTGTTCTTAAAAATGAGCATGTTATGGGACTAGGTCAGCCCGACTGACCTAGTCTGAGACCTAACTGCTTTATTTATTCAAGAACAGGGTCAAGCTAAAATTTCATAAGGGTTTAGGGTTAGATCTAGATATATAAACACATCTTTTTTATCCTTTTCATTAGAGAGAGATAGAGATAATCATTTATTTGTGCATCTTCTTATCTACCAATCTACTTGAAGAGCCACTGTTTAGGGTTTCATATTTTTTTGGAGATTAAAATATTATCTTGTGGGAAAAGCCTTTTTGATGCATAGAAGAATTTGTGTAGCTTAGAGCTGACCTATATTTATTATCTTTACAAACTACAACAACATCTTACAAAAAACCATTATCCAAGGGAGAGAGTGAGGTTCAACGGATTTGTCTTCAAAAGCTAGTATTTTTAACTCTGCTCCTCTTTATTAAGTAGATAGATTTGTATGTGTTAGATTATGAATATGTTTCTCTCTCAATGTATTAGTATTACCTCTACATTGACTTGATAAAAGTTATTCTTTGCATGTTTGCTTTTATGTTTATTATCCCCATTTTGTGCCACAAGATTTGGTGAGCACTAGATTAGATTTAATTTACTTTGTCATTTAATTTGATAAGAAAACATAAGACCTAATTAGGGTTATTGTGTGACATTGTTTAATTATAGGCATTGAAACCTTCTCTAGTGATATTGTGTGGTAATAGACCCCTTTAGTTAGGTCTCATGGATCCATACTGGCCATCACTCTGATTGTCTAATTGTTCCAATAAGCGATAGGGATCATGTGATTTATCTTCTCTAAGCTAGGATTGATTTATAGGTTGGATTTACTTTCCCTTATACACATTCTGTTGAACCCAACATGAACTAACCTTTGTAGGTTTTCTTTCATGCCTTTATTTTTTTTATCATTTACTATTTATTTTATTTTTACATCAATGGATCGAATCTATCGACTTCGTCTAAATTTCTGTGTATAGGTTTAACACACAGTCAATTTGATCAATTATATTCTTATTTGTGTAGGTCATATTCAACTACAAGTAACTGGATCGATTGGTTCAACTTAGTTCACTACTTTCCATATAGGTTTTCAAACTCAATCAACCCAATCGACTCTGTTAGCAGGCTAAAAATATTCATCTAGATGACATAGTATAAAAATAGTAATTTCAACACCTTCAAAATCATCAGGTTCATTGTCACCATTTTAGATATTTTTTAATTCATCACAGCCATGTTTTTCACATTTTTTAGTCTATAAAATTGTAACCCTACAATGAACTAGATCGACATAGTTTTGTAGCTTGTTTTCTTGCTTAAAAAACTCAATCTACTCATTCAACTATGTTTTTATGGCTCTTGCTTCAATAGATAGAATCAATCTAGTTGATTCTATTATGTTTGTATATTTGGTCATCTAAACTGACCCTATACTCTTCAAGCAAAGAAATTAACTCAGCTTGTTAGTAATTAATTCAATTTTATTTTATAGCTTACTTGCTTAGAGTAGCACACATAGCCTAAATAGGAAGTTTTAATTTATCAATTTAGTAAGACTATTTTTTATTTATTCACTCACTTTTAAACCACATAATATCAAAAAACATTAAACAAATTCTACCCAAAGTCTAAATACTTAGATTTCATCATCAAGAGAAAATCAACTCAATTTTATAACTAAGTATAAATACATGGTTGACAGTATATATTGGCAAAACACCTGACACCCTTATCATTGTAGGATTGTGAAGTGAGGGGTAGGTCCCAATACCAATCCGGTACCATCACCAATACAAATCCAGTTCAATCTTAACTACCTAAAACCATCCTTATATTGTCTTTCTAATTAATTTTTATAGCCAAATCTCTATCACATTTATTTCTAAAGTTTAGAAGTTAAAATATTCAATAATTACCACATAGATTAACATTTATATTTTTATTACTTTCTCTCTAATAATTGTATGTTGAATTGTAAAAATTATATTGGCTAGTGTTGGTACAAGGTTTGTGTTGTGTGCCATAATTGAATCGATTGGATTGACGTAGTTGTCTATGTGTTTATTTCAAATATTATACAAAATAAAACTAGATCGTCTAGAGACATAACTATCAAAACCTATCTTTTCCTTTAGATCATAGTTTATTTACTTGACTGTGTCTCCTATAATCTCTATTTTTCCACATAACACAATCACTCTATTTGACCCAATCTCTTATAGACTGCTTGTTCTATTTGCCTTCAACACACAGTTGACCTATCTGACTGTGTCTTTCATGCTCCCTTAGTTTCACTATCTACATAACACAATTGACTATTATGATTGTGTATTTTGTAGCCTATCATGTTTACTATCCTACAACAATGTGTCGATTCGTTTGACCTAGTATCCACCAGTTGATCCTCATTTTTTCCAAGTTTTTAGTTTCCCTCCATCATGAATTTATTGTTTGAGGATATTACATAATTAAATCAAATAAACATTATTGTTCCCCAAAAATGTCACTCATTTTTGGAACAACGTATGAACTATTTTGGCCCTGCAAGACCAAATTTGTCTCTTCCCTTTCCAAAAATTTGTTCTGAGCTTTCAAATTCCCCATTTTTCAAGCTTTTTCAGTAAAGGGATTAGTAGGTTCAAAGGATTCTGTAGGTGAGTCCAATGAAAAGAACCAGTTTCTAGCACTCAAAGATTTTTGGGATTGGTTCAGCGCCTTGGTTCAATCAAAAGAATTCAATCAGCAAGCTCCTAAGCATCATTAAACCATTGAACCGTTGAACCTTTTAAGCAAAAAGGTTCAAGGGTTCAATGGGTTCAAGGTTCAACGTCATCGACAGGAGTTGATCACACCTGACAAAGTTCAAAGTTCAACCATTTCAAAGGTTTCGTGGCCCTGAGCACTTAACAAGTCTCAAAAGCTTGAACCATTGAACCTTGAACCATTTTGGTTCATCATTTCAATGGGTTCAACGTTCAATCAGTTCAATGTACCAGGTTTAAAGGTTCAAAGGCTGCCTCAGTTAAGGAAAGAAACATGCACAAAGAAGAGTCAAGCGAAATGTGACATGTGTCGGTGTTCACTTCTCAAAGCTCCTTATAAGCTAGAGGCTTCTTTTGATAAAGCTTCTCTTAGAGTTCTATAGAGGGTGACAAGTGGAAATCGTGGAAGGCTCCACTATGTTTCTCTAAGAGCAGTGGACCATGCCATGTGCCCCCGATAGAGATCGATAGAGGCCGACAAGTGTCATCATCTGCGAGAGCCTGACTGAGCCCCAAACGTTTCTATGATGTCATGAAGGCCCGAGAAGGTGGATGCTGCTAAGTGTCAATAGTGAAAGATGCCACGTGTCTCTGATTAAAAGAGTGGAAGGTGCCATGTGTCAAAGGATGGAGCACCCTCGAGTGCAAAGGCACACATAAAGCCAAGGAAGGTTTCCTTCAGACAAATTGTTCGAAGGAATTCCTTTGAACATTTCATCCGAAGGAAACAAAGGGACCAACAACTTACCAAAGAATTGAAGCCCGAAGGCCACTTGGAAGATCTCACAGGGCAGACACCTTTGCAGAGGGACACTCGACATTCAGAGGTGAACCTTTTTCAAGACCCCAAAGCGCAAGTTCCCTTCAGGAAAGGTTTGAGCCTCAAAGTGCAGCGGAAGCTGCCAAGTGTCACATGCTGTGACACAGTTTTAGACGAAGCTTCAAAGCATGGAACTCGCCATGTGTCCCATCCCAGTGCAGTAAAAGCTGTCACATGTCTGCATCCGTGCCTCCAGTCATTAACAAGTTTCAAAGCTTATTTCGATAAGCCTATTTCAAAGCTGTGGATGCCGCCATGTGTCCTCACTCGCGTCACAGTGAAAAGTGACCATGGCAAGCGAGAAAGACATGAGAGAGTTGCTGGGAAGAATGACGGGCTTGCAAATGACAAATTTGTTGCAATGAAGTGTTTGTTGATTTTAGCAGACTTAAAGTGTAGACCTGAATGCATTCAAAAGACTCTAAGGCTAGGACCAAGAGAAGGAAGAGACAAAGAGGGAAACTCAACATGAGTTAATTCTAGTAGGTGAAGCAGTTCATCGGGTAGATATTAGGGACCTGCAAATATTGAAAGCACCATCTATTTGTCCCTTTTGAGATAAAGGCATAATAGACAGTTACGCGGTTAAGTAGGTGATGGAATGAGAGATTCAGGCTTGGGAGGAGGCACTAAAGATGAATCCACATGCCACAGTCAAGGCAACCACCTTACTCTAGCATGGCCCTTCCTGACAAGACCAAGAATGCATCTAAGGCATTGAATGCACTGAATGGGTCACTCCATGGGACAAAGTGCCAAGCCTCTCTTTGTCTCTATATAATGTAATCTTTTGTATCATTTGAAGGAGATATTTTTGACCACAGAAGCAAAATTCTACCCAAATTGAAAGGTGAATATTGAGACTTTGAGCTCAGATTGTATTTCATATTATTTTATCTGAATGAGAAAGCAAGTGATTTGCAGACTTTGTGCTGTATAGCTTGTATCATTTTAGGAGATTTTTCTTATGTCTATTTCCTAAATGTATTCTTGTTTATACAATTTAACAAGTAGAGCTAGTGGAAGTGATAAGGAAGGTGTCTTGAAGCTAACTAATTTCAGACTTTGTGCTTTCATAGTTGTCTTCAGTGTGTGTTTATTTTCTTTTTTTGTGTAAAGGACCTTGGGATGACTTTGTGCCCCCATCATTCTTCGTATTTCACTCTTGGGCAGTCAAGGTGGAGAATTTGCGCTACATTTCAGGCTGTTGGTTACACTGATCCCTTGGTTACCAGTTACTTTTACTACCTAAAAGATTCCTATTGTTTGCAAGAATAAGCACTTTTGAAAGAAGAGAAGTGCCTTCTGTCGCTTCACCAAGATTTATACTATCCAGGAAGGGATCTGGCTCTTGGCTGAATGTTATTTCTGAAAGAAGAGAAGTACCTTCACCAATCACCCAAGATTTCTCCTCTGTTTGTTAGCATCATCTCTGAAAAAAGAGAGATGGATGGTTTATCCCACCCCTGTGTCTTACTTTTTGCTTATATATATAGTGTATAGCCTCCGTATATTTAATAGGGAACTTCCCCTTGATGAGAGGAGAGATTTTTCCCCTGTTGATGTAGTAAACTTTCACACCAAGATGACCAATCTCCCTATGCTATGGTGATAGGAACTATTTTTCTCACCAGTTAGCTGGTCGACAAAATATTCACCCAACAAACATGACGAGTTTTACCAATTCCAATAGGGTTCCTAAAACACATCTTGCAACACCCATTACAGATCAAAGTGGTATCCATGTGGCCACCCAACTACCAACGATGGAACTCTTCCCTATTATTCCTCATCTCTTAACACCTTGTTTTCATTATAATATGAGTGTGACCTTGAATACATAATTTAAATGCTCTTTTTCATCAATGAAAACCTTAACATAGAGGAAAATATCCTACAACCATCTACAATCTCATGATGGGACCTGATATAAGAGATCCCAATTCACCTTCCCCTAGTTTTTCCTAAATATTTGGGGCAAGCCCTTTATTTTCATCCCAACCTTTCCACTCTATAATGTCTCATTACCATATCATGACATCATCCTCTGTGTCTTCTAATACCTCCATGCCAAGTATTTCTACAAACATGGCAAGTTCAACTTCTTATGGGGCCCTTCAAAACACCCACATCCCTAACCATGATACTAATGCTTTTTTTTCCTACCCATGCTACTTAGGCCACCATAGCAACACATGCTAATACCTCATCCTACACTCATAGTGCATCTTAATAGCTTAATACCTCACATAATACTAATGCATCACATGTTGCATCCACTAGCCAAAATCTTGCTCAAACCAATCAATTTTTATTACAAATGCTTAACCAAATGCATACTTTTCAAACTAATAATTATTATCAACTAATGAAAATGAAAAATCACCTCATACATCTCCAAAACCAACCTCACCATGTGCTATGGGGAGCATAAAATCCTAATGCCTGCCACACCCCCCTTTAGGGATTCACATAGTAACCTCATACCACAACCTCTACTTATTAACAAAACTATCAAACACTTACAAAATGAATCTCTAGTACCTCAAATTTCCAACATTGATATATGAGGTATCACCCCCACCATCACTTATAATGGATCTATAAATCCTACCTTGCATCTAAAAACCTTTGGAAAACTTTAAAAAGATTGAGTTAAGCTTAATACTTTCACTGCCACTAAACTCTTAGCTAAAACACTTTTAAGAGATGATTTAGATTAGTACAATCAATTGAAAACCCACTCTATTACTAGCCTAGAAGACTTGGTCAACTCATTGGTCCAAGAATTCCAAACTGGTGATCTTCCCAAAAAATAACTTAGCTCATTTTATAAATTGTAAACAATTCGAAATCAAAATGGCACAAGTTTTCATCAAATAATGGAAAAAAATGTCTAACAACTTTGAGCATAATATGGCAGATGACAACCTATTCCACTTATTTATTAATGCTCTCCACCCTAAATTATAGTATCGCATTAGGAACCTTCCTCCAAAAACTTTGGAAGAAGATTTTGACCAAGCTAAATGAAAAGACTTCCTCATGCATCAATTTCAACCACCTCAACCTATAACTAAAACTCGCCTATTTATCAAAAATAAAAACCATCATACAACCAATGATGGTGTTATAAACACTTATGACACCATACACACCATCCAATTTATTACTCCAAACAACACCATGGAGCATGTTCCTCCACCTAACAACCATTATAATCATACTCCCACATTTTCTCAACACAATCATACTAATGTGTAAAAACCATTATTCCTAGCATAAATTCACAAACGTCTTCTAAGACCTCTACCACGAGATCTTGACCCCACTCCTCCTATGAAATCATGGTATAATCCAATTTTTTTTTAATGCAAGTTGGGGCCATTCTCATGAGACTTGTAGAAAATTAAAAAATATTGCTATGGATTTTCTCCTTGGTCCTAAATTTGACCAGGAATCCCTTATACAGAAACATCAACAAGCTTATGGCATAAAACTTAAAGCTCATAAAACTAAAAATAAAATTCAAGCTTTAAACCAAGCTAATGATCATTTAGCTATCTACAAGGATCCCCTTCCTAACCACCAGGACAACATTGAACAACCTACCCCTAATATTAACAACATTGAAATTATTATAGACCTTAACACCAATGATGAAAATGTGGTTAATATGACTAATATGAGAAGAGTGGTTGCTTATATTGAATCGAACCCAACACCTTCACAACATACCTCTCCAAAATTTTGCATCATTCAAGACACTTCCCCATCCCATCTCATTAAATTGGGGAATGAGGAACCAATACCCATATAAGCACCATTTCCAACAACACAAATTGACCATACCGTTCATACCATTGATATAACTTATATTCCTTCTCCAATTCCTATACCTCATGAAAACATACCTCAACAAACCATCACATCATCTGAAGTCACTCAACCCAATTGAAACTAACCTAAACCAACCATACCTTATCAAAATAAGTTTAATTACACATCCAACCCCCTTTCCCAGGAACTCTTGAACACTATACACCTATATCTAATAATATTATCCTAGGTTAAAATGAATGGGATCCTATTACACAACTTTCCCATATTACATCTCAAATCCTAATGAAATTATTATTCAAAATTAACATCCCCCATCCTTATCATAAGGAAAGAGGCTACCTTAGCCGGATTCGAAGATAACATACTTCAACAATGTGAAGAGATGTCCATCCATGTTAAAAAAATAGTGGACACTTCCCTCTCACTTAAATTCCCTGTCTCTTATATGATTCATGACAAGCTATTGCTTCATGCAGATGATCCTCCATTACTCATTAGCATCCGAATAGGTGATATCCAAGTTAAGTGTGCTTTAATTGATTTAGGTTTAGGAACTTTTTTTTCCTCCCTTGACTTTATTAAAACACTTGGATACTTTGAATGTAACCTTAAATCCACATAAAGTACATGCTAAGGCTATGACAAAAGACAAATGCCTTCTCTAGGTTGTGTTTGGATTTCAATTACCATTCCTCTTTTTACCATCCATGTGAAATTCATGATCTTTAACTTTCCACTGTCTTAAAATATCTTACTCATTCAACCTTGGACTCATCGTATGAGAGCATTTGCTTCATCTACATGCCAATGTGTCAAATTTCCTCATAATGGTGTTATATACAAGATTCAAAGGGAAACAAATCCTTGGAATTTTGAACAATTCTAAGAACATGGTGAATTTAAAATACCCACCCTTGAACCCTTACCTAGTGTTCCATTTCAAGAATCTCAACACTTTAACCACCTAGTTAATTCCACTAAAGGTTATAATGGTCATCCTGAATTAACTAGGAATATTCCACCTAACCTCTTAGACTCCAATGATGATGAGTTGGATGAGATAAGCCTAAAGATCAAAATTTTAAATATTTGCCCTCACATCATGGCTCAAATTCCTCCTTCTCTTTAACCTCGATCCCGTCAACAACCTTTTGATGACATACCAATTACTTTAATCAAAACTAGACATTCTATTCACCATGCTTCCTCAACCGATAAAATAGTTATTACATGTACTATCAACTTGAATGCACCTGATTATTATGATGATTATGCTTTAGATGACCCCTTTTTGGTTGGATTCCTCCAAGCTAGAAACAATGAAGTTCTTAGATATCATTCTTTTTTATTTCAATCTTTTCATTCTTCTCCTATCGTTCCTTCTCTTATAGTACCTAATCATTAGTTTTCCCACTACTGTTCATAGGTGAGAGATGGAGTAGTCATGTATTAAGCCTCTAGTCACAATAGAGCCTCTCATGAGTACGCTCATGGATCATGCCATGATAATACCTTATTATTTCACTAGATATCATGATCCTTACAACATGCTTCTTCCATAGATGTTAGCCACTTTGCTTAGACCCACTGCACAACCAGTATTACTTATAGATGAGCCTAGTATAGTTTTCAATCTAACTTCTCCATTATTTTGTGATGATCTTCTTCCATTACCTTATCTTTATCCCTTACCCACACAATTGGAATATCAGCCTTACTATGATATTCATAGATTTATTGGTCAATAAACCAAAGATTATCATCTATATCAACAACCCCAAACTTTTTATTCTACCCCTTTAGCTAGTAGACCCAGACATTATACTAATAGATGTATTTGTTGCTTCAATGGAATAAATAACCATTCTTCTACCCATTGCCAAAAACATAGGCAGTACATCGACACATTGTGACTAGTCATTGCCTAGCCCAAAGACAAGACCATACCTCCTCCCAAGCTACTTCTAGAGTATATTCCTAAATATGGGGAAGTCTATTGTCTTTGGCATTCATGTTCTACCCAACATACTAACTCATGCCACATTCTTCAACATCATCTCTAAGATTTTTCACTGTCTATACTAGCACCAATTATTCCTTCTCCTACAAGTGGTTTACGAATGAAGGTTCCTTAATATCTGTCGATTGCACCTCCTTCTATCTCCACATATACCATTCACATTGAGATACCTATTCCTCACATTGATTATCCCACATAAGATATGTCACATGAGAATTACTCTTATTCTTCTAAACCTACCTTTTCAATTGAGATTATACGAAAGGAAGTCTTTTCACAATTTTTTACAAAGATTGATGAGACTCTAGCTAACATTATAGATTAGATGCATAAAGATGTTTCAGATGTTATGGACAACATTTGTGGTCATAAATATCAATATTTATGAACATGACATGGTGTTCTCTCACATTATTGTATTATATGATTTGGATTGGATTTGTCAACCATTTATATATCTTATATTTTTAACTATTTGTCAAACATGATTTCACTTATCTCTTTTGCATGAACCATTACATTATGTTTTATGTGTTTTACATGGTTTCATTCTCTTTCACTTTTTATTATGCTCTATTTTCATTCTTTTCATGAATACAAAATGTTTATGATTCCACTTCTTTCATGGATTCTTTTATTTTATCTATAATGATTGTTTGTTATCTGTTACACTCACATAAAGATAATTATTATTGTGACATGGTTATACAAATTTTATTCCCTTAGTATTTTATCTTTACTATATGATTAGTTATCAAACAATACTTATCATTGTACTACTTCTATACACCGATCTATTTGATCTCCCTTCTTCCCTTATTTCTATTTCACATACTAAACATACATACAGTTGAAACTTGAGATTACATATTAGTTCATAGGTAAGCCTAAGTTGTTTAGTCAGTCATATCTTTGGTTACTTAGTCTCCTTTAACCAAAGTACAAAACTCATTCATGTGTATCACTTCTATCACTCATGATTGGTTATTCTAAATTGATATGGATGAGTAATCACAAAATCCATAAAAAAGTTAAAAGCCAAATAATTTAACAAAAGGAAATAATTCAAAAGGCAATATCAAAAGTCTAATCACACCAAAAGATGTGATTTACTATCTTTAGCACATCTCATATTTCTAATTGAATATCAAACTCAATAGTTATCCTCATGATAAAGGCAAGGTCCATTAGGGTGCGGTAGGCCAATAGATTAGGATAGGAATTTTTTTTTGATAAGTACTACCTACTTTCTCACACATGCACCCAATCTTCACAGTAGACCAATGGCTCTGTAAGAGGTTATGAGGAATGGGGAACTTATTGTGAGAAGGTAAGTTTATTTTAATTTCTTTGTTCATATAACCTTCATGTGTTGATATTAGTATCTCACATATTTTCTTATACAAATTTGTGCTTATTGTGAGTAGGTATCCTTTATATTTTGATGGTCACTGGACTTTTAGTGTCTTTCCTTCTTAACTAGTATGCCTCATGTTTTCTAAGGTTTTATCATAAACACCTATGTCATGCTTTTTACATTCCCTATTTCATTACAACAATCTTAATATTTCCCCTTGATGAATATTGTTTTATTATTTGTTCATACACCCTAGGGTTTCCCTTTGTGAGTTTCATTGTAAGACCTTGGATAGGACTAGACATTCCTCACAAAACATTTCTTTATTTTTTCCCTTATTACCATTCACTTCATTGGTGTCCACCTTATGAGTTGCAGTGTAAGACCATGGATAGGACCAGACTCTCCTCAAAAATTATCACATTAAACATATTTAAATTATTCTCACATTTATCTTCACCTCATTGGTGTTCCCTTTGTGATTTGCAATGTATGACCTTGGATATGACTAGGCTCTCCTCACAAAATATTCCAACAAAAATTTTATACTATAATTAAATCACAATAAAATTACCTGCTTCAAAGTTGAGATAATTTGTGTTACATTATGATTTACACATCATTTACATACTTCCCATGTTGATTTAGTATGTTGTATGCTTACTTTATAAACACTTTACTTTTACCTTCTTATTTTTTGATTGCGTGTATGTTTACAACCATTTTTTTAAATTTCTCATACTTCCCATCTTGATATAGTATGATTAATTGATTTATAATTATATATTGTTTTTCTTTACAGACTTCCCATCTTGATCTAGTATGATTAATTAACTTTATAGTTTCTTTTTTTATAAACCTTTTGTTTTCACGTTTTCCACTTTATTACAAAATTTCATACTTCTAAACCTGATATAGTATGATTTCTATTTGTTCTAATTTGGTGTAATTGTTACTTTTACATGGTTTGAAAAAATTTGTTACCTGTTACTTTACCATTTTGGTTTCTTATATTTATTCATCTTCTATTTTTACACATTTCGCATCGTGATATAGTGTGTATTATATTTTATGATTATTTATACTTTTTCAAATCATTTTACTTTTATTTTTAACCATGAATGTGTATCACATAATGATATAAAAGAAAACAAACATCATATATTTCCCATATCATATACAACAAAACTAAAATACATGTGCTAGAAAGGAAATACATCCATGCATCTATCCATAAATAACAAATACAAATCATAAACCAAGAATTATCCATATATATAACATGAATTTGCTATAATATAATACAAATACAAAAATAACTACAACTCTAAGGTTGTGCTTCATCATGTCTATCTTGCGGCTAATCCATGCTACCCATGGATACCTGTGACAGACCCCTTTAAATGGTACACTGTAATGAGGTAGTATGGGATCTCAAGCTATTGCCCTGTCCCTTGAGATTGGCCATATAGAATTATACATGTCCAAGATATATAGTAGTCATCATATGGGTGGCTCGTTCCTATGTCAATACCTATAAGGCTCGAGCCTCTCCCTTTCATACTCCTGTAGGTGCCTTTAAGTTATCTCCTTACACCTATAATTATACACATAAAATGATATATCTCAAATACAACAATGAATTTAGTGATATATGTTGAAAAATTAAAAGCTTAAAGCATTTATCACTAATGTTGGTATCACCAACCACAATATCCCCATCATCTTGACTGTCGACACCTCTTTTGTGATCTACCTTTTTAAAATTGCAAAACTTGGAGTCACCACACATTCCCATCATGGTCCCCTCCTCAGTTTCCTCTCTATCAACTAGCTGTGTCTAATAGATATTGTAGGATCTCCATGTGTGACTAATCATGCCTGTGTACCTTGTGAATTCTATAAGGTTACATGGCATTTTATAGCCCATGACCTATTACAAGTCTATAAAAAATCTCTAAAAACAAATCTCTAGGTTCTATCATTAAAAATGAAAATATCAAGTTCATTCCCAAGGCCAAAGACCTAAAGCTCATCACTATTTGGTGTCTCATCATCCTCCTTAACATGTCATATAAAATCCTCTCAAAATACCTTACTAACCATCTATATTTCCTCCTACATGTCATCATCAGACCAGAGTAGATTGGCTTTATTAATAATAAATACGTTGCAGATAACCTCATTTTTGTTTGGGAAGGATTTTAATTTGCAAGGAAATCTAACCAAAATACCATATTTGTAAAAATAGACTTTTCAAAGGCTTATGATATAATTGAGTGACTATTTATATTGGCCATGCTTCAAGCCCTAGGCTATAGTTAGTGTTTATTCTTAGTAATTCAAAATTTGTTCCCAAAATCCTCAACATGCCTCAATACCAATTTTATCAAATCAAACATCTTTGGCTTATTCTATTCCATTCGTTAGGGTTTCTCTTTAGCTCCATGACTATATGTTTTGCCTTCATAAGGCTTTGGTTATCTGTTTGCTCACATGGTGGAGTGAGTGCTCTTCAGGTGAATTTTTATTCCTAATTACTCTTCTCAACTCATCAATGGCTATTACGTAGATGATAACTTTATCACTCTCAATGAACAAGAAGATTATATTAAATAGATGCTAAACTACCTTGATATTATTAACAAATCCTTTGACACTAATATGCAGTGGGCTAAAACCCAATGTTTCAGATAGAGCATGATGTGTATGTCAGAATGGCTTAGGCAACACAACTGGAAATGGAATCCAAAAAGGTGAATTTTTTTAATTAATTGGCATCCCATTTTATTTTGATTGTTTTTCCTCCAAATTGTGGTAGTATGTCATTGATAGAGTAGAGAAAATGGTGGAGTATTAGATCAAGAAACATCTATCACTAGCTACAAAAAATAAGGGTTTTTCTATGATCTTGATGAATACCCTTATTTACTAATCTTCCTATTGGGCCCCCTATATATCCTCATAAGACAAACTAGCCAAAGTTCTTAGGGATTTTCTATAGGACAATGCTAAACAAACTCATGGATATGACAAAGTTTATGGGATATTTTGTCTTTCTCATGAGAAATGTGTTTATTGACATCTATAGAAATATTATTTCTAAATGTGTTAAATGGGTGGCTTGAGTAATCAAAGGTGATGAGACTTGGAAAATATTTCTTCAACATTGCATTGCCTCTAGCTCACCATATGGTAAAGTCAGTTGGACAAATATTTGGTTTCATACCTTAGTTGTTAGCATTGCTTCTGTTAAAATCAAGGGATATTTTGTGGCTAAAATCATTTTAAAATATTTTGAAGTCGTTAAACCTATATCGAATGGGTGTGTAATGGATTTTTAAATGACTTGTCCTTTAATAAACACAACATGTGGTGGTCTCCTATTATGACCAATTTCAATCTTCTCTTTGTAGAATCGTTAGGTATGAAAACATTGAGGCTCGTAAAGAACATATTCATAAAGTTAAGGATTTGATTTCTTACATTGATTAGGATGCTTAGCCTCTATTAAAATAAAATTATAAGTTATTCAATTTTTCGTACCTTCCATTATGCACATCCAAGAGATGATGCTTGATGTCACTGTTGATGCAGTGGATTGCACCCTCTGAAGGGAGGTTCATCTCTCTTCCTCCATTCAACACAATGGAGACATTCCTCTTACTGTGGGTTGCAAACGTGAGGGATGAATCTCTATATTAGGGGCTAGCTTCCCTTGATGCACCTTGAGGCCCTAGATTTCCTACTGCTAACAATGGGGGGGGATGAAAAGGGAGAGAAATACTGAAATTAGAATCTAGACTAAAGTGATGATGCACCAAAATGGTTGGTCTACTCAGCTTTGACATACACTTTACACCAGAGACAAGCAAGAATACACTTCATTCAAATGAGACCCTTTCTTGCATCAGTGTTTCAATAGGGGATCCTATGGAGATAAAGGGAGGAAGAACTACTAGAGGTGTTCTAAGACACACTTTGGACAGCCTGTTCACATGTGCCTATACTATGAGCTGGACACTTATTGTTGACCTATAAGAGAAAAACTCATAATATAATAGATATTTTGGAATAAACTTATGAAATCATGAAAATAAAATGACTTAACACAAGATAATACCATAGACATATGCAAAAGTGCAAGCTCAAATAGAGGTAAAAATGCTTCTTCTGATTCAAGGTAAATTCCTTCAAGGCTTTGCCATACAAGTTGAGATATCCTTTCTAAAATGAGAAATTACAAATATATAGAGAACTAGAAATAAGATAAATGACATATCAAGGAATGAAAATCCATGTTGAGTTAAACACTTCTATAGAGACTAAAAGGCCATGCTACTATCGTATTCTTCCAATTTCATATGGGAGAGTCATGCTGTAGATGTCCAATTCACCACCCTTGTTATCTTGGGCCTACAAAAGCATGGGATACTCCTTCTAGCAACTGACAAAGCCATCCCCAAGTTGTCATGGCTAGACCCTGCTCTCTTCAATGCTAGGTGCAACTGGCTGTGCATTAATGGTGAAGCATTAAAACATAGGCTACTCTCCTCTATAGTTCAAAAACCAATCCATTTTATTGGTTTTCGGTAGATATATTTCACTAAATGTATTAAATCCTTATACTGAGTTATCTATGCCACTTGTCTTGGTCTGAGTGGTCATTGATTCTATCTTTTGTCTTTGTCAGCAGTTGAAATTGTTCCTTATTTTAAATTTTTCACTTTGGCTTTGCCCGTGTTTTGTCTCTTTCTTTCGACTTCTCCTTTGCCTTGGCTTCTTTTTGGCTTGTCTTTGACTTATCGAGCCTTCAGGTTCTTAGTGATCTCTACTCCTTTGTTTCAGGATTTTTTCTGCACTTTCCTTTGGGCAAAATGTCTGAAGGAATTCCTTCGGACATTTTGTCTGAAGAAATTATTTCTTTTGATTGCTTCTTTTCCTGAAGGGCACGTGCCCTTTGGGCCTTTGCAATTTATCTCCTTCTTTAGTTGGTTTCCCTCCGCAAGGGTTTATTTCATCCAAAAGTGCCCTTTGGGCTTTCTAAAATGGTCTTCATCTTTCTCAAGGTGCCCTTCACAAGGGCACTTTGTGTGTCGAAATGCCCCTTCAGAACTTTTGATTTGGTCTTGCCACTAACCAAGGTGCCCTCTGCAAGGAAACTTTGAGTCCAAAGTTGCCTTTCAAAAGAATTTTAAGGGTCCTGTGCACTGCCTAAGTGCCCTCCACAAGGGCACTTACCCTTTGGCCTTTCTTCAATTGTCCTTCAAAAAAGTGAAAAGTCCATTTTTTTTTGGTTATGTGCCCTCCGAAGAAAATTTGTGCCTTTGGTGAGTTGCATAGACCAAATCTGATCCTTCACTTGATTTTACTTAAAAAAGTTGATAAGTAATACACCTGCACAAACCCAAATTTCACTAGATAGACCATTTTGGACTTCTCATAAGCTCTTACTTTGGGTTTTGCATCAACTTCAACTCATAAAACAAACAAGTCAAGACACTTGGAAAACCCAATTTGGTCTGCCAAGACCAAATCAGGTTTTGTAAATGTCTTTACTTATAAACCTTTATAAATAAAGACATTTACAAAGTCTAAATTACATCATAAGGACCAAATCAGGTTTATCAAGTAACTTGACTTATGAAAATTTGACAAGTAAAGTCATTTGAAAAACCTGATTTGGTCTATTGTAGGTGGAGTAACTGCCCTTGACAAACTTGAAATGCACTTGGCTAAGCAAATGAGGAAAACACTTGGCTTTTTCTCAGGAAAGGCTGGCAGAGAACATTTTGCACAAGGCAGCAGAGGGATGATCTAGCCAAAACATGGATTGGATGACATTTACAAAGAAAAAAGAGGGGTGCCCAATTTTGGCTTGTAGGACCAAAAATTAAAAATTGTTGACGCAATGGATTGCACCCTCTGAAGGGAGGCTCAACTCTCTTCCTCCACGTGGCACAATGGAGACATTCCTCTTGCTATGGGTTGTAAATGTGAGGGATGAATCTCTAGATTAGGGGCTAGCTCCCCTTTATGCACCTTGAGGTCCTGGATTTCCTAATGCTAGCAATGAGGGGATGAAAAGGGAGAGAAATACTGAAATCAGAACCTAAATTAAAGTGGTGATGCACCAAAATGGTTGGTCTACTCAGCTTTGACACACACTTTACACCAGAGACAAGTAAGCATACACTTCATTCAAATGAGAAATTTTCTTGCATCAGTGTTTCAACAGGGGATCCTATGGAGATACAGAGAAGAAGAACTACCAGAGGTGTTCTAAGACACATTATGGATATCCTGTTCACATGTGCCTATACTATGAGTTGGACACTTCTTGTTGACCTGTAAGAGAAGAACTCACAATACAGTAAATATGTTGGAATAAACTTATGAAAGCATGAAAAGAAAAAGACTTAACAAAAGATAAAACCATAGACATATGAAAAAGTGCAAGCTCAAATGGAAGTAAAAAAAGAACAATCTATCAATATTTTTTGATAACCAGTTTGTAGTTTCAGAGATATCATAAAAATGTAAATGCTACATTTCATTTTTTTGGGTGCAAAATCAAAATTAATAATTTTTTATTTATTTTCACTTCTACAAGGTAAAATATTTAATTTTTAAATTATTTAAATTTTGAAAAACTTGACATTTTATATTTTAATTTTTAAAGTAAATTTTTAAAATGTTTTGTTAAAAAAAATTAAATCCAGAATCGCAGCCTTTCTCAAAGTTTTTTTTGAAAGAAACTTTCTCATATAAATGAGATATTATGTGATATTTTTACTCTTTGGTATAATATTTAATATTAATATTAGTTTTTAATGCTTTGATAAATTCATTTATGAATTAAATCTTTTCAAATACAATCATTTTTTAATCAAACAGCTTTATACTTGACTTATTTTTAGCATTTAATAATTTTACGCAAAACATTATTTTTCAAACTAATGAGATCCATACTATTAAATTTCAAATTTCATGTCAAAATATAACTTTTAATATTTTACAATCTTTAATTAATTATCAATTGACAAATATGAAATCCCCTTTTAATGCAGGTATGAAGAGAATGCATAATGTAATTGATGCACTTAATGAAAAAATTGCATCTTTTAACCTTGATGATGCCTATAATGTTAAATTATGTGTTAGTTAAACTTTCAATTCTTTGCACACTCATTATTCTAACATTGGCTTAAAAATTATGCACTCGAAGGGTTATAGTGGAGGCAGTCATGGAAAATGTGAAAAACATCTTTTATTAAATCCAACAAATTTTGTTTAGGGTTTGATTTTAGTTCCTCTAATGATAATGTGAATTTGTATTGTCCCCCTCACCGAAGGACATTTAAAAAGTATGATTATCATTCTCATAAGACTTCTTTTCATTCTAATTCTTTTTATGCTTATGTTCTAGTTAAAATGGTAAAATAAATTAGCATTGTGGTAAACACAAGCATCATATTTCAATATGTTAGAAATTGCATCATGTAAATATTGTGATAAATCAATTGATGACATTTGACATTTTTATAAAACTACTAAAACACCTCATTCTAAGGTTAAACCCATTTGGATCCCCAAATCTACATGGTATTTTATTAAGACTTATGTGTATTCTTGTGATAATTATTTAATTTATTCATGTAGAATGTCTTTTACAAATAATTATGCATCTTATTTATCTCCATTTTGTTAAGTTTCAAAAAAATTATGCATTCGTTGATTTTGTCCTTATTTTTGTAAGTCGCAAAATAAATATGCTTGTTGGTATGTGTGAAGTCACTATTCATAGGTGATATAGCAGTGGGGCCCACAATCGGGCCCAGGTGGTGGGCCTATGGTGGGACCCAGGTGACTGGTGATATGAGGTGGCACAAGTGGGACATGGCATGACCCACAAAGTATCTTGCTTTGTTAGAAAATGAGGAGAGAGGAAATGGGACGCCATTTTCTAATATCACTTGTGTTTGACTTGGGAAGCAAGTTAACCAAGTCAAAAGGCAAATACTTTTTAATTCTTTGGCACATGTGTGTGGATTTTCATGTTGGAGGATATTCATGAGATTTGATGCCATTTTTTGACCCCATGTGAAGGTGGGGCATAATTATTTGGGACATTTTTCTTCATGAGGTGAAAGTCAAAGTGAGTTTGGTGGCGGATGACCTCATCAAATTCCTAGTTGATTTGGCCTCACATGAGTAAAGTCATATGCCAAATAGTGTTTCCACCTAAGGGTGGCATATTTTTATTCCATCCCCTTATTTTCTTCATCCATAAGTCATCCATTGTAATTTCTATAAAATGATGACATTTGAGAGGTTTTTAGTGAGTGGTGGAAGTTGAAAAAATAAGTCATTATTTTCTAGTTTGTAAAATAGCTTTGTAAATCTTGTATGCTTGAAAGATAGCATTGGAGAAGGAGAGGGTGTTGAAAGAGGAAGTTTTTGTTTCAGGTTTTGATGTTAATAGAAAGATAAAATTGCCATTTGCCCCATGGTTTTTCCTTGCATCTTACAAGGTTTCCATGTAAACTCTCTGTGTAATGTGTTACTCCTATTTTTGATTTTGTAGTTGTTATTTCCACATTTATTTTCTTGCACACGTATTAGATTTATTCCTAACAATGCTTTGATTGGAGCTTATTATTTTGACTAATTTTTCTTTTGTGTAGGATTTTACACTTTGTGATAGAAGTTTTGTTTTTTTTCATTTGATTTTATTATATCTATTTTTTTATATGTAGATCATATGTTAGGGCATATTGTTTACCTAACATGAAATTTGGTGTAAGATTTTATTTTGCATATATCATTGATCATTTTCCTATCTTCTTCTTTGTTGGTCTTTGTTATAAGGACCCATTTTGCATAGTGTTCATATTTGACTTTGATGACTATGAGATGATGGTTAAATTTAATTTTGATCATGAATTTATATTGTTAGCAATGACCAGCTAAGGCATGCATGAATTTTATGAAGGATTTTCATGTGTTGGGAACCATGAAAAAAGCCTATTATCAATCATGTTTTGATTACTTACTTATGAAAGTATAATGCTTACATTTTATTTATAAGATGTTGCAACTATGAATCTGATTATGTCTATGAGATAGATTAACTTAAACGATGTTGGATTATTGCTCATAAAATTATGTATTAGAAATTTCATGTGTATAAGGTTATATGAATCTATCTATGTGAATGTTTGTAGTCCTTGGATGATTGGCTATTACTTATATTGATTTAGTGTCTAATTGATTAAATTCAATATCTTTGGCTATTAGGTTAGAATATTTTGATGTGTGAAGTAGAGAATGGGCCAATGAAGGAAAGGTACCATGCCAAACATGGTTATATCACTAAAAAACCTTACCTTAAACATTTTTTTAACTTGTCATAATTAGTCGGTTGTCTATGATACAATTGTCACCTCTTTCTAGCATAATGTGTTATTTAGGAAGCTATCCTTTAAGTTGGTGGGTGAAACTTGTTATTTCCTTGCCTTAAGATCTCATAGTCAATTTTTAGAATGTATATTGGCTGATTGGAAGATATTGGATTGATTTTTGGAGTCTAGAATCAAGTGGGAGGAGGTGAGAGAGTCTATGAAACAACCAAAATAACCTACAAGGCCACCATGCACCTTAATTAAACATGAAAAAGAACATCCTATAAGGAGCCATGGGTTAGCGAATAGAGGGTGATTGGCTGAGTCTAGGACATCTATTTATAGAAATCAAATACTCTACATGAGGACTTTTCTAGCCATTTTGGAAAGAGGAGAGACTAAGTAGAAGAGAAGAATAATTAAGTAGGATGAATTGATTAGAAGAGATAAGACTTAGATAACTAAAGGATAACACTCAAGAGGTCTTGAAGCATTTGGGGTGGGATTCCTATTATCTATTTTACTATTTTAAAACTTATTCCTTTGAATGAAAATAGTTTTGTTTTCTATTTGATTCTTTGGTTTTAAGGAGAATAAGACCATTTGGTTTATTTTGTCTATTTTATTTTCTTGTCCATGGTTGTGCATTAGTTGCCATGTAGTTTTTTTCCTATTGAGGCCTTTGGAGAGGTTGTGTTACTCTTTGCTTGACTTGATTTTTTAGCTTTTTGCGCATGTGTGTAACCTTGTTATGACATAATGTGGTAGTTGTATGTGAACAACATCTTCATGGTGGAATAATGTCAAGCCTCCTATGTTGGGCATGGTGGTAGAATGCATGAACCTCCCATGAACATCATGGTGGTAGATTATTAAGCTCTTCTGTGATGAGGCATGGTGGTAGATTGATTATCCCTCCTATGACTATTAGATGAAAGCATTTGAGTGAGGTATCCTCTTTTTTATCTAATCAAATGATGGACCTTGTTTATATTGTGAAAAGTTACCTGCTCATTTTATACATTGATGAATGTTTAGCTTCAATTAAATGATCATTTGAATTCTTATTTGATTTGTATTTGGGACTTGGAGTCTCTTTGAGTAAGAGCCAGGAATATGACTGTAGGTGGTGCATGGTCATTCCTAGTGTTAAGGTATAATTTTTTATATATTCACCCTTAACTTTACAAAATGATGTAAACATGCTCAGACTTGGGAGTCTTGAGCTTAGGGGTTTTTAGAGTAGTAACTTGATAATGATAAAAGGTTGGGTGGTGAGCCTTATTTCAAATGGTCTATAGTTTCTTGGAGTAAATGAGGACCATTGTTGAAGAATGATTAATCTTCTAATTATTAAATCAAGCCTAGATTTTTGCCTCGTGTTTATGTATTAGATGGATGACATCTTTTGTATTGATAAATGTTAATACCAACTAGCCTTCTTGTATTATTCTTATGGAAGATAGTCTTTTATATAATGGCATAACTATGGGTAAAGACTTTTTTTATCTCTTTGTTAAACCTCTTTGATAAACTAAGATGTAACTGAATGGTATATAATCTAGATGCAGATCCTTGGAAAAGATTCGTTATGTAAGGAAAGATTCCTTATCCTGTTTGGCCCTTTAATACATATTGACAGTTGATTCTCAGGCTTAAATATTTGTTATGAGAAGCCTATCAAATAAGCATTGTGTCTTTCTCTTTATGATCTAAATGTGATGTGATTTAATGAATTTTTTTTTATCTAAATATTAGTGGAACTCAAATAAATATCTATGATATTGTCACTGAGAATAACAATGTAGATTTTAAGAATAAATTGAATATTGATGTTATTTTGGTTTGAGGTTATGTCTTGTGGAAGAGTTCCTTGATACTTAGCATATGAAAAAATAAACTAATGTAAACCTTACCTTTATCAATACCATTTCATATTAAAATAATAACTTTATTAGAGTTTGGCTCTACTGTTATAATTATTACAAGGCATGAAATCTTTAGGTTTTACTGAGGTCTCCCTTGTAGAGAATTAATGAAAGAAGTTCTGATAATCTTTCTTGCATGAGTTGTTTATGATTCATAAAAAATACATGTAATTTGATATTCCTCTTGAATGGCATGTATTGGTCTATGTGTTAATTCTATAATTTTCATTTTCTAAGGGATAGACCAATTAGATCATTGGATTAAGAAGTTCCTTAAGAAGCGCTTGGCTAGATTAAGCTTACCTTGTGACTTATGATAGTCAACTAAACCAATGAGAATATTGTTTTAGTGGAAATTTTACCATTTATTAAACTTTTAGGCTCGACATCTTCTTGTTTTAATTATAGTAAGGTGATAATTAGTCTTGTCCCTTGTTTCAAAATCCTTTTTGGAAATCAAATACGTTACCTAGACCATGTAGTCAATAATCATCATTGCAATCATTTTAATTTACCTTATCTAGGATCTAGTTCATTAAGTCATCACTGAGTTTTACTTTGGCGATGCCTTAGTCAATTTGGGAAATTGATTATATTTGGGTTTCTTCTCATCTTGGCCTTATCTCTATTGAATTCTTATTGGATCGTGCCCTATCTAATTTTCATGTTTCTCTATGGATTTTTGACTTAGGTCAAATTCCTTGTCGATGAGTTCTTATATATTACTTTATCATTATTTACTTTAGATTTTTATTTGGCATATTCACCTTAATTGATTTTGTGACCCTTGGTAAGTTTTTTAAATGAGTGCACATATCACCATCCCACTAACCTAAGAGTGACATCAATAGGCTCCATTAAAAGGTTGATGCTAGGTAAGTGGATCACTAGGAGCCATCCACATGTCACCTTCCTGCTAACCTAGGAGTGACATCAGTAAAATCAATTGTATGGTCAATGTTAGGAAAGAAGATCATTAAAAGTTTTCCATGTGTTACCTGATAGGAATAAAATCATGATACTACATGTTATATTAATGAACTATATCCTATAGTGCAAGGAAATAAATGCATAATACAAGCTACACAAAGAATAGACAAACAAGAGGACACATTACATAGAGATTATGTGGAAACGTTGCAATGTGTAAGGAAAAGCCACAGGAAAAATGGTAGCTTATAGACTTCATTAATAAAATCAACATCATGCTCTTCTACAATAGCTCCTCCATAGCAACTCCTTTAGTGCTTCCATACAAAGCACTCAATACTTCCACCTGAAGCATTTAAATTATGAACCAAGCTAAACTAGCCTACAAGATCCAACCTCCAAGCATGCAAGATCAAGGCTTGCATGGATCTTCTAACAAGATGAATTACAAAGAGAGCTTCATGCTTATTAATAGCATTTACAACATGAGAGAGAGAGAGGGGAGACAGAATGAATAGTGGCACAAAAAGATTCACCACATTCCATGTGAGGTGAACAATGATCATCAAAATTTATCTATCTTCATGTGAAATGGTCAAAAAAGTGGTCCATCCAATTTAGACAAGATCCAATCCACTTTCATGTGGCCTTAAACATTATTTCCCACTTCAAAATTGAGGACCAAAAATAATAGTAAACAAATTATCTTTTTTTCCATGTGACCACATGAGTCCAAAAGATGCTTGCAATCATCTTTTAACTATCTCACACATGGGAATCATGGGGTCCCTTATAAATTCAACCCACACCAACCCCTTTATCTTTTGCACCATGTGACAATACCCATGTGACTAAAAAAGATAGCCCATGTGCCTTGGTGGAGTGTTATTCCACACTCCCATCACATCAACCTAATCACTCATGGGATACCCTCCATGGGCCCCTACCACATCACCAATCAACCACATCACTAACCATCCACTTTGCCATCAAGCCACATCATCATGAATAGTGATTTATGAATAGTGACTATGAATAGTTACTTCATATCCTAACATATTCCCACTTGAAGTCAATATACATAGGTTTTTACCACACCTAAGTATTCTACAACTAGCTACTCATCCAATGCCCTCTATTGTCTTGACACAAATCTAGTAGAAGTTTTCTTGCACTACTAAAACTTATCTGCCCTGACCAGCTTTGGAAACATCTTCTCCTCCATAGCAAATTGTAGCTTTGGAAATATCTAGTTTGTTGTATTTGATTAGTTGTTCTCCTAGTGATCTCGTATATAGAGGGCATATTTTAATGTATCTCATTAGTTATTTTCATTTTCTCATGATTGAAAATGTTTCTAAAAATGGGACCAACTTTTCATGCTCTCACCATTTTGTGAGCTTGTCTCTATGCTCCTATTCTTTTATGAGCTTGTCTCCATGCTCTCATTGTTTTCTGAATTTGTCTTCATTCTCTCACTAGTTTGTGAGCTTTTCAAATTTCATGCTCTTGTCATTTTATGAGTTATCATATTCTACACTCTCACTATTTTGTGAGATAAACCATTCTATCTCAAAATTATTCACATTCTTGTCCCGAATCATACTTCTCATTTTCTATCTACTCTTTGTCAAACTACAATGGCTTGAGGTCCCAATAGGACTATGTAGGCAACTTTCAATTTTCTAAGGTCATCTTGGCCATCCCTTATCCCATGTTCTTGACATTTTTTGAGCATATCCCTTACTGTATTGACAAGCATGTTTAATTATATGTTCTCATCATTTTGTGGGCATGTTCTTATGTGTTATATATAATCAAATCTCTTTACTGGTCATCAATTTTTATTCAATCCCAAAATCCTTGGGAGAAATACATTCGACCTAAAGTTCATGTTAGATCCAATGTCCATGGAACTATGTAGACAACATCCACTTGCTAAGGGTATTTGGAGTCAAATTGGCCACTTCCTTCCTATACTTATATTCCACCCTTGATTGTGATTGTTTTGTCATACCATCGAAATCAAATAGTAACGCTTTTTTGTCACACATGTTGGTTTTTTGAATGGAATGTTTACTAATTTCTTGAGTGCCTTAGCTTGTTACATTTTGCTTCCCACGTGACTCTTGGTTTCTTAATCCAGATGTTTAGATGTGAGTGAATGTATTCAATCTTGATTTAATTTATTTTTTATTTACTTATTGATGTAGTGTTTTGTTACTCATGTTCCTTAATTTAGTGCAATGTGTTTCTCACTTAAGTCTTGATTATTCATATCATGATTTTGAGAGCTAAATAATTTTATATGAATCCAATTGATTTAAGTGCATTATGTTGTACATTTGAAAACTTGATTATCCATATCTTATTTTAACTTGTATAAATTTACATTATGCATTATGACAAACAAATGTTATCATGATCCTTCCTAGATTAAGATGCATACTATGTGAAATATAAAATCAATTTTTACAGTGGTTACCATGTCAAGGCCAAAAATTAAATACATCTCTATCTAATAGAGCTAATCATCAAATACTAACAAACATCATGATTATAAAGTCTATATGTCACATCAAATGCTAAGCACGAGAAAAATTTAATACCAAGAATATAGAAAATCATATCTAATCTACGAGTAAGAGACATTAGTAAATAAAATAGAACAACACATGAGATAACATAGAATATCAACAATATCACACACACACACACACACACACACACACACACACACACACACACACACACACACACACACACACACACACACACACACACACACACACACACACACACACACACACACACACACACACACACACACACACACACATCAAATGGGGTATGTACATACAAAAATAGAAATTAAAAGTATAACTCAGATTAGCTGAGCACATAATGAATACATCAAGAACATATATCAAAATACAAGGTATAATGTCTATAGTCTAGTCTAGTCTGACTATGACTATCTCTAGCATATTTGTCTCTATACTCTCCCTACCAAGAACTCTCCCCTCCCCCATCAGGTGGTGGTGGTGGTGATGTTGGAGTACCCATAGTGGATGAGTGCTGTGTAGGCTATGCAAATGATCTCACCAAAGATGAAGAACTATGGGATTGGGAAGAGGATCTAAAAGAAGAATGCTATTGAACCCTATACTCTACAAAATTAGGCCGTTTAGTGGCTACAAGCATTGTTGCCTCATATAGTGTATTATAATATGTATCCTCATTCTTATCCCCAAGGCTATAGATCACAAATAGATATCAATCCTCTCTCATTGGCTACCTCTCTGGTTTCATCCCTCTCAAGGTGTACCCTGACCATCATTGCCTATAATCTATATATGTTAGCCCATAGCGTGTCTCACTTTGTCTATGTTGTATCTCTCTAGGCTACCACCTAAGCATGACCATGTGCTATGACATCCCTCTCAGATTAGGTCATGTCTCTCTCATATCTAAGAGTATCCCTCTCAATATTAAGTTGTATCAATCCTATATCCAACCTAGATGTCTTTATCATTAGCCTATATATCTCTGCCCAATCCACTGTAATCTGCCCATGTGCCATAGATAGTTGATGATAACATCAATCTACTATTCTTTTTAGTCCTTTCATCTCTATATCTTGAGCATTGGTCTCCTATCTCAATCTAGTTTTAAGTGCCTCCATCTTTGCTGATACTAGAGGTCTAAAAGAGTTGGCATGCCCCAGATCTATTATCCCCTATACTCTCTGATCCATCTATGTATTTTCTATCTCCATCTGATCCTCCTTTGATCTGATCTCTATCTCCTCATCCATGTCATAACCCTCTTTTATTTTTTCTTCTATATCATTAAACTCTCCCTCCTCCTCAACCTCCTCTACAACTCTCCTCCCCATAGGTCTAGTTCTAGGAGCTCTTAATGCATGTACATTTGCACCACCATGTGGAAGAGTCAATCTAACTGGGTGATGTTCAACCTACCATGTACCATATGCATCTATGACTCCTACATCATCTGACCCACCTATGTATACCCAACCAACCTAGGGTACTAATCTGAAGCTAGCTCGAGCCTTCACTCTATTCAGGGTTTTCCCCACTCTCTCATCTTCCTCACTACATGAGCAAATCTATGTGGCTTTGGT
The DNA here is from genome assembly GCA_037957365.1 of Torreya grandis. Taxonomy (NCBI): domain Eukaryota; kingdom Viridiplantae; phylum Streptophyta; class Pinopsida; order Cupressales; family Taxaceae; genus Torreya; species Torreya grandis. The sequence goes on from JARHVA010000153.1 coordinate 1,049,616, forward strand.
GTCACATCCTGGCATATACCAAAATATTATAGTACACTATTTATTTGATGATTCTCAATGGTATAATCATGTTGACACATGATATAACAAGGAGTGATCATATATAACATCACTTCTACATCCTCATCCCACTAAAACTAGATGTCATGGTATGGCCTCCATGTGATGTTAGCATCAATCAGGTTAACAATAGCCTTTTTTTAGTATCAAAGCTCTACTAAGTGACACATGTTCTCTTTTCCCATTTGATACCATCCATAAACTATAGGATCATCTGGAGGCCTCAACTATCACATAACAATAGGGCACTAAATCGCGACATGCTCCCACACCCATACCTAGAACAATGTCGATGGGCCTATACTCTGATGATCATGGTGAACCACATAGCGTATATCATGATAGAAATGGGCTAGTATCACCATCCCCATTCAAAGATAATCTTATCTGATTACATATCTCAAACCATGCCACCTAGCCCCATATAGAAGAACTGTCTATTCTTGTCAAGGATTAGAATGCTGTTGATAACATCCATGAGAGTAATAACAATCCAATCATATGCTAATGTTATAGGAACATACTCCTCCTCCACCTCAGCTCGATGAAGTTCCATCACAATCTCGATCTCATTGATATTGACATAACCCTTGCATACCATCTCAATGTCTAGTGGCCCTATCAGCTCCTCCAAAACTACCTGTCTACCCCTCAGAAGTAACCAGTATAATATACAACTCAAAATGGGAATGTGAACTATACGATGCACATATTCTAGGTTCATTATCATCTCTCTTGTTGATAACCATAAGGTAGATGTGTTTGATCTCCAATGTTCAGTGAGGTCACTCAATAAGGCTTGATATGCCCTGATCTTGGGCATCCTTGAGATGTAGGCAAGTCTAATGGTGTCAAAGAATCCAGGTAGATCCCTCATCCATAGACTAGGCATCCAAAGAATGTGTGATCATCGCTCCTATAAATCAGTCCAAATCACTTTAATACTTTTCTATTTATACTACTTACATCACATTTCTACTATCTAATCATGTTTATTGGTCTAACAAAATTATCATGTCTAGGTCTGTCTTGTTCCATTTCTAGTTCATTGGTCACTTATAGTGATTTTGTCATTTTCTTATTATTTTCATTATTCTCCTCGTCATTTTCATCATTCTCTCCCAATATATTCATTGTTCCCTTATTGGAAAACTATTGGAAGATTTCAACAAAAACATGCAAATTTTGACAATAGTTCAAGACTTTCGTTGTTCTATTTCTTCATTTTTTACCGCTAGGTTAACCTAGTTTCTTCCTATGTTTTCCCTAATTAGATGATGATATCAACATTTTTAGTTTAACAAAATCATCAATTGAGATGACAAATTCACCTAATTAGGAAGAGTACTATGACTGTTTTCACCAAAGAGCAATTTATCCATTTTCATGGGTGAAATCGCTAATCCCTATGATAATTTTGCTACACATTTGACAATTCTGCCATTTTTGGCAACACATTCAACATTTTCACATATGAATTCATTGATTCAAAAATGGTTATTTCATCACAAGTTCAAATTTAATAAGTAATAAATGATATTAAATGTGAAATTAAAATGAAAACAAAGGTACCTACCAGTGGCCCCATCCATAGTGGTTGTATGTATTATTGAATCTAGTTTGGAAATGATCTTGATCATCTTCGACATGGCATTTTGTCTTGATATCTCATATGTGAATTTACAAGGGTAATTTTTCAAATGAGAGGGTGAAAATGAACTATTTTTATACCCCATGATGAATCTATAACCTTTCATTTGAAATATCCCCCCCACCATTTGCTTTATTTGTTTCTTCTAACGATGCTTATTTTTAGCCTTGGTGTTCATTTTTCATCCAATTTTCACCCATATCTTTCATTTTTCTCTTCACCTATTATTTCTACATCATTCCCCATTATTACGAGGGTTCTCTTGATCAAAATTTTACTGACTATCCCATTGAGGTAGCATCTATGGCTTAACCAACAACACTTTAGGCACATTTGAACCTGTTTTCATAGAAATTTTAGTAAAATTGCATTAAAAATGACTCTCATCAACATTTCTTCTACGATAATTTTTATGAGTTTTTATTCTTTGAAAATTCATTTCTTCATTTATGTCTCATAATGCCTTATCAAACAAGGGAAAATTTAGGCACTCCAATTTTATCATATCTGTGTCAAATTACATAATGGAATGACTTCCCATAATTTCACACAACCTGGTCAATTTCTATGTTTAATTATCAATTTATCTGATCAATTCCCTCTTCTCTATTCAATTATCATTTCTCTGATCAATAATCATTCTTTGTTCAATTACTTGCTCTGTCTCAATTTCAGTGTAATGATCAATTCCTCACATTGTATTTATTAATTACTTTTTCAACTACTAATTTTATTCTTGTCCCCTTCCAAAGGAAATCTTCATGCAAAAGGGAATATTAAGATACTAAGGATATACCCTTGAGAGCACAATAATTATACAAAAAATTAGCATTAAAGTGGGATTATTCTCCACCCTTCATCTTAGAAACAAGATGAAGGGCCCACCTTTGAGATCCATGTGCTCTCTTCAAGAGGATGCTCCACCCTTCATCTTGATTGAGATGAAGGGATTATTTTCATTCATCTTTGATATTTACAAATAGCATCCTCCACCCTTCATCTTGATTAGGATGAAGGACTTATTTTCATTCATCTTTGATATTTGTAAACATCATCCTCCACCCTTCATCTTGATTGAGATGAAGGGCTTACATCATTGATCCATATGCACACTTGAGGACCCTTTGGCAACTCTTCATCTTGAATTCAAGATTAAGGGTCTTCATCAATCTGGTTTTGTTACAAATAAGATCATTCACATCATTATTTTCATGTTCAAGTAATATAGCGAAATCCTGACATTTTATCAAGCTAATTTGTTCATTAATCTACACTCTTTGATCAAGGTCTTCATGATCCATATATTTTATGGAGATGCTTAACTTCAAATTTGCATTGAAAAAGACCATCTAAAAGCTACATCCAAGCCACATCCCAATAACAATCAAACTACAAAGGAGGTTTGCATGGTGTGAATATTTATGCATTTGTAGTCTCTTTTGTATTTTGTTGAGCTTTGAGTTCCTAGGTGTGTCTTTAGTATTTATTATCACTTTGCTTGTCTATTGACACATATGACATGCCCAATGGGACTAAATTAACCCATATATTGCATTTGAGCCTATATATTAATCTACATAAATTATGTTAAAAGGAATAAGAAGTTACATGTGCAAGTTTTCACATGTGTGCCAAGTGTCCCTAATATTTTCATAAGTGATGATGATGTATGTGCCATGTACGAAGAAAATTTACATGTGTGAGTAACTCCAAAGCCTGCAAGTGGACAAGAGAAGTGAGTGACACCTAATAAATCTAAGAAAATACATTTATAATAAATATAATAAATGCACACATAAAAGGAGACTTAGGATAAACATAAAACTATACTAAAGGACCCAAATAAGATTGATTCTCCAACATCATCTAATTACAGACAATGAGTTCTTTGTATAGGTCTCTTTCATTTTAGTTCCTTACACTATGAAATTTAAATATTCACTTTTGATTGGTTATTGTTGAAATGAACAGTAAAAAAATGTATATGGTAGATGCTTCACATGTGAGTCATGCCACCTATACTATTAATTGCATTGGCCTCAAATGTACAATAATGTAGTAAAATCGGGTGTTTATAAATTTAGACTATTGGTTTAGTTAATGAATAACAAGCAAGGATCTATGTGCACTCTAATAAAAACCCTACTCACACATTGGCATGGGGATTATGATGCTTCATCAAGGGAGGGGGAGTGTTATTTGTAGCAAAGAAAATCCCACCAGGGTTGTGCTAGTGTTATTTTAAGCAACTAAAACTTCTATAATTTTTTTAAAATTTTAAATCTTGGGATCAATATCATACAATATTTAATACTCCAATCATTTATTTATTGACCCATCTTTCATGAGTTTGAATAGTCTACTTGAAACGCATTGCATCGTTTGAGGTTTGGAATTTGGTTTCACTAGACTTCTACAATAAATGCATGCCATCATGGTGAGATGGATTAATAGAAATAGCTTATTAAGCATGTATCATTAGATCATCAAATGGGCTTTGTGTTCTATATCAAACTTTGAGAACACATAATTTGTTTGTACATGTTGGTTGTGGTAATCCAGATTCCAAAATACTGGTGACATGTACCATCATTTAGGTTTTTTGTTAAAAAATAATTAAACTAGTGGTTGATGCTAACTCAAACCCCATCAACCTTGGAGAAAACATATCCATTGGATGAGTTAGGTAATATGCGTAAACCTTAGTAATCCAAATTGTTTCTAGATTTTATTATAGTTTAGGCTTTTTGTTGAAACTTCTAGTTGACTTTTGCTAATTAGTTGTGGCTAATTGAGTTGACATGGGGTCATTTTTTAGATAAAGAAAATTTAACATTAGGTTATAAATATATGGGTCATACCTACAAATTATTTAGTATTAGTGTTTCATCTCTGTTTACAAATGTGTAATAGTTTGTTTTTTATGCTTTTATTTTTTCAATCCCTTTTTGTTACAATATACTCTTTTCAAGAGGAAAAAGTCCTGAATTTGACTCAGTTTTTTGAGTAAACAAGTAAATTCAACTCTTAGTGAACCCTTATATGATCCAGTCAAATTTTACACCTCAATACATTTTAGTTATAATTTGAACCTTGATATGATCTAGTCAATTACTACACCTAAACACATTTCATAGAAAAACTGTTACAACCCATATGAAATAAATAATATGAAAGAATATCTAAACATCTCTTTACCAAAAAAATTAAATTTATTATTACTAAGTCAACTCAATTTACATTTTGTAAATATATTCTTTTAAGTGTGAATAATGTGTTCCCTTATTCAACTATGTTATTATCTAGAACTTAAACTCTAAAATGTTTCTTTTATTTTTCATCTTCATAACTAAAATGAAACACACTATCCATTTTTTTTTTTTAGGTATCATTTTCCTTATTTAAGAGGTTTTTAATATAAAATATATTATAACAATCAATTTCTCTTTCCTTTTGGAAACACAATACCAGTGTTGCTCTTCAAGATCTAAGTGATTTTTGAAAACACAATACCATTACCTTGAAATTCATAACATAAATGATTACAATTTTTATATGTTCAATATTTTATTAATGTCTTGATCTTAGATTTAGATTTATGATAGTCTATATGCTTTTTGGACGTTTATTTTACGTAAGATATTAATTATTTAATATGATGTTATGATGATTTATTGTATTTGTACGTAATAATTATTTTTTATATAATTTTGGTTTTAAAAAATATTTTTATTTTTTATTTTTTCATAATAAGATATCAATATGTTGTCAATGAGATGTGGGTGAGTTGGTTAAGTGACTTGGTTGTTTCAAGTCTCATTTAAATTTAAATCTCAAAAAAAATATATAAAATTGGTTGTAGCCATTGATTATATTCTCGAGATCGACGCTTCTATCAAAAATCATTACTTAATAAAAATAATAATAATAAAATATCAATATAATTTGTAGGCTTTTTTCTATTCATTTTATATTATTTCCACTTAATATTTTTCATTATAATAGATGTCATATAATTAAAATTCTTAACCATTTTATAAAAATTGACATGCATGTTTTTTTAGCGAAGTGTTCAAATTACTTCCTATAGAAAGATTCCTTATCCAACCTCCATATCTAGACCAATAATTTATTATAATCCTCCTTTCAGCCATAGTATGTCAAGGAAATTTGATATAATGAATATATATATATATATATATATATATATATATATATATATAGGTTATGGATTGTTCTATTTTATTAGATAGTTGTTAGTAGGTAGTCTCTCCCAACAAATGTTCCTTGAATTTATTGACACATAAAATTAATGTTTTTCAAAATTAAATTTCAAAAATTATTTTGTTGAACAAGTTTTATAACTAATAAATTGTGTAATACATTTCTATTGCACACTTTATTTACATTTATGACATTTTAATTTTAGTTTTTTTTCCAATTCTATTTTATTTTTAAGTATTCTACATTTCTATATACTATGAGAATGGTGTTGCAATATATTATTGTTTACACTGAATTATAACCATTTTATCTATTGTGGTTAACCAAGTCGGAATATTTTTTGCTTACAAAATATCAATTCAAAATGTTTGCAACAATTTGTTTATCTATATAAAAAAAAAATCTATAAGGATGCTAAGTGTGACTGCTTCTATTTATTTCCCTCAATAAAATATGGACAATAAAGTGTTGCCACTATTCATCATGGCTAATTACATGTCATTTATGAATTTAACGTGGTCACCTCAATGAATCCATTTCCAAGATTTAAAAAAACAAAAGTTATTTGCTGCAAGCTATGACAACTGTTGATAAGTATCTTAACCAATTTGTCTTAATTGTATGAGATGCTCTTGGATGGTGTGAGAGTTTAGGTAACAATACAAATGGTATTTTATAAATGTGTTCAACGTTCATATCAGTGTTAGAGAAGCTAAAAGTAGATGGATGATACATTGTTTTTTAAAATGGAGGGTACTAATGATGTTAAGGGAGAAGACGATTACTGAAATTGTATGCCACCTAATTATACCCAATTTTACTTTTTTAATTGCAGCAATTTTTAATAGTATTTTAGATTGCCCTGTGTTTTTTTTAAATATGACATTCTATAATTCCATTTTGCAGGAATGGAGATAATGGATCACACAAGATATATACAGCCACTATAAATATATTATATGTTCATTAAAAAAATTGTTTTATTTTAAAAAATAAGGGGTTATTTTGATTGCATTTGGTATGTTCAAAGTATTTTTATTATTAATTTTTTAAAATTATTTTAATCAATTTAGAATTTTGTATTTAGTATGATAACTTTTTTTTTACCAAAAAAATCTATTAACAATAATTTAAAAAAAAAAAAAACAATAAAAAAGATGTTAATTTGAGTAGAAACAATCTAGAAGAGATGAGAGATGTTATTGTAAATTGCTTTGAATATTACATTTAATTTACCAATTAATTATCAGTTTTTTTGAAAGAATTAATCAAATAGCCAATCAATTATACTTGTGCAATGAATTTTCTAAGAACTAGTCAATGGCATTATGTTTGGTGTCTAAGATTCGTTAGAAAAATAAGTACTTTTTTAGGAGTCCATTCTTAAAATTATCCCTAGAACGTCTCAATCATATTAAACTTTCTAACTCCAAATGCTCAGCCTACTTCTGACATGAAACCTTTAAATACATTTTTTGAACATGTTTGAGAGTAAACTACTTTGCAATGAGTTTATAGTTTATTCCAGCATTACCACTTAGAGACGATTAATTGTTTCATGGCTTTCTTGAAGAACCAAGCTCAGTGGCCTTCTTACTTTGCTTTCTATGGAACATCTTCATAGTTGCTATTATTTTTCACTGTAGAAATCTAAAAAATTAGCTATATTTAACAATGAAGAGTTTTGTTTCAATTTCTCTTGTTAATGATAATTTTTTTGTTATTTCTTCGACTTTTCTACATGTTCAAGCACAAGCTAAGAGGATTTCCCTTGAGTTTCAATGCCTTTAGGAGCTCTTCAACCACTACGGAGAGTGTTGCTTGTAAACTAAGCCATGTAACTCTCTCGACCAACCCTCACATGCCACTCTTCTACTAAAAACCAAATGATGGCAGAGTAATTCTCACAATTGCAAATGCTTTCCAACCCTCCTCCTCAGTGGAAAGGTTGGAGTCTGCACCTTGTGGAAAAATTATTTTTACCCCCATCTCAATGAAACTCACATGTACATGGTAGAGAATTGATAGGGGCCTATATGCCATCATTGCCTCCTAATTGGGGGATTACAGTTTCTGTCACTCCTCCCAATGTTACATACGATGGATTGGTGGTCCATGATCTTCTTTATGTGAAGCCCTCTTTTTGAGATATCCAGCGACCCAAGGATGATCTATCTTCATCACTTTTTGGGCTTCTGATATATACCTAATTTTATTGTATGTTTTTTATATGGTTCTATATAACATATATTGTCAACAAACTTATTAATTTAAATTTTTTTTTTCTAACATGAAAATTGAATCATAAATACTATCGAGTCATTTTTCGTTATGACCATCTATATATTATATTTTTGTTTGAATAATTGATATATCGATAAATTCTAGTGAAAAACACATATATACCATGACTTTTTATAATAATTATTTTTTATTAATATAAAAAATTCCAATAATAAAATTATTGGACTAAAACCGTAAAAAGTCCTTTTGTAAACCTTCAATTAAATTAAATTAAACTTAAAAACTAGGCTACTTTAAATTAAAGTTTGAACGTTTCACACTTCATTTAGGAGTAAACACAAGGTGAATTGTTACGTGTGTTAAATCAATTAACTTCATTCAGTTCTCATTTGCAAGTACTCGTTTCAATTTCTTCATTGCTTTCAAGTTTCGTGGGTTGTCCATTATTATGTGGGTAATATGTATTAAGTTCATATGCAGCTTTATTCCACTGAATTAACACCACCTGTTCATGGTCAAAACCATTGCCCTCTTCAACACGTTTCTCTTGATTTGAAAATCCAGGGAAACCATTTTTCAACACTCATTTAATGGCTTTATTTATTTGTAGTGATTACGTAGTCTTTATTTAGGTATGTGTATTTTTATGGTGACCCATAAGGGATGAGGTATCTTAGAATAAATTTGAAAGAATAAAATCCTTGAGTCTTTGACACTTAGTCGAAGATCTAATCAATCAAAAAATATGTTCAACTTCTTTCAGAATTGTCATTCGATAGTCAAGATCTAATCAATCAAAAAATATGTTCAACTTCTTTCAGAATTGTCATTCGATAGTCAATTTAACTGCTACACAAATTTCAGCCACAAACCACCAGAAATAACTCCAATCCAAAGGCACTCTACAGTAGCCTACACTGTTCACCAAATGTCTGACAATCATTTGCTTTATTGATGGCATAAAATGGGCTTTATGTATCTCCATTGTCCAACTCAAAACTAAGCAGAAATGGAAGTGACAAATCCTGTGTTTCAACTGTCTGATAGCTTTCTCTTGGCTCCACAAATGCACTATGCCCGGGTACTCCTGTACACATCATTTTTCTTTTAATGAGATCTCAGTATTCTCTGATTGATTTATTTAAGTGAGAATAAAAATAGTCTTTATGTACAATTACATAAAGATAATTAGAAATACCTTGATTCATTTCAGCTTTTATGTACATTTTTCTTTTTCGCCTGCATGCAGGGTATATTTATGGGCGAAACTGAACTTTTATAGATTTTAAAACAGAAATTGTTTGCAAATCAAAATGTTTCTTAACAATCAAGCTGCAAATCGGATTGTTTAATTAAAACAGTGGGTATGCAATAACCTACTATTCCATGTAATTGTTAAAATGTAAATGAAGATAATTCTTGTAGAAATTTTTTATATATAAAGAGTTAAAAGAGCAAGGATTTGTTGGATATGTATAATAAACAGGTACTTGCAGAAGGTTGGGAGAATAAACAGATCATTCATGATATCCCACAACTATTTCATCATCCACCAATAGTAGAGTACGTTTCCTACTTTCCAGTTGCTAATTTTAAGCGTGAGGAGTTGCAGAAATCTCTGGGATATTTCAAAAAGAAAAAGCGATCATGGAAGAAGTCATTGTTCTTTTGGAGGAAGCCTCAGTCTGAGAAGCAGCACATGGTTGGACCCATCTCCGCACTGCAACAATGTCCAGGTTTCAAATCCCAATCAGGACCAATTTACATGAACGACATTCATACTAGTGGAGAGTCATGTTGCTCCAGTGGAGCTAGATCAGGTCCACCTTCCAAAACACTTAAGGTAAAGCTGTAGAGGTTTCTTATTAAGCAACTCACTCATTTAACCTTTCTTTCACCTGGACCAATTTATTTGGTTATAAGAATAAGTAGGTTTTGGTCAGGAACATTCAATTGTCAAAATTGTTTAGGAATAATTTTCTATTTAATTTTTTATAATAAATATGTAAAAGAATTTATATTTTTGATAAATAATATAACAAATTATTATACAATTTTAAACATGAATAATTTTTTTAATATTTATATAATTTTAAACTTTTCAATCGAAAAATAAATAAATAAGATTCACAATAAAAAGAGTGTATATGTTTTAACTATTTCCTTTGCCTCAACAAATTTATTGGGTTTGGTATGAATATTTTAACAAGCGAATTTGATGGTGAAGATTTTTCATTTTTAGTGGGCGCAGCACAAGTTTAAATCTTAGAAATTTCATTATTTATAATTAATATCAAATAAAATTATTAAGTGATAAATTTTAAAACAATTTTATATGTATATATTTGTAATTAATATTAAATAAAATTATTAAGTGGTAAATTTTAAATAATTATATATTAATATAGTTGTAGTTTGATTGATAAGGATGATGATTGTTCATATCCATTTATTAAGATATAAATTTTTCTAGATGCTTGATATAGAGAGTTAAGTGGTTAAGGTCAAGATTATGTCCTAAATGATTTTGATAACATGAATGCTCCTTACTCAAGGTTGCTTAGTTAAAGGAACTCATTGATTTAGATGTATGCTTATTTAATATTGTAAATCTGCTATATACTTTTTTCTAAAATATGGACAGAAATATCGACATTCTATATAATTCAACAATTTTATATTATACCTTTAATATATATAAGTGGGTATTTTTTTCATACCTTGACATTTATTGGTGAAGAATGATTCTCTCAATATTAATTAGAGAACTCAAAGAGTCGTATGTGCCAAAAAAAGATAATAGAGAAAATTATTTTTATACTGCAATTTGGTAAGGACCACTTCCTTTTCATGTCATAGTTGATTCATGCCCATTATCATTGTCTCTAAAAATTCAAAAAACCATGGAAAATGGAATTGTATAATACATGTCAAAATATATAGAATTGTATAATTTATATATATATATATATATATATATGACATATATTTAAATAATTATTACTATACATTTTATATAGAAACTTCAAATATAATAAAAAAATTAACAAATATTTGATGGGCCTTAAAACAAATGAAAAAATAAAGACTAAAGTGACATAATAGGTTAATATGGTAAAATTTGTATTTCATGGACCACTTAAGTGCAAACAATCCCACATTTATGTGACCATTACCTAAGGTGTCATTATACATTGTGTGTGCAGATTCCTTCTTGTGCCATAAATAGTTCAAGGCCATTATGTGATCGTGAAAGTCGTAATATATTTTAAAAATAGATATGATGTACCTTAAAATTTATGATAGAATAAGGATTAAAAGAATTTGTGGATTAAAACTCATTACATGACAAATCATTTCATTATGTGTCATTGAGATTCATTATTATGTGAAGTAAGAAAGTAAAGGATAAGGAAACATTATACATAAAATGGGTTTTAGGGTACATTCATAAAGGAATATTATTTTCTTGTTGGGTATTGAAATTAAAGGTATGTTTTCTTAATCAATGCAGGCATATCATTTGGATTATGAAATAATTATGTTCAGTAGAACTATGAATGTATGACACCTCTATTAAATTGTTGGGTATTGAAATTAAAGGTATGTTTTCTTAATCAATGCAGGTATATCATTTGGATTATGAAATATGAATTATGAAATAATTATGTTCAGTAGAATTATGAATGTATGACACCTTTATTAAATTGTAATTAAGTTTGTTATATGAGTTATATTAGAAATAATTCTATTGAAAATAAGAATATTTAATAGACCTAAAATTATATGAAACTTATTATATATTGCATTCAAGTTTGTTATACATAATATGTTTATTTATTTTTTAAATATTATTTTAAATTTGGCACAATATATAAATCATGTGACACAAATTATTTTTTAGAGATGCTCATTATAAAATATAGAAAATATTTTGTTCAATTTCCCAAGAAAATTTTCAATATTTAGTTTCATTCTGAATTGTATATATTTTCATTATAAATATGTATCTTAATTTATCCATACTACATTTGTATTTTATATATTACACTTAGTTCGCTTAATATTTTATTGTGCCTACTTATTTACTATACATCTAAACTTTTCATATAATTTATTTTATAGAGATGTCTACTAACACAGTTCAAGCCCCTAAAAAAATACAGTTATATCACACCTCTATTACATTGTAGTTCATTCTTTAAGTGGTTACATTCTTGTTGACATTTAGGTCCTAACCTTTGTTGGCACTTATTGTTAAGTATAAAATATTTATATTTCGAAATTAGTTAGTGTCTAGTTTCTATTCCAACATTTGGGCTCAACATTTTAGACACTCTTTGTTAAGTTTGAAAAAATAGTAATATGCGAAATTAATTTGTGTTTAATTTTATTTTGTCCTTTCATACTTAACATTTTTTTGGCATTCTATGTTAAATGTTCAATCTCAATATATTAGTGTTTCCTTTTGGCATTTCAAGCTTAACATGTTTATAGCACTCTCTAATAAATATGATTACAAAATTATTATGTATTCGGTTAATACACCCCATGTCATTTGCAAACATGTGATATTTTTTTATTTATGTAATTTATAGATACATATTTGTTCCAATAAATGAACTATTACCAACATTTATTAAAATGGTGGTATGGTTTCAATAAAATTATTGTAATGGAATGCAAATGAAAATGTGTATTTAATCTTGGAGAACATATAATTGTTTAGTTGTGGTAGTCAAGATTCTAAAATACTAACGACTTGTACCATCATTTAGAGTTTGGTTGACACGGACTCAACCTCCTATCAGCCTTGAATAACAATGATCTCATTGAATGAGTTAGATAGTATATGCAAGCCTTGGTAATCCAAATTGCTTCTGGTTTCTACTATAGTTTAGGATTTTTGTTGAAACTTATAATTCAACTTGTTAATTAGTGGTGGCAACTAATTAAATTGACATGGGATCATATTTTAGCTAAATAAAAAAATTACCATTTGGCCATAAATATGTGGGTCATACTTATAAATTATTTAGTCTTAGTGTTCCATCTATGTCTACGAATGTGTATTAGTTTGTTTTCTAAAATTTTATTTTTTTATATCCCTTTTTGTTACAATATAGTTTTTTCATGTGAAAATACACTTGGATTTACAAGTAGAGTTGAATCTTGGTGAACCTTTAAATGATGCAATCAAAATTTTCACCTTAACGTATTTCAATGAGTATTTAAACCTTGAAATGACCCAATAAATTGTTGCACCTCAACACATTTCATGTAAAAACTACCACAACCCCATATGAGATAGATAGTTTGAAAGAACATTCAAACATCTCTTTACAAAAATATTTAAATTTATTTTTTATTGATACAACTCAATTTTCAACTTATAAATCCATTCTTAAGTGAGAATCATATGTTCCTTTATTTAACATACTATTGTCTAAGTTGTAGACTCTAAATTGTTTCTTTTGTTTTCCATCTTCTCACACAATATCCATTCATTCATTCATTCATTCATTTATTTATTTATTATATTTTAAGTATCTCTTTCCTTATTTAATAGATACCTACTATAAAATATAACATAATAATCAATTTATTTTTGCAAAGGCAATACCATTTGTGCTCTTCCCTCTCTTTCTTTGAAGTGATTGTAAGTTAAATAATACCTGGTTGGTGAAGACCTAAAAATTCATAGCATAAGTTATTGCAATTTTTATATGTTTAATATTTTAAAAATGTTTTGATATTTTAGTTTTTATAGAGATGCAATCTCTTAGATTTAGATTTATGGTATTTTATATGTTTTTCAAAAAATAATATTATATTGATTTATTTTTTAGTTGTTTTATATTATGTAAATTATCACTAATCTATCATGATGTTATGATGATTTATTATATTTGTAGGAAATGGTGGTTTTTTATAAAATTTGAATTTCAATATTTTTAAAAAAAAATTTAATGTGTTTATAATAAAATATTAGTAGATCTATGGTACATTTTTATCTACTCACACTAGAATTTTATGAATTATGCATTAAAGATATTCATTACTGAAAAATTATTTTGACTTCAAAACTATTGAAACATTCTTCATTAAATTGTAACTATACCTTTTAAAATATAATTATACCTTATTAAAATCCCAATTTTTGACAATTCAATCATATTAGATATATAACCATTAATCTTTTAGATAAAAGAATAATGATCATATTAATAAAAAAGATTTAAACTAGTTAGTAATTTCATAAGCTCTTAAAAACCTAGAAAATAAAAATTCATAAAAATAAACCGTGATGATGAGCCAAAAACATTATCTTTCATAGAAACACTAACTATACCAAAAGGCTGGTTACAAAAGCAATTAGATGGCTAGAAGGTATTCTAAGAACTCTTTGACATTCTCGAAGTATAGTGTGGATATTTGTCTATCCATCCACCCATATGATTGGGTATTGTTCTTTTATGTTTGTAATTTTAAAAAAAAATTAATATTATTTTCATTTAATATTTTTCATTGTAATAGATGTTATATAACTAAAAATTTTAATTATTTTATAAAAATTATAAATTAATATGGATGGTACATTCGTTCTTTTTTTAGGATGGTACATTCTTTCTTTCTTTTTTAAATAGAAAGTATTGATGATGTTGAGGGAGAAGATGACTATTATGCCACTTAATTCTACCTATTTAATTGAAATAATTTTAATAATATTTTATATTGGTTTTTTTTTTAAATACTATTCTCTAATTTTAGTTTGCAATAATAGAAATAATGGATGGCACACGATATAGAAAGCCACTTTAAATATTTTATATGATCATTAAAAAATATATATATATTTAAAAAATAAGGGTTATTTAAATTTTATTTGGTATAATCAAATATTTTGTATCATTATATTTAGAAAATTACATCAACTAACTCATCTTTTTCTTTTACAAAAAATATATTGATAATAAAATTTTAAAGAATTGATAAGAAGAAAAATATTACTTTGAGAAGAAATAATTTAGAAGGGATGGGGTATTTAAGGGTCTATTCTTAAAATTATATCTAGAGTGTCTCAAGCATGTTATATTTTTTAATTCAAATGTTCAGCCTATTTCTGATTTGAAGCTTCTAAACATATTTTTTGGACCTGTTTGAGAGCTCAAATTGCTTGGCAATGAATTTATAGTTTATCCCAACCTTACCACCAAGAAACAATTAGTTGATATTTAAATTTCTTTGAGGACTAATTTAATGGCCTTACTTTACTTTTATATGGAATATATTCATAGTTATTACTCATTTTTACTATGAAAATATATAAATTTAGCTATATCTAAAAATGAAGAGCTTTGTATGAATTTCTCTATTAATGATAAAGTGTTTTGTTATTTTTTTGACTTTTCTGTAAATTCAAGCATACTTTGAGAAGGTGGCCCTTGAGTTGTAGTTATTTTAGGGGCTCCTCAACCATTAGGGGTGAGTGTTCCTTGTACAATAAGCCATGTTTCTCTCAAAAAACCTTCACATGGTACTCTTCTATTGACAACCAAACATTGGCAAAGTCACTTTCATAACTGCAACTACTTCTAAGAGGCGAATTATAATTTCTCTAGTTCCTCCCAATATCATATAGAATGGGTAGGTGGCATTTGATCCTTTTTTTGCAATGTCATCTTCTTAGAGTGTTCAACTTCCTAAAAATAATCTATCTCTACCACTTTTTACGGCTCCAGCATATACCTAATTTTAATATATATTTTATTGATGGTTCTGTTCAACTATATATTGTTAACAGAATTATTATTTTAAACTTTTTAACTGATATAAAAATTAGACCATGAATACCAACGGATCATTTTTTTATTATAACCATCTATATTAATACATTCTAATAACAAAACACATTATTAAACTAAAATTATATAAAAAGTCCTTTTGTAAACCTTCTATTAAATTAAATTAACTTAAAAGCTAGGCTACTTTAAATTAAAGTTTGCAAGGGTAAATGTTACGTGTGTAAATCAATTAACTTTATTTAATTCTCATTCTGTAAGTACTTGTTTCAATTTTTTCATTGCTTCCAAGATTCGTGGGTAATATGAACTCGAGTTCATATGCAGCTCTATTCCACTGAATTAACATAACCTGTTCAATGGTCAAAACCATTGCCCTCTTCAACACCTTCTCTGCATTTGATCATACAGGTAAACTGATTTTCAACACTCATTTAATGGCTTCATTTACTTCATATGTTTTTCTCTCCTCTTCTTAAAAATGTTAGCTTCTTTCAGAATTGTCATGCAATAGGCAATTTAACTGTTACACAAATTTCAGCCACAAACCTCCATAAAGAACTCCAACCCAAAGGCACTCTAAAGTAGTCTACATTGTTCACCAAATGTCTGACAAAAATTTGCTTTAATGATGGCATAAAAGGGCCTTCTGTATCTCCATTGTCTAAGTAAAAAATGAGCAGAAATGGCAGTAACAAATCCTGTGTTTCAAATGTCTGATAACTTTACCTTCGCTCCACAAATGCACTATGCCCAGATACTCCTATACCTAAGTCTTAGACTAACTGCACAATCATTTTTCTTTTAATGAGATCTCAGGATCCTCTGATTGATTTATTTCTGTGAGAATAGAAAATAGTCTTTACCTTCTAGGGTCTATCGAAGGAAGTTAGAATTACCTAAGTTTACTTCAGCTTTTATGTACTTTTTTTTCGCATGCAGGGTATATTTGTGGGCTATATATTTTTCAGTTAAGTGGATTTTTATATAATTTAAAACAGATATTGTTTGCAAATCAAAATATTGGTTATACACGAATATTTTAATGATTCAATTTGATGGTGAAGAGGAGACTTTTTTAAATTTTAAAAGTATCATCATTTATAATTAACGCCAAAAAAAATTATTGAGTGGTGAATTTTTAAAAAACTTATTTTTTATATAATAATATAACATATTTTATGAATACATCTAAATTAATTTGTTTTATTATCGATTACTAATTATTTAATTTTCGTTATTAATTACTCATTAATATTATATCCCTAACATTACTAACGTCTTCTTTACATTTCACACATTATATATTAACCTTATAACTGCCACATCCTAATTAATTCCTCTATTAACACTCTCATTTACCATTAAATTTCACTTATCTAATATATTCAAAATTTTAATTCATCCCTTAACTCTCACCAACTACCCCACTTCCTCTCCTACTAATCTCTCTTCTAATCACCCACCAAATCACATTTATTATCCTTATGAAGCTCTACAATCCTCTAAACTTCCTAAAACCCCACACTAATCTCCTTCTAAGCTTTTCTAAGAATTTTGAATTCTTAAAATAAATCTTCACCCTACATTTCAATTCTATATGGCTAAAATCTAGTCATCCATTTCTCTTACCACCACCTATATAAACACATGCATCTCCATGCAATCTCCGATCTTTGTAAGACTAAGGCTTTTGATGTTATAGTGCATCCAACTTGCTCTCAAATCTCTTGTCAAGCATTCATACATCCACCATTGCTACAAATCTTGAGCCCATAATCCAAGACAATCCAACATTTCAAATCAAGAATCAAGCATTTGCTTGTCAATTAGGCTCATCATATTCTTGTCAAGGATTGGTTTGACTACAATATTGAGGTATAATTACTTTATTTCATTGTATCACACAATAGATTAGGAATTCTAGTTTCATCCATTATTCTTATATTGAATTTTATAACATTTTTCTACACAACACATTTCGGCGACCATAGTGGGATAATCCTTCCCGAACTTGTCATTTTTAGCTTTGGTGCGATTAAACAAGCTTCTAGGACCCTTTAGACAAAGAATTGGCAACAAAAACTTTCAAATTTCTGTGATATTCACTTCCACAATGTGACTTCACACTGTGCTCTTTCAAATTTGATTATGATAAACACAATTTCATTTCAAACAATAGAGACTTTGTTTAAGACTGCTAAACTTGACAGTCACAATTTGGCTAACCATTTGATTTATTTGACCTTTTCTAACAAATTTGCATATTAAGACTTGCAATTTAATTTTATCATCTGCGATTTTATTAAAAGTTTTTTTTTTTGGTTTCTTGAATTATTTACTTTATGTTTTGTGTAGACGAGAACTCGCAATGGCAAAAATGCGGCATTGCGTTTGATAGATACGGCTATGCTAAGATTTAATGTGATTTTGAGCTAAAATTGATTAGTTTATCTTTTGGTTAAAGTTTCTATTATATTTTCATGAAATTACATTTTTATAAATTTAAAGTTATAAAACATATTAATGATTTTGCTATTAGTTGTGAGATTTTGTGTTTTTTGGATTTTTCTGCACAGGTGCGAACTCACATTTTACAAGAAGTAGAATTGATAAATTAAACATGACTTCATGCAAATTTGATGTAGCATCAGTCTAGGTTCACCCCCACAAGTTTGAAATCACATTTCAAGAAATGTGGCATTCATAACTAAAACTTGATTTCATGCAAATTAGTTGTGGAATCTCTCTGGTAAAATTTAATATATTGGTGTTTTCTATCAATTTCAAATTCACATTTCTCTGTTGGTGATTTTTGTTCTTACTAGAGAATTTGTAGTCGATAGTAGCCATTTTATAAAATCTAACTTTTTTAAATAAATCCATCTAAGTTTTAGTTTTGTTCTGCACAAAAGTGGCTTTTTTCTATGTAAACATGGTATTGCTTATCAAATACATGGCTTTCCTTTCTAACTATGTTTTTTAAAGTTTACCTGTGAATAACCAAATTAAACTACTAACCACTTGTGTTAGAGGTCTCATTTCTCCTATAATTTGTACTTAAAACCTCTTCCAATATATTTTTGTCATATTTTAATCAGGATTAATTAATCTAAATTACTTGAGTGTGAGGGTCCAAATTTTGACTAGTTTAGTGTAAGTTCTTGGATTGTTTGTTTGTCACCTGAGGCTAAGATTGTGTATGCTCTCCCCTTGCACCTATAGGGTGATCCTAAGGATCAAAAACAATTGATAAACATCTCATTTTTATTTTATAGGGGAAATGTGACATGGAATTCATCCCCATACACTTAACATAGTCTTAGGTGGATTGTGATGTGGATTTCATCACTAAACACTATTCCAAATTTTGCATTCTAGCATAATATAAATATTAAGGATATTTATTATAAATTTAAGCAAAATTCCCCTACAAGATTTTATGAGGTGAGGAAGTAACACTCTAATACTTAGGTGTCATATAACACCTTACACGGACTTGAAACCTACTTTACTATGAGGTATATAGGGGACTAACTTAGTGAGACTGTTCATCCTAGAATAATACCTATTGGATGAAAATAACATCCATTTCAAGGGAAACAATATACTTGAAGATCACTCACCGCATACATACATAGAATGAGAGTTGGGAGACCAATCTAGACACCACTATATGCGAGTATATTGATGGATTGTTTGATGAGTTGCACACCTATCAGTCACTCATATAGGCTTGTAGAATGCCTAATATTGTTTATGTGTTGTCAAGACCCATACTACATATGAAATTTACAACCTACACCCAAACAAGTCACTTTGTCAAAACTTAATACAAGGTCAAAGCATACCCAATCCTCTATCCAATATTATAATCAATCATAATCATCATCCTATCATCATACCTTGTCTCATGAGTCTTAATCAAAACTCTATCATTTGTCATCATACTTCTAAGTTTTCTTGACATCTAAGTCTTAGTCACCTATTTGACATATTCAAACACATTGTCATAGATCCCATCATTATCAACTTGTCTAAACTTGAGAAAACTCGTCTAATTTGTCATTTTGAGCTAGTCCTTTTCAAAGTCAACCTTGATTAAGGATTACCACATCCTTGTCAAAATCTAATCAAAACATGTCATTCTACTAGCCTAAAAACCTAGCACCAATCTTAGTCAAAATAAAATAACATTTATAAACTTGTCAACCTAGTTAAACTTAGGGTTGGTATACCCTCACATCATCCTAAACAAACTAATAGCTCACATCTTATAGTTAAATTTACTCAAAATATACCTCATCCAAATCCTCCAAAATCACAACCTAAAGGCAAGTTCAATCAATCATTCACTCATCCAACACATTAATCTACATGGCACCCGCTACACTTTCACAAGCAATTAAGATTGGACAATCCTCTAATTAAAGAGATACCCTTGGGAATTTACTACAAGGTGAGAAACCTTAGGATTATGAAGAAAGCCCTATTGACTTGGACACTCTTAATAATAATGAAGCTCAAAATGACTTTCTGAATACTAAAGAGAGTAGGGCCAAATCTGATTAATACATATATGACAACTGAGACCCACTATTGGCCCATCTTATTGAGGTCAGAGCTAGGTTACCACCTAATTTTTTATCGAGACCATCTAAATAATCTTGTCTAAATTCATAAATATAATAAAACCACTATCAGTCATAGTTAAAATTCTTCCATAGAGGATGATTAAGAGGAACAACCTCAACATGAATCTGTCAATGCCAATCATGTCAAAGTCAAGAAATGGATTTCCACCTTGGAGGACTAAGATGAATAGGATTATAAACAAGCCATATTGACCGCTTGAATCAAATAGTCCAACAAGTCAATACCCTTACTTCACAAATAGACCCCAAAGCTCATAAGCCATAAACACCTAAGAATCCATCTAAAAATACCATGTCGCTCACCAATCAAAATCAAAATAAGCCTAATATGCAACCATCATCCACATCTACTCCATTGTCTGATAATGTATTTACCCAAGAATGGAAAGGTATGAAGTATGCTCTCCAAGGGATAGACAAAGGAGCATGGATCAAGAAGCACAAATTTGAAGATTTGTGCCCCTATCCTCTTGACAAATACATTTTACATGTCCCTTTTCCCCTCATTTTGAGACTCCTAATTTTATGAAAAATAAAAGTAAAATGGAGACCCAAGGCAACACATTATGGAATTCTTCATGCCATGTGAAGAGAATATTTATAAAGATGCTTAACTTCTTAGATTGTTTCCTCGAAGTCTTGGTGGACCTTCCCTAGAATGGTTCATGCACCTTTGAAAGGGATCCATTTCATTATTTGGGGACCTATCTAGAAAATTCATCAAGTACTTCTCTTATAATGTCAAGCATGAGATCACTATGTTAGACCTATACAACACCAAATAAAGAAAAAGAGAGATTTTTTTCATTTATTCAACAATGGTGAAGCCTCACTAGTTGGTTCCTGTGTTCGATCTCTGAGAAATAATTGGAAACCATCTTCATAAAAAATATCAATCAATAATTTTCCTACCATCTACAATTAATTTACCAATTAATTATATATTTTTTTGAAAGAGATAATCAAACAGCAAATTAATTATATCTGTGCAATGAATTTTCTAAGAACTAATCAATGGCATTATGCTTATTGCCTAGGATTCAAATATATATAAGTTTTAGGGATCCGTTCTTGAAATTGTCCCTAGAGCATCTCAATCATATTGAACTTTCTAACCCCAAATGCTCAACGTACTTCTGACATGAAACCTTTAAACACATTTTTTGGATATGTTTGAGCGCATACTACTTTGCAATGAATTCATAGTTTATCCCAGCCGTACCACTTAGAGACGATTAATTGGTGCATGGATTTCTTGGAGGACCAAGCTCAGTGGCCTTCTTACTTTGATTTTTATGGAACATTTTCATAGTTACTATTCTTTTTCATTGTGGAAATCTAAAAATTTAGCTATATCTAATAATGAAGAGCTTTGTTTGAATTTCTCTGTTAATGAAAAAGTTTTTGTTATTTCTTTGACTTTTCTACGTATTCAAACACAAGGTACAAAAGTTTCCCTTGAGTTTCAATGTCTTTAGGAGTTCTTCAATCACTGCGGAGAGTGTTGCTTGTATAATATGCCATGTAACTCTCCCGACCAACCCTCACAAGCCACTCCTCCACTGAAAGCCAAACGATGGCAAAGTAACTCTCACAATTGCAAATGCTTTCCAATCTCCTCCTCAATAGAGGGGTTGGAGTCCATACCTTGTGGAAAATCTAATCTTGCTCCATCTCAGTGGAACTCATGTGTACATGGTAGAGAATTGGCTAGGGACTTATGTGTCATCATTGCTTTCTAATCGGGAAATTACAGTTTCTTTTGCTCCTCCCAATATCACATACAATGGGTCGGCGGCTCCTAATCCTCCCTCTGTGAAACCTTCTTCTTAAAGTGTTCAGCGACCCAAAAATGATCCACCTCCACTTTCAAAAACTCCAATATATACCTAATTTTATTAAATGCTTTATTGATAATTCTCTATAATCATATATTATTTGCAGATTTATTATTTTAAATTTTTTTTCCCAACATAAAAATTAAACCATAAATACCAACCAACCACTTTTTTAATTATAACTATTTATATATTATATTTTTCTTCTAATAATTAATATATCAATAAATTCCATAAAAAAAACATGAATGCCTTTTAAAATTGCTAAACTAAAACCGGAAAACGTCCTTTTGTAAATCTTCTATTAAATTAAATTGGAGTTTGAACGGTTCCAACTTGAGGGAACCGCAAGGTGGTTATGTGTGTTAAATCAATTAACTTCATTTAGTTCTCATTCTGCAATTACTTGTTTCAATTTCTTCATTGCTTCCAGGTTTCGTGGGTTGTCCATCATTATATCGGTAATATGTAGTCATGTTCATATGCAGCTTTATTCCATTGAATTAACACCTTCTGTTCATGGTCAAAACCATTGCCCTATTCAACACGTTTCTCTGCATTTGAAAATATAGGGAAACCATTTTTCAACACATTTAATGGCTTCATTTATTTGTAGTGATTAAGTAGCCTTTACTTAGATATGTGTATTTTTATGGCTTCATTTATTTGTAATGATGAGGTTGGATTGATCCTTATCACTTAGCCGAAAAGCTGATCAACCAAAAAAAAATATTATCTTCTTTCAAAATTATCATTCAATAAACAATCAAACTGTTACACAAATTTCAGTCACAGACCTCCAACCCAAAGCCCAAAGGCACTCTACAGTAGCCTACACTGTTCACCAAATGTCTGACAAGCATTTGCTTTATTGATGGCATAAAATGGGCTTTCTGTATCTCCATTGTCTAACTCAAAACTGAGCAGAAATGCAAGTAACAAATCCTGTGTTTCAACTGTCTGAGAGCTTTATCTTGGCTCCACAAATGCACTATGCCCAGGTACTCCTGTACCCAAGTCTTCGACTAACTGCATAATCATTTTTCTTTTAATGAGATCTCAGTATTCTCTGATTGATTTATTTATGTGAATAAAAAATAGTCTTTACCTTCTAGGGTCTATCGAAGGTTAATTCATTTAGCTTTTATATACAATTGTTTTGTTTTTGTTTTTTTGCCCTGCATGCAGGGTATATGTGGGGGCTATATTTTTTTAAGGTAACTGTACTTTTATAAAATTTAAAACCCAAATTGTTTGCAAATCAAAATATTTCTTAAAAGTCAAGGTTCCGGATTCATGGGCATGATTTCTGCAAGTTGGATTGTATAATTAAAACAGTGGGTATGCAATTGTTAAAATGTAAATGAAGATAAATCTAGTAGACTTTTGTTTTATATAAGAAATTAAGAGCACGGATTTGTTGGATATGTATAATAAACAGGTACTTGCAGAAGGTTGGGAGAATAAACAGATCATCCATGATATCCCACAACTAATTCATCATCCACCAATAGTAGAGGACGGTTCCTGCTTTCCAGTTGCAAATTTTAAGCGTGAGGACTTGCAGAAATCTCTGGGATATTTAAAAAAGAAAAAGCGATCATGGAAGAAGTCATTGTTCTTTTGGAGGAAGCCTCAGTCTGAGAAGCAGCACATGGTTGGACTCATCTCCACACTGCAACAATGTCCAGGTTTCAACTCTCAATCAGGACCAATTTACATGAACGACATTTATACTTGTGGACAGTCATGCTCTTCCAGTGGAGTTAGTTCAGGTCCACCTTCCCTAACACTTAAGGGTAAAGGTGTAGAGGTTTCTTATTAAGAAACTCCATCATTTAACCTTTCTTTCACCTGGACCAATTTATATGATTATAAGAATAAGTGGGTTTTGATTAGGAACATATAATTGTTAAAATTATTTAAGAAATAAATTTTTATTTAATTTTGTATAATAAATATGTAAAGAAATTTATACTTTGATAAATAATATAACAAATTATTATATAATTAAAAAATTAACAAATAAAATTCACAATAAAAATAGTGTAATTGTTTTAACTATTTCCTTTGCTTCAATAAATTCATTGGGTTTGGTATGAATATTTTAACAAGCAACTTTGATGGTGAAGATTTTTTATTTTTAGTGGGGCAGCTCAAGTTTAAATCTTAAAAGTTTTATTATTTATAATTAATGTTAAATAAAATTATTAAGTAGTAAATTTTAAAACAATTTTATATATATTTATAATTAATATCAAATAGAATTATTAAGTGTTAAATTTTAAATAATTATATATATTGCAATAGTTGTATTTTGATTTTTGAGGATGATAGTTATTCGTATTTATTTATTAAGATATTATTTTTTTCAAATATTTGATATGGAGAGTTAAGTGGTTAAGGTCAAGATCATGCCCTGAATGATTTTGATAACATGGATGCTCCTTAGTCAAGACTACTTAGTTAAAGGAAATCATTGATTTAAATGTATGATTACCCAATACCCTAAATCCATTATATGTTTATTTCTAAAATACAAATAAAAATATCGATATTTGATATAATTCAATGATTCCATATGATACTTTTAAAATGTATATATTTTTTCATATTATAACTTAACATTTATTAATGGAGAATGATTCTCTTAATATTAATTAGAGAACTTAAAAAGTTGTCTATGCCAAAAGAAGATGATGTGAGAAAAATATCTTAATTTTGCAATTTGATAAGGACCACTTCCTTTTCATACCATAATTGGTTCATGCCCATTACCATTGCCTCTGAAAATGCAAAAATCCATGAGAGATGGAATTGTATAATACATGTCTCTATATATATTACATTATATATGAAGTATATGTTCAAATAATTATTACTATTCATCTTATAAAGATGATTTGCATGTAATAATAAAAAATTGACAAACATTTGATGGGTCTTTAAAAAAAATAAAAAGATTGAGACTAAAGTGACATAATAGGTTAATATGGTAGAATGTGTATTCCATGGGACCACTCAGGTGCAAGCAACCCCACATTTAAGTGACCATTACTTAAGGTATCATTATACATCGTGTGTGGAGATTCTTTTTTGTGCTATATATAGTTCAAGGTAACTATGTGATCATGAAAGTCATAATATATCAAAAAAATAGATCTGGTGTACCTTAGAATTTATGATAAAATAAGGATTAAAAGAATTTTTAGATTAAAACTTATTACAGGATAAATCATTTCATTATGTACCATTGAGATTCATTATTATGTGAAGTAAGAAAGTAAAGGATAAAGAACCATTATACATAAAATGGAGGTATATCATTTAGGTTATGAAATAATTATGTTCAGTGAAATTACAAAAATGTACAATACTTTTAATAAATTGCAATTAAATTTGTTATATGAGTTATATTAGGAATATTTTTATTAAAAATAAGTATATTTAATAAACTTAAAATTATACAAAACTTATTATACATTGTATTCATGTTTGTTACATATTTTAAATATTATTTTAAAGTTGGCATAATATATAAATCATGCAATACACATTCTTTTCATATGCTCGTTATAGAATATAGAAAATATTTTATTTGGTTTTCTTAAAAACCTTTCAATATTTACTTTCATTCTAAACCGTATATATTTTCATTATAAATATGTATCTTACCTTATCCATACTACATTTTTATTTTATATATTATACCTAGTTCGTTTAATATTTTATTGTGCTTGCTCATTTACTATACATCTAGACTTTTAACATAATACCTTCTATAGAGATGTACACTAATATAGTTGTATCACACCTCTGTTGCATTATAGTTCATTCTTAAAGTGGTTACATTTTATTGGCATTTAGGTCCAAACCTTTGTTGCACTTCCTCTTAAGCATAAAATATTTATATTATAAAATCAATTAGTGTCTCTCCATTCCAACATTTGGGTTTAACATTTTAGAGACTCCTTGTTTAGTTGAAAAAATAATAACATGCGA
Organism: Torreya grandis; assembly: GCA_037957365.1. Lineage (NCBI taxonomy): Eukaryota > Viridiplantae > Streptophyta > Pinopsida > Cupressales > Taxaceae > Torreya > Torreya grandis. The sequence continues at coordinate 1,076,092 of JARHVA010000153.1, forward strand.
AATTAATTTTTATTTAGTTTTATTTTATTTTTTCGTATTTAACATTTTTTTTGGCATTTTATATTAAATGTTCAATCCCAATATATAAAGTTAATCAATTATTATTTTCTTTTGGCTTTATAAGCTTAACATTTTTATAACACTTTCTGATAAATATGAAATACAAAATTATTATGTATGCATTTTTTATTTTAGTATTTTATATTAAATGTTTAATCCTATTATGTAAATTTAATTAATTATTATTTCCTTTTGACCTTTCAAGCTTAGCATTTGTATAGCACTCTCTGATAAATATGAAATACAAAATTATCATGTATTCGATTAATACACTTCATGCCATCTACAAACACGTGATATTTTTTTATTTATATAATTTATAGATACACATTTGTTTCAACTAATGAACTATTACCAACATTTATTAAAATGGCGGTACGGTTTCAAAAAAAATATTATAATAAAATGTAAATGAAAACATGTATTTAATCTTGGAGAACACATAATTTTTTTTACATGTTAATTGTGGTAATCAAGATTATAAAATACTAACGATTTGTACCATCATTTTGATTTTTTATTAAAAAAATATTAAACTAATGGTTGACATTGACTCAAACCCCATTAGCGAAAGATAACAATAATTCCATCGGATAAGTTAGATAGTGTATGCAAGCCTTGGTAATCCAAATTGCTACTGGGTTCAACTATAGTTTAAGATTTTTATTGAAACTTATAATTGGACTTGTTAATTTGTGGTGGCAACTAATTAAGTTGATATGGGATCATATTTTATTTGAATAAAAAAATTACTATTAGGTCATAAATATATGGGTCATGCTTAGAAATTATTACGTCGAGAGGTATAATTTATAGTGGCAATCAGGAGTGTAATGGCATGAGTGCCTAACTTTTATTTTTTTGAGTCGACATATAAAAATAAATTATTAAAAAATATATAACCAACTGACAATTATTTTGAAAGGACGCGTTGTTTAAAAATAAATATAGATACATATATATATAAGATAAAACATTCCAAAAAATAATATAAACACGTTGCATTGCAACAAAAAAAATTTATTGCTCCAGCAAACAAATTTTGTATCACGAATTTTACTTTTGAATTTCTACCATCCCATTATTTCATCCAGACTGTTGTTTTAAATTCGTTGCAAGGAAGAAGTATGTTTTTAAAAATATTTTATATTCTACTGTGTTATGCTGAAATGTGCCTTAAATATATTAAATAATCATTAAAAACATAAAACCAAAAATGAATTAAATACAATAAATATTATGCTATCTTCAGCTACATTATAATATAAATTACAGTTGAAATTCTGCTACAATTTTTTTTATCCACCTATTAACTTTTACTTTCACAAACTATAAATAGTTACACAATTACCCCTGTAAAAAAACTGTAATATTAACACTTCAAATAAACTATTATAATATAATCCTAAATGTGAAAATATCACTGTAAATGAATAAAATAAAGGAAAAAATAAACATTAAATATCTAAACAATAAATAACAGTAAAAATATTTTTACAGGAAAATTAAGATATTTTTACAAATAAATAATAGTAAATGTTTAAGTAAATTAAAGCTATAAATAGTTAGATATTGTTAATTGTAAAATATTTAGATTGATAATTATAATTTAATATATTTATAGATATTTATAGGCCCATAAATTAATAGTTAATGATAAATAATTTAATAAACGAGTCATTTAACTTGGAGTATTAATACAAGTCCTTTAAAAAATTAGTATGAGATAAAAATAGATAATAAATATTTATTGTTGGGTTATTTATAAGTTGTTATTAATAGATAATTTAATATGTTTATTTTTTAAATTAGTTTAAATGTTAATATTTTATAAAATATATATATTATAATTACATTTGGTTCAAAGAAAAGTTAAAATATAAAATAATATTATAGAAAATTTTATTTATATGATATTTATTGTATTTTGTTACTTTTTTATTAATAGTATATTATTATTAATTTTTTGTATTTATAGAAAAAGGTTAATTATAGTTTAATTTTTTGAAAAAATAGATTGAATATTTTATGTTTATATTTTATAAGTATGACATGTCCACGATTAAATTTTGAAATCGAAGAATAGCGAATAAAACATTGAAGAGAATATATTCGATAATATCAAAGACAATAACATGAACAAAGAACAGAAGAACAAAGATGACAACGTAATGAGAATGAAAGAGAAAGACATGCAAAACGTAGGGTAGAAATCCCAGTTCAAAATTTGAAGCAAAAATGAGAAAACATGTCCAAAAAATGATGGCATATCGTGCACGAACATCTCAATATGGTCAACATAAATTAAGAAGAAAAATGCAAAAAGAAATGCATTCAAATCAATTCACAGAGGAAGAAACAAATCAAGTACAAGAACGTAATTGTGAAGTAGTTCGAAGGCATAATCGAACGAATGCTAATATCGATGCTAACTCTGAAAAAATGAATTCAATGTCCATAGAACATGTGTTAGAAACGCCAGATAAGAGAGAAAGAAATGAAATGGATGACGGTGTTGAAAATAATATACAAAATACACATGATAATAGTGGAAATATAGAGGTAGATATAAAGACATTACAAATTATTTTTCGTCATCGTTTAGAAAAATTGGCTTCACCAAGTATGTGTTATATTTGTCAAGAAAGTTACCCTAGCATAAATATCTCTCGATCCCCTGAAGGTCCAATTTGCCACAGATGTCGACAAGAGAATAAAGATCATCGATTTTCAGCATCGAACAATATGGAACCTGGTCCACAGCCACCAGAACTTGCATGCTTAACCTAAGTAGAAGAGATGTTGATAGCACAAGTCAATCCAATCCTTCAAGTCACATATGAAATATTTATATGAATTATGATAAATTATGAATACTAATTTCATATATTATTCTTCGCATTTAAATTCTACAACATTTTTTTACACAACACATTTTCATGACCACAATAGAATAATCCTTCCTTAAATTGTAATTTTTCATCTTTGGTGTGATTATACAAGCTTATAAGACCCTTTAGATGAATAATTGGTAGCCAAAAGTTCCAAATTAATGTGATTTTCACTTCCACAATTTAATGCAACGTCGTTCTATGCTCATTCAAATGTGTTTTTGGTAAACACCATTTCACTTTAAACAAAAAATTACTTTACTTCAGACTGCTAAACTTGACCATCACAGTTCGGCTAACGTTTGATTTGTCTAGCTTTTTTCTGACAAATTTTTGTATTACGACTTGCGATTTGGTTTTATCATTTACGATTTTACTTAAAAAAAAAAAAAAAACGATTCCATGAATTATTTACTTTATGTTTTGTGCAGGTGCGAACTCGCCATTGCAAAATTGCAGCATCGCTTTCAATAGACATGGCTATGCTTAGATTTAACGCGATTTTGAGCTAAATTTGACTATTTTATCTTTTGGTTAAAGTTTCTATTACATTAATATGTTTTTCAAAATTCAACTTCATAAAACATATTAATTATTTTGCTATCAGTTGTGAGATTTCGCGTTGTTTAAAACACAACATTGATAACTGAAACTCAATTTGTGCAAATCAGTCGTGGCATCACTCTGACAAAAATTTCTTTGTCAATGTCAAATTCACATTTCTCTGAGAGTGATTGTGTGCTCTTCCTAATGAATTTGTAGTCAATAGTAGCGATTTTGTAAAATCTAACTTTTTTTTAATACATCCGTCAAGTGTTAGTTTTATCCTTCACAAAAGCAGATTTGTTTTGTGTAAACGTGGCATTGCTTCTCAGATATGTGGCTTTCTATGTTTTTTTAAGTTTACCCTCAAAGAGCCAAACTAACTACTAGCCACTTGTGTTCCAGGGCTCATTTGTCCCAAAATTGTATTTAAAACCTTTTCTAATATATTTTTGTCACATTTTGATTGGGATTAATTAATCTAAATTACGCGAATGTATGTCCAAATTTTGACTAGTTTAGTGTAATTTTTTGGCTTATTTATTTGTCAACTAAGGTTAAGATTGTATATGTTCTCCCATTGCACTTATGGGGTGAGGCTTGGGATCATAATAATCGATAAATTTTCCATTTTTAATTTTCTAGGGGCAACATGAAATGAAATTCATCCCCATACACTTATCATAGTCTTAGGTAGATTGCGACATAGATTTCATCACTATGCACAAATCCAAACTCCATGTTCTAGTGAAGTATAACTATAAAAGATAGTTGTCATAAAGCTAAGTAGAACTTTCCATACAAGATTCTGTGAAGTAAGGAAGTAACACTCCAATACCCAGACGTCAGAGAACAACTTACATAGACATAGGCTCCACTATATTGCGAAGTATACAGGGGACTCTCTTGATGACCCTGTTCAACCTAGAATAAGATCTATCAGTTGCAAACAACATCCAGTGCAAGGAAACAAAATCCTCAAATAGGACTCACCACATACAGGCATAGAGTGAGGGTTGGGAGACCAATCTAGTCAGCAATCTATGTGAGTAGATTGGTGGGTTGGTTGTTGAGTTGCACACCCATCACACTAGTATAGGCTTATAGAATACATAATCTTGTTTGTGTGTTATCGAGACCCATATTGTTCATGAACTTTACAACTTACACCCAAACAAGTCACCTTGTCAAAACTTAACACAAGGTCAAATCATACCCAATCCTCTATCCAATATTATAATCGGTCATAATCGTCATCATGTCTCATACCTTGTCTCATAAGACTTAGTCCAAACTCTATCATTTGTCGTCATACTTATAAGTTTGCCTAACATCTAAGACTTAGTCACCTCTTTGACGTAGTCAAACACATTGTCATAGACCCCATTGTTATCAACTCATCTAAACTTGAGCAAACCCATCTAATTCATCATTTTGAGTTAGTCCTTTTCAAAGTCAACCTTGGTTAAGGATTACCACATCCTCATCAAAATTTAGTCAAAACATATCATTCTACTAACCTAAAAACCTAGCACCCATCATAGTCAAAATCAAATCACATTCATGAACTTGTCAACCTAGTTAAACGTAGGGTTGGTATACCCTCCCATCATCCTAAACAAACTACTAGCTAATGTCTTATAGTCAAATTTACTCAAGATATACCCTATCCAAATCCTCATCATCTATCAAGTCAAAATCATAACCTAAAGGCAAGCTCAATCAATCATTTACTCATCCAACACATCAATCTACATGGCACCCATTACATGATCACAAACTATTAATATTGGATAATCCTCTAATTGAAGAGATACCCTTGGGATTTTATTATACAGTGAGAAACCTCATTATTAGGAAGAAAACTTTATTGACATGGACACAGTCAATGATAATGAATCACAATATGACTTTCTGAATACTGACGAGAGTAGGGCCCAATTTGAGCAATACATATATGAAAATTGAGACTTGATATTGGCCCATATTATTGAGGTCAAAGCTAGGTAACCACTTGATTTTGACCAAGACCATATAAATAATCTTGTCCAAAGTCATCAACATAATAAAGCCACTACCAGTCATAGTCAAAATCCTTTCATAGAGGATTAATGAGAGGAACAACCTTAACATGAATATGCCAATTTCAATCACGTCAAAATCAATAAAGGGAAATCCACCTTAGAGGACCAATCCCAATAAGATTATAAAAAATCGATGCTTGACCACTTGAATCAAATAGTCCAACAAGTCAATATCCTTGCTTCACAAACAAACCCCGAAGCTCATAAGCCATAGACACTTAAGAATCCATCTAAAAATACCTTATTGCTCACCAATCAAGATCAAAATAATCCTAATCCACAACCATCATATACATCTACTCCATTGTTTGATCCTATATTTACTAAGAGTAGAAAGCTATGAAGGACGTTCTCTAAGGGATAAACATATGAGCACGATCAAGAAGTAAAAATCAAAGATGTATGCCCCTATCCTCTTGAAAAAGACATTCTACATGTCCCTTTTGCCCTCATTTTGAGCTTCCTAAGTTTGAAAAATATAAGGGAAAGGGAGACCCAAGGGAACATGTTAAGGACTTCTTCATGTCATGTCAAGAGATTACTTATAGAGACGCTTACCTTCTTAGATTATTTCCTTGAAGTCTTATCGGACCTGCCCTAGAATGGTTCATGCACCTTCCAAAGGGATCAATTTCATCATTTGGGGGCCTGACTAGAAATTTTTTCAAACACTTCTCCTATAATGTCGAGATTGAGATCACTATGTTATACATATACAACACCAAACAAAGAAACAAAGAATTTTTTTCTTCGTTTATTTAATAATGGTGAAGCCTCGCTAGTTGGTTCCCCTGTTCAATCCCAAAGAAAGTATTAGAAACCATCTTCATCAACAATCTCAATCAATAATTGGCCTACCATCTACAACTACATTATGCTACTACATTTGATGAGAATGTCGAAAAGGGTATTCAAATTGAGAAGGCCCTCATTGGTAAAGGGTTAATCAAGATCTTTTCAAAGAATGATCAAAATATGAACAACACCCCTATTGGAAGGCCTAACTTATTCAATAACAATAATAATATTATAGGAGATGGTGTAATGGATGTTAAGCATGTACAAACCATTCAAGGATCCACTTCTTATTCTAAACCTCAAAGTCCATCAAATATTATTGTGCTTATAAGTAAACCGAAGACTCATTCTAGACAATGACACTATACAAATTTGGGTGAACCTATGGAAAGTGTCTTGAAGAAAATAATATATGTAAATATTATTAACCTAAAATCAAACCACTTGATGAAATTCAACCATGAACATCATGGTATAAATAAAATTAATATATCTACAACCATCGTGTCAAAGGTTATGATACTAGAAGGTATATGCAACTATGAAAATACATTCAAGGCTTGACTGAAAAAGGTGACATAGAAGTCAAAGGTGAGGAGTCATCTTAATCTAATAACCAATAGTTGGGTATATATCAAGACCCCTTCCCCAAACATGATCAAAATCAAAAGAGCATGCAAAGGGACCAAGGTCAATCTTCTACCTCAAACCACATATATTACCAAAGAACACCCTATTAATATGATTCCTTCATAGGCAATATCAAACACTTAGTTTCGCAATCAAGATTAGGTCTAAATCTGTTGGGGTTTCTTTGATAATTATATCTTTGATGCTAAAGTCTAGCCTAAAGAGATAGTGCATTGTCCCTTTCACACAAGATTTAGGTCTAGCGTGCTCACCCGAAGCACGCAACAAAAGATCAGTTCCCATAGGTTTTATTGCATAGTTTTAATAACGTGTTCATATCCTTCTTGTTATGAAAATTAAATAGGGATTATATAAATACAAAGATATACTACCTTGATCCTTTGAGTTCTAGGTTCGATTAATATCACTACACAGAATATTATCATCAGTTACTTAGAAATGAAAAGAAAGATAGGGTAGAACTCATATTTAAGTCTAATCACTTACTCACACACCATCATTCATCATAAAACATAAGAAGTTGATAAAACATGTTATCTCATATATTAAGCTTAATCATCAGAAAGGTAAAAGTTTGTCACACATTCATCCCAAAATCCATGTACTTTACAATAGGGATATTTATACTTTTTTTTTCCTAACCAAGTGTTTACAATCTTTAATGGCATGAATAATTGGCCAACAAACTCTTAATAGACTAAGAGTCATGATGCACAATAATTAATTGTTCCTAAAAACCCATGCCTTTATACCCCCTTTATCCTCGCTCTATGTTATATCTTTGTTGCCATGTGTTCCACTCCTTGTTGGATGGTACAAAACTTCTTATTAATAGGGTCAGGGTGACTCGTATGAACCATTCTTTTAACCACTCCCACTTTCCACATGCTCCCCTAATCTTCTGCTTCTATTCTGAGTCCTATGTCCTCAGGTTCCTCGTGACTCATTCCCCTCTAACTGGGTCCACTCACATTGGTTCCTCCATGTTGTTGTCCTCTTATGCCCCATAGGTTATGTGCCACAGTGCTTCTGCACTTATCATCTATGTGTCATGGTCCTTCTGCACTGTGGTCCTTAAGCACCATGTCGGTTCCATGCCAAAATTGGATAAACTTAGCCAAAATTTTGGGGCTAACATCACCCCACACTATGCTCTTAGTCTGTCCTAGAATAAGTCATGCTAGCATCCTCCGTCAAAAATTTGGGCCCCGACTGCTCGATCTCCTTCTTCATATTATCCCAATGTGACAATGCCTCAAGAAATTTTGTAGTTATTTATTCTATGGCCCCCTTTGATTTCTTTATCTCCTCGAGTTCAATGGAGGTCTCACCAACCTTTCTAACCAGTTCATCCAGGGACATGATGGCAACCTTCAGGACATCTTCGAGTGTGGAGACCTCCTTGTCAACCTATCCTTGAAGGGATATAACATTTACATTTAGTTGTTGATGATGTTTATTGATTGTTGTTGACCAATTTTGGTCCTATAGGACAAAATTGAGCACCCCCCTTTCCCTTCCTTTACAGGGTCTTTTATCAGTTTCTGATGAGTTCATCCCATAGTCATTTTATGGGTTTTCTCTATGACATGCCTCTTTCCATGAAAAAACCAAAGTTTCCTCCTTCTGATGGCCAAGTGATTTAAATTTTGGCAAGCACTTGGGTTGATTTGGAACTCATTTTGATCCTAGAATGTTTGGTAGGATAAATAGGTTACTTCAAGTAAGCCTTTTATCGACAAAATGGGCTAGGTTGAAAGGGGTAGAGGCCTTTTACAAAAGGATTGAAGGGTAGGGACCCTTGCGGAGGGCACTCAGGTGCCAAACATGGCCTTTGTGAATTTGTCTGAAAGACTACTCAGAGGCCAAAGTACCCTTGCAGACGGCAGGAAAGCAAAAAATGGAACTTTTCAAAGAGATCTAAAGAGCAACCTTGGGACCAAAGTACCCTTGTGAAGGGCAGAATGTCTGCTTGCAAAAGGCCAGGCCAGAAAGCCCATAAAGGAAGAATTCCTTCGAGAAAAGTGACAAGCTGAAGAGAGATTTCTGTTGGACAAAATGTTTGAAGAAAATCCAATGAAGAAACCCAAAGAATGAATTTCTTCAGACAAAATGTCCAAAGGAATTCTGTCAGACATTTTGTCTGAAGAAATTTGGTAAGTGATGAAATTTGAAAGAATTCAAAAACCAAGAATCTGAAGGGTAGGTACCCTTCCAGAGGACACTTGGTCATCAAAAGAGGACCTTCCCATTTTTTCAAAGGTTCACTTTCCCTTCGAAAAAGTCCATTTACAAAAGGTCGAAGGAATTGCCAAAAAGGGGTGGCGGGCCCATGAACATCAATTTTATGGTGATCAGTGAGTCGTTGGTTTTCAAATGTCTGGTGACAGGCCTGTGAACGTAAAATTTAGGGTATAAAAATAGCCGTTAGGTTTTAAATGGTTGATGACAGGCCCAAGAACTTCAAATTTAAAAATATGGGTTAGCCATTGGAGAGAAGCCAAAGAATGATTCTTTTGGACAAAATGTCTAAAAGAATTCTTTCAAACATTTTGTCCAAAAAAACTCATGAGTGCAGGCCCAAAGTGTCATCAAGGCATGTGTCAAAGCAATGAGCATAATGAAGGAAATTATTTAGGGCATTTTGCCTAAAGAAATTCAAAAGGCCTAGAAGCCTGAAGCAAGACTTAGCGACCCACTGAGAAAGGATCTCAAAAGGGAAAAGATAGCCCCCCACGAACCTAAACTATCAAGAAAAGACAAGAAATAACAAGAAAAGAGAAGAGAGAGAGAGCATGGCTCAAAACATAGCCATGTTCATATAATACAAACACTCAAAACGTTTTAGGTGACACATCTAATCAAGTGTAGGAACGAACTAGATCAGTCTAGGTGGCATAGGAGGTGTCGGTAGGAGAAGTAAATGCGTACAGATAGAATAGTATCCATGAATAGCCATTAAGAGGGTTGTGTGAGCTTTCAAGAGGATGGCCCAATTTTCCTTACATTTGACATTAATGAATAGCCATTAAGGGGAGCTACAGGAGCACTCGAGTAAAAAAATCATGGCCTAGAACGTGGTGAGAGGCAGCGTTGTCAGTTGAGGAGAAAAGTGAACCATGCTCTATCAAGAGTGTTGATTGCAGCTTGGACAGTAAAGTCAACATCTGGGACACCTAAAGCATGGATTTTACAGGCACATTTAAGGGTAGATGATAGCAACATGGGCAAATTCTTCTTGGTGAGGTGTTTAATGCAATATGGGCCATTTTCTCTTGGAAAGGTCAAAGGTTTTTCTCTAATTTATCTATATATTGTAACCTCTCATCTTTGCAAAAGGCTCTCTCGATTTTGTAAGGTGAAGCCCTGACAAAATTTGCCTTTAATCAAAAGAAGCATTTTACCTCCATATGATTTTTTACACATTAACATATGTTTGCATATTGCTTTATGTTTAGTCATTTATTTTAATGCTTTCATAGGTCAAAGCCAGTGTATCTAGTGTATCCAAGATCCTCTTCTGCAGGTTAACAAGAAGCATCCAGGTTGAAGTATAGGTGCAGGTGAGAAACCATCCAATAGTGTGCCTCTAAAGCACCTCTGGTAGGTTCTTCTTCATTATACCTCCATCAAACCCCTTGTTGAAACATTGATGCAGTCTAGTTTCTTATTCAAATGAAGTGTCTATTCGATCCTTTTGGTACAAAGTGTAGATCAAAATGAGCAGACCAATTAATTTTGGTGCATCACCACTTTGTTAGGTTCTATTTTCATAGCATCCCTCTCTCTTTTCACCACCCCCATTGTTAGTAGTAAAAATTTAGGACTTTAAGGTGCTTCAAGGGGAGCTAGCCCCTAATTTAGAGATTCACTCCTCAGTTTTTCTACCCACAACAAGAGGAGTGTCTCCATTATGCCATGTGGAAGAAAGGATCTTAGCTTCCTTTTTAAAGGGTGCAATCCACTGCATTAATATTTTTTTCATGCCCGATGGGACACAATTTATGTCCTATGAGTTTTGGGATTGGTGTTGGTCCTGTTACTGTAAAAAAATCCAAAAGCAAGAGCTATAATACAACATCTGGTGACTCCATTTTAATAATTTAGTCTCTAGTTACTGATCGACCTGGCACCCCATGCCTAAGGTCACCACAAGATCTTCTTTTAAGGGTGTGCCTTTCAAATTTGTTGAGCTACTTATGAACTCAGTAAAGAGGCTAAGTTTTTTAATGACTCATCCTTACATGACAAACCAGTTTCCCAGACTTGCCATAAGATATACCTACACAAGGAGACCCAGGTTGAACCCTGTCATAGCCATGGCCTTGCCTTTTGTGGCCTTCAATGTTTAGAGTCCTTTGAACCTTCTGTAGTATGACCCAATTCTAGAGACAACCCTCAAGAGTGTTCCTCCCTTTAGTGGTGAGGGGCCAATCACTACTATTGAGCATATCATAAACATAGCTAACCTCTGCAATATCTATAATGTCACTAAAGAAAATGTAGCCATCAGGTTACTGGCCTTGTCCTTTAAAGCTAAAGTTTTGGACTGGTATGAGACCTTGCCTATGAATTCAGTTGGCTCATGGAACGAATTAGGAACCCTCCTGAAAAATAGGTTTGGAGAGAAGAGTGACCATTTATCTCTAGCTAAGCAATTGACCACTATGAAGAGAGATCTGCATGAATTTATGTAGGATTTTAACACTAGGTTCTAAAATACTTGGGATAGAATCCCAATTCTAGTGAGGCCGACCCCAAGCTATGATTTCTTTTACTACTTAAAGGCCTTGAATAGCGACATTGTTGTCATGATAAATTCCATGGGTGAACAATTTTTACCCGTTGCTTATGAAATAGCCATAGTTATTAAAAAAATTTACACACATTGCTTGTAGTGTTAGAAAGGGACTGAGTATCTGAATCTTAAAGAACTCCATATGGAGTGGGATATCTTTGCTCATCGATCCTTGTAGCCATGTTATATATATGGTTTATATCTTCATCAATATTGATAGGCTCTATGTAAGGGGAATCTTGTGCTTGATCTAGTGGTATTATAACACACTGATCAATGTTTTCAAAACTAATGTAGCACTTTTTAAATCTCAAGTTTGCATTATTCTCATATCACCAAGGTATTCCCAATAGATCTGGGTAATCATCAGCTTTAGCTAGCTCTAGAACCTCAAAATTCAATTTGAATGGTACTCTAAGTATGTCAATCATTATGTTCTTGAGGACCCCAATAGGTAACACACGTGTCTTATTTACCATAAATAAGACATGAGGTGAAGGTTGTTTTGTTGGACTGGCCACCTTGTACCTAGCATCCTTGGTGAGGACATTAACTTATTTACTGGTGTCTACCAATATGTCCCAAATTATCCATCCATCGATGGCAGCATTAACCAATATTTTATTATCTTTCAGGGGAGTAGAGGAATTAAGAGTGTCTTATCACTAAGCATGATTTAAATGATGATCTTCACTCTGCCTAGTGACTTGAGGGTGAACCTCATTTGGTACACAAGCTTGATTCTTAAGCCAAACTCTTGGTTTTGTAATAATGTCCTCATCCAACATGCACTTGTATAGCTCATGAAAGTCATCAGGTGTCACATATTGAGGTTCAGTTTCCCTTGCACAACAACACATTGCATTATGTCTTTATCTTTTAGGAACTGAATCTCCATAAAGTTCTCATACTAGTGCCATCATATCTTTGAGGACATCCTTCTATTATTGAACATTAAGATACTTTCTTGCTCTTGGTTCTTCCCATTGTACTTTCTTGATGGGATTAGATGTTGACTAGGTTTATCCCCGACTGTGAATGGTAATGTTTACCCGTTGAACTATAGGGATGGTTGCACATGCATGCCAATGTGGTTTATGAATTTAAATCATCCTGGTACTATTGAGGTGTGGAGCTAAAAGCTTCACCAAATGAGTGAGTACAGAAGTTGCTGAAACTACACAGTCACCGGCGTCGGTCATGAGCGACCGACGTCGGTCAGGAGTCGACTGGGAGATGCCGGCGTCGGTCATGGATCAGCCAACATCGGTCAGGTGTAGATAGGTAGGGACCGATGTTGGTCACTTGTGCGTCCAAAATCTATTTTCGTGAACAGAACAGAATGTTTGCATGATAGGATTAAGTGTTAGTCTTAAGTCCGAATCTCTATCTTTAGTAGGACTGTTTTGAGCCCTTGATTAAGAGGCATATTTAATGGTTGTAATTGTATGCTCATGAATCCCTAAAGTTATATAATAGGGATAGATATTCATAGCTTATGGTAGAAGTAGAATACATTTTGTATATGTGTATCAATCCAGGGTGTTGGAATTGATTGTAATTGAGAGAGAGAACTCTTGAGGGAAAGAGATCTATACATCTGAGAGAAGTGTGGAAGAAAAGAAGTTTCTTCAATTGTAATTCCTTCTAGAAGAGTTTAATACAAGTTTTCAAGGTGGTTTCTTGTATCTCTTGTTCTTTGCTATTTTTGATTCTAGTTACTTATCATTTTGGTTTAATTTCGTGTTTAGTTGCTTACATAATAGTAATCAACTTTGTTGGTTGATCCCCAACAAGTGGTATCAGAGCTAAGGTTGACTAACAGGTGTTTCAAATCTGGTTAGTGTTTATTGATTACAGGTCACTCACAGGGATTTCTGTTTGAGTGGGAGAAGCAATGGCAGAAGAAAGTAAACTAAGAATGGAGAAGTTTAATGGAAAGAATTGCCAATTATAGAGAATGCAGATAGAAGATTATCTGTATCAGAAAGATCTATACTTACCATTAGGTGGGACTAAAAAGAAGCCCACAGACATGGAAGATGAAGAATGGGAAGTTCTTGATAGAAAGGCTCTTGGATCTATAAGATTGAGTCTGGCATCTACTGTGATATCTAATTTATCATAGGCAAAGTCAACGGTAGAGTTAATGAATACTTTAGCAAATTTATATGAAAAACCCTCAGCTTCAAATAAGGTATATCTTATGAAGCAGTTATTTAATTTTCAAATGCAGGAAGGTGGATATGTATCTAATCATCTAAATGATTTCTATGGAACTGTAAATCAATTAAATTCAGTCAAAATAGTTTTTGATAATGAAATTAAAGCTCTATTAATCTTATGCTCTTTATCTGAAAGCTAGCATAGCTTGGTAATGGCAGTTAGTAATATTGCATCTGCTTCAAATATTTTAAAAGTAGATGATGTTGTTAGTGTAATCTTGAATGAAGAAATTCACGGGAAAATCACAGAGGAAACATCAGGGAACGCTTTAAGTTTTGAGAGCAGGGGAAGGCAAAAAGAGAAGAGCAAGCACATGAGATCAAGGTCTAAGTCAAAGATGAGAGGTAGATCTAAATCCAGAAATAGAAGAAAGATATAATGCTAGAATTGTGGAAAGATAGGGCATACAAGCAAAGATTGCTGGTCAAAACCTAAAGAAGACAATCAGCATGAAGGTAAAGAAGAAGCAAAAGTTGCAGGTATTGTTGCACAAAATGATCTTATATTCTCTTTGCATAATAATATAGAATCTTGGGTTTTAGATTATGGTGCCTCTTTTCATGCAACCCCAAATAGAGAATATTTCAGTGACTATGTCCATGGAGATTTTGGAATAGTTTATTTAGGGGATGATGAGCCTTGTAAAATTGTTGGCAAAGGAAAAGTGTAGCTGAAAATGCAGAATGGCAACACATGGGTGTTGAGAGATGTCATGCATGTTCCCATCCTGAAGAGGAATCTGATTTCTGCAAGAAAGTTAGGGGATGAGGGTTGTACAGTAACTCTCATAGCTGAATCTTGGAAGGTTACCAAGGGTGCACTTGTATTGGCCAGAGGTAAGAGAGTAGGTACTCTCTATTTATGTAATTGTATTACTGATAATTCTTCTTCTTCTATATTATCTGTTTCAGATGTAGATGCAAAGTTGTGGCACTAGAGGCTTGGCCACATGAGTGAGAAGGGAATGGCTATTCTTAAGTCAAAAGGTAAGCTTTCAGATTTGAAAAGCATAGATCTAGATTTTTGTGAGCACTGTATTTTTGGGAAACAGAAGAGAGTGAGTTTTCTCAAGACTGGATCAACAAAGAAGAAGCACAAATTGGAGCTTGTTCACACAGACATGTGGGGGCCAGCCCAAGTTGCTTCTATTGGAGGATCACAGTATGTTTCTTTTATAGATGATGCTAAAATAAAGGTATGGGTCTATTGTATAAAGAAGAAATCTGATGTTTTTGATACTTTTAAGATTTGGAAAGCTATGGTTGAGAATGAAATAGGCAGGAGATTGAAGTGCCTTAGATCTGACAATGGTGGTGAGTTCTGCAGCTATAAGTTCAACTGGTATTGTTATATGCATGGAATACATAGGCAAAGGATGGTTCCAAGGACACCTCAACAAAATGGAGTTACTGAAAGGATGAACAGAACAATAATGGAGCATACAAGGTGTATGAGATTGCATGCTGGTTTGCCCTTAGAGTTTTGGGTAGAAGCTGTGGATACTGCAGTTTACCTGATTAACAGAGAACCCTCTACAGCTCTAGATGGTGGAATTCTAGAAGAGGCGTGGATAGGTAAAAAGGTAGATCTCTCATTTCTCAAATTTTTTGGTTGTGAAGCTTTTATGCACGTTGATAAGGAAAATAGAAAGAAGCTGGATGCTAAGTCTATGAGGTGCACATTTATTGGCTATGGCTCTGATGATTTCGGATTCAGGTTTTGGAATCTAGGAACTGACAAGATAATTAGGAGTCGTGATGTTGTTTTCAATGAAAAAGTGATGTATAGTGATCAGCTCAAGAAGCTGAATCAATCTGGGCAGAGCAATGGAGAATTGGACGAGGTGACAGTCCAAAATGAGCTTATGGGAAAGAATAATCACAGACAAGAAAACACAGATACCGATGTTCGTCAGGAAGGAACCGACATCAGCAATATAGGAATTGATGTCGGTCAGACAGTGATCGACGTCAGCCAGGCAGGAATCAACGTCGATCATGTGGAATCGACGTCGGCTAGTAACAGGCCTGGAGGTGACCGAGGTCGGTCACTGTCAGAGAATTTGGGTAGACAACAAGTAGAGAATGAGTCTCAGACACCCATCAGGAGGTCAGAAAGGGTAAGTAAACCTCCAATTTGATATTCCCCTTCATTATTCTATTTATTGCTTACTGATGGTGGAGAACCAGAGAGTTTTGATGAAGCAATATAGGTGGAATCCAAGAATCAGTGGGAGCTAGGCATGAATGAGGAAATTGATTCCTTGAAAGAGAACCAAACATGGGATTTGGTTGAGTTGCCAGCAGGAAAGAGAACACTGAAAAATAGATGGATCTACAGATTGAAGGAAGGAGAGAATGGACAGATGAGATATAAGGCCAGGTTGGTAGTGAAAGGATTTGCATAGAAACCAGGTATTAATTTTGGTGAGATTTTTTCTCCTATAGTTAAAATGACTTCTATACGGACTGTATTGTCTTTAGTTGCTATTGAGGATTTGCATCTTGAGCAGCTAGATGTTAAGACAACGTTTCTTCATGGAGATTTGGATGAAGAAATATACATGGATCAGCCGAAAGGATTTGAGGTCAAAGATAAGAAGAAGCTAGTGTGCAGATTGAAGAAAAGCTTGTATGGTCTCAAGCAAGCTCCTAGACAATGGTATTTGAGGTTTGACAGGTTTATGACTGAGCATGGCTACAGTAGATGTCAATCTGACCATTGTGTGTATTTTAAGAGATTAGATAATGGTAGATATATTATTCTGTTGTTGTATGTAGATGATATGCTGGTTGCAGGATCACACATGCAGGATATCTCTGAGCTTAAGGTGAAATTAGCTCACACATTTGCCATGAAGGATTTGGGAGCAGCGAAGAAAATCCTTGGCATGAATATTAAGAGAGACAAGAAAAATCACATGTTGATTTTGTCTCAAGAGGATTATGTGAACAAGGTGTTGAAACGATTCAACATGCAGGATGCAAAACCGGTAAGCACACCTATGGTTGGACATTTAAAGTTGAGTAAAGAACAATGTCCTAATTCACATGATGAGGTAGAGTACATGAGGAAAGTTCAATATGCTTCCGCAGTTGGAAGTTTAATGTATGCAATGGTATGTACTAGACCGGATATTGCCCAAGCAGTGAGAGTTGTAAGTAAGTATATGGCCAATCCAGAGAAGGAACACTGAAAAGCAGTTTAATGGATCCTTAGATATCTGAGAGGGACCAGCAGTAGACATTTGTGCTATGGTGGGTCAAACACTTCTCTACATGGTTATGTAGATTCAGATATGGCAGGTGATTTGGATGGTAGAAGAAGCACCACAGGATATGTTTTCACTATTGGTGGAACGGTGGTTAGCTGGATTTCAATGTTGCAGAAGGTTGTTGCCTTGTCAACTACAGAAGCAAAATATATTTCAGTCACAGAGGCTAGCAAAGAGATGATATGGATGACACGGTTCATGGAAGAGCTTGGAAAGGAGCAAGAGAGTTGCAGATTATACAGTGATAGTTAGAATGCAATTCATTTGGCTAAGAATTCAGCCTTTCATTCAAGAACCAAGCATATATAGCTTAGGTACCACTTCATAAGATAGG
The DNA here is from genome assembly GCA_037957365.1 of Torreya grandis. Taxonomy (NCBI): domain Eukaryota; kingdom Viridiplantae; phylum Streptophyta; class Pinopsida; order Cupressales; family Taxaceae; genus Torreya; species Torreya grandis. The sequence goes on from JARHVA010000153.1 coordinate 1,093,751, forward strand.
TATTGAAAGATGGTGAGTTGAAGCTGGAGAAGATCCATACAGATAAGAACCCTGATGATATGTTAACAAAGCCGGTAACAAAGGAGAAGTTGAATCTTCATTCAACTTTTTTTGGTCTTCATGATTGAGTTTGAAGATGAAGAAGCTAGAAGATGTTGTTGTACAGGTACTGGTGCAACTGTTTATCTCCAAGTGGGAGATTGTTGAGGTGTGGAGCTAAAAGCTTCACCAAATGAGCGAGTACAGAAGTTGCTGAAACTACACAGTCACCGGCGTCGGTCAGGAGCGATCGACGTCGATCAGGAGTCGACTGGGAGATGTTAGCGTCGGTCATGGATCGGTCGATGTCGGTCAGGTGCAGACAGGTAGGGACTGATGTCGGTCACCTATGCATCCAGAATCTATTTTCATGGATAGAACATAATGTTTGCATGATAGGATTAAGTGTTAGTCTTAAGTCCGCATCTCTATCTTTAGTAGGACTGTTTTGAGCCCTTGATTAAGAGGCATATTTAATGGTTGTAATTGTATGCTCATGAATCCCTAAATTTATATAATAGGGATAGATCTTCATAGCTTATGGTAGAAGTAGAATACATTTTGCATATTTGTATCAATCCAGGTTGTTGGAATTGATTGTAATTGAGAGAGAGAACTCTTGAGGGAAAGAGATATGGAAAGAGATATGTACATTTGAGAGAGGTGTGGAAGAAAAGAAGTTTCTTCAATTGTAATTCCTTCTAGAAGAGTTTAATACAAGTTTTCAGGGTGGTTTCTTGTATCTCTTGTTCTTTGTTATTTCTGATTCTAGTTACTTATCATTTTGGTTTAATTATGTGTTTAGTTGCTTACATAATAGTAATCAACTTTGTTGGTTGATCCCCAACAGGTACCTTTTTCATTTTGATCCTTGGTGATAGGCATGTATAAGTCAGTACACTCTTCCAGTCAGTGGTCTTTTTTACAAAAAGTGAATTTAGGGTAGTCTGGGAAATCCTTTTGATAGTGGTCTAGAGATCCACATTTGTAATAGGTCATGGGTGGGAAATGACCACCTCCTCATCCTTTCTGTCTTCCTCATCCATGGTAACCACCATTGTCTTGATTATTTACTATTGAGGTTTGGCACATGTCATGCACTTGAGCTTCATGGATGTTACTAATCAAATTATAATCATTAGTGTCATGAGTACAGGCATCACAGATATTGTAATAGTTAGACACCTTAGTGTGCTTAACTCACTAAAAAATAGGACAAGATCATACATCATGTTCATGATAAATTTCACATGTTTTTTTAATTACCATGTAGATGTTCTTACATAAATAATTGCTTTATGTCTGCCCTTCAGATTCATAGTCTGTGTACCAAACACCACTGTATGTTTCATGTGCATTATTAGTCATCAACTTCTCAATATGTGATGCCATTGAGGCTATTCTTTCCTCCAAAAATGGATTGATCCTAGTATCAATGCTTCCAACTACCTCATCATGGAGAGCAGCCTCTAAAGCCTCGAGCAGACTAGTAAAAGTCTATTGTGACAAGGTTCGACAGAAGGGTAGTATAAATCCTCCCACAAACCATTGTGCATACTGAGCAACATTAATCTCAAATGACAATTTAGACAACAAGGTATTAAACCTTACATCATATTCATGCACACTCTTAGTAAGTCCTTATTTTATGTCCTTCAACATTGTTATGCTTTGTTTCTCAAATTCAAGAATGTCAAATTCTTGAAAGAAGGCTATCTTAAGTTGATCATAGTCAACCACCACTTGTTAAGAGTTGAAATTTTGACACCATTTATGTGTGCGCTCCAAAATCATAGTTGAAAACTATGTGGCCTTACACTCAAAGGAGGTAATACCTCACACCCTCAAAATTAGTTCACTTTTATGGACATGCTTAGATGCATTCTTCATACCTTGATATTCATGTAAGTACAGTGACATTTCATAACACACCATAGTCTATGGAGGTGATTAAATAGGTAGTTGTATAGAACCTCCAACCCTGATCCCTTGAGGAAGTCTGCTACCTCATGTACCACCTCCTAGTCCACCTCCAGTGCTTCCTATAGTAGTGATTTTGATATAAGGCATGGTAGTCAGTTGATTACTCAAATTAGGGCCTATATTTTGTCCTTATAGGCTTGGTCCACCAGGTATCCCAAGTTGTGCCATGAAATTCCCTTGAAGAGGGAAAGAAAGTGTTAAGTCTAAATAAGCATCAAAAGGCTCAGCTTCAATATCTCTTATCAGTTCAGTCTGTGATTCAAAATTACTTGTATCCCAATTACATATGTGTACTTCATTTGACTCAAAATCATGAGCGGGCACTAAGGTGGGAAAGCCTGGTTGGTTCAAACTTGGTTCTTTAATTCTTGTCATCTAACTTGTTTCTCCTTTATAGGATAAAAGTGGCAAAGAATATGGCTCAAAAGTGATGGGGTCTTCATGTGTTTTTGCTTCCCTATGGCTCCTAATAACACTCCTTGATTTTTCTCGATCTCTTCCCATGCCGCTAACTCCTATAATCCTTTGTCAAACTTGATCATACTTCTGTTTCCTTAATGCACGTTGGCTGGCTACCATTTTGAACTCACAATCTCTTACGAACTCCTAATCTCCCCTTCCAAATGTGTAGCTCATGCATAAGAGGATTTAGCTCTCCGTTGGTATAGTTTCAATTCCAATATCAACAAATAGCTTATATATTTCAAAAGCAAAAAGCCTAATATATTGACCACATGGCTCTCGAAGGAACTAGAAATTGGCTTCTTCAGGACATGAATAGGTTTGATTAATATCGCTATGCAAAATATTGTCATCTTATATTAGCATTAGTTACCTATAAAATAAAATAAAGATAGGTAAGAACTCATATTTATGTCTAATCACTTAAATCACACACCATCATTCATCATAAAACATAAGAAGTTGATAAAACATGTTATCTCATATATTAAGCTTAATCATCAGAAAGGTAAAAGTTCATCACAAATTCATCCCAAAATTCATTATCAAATTACTTTACAATAGGGGAATTTATACTTGTTTTTCCCTAACCAAGTGTTTATAGTCATTAATGGCATGAAGAATTAGCCAATGAACTCTCAACAGATTAAGAGTCATGGTGCTCAACAAATAATTTTTCTTAAATACTTGGGCCTTTGTGCCCCCTAAATCCTTACTCTATGATATATCTTTGTTGCCATGTGTTCCTCTCCTTGCAGGCTAGTGCAAGACTTCCTATTAATAGGTTCAGGGTCACCTATACGAATCGTTCTTTTAACTTCTCTCACTTCCCACGTGTCCCCCTAGTTTTCCACTTCTATTTTGAGTCTTATGTCCTTGGTTTTCTCATGACTCATTCCCTTCTGACTGGGTCCTCTCATGTTGGTTCCTCCATGTTGTTATCTTCTGGCACCTTGTAGGTTTCGTGCCACAATGCTTTTGTGCCTATCAACTACACGCCATGGTCCTTCAACATCATGTCATTTTTGTGCCAAAATTTGACAACACTTAGCCAAAAGTTTAGGGCCAACAAAAACACTTGAACACCCTCAAGTCCCACATCATCATGTGATCAAGATTAAATTCCCATTATCTGATTATGCCACTAATACCCAAGATGGAAAAATCATTATACTAGGGGCACCTCATAAGACCCTACCTCAAAGGGCTTCTCCTAAAACCAATGTTTTAAAGCCTCCATTGAACACTCATGAAGGGGATTATGACATCATCCAATAAATTGAGAAGACACCTGCGTAGATTTCAATTATGGACCTTCTCAAATCGTCATTCCTTTATTGTTAAATTATTAATAAGATCCTTCAAGAGTCAAGAGTCCCTAATAACATTGATGTAAGTCAATTTTTAGAATTTGAAGGCCACTTTCCATCTTCACAATAAATCACCTTCAACCTCCAAATCATGCCACCCATTGTCCCTAATCATAATTAGCCCTTGTACATCAAGGTGTCTATGGCTAATCACAAGATCAAACATGTGTTTGTAGATGAAGTATCTACAATAAACGTTTGTAACATTAATTTGATCAAAATATTAGGGTATTTAAAATTAGTGCTTGAGCCATAACTTATCATAATCAAGGCATATGATGATAATGAAAGATAGTCAGTAAGTACTATTTACCTTTTGTTGTTCCCAAAATCTGTCACCTAATTTTGGGACAACATATGAACTATTTTGGTCTTGCAGGCCAAAATTCTCTCTTCCCTTCTTAAAAAATTGTTAAGAGCATTCAAATTCTTCATTATTCAAGCTTTTTCAGCTAAGAGACTAGCAGGTTCAATAGGTTCAATGACTTCAACAGGCGAGCTCTCACAAAGAAACAAGTTCCCAACACTTAGGCAATTTCAAGGTTGGTTTAATGCTGAGGTTCAACCAAAAGGTCCATCGACAAGATTCAAACAAAGGATTGGACCATTGAACCATTGAACCCCGTGTTAGGTTGTGGAGCTAAAAGCTTCAACCCTTTGCAAACTGTGGAACAGAAGGTTGCTGAGATCCAGGAGCACCGGCGTCGGTAGCAGGACCGACGTCGATAGAGACTAGTGCAGAAGGCCACCGGCGACAGCAGGAAGTCGGCAGAACAAGACAAGCAGGGACTGACGTCGGTCGCCTGTGTGTTCCAGAATTGCTCATTTCACGGATAGTTAGTTAAGTGAACGAAGAGTTTGCATGTTGAGACCAGTTAGAGTCTTGGGCTGCGAGGATAATTATCTAAATTAAGAGTCTAAGTTAGTGTTTGAGTTAGGGATCTATTTATAGACCCATTGGCATGAATTGTTTATGCATGAGATAGAAAGGAAGAGTTCCTTCTAGTTGTAAGATCTGTGAGTTGCAGGTTGTTGCAAGCTCATTGGGGATCTACATGTAAGTTTGGTCTTTGAATTGCAGGTTGCAGGTTCATGAGAGATCAGCTTGAAGTGCTATAGAGTGCTTGGTGTACCGACAGGGTTATTACTGACTGGTTGGTGAGGTGAACACCAATTCTGTGTGTGAGTTGGTTGTTGGGACCATTTTTTGTGTAGGAGAGTGTGTGTGAGAAAAATTACTATACACTTGAGGTGTGGCGAACCTCTGTAAGGTGAAAGAGTGTGGTGGCTCTTTGATGTATTCTTTTCTGTATAGTGTTAATACAAGATAGTGTATTGTCTCTCATATTCTGTGCTATTGGTGAATTCTAGTTACTTGTGTTTCTGGTTATTTTTGCATATTCAATTGCTTATATTTGGTAATCATACTGTGCTCTTTCTGAGGAGCAAGATCCTAACAGGTGGAATTAGAACAGGTGTGTTTGTTCTTGGATTACCTCCACCTCCTAACAAGTGGTATCAGAGCTTTTGGTTGGGATACTAACAGATTGGTGTAGATCTAGGTAGTGTGTTTTGATTACAGGTTACTCACAGGGTTTCTGTTTGAGTGGGAGTTGAGCAATGGCAGAAAACAGTCAACTACGAATGGAAAAGTTTAATGGCAAGAACTACCAATTATGGAGGATGCAGATTGAGGACTATCTGTATCAGAAAGATTTGTACTTACCGTTGGGTGGGGTTGCTAGCAAACCCTTGGATATGAAAGATGAAGAATGGGAGGTTCTTGATCGGAAGGCTCTGGGATCTATTAGATTGAGTCTTGAATCATCTGTGATTTCCAGCTTATCACAGTGTAAGACAACGGTGGAGTTGATGAAATCTTTGGCAAATTTGTATGAAAAACCCTCAGCTTCTAATAAGGTATTTCTTATGAAGCGTTTATTTAATTTGCAAATGTTGGAAGGTGGATCTATTCATAGCCATCTTAGTAATTTCCATGGTTTGGTAAACCAGTTAAGTTCAGTCAATATTGTATTTGATGATGAAATTAGAGCTCTCTTAATCTTGTGTTCATTACCTGAAAGTTGGAAAGGTTTGGTAATGGCAGTTTCTAATACTGTGTCTCCTTCAAAAGTCTTAAAAGTGGATGATGTTGTGAGTGTGATCTTGAATGAAGAGATACGTAGGAAAAGCACAGGTGAATCATCTGGAGATGCTTTGAGTGTTGAAGGTAGAGGAAGGCCAAGAGAGAAGATAGAGCGTGGGACATCAAGGTCGAAGATGGGCAGAAGATCCAAGTCCAGGTATGGCAGAATAACCTGCTGGAAATGTGGAAAGCAAGGGCACTTAAAGAAAGATTGCAGATCGGGTGAAGATCAGCATGAAGGACATGGAGAAGAAGCAGATGTTGCGGATTACGTTACACAGGATGCTCTGGTATGTTCTTTGGATAAAGTAGAATCTTGGGTATTAGATTCTGGTGCCTCTTTTCATGCATCCCCACATAGGGAATTTTTTCATGAGTATGTCCAGGGAGACTTTGGAGAAATTTGTGTAGGGGATGGTAAGCCTTGTCAGATTGTTGGAAAAGGCAAAGTGAAGCTGAAATTGCAGACAGGTGACACATGGGTGTTAAAGGAGGTCATGCATGTCCCAGTTCTGAAGCGGAATCTGATTTCTGTTAGAAGTTTGGGTGATGAGGGTTGCACAGCAACTCTCACAGCGGACTCTTGGAAGGTTACCAAGGGTACACTTGTTGTAGCTAGAGGTAAGAAAGTAGGTACGTTTTATCTATCTACTTGTTTTACTGATTCTCTTTCTGGGTTATCTACTTCAGCTGTAGATTCGGAGATGTGGCTTAAAAGGCTTGGTCACATAGATAAGAAGGAGATGTTGGTTCTTGAGTCAAAGAATATGCTTTTAGATTTGGAAGGCATGGATCGTGGTTTTTGTATGCAGAATAAGAAGGTGACATTTCTTGAGGAATCTGATGTTAGTGACAAGAACAGTAAAGCCTTGGTTTTTAAGGAGAAAGTGACGGACAGAGTTCAGCACAAGATGCAGAGGAATTCTGAGCAGAGCAAGGGTGATTTGGACAAGGGTTTGATCCAAAAGGAGCTCGCAGGAAAAAGTCAGGTCTCACTAGAAAAACATAGAGACCGACGTCGGTAGGAAAACCGACGTCGGTGTCCAGACAGGGACCGACATCGGCTATGTGCAGCCCGACATCGGTGACTCAGGGCAGATAAGGACAGGCGTAGGCCAGGGGAAACCGACGTCGGCAAGAAGGCAGTCGCAGGGAACCGACATCGGTCGGCTGTAGACTGAGATGTGACCGGCATCGGTCATTGAGACGAATTTTGGGTGCACAGCTAGTTGTCATGGAGTCTCAAGCGCCCATATGGAGGACTGAAGGTGTAAGTAAGTTCTTAAATTCGTCATTTCCCTTCTTTACACTACTTGTTGCTCACTTATGGCATAGAACCAGGAAGTTGTTAAAGAAGCAGAGCAGGTAGATCCAGGAAACAGTGGGAGCTTGGCATGGATGAGGATGTGATTCCTTGGAGGAGAACCAAACAGGTGCTTTGGGTAGAGTTTCCAGCTGGAAGTAAGCACTGAGAGACGAATGGATGTTAAGGATGAAGAAGAGCGGAAATGGATACGTGAGATGGAAGATCAGGGTATATGATCTTGTATTAGCTACAGGGCAATGGAGGTTTGATCATTGTGTTTCTCTTTACCAGGTTGGATAATATTAGTTACATTATCCTATTTTCTGTATGATGTGCTTGTTGCAGGGTTACATATACATGTATTGTTGAACTAAAGGTAAAGCTAGTTCAGGTGTATGTCATGGAGAATCTGGGAGCATCAAGATTCTTTGGCATGAGTGTGTTCTAGAGACATGGAGGTCTTGTTGACTTTGTTTCAGGATGATTGTGTGAGACCGGTTAGCACGCCGATGGTTAGACAGTTCACAGAACAGGTGTCTTGATTCACATAATGAGGTTGAGTGCATGGTATGTACTAAACCTGAGTTTTCCCAAGCTATGGGAGTTATCACAAGTTTGGAGTCAATTCAGGAGAGTAATACTGAAGGGCAGTTCAGTGGGACTAGCAGCAGGTGCACATGCTATGCAGGGTCAAGTTCTTTATCTACATGGTTGTAGATGCGGATGTGGCAGGTAATTTGGATGACAGTTTTTGCACCATGGATTTTGTGGTGGTTGGTCTTCAAGAGTGATCTTGAGGAGGGATACAAAGCCAAGGGAACAAACTAGACAGAGTACAGGTACAGGTACAGGTTGTAGCTGTTTATCTCCAAGTGGGAGATTGTTAGGTTGTGGAGCTAAAAGCTTCAACCCTTTGCAAACTGTGGAACAGAAGGTCGCTGAGATCCAGGAGCACTGGCGTCAGTAGCAAGACCGACGTCGGTAGAGACCAGTGCAGAAGGCCACCAGCGATGACAGGAATTCGGCCGACGTCGACAGAACCAGACAAGCAGGGACCGACGTCGGTCGCCTGTGTGTTCCAGAACTGCTCGTTTCATGGACAGTTAGTTAAGTGAACGAAGAGTTTGCATGTTGAGACCAGTTAGAGTCTTGGGCTGCGAGGATAATTGTCTAAATTAAGAGTCTAAGTTAGTGTTTGAGTTAGGGATCTATTTATAGACCCATTGGCATGTATTGTTTATGCATGAGATAGAAAGGAAGAGTTCCTTGTAGTTGTAAGATCTGTGAGTTGCAGGTTGTTGCAAGCTCATTGGGGATCTACATGTAAGTTTGGTCTTTGAATTGCAGGTTGCAGGTTCATGAGAGATCAGCTTGAAGTGCTATAGAGTGCTTGGTGTACCGGCAGGGTTATTACTGACTGGTTGGTGAGGTGAACACCAATTCTATGTGTGAGTTGGTTGTTGGGACCATTTTTTGTGTAGGAGAGTGTGTGTGAGAAGAATTACTGTACACTTGAGGTGTGGCGAACCTCTGTAAGGTGAAAGAGTGTGGCGGCTCTTTGATGTATTCTTTTCTGTATAGTGTTAATACAAGATAGTGTATTGTCTCTCATATTCTGTGCTATTGATGAATTCTAGTTACTTGTGTTTCTGGTTATTTTTGCATATTCAATTGCTTATATTTGGTAATCATACTGTGCTCTTTCTGAGGAGCAAGATCCTAACAGGTGGAATTAGAACAGGTGTGTTTGTTCTTGGATTACCTCCACCTCCTAACACCCCGCATCCAACAAGTTCAAAGGTTCAACAGGTTCAAAGGTTCAACGAAGTCGGTAGACTTAAAGCGTTAAGCACTTCGGCAAAAGTTCAAAGTTCAACCACTTCGACAGTTCAATGGCTTCAAAGGACTTAGAGAAAAGAAGAAAGATTGAACCCTTTGAACCTTGAACCAAATTGGTTCAAAGGTTCAAGGTTCAACGAGTTCAATCAAAGTTTGAAGAGTTGTTCCAATCAGTTGGTTCAAATGAATGGCTCAAACGGTCAATTGAATGAGCGAAACATAGTATTAAACCATTAAACCATTGAACCGTTGAACCATTATTGGTTCAATCAGTCGGTTCAATTAGAAGGTTCAAAGGAGTCCCCTAAAGCCCAAAGGCAAGTGCCCTTGCGGAGGGTAGTGAACAAAAGGGAATAAAAAGGATATCCTTCAGAAAGATTTTTCGTGGCAAATTTTACAAGGGAAATCCTTCGCACAAAATGTCTGAAGGAATTCCTTCATACATTTTGTCAGAAGGAATGATCAAAGGCCCAATGGAAAGCGGCTAAGGCAAAGGAAAGATTTCCTTCAGACAAAATGTCTAAAGGAATTCCTTCGAATATTTTGTCTGAAGGATTTGAAGAAGAAGGCTACTCGAAGGACCCCAAAGGGCAGGTACCCTTGTGGGGGGCTCTCGGTGACTAGGGAATGGACCTTTCTCAAGGCCTGAAGGGACACCTTCCCTTCGGGAGGCTCCAGAGACATAAAGCCTAAGGAATTTCAAAGCTTGAGAGACTTAGAGAAAATAAAGGCTTCTAAGAAAGAGGATGAACCGTTGAACCTTGAACCAAAATGGTTCAAAGGTTCAACGCGTTCAAGAGTTCAAAAAAAGCTCCGAGCAAAGGAAAGAAGCGAAAGATTCCAGAGACCAGTTCAAAGAGATGGTTTAATCAAAGAGCAAAGAAGGGATTGAACCAAAAAAGTGAATGAACCAAAGAAGCGATGGAACCAAGGAGCCGAGGAGGCCACCCGAACCATTGAACCAGTGAACCAACGAACTTTCAAAGTTTCAAAGGTTCATGGTTCAAGTTGGTTCAAGTGACCAAGTAACCAGTGACGTCCTCGCAGATGTCAAATTCAAGGTAATAAAATATCTGTTAGTTTTTAAATGTGGCACAGAACCTAAAGAACAAACTAAGCGACCAACTGAAGAGATAGCTCGAGAGCTCAAATTGCAACGAGAAAGAGGGAAAGACTAGAAATATCTGTGTAGGAGCTATTTCTAGTAGGTGGAAAAGTCCACCAAGTAGACATCTGAGCTCACCAATATTAAAAAGCAGGGCCTATTTTTTTCCCTTGTAATAAAAGTGAGGGGACAGGCGCATACATATTGGGAGAAAGATCAGACGACCCAAGGTGAGGAGAAGATATTTTGAGATGAATTGACACGCCACAGTTAAGGGAGATGACCTATTCCTGTATGGTCCCTTGACAAAATTGAAAATGCATTCAAGGCATTGAATGCAGTATGGGTCATTCCATGAAATAAAGTGCCAAGTCTTCCTTGACTGCTATATATTGTAATATCTTATTTTATGAAAGGGAGATATTTTTGATATAGAAGCAAAACTCTGCCAAAATTGAGAGGCAATTATTGAGACTTTGAGCTCAGTTTGTTAATAATATTTCATTGTTTGAATGAGAAAGCAGGTTACTTTCAGACTTTGTGCTGTAATATCTTGTGTCATTTAGGAGATTGTTCTTATGTCTGTTTCTTAAATGTGTTCTTGTCTATTTTAATGAAATAAGTAGAACTAGTGGAAGTAATCAGGAAGGTGTCCTGAAGCCAACTGTGGGAAGACTTTGTGCTGCCACAATTGCCTTTAGTGTGTTTGTCTATTTTCTATTTCTGTGTAAATGACCTTGGGATGACTTTTTGCCCTCATTGTCCTTCGTATTTCACTCTTAAGAAATCAGGGTGGAGACTTTTTGCTACATCTCATTCTGCTGGTTACTACACCCTGTTACCAGTTACTTGTTACCTATCAAAAAGAACTCCTACTGTTTGCCACAAGACCACTTCTGAAAGAAGAGAAGTGCCTTCAATGTTTTCCCTTGGATTTCTCCTTTGTTTTTGAACATCATCTTTGAAAGAAGAGAGATGGATGGTGTTGTCCTACCCCTGAGTGTTATTTTTTGCATATACATATATATATATATATATAGCTCCTCATAGTTATAGGTAACATCCCCTTGATGAGAGGAGAGATTTGGCCCCTTTTGATGTGGTAAACTTGCACACTTGGCTGACCAATCTCCTTATGCTATGGTTGAAACTACCTATTTTGTTCATCAGTTATCTGGTGACAAAATATTCATCCAAAAAAAATTTGGTGACTCCATAGGGGAAGAACAAGCAGTTTGAAGCCTCAAGCTTCAAGCTGAAGTAAGGCCAGTTCTTTTCCATTTTTATTTTACAATCTAGCAACTCCACGCTATACTAGAAGCCAGAGAGCCCAATGTGTTGTTGACCCTATTTTTGAGTTGGTGCAGTAGGGAAATTTTGATTTGTATCCTCCATAACTTCAAGTTCAACGAACTAGGAGTCTTCCTCCTACCAATACCAAGTCACCAATACAAGGCAGAATTATTTTTTTGTTGTTAGCAGAGCTTTGACTATACGTACCCACCTAAATTCGTTATTCCCCCTTTTCATAGTCAAATAATGGCGGTTCAAGGTCCCTGGGGTAACTCTTTTAGCCCACTCAATTTAACTCCACCTCTACATGAGCTACCATGCAGTTCAAGGAAAAATTTCCCCAAATTCTTTGGTGATGGGAGATTTCATCCTGATGAACACATTGCAGCTTTCAGCATAGCCTGTGGTGTAATAAGCGTGGAGTATAAGGACGTGGTATTTAGGTTGTTTGTGGAGACATTACAAGGTGCTACTGCAGACTGGTTGTATCATTTGCAGGCTCAGTCAGTGACTAACTAGAATATTCTTAAAGCTAAATTTGAAGCCAGGTTCAACCCTGTAGAAGATGTACATGCCCTACTAGCCCAACTCAAACAAATGAAAAATAACCTCATGAACCTATGAGGGACTTTATTGCCAAATTTGAGAAGCTGAGGAACAAGATCCCTACCATTGCTCAGCCAACACCTGAAAACCTTAAATGTTTCTTCATCAACTCACAGCTACCTGAAGTGAGTTTTTTGCTGAGACGTGCTGGCCACATAGACCTTGCTACTACTCAGGATTTGTCCACTAAGGTGGAAGATAACCTTATCTTGACAGGAAAGATAAGGAGAGATCCTAACAGAGGTAAATCTTCTTCATCCTCTAAATATCCATCTATAGGCACCACTAATCCAATGGTGCAAAAGCTGGCAAATGAGTTGCTAGCTCTTAAAAACCAAATGGTGCAAGGGATGTCATTTACTCCTTCATATAGAGATATACCAAGGAGGACATTCCCTAATCAGTCATACCAAGGCAATGCTGCCAAGAATCAAGGGCAGCCAAATTGCCTTCCTCCCTCATAGGGGAAACTATCTATTAAAGCACCTCCAACTAATTCAGCAGTAGGATTTCTCGAAGCAGAATCAGATTTCTCCTTCCAGCCTGAGTTGAACCCAGAAGATGATGCTAATATCTTCATGGAGGGGGAAGAAGAATTAGCTGGTGACTCCAACATTGATTTTTTGAATTACCAGGATGAACCCAAAAGTGAAGGTAAAGCGATTGATAGATCATACGTTGTATTCACTCGGTCCAAGAACCAGTCAGCCCAGCAAGCTGATAAAGAAAAAATAGAGGATCAGCCTCAACTTGTAATTTCAATTTCCAAATGAGGAACCACTTTACCTTTTCAAGTAAAGGACCTGGTGATAGCTAAAAAAGTAAGTACCCCAAACGTTTCTACACCTTCAACTTCAATTTTGCAGATCAGTCCTCCCCATCCTAAAAACCAAAAGGATGAACTCCCTTCCCCTGTTCATAATTCATTTCAAACATTTGACATAGTCGACCATGTCAAGAAAACTAAAATTCAAATGTCTGAATTTGAATTCTTGCAATCCAACTCTAAGCAGTTGGATAAGTTAGTTCAATGTGTTAAGAATAAAACTATCCCGGCAAGACTAGCTATTCCAAAGGTGACTCCCACATCCACCCAGAATAACCTTGTCATTGCTCTTTCAGCTGCTCTCAAGAGGACATAACCATTTTATGTCTCCCTACTGATAAATGTGTTGTTCCCAAAATCTTTTACTCATTTTTGGGACAACATATGAACTATTTTGGTCCTGCAGGCCAAGATTCTATCTTCGCTTCTCAAAAATTGTTCTGAGTATTCAAATTCTTCATTATTCAGGCTTTTTCAGCTAAGGGACATGCAGGTTCAACAACTTCAACATGTGAGCTCTCACAAAAGAACAAGTTTCCAACACTTAGGCAATTTCAAGGTTGGTTCAACGTCGAGGTTCAACCAAAAGGTCCATCGACAAGCTTCAAACAAAGGATTGAACCATTGAACCCCACTTTCAAAGGTTCAATGGGTTCAAAAGTTTAATGACGTTGGCAAACTTAAAGAGTTAAGCACTTTGACAAAAGTTCAAAGTTCAACCGCTTTGGCAAGTTCAATGGCTTCGAAAGACTTAAAATAAAATAAAAAAGATTGAACCCATTGAACCGTTGAACCTTGATCCAAAATGGTTCAAAGGTTCAAGGTTTAATGAGTTTAATCAAAGTTCAAAGAGTTGTTACAATCAGTTGGTTCAAATGAATGGTTCGAAGTGGTTGGTTCAAGTGGTCAATTGAATGAGCAGAACACAGTATTGAACCATTGAACTATTGAACCATTGTTGGTTCAATCAGTCGATTCAATCGAAAGGTTCAAAGGAAGGTGTCCTAAAGCTCAAAGGACAAATGCCCTTGTAGAGGGCAGGGAACAAAAGGGAACCAAAGGATATCCTTCGAAAAGATTTTCTGTGGCAAATTTTACAAGGTAAATCCTTCGGACAAAATGTCTGAAAGAATTCCTTCAGACATATTGTCTGAAGGAATGATCAAAGGCCCGATGAAAAGTGGCTAAGGCAAAGGAAAGATTTCCTTTAGACATTTTGTCTGAATGATTTGAAGAAGAAGGCCACCTGAAGAACCCCGAAGGGCAGGTACCCTTGCAGGGGGCTCTCGATGACCTGGAAATGGACCTTTCTCAAAGCCCGAAGGGACACGTTCCCTTTGAGGTGTTCCAAAGACATAAAGCTGAAGAAATTTCAAAACTCGAGAGACTTAGAGAAAACAAAGGCTTCTAAGAAAGAGGATGAACTATTGAACCTTGAACCAAAATGGTTCAAAGGTTCAACAGGTTCAAAAGTTCAAAGAAAGCTCTGAGCAAAGGAAAGAAGCGTAAGATTCCAGAGCCCAGTTCAAAGAGATGGTTCAACCGAAGAACAAAGAAGGGATTGAACCAAAGAAGATATGGAATCAAGGAGCCAAGGAGGCCTCCCAAACTATTGAACCAGTGAAATTTTAAAGGTTCATGGTTCAAAATGGTTCAAGCAACCAGCGACCAGTGAAGTCCTCGCAGACGTCAAATTCAGAGAATGAAATATTCATTGATTTTCAAATGTGGCACAAAATTTGAAGAACAAACTAAGCAACTAGCTGAAGAGATATCTTGAGAGCCCAAATTGCAACAAGAAATAGGGAAAGACCAAAAATATCTGCATGTGAGTTATTTCCAGTAGGTAGAACAGTCCACCAAGTAGCATCTAAGTGTACAAACACTCAAGGACGTGGCCTAATTTTCTCCATGGAGTAAAGATAAAGTAGACAGCTGTGCCAATATCAGGAAGAGGACTAGGTGACCTATACTTGGGAAGAGATATTTGAGATGAATCGACACGCCATAGTTAAGGCAGATGCCCTGATCCAGCATGCCCCCTTTGACAAAACTAAAAATGCATTCAAGGCATTGAATATAGCATAGGTCGTTCCATGAAACAAAGCGCCAAGCCTTTCTTGGCTATTGTATATTGTAATCTCTTATTTTATGCAAAAAAGATCTTTTGGTTATAGAAGCAAAACTCTGTCAAAATTGAAAGGCGATAACTGAGACTTTGAGCTTAGATTGTTGATCATATTTCTTTATTTGAATGAGAAAGTAGGTTCCTTTTAGAATTTATGCTATTATAACTTGTGTCATTTAGGAGATTGTTCTTATATCTATTTCTTGAATGCATTCTTGTTCATTTTAATGAAATAAGTAGAACTAGTGGAAGTAATCAGGGAGGTGTCCTAAAGCCAACTGTGGAGAGACTTTGTACTGCCACAATTGTCTTTTGTGTGTGTGTTTTCAGTTTATTTCTGTGTAAAGGATTTTAGGATGACTTTGTGCCCCCATTATTCTTCGTATTTCACTCTTGGGCAGTTGAGGTAGAGACTTTATGCTAAACCTTTTTCTGTTGGTTACTACCCCTCTTATTACTAGTTACTTGTTACCTATCAGAAATAACTCCTGTTGTTCGCTGCAAGACCACTTTTGAACGAAGAGAAGTGCCTTCAGTGTTTTCACCTAGATTTTTCCTTTGTTTCTGAACATCATCTCTGAAAAAAGAGAGATGGATGGTGTTGTTCTATCTCTGAGTATTATTTTCTGCTTATATATATAATATATAGCCTCCTCATACCTATAGGGAACCTCCCCTTGATGAGAGGAGAGATTTGTCCCCTTTTGATGTGGTAAACCTGCACACTTGGCCGACCAATCTCCTTATGTTGTGGTTGAAACTACCTATTTTTTCCATCAGTTAATTGGTGACAAAATATTCACCCAATAATTTTTTGATGACTCTGTTGGGGAAGAACAAGTAGTTTGAAGCCTCAAGCTTCAAGCTGAAGCAGGGCCAGTTCTTTTCTATTTTTATTCTACAATCTGGCAACTCCACGCTATACTAAAAGCCAGAGATTCCAAGGTATTGTTGACCCTATTTTTGAGTTACTGAAACAGGGCAATTTTGATTTGTTTCCTCTACAACTTAAAGTTCAACAAACTAGGAGTCTTTCTCCTATCAACACCAGGTCACCAATACAAGGCAGAGCTTCTTTTTTTTCCATTAGTAGAGCTTTGCCTATCCATACCACCCCCCCCAAATTTGTTATTCCCCCTTTTCATATTCAAATAATGGTGGTTCAAGGGCCTTGGGGTAACTCTTTTGGCCCACTCAATTTAACTCCATCCCTACATGAGCTACCACGCAGTTCAAGGAAGAATTTCCCCAAATTCTTTGGTGATGGGAGAGTTCATCCTAATGAACACATTACAGCTTTCAGCATAGCCTGTAATGTGATAGACATGGAGTATGAGGATTTAGTAGTTAGGTTGTTTATAGATATTTTACAAGGTGCTACTACAGACTGGTTTTACCATCTGTAGGCTTGATCAGTGACTGACTGGAACACTCTTAAAGCTAAATTTGAAGCCAGGTTCAAGCCTGCAGAAGATGTGCATGCCCTATTGGCCCAGCTCACATAGATGAAGAAGGAGCCTCATGAACCTATGAGGGACTTCATTTCCAAATTTGACAAGCTAAGGAACAGGATCCCTACCATTGCTCAGCCAACACTTGAGAACCTTAAATGTTTTTTCATCAACTCACAACTGCCTGAAATGAGTTTTTTGTTGAGACATGCTGGCTACATAGACCTTGCTACTGCTCAATATTTGGCCACTGAGGTGGAAGATGACCTTATCTTGGTAGGAAAGATAAAGAGAGATCCTAATAGAGGTAAATATTCTTCATCTTCTGAATACTCACCTACAAGCACCACTGATCCAATAGTGCAAAAGCTAGTGAATGAGTTGCTAGCTCTTAGAAGGTAAATAGTGTAAGGGATGTCATCTGCCCCTTCTTACAAAGATATACCAAGGAGGACATTCCCCAATTAGTCATACCAAGGTAATGCTGCCAAGAATCAAGGGCAACCAAATCGTCTTCCTCCCCCTCAGGAGAAATTGGCCATTGAAGCACCTCCAACCAATTTAGAAGTTGGATATCTTGAAGCAGAATCAGATTTCTCCTTCCAACCTAAGTGTAACCCAGAAGATGATGTATTCTCTTCATAGAGGTAGAAGAGGAATTAGCTGGTAACTCCAACATTGGTTTCTTGAATTACCAAGATGAACCTAGAAGTGAAGGTAAAGTGGTTGATGGATCATACATTGTATTCACCCAATCCATGAACCAGTTAGCCCAGCAAGTTGATAAGAACAAAATAAGAGAAGGATCTCGGCCTACAATTTTAATTACTAAGCGGGGAACCACTTTGCCTTTTCAAGCAAAGGACCCAGTGATTGCAAAAAAAGGTAAGTACATTAAACACTCCATCTTTAACTTCTAATTCGTAGACCAGTACCACCCCTCCTAAAAACTAGAAGGATGAACTACCTTCCCCTATTCATAATTCATTTTAGACATTTGACATAGTCGACCATGTCAAGAAAACCAAAATTCAAATGTTTGAATTTGAATTCCTGCAATCCAACCCTGAGCAGTTGGATAAGTTAGTGGAATGTGTGAAGAATAAATCTGTCCCTATGGGACCAGCTGCTCCAAAGGTGACTCCCACATCCACCCAGAATAACCTTGTCATTGCTCCTCCAATTCTTCTCAAGAGGATAGAAATATTTTGTCTCTATGCTGATAAATGGACATCAGCTGAACAACTGCATAATAGACTCAGGTGCATCTGACAATGTCATGCCTGTCAAAGTAGTTGAATCTCTTGGACTCACACTGACCAAGACATTTGGGAGATTTTTATCCATGGAAAACAAACAAGTGCCACTGCTGGGATAAATCAAGGATGCCTAATTTGTGTTTGTAACATTTCCAGACAAGAGAATTAAGATGACAGTCTTGGTGGCCGACATCCCAGCCTCATATGGCACCCATCTTGGGTGGAATTTTTTCAAAGATGTTGGTGGCAAGTTGAGCATGGACCTATCTGAAGCAAGGATCCCAGTCAAGGGTGTCATGCAGAAATTGATCTTTGAGAAGGAGGCAAAATACATGGTCACTCAAACATCCGCGCCTGAAGCTCAAATTTTATTTGAGTCTTCAGGCATGGGTAATTATTTCTTATCCATGAAGGAAGTTCATGAGGCATCTGTTAAAGCTCCTGAAGATGAAAATGTAAAAATCGATCAGGCAAAATAGTAGAAGGTTAACAAGATGCAGTGTAAGTGCAGAAAAATCCTCCCCTCTGAATGAAAGAAAATCTAAGGTAAGGTCAACTTTTGATGATGTATGGATACTGGAATTTGATGGCAGTTGTTCCTCTACTGATTTGAGAGTTGAGATTGTGTTGATATCTCCTCAAGGAGATTTTTTTTCTCCTTCATACAAGTTGAAGTTTAGCAACACCAACAACACTGTCGAGTATGAATCTTTGCTACTTGGATTGAAGGCTGCTCAAGACAGAGGCATCAAACTCCTTCACGCTAAAGGAAATGTTGAGCTGGTGGTTTTTCAGGTGAGAAACTTGTACCAAACAAAAAATGAGAGATTGCATCATTATCACAATCTAGTTTGAAATTAGATTGAAAGTTTTGATGCTTTCAGCATCTCTATAGTTCCCAGGGAATTCAATGACTGAGCTGATGCTTTGGCTATTTTAGCAACTCTTTTAGTTCTTCACTCAAATTTTAAGGGAGACAAGTACACTATTGAACTGGTCTTTTGACCAAGTGTGTCTGACAATGCCAATCATTGGTAAGTGTTTAATAGTGATAACCAACTAGAATAAAAAGATAGCTTTGAACAACTTCACTTCGAAGGCAGTGAACCAGCCCCTGAAACAAGTTCAGACACAGGTGAAGAATTATTGAAACTTAAAAGAATAAAATCCCAAAAGGCCTGGTTTTCCTTGAGAAAATGTTTGATAAGCACGACAGGTTCATCAAACAGCAATAAATAGATTCAAGCTCCTCTCAAGAGTTTGATCAGATAAATTTGGGTACCAAAGAAAATTCCAAAATGGTGAACATTAGGAAATGCTGCACTCCTGTGGAGAAACTCAAATTTGTTGCTCTGCTCTGCCAATACATGGATGTCCTAGCATACTCTTATGATGATCTGAAGTCACTCAGGCTTGAAGAAATTTTCCATGAAATTCCTCTCGAGAGTGATTCGGTGCCTTACAAGCAAAAATCCAAGTAGTACAATCCAAAGATATCAGGTACTATTCTATCTAAAATACATAAAATACTAAATGCTAAGATGATTTTTCCAATCCATCATTCCATATGGATTGCAAACATATTCCATGTGAGGAAGAAGAATAGAAAATTTTTCCTCTATGTGGACTTCAAAAATTTGAATCAGTCATCCTTAAAGGATAACTACCCTCTGCCTATCATGGATCAAGTTCTTCAGACAGTGACTAGTTCATAGATGTTATCAATGTTAGATGGCTTTTATGGATACAATCAAGTTGAAGTTGGTGAAGCAGACTAGCATAAGACTGCCTTCACCACACCTTGGGTCACCTTTCTTTCCAAGATGAAATGGGTAACTTCATTATGGTGTACCTTGATGATTTAACAGTCTTTTCCAAACATCATCCTGATCATGTGTGCCATTTTCAACAAGTGCTAGAATGATGCTACTATAATGGCATTTCTCTAAACCCCAAGAAGTCTATTTTTGGAGTAACATAAGAGAAACTTCTTAGACACATTGTATCTCAAGAAGGCATAAAAATTGACTCAAACAGAGTCAAGTCCATCCAAGAGCTTACCATGCCCACAAGTAAGACTGTAGTTCACTCTTTCTTTGAAAAGGCAAATTTTTTATGAAGGTTCATCCCCGAATTTGATGAGAAGACTCGCCACATTATGAACATGATGAAGGGACATGACACTTTCAGTTGGACCAAGGAAGGCAAATTGACATTCCAAGACATTAAGACATCTATTGCCCATGCCCCAATTCTTGTTTGTCTAGATTATATCAAAAATTTCACAATGTATAGTTATGCTTATGAGCACACACTTTCAACAATTCTAGTTCAATAGAACAAAGAAGGTGTAGAATCTCCCATATCCTTCATGAGTTGTCCTCTTAAAGCTCATGAACTAAAATATTCAAATCTGGAGAAGCATGCTTATGCAGTGGTAAAGGTAGTAAAGCACTTCCATTTTTACATCCTAAATTTACACGTTACTGTCTTGGTTCCTGATACCACAGTTAAATCCATATTAACTCAGCAGGAGTTTGGAACCAAAAAGGGCAATTGGATTGCTAAAATCTAAGAGTTTGATCTTGTTATCAAATCAACAAAGCTTGTGCAAGGAAGGGGCCTCTGCTAATTTATTGTTGATAACAAACCAGAAGGAACAGGGCATGAAGAAATAGAAGTGGAAGACACACTAACAGTCCTCTTTGTCTCCACCACAAATGAGTGGTATTCAGGTATTGCTCATTTCCTTACTTATGGTGAGTGTCCTGCTCACCTATCTCATAAAGAAAGGAGGACTGTTAAATTGAAAGCTACCAAATTTTTCCTATGGGACAATGGCATGTACAAGAGGAACCTCGATGGAGTGTTCATTCGCTGTGTGGATAAAGAGTAGCAGAACCAACTTTTGGAGTACTTTCATAATCTGTCCTATAGAGGACATTTTTTTGCACCTGTGCCTGCCCATAAAATTATGTGAGCCAGGTATTATTGGCTTACTCTATTTCAAGATGCATATAAATGGGTATGAAGATGTGAACTATGCCAATAGTTTGTTGGAAGACCCAAGTTAGCTACTTTGCATTTTAAGCCAGTGGTGATAGAAGAGCCATTTTAGCAGTGGGAAATTGATTTCATTAGTGTTGTAAACCCATCTTCAAGCGTTGGACATGATTATGTCTTCACAGCCATAGATTACTTCACCAAATGGGTGGAAGAAATTCCAAACAAGCATTCTACTTTAGAAGTGGTATGCAATTTTCTCAAGAAAAACATCATTCCAGGTTTAGGGTTCCAACCAAGATTGTGACAGATAATGCAGCCTATTTTTCTTCTCATGAGATCACTCAGTTCCATTTTTATTATGGGATTACCCTCTCCCACTCTGATTATTTCCCACGAGGGAATGGCCAAGTTGAATCAAGCAACAAGAACCTGGTGACCATCATCAGGAAGCTGGGGGATGACAACCAACGAACATGGCATAAAACATTGGTTGATGCTTTATGGGTAGACAAAATTACACCCAAGAGGGCAATAGGTATGTCACCTTTCCAATTTTTGTATGGTCTCAATGCACAAATACCAATCACCCTAGAATTACCAACACTAAAATTAGCTAAGGCAGTAAAAAATCAGATATATAAAAGCTCCATCGATAAGAGGATCATGTGCTTAACTGAGCTAGATGAGCAGCGAACTATGGTGGTGGATCGAATTGTTGTGCATCAAAGTTTGGTGAAAAATATCTTAGACTAGAAAGCAAGAACCCATGATTTTCAGATTGGAGATCAAGTCCTGCTATGGGACAAGAGAAGAGAACCAAAGGGAATGCATGGAAAATTTGATTCCCTATGGAGAGGCCCATTTACTATCCATCAGCTCAATGGTGAAAATCATTTCTTGTTAAAGTATCAAGATGGAATGCCCTTTTCTCTGCCTCATAATGGGAAGCATCTGAAGCACTTCAATTCTTGAAGTATCAGATAAGATCATCTGTACATATGTATATTTGTATAGTCTTTAGTTTAGTTTTGTGCTTTTTGTTTTCATTTTTGACACCTTTATTTTTTGGGTAGCATGACTCCGTAGCCCAATGGCATACTTAAAGGCACTAGAGATTTTGGTTTCTACTCCCTTCAATTATTTTTACAATTAATGGAAGTTACCCAACTGGAGCCAACTGTTGTTCCCAAAATCTGTTACTCATTTTTGGGACAACATATGAACTATTTTGGTCCTGTAGGCCAAGATTCTCTCTTCCCTTCTCAAAAATTGTTCTAAGTATTCAAATTCTTCATTATTCAAGTTTTTTCAGCTAAGTGACTCGTAGGTTCAATAGGTTCAACAACTTTAACAGGCGAGCTCTCACAAAAGAACAAGTTTCTAACACTTAGGCAATTTCAAGGTTGGTTCAACACCGAGGTTCAACCAAAAGGTCCATCGGCAAGCTTCAAACAAAAGATTGAACCATTGAACTCCACTTTCAAAGGTTCAACAGGTTCAAAGGTTCAACGATGTTGGTAGACTTAAATATTTAAGTGCTTTGGCAAAAGTTCAAAGTTCAGCCACTTTGGCAAGTTCAACGACTTTGAAAGACTTCGAAGAAAAGAAGAAAGATTGAACCCATTAAACTGTTGAACCTTGAACTAAAATGGTTCAAAATTTCAAGGTTCAACAAGTTCAATCAAAGTTCGAAGAGTTTTTCCAATCAATTGGTTCAAACGAATGGTTCAAAGCAGTTGGTTCAAGCGGTCAATTAAATGAGTGGAACATAGTATTGAACCATTGAACCATTGTTGGTTCAATCGGTCGATTCAATCGAAAGGTTCAAAGGAAGGTGTCCCAAATCTCAAAGGACAAATGCCCTTACAAAGGGCAAGGAACAAAAGGGAACCAAAGAATATCCTTCAAAAAGATTTTTTACAAAAAAATTTATAAGGGAAATCCTTCGGACATTTTGTCTGAAGGAATGATCAAAGGCCCGACAGAAAGCAGCTAAGGAAAAGGAAAGATTTCCTTTAGATAAAATGTCTGAAGGAATTCCTTCGAATATTTTTTCTGAAGGATTTGAAGAAGAAGGCCACCTAAAGAACCCCAAAGGGCATGTACCCTTGCGGGGAACTCTCGACGACCAGGAAATAGGCCTTTCTCAAACCCTGAAGGGACACCTTCCCTTTGGGGTGTTCCAAAGACATAAAGTCAAAGGAATTTCAAAACTCGAGAGACTTAGAGAAAACATAAGATTATAAGAAAGAGGATGAACTGATGAACCTTGAACCGAAATGGTTCAAAGGTTCAACGAGTTTAAATGTTCAAAGAAAGCTCCGAGCAAAGGAAAGAAGTGTAAGATTCCAGAGACCAGTTCAAAGAGATGGTTCAACTGAAGAGCAAAGAAGGGATTAAACCAAAGAAACAGTGGAACAAAGGAGCCGAGGAGGCCACCCAAACCATTGAACTAGTGAACTAATGAACTTTCAAAGGTTCATGGTTCAAAATGGTTCAAGCAACTAGCGACCAATGACATCCCTGTGGACGTCAAATTTAAAGTAATGAAATATCTATTGATTTTCAAATGTGGCATGGAACCTGAAGAACAAACTAAGTGACTAGTTGAAGAGATAGCCTAAGAGCCCAAATTGAAACAATAAAGAGGGAAAGACTAAAAATATATACGTGGGAGTTATTTTTAGTAGGTGGAACAGTCCACCAAGTAGCATCTGAGCACGCAAACACTCAAGGATGTGGCTTGATTTTCTCCATGGAGTAAAGACAAAGTGGATAGCTATGCCAATATCAAGAAGAGGACTAAGTGACCTATACTTGGGAAGAGACATTTGAGATGAATCGACATGCCATAATTAAGGCAGATGCCCTATTCCATGATGACCCCTTTGACAAAATTGAAAATGCATTCAAGGCATTGAATGCAACATGGGTTGTTCCATGAAATAAAGTGCCAAGCCTTTCTTGGCTACTATATATTGTAATCTCTTATTTTATACAAAAAATATCTTTTGTTTATAGAAGCAAAATTTTGTCAAAATTGAAAGGTGATTACTGAGACTTTGAGCTTAGATTGTTGATCATATTTCTTTATTTGAATGAGAAAGCAAGTTACTTTTAGACTTTGTACGGTGATAACTTGTGTCATTTAGGAGATTATTCTTATGTCTATTTCCTAAATGCATTCTTATTCATTTTAATGAAATAAGTAGAACTAGTGGAAGTAATCACGAAGGTGCCCTGAAACCAACTGTGGAGAGAATTTGTGCTGCCACTATTGTCTTTTGTGTGTGTGTTTTTAGTTTATTTCTATTTAAAAGATCTTGGGATGACTTTGTGCCCCCATTATCCTTCATATTTCACTCTTGGGTGGTTGAGGTGGAGACTTTGTGCTACACCTTTTTTTGCTGGTTACTACCCCCTTGTTACTAGTTACTTGTTACCTATCAGAAAGAACTCTTATTGTTCGCTGCAAGACCGCTTCTGAAAGAAGAGAAGTGCCTTTAGTGTTTTCACCTAGATTTCTCCTTTGTTTCTAAACATCATCTCTAAAAAAAGAGAGATGGATGGTGTTGTTTTACCCCTAAGTGTTATTTTCTGCTTATATATATATATATATATAGCCTCCTCATACCTATAGGGAACCTCCCATTGATGAGAGGAGAGATTTGTCCCCTTTTGATGTGGTAAACCTGTACACTTGGCCGACCAATCTCTTTATGATGTGGTTAAAGTAACCTATTTTTCCCATCAGTTAGCTAGTGATAAAATATTCACTTAACAAACTAGACATCAGCTAAACAATTGCATCATAGATTTAGGAACGTCCAACAATGTCATGCCTGCCAAAGTGACAGAATCTCTTGGTCTCAAATTGACTAAGACATTTGGGAGATGTTTCTCTATGGAGAACAAACAAGTGCCACTATTGGGACAAATCAAAGATGCCCAATTTGCATTTGCAGCATTCCCAGACAAGAGAATCAAGATGACAATCTTGGTGGCCAACGTCCCAGCCTCATACGACATTCTTCTTGAGAAAAATTTCTACAAGGATGTTGATGGCGAGTTGAGCATGGACCTATCTGAAGCAAGGATCCCAATCAAAGGCATCATGTAGAGAATGCTCTATGAGAAGGAAGCAAAATATGTGGTCACTCAAACATCGGCGCCTGAAGCTCAAATTATGTTTGAGTCTTCAAGCATGGGTAATTATTTCTTATCCATGGAGGAAGTTCATGAGGAGTCTGATGAAGCTCCTGAAGGTGACAATTTGAAAATTGGTTCAGAGAGAACAGCAGAAGGATTGGTAAAATGCATTAAAAGTGTAGAAGAATCCTCCCCTCCCAACGAAATATAATCTAAGGTAAAAATAGTTCTTGATAATGTATGGATACTAGAATTTTATGGTAGCTATTCCTCTACTAGTTCAGGAGCTGAGGTTGTGTTGATATCTCTTCAAAGAGATATTATTCCTTCTTCATACAAGTTACAGTTTAGCAATACTAATAATACTACTGAATATGAATCACTGATGCTTAGATTGAAGGCCGCTCAGGATAGAGGCATCAAACTCCTTCACGCCAAAGGAGATGTTGAGCTGGTGGTTTGTTCGATAAGAAACTTGTACCAAACCAAAAATGAAATATTTCATCATTATTTCAATCTGGTTTGGGATTAGATTGAAAGTTTTGATGCTTTCATCATCTCTGCAATTCTCAAGTAATTCAATGACCGAGTTGATGCTTTGGCTATTTCAACAACTCTTTTGGTTCCCCACCTAGATTTTAAAGGAGACAAGTACACTATCGAACTAGTCTTTTGATCAAGTGTGCCTGACAATGACAATCATTTACAAGTGTTCAATGGTGACAGTCAAATCATTGCCTTCTTGGAACAAAAAGGCAGCTTCGAACAGCTTCACTTCAAAGGCAGTGAACCAACCCCTCAATCAATTTCAGATGTAGGTGAAGAATTCATGCAACTTAAAGGGAATAAATTCCCAAAATGTTTGGTTTCACTTGAGAATTTGTTTGACAAGTACGAGAATTTATTTGACAAGCATGATAGGTTCATCAAATAGTAACAAATAGATTCAAGCTCCTCTCAGGATTTTAATCAGATAAATTTCAATACCAAAGAAAATCCCAAGATGGTGAACATTGAGAAGTGTTGCACTCCTGAGCAGAAGCTCAAATTTACTGCTCTGCTTCACCACTACATGGATGTTTTGGCGTACTCCTATGATGATTTAAAGTCACTCAGGCATGAATAAATTTGCCATGAAATTTCTCTTAAGAGTGATTCGGTGCCTTACAAGCAAAAATCCAGGTAGTACAATCCAAAGATATCAGGTAATATTTTGTCTGAAATATAGAAAATGCTGAATGCTAAGATAATTTTTCCAATTCATCATTCCACATGGATTGTAAACATAGTCCCTGTGAGAAAAAATAATGGTGAAATTTGCCTCTGCATGGATTTCAAAAATTTGAATCAGTCATCCTTAAAGGATAACTATCCTCTGCCCATCATGGACCAAGTTCTTCAAACAGTGACCGGTTCAGAGATGTTATCAATGTTAGATAGCTTTTTTGAATACAATCAAGTTGATGTTGGTGAAGCAAACCAGCATAAGACTACCTTCACCACACCTTGGGGCACCTTTGCATATCAAAGAATGCCATTTGGCCTGAAAAATGCTAGCGCCACTTTTTAGAGAGCAATAGACCTTGCTTTCAAAGATGAAATGGGTAAGTTCATTGTGGTATACCTTGATAATTTAACATTTTTTTCCAAACATCATCCTGATCATGTGCACCATTTACAACAAGTGTTGGAATGATGTCACCAGAATGGAATTTCTCTAAACCTCAAGAAGTCTATTTTTGGAGTAACAGAAGGGAAACTTCTCAGACACATTGTATCCTGAGAAGGCATAAAGATTGACTCAAAAAGATTTAAATCCATCCAAGAGCTTACTCTACCCACAAGTAAGACTGCAGTTCACTCTTTCTTTGGAAAGGTGATTTTTTTACGAAGGTTCATCCCCGAGTTCGCTGAATAAGACTCGCCACATTGTGAACATGATGAAGGGAAAGGCCACTTTCAACTAGACTGAAGAAGGCAAATTGGCATTTCAAGACATCAAGACAACTATTGCCCATGCCCCATTTCTGGTTTGTCTAGATTATACCAAGGATTTGATGATGTACATTTATGTTTTTGAGCACACACTTTCAACAATTCTAGTTCAAAAAAATAAAGAAGGTGTGGAATCTCCCATATCCTTCATGATCTGTCCTCTCAAAGCTTATGAATTTAAGTATTCAAACATGGAGAAGCATGCTTATGTAGTGGTAAAAGTAGTAAAGCACTTCCATTTTTACATCTTAAATTCACACGTTATTGCCCTGATTCCTGATACCACAATTAAATCTATATTAACTCAGTAGGAGTTTGAAATCAAAAGAGGTAATTGGATTGCTAAAATCTAGGAGTTTGATCTAGTCATCAAACCAATGAAGCTGGTGTGGGGAAGAGGTCTCTACCAGTTGATTGTTGATAACAGACTAGAAGAAACAGGACATAAAGAAGTAGAAATTGAAGACACACCAACAACCCTCTTTGTCTCCACCATGAATGAGTGGTATTTGAATATTGCTCATTTCCTTACCTATGGTGAGTGTCTTGCTCACCTGCCTCATAAAGAAAGGAGGACTGTTAAATTGAAAGCAGCCAATTTTGTCCTGTGGGACAATGGCCTGTATAAGAGGAACCTTGATGGAGTGTTCCTTCACTACATGGATAAAGAGCAACAGAACCAACTTTTGGAGTCCTTCCATAATCTGGCCTGTAAAGAACATTTTTCTACTCTTGTAACTACCCATAAAATTCTATAGGCCAGGTATTACTGGCCTACTTTATTTTAAGATGCATAAAAATGGGTATGAAGGTGTGAACTGTGTCAATAGTTCGTTGGAAGACCCAAGTTGGTTGCTTTGCCTCTTAAGCCAGTGGTAATAAAAGAGCCATTTCAGTATTGGGGAATTGATTTCATTGGTGTTGTAAACCCATCTTCAAGCGTTGGACATGATTATGTCTTCATAGCCACAGATTACTTCACCAAATGGGTGGAAGCAATTCCAACCAAGCATGCTAATTCAGAAGTGGTATGTGATTTCCTAAATGAAAACATCATTTCCATGTTTGGGGTCCCAACCAAGATTATGACAGACAATGCAACCTATTTCTCTTCTCATGAGATCACTCAGTTTCTATTTTTACTATGGAATTACCCTCTCCCACTCCTCTGATTATTTCCCATAAGGGAATGGCCAAGTTGTGTTAGGGTGTGGAGCTAAAAGCTTCACCAAGGAGCACACTTTAGCAGGTTCGGGTCTACACAGACACCGGCGTCGGTCAGGAGCGACCGACGTCGGTCAGGTGCAGTTGCAGAGGCACCGACGTCGACAGTGGGTCGGCCGGCGACGGTCACAGGCGAACAGGCAGGAACCAACGTCGGTTACCTGTGTGTCCAGAAAGCAATTTTCGAGGACAGAAGTGAGTGTTTGCATGATGGGTTTGAGTTGTAGTCTCAAGCTCGCGTCTCTATTATTAGCAATATTATTTTTAGAGCCCTTATTTAAGAGGCTTAACTGTTTGTTGTAAGTGCATGCTCAAGTTTCCTAATTCTATATGTAGGAAAGATCTTTTTAGCTTAGTAAATTGAATTGTATGAGTAGAACATTGTGAATGTTTGAAGGACAGTACAGAGTTGTATCAATCCAGGTTGTTGGAATTGATTGTACTTGAGAGAGAGAGCTCTTGAGGAATAGAGATCTAGTGAGAGATCTTGTGCATCTGAGAGAGGTGTGAAAAAAAGAAGTTTCTTCAATTGTATTCCTTTTTTAAAGAGTTTTAATACAAGTTTTCAGGGTGGTTTCTTGTATCTCTTGTTCTGTGCTATTTATCATTCTAGTTACTTATCTATCTGATTTATTTCTGCGTTTATTGCTTTCACAAGTGTAATCTTTGTTGGTTGATCCCCAACAAGTAGTATCAGAGCTCAGATTCACTAACAGGTGGTTCAGATCTGTGTAGTGTGTTTGGATTACAGGTTGCTCATAGGGGTTTCTGCAGGGATTTCTGTTTGAGTGGGAGAATCAATGGCAGAAGAAAGTAAGTTGAGAATGGAAAAGTTTAATGGCAAGAACTATCAACATTGGAGAATGCAGATAGAGGACTATCTGTATCAGAAAGATCTTTACTTACCGTTAGGTGGGATTGCAAAGAAGCCCAAGGACATGGAGGATGAAGAATGGGAAGTTCTTGACAGAAAGGCTCTGGGGTCTATAAGACTGAGTCTAGCATCCACTGTGATATCTAATTTGTCACAGGCAAAAACAACGGTAGAGTTAATGACTACGTTAGCAAATTTGTATGAAAAACCCTCAGCTTCTAATAAGGTATATCTTATGAAGCAGTTATTTAATTTGCATATGCAAGAAGGTGGATCTGTATCTAATCACCTGAATGATTTCCATGGTATTGTTAATCAATTAAGTTCAGTCAATATTGTATTTGATGATGAAATAAAGCTCTTTTAATATTATGTTCTTTGCCTGAAAGCTGGCATGGCTTGGTAATGGCAGTTTCTAATACTGCTTCTGCTTCGAATATTTTAAAAGTAGAGAATGTTGTTAGTGTTATCTTGAATGAGGAAATTCACAGGAAAAGCACAGAAGAGACATCTGGGAATGCTTTAAATCTTGGGAGCAGGGGAAGGCAAAAAGAAAGGAGCAAGAGGAGATCAAGATCTAAATCTAAGGGAAGAGGCAGATCCAAATCCAGAAATGGCAGAAGGCCACAATGGTGGAACTATGGAAAGTTGGGGCACATAAGCAGAGATTGCTGGTCAAAGCCTAAGGAGGACAATCAGCACGAAGGAAAGGAAGAGACAAAGGTTGCAGGTATTGCACAAGATGCTCTAATTTTCTCTTTGCATAATAATATAGAATCTTGGGTATTAGATTCTGGTGCATCTTTCCATGCTACCCCTAACAGAGAATATTTCAGTGACTATATCCATGGAGATTTTGGAATAATGTACTTAGGGGATGATGAGCCTTGTAAGATTATTGGCAAAGGTAAAGTGCAGCTGAAGATGCAGAATGGCAACACATGGGTGTTGAGAGATGTGATGCATGTTCCTAGTTTGAAGAGAAATTTGATTTCTGCAGGAAAGCTAGGGGATGAGGGTTGTACAGTAACTCTCACAGCAGAATCTTGGAAGGTGACCAAGGGTGCACTTGTTATGGCCAGAGGTAAGAGAGAAGGTACTCTCTATTTATGTAATTGTGTTACTAACAAATCTCCTTCTGTATTATCTAATTCAGATGTGGATGCTAAATTGTGGCACTCAAGACTTGGCCACATGAGCGAGAAGGGGATGTCAATTCTTAAGTCTAAAGGTATGCTTTCAGATTTGAAAAGTATGGATCTAGAATTTTGTGAGCATTGTGTATTTGGAAAATAGAAAAGGGTTAGTTTTCTCAAGACTGGGTCTACTAAGAAAAGGAATAAGTTGCAGCTTGTTCACATAGACGTGTAGGGACCGGCTCAGGTAGCCTCTATTAGAGGATCACGGTACTATGTTACGTTCATAGATGATGCTACAAGGAAGGTATGGATCTACTGTATTAAAAAAAAATCTGATGTTTTTGAGACTTTTAAGATTTGGAAAGCTATGGTTGAGAATGAAACAGGCAGAAGATTAAAGTGCTTGAGATCTGCCAATGGCGGTGAGTTCTGCAGTCTTAAGTTTAACTGGTATTGTTACACACATGGAATTCGTAGGCAAAGGATGGTTCCAAGGACACCTCAGCAGAATGGTATTGATGAAAGGATGAACAGAACAATCATGGAGCGTGCAAGATGTATGAGATTGCATGTTGGGTTGCCCTTAGAGTTTTGGGCAGAAGCTGTTGACACCGTAGTGTACCTGATTAACAGAGGACCCTCTATAGCACTGGATAGTGGAATTCTAGAAGAGGCATGGATAGGTAAAAAGGTAGATCTCTCATATCTCAAAGTTTTTGGTTGTGAAGCCTTTGTGCACGTAGATAAGGAAAATAGAAAGAAGCTTGATGCTAAGTCTATGAGGTGCACGTTTATTGGCTATGGCTCAGATGATTTTGGTTTCAGATTTTGGAATCTAGGAACTAACAAGGTAATTAGGAGTCGTGATGTTGTTTTCAATGAAAAAGTGATGTATAGTGATCAGATGAGGAAGCTGGATCAATCTGGGCAGAGCAATGGAGAATTGGATGAAGTGATGGTCCAAAATGAGCTTGCGGGAAAAAGAAATAATCACTTACAGAAAAACACAGAGACCGATGTCGACAGGTTAGGAGCTGGCATTGGCAGTACAGAAACTGATGTCAGTCATACAGAGACCAATGTCGGCAGGACAGGCACCGACGTCGGCCAGGAAGAACCGGCGTCGGCCAGTAACAGGTCTACAGGTGGCCGAGGTTGGTCACTGTCAGAGAATTTGGGTGGACAGCGTGTTGAGAACGAGTCTAAAACACCCATCAGGAGGCCAAAAAGGGTAAGTAAGCCTCCAATTAGATATTCTCCTTCTTTATACTATTTATTGCTAACTAATGGTGGAGAACCAGAGAGTTTTGAAGAAGATTTACAGGTGGAGTCCAAGAGTCAGTGGGAGCGTGGCATGGTTGAAGAGATGGAGTCCTTGAGAGAGAACCAAACATGGGATTTGGTTGAGTTGCCAGCTGGTAAGAGAACACTGAAGAACAGATGGACCTACAGGTTGAAGGAAGATGAGGATGGATAGATGAGATATAAGGCCAGATTGGTAGTGAAAAGATTTGCACAAAAGCCAGGTATTGACTTTGGTGAGATTTTTTTCTCCTGTTGTTAAGATGACTTCTATACGGGTTGTATTGTCTTTGGTTGCTTTTGAGGATTTGCATCTTGAGCAACTAGATGTTAAGACAACGTTTCTTCATAGAGATTTGGATGAGGAAATATACATGGAACAGCCAGAAGGATTTGAGGTCAAGGGTAAGGAGAAGTTGGTGTGCAGATTGAAGAAAAGCTTGTATGGCCTCAAGCAAGCTCCTAGGCAATGGTATTTGAAATTTGACAGGTTTATGACTGAGCATGGCTACAGTAGGTGTCAATCTGACCATTGTGTATATTTTAAGAGATTTGATAACGGTAGATATATTATTCTATTGTTGTATGTAGATGATATGCTGGTTGCAGGATCACACATGCAGGATATCTCTGAGCTTAAGGTGAAATTAGCTCAAACGTTTGCTATGAAGGATTTGGGAGCAGCTAAGAAAATCCTTGGCATGAGCATTAAGAGAGACAGGAAAAATCACAGGTTGATATTGTCTCAAGAGGATTATGTGGACAAGGTGTTGAAACGGTTCAATATGCAGGATGTTAAACCGGTAAGCACACCTTTGGCTAGACATTTTAAGTTGAGTAAAGAACAATGTCCTAATTCACATGATGAGGTAGAGTACATGAGTAAGGTTCCATATTCTTCCGCGGTAGGGAGTTTGATGTATGCAATGGTGTGTACTAGACCAGATATTGCCCAAGCAGTGGGAGTTGTAAGTAAGTATATGGCCAATCCAGGGAAGGAACACTGGAAAGCAATTCAGTGGATCCTTAGATATCTGAGAGGAACCAGCAGTAGACACTTGTGCTACGGAGGTTCATATACTTCTCTACATGGTTATGTAGATTCAGATATGGCAGGTGATTTGGATGGCAGGAGGAGCACCACAGGTTATGTTTTCACTGTAGGTGGAACGGCGGTTAGCTGGATATCTAAGTTGCAGAAGGTTGTTGCCTTGTCAACTACAGAAGCAGAGTATATTGCAGCCACAGAAGCTAGCAAGGAGATGATATGGATGACACGGTTCATGGAAGAGCTTGGAAGGGAGCATGGGAGTTGCAGATTGTATAGTGACAATCAAAGTGCAATCCATTTGGCTAAGAATTCAGCCTTTCATTCAAGAACCAAGCACATACAGCTAAGGTACCATTTCATACGGTAGGTATTGGAAGATGGTGAGTTGAAGCTGGAGAAAATCCATACAGATAGGAATCTTGCTGATATGTTAACCAAGCCGGTTACAAAAGAGAAGTTGAATATTCATTCAACTTCCATTGGTCTTCATGATTGAGTTGAAGATGGAGGAGCTAGAAGATGTTGCTGTACAGGTACTGGTGCAACTGTTTATCTCCAAGTGGGAGATTGTTAGGGTGTGGAGCTAAAAGCTTCACCAAGGAGCACACTTTAGCAGGTTCGGGTCTACACAGACACCGGCATCGGTCAGGAGCGACCGACGTCGGTCAGGTGCAGTTGCAGAGGCACCGACGTCGGCAGTGGGTCGGCCGGCGACGGTCACAGGCGAACAGACAGGAATCGACGTCGGTTACCTGTGTGTCCAGAAAGCAATTTCTGAGGACAGAAGCGAGTGTTTGCATGATGAGTTTGAGTTGTAGTCTCAAGCTCACGTCTCTATTATTAGAAATATTATTTTTAGAGTCCTTGTTCAAGAGGCTTAACTGTTTGTTGTAAGTGCATGCTCAAGTTTCCTAATTCTATATGTAGGAAAGATCTTCTTAGCTTAGTAAGTTGAATTGTATGAGTAGAACATTGTGAATGTTTGAAGGACAGTACAGAGTTGTATCAATCTAGGTTGTTGGAATTGATTGTACTTGAGAGAGAGAGAGCTCTTGAGGAATAGAGATCTAGTGAGAGATCTTGTGCATCTGAGAGAGGTGTGGAAGAAAGAAGTTTCTTCAATTGTATTCCTTTTGTAAAGAGTTTTAATACAAGTTTTCAGGGTGGTTTCTTGTATCTCTTGTTCTGTGCTATTTATCATTCTAGTTACTTATCTATCTGATTTATTTCCGCGTTTATTGCTTTCACAAGTGTAATCTTTGTTGGTTGATCCCCAACAAGTTGAATCAAGAAACAAGAACCTGGCGACCATCATCAAGAAGCTGGTGGATGACAACCAACAAACATGGAGTAAAGCATTGGTTGATGCTTTATGGGTAGACAGAATTACACCCAAGAGGGCAATAGGTATGTCACCTTTCCAACTTTTGTATGGTCTCAATGCAGACATACCAATCACCCTAGAATTGCCAGCATTAAAATTGGCAAAGGTGGTCGAAGATCAGACCTATGAAAGCTCCATCGATAAGAGGATCATGTGCTTAATTGAGATGGATGAGCAATGAACTATGGTGGTGGACTAAATTGTTGCGCATCAAAGTCTGGTGAAGAAGCTCTTCGACCAGAAAGCAAAAACCCATGATTTCCAGATTGGAGATCAAGTCCTATTATGGGACAAAAGAAGAGAACCAAAGGGAATGCATGGAAAGTTTGATTCCCTATGGAGAGGCCCATTTACTATCCATCATCTCAATAGTGAAAATAATTTCTTATTGAAGTATCAATATGGCACACCCTTTTCTCTGCCTCGCAATGGGCAGCATCTGAAGCACTTCAATTCTTGAAGTATCAGATAAGATCATCTATACATATGTATATTTGTATAGTCTTTAGTTCTATTTTGTGTTTTTCATTTTCATTTTTGGCAACTTTATTTTTTGGGTTACATGACTCTATATCCCAATGGCATACTAAAATGCACTAGAGATTCTGGTTTCTACTCCCCTCAATAGTTTCAAAATTTTGATGCAGGAGCATCTGCAATGGCTACCTGAAGACAAGTCATGTTTAATTTCGAATTTCAAAGTATTGTATTTTCCCTCCACATGAGGAGTAATTGTAAATAAAATAAATATAAAAATTAAAAGTAAAAGTAAAAAGATAAAAAGGTAAATGTGGAGCTATTGAGGAAATGAGGGGAATGGTTGAAAGATTTCAACCGTAAGATAAATCTTCCCAATACAGAATGTGCTGGTAAAATTTAAAACTATTTCTTGTTTTAATCCTCAGCCCAAATTGGGCGCAGAGGTTAGAGAAAAGATTTTTGGTTTATTAAAAGCAAAAGAATAGTCATTAAGAGAGAGAGAGGGAAGAGTAGTACGCAGAGGAGAGAAAGGAAGGACAGGAAAAATGTCTATCATTCAAGAGAAGTGGCTGTAAGGAGAGGAAGAAAGAAGGATGTAGAGAGAACAGAGGCACATTGGAAAGGAAGGAGGGAGGCATAGAAAAAAAGTCTGTAAAAAAAAGAAAAGGTCTGTAACAACACAGATACATACCAGATGTCTATTCGCTGGTAAGTTGCTTTGAAGATGGTTTTCTGATTGGAAGCTGTAGTAATCTAAAACAGAATTTTGAGCTTTGGTTTCAAGTTCATTTTCCTCAAATGAAACCTTTGAACATTTATCCGTTCTATCATTTATTTTCTTTGTAAGTTGAATTGAACGTTGGAAATGAAGAACTGGTTGAAATATAGTTTCTCTGTGGTGGTAAACCACATTCTTCAATTATGAAGCAACGAATGGTAGCTGAGCGTGCTTTGTTTCTGTGGAGTTGCATTAAACTTAATACCGTGCGTCTATATATGTTGAATATGTTTTAATTTTACCAAAGCTTTGTGCCCACCTTGGAGTTTGTGTACTTTCATCTCAGATGTTGCACTGCAAACAGACAATAGTAAATTAGCATGTCATGGACTGGAATTCCTTGCTCGATGGATTGCTCGGGGAAGGGCTGCTCGGCCGCCAATTCGTCTTTCAGTGGATGAAGGCTTGATAATTAGAACAGCTGCTAGGACTTGTAGTGCCGTCCTTTTAAAGGCAGCTTGGGAGATACTAATGCGGTCTTTACAACAGAAGAGGCCACCATGTGCTGAATCATACCTTTCCAAAAAAAAGAAAAAAGAAAAAAAAAAAAACACACGGACTGAGTAAAACAACGTATAACTGTTTGTAATTCCGTGATATGTCAGATCCGAACTTGGTTTGCACGATGAATAGCATGTGATTATAAAGGACGTATAAGAAATCTGTATACACAGCAAACAAATCCCAAATGCCCACTTTTGAAAATTAAGAATGTACGCGCTTTTCATATGTTGTGCTCCAATTTGAAATCCCGTCCATTGATTTTCGCAGGTAGTAACAGATTCGATTCTCATCGTCTCCATCTTCTGGCCGGAAGCAGGGGAGAAGTAAAGAAGCGAAGGATAAGGTGCTTGCTATAGCGATAAGTGGTAGGCACAGTCATATGGACGCCATGGAACATGGAGCCATTTTATTCTATAGATCTATAGACCGTGTAGGTCTGCAATAATGTCATGATGAGAGTCTTCAAAGCTTAAACTATTCTGGCGAAGCAAGAAAAGATGGACAGCGATGCTGTTGAACCTGCAATTTTAGTATGTAAAGAAGCATAGTTTATAAGATTGTAATTTAGCCAAGAAAGAGACAGCAAAAGGAGGCTTAGAAATCCTTGGGTAAGGTGGAGGAGCTAAGGTAAACATTTGCAAGGGCAAAGAGACCAGGTGACATTTTGCAATTGAGAATAATTTGTTAAAACATATATTTAGTCCTGTATGCAGTGATCCGTTTGCACCATTTGGTATCAGAGCCTGAAGCTCTTGGGATTTACTAATTTGTTGCTACAGAATTTGGTATAGTTGCATTTGTGAATGATGTTGCAGTTGTGAAGGATTTGGCAAAGAGATCAACAGGGACAGCACTAAATGACTCTGCTGGAGAAAAGGTATGAGAAGTCTATGTTATTTGATTTGAGTTTATTTTGTTTAAGAAGCAACAGGTGAAGAGAAAGGCAGCCAAGCCATTGAGGTTTAAGAAGAGAAGAAGCCTAGGAAGGCTTAGTGAAGATCCAAGAGGAAGCTTGGACTGTTTACCAAAAGACTAAGGTGAAACAGACTTAGGTGAGGTAAAGGATGAAATTTTGAGAAGAGTAATAAAGGGACTGCATAGAAGAAGAAGATCCAAAGCAAGGTAAGCTTGGATTTGTAATTTGTGTCTATTGAAGAATTGTCTAAAGAGTTGCTGCAGGATTGAGAAGAAGATCAAAAGACTAGGATGCAAAAGGCCTAGGTGAGATCACGTGGATTGTCAAAAGACCAGTCAAGGAGAAAAGGCTTGGGTGAGACAAGGGATCAAAAGACCAAGGTGGAAAAGACTTGGGTGAAGATCTCAGAGATGGAAGCATTGTTGAAGGCACTACAGAGCAGCAAGGCATATGAGGGCAGCAAGAGGAAAGCAAGCATCAAAGGTATGACTAGTGTTGATTTTGATAGAGAAATTGCTAGTTTGAAGAAAGAATTAGCTAAGGTTAAGGATGAGTATGAATCTTGGATGCAGCTGAATAGACAAACATCGATATGGCCAACGAAGAAGAGGGTAAAGTGGCCAATAGTTCTCCTAATGAAGAGGAGAAGGAGGCAAATGAAGATTGCCATGAAGAGAGAAGCCCATAGAGGCTTGAAGAAGATAAGAAGGTTGCCAAGTGAGCAGCAAGAGGAAGAAGTTGAGAAGAAGGTTCTCATTGAGGAGAACAAGAGAGAAGAGAGAAAAGAGGAAGTGCCAGGAAGAGCACTTGGAAAGATGAGAGTGTCCATTAAGAGGATACTCATGGAGACATTATGGTCTCTTATTTTTGTATTTAATGCTATTTTTGAGTGGGTAAGTGCAGGTATGAGCAGCCTTGTAAAGGTCAAGAGAATGGCCTTGGAGAATGAAGAAATTGGTGCAGGAGAAGACACCAAATGCATAAGTGAATATGCAGGAGAGAGAAGTGAGTTTGCTGTTGATAAGGGAGATGAAGATGAATTCCAAGATGCCATTGAATGCCAAGAAGAAGAAAGAGGACAGCCAAGCACAAAGGAAGAGAAAGATTGCTCCGTGGAACAAGCTATCAAGGAGGTAAATGAAGTGTTAAGTGCTGATTTTGATTGTTATAGTGAGCATGAAGATATTAATGCACAGGTTAGAAGAGGCAAGAGGAAGATGAAATCCTCACACAAAGCAATCAATCATGGATATGTGATGCCTAAGTGGATGGTGAAACACACAAGCAAGCAACAAGTAAGCAAGCAGGCAAGTTTACCTTATAAAATTGATTTTTCTCATATTCCTAATATGAATGTAGATGTGCAAGAAAATAAAAGAACAAATAAGATTGGTTTTTCAGTATTGTCACAAGAGCATGGTTACAAAGTGCCAAAATGGCTCAAGGGATCAGCAAATGATAAGAAGGAGAATCTAATGTGGGTGCCTAAGAAGGCAAAGAATGAAGATGTGAGTGTTGAAGCAGCAACACAAAGAAATCAATGGGAAAAGGTAAAGGATGACACAAGTACTTGGCAAGGTAATGATGTTTTTGAATCATTTAATAATCTTTTTATGGAAAATGAGGAATGGAAAGTGGCTGTAAAGACTAATGTACAGCAAAGAGAGACTTCTAAAGGGATGGATGGTAAGCAAAGGAAAGAATATGCAGCAGAACAGACAAGATGGCTTCAAGCAGAGATTGAAGAAAGCAAGGAGACAGAAGGTATGAATACTGCAATTGTTTTTGATGAATATACTGATGTTGATGACGAAGTTGATTTGTATGAAGAAACTATAAAATGGATAAATGTAATGATAGAGGATGAAAGACAATCTAGTCCTAAATCTGATATAGGACATGAAGATTTGAATGAGTTTGTGTTGAGTGATGAAATGAAGAGTAAGGCTAGTAAGGAACAAGCAATCCTTCATGTTGATAAGCCCAAGTTTGATGAAGATTGTGAGATGGATGAAATCTGCCTAAAGGTAGAGTTGAGAATGATAGAGGAGCTGTTTGGTAATTCAAGAGAGTTGTGTGAAGGTACAAACTATGGTGAAGGCAGCATTGGGAAGAGTGGAACAAGACAAGAGCAAAGGAATGAGACCGAGGCAGTTGTGATCAAGAAACAAGAACAGAAATGTGAAGGCAGCCAAGAGGCTTCATGGCCTCAATGTTTTTCTACTAAGGTGGCTTTTGATGTTTTGAATGCAGGTATGGAAGATGATAACTTTGGAGACACATATGAAAATGAAGCATGGAGTTGGGAGATTGCAGCTGAGAAGGAGATGAGGAGAAGAACATACCAGAAGAGGAAGAATAGCAAGATGAAAGGTAAAGACCAGCAAAGACAAATTCAAGCATTATCATTGACAAGAAAACCTTGGGATCCAGGTATAGAATGAAGGCTAAGGCATGGAGGCAGCAGTTCATTTCAACCAAGGTTCAAATTGTTTCTAGAGGGAGAGTATGATGCAGGAGCATCTGCAATGGCTACCTGAAGACAAGTCATGTTTAATTTCGAATTTCAAAGTATTGTATTTTCCCTCCACATGAGGAGTAATTGTAAATAAAATAAATATAAAAAGTAAAAGTAAAAGTAAAAAGATAAAAAGGTAAATGTGGAGCTATTGAGGAAATGAGGGGAATGGTTGAAAGATTTCAACCGTAAGATAAATCTTCCCAATACAGAATGTGCTGGTAAAATTTAAAACTATTTCTTGTTTTAATCCTCAGCCCAAATTGGGCGCAGAGGTTAGAGAAAAGATTTTTGGTTTATTAAAAGCAAAAGAATAGTCATTAAGAGAGAGAGAGGGAAGAGTAGTACGCAGAGGAGAGAAAGGAAGGACAGGAAAAATGTCTATCATTCAAGAGAAGTGGCTGTAAGGAGAGGAAGAAAGAAGGATGTAGAGAGAACAGAGGCACATTGGAAAGGAAGGAGGGAGGCGTAGAAAAAAAGTCTGTAAAAAAAGAAAAGGTCTGTAACAACACAGATACATACCAGATGTCTATTCGCTGGTAAGTTGCTTTGAAGATGGTTTTCTGATTGGAAGCTGTAGTAATCTAAAACAGAATTTTGAGCTTTGGTTTCAAGTTCATTTTCCTCAAATGAAACCTTTGAACATTTATCCGTTCTATCATTTATTTTCTTTGTAAGTTGAATTGAACGTTGGAAATGAAGAACTGGTTGAAATATAGTTTCTCTGTGGTGGTAAACCACATTCTTCAATTATGAAGCAACGAATGGTAGCTGAGCGTGCTTTGTTTCTGTGGAGTTGCATTAAACTTAATACCGTGCGTCTATATATGTTGAATATGTTTTAATTTTACCAAAGCTTTGTGCCCACCTTGGAGTTTGTGTACTTTCATCTCAGATGTTGCACTGCAAACAGACAATAGTAAATTAGCATGTCATGGACTGGAATTCCTTGCTCCATGGATTGCTCGGGGAAGGGCTGCTCGGCCGCCAGTTCGTCTTTCAGTGGATGAAGGCTTGATAATTAGAACAGCTGCCAGGACTTGTAGTGCCGTCCTTTTAAAGGCAGCTTGGGAGATACTAATGCGGTCTTTACAACAGAAGAGGCCACCATGTGCTGAATCATACCTTTCCAAAAAAAAGAAAAAAGAAAAAAAAAAAAACACACGGACTGAGTAAAACAACGTATAACTGTTTGTAATTCCGTGATATGTCAGATCCAAACTTGGTTTGCACGATGAATAGCATGTGATTATAAAGGACGTATAAGAAATCTGTATACACAGCAAACAAATCCCAAATGCCCACTTTTGAAAATTAAGAATGTACGCGCTTTTCATATGTTGTGCTCCAATTCGAAATCCCGTCCATTGATTTTCGCAGGTAGTAACAGATTCGATTCTCATCGTCTCCATCTTCTGGCCGGAAGCAGGGGAGAAGTAAAGAAGCGAAGGATAAGGTGCTTGCTATAGCGATAAGTGGTAGGCACAGTCATATGGACGCCATGGAACATGGAGCCATTTTATTCTATAGATCTATAGACCGTGTAGGTCTGCAATAATGTCATGATGAGAGTCTTCAAAGCTTAAACTATTCTGGCGAAGCAAGAAAAGATGGACAGCGATGCTGTTGAACCTGCAATTTTAGTATGTAAAGAAGCATAGTTTATAAGATTGTAATTTAGCCAAGAAAGAGACAGCAAAAGGAGGCTTAGAAATCCTTGGGTAAGGTGGA
The DNA here is from genome assembly GCA_037957365.1 of Torreya grandis. NCBI lineage: Eukaryota > Viridiplantae > Streptophyta > Pinopsida > Cupressales > Taxaceae > Torreya > Torreya grandis. The sequence continues at coordinate 1,134,615 of JARHVA010000153.1, forward strand.
GGAGCTAAGGTAAACATTTGCAAGGGCAAAGAGACCAGGTGACATTTTGCAATTGAGAATAATTTGTTAAAACATATATTTAGTCCTGTATGCAGTGATCCGTTAGCACCATTTGGTATCAGAGCCTGAAGCTCTTGGGATTTACTAATTTGTTGCTACAGAATTTGGTATAGTTGCATTTGTGAATGATGTTGCAGTTGTGAAGGATTTGGCAAAGAGATCAACAGGGACAGCACTAAATGACTCTGCTGGAGAAAAGGTATGAGAAGTCTATGTTATTTGATTTGAGTTTATTTTGTTTAAGAAGCAACAGGTGAAGAGAAAGGCAGCCAAGCCATTGAGGTTTAAGAAGAGAAGAAGCCTAGGAAGGCTTAGTGAAGATCCAAGAGGAAGCTTGGACTGTTTACCAAAAGACTAAGGTGAAACAGACTTAGGTGAGGTAAAGGATGAAATTTTGAGAAGAGTAATAAAGGGACTGCATATAAGAAGAAGATCCAAAGCAAGGTAAGCTTGGATTTGTAATTTGTGTCTATTGAAGAATTGTCTAAAGAGTTGCTGCAGGATTGAGAAGAAGATCAAAAGACTAGGATGCAAAAGGCCTAGGTGAGATCACGTGGATTGTCAAAAGACCAGTCAAGGAGAAAAGGCTTGGGTGAGACAAGGGATCAAAAGACCAAGGTGGAAAAGACTTGGGTGAAGATCTCAGAGATGGAAGCATTGTTGAAGGCACTACAGAGCAGCAAGGCATATGAGGGCAGCAAGAGGAAAGCAAGCATCAAAGGTATGACTAGTGTTGATTTTGATAGAGAAATTGCTAGTTTGAAGAAAGAATTAGCTAAGGTTAAGGATGAGTATGAATCTTGGATGCAGCTGAATAGACAAACATCGATATGGCCAACGAAGAAGAGGGTAAAGTGGCCAATAGTTCTCCTAATGAAGAGGAGAAGGAGGCAAATGAAGATTTCCATGAAGAGAGAAGCCCATAGAGGCTTGAAGAAGATAAGAAGGTTGCCAAGTGAGCAGCAAGAGGAAGAAGTTGAGAAGAAGGTTCTCATTGAGGAGAACAAGAGAGAAGAGAGAAAAGAGGAAGTGCCAGGAAGAGCACTTGGAAAGATGAGAGTGTCCATTAAGAGGATACTCATGGAGACATTATGGTCTCTTATTTTTGTATTTAATGCTATTTTTGAGTGGGTAAGTGCAGGTATGAGCAGCCTTGTAAAGGTCAAGAGAATGGCCTTGGAGAATGAAGAAATTGGTGCAGGAGAAGACACCAAATGCATAAGTGAATATGCAGGAGAGAGAAGTGAGTTTGCTGTTGATAAGGGAGATGAAGATGAATTCCAAGATGCCATTGAATGCCAAGAAGAAGAAAGAGGACAGCCAAGCACAAAGGAAGAGAAAGATTGCTCCGTGGAACAAGCTATCAAGGAGGTAAATGAAGTGTTAAGTGCTGATTTTGATTGTTATAGTGAGCATGAAGATATTAATGCACAGGTTAGAAGAGGCAAGAGGAAGATGAAATCCTCACACAAAGCAATCAATCATGGATATGTGATGCCTAAGTGGATGGTGAAACACACAAGCAAGCAACAAGTAAGCAAGCAGGCAAGTTTACCTTATAAAATTGATTTTTCTCATATTCCTAATATGAATGTAGATGTGCAAGAAAATAAAAGAACAAATAAGATTGGTTTTTCAGTATTGTCACAAGAGCATGGTTACAAAGTGCCAAAATGGCTCAAGGGATCAGCAAATGATAAGAAGGAGAATCTAATGTGGGTGCCTAAGAAGGCAAAGAATGAAGATGTGAGTGTTGAAGCAGCAACACAAAGAAATCAATGGGAAAAGGTAAAGGATGACACAAGTACTTGGCAAGGTAATGATGTTTTTGAATCATTTAATAATCTTTTTATGGAAAATGAGGAATGGAAAGTGGCTGTAAAGACTAATGTACAGCAAAGAGAGACTTCTAAAGGGATGGATGGTAAGCAAAGGAAAGAATATGCAGCAGAACAGACAAGATGGCTTCAAGCAGAGATTGAAGAAAGCAAGGAGACAGAAGGTATGAATACTGCAATTGTTTTTGATGAATATACTGATGTTGATGACGAAGTTGATTTGTATGAAGAAACTATAAAATGGATAAATGTAATGATAGAGGATGAAAGACAATCTAGTCCTAAATCTGATATAGGACATGAAGATTTGAATGAGTTTGTGTTGAGTGATGAAATGAAGAGTAAGGCTAGTAAGGAACAAGCAATCCTTCATGTTGATAAGCCCAAGTTTGATGAAGATTGTGAGATGGATGAAATCTGCCTAAAGGTAGAGTTGAGAATGATAGAGGAGCTGTTTGGTAATTCAAGAGAGTTGTGTGAAGGTACAAACTATGGTGAAGGCAGCATTGGGAAGAGTGGAACAAGACAAGAGCAAAGGAATGAGACCGAGGCAGTTGTGATCAAGAAACAAGAACAGAAATGTGAAGGCAGCCAAGAGGCTTCATGGCCTCAATGTTTTTCTACTAAGGTGGCTTTTGATGTTTTGAATGCAGGTATGGAAGATGATAACTTTGGAGACACATATGAAAATGAAGCATGGAGTTGGGAGATTGCAGCTGAGAAGGAGATGAGGAGAAGAACATACCAGAAGAGGAAGAATAGCAAGATGAAAGGTAAAGACCAGCAAAGACAAATTCAAGCATTATCATTGACAAGAAAACCTTGGGATCCAGGTATAGAATGAAGGCTAAGGCATGGAGGCAGCAGTTCATTTCAACCAAGGTTCAAATTGTTTCTAGAGGGAGAGTATGATGCAGGAGCATCTGCAATGGCTACCTGAAGACAAGTCATGTTTAATTTCGAATTTCAAAGTATTGTATTTTCCCTCCACATGAGGAGTAATTGTAAATAAAATAAATATAAAAAGTAAAAGTAAAAGTAAAAAGATAAAAAGGTAAATGTGGAGCTATTGAGGAAATGAGGGGAATGGTTGAAAGATTTCAACCGTAAGATAAATCTTCCCAATACAGAATGTGCTGGTAAAATTTAAAACTATTTCTTGTTTTAATCCTCAGCCCAAATTGGGCGCAGAGGTTAGAGAAAAGATTTTTGGTTTATTAAAAGCAAAAGAATAGTCATTAAGAGAGAGAGAGGGAAGAGTAGTACGCAGAGGAGAGAAAGGAAGGACAGGAAAAATGTCTATCATTCAAGAGAAGTGGCTGTAAGGAGAGGAAGAAAGAAGGATGTAGAGAGAACAGAGGCACATTGGAAAGGAAGGAGGGAGGCGTAGAAAAAAAGTCTGTAAAAAAAGAAAAGGTCTGTAACAACACAGATACATACCAGATGTCTATTCGCTGGTAAGTTGCTTTGAAGATGGTTTTCTGATTGGAAGCTGTAGTAATCTAAAACAGAATTTTGAGCTTTGGTTTCAAGTTCATTTTCCTCAAATGAAACCTTTGAACATTTATCCGTTCTATCATTTATTTTCTTTGTAAGTTGAATTGAACGTTGGAAATGAAGAACTGGTTGAAATATAGTTTCTCTGTGGTGGTAAACCACATTCTTCAATTATGAAGCAACGAATGGTAGCTGAGCGTGCTTTGTTTCTGTGGAGTTGCATTAAACTTAATACCGTGCGTCTATATATGTTGAATATGTTTTAATTTTACCAAAGCTTTGTGCCCACCTTGGAGTTTGTGTACTTTCATCTCAGATGTTGCACTGCAAACAGACAATAGTAAATTAGCATGTCATGGACTGGAATTCCTTGCTCCATGGATTGCTCGGGGAAGGGCTGCTCGGCCGCCAGTTCGTCTTTCAGTGGATGAAGGCTTGATAATTAGAACAGCTGCCAGGACTTGTAGTGCCGTCCTTTTAAAGGCAGCTTGGGAGATACTAATGCGGTCTTTACAACAGAAGAGGCCACCATGTGCTGAATCATACCTTTCCAAAAAAAAGAAAAAAGAAAAAAAAAAAAACACACGGACTGAGTAAAACAACGTATAACTGTTTGTAATTCCGTGATATGTCAGATCCAAACTTGGTTTGCACGATGAATAGCATGTGATTATAAAGGACGTATAAGAAATCTGTATACACAGCAAACAAATCCCAAATGCCCACTTTTGAAAATTAAGAATGTACGCGCTTTTCATATGTTGTGCTCCAATTCGAAATCCCGTCCATTGATTTTCGCAGGTAGTAACAGATTCGATTCTCATCGTCTCCATCTTCTGGCCGGAAGCAGGGGAGAAGTAAAGAAGCGAAGGATAAGGTGCTTGCTATAGCGATAAGTGGTAGGCACAGTCATATGGACGCCATGGAACATGGAGCCATTTTATTCTATAGATCTATAGACCGTGTAGGTCTGCAATAATGTCATGATGAGAGTCTTCAAAGCTTAAACTATTCTGGCGAAGCAAGAAAAGATGGACAGAGATGCTGTTGAACCTGCAATTTTAGTATGTAAAGAAGCATAGTTTATAAGATTGTAATTTAGCCAAGAAAGAGACAGCAAAAGGAGGCTTAGAAATCCTTGGGTAAGGTGGAGGAGCTAAGGTAAACATTTGCAAGGGCAAAGAGACCAGGTGACATTTTGCAATTGAGAATAATTTGTTAAAACATATATTTAGTCCTGTATGCAGTGATCCGTTTGCACCAAATTTCAACTGAAGGAAGTTCCCCAACCGGAGCTAACTGTTGTTCCCAAAATCTGTCACCCATTTTTGGGACAACATATGAATTATTTTGGTCCTGCAGGCCAAAATTCTCTCTTCCCTTCTTAAAAAATTGTTATGAGCATTCAAATTCTTCATTATTTAAGATTTTTTAGCTAAGGGACTAGTAGGTTCAATAAGTTCAACGACTTCAACAGGTGAGCTCTCACAAAGAAACAAGTTCCCAATACTTAGGTAATTTCAAGGTTGGTTCAACATCGAGGTTCAACCAAAAGGTCCATCAGTAAGCTTCAAATAAAGGATTGAACCATTTAACCATTGAACCCCACTTCTAACAAGTTCAAAGGTTCAATGAAGTTGGTAGACTTAAAGAGTTAAGCGCTTCAGCAAAAGTTTAAAGTTCAACCGCTTCGGCAGTTCAATGGCTTCAAAGGACCTAGAGAAAAGAAGAAAGATTGAACCCAATGAACTGTTGAACCTTGAACCAAATTAGTTCAAAGGTTCATGGTTCAATGAGTTCAATCAAAGTTCGAAGAGTTGTTACAATCAGTTGGTTCAAATGAATGGTTCAAACGGTCAATTGAATGAGCGAAACATAATATTGAACCATTAAACTGTTGAACTGTTGAACCATTGTTGGTTTAATCGGTCGGTTCAATCGAAAGGTTCAAAGGAGTCCCCCAAAGCCCGAAGGGCAAGTTCCCTTGCAGAGGGCAGTGAACAAAAGGGATCAAAAAGGATATCCTTCAGAAAGATTTTCTGCAGCAAATTTTACAAGGGAAATCCTTCGCACAAAATATCTGAAGGAATTCCTTTAGACATTTTGTCTAAAGGAATGATCAAAGGCCTGATGGAAAGAGGCTAAGGCAAAGGAAAGATTTCCTTCAGACAAAATGTCTAAAGGAATTCCTTCAAATATTTTGTTTGAAGGATTTGAAGAAGGCCACCCGAAGGACCCCGAAGGGTAGTTACCCTTACAGGGGGCTCTCGGCGTCTAGGGAATGGACCTTTCTCAAGGCCCGAAGGGACACCTTCCCTTCAAGAGACTCTAGAGACATAAAGCCAAAGGAATTTCAAAGCTTGAGAGACTTAGAGAAAATAAAGGCTTCTAAGAAAGATGATGAACCGTTGAACCTTGAACCAAAATGGTTCAAAGGTTCAATGGGTTCAAGAGTTCAAAAAAAGCTCTAAACAAAGGAAAGAAGTGGAAGATTCCAGAGACCAGTTCAAAGAGATGGTTCAACTGAAGAGCAAAGAAGGGATTGAACCAAAAAAGTGAATGAACCAAAGAAGTAATGGAACCAAGAAGCTGAGGAGGCTGCCCGAACCATTGAACCAGTGAACCAACGAACTTTCAAAGGTTCAAAGGTTCATGGTTCAAGTTGGTTCAAGTGACCAAGTAACTAGTGACGTCCCCACAGATGTCAAATTCAAGGTGATGAAATATCTGTTAGTTTTTAAATGTGGCACAGAACCTGAAGAACAAACTAAGCGACCAACTGAAGAGATAGCCCGAGAGCTCAAATTGCAACGGTAAAGAGGGAAAGACTAGAAATATATGCATAGGAGTTATTTCCAGTAGGTGTAACAATCCACAAAGTAGACATCTGAGCTCACCAATATTAAAAGGCACAGCCTATTTTTTTCCCTTGGAATAAAAGTGAGGGGACAACTGCATACATATTGGGAGAAAGATCAGATGACCCAGGGTGAGGAGAAGATATTTTGAGATGAATTGACACGCCACAGTTAAGGGAGATGACCTATTCTTGTATGACCCCTTGAAAAAATTGAAAATGCATTCAAGGCATTGAATGCAGCATGGGCCATTCCATGAAACAAAGTGCCAAGTCTTCCTTGGCTGCTATATATTGTAATCTATTATTTTATGAAAGGGAGATCTTTTTGATATAGAATTAAAACTCTGCCAAAATTGAGAGGCGATTACTGAGACTTTGAGCTTAGTTTGTTAATCATATTTCTTTATTTGAATGAGAAATCAGGTTACTTTTAGATTTTTTGATGTAATAGCTTGTGTCATTTAGGAGATTGTTCTTATGTATGTTTCCTAAATGTGTTCTTGTCCATTTTAATGAAATAAGTAGAACTAGTGGAAGTAATCAAGAAGGTGTCTTGAATCCAATTGTGGGAAGACTTTGTCCTACCACAATTGCCTTTAGTGTGTTTGCCTATTTTTTATTTATGTGTAAAGGACCTTGGGATGACTTTGTGCCCTCGTTGTCTTTCGTATTTTACTCTTGGGAAGTTGGGGTGGAGACTTTGTGCTACACCTCATTCTGCTGGTTACTGCACCCTGTTACCAGTTACTTGTTACCTATCAGAAAGAACTCCTATTGTTTGTTGCAAGACCACTTCTGAAAGAAGAGAAGTGCCTTCAGTGTTTTCACCTATATTTCTCCTTTGTTTGTGAACATCATCTCTGAAAGAAGAGAGATGGATGGTGTTGTTCTACCCTTGAGTGTTATTTTCAATATATATATAGCTTCTCATAGTTATAGGAAACCTTCCCTTGATAAGAGGAGAGATTTGTCCCCTTTTGATGTGGTAAACCTACACACTTGGTTGACCAATCTCCTTATGCTGTGGTTGAAACTACCTATTTTGTTCATTAGTTAGCTGGTGACAAAATATTCACCCAACACCTTCCTATCATGGTTGACCATGTTACACACCAAACACTCATACATGTGGTCAACTTTGAATTACCTTATAACATCATTTTTGGATGTCCATGGGATCCTTGAGATGTAGGTTGTGTTGTCCACTCTTCACCAATGTATGAAATTTACCGACTCAAGGATGGAAGTCACCATTCTCAATTACTCATAATTCATTTGCAACTATCAATCACTAGATGGGATTGATCATGATGCTCTATATTATCCTAGCATCAAAAGTGACCCTTATGTTGATCCCAAGTTTAGTAAATATATTCATCTCGATGGCATTCCATCTACTTTGTCAAATCTTCTTGCACCCTCTCACATCAAGATCATCTACAAAGGATGTAGAGAGTATGACTACCACACATTCAATGTTGGTGATTTCCCTTCATTACCCCATATCAATGGGTGTCCTACCATGAAGGAAGATAATTTGAGTTCTCACCATTTTGACCAACCTCATTTACAAAATCAAGAATCATATCAAATCATTAGTTTGAATAGTCAGATGACTCATGGTTATCAAAAGAAGGATTTGCATCATGTTTTAAGAATATAGAATACCATAAGGTAAATCAAATGTATAAATACATAAATTACGAAGGAAAATTACTTGGTAGTCATTATCAAGGCATTTTGGATCCTATCATTGTCAAGAAACATCAATTATATCATGGCTTAGGGTACAAATCATCAGATGAGGATCAATATGATGATCTTTATGACACCTCATTAGATTCATGAGAATCATCACTTGACGAAGATGTTAAAATAATCTATATTCATAGCATCTATGAGGACTTGGATGATACCAATATTTTTGCATATGTCTCCATTTGTTTAATTTATTTAGATATTAGTCAATGGAAGGACATATTTATTGATTTGTTTCAACAAGGCAATGCCATTACAAACATTATGGGACTTCAAAAGGATCTCTTAGGTAATGTCTATCAATATGAATTTATTCTACATCTATATGTTTATCCTATAATGAACCTTAGTGACCCTTTTATGAATTTTGAGGATGCTTTTTCAAACATTAGACCTGTGACTTCTAGTACCCTCTATGAGGATCATGTTACATATTCTCCACTCATTGATATCACCAATCCATCCCCTTCATCCTCATCCATCATCGATCCTTTCTTTCCCATTAAAATTCACTCAATCACACTCCTTAACAAGGACAAATAGGAGCATGCATTTTTGTACCCTTTTCAAAGCAATATATCATATGTCAAATCTAATAAGATCCATGATAATAGTCAAATAAGAAAACAAAATAGGAAAGACAACTTTGATCCATTAGTAATTCAAAGTTAAAATTACTCAAATAATCATCCTAAATAAAGTTCATTATGAGATAATAGTCACATTCCTTTGGAGAAACCTTTTTTAAGGCACTAAGGGCAGTCGAGATCCAATCTAACTAACAAGCCAAGAAGACTCCAAAATTAATATTAATATCACTGATAATATTTCAATTACTCAGATCAAAGAGGATAAAAGTTTAAAAATCTTGGATCCATTAATAGCTCGTGTCGTATGGCACAAATCAATAATAACATATTAAGCATCTCTGATGATGTGTACAACTACTAATCTCAATCTTTAGTCACCCATTATGCTTTTACATTCCATACCATCTCCTAAAATCCACATCTCGCCGAGCAACATTATTCCTCATAAAGGCTACAAATAGACCTTAGTAGAAAAGTCCAAGAAAATCAAAATTGTCAATAAAGGAAACTATGGTTCTCTAGGATTATCTTCACTAAGTAATCAACATTAAAATCTCACACATTCTCAACATGATGAAATGACATCAAATTCTCATCCTTGTACATTATTTTACATAGTATTATTCTGGAAAAAAATCATTCAATGGCGAAATTTTTTGCTCTAGCACCTTGGATAAGCATGATGATGAAAAATTATCTCCAAAATCACTCGTGATATGCCTTCATCTATAATCACCTCAATAAATTGGGTTAAACCTATCCATTCCTATCACCCCATCATTTTACAACCTTTTCCACCTTCCCCTTTCCCTTGATCTTGGATTCATATATGCGACAATACTTTAGGGAAGAATATGCAGTATGATGGTGACTATTTGGCATAAAAGAATTCAACAAGTCAAATTAGGGTAGGATAAGAATACCCTTGGAGAGTTATCCATTGCTTTATTTCCTTCCCCCCATCACTCGTCTCTCATCTCCACATTACATAATTACTTGTCAAGTCCTCTCATCTTGGTCACTAAATATGGATTTTATTTTTATGCCCAATTGTCCACACACACACACACACACACACACACAGATATATATATATATATATATATATATATATATATATATATATATATATATATATATATATATATATATATATATATATATATATATATATATATATATATATATATATATATATATATATCCCTAAGCTTTTCCCTTACACTTCTACCACCTTGTGTCATGATCATTATTCCCCTCTCTATAATCCTATCTTACATCTCTTGTCACTTTTCAACATGTCATTATTGTGCTTCCAATATAACTCAAGGGGCAAAGAAATAATAAAGATGCACAACATCTTGATTTTCTCACCCTATTCCTATTTAAGTGTTATAGACTTCATCAAGAAATAACATTTTCATCATGATTGTACATATTTGTGTGTTATATGAACTTTTTGAATGTTTTTGTGATTGTGTTTTTATCTTAGTTATGTCTCTTCATGTTAAGTCATTTTTGATCTTGTATTTTATCTTTGTCTTGTCTTTTTATCTCTTATTTTATCATTTTTGCACTGGCATGATGTCATGATGTTACCTTGGTAATATTAATACCATTGACACATCAAGCAAAATGTCATTTGGACATTTTGTATTTTATTTTTTATTCCATTATTTTATGCACTTTGGAAAAATGTCATCATCATTATATATATATATATCTATATATATATATATATATATATATATATATATATATATATATATATATATATATATCATGGTGCATATTGTCTGCTACTACATTAAAAAGGATTGTAAAAACATAAATGTTTCAAGATGTCTCATCCAATACCTACATCCTCATCTCATAATCTCACACCTATAATCCTACCCATCATCATCTATATCATCATAATCATATTCATCATTAACAAATATAACATCGATCATTATCTAATATAACATCATATAATCATCTAGCTACCTTAACATAATCACATTGTCTATCTAAAATTGATCATCTAAGTAAAATCATCTATCTTTCATCCAATCATATCTAATTATCACAATTGTCACTGATCTAACATTTCTACTAACATCTAATAGTCCTTGGCAAATCCTAATTATTTGACCTAGGGAATCCATAGGGCATCATCATCATCTATCATATCCTATTACCAATTATCATCTACCTCCAATCTAGGGAGACTACATTAGCCTAAGGTCCTTATAGATTATATAGGTAGTTCTCGATCACATTGAGTGTCTGAGGACAACTCGACTGCACTAAGCCACTCTATCCATTCTTCTTTTGGCCACTCAAATTATTCTCACCTTCTTCATCATCTTATCATTTTTTCCCCATTACATCATTATCATTTTATGGAAATCAGTCACATGCATCCTAGCCTACTGCTTCTACTCCTATATGTATAATATTTCTTAAGGAAAAATAAGCATATGACTACTTAAATCCTCAATCTACTCATTTTAATACATATCCATCCTTGTCAATCTCAATTTCACTACTTTCCATACCATGCATCCTTGCTTGGGATATGTCCCAACTTGGTGAATATCAGTTCCTCCATCAATCAAATTAATACTTGTATCTTTCCTTGGCATGTGTCTTTTCTTAGGCTACATCCAAATCATGTGACATCATATCAATCACTCATTAAATCCAAGCCCACATCTCTCCCAAACATGTTTTATTACCTAGGACATGTCTAAAGTTCATGGCTATTCTTGTATAAGTAATCCAAATTTACGGTGGCCCCTTTACTCAAGGCACATCCATGATCATAACTTCACTCCCTTGTATACATATTTTATAAGGGCACCATAAATTTAATTTCTAATCAAACTATAGCTCATAAATTCCCAATCTCGTGTCAACTCAATCATATTCATAATCACAATTATTGTGTCTAGCCCAACCCCTCTTTATCTTCTTCACATGTCCACCTTTTGTTTCCTTTCAAGTGGCCATCTACCTTGTTCCTTACCACTAAACCCCTCAAGGGTGCATCATCCAGCCTAACTTGCTAACATCCATGACCATATTATTCTTTGAAAACCATTACTTCTTCCAGTCATAATGCCCTTTCAGAGAGGGAAAAAATGTATACATCCAAAGTAACTCACTCTATTATTTGTTACCAATAACCAATTGATATTATATCCATAACACTACTAACATCCCCTTTGAATTTCTCATGTCATATACTAACCTTATAACTCCAAAATCATAATTAATTATTATATTAATAATCCATTTACCACTAAACTTCACTTATCTAATATCTTCAAATTTTTAATTCATCCCCCAATTCCCCACTTCCTCTCCTACTAATCCCAATTATAATCACCCACCAAATCACATTTATTATCCTTGAGAGGCTCTATAATCCTCTAAACTTCCTAGAGCCCCACAGTAATCTCCTTCTAGGATTTTTCAAGAATTTTAAATTCCTAGAATAAACCTTTACCCTCCATCTCAATTCTATATGGATAAAATATAGCCATCTATTTTTCTGACCACCTTCTATATAATCACATGCATCTCTATGAAATCTCCAATCTTTTCAAGACTGTGTATTTTAATGTTATAGTGTTGCCAACTTGATCTCAAATCTCTTATCAAACATTCATATATCCACTATTGTTTCAAATATTGAGGCCATAGTCTAAGACAATCCAACATTTCAAATCAAGAATCAATCATTTACTTGTCATTTAGGCTCATCTAATTCTTTTCAAGGAGGGTTGGTTTGATGACAAAAGTGATGTATAATTACTTTTTTTCATTTTGGCCCATTCTAAGGTGCTTGTGTGAATTAGGATACATTAGGAATTCTTGTTTCATACATTATTCCTTGCCTTTTAATTATACACTGATAGGAGTTATTGCCATCCCTTTATTTAACCAATCTATGTTGGTGTCATTACTTACTAGGGCAAGTGTCCAAGGCTATCTGCAACAAGGTATTTATTAGGTTAAGCTAATAGTGTTGGGGGGGGGGGGGGGGGGTTTGGATTTGATCTATCTTAAGTTCCTACTTCCTAAAGTTTAACTAAGTGTTGAAGGAAACACACTTGCTCAAAATGTAAACACACCAAACTGAATGAAATGCTTGAAATAAATCACACAATGTTGTTGAAAAGTAAATACACTGAAATTGAATATCAAATTCACACTTAAGATAAGTTATAGAATAAAGATTACTAAAATTAAGTAAATGATAAATGTTCATTTGAATCGTAAAGCACACACACATTAATAGTCTATTTGACATGTAGGTTATCAATCCAATCAAACAAAGCATTTATATCAATTCAAATTTTAAAAAAATAAGAAACAAATTATAAATACCAAAAGTACATACATCCTATCTCCTTGGGGAGTGGGCCCTTGCTCACCCTTGGATTCAAGGTCAAAACAATCTAGTCCTAAGAAAATAATCTTGATTAACACATAGAAATGAAAGAGTATTCTTTGACACAAAATTTTCTTGTATTCTGGATTCAAAATGACAATTCTTACAATGTTTCACACCTTTCAGATCAAATATGGATCTCCTTTTATTGGATACAAAGGAAACTAACTACCCTTAGATACTAGGTAACAACTTAACTAGCTAAACAAGAGAATATTCATAAATATTGGTTTATATGGTCAAAATAGGGAGGAGCATCACAACAAAGATCCACACGCAATTGGGGATATCCTCATGGGATTTGAAACTAATTCTTCTAACCATATTTGATTACTAAATCTCATATACAACATATTCATATCATCTTGTCCAAAGTTACAACCTATATCTACTAGCTTCTATAAATGGAAAACGACATATAAATAAAATTCTGTACATAGATATATGCAAAAATAGAAAATATCTAGAAGATAGCTGGAGGAGTCTGGATCATCATGGAATGGTTAAAGTAACATTTTGAATGCCTTTGAAACATGTTTTAAATGAGTCGGTAGCATTTTGTGGAAGTCCATAGCTCGACTGTCAAAATCTGTAGCTATCTGTCAAGGTCCATAGAACATCGAGCAAAGTCTGGAGATTCACTAGAATTATAGGTTTATGACTATGGTCCTTCCTTGTCTTCATAAGATCATATCAATACTCTTATTTAGATGCTATAATACTTTTACATATCAAAAATGGAGGACTAAACATGCAAACAATTAGAATATTATGTAAAGAATACTAACTCGGACTCACATAAGCTTAAAGAGACAAAAGCATAAATATTCTACCTTATGCTAGTTATAATACCTAAGACTAAATTTAATGCTCAGCCTAAATGGCATGGTAATGGTTATGAAGGATGATATATTATGGTTATAATGAGTCATAATGTGGACTCATCATTTCCCCCACACTTTACCTTTTGTAAGTCCCATTGCAAACTATCTTATCTGGTCTTGATAGGTGTGGATTCTCTGCTCCAATCTGAGATTGAGATCATAGATGGAGTATAATTATCATCTTATTTTCTCATGAGAAGGATTGGATATCATATCCCTATTAACAAATTGAATCCAAAGTGCAAATTTTTCCTCAGACTGTGGTCATGTGTTCTGCCATGGAGACATAGGAGAAAGCAATAGGGGTGGTCTAAATCTTATTCCTTTCCAAAAATTTTGTCCAACTTCTTGAAATATATTGAAAATTATCTGAATGATGGCCTCATCTCTTGTAAGGGTCCATCTTACATTAGTGAAAGAGAGAAATTCTCTTATTTTCAAAGGAACTATTAACAGATTCCATCGATGACTACAGGGAATTACAACTTGATCAAAGAAGTGGTGAACAAACAATTCAAAATTGGTAATACCATCCTATAAATAATGAATATAGTGGTCATGAACTTTATAATGTTGAAAGGTAAAGGCTTTTGAATTTTTCCAGCACTTGCCATGCATTACAAAATTGAGGTCCGATGCATAGTCCAAATGTTCATGTTGTATTCACATGATCATTATATCTATATTCCAAATCTATTTGGTTTCTATAGGTGGAGAGAAGGGATATTAATTTTATCTCACCAACAACCAAGTTTATCAAGAAATCATTAGTGTTTCCCAAGATAATATCACATAAGTAGAATTCACACAATAGATCTTTATGTCAATACTTTTCTAATAAATTGATAAGAACTCTTCACTTGTGTTGATCTCTTGTGGCAATCCACAAGAGATTTTAAGTATCTTCCATCTACAAAGATATTCATGCAAGAACAAACTATAAGAGGGAGATGGACTCCTACAAGCTAATATGAGCTTCTCACCTAGTTGACAAGTAAACTATATTTGTTTTGGCTCATTCTTCTTATTTTTGTGTTTGTGTAAGATCTTCTTTCAACTTCTGTTTCTATTTATTAAGTAGTTTATTTTGTTCCTTTAATTCCAAAGCTTAAAAAAATTTCATTCCCAATGACTTTTGACATTAGAGTAGGACATAATGGTTTGACAGGATTGCTCTACCATAGGTCTGGGGGGCATATGTGAGAGTTGGAGGCTAATTTTGATTTCAATGTTTTATTATTATCTAGATCTAAAGAGATTCCTTTTTAAGGACATCTTGTCTTCTTCAAGTTCTTTGGTATAACCCCATATGTCAATAACTTCATTTTAAAATTCATCCACTTTATTATCCAATGATGTTATTTCTTCATCTTTTTCAAAATACTAATGTTGAATGTTCTATATATTTTTTAACAAAAGGGAAATAAAAAAATCCTTACATTAAATTTAAGATATTAGATGATAAATGTCCTTTGTGTGTTGTTTGATTGTAGCCTCTAGCTAGGATAATGCCAAATTATGATGCATGTCTACATCTTCTATTACTTTTTATGGTTGGGTTTCTTTAGCAACCATGGGAGCTTTACCCTTATCAATGGATGGTTGTGTTGGGGTGATGGAAGGAATAGTTTCTTTAAAAACATCTTGTGAGAAAGGAGTCTCCATTTCTTATTTATCTCATGCCACATTAGAAGTGGGTTCCTGTCGTAAGTTGTCAAGGGTTTATGTAGCAATTACTTCATCGTCATCAACATTCAATATCAACTTCCTTCTTCTCTTCTTATACTAAGTGGGAGGAATATTTTATTCACACGAGGCCTCCTTATTTATTGTAGGATACCTATGCACTAAATGTTGAACAAAGTTTGTATTAGGATCATCCTCTATAATCTAAATAGGTTCATATGCAGTAGTAGGCTGAGAAGATGGTTGAGGGATTCTTGCTAAGGATCTAGGTCTTAATATTCTTCTAGGTATTGGTGATATAACCACATTGAATGGAATTATATGACTAGGTGTAGCAGCCCTAAATGTTGACTTTGTACTTCAGATTAATTTTGGAGTAGCTATTTTGAAGGAAGAGGCCTTTATTGGAGCCCTAGAGCTAAAATCAGAAGGTTATTCTGGTATGCACCTGGAAATCTATAGATGTTTCCTTTTCTTTCCCTCAAGAAAATATATCCATTCTTCTATGACCTATTATTTCTTAAGAAAATGGTGTTGGATTATTAGTTGAATAAGTCCATGATGGTAGACAGAGTATGGATTACTAGGATACCTCATGGCCATTACTTGTATAGACTCTAGTTGAAATAAAGGCAAGTTTATTATATGCTAAGGGTTTTGTGAGCCATACCTTAAATAAATCAACATCCTCATTATAGCATAACTCAATACACTACATTGCCCATCATAAATGAGACATTTAATGAGAAAGAAAGATACAGACCTCCATAGTTTTGGTAAGGTGTATCTACTAATGCCTTTGATCTTTCCATTTCTACCTTAAACACATTCTGGTATTGGTTTTACTTCTCCATGTAAAATGCATATGAGGTTATTAAAAGAATATCTCCCTACAATCCTGGCTCTTTCATCTGAAATTCTAGACAATTCATTGATGACTTGATTATAAACTAGAATTTTCACACCTTTGACAATCGATAAATTTGTCTTTAAATGGAGAACAAAGTCTATGACAAGGGTTTCATCAAACCCTTAAAATTTCATTATAAATGCGAGCCACCATACAACCTCAAATATGCGTTTTGCTTGCTCATCCCCCAAGAGAACTTCTAGGGACTCTGGCTCAAACTTATTTTTATGTCCCATACTAAATTTTGCAATTCTCCGTAGATCTCAACAAAGTAATTTACAGCTCTACTCAAGAATGAAAATGGCACTTCACTAGGTTTTATAAATTGATTGTGAAATAAATGGTATCCCATTTAGCTTAATTCTATAGATGAAGCCCACAACTTTCCAATATTTGATGTAATTGTTGACCATTTTTTGGTCATTTAGAGTAAAAAATGGGCACCCCCTCTTTTGTGCATAAGTCTTAAATCCATGTTTTGGCTAAAATCATTCATCAAGGTTCCCTGTCAGACCTGTTCCATGAAACAACCAAGTTTTTACCTCATTTCATTTAACCAAGTGTATTTCGGGTTTATCAAGGGGAACTACTTCAGGCTTTCCAAATGCAATTAACTGGTCCTCATATTGCATTATGGGTTTTGTAAACTACTTTACTTGTGAACAGTTCATGAGTAAAGTCACTTACAAAACCTAATTTAGTCTTGCTAGACCAAATTGGGTTCTCCAAATGACTTTACTTGTTTTGTCTTATAAGCAGAAGAAATCCAAAAACCCGAATGGGTCAAGACAGTTATAATCAGGTTTGCTAAGGGGTCTTACTTATGAAATTTCATAAGTTGGAGCAAGTTCAAAGTCCAAAGTAGGAGGCATTAGAGAACCTAAAAGGGTTTAGAAGAAGCATTCAGGTTTGTCAAGAGGCCTTACTTAAGTGACTTTATGAGTAAGTTCTTTCCAAGGACCTGATTTAGTCTAAGCGGATCACAAAGGAAATGAATTTCCTCGGAGGGAACTTTGAAGACATTTAGGGTAATTTCAAAAGTTCTAAAGGGTAAGTGTCTTTGTGGAGGGCACTTGGTCAAGAAAGAGGACTCTTTTCACTTTTTCGAAGGGTCATTTTTAGATTTTTTGAAGGGCACCTACCCTTGTGGAGGGCACTTTTGGATAGGAGAAGCCTTTGCAGAGGGCACTTTAAGAAAGAGATGAGTAAGATAAAAGGCTCGAAGGGCACATGCCCTTCAGGAAAAGAAGCAATAAAAGAAAAGAATTCCCTCGGATAAAATGTTCGAAGGAATTCCTTCAAACATTTTATTCAAAGGAAATCACAGTACAAAGGCCCACCAAAAGAAAGGCACAAATGCAAGCCCAAAAGATAATTCTTTCAAATAAAATATCCGAAGGAATTCCTTCAAATATTTTATCTAAAGAAATTTGACATTACCAAAAGCTCAAAGGAAAAGACAAGGAAAAAGGGAAGCAGCGAGCAAAGAAATATGAATGCCTTAGAAATAACAAGTGTCCAAGAACCTAAATGGTTAAATACAAAAGGGAAAAGGCTAAGGCAAAGGGAAATAACAAAGTAAAATAAAATTTTCCAAGTAGCATGACAAGTCAAAAGCACAAACCCAAGGACCAACCAGACTAAGGTAAGTGGCATAGATGTCGTCAACAAGAAGATTAAATGCACTTAGGTAAAATAGTCTCTACCAAAAACCAATAAAAGGATTGATTTTAAATGATAGAAGGTGCAGCCATGTTTTCACACCAAGCTTTTAATATGCAGCCAAGTCACACCCAAGTATTGAAGAAAACATAGTCCAGTCATAACAACTTCAAAATGGCTTTGTTAGTTGCTGGAAGGAGTAGCGCATCTTTTTATAAGCCAAAGATAATAAAGGTGGTAGTTTGGATAGCCTACAACATGATTTCCATATGCAAATCTGGAAAACACAGTAGTAGCATGGCCTCTTGTCTCAGTAGATGTTTGATTCAACATGGGTCTGCTTTCTTAGGGATTTATCAAATTTTGGCTCCAACACTCTATATATTGTAATTTCTCATTTGAGGAAGGGATCTCTCAGCTTGTATGGCAAAGCCATACAAAATTTTACCTTGAATCTAAGACAAATATTTTACCTTCTTTTGAGTGTTGTACTGAGCATACATTTGGGTGTTAGATTAATGAAAGTGTGGTCTCTTTCTGTACCTTCATGTGCTAACCCCAATAGTGTCTAGTGTTTGTGTTTTTTTCTCTTGCAGGTCACAAAAAGTGTCTGAAGAAGTATAGTCAAGTGAATAGGCTATGCATGAGTGTGTCTCAGAACACCTTTTGTGCTAGTTTTTTCCTCTCTTATCTCTCCATAAGACCCCCTACTAAAACATTGTTGCAAGAAAGGTCTCATTTTGAGTGAAGTGTAGGCTAGTTTGTCTTGATTTAAATTGTATGTCAAAGCTGAGTAGACCATACATTTGGTGCATCACCACATAGTTTAGGTTTTGATTTCAGTATTTTTCTCTCCCTTTTTATCCCCCTAAGTAGGTATTAGTAGGAAATCCAAGGCCTCAAGGTGCATCAAGGGGAGCTAGCCCCTAATCTAGAGATTCATCCCTCACGTTTATCACCCATAGCAAGAGGGATGTCTCCATTATGTCATGTGGATGAAGAGAGTTGAACCTCCCTTTAGAGGGTATAATCTACCACATCAATAGTTTTTGGCATGCTCAATGGGACCAATTTTTTTATCCTGCAAGTTTCAGGATTGGTGTTGGTCTTGATATTGTTCAAAAATCCAAAATAAGGAGCTATATTCAGCACCTAGCAACTCCATTTAGGAACCAAGTCTCTGGTTAATGACCAACCTGGCATCCCATGCCAAAGGTCACTACAAGATCTTCTTCTAGGGGTGTCCCTTTTGAATTTTTTGAGTTACCTTTGAACTCAGCAAAGAGACTGAGATTTGAAAATACCACCCTTACGTAGGAAGTCATTTTCCAAAGCCATCCATAAAATATACCTACTCAAGGATACCCATGTTGAATCATTTCACAACCATGGCAGCCCCTAGAGCTTTCCCTTTTTTGGCCTTCAATGGTCAAAGTCCCTTGGGCCTTTAACAGTGTGACCCAATTCCAAGGACAACTCTCAAAAGTGTTCCTCCCTTTAGTGGAGAGGGCCCAATCATTATTGTTGAGCATATTAGAAGCATAGAAAACCTCTTCAACATCTATAATATCATTGAAGAAAATGTAGCCATTAGATTGCTAGCCTTGTCCTTCAAAAGGAAAGTTCTGGACTGGTATGAGACCTTGCCTGTGAACTTAGTTGGCTCATGGGATGAGTTAGGGACCCTCTTAACCAATAGGTTTGGGGGAAAAAGTGATCATTTGGCTTCTAGCTAAGCAGTTAACCACCATGAAGAGAGCCCCACATGAGTTTATGCAAGATTTTAACACTAGGTTTCAAAATACTTGGGACATGATCCCACTTTTTATGAGGCCAACCCCAAGCTATGCTTTCCTTTACTACTTTAAGGCCCTGAATAGTGACATTGATGTCATGATATAGTCCATGGGTGGAAACACTCTACCCACTGCTTATGACAAAGCCATAGCTGCTAAAAATTTCCTTGTTTAAGTAGGAAAGATAGCTCCTAGACCTCTTATGCCATTCTTTCCTGATTTACAGCCCTCAGTCCAGCTTGTTTTGCCCACTCTAGCTCCTCTGCCTAATCAAGAGAAGCCATCTGCTACCCCTGCAAATGACATCCATGAGGTTAAGATCCTATTGTAGAGTGTTACTAATGAGTTACTTTCCCTCAAAAGACAATAAGCTCAGAGTTATAAGCCAAATCAAGGCTCCTAGCAGTTTGGGCAAGCAAATAGGCCTCCTTTCCAGAATTATAATCAAGGGCAAGGTCAAATTACACATGTCAAGCCTTATCAAAGATATAATCCAAATGCCCCTTCATTTTCCAAGTCTTTTTTCCCCACTAAAAATAATTTGGTGCAAGAGTAACCTAACTATCCACCCTTGGAGCATGGCCAAAATTAGGTTGCTTATGCCAGTGAGCTACCAAATCAAAGCATGACTACACAAGGTGATCAGGTAGCCCCATTCTCAAATTTTGAGATGTCAACACAACTTGGGATAGATAGTAGGTAGGCTCAATCTGATTCCACTCTCATGAATCACTTGGAAGGAGAGTTCTACATAGTCAAATATGTGGGGAGCACAAGTAATCAAAATATTAGTGATGCATCCAACACCAAGTCTAAAAGGAGAGCCATTGATGAAGTTCAAGCAGTCACTCAAGCACCTACTACATCTCCTTCACCCAATCAAGTAGGGAGTGTACCTAAAACAGCCCCAAGAGCACAAGCAAATCAAAATTTTCCTAATTTCAGGCCAATAGTTGTAGCTTTAGCTCCTCAAGTTGTACCATAGGTTACGAATGTTCCCAAGGAGAACTATAAAGGGGGAAATCCTTTAATCAATGTGGTGAACCAAATAAAGAAGCTGCACATGAACATCTCATTTTGGGATTCTTTATCACTGCCAGGACAAAAGGATATACTCTAAAAGGAATTATATAGGTTGTGTGAGCAAACTATCCCATCAAGAAATGATAATGTGTTGGTAGTAAATGGGGCTCCCCCCATGGCTGGTCAATCAAAGAAAGATGAGAAGGTCCCCCCTTCTATTTTTTCCTGATTATTGGTGATTTCTTGGTCCACAATTGCATCATTGATAGTGGAGCAAGCACCTCAATTATGCCCAAATGCATAGCTGATAAGTTAGGCCTCAAGTATGAGCAAATGAACAAAGGAGTTCTATAGTTGGATGGATCACCGGATAAGACCTTGGGAGTGGAAAAAGGCTTGAGTATAAATCTCCATGTATGTCTAACCTTCTCAATTCCCCATGATGTGGTAGTGGCAGATTGTCCTCCTTACTTCGCTCTTTTCTTGTCAAGGGATTTCACATCCAAGATAGGTGGATACTTGGCATCCACCTGGTATTACATGATTTTCAGGACAAAGTATGGAACTAAAGTGAAGATTGAGTCAGAGCCCATCCACAAGGATCTAGAGCCATACTCACCCAATGTGGCAAATGTGAACTATGAAATCATTGATGAAGAAGAGCTTTAGGTGGATCAATCTCCATCATCTTCCCTTGTAGGAGTTGCTGACCTGCTCCTAGATGAATGGGGAAATGACAACTTTTAGCATGATCCTTACAAGTTCATTGAAGAAGCTAGTCTTGGATTCTACTGCATGCATGAGAAAGATGCTTTCATGCCAAAATTGATGAAGACAGACCAAGAAGACTGTGGTTTGTGGCAGCTATTCTTTGATGAATCTAGAAGCAAGTTGAGAGTTGGTGGTGGGGCAATGTTGGTTTCACTTTCAAAGGAAAAACACTTCTCAAATTTTAGGATTCAGTTTTCCTACACCTGCAACATAACAGACTATGAGGCCCTTATTCATTGCCTAGAATGGGCAAAAAAGAGAGGAATCAAAGAATTACAGGTGTTTGGAGATAGTGAGTTGATTGTGAACCAAGTGAGAGGTCAAAACTTGACCAAGAACTCCTTACTGAAGTCTTACAATCATAGAGTGTGGAACCTTGTAGATAACTTCATTGATTTTGACATCACTTCCATTCCAAGAGAGGAGAAAAAGCATGTTGATAGACTAGCATCAGTTGGTGTTCAATTTGACATCCTAAAGGGGATAAGACAAATCAAGAATTAGCATAATTTAAAGGTGATTGTGAGGCCCTCCATACCATAAAATGTCACAAATTGGTAGGTGTTTGAAAGTGACCAAAAAATAGCACTTTTCTTGTAGGAAGAAGCTAAGTTTGCTTCCAAAAATTAGTCTAAACTACAACAACAGTATGATCTGTAGATTGTTCAACTAAAAACCAATAGGCTTCCCAAAGGTTTGGTAACTCTTTAGATCATTTTCAACAAAGATGACCAACTCAAGAGAGACAAAGCAAGCATGTCAACCAAGAAGGAAAATTATGAAAGGGTAGAGATCTACAAGGATAAGTTACTTGCACTTGGGAAGGTGTGTACCAATGAGGAAAAACATGCTTTCATTATGTTATGTCAAGAGTTTGATGTCTTCACTTGGGAGTATGGTGATTTGAAGGGCTTTGATCCAGCTTGTCCCAACACACCATTGAGCTAGAGGAAGGTACCAAAAGTAAAAGCAAAGGTAAATCAATTCAAAGATTGAGCCTCTCATGAGGAAGGAGCTCACCAAATTGATCGATTCTAGGATCATTTTCCCTATCAAACACTCTTCTTGGTTGGCCAATTTAGTCCCTATTAGGAAGATGAATGGAGAAGTTAGATTGTGTGTGGATTTCAAAGACTTGAACAGAGTCTCATTAAGAGATCACTATCCCCTTCCAAGTATGGATCAAATTCTTTAGATGGTGATAGGCAGTGAAATTTTCTCTCTCCTAGATGGCTACTCTAGGTATAATCAAATCCTAGTGCAAGAATGTGATCAATACAAGACATCCTTCACTACCAAGTGGGGTATATACTCCTATAGGAAGATGCCATTTAGATTGTCAAATACTGGAGCTACCTTCCAACGTGATATGGATATGGATTTTCGAGGTTTGATTAATGATATTATGTTGGTTTTTCTTGATGATGTGACAATCGTATCCAAGGAGGCAAGTGAACACTTGAAGCACCTGAGGCAAATATTTGAAAGGTGTAGAGATTTTGGCATCTCTCTCAACGCAAAGAAATGCATGTTTATCATCCACGAAGGCAAGCTCTTGGGCCATGTTGTTTCGAAGGAAGGCTTATCCATTGATCCAGAGAGGGTAAACACCATCATAGCAATATCCTTACCTAAGCACAATAAGGGCCTGAAAATTTTATTTGGTAAGATAAATTTCATTAGGAGATTCATTCCTAACTTTTTTGAGCTTATCAAGCCACTAACTTCCATGTTAAGGAAGGATGAGACATTCACGTAGACAGCAAGAAGAAGAGAAAGCTTTGAAGGCATCAAGAAAGTTATTGCCCAAGCTCCTACCTTGGATAGTCTAAACTTCTCCAAGGACTTCAATCTATACACCTTTGGGAATGAATGGGTAATCTCTGCTATGCTCACTCAAGTAAATGGTGAGAATTTAGAACAGCCTCTTGCTTTTTTCAGCCAAGGTTTAGAAAGCTATGAGGTTAGATACACGTATGTTGAGAATCAAGTGCTTGCAGTCATACGAAGTCTGAAGAAGTTTAGACATATGTTGTCTAGCAGTAAATTTCACATCATGGTGCCACATCCTAGTGTAAAATACTTCTTGTTGCACTGAGACTTGAATGAGAAAAGGGTAGGTTAGATCACCAAAGTAATGGAGTATGAAATAGAGATCAAGAGCACAAAGATGGTAAGAGGAAGAGGGTTGTGTGAACACCTTGATATAGACTTCAAATATCCAAAGGAGGACATTTTGGTACTCCATGATGAACCTACAATAGCTATACCTACAGTCATGAAGAGCTGGGCACAAGACATGGTTCATTTCCTTTGAACTAGTGATTTTCCACAAGGTCTAGATAGGACCAAGAGGAGGTATTTTAGACTCCAATCTCTTCCTTATGTCCTATTTGATGGAGTGATATTAAAAAATAAACTTTTTAGGGGTGCTCTTGAGATGCATTAATTTATACTAAGTTGACAAGGTACTGTCTGAGTTCCATGGTAGACCTGTTGGTGGCCACTTTGCTCCTAAGGCCACAGCTACAAAGATTATAGGAGTTGGTTACTTTTGGCCTAGTTTGTTTAAAGACACTCATGCTTGGGTGAGGAAATGTCAAAAATGTGCCTTATTTGATGGGAAATAACAATTGGCTTCCATGCCTCTTCATCCTATTTAAGTAGAACATCCATTCATGTAATGGGGGTTGGACTTTATAGGGCTGATCAATCCTCCTTCTAGTACTAGCCATAAGTAGGTTTTAACTTCCATGGGTTATTTCACAAGGTGGGTAAATTTTTTAGCTTTGAAAGAGGCTAATGAGAGTGCAATCCTAGACTTTTATGAAGGCATAGTGACAAGATTTGGGGTCCCAACCACAATCATTTCAGACAATGCAATGGCTTTCTTGGGAACAAAGACAAGTGAGTGGGCATTGAAGTATGGCATCTATCTCAGCTCTTCTTCCAATTACTATCCACAAGGAGATGGGTTGGCCAAGTTCACAAACAAATTTTTTGATTAGGATCATAAAGAGGACAATGGAGGAAAATCAAAGGACTTGGCATGCCAAGTTGAAGATAGCTCTTTAGGTAAATAGGATCACTCCAAAGATGGTAATCAAGAATTCACCATACACACTTGTGTATGGAAGGGAAGTTAGACTTCCTATCTCACTTGAGTTACTAGGCTTGGATCTTGCCCATCAACTACAATTGATGAAGAGTGACAGCCTAGAAGTCAGGTATTATCAGCTAATGGAGCTTCAAGAAGTAAGAGACCAAGCCATGGATTCCATGACCAATCACCAACAACAAACAGAGAATTATTTTGACAAAAGGTCTGTGCCAAAGAGCTTCTCAGAAGGTGACATTGTCTTGAAGTGGGATGAGGATCGAGCCAAGCCTATATGGCACAAAAAGTTTGACACTTTGTGGAGTAACCCATATGTTATCACCCAATGCAAGAAACACAATGATTTCCAACTCTTCAAGTTGGATGGTGAAGAGCTACCTATCCTAGTTAATGGGATAAACCTTAAGCATTGTTACTAAGTTTCTTTTGTCATGTATATAGTTTTCCTTATTTTTCCTTGTTTTCCCTAAGTGTTGTTGCACAAGTTTGTTGTTTTTTGCCTTTGTTGCGTGTTGTTTTTCCTTATTGTTTGAGGTAAAGCTTTGCTAGCTCAAGGGTCTTTATAAGGCTATTTTAACATGCTCAGTATGCATTCTAACTCCATGCCTAATATATTTTGAGGCTACCAGTCTTCCCAAGCATAACAAGTATGCTTTCCCTATGAGTCACCAATTTGTTGACCATTTTTTGGTTATTTAGAGTGAAAAATGAGCACCCCCTCTTTTGTGCATAAGTCTTCAATCCATGTTTTGGATAAAATCATTCATCAAGGTTCCTTGTCAGACCTTTTCCATGAAAAACCCAAGTGTTTACCTCATTTTTTTTAACCAAGTGTATTTTGAGTTTGTCAAGGGGAACTACTTTGGGCTTTCCAAATGCAATTACTTGGTCCCCATACTGCATTCTAGGTTTTTTAAACCACTTTACTTGTGAAAAGTTCATGAGTAAAGTCAATTGCAAAACCCGATTTGGTCTTGCTAGACGAAATTGGGTTCTCCAAATGACTTTACTTATTTTGTCTTATAAGCATAAGCAATCTAGAAACCTAAATGGGTCAAGACAGCTATAATCAAGTTTGTTGAGGGGTCTTACTAATGAAATTTCATAATTTAGAGCAGGTCCAAGGTCTAAAGCAAGAGGCATTGGAAAACCTAAAAGGGTCTAGAAGAAACATTTGGGTTTGTCAAGAGGCCTTACTTAAGGAACTTTATGAGTAAGTTCTTTCCAAGGACCCGATTTAGTCTAAGCGGCTTGCAAAGGCAAGGAATTTCCTTAGAGGGCACTTTGACCACGTGTAGGGTAATTGAAAAAGTTTTGAAGGGTAAGTGTCTTTACAGAGGGCACTTGGTCAAGAAAGAGGAGTCTTTTCACTTTTCCAAAGGGTCATTTTCAAAGTTTTTGAAGGGCACCTACCCTTGCAGAGGGCACTTTTGGATGGGAGAAGCCTTTGTAGAGGTTATTTTAAGAAAGAGAGGATGAAGACAAAATGCCCGAAGGGCACATGCCCTTCAATAAAAGAAGCAATCAAAGGAAAGAATTCCTCTGGATAAACTATCTGAAGGAAAGCGTAACACAAAGGCCTGCCAAAAGAAAGGTGCAAAGGCAAGCCCAAAAGAGAATTCTTTCAGACAAAATGTTCGAAGGAACTCCTTTGGACATTTTGTCCAAACAAAATTCAACATTACCAAAATCCTAAAGGAAAAGACAAGGAAAAAGGGAAGAAGCGAGAAAATAAATACGAAGGCCCGAGAAATAACAAACACTTGAGAACCTGAATGGTTAAAGACAAAAAGAAAAAATCCAAGACAAAGGGATATAAAAAAGTGAAAGAAAATAAGGTGGGTAACCCAGAACGTGGCCACGTAGCACAATAAAGTAAAATATCAAAATGTTCCAAGTAGTATGACAAGTCAAAAGTGCAGACCTAAGGACCAACCAGACCAAGGCAAGTGTCACAAGTGTCATATAAAAGAAGATTAAACTCTCTTAGATGAAATAATCTCTATCAAAAACCAATAAAAGGATTGGTTTTCAAATGATAGAAGGTGCAACCATGTTTTCATGCCAATCTTTTAATGTGCAACCAAGTCACGCCCAGGCATTAAAAAAAACACAGTCCAGCCACAACAACTTTAGAATGTCTTTATCAGTTACTAGAAGGAGTAGCACATACTTTTGTAAGCCAAGGGAAATAAAGGTGGTGGTTTAGATAGCCTACAACATGGTTTCCATACACAAATCTAGAAAACATAGCAGAAGCATGGCCTTTTGTCTTAGTAGATGTTTGACTCAACATGGGTCTCCTTTCCTAGGGATTTGTTAGCTTCTGGTTCCATCACCCTATATATTATAATTTCTCATTTGAGGAAGGGATCTTTTAGCTTGTATGGTGAAGCCCTACAAAATTTTACCTTGAATCTAAGATAAATATTTTACCTTCTTTTGAGTGTTGCACTGAGCACACATTTGGGTGTTAGTTTTGTGAAAGTGTGGTCTCTTTCTCTACCTTCATGTGTTAACCCCAACAGTGTCTAGTGTTTGTGTGTTCTTCTCTTGTAGGTCACAAGAAGTGTCTGAAGAATTATAGGCAAGTGAATAGGATATGCAACAGTGTGTCTCAGAACACCTTTTATGCTAGTTTTTTCCTCTTTTATCTCTCCATAGGATCCCCTGTTGAAACATTATTGCAAGAAAGGTCTCATTTTGAGTGAAGTGTAGGCTAGTTTGTCTTGATTTAAAGTGTATGTCAAAGCTGACTAGACCATCCATTTGGTGCATCACCACATATTTTAGGTTTTAATTTTAGTATTTTTCTCTCCCTTTTCATCCCCCCAAGTAGTTAGTAGTAGGAAATCAAGGGCCTCAAGGTGCAGCAAGGGGAGCTAGCCCCTAATCTAAAAATTCATCCCTCACGTTTTCCACCCACAACAAGAGGTATGTCTCCATTGTAATGCATGGATGAAAAGAGTTGAGCTTCCCTTTAGAGGGTGCAATATACCATGTCAACAATAATGATGACAATTTAAAACTTATCATGTCATGAAATGGTTAATAATTAACCATTATTACCTTTTAATCCATTTGTAATCATCACGTTGCCAATCCCTATATCAATTAATTGTCCAAATGAGTCATTTTTTAATTATAAGGACAAGGTTATCATGGAAGTGCACTTACTCAATGGGATTGAGGCCATAGCTTTTAGTCAAGTACCAAAAGGTGACTTTTTTGAAGATTCCTTGATTATGTGGAGATACCCTAGTAATAAGTCCACATCCTTCACATAAAATACTATGGAGGGCCTACCAAAAGAATCGGCATATACTTTCAGACTTAGAAACTTAAAAACTAACCCTTAGTAAAAGAGTAAATACACCTCCAAAGCTCATGATGTTGTCCTTGCTTGTTAGGTTCTTTACCTATTCTAATAAAAGAAAATTGCATGGATTAGCTTGAAGAATAGGACAACATCAAGAATATTATCTTTGGGACAAGGAAGATCAATCATAGATGATAATTATTCTAGATTTTTGAACTCACTTTTTTTTTTTTTTTTTAACTTTTGCCCTTGACCAGCGATTTATTGGTTTTTTAGTCAAGGCTCATTTTGTAGTACATGATCAGCCAACAAGTTGGTTTTAGGATCATGATTGTCAACAACATCCCTAAGGATTTTCATTTATTATTATTATTATTATTATTATTATTATTATTAA
This sequence comes from Torreya grandis, assembly GCA_037957365.1. Taxonomy (NCBI): domain Eukaryota; kingdom Viridiplantae; phylum Streptophyta; class Pinopsida; order Cupressales; family Taxaceae; genus Torreya; species Torreya grandis. The sequence goes on from JARHVA010000153.1 coordinate 1,163,228, forward strand.
AATTATTATTATTATTATTATTATTTAGTTTTTACTTTTTAGAGAAAAGGTATCATCTTAGCTTCAAGGATTAGTTGTCATGGAAGTTTTGTGTTCTTCCATGAGACTAAACTCATTTTGTACCAGTTGGATAAATTCCTCTTTGCTAGAAGGTTTCTGGTACAACTTCAACTTATGTCCATTGACTAGGAGTCTCTTTTGATTACCATCTATAGGTAGCAATTGTACTAAACCATTATCAAAAACTTTATTTTTTAAAAACAATCCTAACCATCTAGTTATCAACTTGATTTTGAAGTTTTGGTGCTTAGAATCATACAAGAGTGCCTAGTATCCTTCATTAAACTTCCTTTCTTTGATGTACAAATCGTGTCATTATTTCCTTTGGTACTGCATCATCTCTGTTTGTTACAAACCTTTTGTCCTCATCTCATCTAGTTCATTTAGTTGTAAGTTAATACCTACTTCTAGTGCAATCCTTAGAGTTTTCATTTCTCCTTCAATTGAAAGAAGAGGTTTCTTACCAAATAATAATTCATATGGTGAAAAACTAGTAGTGGTCTTCCACATTGTGTTGTATGCCCATACAACCTCTAGAAGCTTGGCTGCCCAATTTTTTCTGTTGTTACTATCTTGGTAAGAATATTCTCTAAATCTCAATTGGTAACTGCTACCTATCCATTTGCTTGTGGGTGGTATGGATAATAATTCTTATGGTTGACTTGGTAGAGCTATGTGAATGTTTGAATCATATTGGACATGAACTGGTGTCCCTGATCAGACACTATCTCTCTAGATGCTTCAAATCTCTACATGATCCTGGAGTATAAAAATGTGTTGCTACCTCTTCTCTTGCAAATGGAAGATCTTATACTTTAGCCCACTTGGTCACATAATCTGTACATACCAAAAAATACTCCTTCCCTTGAGAAAGTGGATAAATGGGCCCAATAAATTCCATACCCCACTTTTCAAAGGGTTCTAAAATCACTTGAGGTTGGAGGGGCATTTCATAAGGTAGTGACGGTTTACCCATTATATACCATGGATCACATTGCCAGATGTAATTCTTTACCTATTTATGAAGAGTTAGGCAATAGTAACCAACTCCAAGGTTCTTGTGCATTATCCTCTTAACAAAGTAGTGTACTCCACCGAGTTCATCATGGCATGCTTGAATGATGTCATAAACTTCATTATCTTTCATACACCTATAGAAGACATGATCAAGTCCATATTTAAACAATATGCCATTAATCCATTTAAAATAAGAACTTTATTTAATCAACCATTTCTTTTATCTCCTAGTGAACTAAAAAGGAAACTTTCCTGTAGACAAAAAATGTTATATCAGTAAACCAAGATGATTTTGTTGAAACAATAAATAGTTGTTTATTTAGGAAGTTGTCTTATATAGGTCCCCCTTCATCTACATTTTTCAATCTAGGAATAAAGTTAGCAACCACATTGAACTTACCAAGTTTATCAATGATTGTTATGTCAAATTCTTGCAACAATAAAAATAATCTTATGATTCTTCCTCCTACCATTGGTTTGTTCATCAGGTATCCGATAATTGCATGGTCAGTATATACAAATACTTTATAACTAGTGATATAGTGTCTAAACTTATTTATGGCATAAATTATAGCAAGGAATTCCTTCTCATTGGTTGTGTAATTTATTTCAATAGGATTCAAGTTTTTGTTAATGTAATATATGGAATACATTTGTTCTTCTTCATCTCTTTATCCTAGAACTACCCCCATAGCATGATTAGATGCATTAGTGTAAATATGGAAGGGATGTGACCAATTAGGTCCTCTTAATACTAGGGCAGAACTCAGTTTTTCCTTAATAGTCTCAAAGCCTTGTCAGCAATCTAGACTTCAAACAAACTCACTCTCTTTTATTTCCAAAGTAAACATAGGAGCAGTAATTTTGATGAAATCTTCTATAAACCTTATGCAATATCCTGCATGGTCTAAGAAGCTTTTGATATCAATCTAGTTTTAAGGATTAGGTAAGTTTGAAATGACTTCAATTTTCTTTATATCCACCTGTATTCCTTTTGCAAAAATATGATGTCCTAAAATTATCCCTTCCTTTACCATGATTATACATTTTTCATGGCTCAAGGATAGATGGTGTTCTTCACATATTTTTAGTACTTTGCTTAGATTATTCAGACTTTCATCATAGGATTATCCATGAACGATGAAATCATTCATGTATATTTCTACACAATCATTGGTTAAATCTAAAAATATGGCTAATTTTAATCATTAGAAGGTAGCAGGTGCATTGCACAAACCAAAGGGAAATACCCTATATGCAAATTTCCCTCATGGACATGTGAACATTTTTTTATCCTGATCTTTACCTGCCACTTGTATCTGATTTTACCCACTAAAACCATCCAATAAAGAGAAGTACCTTTTCCCTACCAAGTTGTTAAGTACTTGGACAATAAAGGGTAAAAGAAAATAAAATTTCATTATTGATTTGTTCAATTCCTTATAGTCTATGGATGCTCTCCATTTACCATTTTTCTTAGGAATAATAACCAAGGGAGAGAACTACTAGCTGTCAAAGATAGGATAGATGAATATTACTTCTAACAACTTTTCTATTTTAGTTTTCACAATGTCTCTTAAGGCAGGATTAATTCTTCTTTGAGGTTTCCTGACTAGTTTAATGTTCTCTATGTAGATATGATGGGTGCATACACTAGGAGGGATTCCCTTAATGTCTTGATATTCCCAATAAAAATCTTTAGTGTGTTCTTGAAGTATATCAAACAAATTTACTTCCTGATCATCTATCAACCAACTGTTTATATTGAGTAACTTTCCTAGTGCTACCATTATTTTCTTAGTGCATGGATGAGAAGAATCTATTTTTTGTAATTCACTCATTAAAGAGTTGAGAGGATTGGGATATGGAAGCAACATATGGAATGTGACATCTTTGAAAAAAAAAATCCTATAGAAATCACTCTAGGTAGAGGACAATAGAAGGCTATCAAATATTATTTTGACCTTCATGTGCCCATTGCATAACATTGTGTTGGATGTCCATATAGCCATATATAGTGATGGAAGAGGTGGAAAAGGATGGATGTTTAGAAGGATAGGAAGAACTCTCTTTATAGGTTCCTTTATCATAGTCCATACCTAGTCAGAAAAATTTCATAGCGAGACCGATAAAGTATGTAGTTGGATTGACAAGGTTAGTAACTAGACTATCAAAGTCTGTAGCATTCTTGATCCTTCTTGTTAACTCATCCTCTATTTACTTCACATGATCAGTGATTGTGACCATAGCTAGAGAGGAGATACTATCATGTTTTTATTTAGGTTTATCTACCCATAACTATTTTACAAGATTAATTGATGGTTGTGCAGGTGCATATAGAGAAATGTGTTTTGCTTTAAGACCATTTGAGATGGTCATATATCCTGATCTATAATCAATAAAAGTTGCCACTATTTCTAACCAAGGCCTTATTAAAATCAATGGGTATCTAATTTATTTGTTTTTAGGTTGGAGAATAGTAAAATCAATTGGGTACTCCCATGACTCTATAGTTACTACTATATATTTTATGACACCCTTTGGTTTCCCCGTGAAATGATCTACCATTTGTACGATTGTGGTGGTGGGTTGCATACTTGTTAAAGAGAGGTTTTGCATGGTGTCAGTAGTCATCACATTAATAGTGGCTCTAAATTTCACTAATACATTTGGTATCTCTTTCTTTCCAATCATTATAAAAATGACAGGACTCCCTCGGTCCCCATATTTGGGTAGAAGTAACTTGCTTACTAATAAATCAGCAAGCTTTCCATCTACTTGTATAGTCTTTGGATATTTTATTTTCCTACCAAGTGTCTTAACACATGAATTTTTTATTACTCCATTGAGTTTTAGAATGTCCCTAGTGGCTTACAATAATGGGATTTATATATTGAGTTTTTGAGCTCTTGAATCAATTCAAATTCCCTTTTGTCTTCCACTTCATTCAAATATTCTATAAAGCAAACAAGTGGACAAGTTGTGGTGACCTCCTCTATTTTTTTAGGTTTCTCTCCTAACTCTTACTCATAACTAGTTGAGTTTGTTGACTTGTTTTTTCATGAGGCATTTCTATGATGATAATATAAGGTTCTTGTAATATTTTTCCTAGCCTAAGATGTATGTATGCACATTCAATAGCACCTACCCCTATAGTTTCACCTTATTCATTAACATAAACCTACCTATTATTTGGATTTGCTACTGGTTATGTAGGTAGTTGAGGTTGATTTACTTGTTCTATGGGGGGTACTTGAGCTCCTTAAGGATCTATCAATGTTTTTTGTTGTGGAAACCTTCTTTGTTGTTAGTTATAGTTTGGGTTAGGGTTCCAACGTTTATTTACCCATGGTTTTTCATGACCTTGGGTCATCCAAGGTTGTTTAATAAGTTGAGGCATCATCCATGGTTGTGTCATCCATTCCTAGTTTCACCACTGAGGTGGTGTTACCCAAACTTGTGGAGGTGCATGCCATGGTGTAAAAGGAATCATTGAGCCAAACTGTTGTGGTTGATTTTGTAGGAAGGTATTTCCTTGCCTTTGCACATAGTTTACTTTTTTTATGGTTTGTATATTTTATTTAAGATGGTTCTTAATAGTAGGAAGGAGATTACAATTTCTTGTATCATGATCCTAAGCATCACATATTCTATAGATTTTTGTTTTGTCTAGAGAACAATTTGTAAGTGTGTGTTTTAATTTGCACTTCGGGAAATAGATTTATAGTGGTTCAATTTTAGATTTAGATTTATCTTGTAATCCATCTAATGTTGTGTTTAGTTAAACTAGTATATCTTGGAAGTCTAGTTTGGTAATATCTCCCTTCCCCATGAGATTCAAAGAATCCCTGGAAGAATCATCCAATCCTTTAAGAAAAAATTACTTCCTCGGATAGCTCATATCCATACCTATTATGGCCAAAAGCAAACAGGTATAGATAATCTTCAAGGTTTGCATCTTCATTTTGTTTTATATTGAAGAATACTTATTTTCTATCCTTGACCCTACAATAATCTTGGTATTTATTTAGGAATATTGTTTCTATTTCTCTTAAAGTGATGATAGAGTTTCCTGCTCAACCCATAAACCACCTTATTACTCCTTCCTTCAAAGTAGAGGGAAAGAGTTTTAGCTTTTGATTGACTGAAGTGTAATCATAGGTTCGAAAGAGAAATTTGAATTCAAAAAATAATTGGTTTGGGTCTTTAGTGGATAGACCTCTAAAGGTAGGTAGATTGGATGGGGTAAAACTTTTTCATTGTATCATCATTGTCAAATATGATGGGGTAAGAGAAATTCCTCTCAGGAGGATTCTTGTGAGGGTTTTCTGCATGACCTACATTTTCTCCCATTGTAAATAAAGTTCTATTGAGAAGAGGGGATCCTTCAAGGTCTGATGGTTGTTCACTATCTGAAAATTCTATTTTTGAAGAGGGATATTCCTTTAAATCCTAGTATGTACTTCCAAAAGACTCACTTATTTCTTTCTTTAAGCTCTCTATCTTTTTTGAAAGTATCTTTATTCTCTCCCCTAAGAGATGAGGATCTTTTGGAATAAACCTTCTTTGTGAATCCCTTTGCCTAATCATATTCTTGTATTTAACAAGAGAGTAGTTTTTATTATATTTTTGGTTTTTTTACAATTAGATTAAGATTTTACCTTAGTAACACTTTATAATAATTCCTTGATAATGACACAAAAAATATAGGAGTCATTATCATCCCTTGATTTAACCATTCTATGTTAGTGTCATTACTTACCAGGTCCAATCTCTAAAGTTATCTATAATAAGGTATTTATTAGGTTCAGCTAACAGTGTTGGTTGGGGGTTTTCTGGATCTGATCTATCTTAAGTTCCTACTTCCACTTTCTCAAAAGGTAAACACACCAAACTGAATGAAATGCTTGAAATAAATCACATAATGTTGTTGAAAAGTAAACACATTGAAATTGAATATCAAATCAACATTTAAGCTAAGTTACAGAATTAAGATTACTAAAATTAAGGAATGATAAATGTTCATTTGAATCATAAAGCACACACACATATTAATAGTTTATTTGACCTGTAGGTTATCAATCCAATCAAACAAAGTATTTATATTAATTCAAATTAAAAATAAATAAGAAACAAATTATAAATACCAAACGTACATATCTCCTATCTCTTTAGGGAGTGGACCCTTGTTCACTCTTGGATTCAGGGTCAAAACAATTGAGTCCTTAGAAAGTAATCTTGACTAATGCATGGAAATGAAAGAGTATTCTTTGCCACAAAATCTTCTTGTATTTTGTATTCAAAATGATAATTTTTACAATGTTTCACACCCAATAGATCAAGCAGGGATCTACCTTTTATTGGATACAAAGGAAACTAACTACCCTTAGATACTAGGTAACAACTTAACTAGCTAAATAAGAGAATATTCATAAAGATTGGTTTATGTGGTTAAAATAGGGAGGAGCGTTACAATGAAGATCCACACATGGTTGGGGAGATCCTCATGGGATACGCAACTGCTTATTCTAACCATATTTGATTACCAAATCTCATAACAACGTACTCATATCATCTTGTCCATAGTTGCAACATATATCTACTAGCTTCTATAAATGGAAAGCTACATATAAATAGAATTCTATATATAGATATATGAAAAATAGAAAGTATCTAAAAGATAGCTATAGGAGTCTAGATCATCATGGAATGGTTGAAAGAACCTTTTGAATGCCTTGAAAACATGTTTTAGATGAGTCTATAGTGTGTTGTGGAGGTCTATAGCTTCACTATCAAAATCCATAGCTATCTATCGAGGTCCGTAGAACACCTAGCAAATTTTGGAGCTTCATTAGAATGATAGGTTTATGACTAAGGCCCTTCCTTGTATTCATAAGATCATATCAAGACTCTTATTTATATGTTATAATACATGTACATATCAAAAATGAAGGACTAAACATTCAAATAGTTAGAACATTATGTAAAGAATGCTAACTTAAACTCACATAAGCTTAAAGAGACAAAAACATTCATCTTCTACCTTAGACTAGTTATAAACCCTAAGACTACATGCATGCTCAACCTAAATGACATATGAATGGCTCTGAAGGATTATATATTATGGTTATAATGAGTCATAGTGTGGACTCATCATACACCAAATTTTACACAACACACTTTAAAACAAAACTTATTTAGGCTTATATTTTATTTACATTATTCGATTTATTTTATTTTTTTAGTAAATAGAATAATTAAAGTTTATCTATTTTATTTACTATTTAAAATGATTTAATGGATCTTATTTAAATAACACAATAAATTTATATAAACTTACTCAACAAAAACATAGTTTATAGAAGAATTATCTTTCATTAAATAAGAGTTCAAATACATATCTTGGTTGGCACTTTGAAAGACAATCATTTTAGGGTATATTTAGAAGCACATGCAACACTAGCAATATAAGGAGGAATATTATCAACTTTCACATAACTCAGCACTTTCCAGGTTCATTAAGAGTGTACCCTGAATTCCCCATTCGACACACCATGTATGTATCTTCTAAATGCCCACAACCTCCTTACCTTTGACTTCTCACCTTGAGTTTATTATCTCTCTTTCTTATTTCTTCTTGCTTTTCCCTTTTGAAGTATTATAATCAATATTTAAAACACTCAAAGGTCATTATAAACAATGCCTCTTTTCATAATATATATTTTGTATCATTACATTTTAATAGTCTTTACTCATATTTGTGGGTATTTTACATAATAATCCTTGACGTATTTGACTTTTAACCACATTTTACACATAATTCCATGTGACTTCTATAAAAAAAATTACATGGCACACCATGGATAAAAATTCATATAATAAATGTTTATAAAATAGTGAGCTAGGAATGTATTGGTCAAATCATTAAATTGACATAGAGAACCCACATGTAGGGAATAAAACCAATAAAATGCATAAACCTTAGGAATTCTATGGAAAATCTTAGTATAAAATAAATTATCTACAAATCCAAAGCATGAAGAAAAATAGGTTATAATGTGATGTGAAGGGTCACCCTTGCCATTATATAAGTCAAATTAAGGCATTGAAAAAGCAAGATGAAAAGGGTGATAAGAATATTAGTATCCAATGGGTTATGTAATATATCGTAAGATGAAACCACATGATTAAATTTTTGAAATGATTGGGATAGTTGTGTGAGTTATAATTGCATAGCTTGAAGTTTTTTTTGAATCAATGGATGTTGAGATGTATCAATAGGTGTATGATTGGAATTTGTATGCATATGTGTAGAAATGAATCCTTTCATAGGATTAACATTATTACAAATAAAGGCATGATAGGTATGTTGACTATGACCAACACCAAGAGATAAAACATAATATGCATGTTGCAATGGTGCATTAGTCTTTGGATTAGAAGTGGGATGTGTCATAGAAACCTTGGCTTATGTAGGAATAGTAGGAAAAATATGAGCAGGGGTGACACTAGGTGGAGGTGTACAAGTATCAATAAGATCACTAGGAACACTAGTCTCACCACTTGATTAGATGTAGATCCTTCGTAAGCAGAGTAGAAACATTCAATGGATCTATGAAAGTAGTTTCAAGTGTATGTTCTTTATCCCCATTTTTTTTTTGTAGCTATTTAAATTTAAATAACAAAGGTTCTAAGCACGTAGGATTTTTATGAATTACAACTTTAAATTTGGAAATTCTTGAAACTCTACGTGGATCAACATCATCAAAAACATTTTCATCATTATGAACATTATCTATGCAGTCATCATCAAGATTTTTAGCATAACCACTAGCATTTGGATTATTTGTAGGATATGTATCAAAAACCATAGAAAGAGAAACACCATTAAAAGTAGCCATTTTAGATTTCTAAGAAATTTGAGTAGCAAACAATGGACATCAGATCAAATTGAAAGAAGCTCAATCTAGCACTTTGCCTAGTAAGATAGGGGGATGTAGGCTTCATAATTGGCATAAGATGTAAGCATGAACAATATGAAAGTTTGGGCTAATAATTAAGCAATCTAAAAAAAAAAAAAAAGATGAAAATCTAAAATTCATATTTGAAATGTAGAAGAAAACCTTAGGGAAAACCTTGGAATGTGTAGGAGTTTAAAGAACAAAGGTGTGCACCAATATTTGAGAAGTGGATGTAAATCCAAAGAGTAAAAAGAGTTGAATAAAAAGACTAAATTGGGGTTTAATAAATATATATAATCATAATTTAGCTATAATTTTATAAAATTTAGACCCCAAGGGGGATGAATTTTTTGAAACCCTAGGTTGGATTATCAAAATGTCTAGTTCATTAAAATATTTTGATTATCTGTGGTGTAAAATTAAATTTTTGTATAAAAAATTGGTTAAAACTAAGATAGGAGTTAGATTTATGATATATATTAGTCTAAAACATAATCATATATATCTCATGTGCTAAAAATAGTAAAAATTTGAGCAAGCAAACTACCAAAGCAAGAAAAATATTGAAAAGACAAATAAGGCAGGATTCTAACACACTTGACTTATATTTTGCAAATCTAAGACTAGATGTGGGCATTGTAGGTGACTATGTTAATCTGTGTGAAATTTGACTATTAGTTGTGAAAGGGGTAGAATCAATATTACATTGAATCCAGGGATGGCATAATCATTAGGACATGGAATTCACACCAGTTGTTGTCATTGAATCTATTCCAGCCATCAAATTTATGCTTTACTCTATTTATAATTCTATAATTTTTTGGGCCTATGCACTATAAGATACTAAGTAGGGTTGTGTGATCGATGTGCAAAACTGATGAGAAAAATATATCATTTTATCTTCTCTTTGCTCCTTGACCTAACCCTCAAAAGTAACAATGAAACATGAGTTTGTAAGATTAGTTGCCTCGAGCTACCCCTTTAAGGGTTGTAACTACAAATCTTGTACGCTTAGAATTAGAGTCAAACATAGTTCTCATGTGTATGTGAGTGAAGTGTAATTGAGAGAAAGGGCTTCACTTACATGGGCATTCACCTTATCTATTTGTTAATACAAGACCTAAATATGATGTAGAAACAATAAAGTGTCAATGTGCAAACTTTGTGACAAGTGTAGCAATAAATTTGATCGATATGTGGCTGAAAATTGAAAAATGAAGGAGGCCTTTAATAGATTGATACTTATTAAATCTTGGGGATGAATATGTATGTATAGAGATCTCTAGTAAAATATATGAGAAGGATGACCATGGAAGAATCAAATAAGTGAAAGTTATGGTGTGTGAAATCAAGTAAAAGCATAATGATCCACAAAAAATATAGGATGAAATCGACATGTTGATTCTATACAAAACTAAATAAATATTCATAATGAAGAGTAACATGTTTAGAAAGTGGATAATTATGATAAAGAAACTGATGATAAATGAATTTAAAGATATCAATTTGAAACAAGGTCAAAAAGAATTAAATGTGGATTAAGTGTTCAAAAATATTCAAATATACGCAAGTAGACCATGTGTATAAAATGAACATAAGGTACAAGAAGAAAGAGCCTTTACCAAAATTAGGTCTCTACACCTAAAATTTAAATCGTTTTTTTTTTAAAGAAAAACTTAAGGGCAAGAATGGACCCAAATACTTGAAATATGTGGGTTTGATTATAAACGAAACCATTCAAAGAAGATTACAAAAATGCATAATTGCCTGCAAAAAGTGCAAATTAAATATCGATTAAATTAAAAGCGAACTCAAAACCCAACCTTATGCATGAGAACCAAAGCCTTTTCCTTCAGCTAAAGCTAGCTGACTATATAGAGTAAGAGATCGAAACATAAAAAACTGAAAATACAATGCTGGTCAGGAATCGTGGCCTTCTTGACAAGGTCATTTGCTACAAAATTGTATTCAGCACACCTAACTTGCTGAAAGAAACAGATCTTTGTGCTACAAAATATGGAGGGTTGTGTTAAAAGGTTTAAAATTTTGGCATCTGTTGCACAAGAAATATATCCATCTATATGACTGAGTAAACAGGGCTTGCTACAGGTTTTTTATTATGCGTGTGATGACTGTGAGACATGTAGGGGATTCATAAGGAAAGGATAATAAGAAAAGACTTTGAAGGATTTAATGTGAAGGGAAAGTCTCTTAATAAGAGTTTAATTTAAATTTATAATTTAAATGTATAAAATGGTGATAAAACTTATTGAATTTTATTTCTGTTGTGTTCAATTTTTTTGAAAAATTGTAATTTGTTGAAAATAAATTATTATTTTTATTTAGTGTTCTTGATTTATTATTTGGATCAGTGTTTCTCAATCGTTGTGTGTCTTATTGCATATTGATAAGATTCCTATTTGAATTCAAGAAGTGTATAAATACACATATAAGACAATGAATGAATTGAAAAAATCCATCTCGAGATTAATTGTGAAAGTAAAAGAGTGGTTGCTTCAAGCATTTAGAGAAAAAATCAAGTAGCTCTGAAGCATTCATTCCTTTTTCATACATTAATTTTAGTACAAAAATTCATACAGGTTTAGTTCTTATATTCGTTAGATTTCAAGTTGAAGATGTATTATGCTTGGTGTGTTGATTGTGAAGTTTGTACAAATAATTTCATGCCCTGATAATAATTGAGAGATAATACGGTTCCCAAAATGCAACCTCCATTTTTTTTAATGTTTAATGTTATTACCTTGCCAAAGTTTCGAGAAGGAAATTAGATTCCCAAAAATCCACACGTAATTCTGGAAAAATGAATGTGGCTTTCAAACCCCTAAAATTGACAAACATGATTGTAAGATCATATCTCTTATTAGAGACAATTGCAAGAACCAAAATTTAACAGTTTCTAAAGAATAAACTGATAATTCTAGGAAAACAATCTTTGTTTACTCTAATTTTGTTGTGTTTGTGTTCACTTTACTAACTCGACGTTCTCTATTTTATTTATTTTTGGTGACTATCTCTAAATTTATAATAATTTAGATATTCTTCTTGAACCTCTTCTTATTAAATTTCTATTATTTTATTAAACAATGATAGGCAACCACTTTTAAAACGCTAGATATATTGACAAATTAAAAGTTAACCTTCTATTCTAACCTCTGACACTCTCAAATTAATGTTAAACTATAATTCCAAAATATTTATTAATAATTTAATTATAATTATTTAAATTTAATTAAAATTAATTTCAAAATGTTATAAGTAAATGTAATGCATGTTAATGTAAAACCTACTTTCCAATCAACACTTAATATCTTTATTTTCACCGAGCTTTTTTACTATTAATATACTTTTTTAAATAGAAAAGTTTGATGTAGGGAGCACCAATGTCATCATATCATTTTTGCTTGTGTGAACCATGGATTTGAGTTGTTGGTTATAACGGCACCAAGAAGATGATGTTGAATATAAAAATATGTCATTGAATATGGTAAGGATGATTAAAATTGGGTCTTATTGATTCGTATTTTATACATAATAAATATTTTATGATATAAGTATATATATTTTTTAATTATAAAAGTAAAAAATAATAGAAATTAAATGGGTTATAGTTTAATGGTAAGGATGATGGTATAAAAGGCGTTGCCTAGTAATTTATCGAGGTATAAATTTCAAGAGATATTAAAAAGAGATGAGGTTAGGATTGTGCCCCAAGTAAATTTGACGAAATAGATATGCCTCAATCTTTAGCGCTAAGCCAAAGAAGCATTCTATACCTAATTTATGTAAAAGCAAATTTTCAATTAAAAAATAAAAAATAATTAAAAAAATGTTGAATCCAAAGTGTCTCTTCACTTAAAACTAAAATTAAATTCAATTTCTAAAACTAATGAACAAATTAAAGTTTTTAATAACATTTATTAGACTAAAGCATTTTATGGGATTAAGAGTAGTAATAAAAAGTATTATATTTTTATATAATTATTTGATATAAATGTTATTTAAGTAGTTTTCATTTTCTTTTTATGTCGATTTTTTTAGTATAGTTTTTGATCAAAAAGTTTGATGTCTATTCTATTTTTGTGAACAAAGCAATTAGATTGTCCACTTTTAAATTATCATCATATTTATTTTAGATGTCATTATAAATTATGCACTCCATAATGTAATGTCATTTTATCTCTATCATTATAAATTGTGCACTCCATAATGTAATGTCATTCTTTTTTTATATTGAATTTTCTACTGTAGGTCTTGATCAAAAAGTTCGATGTCTATTCTGTTTTTTGAACAAAATAATTAGATTGTCCACTTTTAAATTGTCATCATATTTGTTCTAGATGTCACTATAAATTGTACACTCCATAATGTAATGTCATTCTATTTCCATCACCCTCTTGTTACAATATTAACTTGTTTTTTTTCCCCATTTTTCTTAGTGCATTGTCTACTTATTAAGTTCACATCTAAAATAATGTATGCCAATCCTTAAATGAACCATCAATATTTTTGTCTTTTACTTGATTTCTAATTTATATATGTTAACTTTTTTGTCATTGTTTAATGTGAGATTAAATTTTTCAATATAATTTTTTTTTTTTTTTTTCCTTTTTTCCTTTTTTCAAATGTTTATCACTTTCACATACTTCTTTATTTTTAAGACATTCTTGCATGTTATTATCCCATTTACTCATCTATTTGTAATTTTATTTTATTTTTGTGTTCTTTTTCATGTTTTATTCTTCCTCTCCCATCATTCTGAGCCACCATAACATTCCAATCATTCCTAAAGGAGAAGAGCCAATAGTCATGTGCCCTAGCTTCATGCATACGTGAAGCCTAATCATGTTATGTCAACACTTAAAATTGATGTCGATGGATAGTTTAACGAGTCTACTTCTTGATTCTAGATTTTCAGCGTATGACATGTTTGTACGAACACAATATTTCAATTCCCGTGTAAGAGGTCTTTATGGGGTCATTTTGGAGGCAATTGACCCCTAAGCATGTCATGGCAAAAAAAAAAATAATCTGATGCCAATAGTGAGGCATACACTCTTCAAGCAATCAAAGAGTCATGCCAAAAATTGAGAGTTTAAACTCTCATTAATAACACACAATTAGTGATGTGTAAACCCCAGACTCGATATAGCAGAACATTTATATCTCGTCGTCCTGTATTTACAACTTATTGCATCATATTCATTTCATAGACATTTGAATATTTTGCCCCGACCTTCTATTATATTTGTCTCTATTCATGTCCATTGCATGATCACGGAAGGGGAGATAAAGAATTTCAAGGATGATACACTAGTAAACGCAGCATCCATATGAGCCCTTATATTCGCTTGCCATCGCTAATTACACTCGCTTGCCATCGCTCAACTCTTAGCTACTCCCTTGACTACCTCCAATGAAAAAAATATATTATTTAATGAATAAAATCTCATGCAAGATGATCCAATTTAAATGCTGCTTGTCATTGAATGTGTTTGGATCCTGTATAGCGCTCGGGAATCATTGCTCTGTTAACGAGGTCATTTAGTTAAAAGATATATTTAACAAACCCTACTTGCTTAAAGAAACGGATGTTTTCGCTACCCAAAAAAATGGCATCGGATACAATCAGCATTAAACCCTACATGATATCTATGTGACCAGGTAAACAGGCCTTGCTACTGCTTTTCTGGTATAAGTGTATAGATTGAGAGACATATAGGGGATTCCGGCGTCCCCCTTCAATAACGCAGCAGCCAACGGCATGGACGCCGCCCAACCAGAGCGGCAATAAGAAGGCCCGCTACGAACGTCATTCATGTAGAGCGGCCCGGAAGCGGCAGACTTGCAGCTAGACTTGAACCTGGGATGCTGCGGCGTCAAGATGCTCGACGAGCCCTGGTTCTTCAGGTGCTTCATCTGAGCCTTTCGCCAGAAGAAAAGGGAGCTCTTCCACGACCGTCTATTTGTCTTCAGATTTCGCCCCTCCGCCGTCGCCGCTCTGAAATGGCGCGAAAAACACGAAATATCGGCCACTAAGTCCGGCCAGCGTGTCTTTCTAGCGGCAGAAGAAATCGTATCTCTCTGCTTCTGCGGCTGCCGAATCCTTTACGCTTCTTCCAGAACCTGAAACAGGCCACCGTATAAAAACTCCATTAAATTCAGTATGATATAGCACTGTCTAACATTGAATATTACTCCTAACTCTAATTTTACCTGAGCGTAGTCCATTTCGGGGCCGAGGCAAAACTGGTCGAACTGGAAATGGCCGGACACGGGTAAAACCGGAACAGTTGCTGTTGCTGCCATTTTTGCCCGTTCTTTTCCTCCGCTCAGCTGCAGATGCTCCACATTCGCACTGTACACAAGTGAAAATCTAAAACGCAAAGTGCAATAAAAAGAAGAGCGTGCCTGTGCCTTCTGACGTGAAGGGCACTACAGGGTTCCTTTATCAGTCCTCCTTGCAGCTTTGGAGCAGTAAAGAATTCTAAACTAAGCAATGCATGAAAAGTAACGCGGCATGTACGAGCCCTGGAGCAGATCACGCGAATGGAACCGCCGACATCATTATCATGGTCAGCCACGCATTTAATGTAGCCGTTTACGGCCTAGCCAGAATCCGGATAACAGCAGGCGCTGCCGCCTATTGGTAAACTAGGCCGTTAAAAAGGTCTGTATGGGACAAATTAAACACACGCCGACCTCATGTTTGCTTAATCTATATCTGTTTTGATTCGTTTCTTGGTTTGTATTTGCGGGAATTTGAACTATTATCCTCTTCCGCTGTCTTGTGAGTACCGCGGGCCTTTATAAACCGTCAAATAGGATGGGTTGCCGTTTACGAGGGGAATGTATTTTTTGTCTCGATCCCTTGGGCCTTCTTTCATTGTGGGTCAAGTTTATAGACAAAAATAAAATGGCGAGATTAAGATCGTGACATTTTAAAATATGGTTGAAAGTAAGTGGAGAAGTGGTTGCGAGTGTTCTATCGATTTTTATGATTTTTGGAAGTGGTAAGGAGATTGGAAGTACGTATAATATTAGAAAAGAAAAATTTTATCAACTTTCACAAAATTTATTGTTCGTCGAGTTTATTAGAAATGTATGAACTCTTTATTGAACGAACCATGTATGCTTCTTCTTAATTCCCACAACCTCCTTGCCTTCCACTTCTCATCTCGAATTTCTTCTCTCTGTTTTATTTCTTATTTGCCCCTTTTCAATAATTATAATAAATAATTAAAACACTTTTAAACAATTCATCGTTTCATAATAAATATTTTTTATCATTCATTTTAATAATCTTCATGGCTATTTGCATAGTAATCCTTGAGTTATTTGACTTTTAACCACTTTTTACACACAATTCAATGTGACTTATATTAATATTTTTAGTTTATAGAATAATGAACAAGGAATATATCACTCAAGTCATTAAATTGATGGAAAGACCCTCCACG
This sequence comes from Torreya grandis, assembly GCA_037957365.1. Classification (NCBI taxonomy): domain Eukaryota; kingdom Viridiplantae; phylum Streptophyta; class Pinopsida; order Cupressales; family Taxaceae; genus Torreya; species Torreya grandis. Next base: position 1,179,744 of record JARHVA010000153.1, read on the forward strand.
TAGGGCATACAACCTAGCAAAGGCATAATCTTTGAGATTTCTAGGGAAAAGTTTGATATAAAATAAATCATTGTGCGTAAATCTAAAACATGAAGAAAAATAAGCTCTAATGTGATGCAAGGGTCACTCTTGCCACTGTACAAGTCAAATTAAGACACTAAAAAGTAATAGGAAAGGGGTGATAAGAATCTTAGTAGTTAATAGGTTATGTAATATACTATAAGATAAAATCACATAATTAAACTTTTGAAATGCTTGGGATAGTTCAGTGAGTTACAAATGCATAACTTAAATTTGTTGTTGAATCAATCGATGTTGAGATGTACCAATAGTTGTATGATTGGAATTTGTATGCATGTGTGTAGAAATGCATCCCTTCATACGATTTGCATTAGTAGAAATAGAGGCATGATTGATATATTGACTATGACCAACATCAAGAGATAAAACATAATAAGCATGTTGTAATGGTGCATTAGTCTTTGGATTGGAAGGGGGAGGTGTCATAGAAACCTTGGATTCTATAGGAATAGTATGATCAATTTGAGCAAGAGTGGCACTAGATGGAGGTGTACAAGTATCAATAGGATCACTAGGAACACTAGCCTTACTACCTGATGTAGATGTAGATCCTCCAATAGGCAAAGTAGAAACATTCAATGGATCTATGTGAGTAGTCTCAAGTGTATGTTCTTTATCCCTAATTTATTTTGTACTTATTTAAATTTAAGTAACAAAAGTTCTAAGCACATAGGATTTTTATAAATTAAAACAGTAAATTTAGAAATTCTAGAAACTCTACGTGGATCAACATTATCAAAAAAAAAATTTACCATCATAAACATTATCTATGTAGCCATCATCAAGGTATTCGGTATAACCACTAGCATTTGGATTTTTTACAGGATATGTATCAACAACCATAGAAAGAGGAACACCATTACAAATAGCCATTTTGGATTTCCAAGAAATATGAGTAGCAAATAATGGAATTTGGATCAAATTGCAAGAAACACCACTCAATCTAGCTCTTTGCCCAGTAGGATATGTGGATGTAGGCTTCCTAATTAGCATAAGATGTAAGCATGAACAACATGAAGGAATTCAGGCTTAATGATTAAACAATCTGATAAAAAAAAACAAGATGAAAATATGAAATTCATATTCGAAATATAGAATCAAATCCTAGGGGAAACCTTAGAATGTGTAAGTGTCTAAAGAACAAAGGTGTGCACCACTTTTTGAGAAGTGGATGTAAATCCAAAGAGTAAAAAGAGGTGAATGAAAAGAGTAAATTGGGGATTAATAAATATATATAATCATAATTCAATTATAAATCTATAAAATTTAAACCCTAAGGGGGATGAAGATTTTGAAACTCTAGGTTGGATTATCAAAATATCTAATTCACCAAAATATTTTGATTATCTATGGTTTAAGGTTAATTATTGTACACACAAACAATTATAACTAAGACACAAGTTAGATTTATGATATATATATATATATATATATATATATATATATATATATATATATATATATATATATATATATATATATATATATATATATATATATATATATATATATATATATATATATATATATAAGTTTAAAACATAATCATATATATCTCATGTGCCAAAAAAAGGAAAAAAATGAGCAAGAAAATTAATGAAATAAGAAGAATAATGAACAGATAAACAAGGTTGGAATCTAACACACTTGTTTTATGTTTTGAAAAGACTAGATGTGGGCATTGTATGCACGACTGTGTTGTTCTATGTGAAATTTGGCTAGTAGTTGTGAAAGGGGCAAAAAAAACTTACACTAAATCCCGACATGGTAGAATCATTAGGCCATGGAATCTACACTAGTTATTATTATCAAATTTATACCTAGCCATTGAATTTGTCCCCTGATTTATTTAAAATTTTGGATTTTTTTGGGCGTGTGCACTATCAGATGCTAAGTAGGGTTGTGCAATTGTTGTGCAAAACTGATGGGAAAAATACATTTTTTTGTCTTCTCTTCATTCCTTGATTAACCCTAAAAATCAATGATGAAACAAGAGTGTGCAAGATTAGTTGACTTGGGCTACCCCTTCAAGAGTTGCAACTACAAATCCCATATGCTTGGAATCAGAGTCAATGGAGTTATCTTGTGTATGTGAGTGAAGTGTAATTGAGAGAAAGGGCTTCACCTACATGAGCATTCACCTTAGACATTTTTTAGTATAGTTTAATGATGGCACAAGCCCTAAAGATGATGTAGAAAAAATAAAGTATCAATGTGCAAACTCTGTGGTAAGTGTAGTAATAAATTTGATCAATGTGTGGCTCAAACTTGAATAATAGAGGAGGTATTCTCAATAGAGTGATACTTATTAAATTCAATGGGATGCATTTTTATACATAAGGCTCTCTAGAACAAGACATGAGAAGGCCAACCGTGGAAGAATGCAATACGCAAAATTCATGGTGTATGAAAGCAAGTCAAGGTAGAAGGACCCCAAAAAAAACATAAGGAACATAATCGACATGTTGTTGATTCTATGCAAAGCCAAATAAATGTTCATAATGAAGGGCGAGATGTTTAGAAAGTGGATGATTATGATCTAGAAGCTGATGATAGGTGAATCTAAGGATATCATGTTAAAACAAGGCCAAAGAAAGTTAAGTGTTTGAAAATATCCAAATATACACAAGTGGACCAAGTGTGATAAAATGGGCATAAGGCACAATGCAAGAGGGTCTTGTACCAAAATTAGGTCTCTACACCTAACATTTGACTCAAAACTTGGAGGAGAACATAGGGGCAAAAGTTGACACTGAAGCCTTAATCCTTGGTCCCAACACTTGGAATATGTGGGTTTGAATATAAACAAGACCTTTGAAATTTGATTATGCAAATGCATAATTTCCATCAAAAAGTGCAAATTAAATCTTGATTAATTAAAAGTGAACTCAAACGCCAGCCTTATACATGAGAACTAAAGCCTTTTCCTTTAGGGAAAACTAGTTGTCTATTTAGATTAATAAATTAAAACATAAAAAACTAAAAATACAATATTGGCCAGGAATCATGGCCTTCTTGACAAGGTCATTTGCTACAAAAATTGTATTTATCACCCCTAACTTGCTAAAATAAATAAATATTTGTGCTACAAAATATGGAGAGTTGTGTTAAAAGGTACCAAAATTTGCCATCCATTGAACAATAAAATATCCATCTGCGACTGAGTAAACGGGGCTTGTTACATGTTTTATATTATGGGTGGAATGATTGTGAGATATATAGGGAAGTCCAACGTTCCCCTTCAATAAGGTAACAACAAATGAGGTGGACATTGCTCAACCAAAGTGGCAGTAAGAAGGGGCACTACAAATGATGTTCATGTAGAGCCACCCAGAAGCTGTAGGGTTACATTGAGACTTGAACACATGATGTTGTGGTGTTAATATATTCGACAAAAATTGGGTCTTCGAGTGATTATTTTTAACCTTTCTCTAAAAAAATGGGAGTTCTTCCAAAACCACCTATTTGTCTTCATACTTTGATCCTCCTCCATCATTGTTGTTGCCCCTATAAAATTCCCTAAAAAATATGAAATGTTGACCACTAAGTTTTCTTGAGAAAAGGATAATAAGGAAAGACCATGAAGGATGTAATGTGAATGGAAAGTGTGTTAATAAGAGCCTAATGTAAACCAAGGGTTTGAAAATACAAAAACATTGAATTCTATTTATGCTATGTTCATTTTTTTATTTAATTGTAACTTGTTGAAAACAAACCATCTCTTATATAGTGGTCCTGATTCACTATTTGGATTAGTGTTTCCCACCCATTATGTGCCATATTGCACACCAATAGGGTCCCATTTGAATTCCATAAGTGTATAAATACACATATAAGGCTATGAATGAATTGAAGAAATCTATCTAGAGACGAATTTTGAAAGTACAAGAGTAGTTAATTCAAGCATTTAGAGAAAAAATCAAGGAGATTTGAAGTATTTGTTCCTTTGCCATACATTAATTTTAGCACAAAAATCCATATAGGATTAGGCCCTACATTCATTAGACTCCATGTTGAACATGCATTATGCTTGGTGTGTTGATCGTGATGTTTATACAAATAGCTTTGGGACCTGATGGTAATTGATGGATAACATAGGTCCAAAAATACAATCCCCTTTTTTTATGTTTAGATGTTGTTACCATTCTAGGGTTTTGAGGAGATTAGATTCCCAAAGATCCACACATAATTTTGGAAAAGTGAACGAGGCTTTCAAATCCCTAAATTTGACGAACATGATTGTAAAATCATAATAAAGACAATTGCAAGAACCGAAACTTGACAGCTTCAAGAGAATAAACTGACAATAACAGGGCAACAATCTTTGTTTGCTCTAATTTGTTTGGGTTTTGTTCACCTCATTGACTAGACATTTTTTGTGTTTTTTTTTTTTTGTGCAACTGTCTCTAAATTTATAACAATTCAGAGATTTTTCTTGAACCCCTTCTTCTAATTTTTTATATTGCTTTGTTAAACAATGTTAAGCTACCACCCTTTAGGCAGTAGATGTATTGAAGAACTAAAATTTGACCATGTGATTCAATATTCGACATATCCTTCAAGTACTGTTGAGCGACAACTCCAAAACATTTATTGGTTATTTAACTATAACTATTTAAATCTAATTAAACTTAATTCCAATATGTTATGGATAGATGTATTGCATGTTAATGTAAAACCTACTTTCCAATCAACACTTAGTATCTTTGTTTTCACACTTAGATTGTTTACTATTACAATAATTTTTTAAATAGAAATGTTTGATCTAATGAGCATTAATGTTATCATATCATATTATATTTGCTTGAGCTAACCATGGATTTGAGTCGTTGGTTATAATGGTTGGAAAAGTAGGCCGTTAAAAAGGTCTGAATGTGACAAATTAAACGCCCGCAGACCTCAAATGTCGGCTTAATCTATGTCTGTTTTGTTGCCTTTTTTTCTGCGTTTTTTTCTGTCTCGATCCTTTGGTTGGAGGGTATCCCTCATTTTGGCTCAAGTTTATTGGCAAAAGATAAGGGGACGGATAGCTTACCAGATATATTTATAATCGATCGACGGTGATGAGGTAAGGACAGTGACATTAAAAAAAAAATTAAAAAAATATATCTATTTCAAATTAAGTATTATAAAATAATATTTAATTATGAAATGTATAAGTTTTTTTTTTTTAAATACTTTTATACGAAGAAAAATGTCATGTTCGACATTTTAGGTTTAAATTTCATTTCTGTGTGACATAATGCACTGCTTAATTTAATATATATAGAAATAAGAGGAATGGATGGTCTTTACTTTTGTTTTTGTATGTTTGTTAAATATTTTTTCAAATTTGGACTTGGAAATATGTATTGGAAGCTATTGTGATAATGAAATTAAAATTTTTAAATAATTTGAAACCGATGCTAAGGTTGTACAAACATTCGTGACATGATGTCGTGATTGTTCAAACACTCTTGGTCAATAATGACTATCATCTGTGAAATGATTCACCTTACATGTTTGGACTTACTTTTAAGCTTTTGCTTTTTTATAGTAATTTCCACACTTAAACTCATGTCCTCATGTAATGAATTGAATCTAAAAATCTGAGATATTAAAGGTTTTGATTTGGAGTTTGTGTTAGAGAATTCTACTAATTTATTAGACCTTTCAAATTAGAACAAAGTTATCAATTAACAAAAATTGCATAAAAGTAACAAAACAATGTTAGCTAATAAATGAGAAGTGTTTGAGTGTGCTTGATTATCAAATGAACCTAATCACTTGTCTATTTATAGATGGCTTTGAAATCAAACTTTCGAAAAATTTGTGTGTACCGACTTCTAATAATTATAAACAAGAAAGACAAAGGGACAAATGGGTCCATCCAATGAAATGGCACAGAGAGGGAGGGGGAATCAAGGGGGAGGAATCAAAGTGTAGGACCATATGGCCAATCTCGACACAAGACACAAAAACTCAAAATTATTCAAGGGGATAACTTGGGGACAAGTGAAATATTGATTTTAAGATCGATTGAATTAATAAATTTAAGATTTTAATAACATCCAAAAGGATTACTCGTCATGTTGGGCACCTTTTAAAAAATCTTACCAAAAGTTGGAAAAATTACTCCCAGATTTCCTTTGGGCAAATTCCCTACAAGGTAAAGGATTCCATAGAGTGGCCTGGGAATATTGCTGCCTCACGCGTGACGCTAGAGGGATGGATCTCATCGACATAGCTCGGTAAGGAACTACCTTATGTGCGAAATGGATTGTGCAGACCATTGAGGGCCAAGAAGCTTGGAAGGTGTTATTCAAACATTGTATCTCCTCCGAGTTGCCCAAGGGCAAGAAAGCTTGAAAAGGGCTCAACTTCCCCAATTTACTCTTCAGGATGGGTTCCTTTGTGGCCAAAAGCATCTGGAAGGCTTGGGAAAAGATTAAGCCATGGCTTCTCTGGAATGGTTCTAGTTTCTGTAATGGGGTCTCCGCTAATTACCACACTCTATGGTGGTCTCCCATTTTTTCTTGCAATGAAGTGCCCTTAGCAGAAGTCCCTTGGATCAACGCCCTCAAGCTTTTTTGTAGAGGAACTCATTCCATCCAAGACATCTTCTGTAGGCATTCTCACTCTTGGCTATCTTGGGAAGAGACAAAATCTAAATTTTGATTAGCCAATGCGAACTAGGAATCTTATCAAGCAAATATTAATGTCATCCCTGCTTCTATGCTCCATAAAATCTTGATCCATTCCACTCGACCTTGGTAAAAGGACTAGAAGTGGTATGTTAAGACCTCTTTCTGCAATTACACTCCTCGGCTAGGCTATGCTTGGCTCACCCCCCATTTGCCCATGGTAGACAAGCTCAAACCCTCCTGGGGGTTGTACTCATTTGTTAAAACGTGGAGCGTTCGCTTCAACACTATTTGGGGAGCTATTGTGGAGCCCAAGCTTGCCCACTTTGCTTCGTGTATATTGCACTAAGGCTTGCCTATTGGCAAGAGACTTATTCCGCTGGGAGTTCACCAACCTACTTGCCCCTTTTGTGGTCACCTTGAGACGCTCCTTCATCTGTTCTGGTATTGTTCCAATGCTCAAAGGGTCTAGACTTGGATCCATGATCTTTTCAAGCCTTTTCAGCCCAAATTTTTCATTTGACAGCATATCCTCCTTGGTGACAAACCCGCCATGCCCTTCATTTAGGCACAAGTCTGGCATACTTTCAAAGTGGAGATTCTCTTCTGGATTTGGAAAAAAACAAATAATTTTGTGCTTAATCATGCTTCTGTTGATTGTAATGTTTCTGCTTTGCACAAATCTTCTATCATCTCCAATATTTTTTTGCAGATTCAAGTCCAAGCCAATAAAGTGGTTATGGAACTTGGGTACCTTCAAAATCTTCTCTCCCATTGGGGAGATGTTCCCTGTATTATGGTTCAGTTTTCATCTTCTCCACCCAGGGATCCCAGAGTGCCTCAACTGCCTCGCGATGGGCATCGTCACAGTCGTTCCAGGTGATGCTCTCATAGTGACACCTCGTATCGATGTGTTTACCCTTTTGGGCACTAGTGAGAGTGGCAGTCACCGCATCCTTCTTTTGCTGGGTAGGACGGCTGGGGAGTTCCTCCTCCTCTGCATCCAAATGCTTGGGGGGCATTACTTGGAAGTTGTGAATACATGTTGGATAAATTCCCTAGGATCTCTTTGGCTATCTCACCCACTCAAGCACAAGTAGATGATGATATGGACACTGTCCAAGTTACTAGCTAGGAACCTGTTCTAGATGGCAATGATTTGCCAAGCTCGCACAGGGGTCTATGTTAGGTTGTGCAGCTAAAAGCTTCACTGATGCAAACAAGGAAGGAGGTTGCTAAAGTGTCACAGACACCGACGTCGGTCAGGCCAACCGACGTCGACAGGATTAGACAGGAAGAGCAACTGATGTCGGTCAGAGATCGGCCGGCGTCGGTCACCTCCAGGTAGACAGGGACCGACGTCGGTCGCCTGTGCAGTTCCAAAACTGCCAGTTCACGAACAGTTAGTTAACGAACCGAGTGTTTGCATGTTGAGAGGCCAATTATAGTCTTGAGCTGCGAATCTAATTATTGTAATTAGATGTCTAATTATTGTTTGCATGAGATCTATTTAAGAGACTCATAGGCTGTATTGAAAAGTGTTCTAGTTTGAGTTGAGCAAAGTTAGCTCCTTCTGTGTGTGAAGTGAGCAAGGGTGTTCCTCTTAGTTCCACAGCAGTGCCAAGTGTGGGTGTTGGTTTTGGAGAATCAGAAGAGTTCTTCAGGTGTGTAGGATCTTGATCGGCAGGTGTGCAAGGCCACGTTTGGAGATCTACATGTGTAAGTAAGATCATTGATCTACAGGTGTATGTGTGTGTAAGGTTTGCAGGTGTGCAGAACCAGGTTGATCTATAGGTGGCATCAGAATCAAGGTGATAGCAACACAACAGGGAGTAGGATTAGGTAGGATCTACTTGGAGTATGGTGTGTACTCGGTTGGAGAGCAAAGAGGAAGGCAAGGCAGTTCCTTCCATAAGTAAGATCATTTGGGTTGCATGGTGTTGCAGTTCAGGGATATCTACTTGAAGTACATTGAGTACTTGGAGTGCATGGAGCAATTGTGGAGTGCGTGGAGCACTGGTGTACTGGCAGTAGTGGATACTGACTGGTTGGAGGTGAACACCAACTCTGTGTTTGAGTTGTGTGTTGGGACCGTAAGAGAGAGAGCTTTGAGGAAAAAAGTACTGTACACTTGAGGTGTGGGAAGCCTCTGAGAGGTGTGAAGAAGAAGTGGCATCTTCTTTATTGTATTCTTTTCTGGATGAGTATTAATACAAGTTGTGTATTGTCTCTCATATTCTGTGTTGTTTTTAGTTTCTAGTTACTTGTTACTTTTGGTTAATTTCGCATCTTAAGTTGCTTGTATATGGTAATCAATTGTGCTTCCACGAGTTCCTAACAGTTGGTATCAGAGCAAGGTTGTTGGCTCATAGCTTGATACCACTAACGGTTGGTATCAGAGCTAAGGTTGCAGGGAGCAGGTTTTGTGTTTGGTTACAGGTCACTCTCAGGAGTTTCTGATTGAGTGGGAGTATAGCAACGGCAGAAGAAAGTAAGCTACGAATGGAGAAACTGAATAGCACAAATGGTCACTTACGATGTTATGGAAAGAAAGAGCAGGTAAACAAAGATTGTTGGTTGGTAGCAGATCTGCATGAAGAAGTAGATGTTGTAGGTGTTATTGCACAAGATGCTCTGGATAAAGTTGAATCTTGGTTAATAGATTCTATTGCCTCTTTCCATGCAGCCCCAAGTAGAGGGGTTGGTGAGCCTTGACAAAGTATTGGCAAAGGGGAAGTGTTGCTAAAATTACAGGCAGCCAACACATGGGTGTTGAAGAAGGTCATGCAGGTCCCAGTCTTGGAGATGCGGCTAATTACTTCAAGAAAGTTGGGTGATGAGAGATGCACAGAAACTCTCACAGTGGATGCACTTGAATTAGCGTATGGTAAGAAAGCAGGTACTCTTTATCTACTTGCTTATATTACTATTTCCACTTATGTTGCACAGGTGTGGCTTTGTAGGCTTGGTCACATAAGTGAGAAGGGAATGGATGTTCTTAAGTCAAAAGAGAAGAGTTCAGCTTCGAAGAGCATAGACCGAGATTTCTGTGAGTAGTGTGATGCTACAAGAAAGGATTGTGTTTATTGCAGGAAAAGGAAGACTGATGTATTTGATAAACTTAAGAACTGAAAAGCCTTGGTGTTCTTGGAGGAGATGACGAACAGAGACTAGTGGATGGGGCTGGATACTTCTGAGCAGGGCGATTTGGACAGAGTTTTGATCCATGGAGAGCTCGCGGGTAAAAAGTCATCACTCACAGGCATACACAGGTATCGGCATCGATAAAGGGTAATCGATGTCAAACAGACAGGTACCGACGTCGATCATGTGCAGACCAGAGAAGTCGGTGGTGTCGGGCAGGTGGAGACTGACGTCAGTAAGATAATTGGCGTCGGCGACTTGGATAGTCGCATGGAACCGACGTCAGTCAGATGCAGACTGTGTGGTGATCGAGGTCAGTCACTGAGACAGATTTTGGGCAGATAGCAAGCTGTCAAGGAGTCTCAAACGCCCATGGGGAGGATTGAAAGTGTAATTAGGCCTCAAATTCGTTGTTCCTCTTCTTTATACTAGTTGTTGACTGCAGAGCAGGAAGGATCCAGGGAATAGTGGGAGCATGGCATGAACAGGTTGCAGGACCAAACGAGAAATTTGGTAGGGTTGCCAGTCGGGATGAAAGCACTAAGATGAATGGATACCTTGGTTAAAGAATAGAGAGAATGGACACGTGAGACGGAAGGCTAGGTCATATGGTCTTGAGGAAGCTACAGGATAGTGGTACAGGTTTTGACAGGTGGATGACAAAGCAGGGCTTTAGTCAATGTCATTGTAACCATTGTGTTTGTCTTACCAGGTGGATGATGGTCATGACATTATCCTGTTACTGTATGTGGATGGTATGCTAGCTAGCAGGTTTGTACATACAGGGTTTTGTTGAGCTAAGGGTAAGGTTAGTTCAGTGGCATGTCATGAGGAATTTGTAGCAGCAAAATGTTTTGGCATGAGAGACATGGAGATCACAGGTTGATTTTGTCTCCAGTGGGAGCTGATGTGAATCAGGTGTTGGCAAGGTTCAATATGCAGGATGCAAAATTGGAGCACACCAATGGCTGGACAGTTCAGTGTCCGAAATCACATAAGGTCTGGTATAGACCTGAGTTTGCCCAAGCAGTGGGTGCTGTCAAAGAGTTAGGAGCCAATTTGGGGAAGTGGGTTCTTAGGTATTTGAGAGGGACCAGCAGTAGGTATACATGCTATGCAGGGTCAGGACTTCACTACATGGGTTTGTAGGTTTGGATGTGGCAGGTTACTCGGATGACAGGTGGTGCACCACAAGTTGTGTGGTGGGTGGTCTTCAGGATTGATCTTGAAGAGGGATACAAGCCAGGAAACAAATTAGATGGGGTACAAGTACAGGTATAGTGCAGCTATTTATCTCTAAGTGGGATATTGTTAGGTTGTGGAGCTAAAAGCTTCACTGATGCAAACAGGAAAGGAGGTTGTTGAGAGGTTGCTAAGCTGCAGGTTTGGACATACAGGGTTTTGTTGAGCTAAGGGTAAGATTAGTTCAGTGGTTTGCCATGAAGGATTTGGAGCAGCAAAATTCTTTGGCATGAGAGACATGGAAGATCACATGTTGATTTTGTCTCCAGTGGGAGCTGATGTGAATCAGGTGTTGGCAAGGTTCAATATGCAGGATGCAAAACCAGAGCACACCAAGGGCTGGACAGTTCAGTGTCTAAAATCACATGAGGTCTGTTATAGACCTGAGTTTGCCCAAGTAGTGGGTGCTGTCAGAAAGTTTGTATTCAATCTGAGAAGGAAGCACTGGAGGGCAGTTCAGTAGATTCTCAGGTGTCTGAGATGGACCAGCAACAGGGATTCATGCTATGCAGGGTCAAGTACTTCGGATATGGTAGGTTACTTGGATGACAGGTGGTGCACCATAGGTTTTGTGGTGGTTAGTCTTCAAGGTTGAGCTTGAAGAGGGATACAAGCCAGGAAATAGATTAGACGAGGTATGGGTATAGGTACAGTGTAGTTGTTTATCTCCAAGTGGGAGAATGTTAGGTTGTGGAGCTAAAAGTTTCACTGATGCAAATAGGGAAGGAGGTTGTTGAAGTGTCACAGACACTGGCATCGGTCAGGCCAACCGACGTCGGTCAGAGATCGGTCGGCGTCGGTCACCTCTAGGCAGATAGGGACCGACGTCGGTCGCCTGTGCGGTTCCAAAATTGCTAGTTCACAGACAGTGAGTTAACGAACTGAGTGTTTGCATGTTGAGAGGCTAATTATAGTCTTGAGCTGTGGATCTAATTATTGTAATTAGATGTCTAATTATTGTTTGCATGAGATCTATTTAAGAGACTCATAGGCTGTATTGAAAAGTGTTCTAGTTTGATTTGAGCAAAGTTAGCTCCTTATGTGTGTGAAGTGAGCAAGGGTGTTCCTCCTAGTTCCACAGCAGTGCCAAGTGTGGGTGTTGGTTTTGGAGAATCAAAAGGGTTCTTCAGGTGTGTAGGATCTTGGTTGGCAGGTGTGCAAGGCCATGTTTGGAGATCTACATGTGTAAGTAAGATCATTGATCTGCAGGTGTATGTGTGTGCAAGATTTGTAGGTGTGCAGAACTAGGTTGATCTTTAGGTGGCAGCAAAATCAAGGTGACAGCAACACAACAGGGAGCAGGATCAAAGAGGATCTACTTGGAGTACGGTGTGTACTCGATTGGAGAGCAAAGAGGAAGGCAAGGCAGTTCCTTCCATAAGTAAGATCATTTGGGTTGCAGAGTGTTGCAGTTTAGGGGAGATCTACTTGAAGTACATTGAGTACTTGGAGTGCATGGAGCACTTGTGGAGTGCGTGGAGCATTGGTGTACTGGCTGTAGTGGATACTGACTGGTTGGAGGTGAACACCAACTCTGTGTTTGAGTTGTGTGTTGGGACCGTAAGAGAGAGAGCTTTGAGGAAAGAAGTACTGTACACTTGAGGTGTGGGAAGCCTCTGAGAGGTGTGAAGAAGAAGTGGCATCTTCTTTATTGTATTCTTTTCTGGATGAGTATTAATACAAGTTGTGTATTGTCTCTCATATTCTATGTTGTTTCTGGTTTCTAGTTACTTGTTACTTCTGGTTAATTATGCATCTTAAGTTGCTTGTATATGGTAATCAATTGTGCTTCCACGGGTTCTTAACAGTCTAGATGATATGGATCCTCTGCCTATTGGCCTTACTCTTGCTGCATAAAAGTTATCTCTTTTTATGATTTTATGATGTAGTTAATTGTTTCTAGGCTCTGCGTAATTGTTACTTGATACTTTGGTTTTGCTCCTAAGCTCTACCTAGTATGTCGTGGCATGCTCTCATACCATTTTTTTTTTGTGAATTATTTGTATATTTATGTTTAGCTAATATATAGATATATTTCATCAATATGTGTGTGTGTGTGTGTGTGTGTTATTTATGCGATTTTAAGAAATATTTATTTCTTTTTTGATGTTGAATTTTTAATTATAGATCTTGATTAAAAAGTTATTCAATTTTCTATTTTCAAATTATTGTACACTTTATAATGTAATATAATTCTATCTTCCTTACCCCTTGTACTATTGACCCAATTTTATTTTACATCTAAAATGATGCACATCAATTTTTAAATGAACCATCAATATTTTAACTTTTTTATTATAATTTAATGGAAGATTAATTTCTTCAATGTAATATTTTTTCTTATATTTTATTCAAATAATTATAATCACTCACATAATTTTATTTAATTTATTTATTGATATTTATGTAGTCTTATATATTAATATCTCAATTACTCATTCTTTTATTATTTTGTTTTATTTCTGTGTTCTTCCTAAGAACTTAGCTTTTTCCTTCCTATCATTCTAAGTCGTCATAACATTCCACATCCCTAACAAAAATATATATTTTTAAACTAATAAAAATTTATACCAAAAATTGATATTTTAATTTTAATGTTTATGTTGCTTGTAACTAAATGTGTTTGGATTTTGTATAGCGCTCCGAAATCATCGCCTTGTTAAGGTCATTTGGTACAAAAATATATTTAACAAACCCTCCTTGACTAAACAAAATGGATGTTTGCGCTACCAAAAAAATGGCATCCAATACAATCATGTCATATAGTAGTATAGGATCCCATCTATGTGACCAGGTAAATAGGCCTTGCTACTGCTTTTCTGATATAAGCGTGTTGATTGAAAGACATATATAGGGGATTCTGGCATTCCCTCTCAATAAAGTAGTAGCCAACGGCGTAGATGCCACCCGACTAGAGCGGCAATAAGAGGGCCCGCTACGAACATCATTCATGTACAGCGGCCTGGAAGCGGTAGGCTTGTAGCAAGACTTGAACTCAGGATGCTGCGGCGTCAAGTTGCTCGGAGTCAACATGATTGTCGTTGTCTTATGAGTACCGCGGGCCTTTATAAACAGTCAAATAGGATGGGTTGTCGTTTACAAGGGGAATGTATTTTTTTCATCTATAAATGAATCTCTTCATAGGATTATCACTAGTAGAAACATAAGCATGACTGTTATTTTAACTATGACCAACATCAAGAGATAAAACATAATAAGCATGTTGTAATGGTGCATTCGTCTTTCGATTGGAAGCAGGACATGTCATAGAAACCTTGGGTTCTATAGGAATAGTAGGATCAATATGAGTAGGAGTGACACTAGGTGAAGGTGTACAAGTATCAATAGGATCACTAAGAACACTAACCTTACCCCCTGATGTAGTTTTAGAGCCTCCAATAGGCGAAGTAGAAACATTCAATTGATTTATGGGAGTAGTCTCAAGTTTATGTTCTTTATCTCTAAATTTTTTTGTACTTATTTAAATTTAAATAACAAAGGTTTTAAGCACGTAGGATTTTTATGAATTAAAATAATAAATTTGGCAATTCTAGAAATTCTATGTGGATCAACATCATTAACAACATTTTTACCATCATAAACATTATCTATGTGGTCATCATCAAGATAATCGATATAACCACTAGCACTTGGATTTTTTTATAGGATATGTATCAACAATCATAGAAAGAGGAACACCAATAGAAGTAGCCATTTTGAATTTCCAAGAAATTTGAGTAGCAAATAATGGAAGTTAGATCAAATTGCAAGAAACACTACTCAATATAGCACTTTGCCTAGTAGGATAAGTGGATGTAGGCTTCCCAATTAACATAAGATGTAAGCATGAACAACATGAAGGCAGCTAGGGCTAATGATTAAGCAATGTAATAAAAACAAACAAGGTGCAAATCTGAAATTCAGATTTGAAATATAGAAGCAAACCCTAAGGGAAACTTTAGAATGTGTAGGTGTTTAAAAAACAAAGGTGTGAACCAATTTAAGAAAAGTAAATGTAAATCCAAAGAGCAAAAAATGTGTGAATGAAAAGATTAAATTGGGGTTTAATAAAGATATATAATCATGATTCAACTATAATTTTATAAAATTTAGACCCGAGGAGGCGGGGGGGGGGGGGGGGGGGAGGAGGAAGAAGGTTTTGAAACCCTAGGTTGGATTATCAAAATATCTAATTCATCAAAATGTTTTGAATATCTATGATTTAAGGTTAATTATTATACGCACAAATAATTAAAACTAAGACACAAGTTATATTTATGATATATATGAATCTAAAACATAGTCATATTTATCTCATGTGCCAAAAAAAGGGAAAATTTTGAGCAATAAAATTACCATAACAAGATCAATAATGAAAATATAAATAAGGTTGGAATCTAACACACTTGATTTATGTTTTGAAAAGACTAGATGTGGGAATTATATGTGATTATGATGTTCTATGTGAAATTTGGCTACTAGTTATGAAAGGGTAAAACTCAACATTACACAAACTCCAAACATGGCAAAATTAGTAGGCCATGAAATGTACGCCACTTATTCTCATCAAATTTATACCTAGCCATCAAATTTATCATCTACTTTATTTATAATTCTGATTTTTTTGGGCATATGCACCATTAGATGTTAAGTAGGGTTGTGTGATCATTATGCAAAATTGATGAGAAAAATGCATTGTTTTGTCTTCTCTTCACTCCTTGACCTAACCCTCAAAATCAACAACCCCATTGGGTTTGACCTAGATAAATGTGATTTTTTTTAAACAACATATACTTTAAATAGATTACACCACGAGAATCTAATTCAGATATTATATAAAATACTTTAAGTGTGATAACTATAAATGAAACATACTACATCATATATCACTAATCACTATCATCGTAAGAAACACATCATAATACAAATATAGAAATTAATTATAATTATCCAGCCATGACAGATACATGCCTATAGCCACTTCTGTCAAAGTATAATAAATAAGTAATTACAGCTCATCATTATAATATTTAAATAACAAATACAATACAATACAATGTACATATATAAGATACATGGCTCCCTAGAGCATAGATCCTTGGACTCTAGTAACTGCAACAATCTCAAGAGTCATCTCAAAATTAGCACTGTTATGGGGAGGGAGAGCATCATTCGAGTGTTTTTTCAAACTAACCATGAACCAATGATCTCCTATACTAATCCCATCAGAGAATGCCCATCCCTTCATGGATGAGTAGATAGTGATGGTGCGAGAATCCATAGAGGCAAACTAGTACTCGTGTGCAATACGATTTTTAAAACTAAACATGTGGTGTATCATAGAAACCCATTCTACTTAAGATATTGGACAAACATGTAAATCATATTCATGAAATGATAATTTCTTACTAAACATTACTTTTGCCAAAAAATTTAGTAATAATGATTATCTAAGGATCAGTCAAAATTCATACACCCTTGATTGGATTACCTTCATCTATCATTGTGATGCTAGTAAGCTAGTGAAGTTCATCTCATTACTTACTCAGTATCGGCAATGAAAGATTTAGTTAACATAATATAACTAATAAATTCACATATAACAATCATATAATGTGATAAGCACAGGATAATCTAACAACATACATTTATTCTATCAAACGTATGAATGAATCTGACATTATTATCTATCCCATAATAAAAATAATGACTACAACTTATACCATTCAGGTATAATAGACATCTAACTATAAATTATAATTACTATAAATAATTTTCAAGTATACTACACCATATGAGAACCCATATTATCATAATTTGGTGTTATTAAGCACAACTACTAAATACCACAACCAATCATAATAAAGTGGTATAAATCAATGGAAACATAAACTTATGTTCAAACAACTAGGTATAAAAAGAAGTCTCAGTTCTCACACATACAATATTTCATTTTAGAATTGTTATACTCTCGAGGGGGTTGTATGCACTCATAAATAATTCCCTACTAACTGTCATAAAACATACTATTCATAAAAATAACCAACATGCATACATTTAATCTGTCAAATGTATGAATGTATCTAAATATAACAATTACAGTTTGTATCACCCTGGTATAACATACATTTAGACTATAAATTTCAAATAAAAACACTCTATGACATCCCATAATATCATAGATCATTGTACATGAGCACACTACTCGATCATGAACAACCAGTCTCATAATTTCAAGAATCAAATGCCTCTTAATCCTAAATAATATAAAATCAAGTATAGTTTATATCAATCAGGTATATCTTATGTTTAAACTGCATACTAGCAAACAGAAGAAACATAATTATAGACACACATCATAATGCACTAATAAATGTTATATATGTCTAAACACTTTTACATTTTAATCTACTCACAATATGTAACCCTCATCAATTTTTATTATTATATGTATATATATCAATAGTTCAGTCATGCTACTCTCAAAGAGTCTGATAATTCATAACTAAATTATACCATAATCTTTTATTTAAATAACTTAATTCTGTTTCTAGAAGATTATTTTCTTATACTTATAGTCTCGGTCCTTCAAACACCTTATGACTCATTTTAACCATCTATTTAACTATAAGTATAATTCCTTTATACAAGTACTTATACATCATAACACGCACCATGTGTATGTACTCCAATGATATGTAAATACTATATCAATGTTCACTTATATTTTTTAATTAAGAACTCATTATGATTTCAACAATCCTTAAAACTCTCATGCTCACAAAAATATTTTGACGATCTGTTAGGGATTCAACAATGTAAAACTCCTTACTTTTTATCCCTAATTAAATAGATTTTCATCCTGATATAATCAAAGTGTATTTAAATCTATACACCGGTTTTCAAGACTACATAGTTTTTCGTTTCAAGGTTCGCATATAAGTATTTGGCAATATCCAAAATTGCTCTTATATGATACATAAAATTTTCATCAAGTACATAGATAAATGAATCACCCAAATCCGTGCCCAATTAGGATTAATTAAAAATATGCTAAAATTATCTTGAAAAGTTATTCGAGCCAAGACCCAGTTTGAATGTTTTTCTAATGAACCGATTTTACATACAGGATATTGTGCCTAGTCAAAGCTGTTTACATAAAGCATATATTTTAAATACATTTTCAAGTCTCAAAGTAGATTCAACTACAACATATTCTATGATAAGCACTAAAATCACATCCCATAGATGTTAAATTGATGGTTCATTCTTTATAATTATTGATTAATTGTACAAGTATCCTTATGATAAACAATATGTATCTATTATATCAACACCACTATATGTATTCTTACCTGATTTTGTTAACTATATTAACTATGCCCTTGATTATAGTTAACTAAAAGTATACTAACTAACTATCCACTTGATATGTCAGTATGTTAGAATACATTATTATAGAGGAATAAATAGTGACTAATAGTATATTAACCCTCCCAGTATATATATAGTTAATATTCTATATATATTAATTAGTCACTAGTTACTATCTATTAACAATATACATTGCTAACAATTAACTAACTATTCTCAAATATTGACTATAATCATGTTAGGCTAATTAACATCACTATAACTCATCCTAGATTAGGAAGTATCCATTGGTAACTATTATATCACATCTCTAATAGATTGGGTGGGAAACACAAAAATATTTGATGAGTTCTATAGGTGATTTCCAATAGGATATTATGACTAATACTACTTTTGGGACATTGGAATATATCTTAACATATTTAACATATATATTGAGTGAGACATATGGGCATATACATATATCTATAAAGTAATGTTAAGTATGCAATGATGTTCTATGAGTTTACCAGATATTCATAGATGTTAAACACTGATGTATGAATTACATTACTATATTTATGAATAACTCTATTAGTACATTTCACAAAAACATTAAATATATTATGTATATTCATATTATGTGTTTCACAAATTTTACATCATATGCAGATTGTATATCAATCTATTGGTGAATATAGTGATCATATATACAGATAACATTATTAACTATATTGTATGATTTGCATATTCTCATATATTGGTACATTGCTATGTTATATATATAGATTTTTATATTATATATACAGATGTAGGTGTAACTCATATAGATGTTTAATATATAGTAATGTTAAATGATGGGTTATATACATACACAGTAGAATTTATCAGGTTGCTATATTTATAATGATTCACTATTATTTTTCGTTGTATATTATTTTTGGCTCCAATGTATATATGATTCAAGATTAAATAGATGTATATATTATTAATATAAAACATTGCAGTATCATATTAAATCACTATATATATATATATATATATATATATATATATATATATATATATATATATATATATATATATATATATATATTAGTAATATACATCCACTTTGGTACATGTTTTAATACAGGTTGTCGTATTCTTGCATATTGCTATATACTCTTTTTGTGCACTATCAAAGTATATTTATAATATAACATATTCTCATACAACAATGTCCATAGGTTCTAATCATTATAGATAAATATGAAACTCATATATACTCTGTTTAAGACAAAACTAATTATTCCCAGATTCTTGTAATATCTCCAAGTATATAAATATGTATCACTGTGATATAAATATTCCCCCCTCTCTCTCTCTCTCTCTCTCTCTCTCTCTCTCTCTCTCTCTCTCTCTCTCTCTCTCTCTCTCTCTCTCTCTCTCTCTCTCTCTCTCTCTCTCTCTCTCTCTCTCTCTCTCTCAATATATATATATAATTGAGGGATAACATGGGTCCAAAAATACATCCCCCATTTCTTTTTGTTATGTCTAGATGTTGTTACCATGCTAGTGTTTTGAGAAGGAATTTAGATTCCCAACGATCCATGCATAATTTTAGAAAAGTGAATGAGGCTTTCAGAGCCCTAAATTTGATGAACGTGATTGTAAAATTATATCAGAGATAATTACAAGAATCAAAACCTGATAGTTTTAAAAGAATAAATTGATAATTTCAGGGCAACAATCTTTGTTCGTTCTAATTTGTTTGGATTTTGTTCACCTTGCTAACTAGACATTCTCTATGTTGTTTATTTTTTGCAATTGTCTCTAAATTTATAACAATTTAGATGTTCTTCTTGAACCCCATATTGTAATTTTTTATATTTCAAGTACCCGTGTGTTGTATGATTTTTATACTTAACATACAATATATCATAGAAAAATGTTCTATTGCAAGATATCACACAAACATGTAAATCACACTCATGAAATGATAATGTCTCACTAAACATACTTTGAACCAAAGTTTTATAAATAATAAATAATAACGATCTAGATCAATGAAATTCATACACACAACTTGATCGAACTGCCTTCATCTATCACTGTGATACTAGTAAGCCAGTGAAGTCTATCTCACTCTTTACTCCATATCAACAATGCAGATTGATCAAATATAATTCAACCACAAGATTCATTTAATTAACATCCTACTATCAAACACATCATATAACATTCTAAACATAAGATTAACCAAAGCATACATTTATTTTATCAAACGTATGAATGAATCTTACATTATTTTCTATCCCAAATTAAAAATAGTGACTATAGTTTATATCATCTAGGTAAATATATATTTAAGTGTAGAATTTCATTACCATACTAAGTTTTCAATCATACTACACCCTTAAAAATTTTATGTGCACATACATAAAGTTTTATCAATTGTTACAAAACATGTCATTTACAACAATAATCAACAAGAATACAGTAAATCAATCAAACTTAGATGTGAGTCTAGCTAACAATTACAATATGTACCATCCAAGTACAACATGCATTCAAATCGTAGTACTCTATGATATCCCATACTATTATAGTTTATAACTACATAAGTATACATAACCAAACTTTTAATTTCAAGAATCAGACGACCCCCATACAAACAAGCAAGTATGAGATTATACCACCTACATATACTCAAAGTTTAAACTACATACTAGCATTCAAGAAACATAAATTATAAGCATGCATCGTGATGCACCATTAATGCTAGATATACCCAAGCAATCTTTTAAACATGTACCACACACAAGTACTCAAAATACAACAAACAACCAATAAATCATTTGTAAAGAAATAGAGAATTCATAAACTCGTTATAACATTCATTTAAACATCTTGTTCCATTACCAAGAAGATTGTTTTAATATGGTTATAGATTTAGTCCCTTGGACACTAGATGATTGAATAAAACCATAATTTAAGCTAGAAAATTAGGTATATGATCCAACAAATCCATTTATATTATGCATTTTTGTTTCATACTTCATGTAAAAGTATACTTCCCATATATACCCTTGTACATAATAACTCTACTATATATAGCATATAAGAAATTTGTAACATAAAGATACCATAAATCTCTATTATACATAAAAATTAGAGCTTAAAAACACTCGTGAAGATATACTTAGAGAAGCACACCCTTTTGTTCGTGTATAGTTTAGTAAGCATGAGTATACCTATGTTCTTTTTTAGTATTGAACCTATAATTCATTAATACATAGCTTCCATAATGTTTACATCAATACCATGGGTTTTTTGTACCAAGATAAAATAAATGAATCTCAAGCATGTCTATGTAAGACTACATTTATACTTCATAAATATTTTAGAATTCTAATAAGTTAAAACTACAGTCCTTTATATTAGACTATATGTTGGGTGAATATTTTGTCATCAACTAACTGACATCAAAATGGGTATATCAACCACAGCACAAGGAGATTTATATGGTAAAAGGGGTTTGGTTACCACAACCGTAATGAGATAAATCTCTCCTCTCAGCAAGGGGAGGTTCCCTATAAACTATAATATATTAACATATACTGAAAATAGACTCAGGGGTGAAATCATACCATCCATCTCTCTTTTTTTAGAGATGATGTTCACAAAGTAAAGGAGGATTCTGGTGTAATTACTGAAGGCATTTGTCTTTTTTAAGAAATGGTGTTCAGTAAACAACATGAATACTTCATTGGTAGTAACTGTAACCACAAGAAACCCACGAAAGCACAAAGTCTTCTGTTGCTTCTCCCACTGATTTAGGATAAAGTAACACAATAGTATGAAGTGTAGCACAAAGTATCCACCGAAAACTACACTAGAGTAAAAGATGACGAAGGATAAGGGGAGCTCAAAGTCTCTCCAATATCCTGGAACATAAAACACACAGACTAAAGACAATTATGGCAGCACAAAGTCTCCCACAGTCAACTTTAGGACATCTTCTAGATTATTTCCACTTGTTTTGCTTATTTGATTAAATGGACAAGACTGTATTTAGGAAAAAGACATAAGAATAATTCTCTAGATAACACAACATATTTCAACACAAAGTCTGAAAGGTCACTTGCTATCTCATTTACTTGATAAAATATGATTAACAGTCTGAGCTTAAAGTCTCAGGAATGCCTTTCAATTTGGGCAGAGTTTCACTTCTAATAACAGAGAGATCTCTCTTATTCAAAATGAAAGATTACAATATATAGCATCCAAAGAAAGACTTTGGTGTTTGTGGATTCAGGCACTCCTTTTCAAAAGTAGCCCATGCTGTGTTTAATGCTTTGGAAAAAGAAAGTCCTGTGAAGAGACCATGCTGGAGGCGTTTAAATTATATTCAATATCCCTTCATAGGCATGGGTTGTCTAGTCTGCTAAGAGGCAAGGCCGCTCCTCTTTATGACACTTACATGGCTGTCCATTCACCTTTACTCAATGAAGAAAAATAGGCCATGCTATTGAATTTTTTTGCTCTCTGATGTCTACATGGTGGACTGTTCCACCTACTGGAATAACTCTCCTATAGATATTTTTGAATTTCTCTGTAACTTTCCCTCTTTCCTTGCTACCTTTTGTCTCTTCCTGGTGTTATGACCTCTTGGGGCTATCTTCTCACTTTTTGTTGGCTCCTTTAGCTTTTCTTCAAATTGAACTTTGACCTTTGAACAATTTTGAACTCTTCTGAAGTTCAACGGTTTGGCGGTTTAATGGTTCATCAATTCAATGATTTGTTCTATATTTTTGAACTCTTTTGAACCCATTGAAACTTGTTGAACCTTTGAACCTTTGAACCTTTCAGAGTTCAATGGTTTGATGGTTCAACGGTTCAACAGTTTAATGGTTCATTCTAACTCTTTGAACCCTGTCGTTGAGCATCTTTTATTGAACTTCGGCGTTGAACCATCTTTGTAATTTGTGAGAAATACGTTAAGTATTTTGAACTTCCTCATGAGAAATCTCGCCCGTTGAACCTAAGATTTCCTTAGCTAAAAAAGCTTGAGTAATTGGAAAACTTGACTGCTCAGATTAATTTTTGAGAAAGGAAGAGACCATTGTTGGCCTGCAAGACCAAAATGGTTGACATGTTTTCCATAAAAATAAGTGACATATTTTAGGAACAATAGCTAGCTCCAGTTGAGAAACTTCCATCAATTATTTTAAAATAATCGAAAGGAGTAGAATCCAGACTCTAAGTGCCTTCATCTATGCCATTGGGCTATGGAGTCATGCCATCCAAAAAAGAGAAAGACACCAAAAAATGAAATGAACAACACAAAACAAAAAGAGACTATACATATGTACAACTGGACTTATTTGATTCTTCAAGGATTGAAGTGCTTCAGATGATGCCCTCTATGAGGCAGTGAAACTGGTGTTATGTCTTGATATTTCAACAAGAAACTATTTTCACCATTTAATAGATGGATGGTGAATGGACCTGTCCACAAGGAATCAAATTTTCTATGCATTCCCTTTGGTTCTCTCCTCTTGTCCCATAACAAGACTTGATCTCCAATCTAAAACTTGTGAATCCTTGCTTTTTGGTCGAAAAGTTTCTTCACCTGATTTTGATGTTCAGCAATGCGGTCCACCATTATAGTTCATTGCTCTTCTAACTCAGTCAGACATATGATTATTTTATCAATAGGACTTTCAAAAGTTGAATCTTCTACTGCCTTTGCCAACTTCAATGCTGGTAATTCCAGTGTAATGGATATTTATGCATTTAGACCATACAAGAGTTAGAATGGGAACATACATGTTGACCATTTCGGTCCAGCAGGCCAAAATTGGTTCCTCTTTTCCCCTGTTGTTCTGAGCTAGTTCATTTTTTATTTTTCACAAGGCTTGATTTCTACAGACTCTACAGGCTTGATTTCTATGGACTCTGTAGGCTTGTTTCTACGGACTCTGCAGGTTGATTTCTATGGACTCTGCAGGCTATTTTCTACGGACACTGTAGGCTATTTTCTATGGACTCTACAAGAAAGAAACAAGTTCCCAACACTTAAGAAATTTAAAGGTTTAGTTCAATGCCTTGGTTCAATGCTTTGGTTCAATACCTTGGTTCATCATCTTGGTTCAACGCCTTGGTTCATTGGCTTGGTTAAATGCTTTGGTTCAACACTTTGGTTCAATCATTTGGTTCATCAGCTTGGTTCAACGCCTTGGTTCATCAACTTGGTTCAACGCCTTTGGTTCAACACTTTAGTTCAACGACTTGGTTCAATCGCTTTGAACTTGGAAGCATTGAACCATTGAACCGTTGAATCGTAGAACCAAGTGTTGGTTCAAGTGGTTGGTCCAAGCGGTTGGTTTAATCACTTTGTTCAAGCAGTTGGTTCAAGTAGTTGGTTCAAAGTGATTAGTTCAAGCGGTTAAGTGAATAATTAGAATGCAATATTGAACCATTGAATCGATGAACTGTTGAACCAATCAGTCGGTTCAATTGGAAGGCTCAAGGGAGTCTCCCAAAGCTCAAAGGACAAGTGCCCTTGCAAAGGGCAGACAACATTTTCAAAGAGACCAAAGAAAAGGTCGAAGGAATCAACCAAATGGCGACGAGTGCGCAGATGTCAACTTTGCAAAAATGAAATAACCATTATTTTTTCCATGAAGGGCGTGAGCCCAAAGGAATTAAAAAGGCTTAAGGCCAAAAGCAGAGGATAGCTCTCGAAGGATGAAGGAACCAAACAAGACAAATCTAGGAAGAGGCAAAAGAGCCAAGTGCAGACATGGACAAGATAGCCCAGGTGGCAAAGGGGAGGCAAGTTATTCTTGCAGTTAAAACAGTGTCTGCTAAATGGTCATCAAGAGGCACAAATAATGAAAGACGTGACCTGATTTTCTCCACTTCGCATTGATGAGCAAACAAACCACGTGAATGCCTTGAAGGAGTGGTCTTTTTTGTAGATAGATGACGCTGCCCATGCTTTCATAATAATGTTTGAATGCCAAAGTCAAGATGGGCAATTAACACAACATGTTCCAGATTTTTACCTTGAATCTAGACATAGCATTTTTACCTCCATTCTGAATTTGCACTCAAGCATATGTCTATGTTTTCATTTTGTGTTAAGTCATTTTCTTTTATGCTTTCACAGAATGATTTCAGCATGTCTAGTGCATTGTGAGCTTTCCCTTTTGCAGGTCTACCAGAAGTGTCCCTAGAGGAGTATAGGCGCATGTGAATAGGCTGCCATAGTGTGTATGAGAACACCTCTGGTAGTTCTTCCTCCCTGTATATCCATGGAACCCTAGCTCACTGATGCAGAAGAATTCCTCACGTCAAATGAAGTGTATGGGAGCTTGTTCTTGGTGGAAAGTGTATGTTCGGGCTAAGCAGATCAAACTTTTTTGGTGTATCACTTTTTTAGTTTAGGTTCTATTTTCAGCATCTTTCTCTCTTTCCACCCCCCCATTGCTAGTAGTAGGAAATCCAGGATCTCAGAGATACAACAAAGGGAGCTAGCCCTTATCCAGAGACTCTCCCCCCAGTTTTGCCAGACCCACAGGCAAGAGGGGAGTTTCCATTGTTGCGCATGGAAGGCAGGAGCTCGACCTCCGATCGAGGGTGCAATCCACTATGTCAATAGTTTTTGGCACGCCTGATGGGACCAACTAGTTTTTATCCAAAGAGTTGAATAATTTTGGTGTGTTCTTCAACCAACCACCTTTTGGAGGTTTTTTTATCAACACCAATGGCGACTTCGAGTTGAATCAGCTGGTTAAGCAGTCCTGGTGCCATCAAGAAATCATAATTTTTGTAAGTATAATCTCATCGCTCAGGATAATGGGTCTTTTATTCCTTCATATAACTTGATCTTGATCAAACTATATGAAGGAAGATAAGGACCACGGTTCTGGGCAATGGGATTATACATACCAAAATATGATTTCAATGAAGCTGCTCATACTCATCATGGTGATGCTTGTCACCTCTAAGAAAGCTATCAGGCCACATCTGATATAGATGAAGTGCTAGCCAAATGGAAGCAGGAGAATCATTTGATTCTAGCTCAAGGACTGCCTCCTCTTCCACATGGGTTTAATCTTTAGCTTTCCACTTCATCCCTTCTCAGAGAAGAACCTGCTTTGAAAGAGGCAAGTGAAGAAGAGAAGATCCAATCTACAGCTTCCTAGGAGGTTACCATGAGCAAAAATGAAGATGAAATCATCATGGAGGCTCCTTTCGAAGACATCATCAACAATGTAGAAGATGCAAGTCATGTATACATGCAGATGTTCCAGCAATATGAAGAGCAATGTAAGCATGGTGTGCTCTCTCCTCCCTTGTTTGATGAACTTCCTTGTTGCTTCGATGAGGAGGATGATTGCACCATGGAGCCTGAGTTGGAGGAGGATCATGAGGATGTCTTTAAACAACTAGAGACTTGGATCCTTGAGCAAAAAAAGGAGAGGCCTGTCCATCTTGAGGACATCTTTGAAGGAAACAAGCCAATCCATGATGCAGATCAAGAGGATTATGGTGATGAGCCAATAGCCATTGATTTCTTATTGAGATGCACCAGCATGAAGGACCAACATTCGAAAAGCTTCCAAGAACAAAAAGAGTACATGTATGTTGGGAGCATGTTTGATTCTAATCCACTCAGATGTAAGCTAATCGAGGTGGCATGCAAGAGAAGTAGGTCACCAAATATCCATTCCATTCAACCACTTGTCTGGCACCATAAGTTTCCTAGCCAGGAAGGAGACTTAAGAAATTTTTCCTTTGATCCAGGAGGGATGTAAATATACCTGGTTAGCTGTATATAGTAGTTTACTTTCAGCTTTCTTTCCCTGTTTTCCCTAAGTGTTGTTTGCACAGGTAGTGTTTTTAGCCTTGTGTGTGTTTCCCTTGTGTTTGGGGTAAAAGCTTCATGATTGATTCTTGGATCTATCAAGGTTGTTTCTGACCTTTTTTAAGTTACGTTCTGACTCTGTGCCTAATGGATTTTAAGGTAACTGGTTTCTAAGCATAGCAGGCATGCTTCCCCAGGGAGTTTCCAATTTGTTGACCATTTTGGTCCTGCAGGCCAAAATCAGTCCCCCTTTTCCCCTGCTATTTTGAGCTAGTTCATTTTTTGATTTTGCACAAGGTTTGATTTTTATGGACTCTACAGGCTTGATTTCTATGAAATCTGCAAGCTTATTTCTACGAAATCTGTACGCTGATTTCTATGAACTTTGCAAGTTATTTCTATGGACTCTGCAGGTTGTTTTCTATAGACTATGTAGGAAAGAAACAAGTTCCCAACACTTAAGCAATTTAAAAGTTTGGTTCAATGCCTTGGTTCAATCACTTGGTTCAACTCTTTCGTTCAACGCCTTGGTTCATCATCTTGGTTCAATGCCTCGGTTCATCGGCTTGGTTTAATGCTTCGGTTCAATGCTTTGGTTCAATTGTTTGGTTCATCAGCTTGGTTCAATGCCTTTAGTTCAACGCTTTGGTTCAATGGCTTGGTTTAATCACTTTGAACTTGGAAGCATTGAACCTTTGAATCGTTGAACCGTTGAACCAAGTGTTGATTCAAGCGGTTGGTTCAATCACTTGGTTCAAGTGCTTGGTTCAACCAGTTGGTTCAAAGCAATTGGTTTAAGCGGTCAAGTGAATAAACAGAATGCAGTATTGAACCATTGAACTAATGAACTGTTGAACCAATCGATTAGTTCAATCGGAAGGTTCAAGGGAGTCTCCCAAAGCTTGAAGGACAAGTGCCCTTGCAGAGGGTAGAGTGCATTTGCAAAGAGAGCAAAGAAAAGGCCAAAGGAATCGACCAAATGGTGACGGGCGTGCAGATGTCAACTTTGCAGAAATGAAATAACTGTTGTTTTTTTCATGAAAGGCGTGAGCCCGAAGGAATTAAAAAGGCTTAAGGCCAAAAGCAAAGGATAGATCTCAAAGGATGAAGGAACTAAAAAAAGATAAATCTAGGAAGAGGCAAAAGAGCCAAGGGCAGACATGGACAAGATAGCCCAAGTGGCAAAGGGGAGGCATCTTATTCCTGCAGTTGAAACAGTGTCTGCTAAATGGTCATCAAGATGCGCAAACAGTGAACGGTGTGACCCAATTTTCTCCACTTCACATTGATGAGCAGATAGACTGCGTGAATGCCTTGAAAGAGCATTCATGTTTGCAGATATAGGGCGTTACCCATGCTTTCACAGTAATGTTTGAATGCCAAAGTCAAGATAGGCAATTAAGACAACATGTTCCTTCAACGGCTTCCTCTTCTCAATGGCATTAAATGCAACATGGGCAGTTCTTTCCAAAAGGTGTCGAAGGCCTCTTTCTTCTTCTATATATTGTCAACTTCTCATTTGAGAAGATATCTCTTAGCCTGTAAGGCAAAGCTCTACCCAAAAATCCTTTGGCTTGTAAGGTAGAGCTCTGCCGAATTTTTACCTTGAATCGAGACATGGCATTTTTACCTCCATTTTGAATTTTCACTCAAGCATGTCTATGTTTTCATTTTGTGTTAAGTTATTTTCTTTTATGCTTTCACAAAATGATTCCAGCATGTCTTGTGCATTGTGAGCTTTCCCTTTTGCAGGTCTGCCAGAAGTGTCCCTAGAGGAGTATAGGCGCATGTGAACACGCTACCATAGTGTATCTGAGAACACCTTTGGTAGTTCTTCCTCCCTGTATATCCACGGAGCCCTAGCTCACTGATGTAGAAGAATTCCTCATGTCAAATGAACTGTATGGGAGCTTGTTCTTGGTGGAAAGTGTATGTTCAGGCTAAGCAGATCAAACTTTTTTGGTGTATCACCTTTTTAGTTTAGGTTATATTTTCAACATCTTTCTCACTTTTCACCTCCCCCCATTGTTAGCAGTAGGAAATCTAGAACCTCAGAGATACATCAAAGGGAGCTAGCCCTTATCTATAGACTCTCCCCCCAATTTTGTTAGACCCACAGGCAACAGGGGAGTTTCCATTATTGCGGGTGGAAGGCAAGAGCTCGGCCTCTTGTTGAGGGTGCAATATGCCACGTCAAAAATACCTATTTCCCTCTTAGGTGTAATCCTATCTGCCCATAAAACATCAAACAATGATTTATGCCAAGTCCTTTGATTATCATCAACCAATTTCTTGATGACAGTAACCATATTTTTGTTACTCAATTCTATATGGCCATTTCCTTGGAGATAATAGTCAGAAGAGTGGGAGAGGATAATCTCATAATAGTAGCAGAATTGGGTAATCTCATGAGAAGAGAAACAGGTTGTATTATCTGTTAAAATCTTGGTTGGGACTCCAAACTAGAAAATAATATTTTCCTTGAGGAAATTACATACCACTTCTGAAGTAGCATGCTTGACTGGAATGGCTTCCACCCACTTAGTAAAATAGTCTATGGTTGTGAGAACATAGTTATGTGTAGCACTTGAGGGCGAGTTTATAGCACCAATAAAATCAATACCCCATTTTTGAAATGGCTCTTCAATTACCACTGGCTTGAGAGGCAACACATCCAATTTGGATTTTCCAACGAACTATTGACACAGCTCACATCTACGTACCCAAACGTATACATCCTGAAACAGAGTAGGCCAATATTAATAGGATCATAGAATCTTATGAGTAGTCACAGGTGTAAATAAATTTCATCCACAAGCCAAATTGTGGAAAGACTCTAGAAGAGTACTCTGTTGCACTTTATCCACACAATGAAGGAATACCCCATCAAGGCTTCTCTTGTACAAACCATTTTTCCACAAGATATAAGTAGTGTCTTTCAATTTAACAGTTCTCTTTTCTTTATGAGGCAGGTAGGTAGGACACTCACCATATGTAAGGAAATAATCGATATTGGAATACCACTCATCCGTAGAAGTAATAAAGAGAACTGTAGGCATGTCTTCAACCTTTATTTCTTCATGCCCTGCTTCCTCTAGTAAGTTATCAGCAATTAATTGATAGAGACCTCTTCCTTGCACAAGCTTCGTAGGTTTCATGACAAGATTAAATTCTTGGATTTTAGCAATCCAATTGCCCCTTCTGGTACCAAACACCTGTTGAGTTAGAATGGACTTCACTATTATATCAGGCACCAGAACAACAGTATGTGAGTTCAGGATGTAGAAATGAAAATGTTTCATCGCCTTGACCACGGCATAAGCATGCTTCTCTATATTTGAATATTTCAGCTCATGAGCCTTGAGAGGAAAACTCATGAATGAGATAAGAGATTTCACACCTTCTTTATTTTATTGAACCAAAATGGTTGAAAGTGTGTGTTCAGAAGCATAGCTATATAATATAAAATCTTTGGTGTAATCTAGACAAACCAGGATCAGGGCATGGACAATAACTTCCTTGATATCTTCAAATGTTGACTTTCCTTCTTCAGTTTAGTATAAAATAGCTTTTCCCTTCATCATGTTGACAATGTGGCGATTCTTCTCTATGAACTCAGGGATGAACCTTCGTAAAAAATTCAATTTTTCAAAGAAAGAATGAACTGCAGTCTTACTAGCAGGAAGAATAAGCTCTTGGATGGATTTGACTCTTTTTGAGTTAATATTTATGCCTTCTTGGGCTACAGTGTGACCGAGAAGTTTCCCTTCTATTACCCCAAAAATTGATTTCTTGGGATTAAGGGAAATGCCATTCTGTCGACATCATTCTAGCAATTTTTGTAAATGATGCGTATGATCAAAACGATGCTTGAAAAAATAGTCATGTCATCAAGATATACCACAATGAACTTCCCCATTTCATTTTTGAAAGCAAGATTCATTGCTCTTTGGAAGGTGGCACCAGCATTGATCAAATCAAAAGGCATTCTTTGATATGCAAAGGTGCCCCAAGGTGTAGTGAAAGTGGTCTTATGTTGGTCTGCCTCACCAACTTTCACTTGATTGTACCCAGAAAAACTATCTAACATTGATAATATTTTTGATCCAATTACTATCAGAAGTATTTGGTTCATGATGGGCAGGGAGTAGTTGTCCTTCAGAGAGGATTGATTTATATTCCTGAAATCGACACAGAGGCGAATTTATCCATTCTTTTTTCTCACAGGGACTATGTTCGTAATCCAAGTGGAATGATGGATTGGAAAAATTATCCTCACATTTAATATTTTTTGGATCTCAAAAAGAATAGTACATGATATCTTGGGGTTATACTGCCTTTGTTTCTACTTGTGAGGCAATGACCCAACTTTGAGAGGAATTTTATGCTGAATCTCTTTAGGCCTGAGAGACTTCAGATCATCATAAGAGTACACCAAAACATTAATGTAATGGTGAAATAGAGTAATGAATTTGAGCTTTTTCTTAGGATTGCAACAATTCCCAATGTTGACCATTTTGAGATTATCTTCTGTACTTAGATTTATTTTCTCAAAATTCTTGGGAAAACTTGAGTCTATTGATCATGCCTGACGGACTTGTCATGCTTATCAAATAATTTCTCCAGGAAAACCAAACTTGTTGAGATTTTATTTCCTTTGATCTGAAGGAACTCTTTATCAATTTTTAAATTTGTTTCAGGAGCTAATTCCTGCAGTGGAGATTCATTGGTTTCAAAACAAAGCTTTTCGAAGTTATCCCTCTATTCCAAAAAAGTAATGATCTAGTTGTCACCATTAAATACCTACCAATGGTTGGCATTATCAGGTAGACTTGGTCTAAATACCAGCTTAATAGTGTACTTGTACCCTTTGAAATCATGGTGAAGAACCATGAGGGTCACAGAGACGGCCAAGAAATTTGCTCGATCGTTGAATTCTCTGGGCACCACAGAAATACCAAAAGCTTCAAAACTTTTAATACAATCCCATACAAGATTGCGATAATGTCGCAACCTTTTATTCTTAGTTTGATACAAGTTCCTCACCTGAAAAACTACCAGTTTAGCATCTCCTTGCATGTGAAGAAGCTTAACGCCTTTAGCTTGAGCAACGTTCAATCCTAGCAACAAAGATTCATACTCAGCGGTGTTGTTGGTATTGTTGAACTACAACTTATATGAATAGGGAAAAATATCTCTTTGAGGAGATATCAAAAATATCCCAGCTCCAGAACTGGTAGAAGAATAGCTGCCATCAAATTCCAAAATCTAAATATCATTAGAATCTGATTTCTTTAAAGATCTCTTTTCGCTAGGGAGGGAAGATCTTTTTTCATCTAAATTGTGCTCTACCAATTTCTCTAGTCTTCTGTCTAAATTTTTTGAATTGTCACCCAATGAACTTTCATCTGATGAAATAGAAACATCTTCAATGGATAGAAAGTAATTACACATTCCTGAGGATTCAAACAGAATTTGAGCTTTAGAGGCTGATGTTTGGGTGAAAATGTATTTTGACTCCTTCTCAGGAAGCAGCGTTTGCATGATGCCCTTGACAGGTATCCTCACCTCAGACAGGTCCATGTTTAATTCTCCACCAACATCCTTGCAAAAATTTCATCCAAGCAGAATGTCATAGAAAGCTGGAATGTCAGCCACCAAGACTATCATCTTAATCTTTTTATCTAGAAAAGCTGTAAATGCAAATTGGGCATCTTTGATCTATCCCAAAAGTGGCACTTGCTTATTTTCCATAGAGAAACATCTCCCAATATTTTTAGTTAAAGTGATACCGAGAGAGTCTGCCACCTTAGCGGGCGTCACATTGTCAGATGCACTAGAGTTTATTATGCAGTTGCTTAGCTTATGACCATTTATCAACAGAGAAACGTAGAAAGGTTATATATTCCTAAGGGCAATAGGAGGAGTAATGACAAGACTATTTCAGGTGGATGTGTTCTTTGGGGGATCATGAGTCACCTTTGAAACATCTTATCATGTAAGAATGGTCTTGTTCTTGACACATTCAACTAACCTATCCAACTACTCAAGGCTGGCTTGTAAGTAGTCAAACTCAGACATTTGGATCTTAATCTTCCTAGTATGGTCAATTATGTCAAATAACTAAAATGAAATAAAAATAGAGGAAGGAAGTCCATCATTCTAGATTTTATTGGGGGTGGTACTGGTCTGAGAAATTGAAGTAGAAGGTGCATGGTTGTTTGAGGTACTTACTTTTTTATTGATCACTGGGTCCTTTGATTGGAAAGGCAGTGATGTCCCCCATTTAGCAATTGAAATTACTAATCGAGATTCTTTTCCTATTTTTTCTTTTTCAACTTGTTGATTTGACTGGTTCTAGGACCTAGTAAAAATAGCGTATGATCCATCAAGCACTCCTCCCTTACTTCTAACTTCATCCTGGTAATTCAGGAAAATGATGTTAGAGTCGTCAGCTAATTTTTCCTCTCCTTCTATGAAGAGATTAGCATCATCTTCTTGATCAAACTCAAGTTAAAAAGAGGAATCATGTTCAGCTTCACGATAACCAACTGCTAAGTTAGCCAGTGCTGCTTCAATGACAAGCTTCCTCTGTGGGGGAGGAAGATGATTTGGTTGCCCTTGATTTCTAGCAGCATTGCCCTAATATGACTAGTTGGAAAACATCCTCCTTGGTATATCTTAATAAGGAGGAGCAGACATCCCTTGTGTCATTTGATTTTTTAGAGCTAGCAATTAATTTGCTAGATTTTGCACCATATGATCAGTGGTGCCTATAGAGAAATTTTTAAAAGATGAAGAAGATTTATTTTTGTTAGGATCTCTTCTTATCTTTCTTGCCAAGATAAGATCATCTTCAACCTCAGTGGATAAAATTTGAGCTGTAGCAAGATCTATGTGGCCAGCCCACCTCAACAAGAAACTCACTTCAGGAAGCTGAGAATTGATGAAGAAGCACTTGATATTTTCTAGTGTTGGCTGAGTAATTGTAAGAATCATGTTCCTTAGCTTATCAAATTTGGCAATGAAGTCTCGCATGGGTTCATGAGGCTCCTTCATCTTCACAAGGTGAGCTAACAGGGCATGTGCATCTTCTGTGAATTTGAATCTAGCCTCGAACTTGGCCTTGAAATTGTTCTAATCAGTCACTGTTTGTGCTTTCAAATGATAAAACCAATCTATGACAGCACCTTATAATATTTCTACAAACAGTATGACTGTTATGTCTTCATATTCAATGCCTATCACACCACAGGCTATGTAGAAGGCTACAATATGCTCATCAAGATGATCTCTCCCATAACCATAAAACTTGAGAAAAAAATTTCTTAAACTACGGGGTAGTTCATGTAAGGGTGGGGTTAGATTCAAGGGACCAAAGGTATTACCCCAAGGGCCTTGGGCTGCCATGATATGATGATTGAAAGGAGGGATAACAAATCTTTGTAGAGTATGTATAGACAAAGCTTTTCTAGTAGAGGAAAGAGAAGCTTCACTTGGTATTGGAGACTTAACGTTTGTAGGAGGACAACTCCTAGTTTGCTAAAGGTGAGATGGTGGAAGAAAAAGATCAAAATTACTCAGCCACACCAACTCAAATACAGGGTCA
This sequence comes from Torreya grandis, assembly GCA_037957365.1. Taxonomy (NCBI): domain Eukaryota; kingdom Viridiplantae; phylum Streptophyta; class Pinopsida; order Cupressales; family Taxaceae; genus Torreya; species Torreya grandis. Next base: position 1,214,656 of record JARHVA010000153.1, read on the forward strand.
ACAATACCTTGAGCTCTATGGCTTCGCGTATACCATGGATCTGCCAGAGTGTGAAATGGAAATAAAAAAGAACTAGAAATATTTCAATTTGAAGCTTGAGGCTTCAAACTGTGTGTTTTTCCCCAGCAGAGTCGCCAAAAACTGTTGGGTGAATATTTTGTCATCAACTAACTGACGGCAAAATAGGTATATCAACTACAGCACAAGGAGATTTATGCGGTAAAAGGGGTGTGGTTACCACAACCATAATGAGATAAATCTCTCCTCTCAACAAGGGGAGGTTCCCTATAAACTATAATATATCAACATAAACTAAAAATAGACTCAAGGGTGAAATCATACCATCCATCTCTCTTTTTTCAGAGATGATGTTCACAAAGTAAAGGAGGATTCTGGTGTAATTACTGAAGGTATTCTCTTCTTTCAAAAATGATGTTCAGTAAACAGCATGAATACTTCCTTGGTAGTAACTGTAACCACAAGAAACCCACGAAAGCACAAAGTCTTTTGTTGCTTCTCCCACTGATTTATGGCAAAGTAACACAGTAGTATGAAGTGCAGCACAAAATCTCCACTGAAAACTACAACAGAGTAAAAGATAACGAAGAATAAGGGAAGCTCAAAGTCTCTCCAATATCCTAGAACATAAAACACACAGACTAAAGATAATTATGGTAGCACAAAGTCTTTCACAGTCGACTTTAGGACATCTTCCAGATTATTTCCACTTATTCTACTTATTTGATTAAATGGACAAGATTGTATTTAGGAAAAAGACATAAGAATGATTTCCTAGATAACATAAGATATTTCAACATGAAGTCTGAAAGGTCACTTGCTTTCTCATTCACTTGATAAAATATGATTAACAATCTGAGCTCAAAGTCTCAAGAATGCCTTTTAATTTGGGCAAAGTTTCACTTCTAATAACAGAGAGATCTTTCTTATTCAAAATGAAAGATTACAATATATAGCATCCAAAGAAAGACTTTGGCACTTGTGGATTCAGGCACTCCTTTCCACAAGTAGCCCATGTTGCGTTTAATGCTTTGAAAAGAGAAAGACCTACAAAGAGGCCATGTTGGAGGTGTTTAAATTATATTCAATGTCCCTTCATAAGTATGGGTTGTCTGGTCTTCTGAGAGGCAAGGCCGCTCCTCTTTATGATACTTACATAGCTGTCCATTCACCTTTACTCAATGAATAAAAATAGGCCGCGCCATTGAATGTTTGCGCTCTCTGATGTCCACCTGGTGGACTATTCCACTTACTGGAATAACTCTCCTGTAGATATTTCTAGATTTCTCTGTAACTTTCCCTCTTTCCTTGCTACCTTTTGTCTCTTCTTGGTGTTCTGAGCTTTTGGGGCTATCTTCTCGCTTTCTGCTGGCTCTTTTGGCTTTTCTTCAGATTAAACTTTGAAATCTGAACCTTTGAACCATTTTGAACTCTTTTGAAGTTCAACGGTTCAATGGTTCATGGTTCGGCAATTTATTTCATATTGTTGAACTCTTTTGAACCCATTGAAACTTGTTTAACCTTTGAACCTTTCGGAGTTCGATGGTTCGATGGTTCAACGGTTCAATGGTTCATTCTAACTTTTTGAACCCCACCGTTGAGCCTTTTTTATTGAACTTCGGCGTTGAACCATCTTTGCAATTTGTGGGAAATGCGTTTAAGTGTTTTGAAGTTCCTCATGAGAAAGTCTGCCTGTTGAACTTGTGATTTCCTTCGCTAAAAAAGCTTGAGTAATTGGAAAACTTGACTGCTCAGATCAATTTTGAGAAAGGAAGAGACAATTTTCGGCCTGCAGGACCAAAATTGTCGACATGTTATCCACAAAAATAAGTGACGGATTTTGGGAATAACACTATCAATTCTAAATAAGGCATAGATAACCAGCTATCTCATTTAAAACAATTCTTAGTTATGACTACCTCACTCGAGGCTCTTAAAACGAGTTAAGCCTATCAAAATTATATTACAATAAGATCAATTCCATTGATCATTAATCATAATCCTATTCATATTTTAATAAATACTCATGTCTTAGTTCATACACATTCCAAACTGTATTTATGAACTTAGTTCTACTCCATAGGTTTAAATATTACCCATAATATTTCTTAACCCCGATTAACTATATAAGACATTTAAAATTCAAGTTGCTATAAAAATATGTATCTTGGTTTAACTCCCTAAAGCTAAAATTCTAACTCCAAGATATTAAATCAATCCAACTCATAATTCGTTCCAACTTAATTAAGCAAATTAATTTACAATTTAGATTTCCACCTTTATGACCTATTTAGCTATTTAAAACCAAAATATCCTTTAGATACAAATCTCCATACTTGGTATCCGGGCCATATGATAAGCTGGACTTTCTTTTTTTTTTTTTAAATGTTTGAAACAATTATTAAATACAAATTAATTCTGAATACCAAATCGACTCATTAAGGAGGCTCTTACTGCGCTTCCCTTTACCCAAACCATGGGATGCTAAAATTTAGTAGCAGACTTTGCAAACATATTTTCTTTCTCCTTTTCCCTTAGCTGAATCTATTGATTGATTTTTTCAGGGTTGTACCATAGAGAGATTGCTACGCTAAAACATATTTGTATTAATATTTATATTTTAGCAAAATGCTTGTATGACAATGATTAAATTTGTACATTCTGAGTTCTTTTATAAAATTATTATACTAACATATTTAAATAGTGCAAATTATGAAACTTTCATAGTGACCCGTATACCTATAGAAATCAACAATTAGTACTAACCAAATCAGTGATTGGAATTACAATTATATCTAGCTAATCATTGTTTTCTGGTATAATGGCTATTTAATACAATGACAACACATTTATTTTATCAAAAGTTGTTCTTATTAATTGTATACATTTATATGTAAAAATATATATCTTTTTACTATATTTTGCAAACAATAAAATCACTAACAGATAAGAGTGAGTCGTTGTTGATAAGGTAGAGTCATTGCTTCCAATATTTGAGTTGATGTATGCTAAAGTCAAATCATTGCTTATAGAATATGAGTCATTGTATGTTAATGTCAAGTCGTTGCTTACATTTTTTTTGTTTTTACCTTCTTGTGATAAATTATGTATATACTTCCAGTTCATTGTATGTTAAGTAAATCGCTACAAAATAGAGATAAAGTTGCTATATTTTCTTTAATGTGGTTAGTTGCTTTTCATTTATGTTTAAAATACAACGTTACCATTGTCAAGTTACTACAGAAGATTTTTTATTTATATATTAACTATGTATGCATTCCTAAGGACCCAACGATTTAACTAGGTAAAACTCTATGGTAATTCAAGATCACCTCTCTAGGCAGGAAAAGTTCACGAGACACTCTTGGCTATGGGGAGATTTAATACAATACAATAATGTAATCTAAATTAATAGATATATAACTATACAGTTCAGAATGATGGAAATCTAGAGAAGGTATTACAGAGATCAATTTAAAAAGTTATTTATCTGTAGATATAGCCAATGATTGGTATTATATATAGCAACGATCATTTGGTTACTAGAGAAGCTATTGTATATGTACAAATGTTTATTATGTGGATGACATATAGTTTTATTTTTCAACTAGATAAAACTTAAATAATTTAAATTAACTGGATCGCTATACTCCAATAAATATGTACTTTACACAAAACCTAAATAACAGTACTTATTTATACAAGGTGTCGAAAAGCTCATCCTGATAGAGTTCCTTCTTTTTCCTTCTGGCTTCCTTCAATTTTCTTTTGCTCCTTTTTCTGCTGCTCTCTCCCCAAAGACACTTCCGATCCCCCTTTCTTAATCTTCTCCCTCTTATGAAACAAGGTGTAGCCTTATTTTTACTTTAAAGATTTTTTTTTTTTAATTTTATATATTTTTATAAAACTGTCATTTTTTTGCTTTAATTTCTTTTTTTTTCATGCTATGCTCTCTTTTAAAAATTCAACCTTCCCTCTTTAGCATGATTTTTCTTTTTATATTCTATTATTATTTTATTCATCAATTTATAAAAATCAATGTTCATTAGCACTTTTATTATCATAAAAATTTAATGACTAACTTCTTTAATCAATAAATTAAAATTTACTCTAGCGACGCAAATTGCATTTTCAAAGAAAATATTAATGGTCATAAATGTAATCACATAGGACAAATCATCCAAGCATAAATCTATACTAACACACTAATGATGTCAGGGAATTCCACAAAACCATTAAATTTTGTTGGCAAACCAAGTATAAATGACTATCTAATGCAAATAGAAATAAACACACTTTACTAACCATTTAATTATGTATCTAATCATGTGTCATCTAATGTGGTGTGTGCAGGATTTTTTTAGCTCTTTGTCAACCTCTGACATCTCTATTTATGTCACCCTCTCTAATGACGCTCTCCCTCTGGTATGCTCTGATAGATGAGTTCTCTCACATCAAACTCATAACAAAGTAGGTAGTTATGCCATAATAATCATGATATATATTCATCATAAAATATAGATAAAATGACAAATTAACATGATCATGAATTAAATATTTAATTATAACTAACTCATAATAAAGTGATCATGTAATCTAAAAAATATCCTATCGCCCATATGAACACATATCCCACAGCTTAATTAAAAATAGTTAAATCTAAATTTGTCAACTATAGATATTTATGGGTAATCTAGAAAATTTAGCTGTGGAGGAATATGGATGTAACATCCTTCCCCTTAGTCATCCTCCTCAATGAATCATATTCAAACATAAGTTTTGAATTAAAAACTTTACTTAGCAAAGCAATAACATAGTATACAATATCAAATTAAACAAGTAAATAAGAAATTACCTGTAGAACTCACCATAGTTCTTTCAAAATGCATTATTTTTAGAGTATTGGTGCCACAAGACCCTGCTCTATGACATCTCCATATTAATAATCATAATTGTGAGTATTACTTAGTATGACAGGTTTCGTCATGACCACCCCAGGGTCCAGAACCATTAAGACAAGCCTATATACTATAACACTAACCACTTATGTTACCTTGAAGGGTCCAACATATATTAGTGAAAGTTTAGTTGACTTCTTAAAAGTAAATAAGATCATCATACAAGCCAAAAACAAATGACTAGGGAGAGTGCCATAAAATCTTTCAGCCCTCTATACATCTTTTTAATCTAGAAAGTGTTTTTCTCATTTCAAAAAAAATATTTAAGAAATTTGGAAAGTACGATGTGCATAACTTAATACTATCACTATCGTGTGTAGCACCCTGATAAGTATAACATGTCAATATTGTCACTACTCCACGAAACTCTTGACAAGTATGATGATGAATACGAACTAGAAATACTATGTTTCCAATGTATGCAAAATCATGGAATATCCATCTATAGTATACATGCATATGGTCATATGACTAAATTTGATAAGTCCATCTGTCAAATCTTAGATTTGACAAGTCCGTCTATCGTATCCAAACTCAGTAACAACCAAGTCAATGTGAGTCTAAGTAAGATACCGTTCTATTGCTTATAAATCATGCTCCTAATTCATGCCTGTTCCCTCAAGTCTCCATGACCTAAAATTGTCCGTGATGTGTACATGATTCAATGAATCATAATTATATACTATCGGATCATATAAATAAAAAAATACATGCGCAATAATTATATACATACCAACATACATATAAGATAAATTATGTAATTAATCTGTAATTGCATTAAATTATTACAAGCCAAACGTAACTAGTATCATATTTCACATCTTAACATATAGTGTTATGTTTATAGTTGAGATGGAACAATGTTAAAATGATCATAACACACAAAGGCCAAGGATTACACCATCCTTATAACCTTATAAAGGTAACAAGTGAGACCATGTTTTCCAACTTGTTTGATTAACACACAATGGATAAAAGTTTATCTCAACCCTTAGATTGACAAGATGTTACACACATCTTATACCCTACTCGTTTATAGTGAAAGGTAAAAATAACTCTTCAAAATAACATGTAAGCTAAAATTAAAAAATATCAATATAATGAGGGTACATAATAGCAAATTCATTATAATCAACTTATAATTATTAATCTAGAAATATATATCAAAGTTTGCCACTTTGTATGGCCTTAAAATCATAAGTTAGATAAAGTAGTGCCTCTAAGGATTCACAAGTGAAAATTAGATAACTATAGTCCCAAAAGAAAAAAAAATCTTACATACTTTCATATGGTATGAAGAAAATATCGCAACTCAATGTTTCCCAAACACTACCTACTTACCAAATCTGTAAGTATGGTATCACAATTTATTTCCACAATTGGGAGAAATAAAATACTAATTGCAAAGATGTATCAATTCATCAAATCCTTCAACTTCTACCTCAACAATAAGTAGAAGACATTTATCCCATGAGCTCCATGGAATATGATCAAAATAATATTTAGAAACAAGTTCCCTTTTAAGAGAACACTAAATCAACATCATATAAATAACATTACTCTCAATAGCTTATAATGATGTCAAAGGAGAATGAGATAATAACAACTCACCTCTAAGCTAAGAGAGATGTCACTTTTTCTTAACCCACATAACTTAAGGGTGCAATTCCATAAATGAAGTCTTAACACAAAATAATTCTCAAGCAAAATAGCAACACTCTACTAAGAAGATATCCACTGCCCTAAGTGATACTAAACTAAAAATGGTCTTATAAATTTTTTTATTCCTAGGATTAACGAACATAACACACAAAAAATAAAACACATATATATAAGTGAGAAGCATCTCGTGTTTATAAAACACTCACAAAACATAAATGATGAAGACAACTTGATCACCAAGAAGGATGTAATCATACTTGAGGTGTTTGATCTAAGTGATCAACTATGGTAGAAATATTTTATTCATCACTCATGAACTACACTATATACTTGCCTACCCAAACCTCATATACAACCATCACCATTGAAATACTCGATAAATCAATCCCCTTTACAACTCAAAGGGTACAAGTACTCCTAAGGGTACACACTCATTGTTCTCCATACACATTTCACAAATGTGTCAAACTTTTAATCATGGTGTAACATGATTCCACACTAAAGCACTACAAATTCAAAATATCAGTGCAATACTTTAAGTCACTAGGTTCAAACTAGTGAACATAAAGACACAAAAATGCTAATGGAATCATTAGGTCCTATAGTTTGAGACACATCTCTGATACCACATGTAATAACCCTGATGGTGTCCAACAATAAATATATGATTATTTTTAATTAATGGCATATCACTGGTCTCTAATATTATGAGATTACATGTCATAATATGAGTATAAAAAGCAATCACACTATCTTAGTTACAACTGAAACAAGTCTACGACAACCACTATCAATATATAATAAGTAATTACAACTCTTCATGATAATATTGAATGATAAGTACAATATAATACAATGTACATATAGATATATGGCTCTCGTGGAGCACATTTTTCAAACTCAAATATATATGGTAATCTCAAGTATCATCTCGATAAGTAGTACTATTTTGGAGAGGAAAAGAATCATTCAAGTATTTTTTTACGCCAACCATGAACCAATAATTCCTTACACTAATCCCTTCAAGAAATGGTCTTCCCTTCATGGATGAGTAGATAGTGATGACGTGGGAATCCAGAGAGACAAGCAAGTACCCATGTGATGTATAATTTCTATGCATAAATATGTAAATCATACTCATGAAATGATAATTTCTCACTAACCATACTTTAGTCTAAAGTTTTACAAATAGTAAATAATAAAGATCTAGATTAATCAAATTCATACACACTACTTGATCAGACTACCTTCATCTGTCATTATGATACTAATAAGTTAGTAAAATCCATCTCACTCCTTACTCCATATCAACAATGCAGATTGGTCAAATACAATTCAATCATAAAATTTATTTAGTTAACATCTTAATAGAAAACATGCTATATAACATTCTAAACACAAGAGTAACCAAAATATACATTTATTTCATCAAACGTATGAATGAATCTTACATTATTTTCTATCCCATATTAGACATAATGACTATAGTTTATACCATCTGTGTAAATACATATTTAACTATAAATTTTCACTAACACACTAAATTTGTAATCATACTATACCCTCATAGATTATATACACACATACATAAAGTCTTACCAACTATTACAAAACACACCATAGCAATAACTAATAGGCATACAGTAAATCAATCACATTTAGATGTGAGTCTAGCCATAACAATTATAATATGTACCATCTGGAAATAATATGCATTCATATTGTAGTACTCTATGATATCCCATACTATCATAGTTTACAACTACATAAGTATACATAACCAAATTTATACTTTCAAAAATTAGATGACACGCATACAAACAAATAAGTACAAGATTATACCACCCAGATATACTCTAAGTTTAAACTATAAACTAATATTTAAATAATATAACTTACAAGCATGCATCACGATGCACCATTAATGCTCTATATATCCAAGTACTCTCTTAAACATGTACTACACACAAGTACTCAAAATATAACTAACAAAATATGCATAATTTTTTATTTAAATTTTTTTAATAAAAAGGGTAAAAATATATTAATAAAAGAACAAGAGCATTACAAGAAGAACGGGGGATCGAAAACTGCAAAAAAAATAACAAGCGCAGAAAAACTAGGGACAAATCCACCTATATGTTGATATGAGCCTTCCTATCTTCCTCCAAAATACGTTCCAGATTAAAGTGAAGCTCCAGGAAGAGAGACTCCCAATCCTCAGAATTACCACCATCTAAATGCTCGAACATCCATTTTGCCAAACAATCCACTACTCTTTTCCATTCACGGGGAATATGAATAAACCTAATTGTATCCATGAGTGAGCTAATCCTCAAAATCTGCTGCATAATCTCAGCCAATTGCCAATTGACATCTAGCACTTTCCTCTTAACAAGCAGGTTGATCACGACTTGAGAATTTGATTCGCAAATGATCCTATGCCAACCCAACGCCTGAGCCTTCTCAAGAGCATAGAGAATAGCCTAGCCTTCCATCATGTTGTTGGTTTGCGTCCCCTCATGGATTGCAAAGATAAAAATCACCATACCTTCAGAGTCTCTGCCTATCCCACCAGTACTTGCAAGGCCAAGATTGCCCCTAGAAGAGCCATCTGTATTGATCTTGAGAAACCCATTGAGAGGGTACTGTCACTGACCATCCCTATGAATCTTCTCTTTGACCTATCGACCTCTCCTGACACAAGTCGAATTACTTGCAAATCGCTAGATTCTTAGGCCCGCCACCACCTCAGCATCTTGTTTGGATAAAGGGAGACAAACCTCACTCTTGGCCTGCACAGTCTCCTGAATCATCCCTATGACTTTTTGTCATACTTGTTGCACCATAATCCTTTCATTCTGGAATATCCACCTATTTCTCTCCAATTAGAACTGCCACAACAAAAAGATGGCCCCCCTAACCAAACATTTTACAGAAAAGCCATCCTTGAGGGGGGTTCTCCCACGCCACTCCAAAAATTGACCAAGGATGAAACATGGAGACAGTGGCGTTGCCATACATCCCACCAATAATGCTAGAGTCGCAAAGCAAAGGAGCAATGAAAAAATAGGTGAGCAAAATCCTCCTCAGCTACTCTGCACATAACACAAACGGACGGGCCTTGGAAGCCTCTTTTTTGGAGATTGTCCCAGATCAAGCACCTATTCCAAGCCAACAACAAAACAAAGTAGTTGTATTTTGTCCATGAGAATTTATTTCAAACCTATCTCCACCATTGCACTTCTCCTATGCCCAATCTCTGAGATAATAAAGCCTAATATCCAGAAGCAACTGTATAATTTCCTTTAGGATTGGGAGACCAAGCAAGCTCATCTTCCTCCTGGAGGGAGCTACATCAGCATATGGAAACAAGGTTCAGTAGCTCATCATACTCCTCCTGCATTCCAACAACTGGTCAAACCTCAGGCGCTTTCCATTTTGCCACCTCCAGCTGTCCGTAGGAAATGTATGATTTAAAGTCACTCACTCGAGACCAACCAGCATCAAGGAATCTCTGGCAAAGGTTTGATAAATTAGGGAACTGAGAAATAATGGGAGGGTTACCGTCCCAAGAATCAGTCCAAAAAAGAGCCTTGGATCTCCACTTACAAATCTAGAATAAGCCTTCATTAATAAGAGCAGCCCCTTTTTTGAGAGTCCTCCATATCGCTGAGACTTTTCCAATGAGTGGCTAATGAGGAATATCACTTTGAGTGGCCCTCGATTAGTACTTCTGAAAGAGAATTATGGCCCAGGCCTTGTCTTGTTCATTGCACCAGTGCCAATAAAGCTTAGCCGCCAAAGCAACTCCATTTAAGTCCGTCTGCCTTAGGCCAAGCCCCCCATGTTGTTTGGGGCTATAGACCATCTCCCATCTAACTAAGCTCCATTTTGAGGTCATCAAAGTACCAGCCCATAAAAATTACCTAGTAATCGAGTCAAATTCCTTAACAATTCCCATCGGGGCAACCTAAAGCATACATTTGTAAATGGGTAAAGCCTGCACCATAGATTGAATTAATTGAACACGGCCCACAAAAGAAATCCACCTGTGAGTCCAATGATTCACCTTCGCCCAAAATTTATCCAAAATATTTTGCCAGGATTCTTTGCATATACGGCTAGCTATAATAGGAATACCCAGATAAATCAAGAGGAGAGTCCCAATCTGGAAATGCATAGTCTGAGCAATTCACTGCTGTATGGGAGCTAGTGTATTAAATAAAAATATGGATGAATTATCTTCATTGACCTTTTGCCCTGACACTATTAGATAAACATCCAACACCCTACGCAAATTGGCAGCTTCACTCATTGTGGCCATGCCCATCAGAACAGTGTCATCAGCAAATTGCAAGTGAGACTGCACCCACAGTTCACCCCCCATCGCCAGCCTTGAATATGTCCATCCTCTCTGTTCCTTCTGATAATCCTCCCCAAGCCTTTAGCAAGAAGAAAAAAGAGATACGGAGACAAGGGATCTCCTTGTCGCAGCCCCCTAGAGGCACCAAATAACTCTGTATGTTCTCCACTGATAAGCACCAAAAATGAAATTTAGAAAATGCAACTCATGACCCATTGGGTCCATTCGTCCACAAAACCAAAATCTTTGAGAGCCTTCCATAGGAATGACCATCTGACCCTATCAAAAGCCTTGGCCATATCCAGCTCAATAAACATTGCCTTATCCTTGGAGTTGGCCATGGAGTGAATGGACTCAATCGCTATGACAATACCATCAAGAATTTGCCTGTCTTCCTCAAAACCACTCTGTTCTTTAGAAATCACATCGCTGAGCTCAATTTTTAACCTTTCTACAATGATTTTAGATATGATTTTATAAACAACATTACAAAGAGATATAGGGCGAAACTGACTTAGCCTATCAACTCTTTTGCATTTTGGTATGAGGACGAGATAAGTCACATTTGAAGCCTTAAGCATTTGCTTATTCTGTTGAAATTCTTGAACAATAGCTAAAAAATCTAATTTGATAATATCCCAAAAAATTTAATAAAATTCAGCTGAGAAGCCGTCAAGACCAGTTGCTTTCCCCTTTTTCATCTGGGAAATAGTCACCTCAAGCTCCCCAAGTGTGACATCCTTCATTAAATTCTCATTCATTTCACGCATCACTAGGGGCAGAATGCAGTAGAGAACTTGTGCTTCTTTCGATAATTCATCATTTGCATCTTCCCTAAAAAGAGTAGAGAAATACTACACCACTTCCTCTGACATTGCAGGAAAGGAATTAAGCCGCTTACCTCTTTCATTGACCAGGACCGAGATAGAGTTGCCGTGCCTCCTGGCTTTGGACGATTGAAAGAAAAAAGAAGTATTTTTGTCACCTTCTTGGAGCCATTCTATCTGAGCTTTCTGCTTCCAAAACACTTCCTCTCGTAGCTCGCATTCCTCCAGGTCTTTCACAGCCTGAGCTTCATCTTGAAGTAAGATTTCAGTCAATCCTTCCTCCCTAATTGTTCTCGTGATACCATCAAGCTTAGCCTACGCATTAGCCTTAGCATGAAAAATATTCCCAAAGCTTTGATGATTCCAATGTTTAAGCTTATACTTCACAAACTACAGCGATTTAGCAAAAATATACATCACCGTACCATGGGCAAGCCTGCCCCACCTCCACCAGTTGGCCACACATTCAAACAATGACTGATCTCGTAGCCACATGAGTTGGAATTTGAAGGAAGGAGAGTGAGGCTAGTACTTTGAAACACTGTTCAGCTTAATAGGCTAATGATTCGATCCTCTCCAGTCCAAAATTTCAGACCCTGTAGACCACATACCCCCGACCCAGTAGCCAGAAACCAAAAAATTATCCAGTCTCTCAGTGATGAAATGTTGGCCAGTCCTCCGATTGTTCCAAGTAAATTGTCTGTTGTTGGGCCGAATGTCGACTAAATTCAAAACTTCAATGTAATTTTGCATAAGCAAAGCAGAGGGGTCAAGCTTTGTCATACCACCACATTTTTTAGTCAAATCCAAAATAGCATTAAAATCTCCAACCATAATCCAAGTTTGGAGGGGAACCAAGCTGCAAACAAAACTAATGTGGCCCCATAGGGATTATTTACCCCGCCAGTCAGTAGGGGCATAGACATTGGATAGAAGAATGACTTCCTCCGTCTCAAAGTTGGAAGCCATCATAGTCAAGGAAAACTTAGAGGACAACCATCTTATGAGGTTGATCTTGCGAGGGTTCCAAATGCAAGCTAATCCTCCTGAAGATTCGGTAGCCCCAATGCATTGACAGTCCCCTTGTCTCCACAACTTAGGCGCTAATCTGGACATAGCATCTACTAAAAGCTTAGTCTCCTGTAAAAAAAGGACATCAGGTCTTTGACTTCTAATCAAGTTGTGAACATCATTTTATCTAGGATTATTGTTCAAACTCCTTACATTTCAAGATACTACAATCATTTCAAAGGATTTAGAAAGTGAGCATCTAGAGTCTTCACTGACCCTGACTCCACCAAAGTCTCTCCCATCAGTTTCATCTTTTCCAAGTCTTTTTTCCTGCCAAGCTTGATCGATTTCTCCCCCCCACCCTTCTTAAGGTCTTTTTGCAAAAGTTCCAAGTGAGGAGAAGATTTACTACTCCTTGTTGCTCCTAATTCTCCAAATTTTCCTGTTAAAGATAAATTTCCATCTTCTTTAGAGGGAACAGCTGAGGAAGTCAAAACATATGATATCAACATCTATTGGTCCATATCCATGTGCCCATCCCCAACATCCTGTGATTCAGTTAAATCAACTGAGACATTATTCTCCTGGGCTGGACCCTCAATTTGTTGATCTAAAATCATCAACCCTGGGTTCACCTCCTGTTGGTTAAGGTCATCTAGAATTTTAAATTTGTTAAGCGAGTCATCTACCTGTCTTTCCTTCAAAGACCGTTTGTGACTATTGCTTCTATATCTCCCTTTAACTAGGATAAAACTAGAATCAGACCCTTCCCTTTGTCAGATCCAAGCAGATTACGAGCAGGTTGAGCAGGCTGAGATTCAGAGGTTTTAGATTTGGGACACCATTGTTGCAAGTGACCATAAGCATGGCAAAGATGACAGCAAAAGGGAAGAGTTTCATAATCCAATTGTTGTACCCAAGAAAAGGGTCCTGCACTCATTTCAACAGCATCAGTATTGGCTTACTAAGATCAATTTCAACACAAATAGGGGCATAAGTCATTATCTTTTTCTCAAGGATTGACATTGATGAACCGGCTGGCCTTCCCAAGAGGGATGCAAGCAATTTCAGGGTATCTTCACGACAGCATTCCATGAAAAATTGAGGTAGCCGCACCCACACTGGAACACGATTTGGCAATTCCTCTGAAGCTATAAAATTAGCATGCCACAGCTTGATAAACAGCCCCACCTAATTGTGAAAGTATGGACCTCCAGCAAAGACTCTACTACAGTCAATCAAGCATGTAAAAGTGACCATAAAATAACTATTGGCTAATATTGTGATATCCATTTCCCTTCTGGAGCCCATGTCCTCTGAGCCCACGCTTCCAAGAACTGGAACAAAGTCCTGAGCCCCAAAAACTTACAATACAGAAAATGATTTGTATAATATTCGATGTCCTCAGCAATCATGTCCATAGGTATGACCAATTTGGGCCTCTCCTTGCATCTTTCCAGGCATCCATTGACGTTGGGAAGTCTCATGTCAGTTGGCTCTTCAGCATCACTTAGACCTGAAAATAGTGGAGGGATAACCATTCCAGCACTCCTCAGGCTCTGGGCTGACTGCTACACTCCCTGGGCCAACTGTTGTACTCCCAATGCCACCCTATAGCTTCGACCTGTGCTCTCCCCCTTCGCGTCCTCCTTCCCCCGTGCGCCTTCCTTCTCTCTTTTCACCATTTTCATCACAGTCCAAGATAACATAAATCAGCTGCCATTAATAATAAATATATTATTCATAATTTTTTATTTAAATTAATCACATATCAATGTCTTTAATATAATAAAAGTACACATCATAATGCAAATATAGAAAGTAATCACATTATCTTAGCTACAACTAAAACAAGTCTATAACCATCACTATCAATGTACATTGACAAGCAATTATAACTCTTCATGATAGTATTTAATGATAAGTACAATACAATACAATGTACATATAGATACATGGCTCACCCGTAGCATAGTTCTCGAACTCAAGAATTTGTGACAATCTCAAGTGTCATCTTGATAAGTAGTACTATTGTGGAGAGGGAGAGCATCATCCAAGCATTTTTTTACACCAACAATCTCCTGCACTGATCCCATCAAGAAATGGCCCTCCCTTCATAGATGAGCAGATAGTGACGGTGTAGAAATCTAGAAAGATAAGTACCCGTGTGTTGTATGATTTCTATACTAAACATGCAGTGTATTATAAAAAAATATTTTATTATAAGATATTGCAAAAACATGTAAATCATACTCATAAAACGATAATATTTTATTAAACATACTTTGGCCCAAAGTTTTATAAATAATAAATAATAACGATCTATATCAATCAAATTCATACACACCACTTGATAAAATTATCTTCATCTGTTATTTTGATACCAGTAAGCTAGTGAAGTCCATCTCACTCTTTACTCCATATCAACAATGCATATTGGTCAAATATAATTCAAACACAAGATTTATTTAGTTAACATCATACTAGTAAACATGAAATAAGAGTAACCAAAGCATACATTTATTCCATCAAACATATGAATGAATCTTACATTATTTTCTATCTCATACTAGAAATAATGACTACAGTTTATACTATCTAAATAAATACATATTTAACTGTAAATTTTTACTACCACACTAAGTTTCTAATCATACTACACCCTCATAGATTATATGTACGCATAAATAAATTCTTACCAACTATTACAAAAATTGTCATTCATAATAATAACCAACATGCATACAGTAAATTAATCAAACTTAAATGTGAGTCTAGTCATAAAAAATTACAATACATACCATCTGAGTACAACATGCATTCACACTGTACTACTCTATGATATATCATACTATCATAATTCACAACTATATAAGTATACATAACTAAACTTGTACTTTCAAACATTAGATGACCCACATACAAACAAGCAAGTAAAAGATTATACCACACATGTATGCTATAAGTTTAAAGTACATACTAGCATTCAAGAAATATAATTTATAAGCATGCATCATGATTCACGATTAATTCTAGATATACCCAAGACTCTCTTAAACATGCACTACACACAAGTACTCAAAATATAACCAACAACCAATACTTCATTTATAGAGAAACAAAGAATTCATAAATCCATTATAACATTCATTTAAACATCTCATTCTATTACCAAGAAGATTGTTTTAATATGGTTATAGTTTCACTCCCTCGGACACTAGATGATTGAATAAAATATAATTCTAGCTACAAACTTAGGTATATGACCTAACATACCCATTTATATTGTGCATTTTTATTGCATACTTCACATGAAAGTATACTTCATATATATATATATATATATAATATATATATATATATATATATATATATATATATATATATATATATATATATATATATATATATAATAATTGTACTATATATAACATACAAGTATTTAGCAACAAAAGATACCATAAATATCTATTATACATAAACTTTATAGTTTAAATCCACCTGTGAAGCTATAGCTAGAGAAGCACACCCTTTTGTTCAGGTATAAGTTAATAACCATGAGTATACCTATGTTTTTTTCTAGTATTGCATCTATAATTCATCAATACGTAGCTTCCATAATGTTTACATCAGTATCACAGGTTTTATGTACCAAGTTAAAATAAATGAATCCTAAGCATGTCTATGAAAGATTATGTTTATACTTCATAAATTTCTTAGAATTCTAGTAAGTTAAAACTACAGTCCTTTATATTAGACTATCAATTCTAAATAAGGCATAGATAACTAGCTAGCTCATTTAAAATAATTCTTAGTTATGACTACCTCACTCGAGGTTCTTAAAATGAGTTAAGCCTATCGAATTTATATTACAATAAGATCAATTATGTTGATCATTAATCATGAATCCCATTCATATTATAATAAATACTCGTGTCTTAGTTCATACACATTCCAGAGTGTATTTATGAACTTAGTTTTACTCCATGGGTTTAAATATTACCCATAATATTTCTTAACCCTGATTAGCTATATAAGACATTTAAAACATAGGTTGCTATAAAAATATATATCTTGGTTTAACTCACTAAAGCTAAAATTTTAACTCCAAGATATTAAATCAATCCAACTCATAATTCGTTTCCAACTTAATTAAGCAAATTAATTTACAATTTATATCCCCACCTTTATGACATGTTTAGATGTTTAAAACCAAAATATACTTTAGATATAAATCGCCATACTTGGCGTCTGGGCCATATCACAAGCTGGACTTTTTTGTTTATTTGTTTGAAATAATTATTAAATACAAATTAATTCTGAATACCAAATTGCCTCATTAGGGAGGCTCTTATTTCACTTCCCTTTACCCAACCATGGGATTCTAAACTTTAATACAGACTTTTCAAACATATTTTGTTTCTCCTTTTTCCTTAGTTGAATCTACTGATCGATTCTTTCAGTTCTGTACCACAAAGAGATTGCTACACTAAAGCATATTTGTATTAATGTTCATATTTTAGTGAAATACTTGTATTACAGTGATTAAATCTATACTTTCTAAGTCATTTTATAAAATTATTATACTAGTATATTTAAATAGTGTGAATTATACTAGTTTCATAGTGACCCGTAAACCTATAGAAATCAACAATCAGTACAAACTAAATCAGTGATTGGAATTATAGTTATATCCAACTAATCGATGTTTTCTGGTATAATGGCTATTTAATACAATGATAATATATTTCTTTTATCAAAATATGTCCTAATTGATTATATACATTTATATATAAAAATATATATCCTTTTGTTGTATTCTACAAACAATAAAATCACTAACAGATAAGAGTGAGTCATTGTTGACAACGCTGAGTCACTGCTTCTAAAAATTGAGTCAATGTATGCTAAAGTCAAATTGTTGCTTACAGAATATGAGTCATTGCATGTTAATGTCAAGTTGTTGCTTAAATTTTTCTTGTTTTTAATTTCTTGTAATAAATTATGTATATACTTTCATTTCATTGTATGTCAACTAAATCAATATAAAATAGAGATAAAGTCGTTATATATGCTTTAATGTGGTTCGTTGCTTTCCATTTATGTTCAAAATACAGTGCTACCATTGTCAAGTCACTGCAGAAGCTTTTATATTTATATAGTAACTATGTATGCATGCCTGAGGACCCAATGACTTGATCAGGGAAAACTTTATGGTAATTCAAGATCACCTCTGTAGGTAGGAAAAGTTCATGAGACACTCTTGGCTATGGGGAGATTTAATACAATATGATAATGTAATGTAATTTAATAGATATATAACTATATAGTTCAGAACGTTGGAAATCCAAGAGAAGATATTACAGACATCAATTTAAAAAGCTATTTATCTATATATTATTTGTAGATATAGCCAATGATTGGTATTATATATAGCAACGATCATTGTGTTACTACAGAAGCTATTGTATATGTACAAATGTTTATTTTGTGGATGATCTATAGTTTTATTTTTCAACAAAATAAAACTTAAATAATTTAAATTAACTGGATCGCTATACTCTAATAAACGTGTACTTTACACAAAATCTAAATAATAGTATTGATTTATATAAGATGTCAAAAAGGCTCAGCCTAACAAACTTAGTTCTTTTTCCTTCTGGCTTCCTTCAAAAAAAATTTACTCCTTTTTCTGTTGCTTTCTCCCCAAAAACACTTCCGATCCCCCTTTCTTAATCTTCTCCCTCTTATGAAACAAGGCATAGCCTTTTGTTTGCTTTAAAGATCTTTTTTTGATTTTATATATATTTTTATAAAACTCTCTTTTTTTTGCTTTAATTTCTTGTTTTTTTCATGCTATGTTCTCTTTTAAAAATTCCACCTTCCCTCTTTAGCATGATTTTTTTATTATTTTATTCATCAATTCATAAAAATAAATATTCATTAGCACTTTTATTATCATAAAAATTTAATGACTAATTTCTTTAGTCATTAAATTAAAATTTACTCTAGCCACACAAATTGTATTTACAAAGAAAATATTAATGGTTATAAACGTAATCACATAGAATAAATCACCCAAGCATGAATTTGGATTAACACATTAGTCACACAAAATCATTAAACTTTGCTAGCAAACCAAGTATAAATGACTATCTAATGCAAACAATAATAAACACACTTTACTAACCATCTAATTACACATCTAATCATGTGTCATCTAATGTGGTGTGTGAAAGGTTTTCACTAGCTCTCTGTCAACCTCTAACATCTCCATCTACATCACCCTCTCTAATGATGTTCTACCTCTAGCATGCTCTAAGGGATGAGTTCTCTTGCATCAAACTCTCAATAAAGTAGGTAATTAGGCTATAACAGTCATGATATACATTTATCATAAAATATAGCTAAAATAAAAAATTAACATTATCAGAAAGTAAATATTTACTTATAACTAACTCATAGCAGAGTGATCATGTAACTTAAGCAATATTCTGCTACCCCATATTAACACATATTTCACGGCTTAGTTAAAAATATCCAAATCTAAATTTTTTAACTATAGATATCCATAAATAATCTAGCAAGCTTACCTAGTAAGGAATCTAGATGTAACAATAGTAACCATTTGTAGCTGATGTTCAACTGAGGCTTGATCTTTATCATCATGAATAATGACCATGAGTAGTGCATGTAAATAGTGATTTCACATCCCAACATACTCTCACTTAAAGTCAATATACATAGAATTTTATTACACTTGAGTATTCTACAACTAGCTACTCATCAATGCCATTTGCTACCCTGACACAAACCTAGTAGAATTTTTTTGCACTACTAAAAATTTTGTCTTGATCAATTTTGTCAATAGCTACTCCTCCATAGCAGATTATTGCACTAAAGTGACAAATCACTTCACCACGTATAGACCAACCCTCCAAATGGGATTTTGTAATGAACCGCTCACAACTCCCACTGCTTGGGAATATTTGGTTTAGTTCTCACCATGGAAACACAAGGCTTCCTACTCTTGATGAATCCAATATACGAGACATAACATGTCTTCTCCTCCTCTGAGATACTCCTAGGAAGACAACTCAAAATGCAAGAAGTGGGGCACTTCCTTGCTCTTCCATCCTTGTACATATCCATCCTTGGTTTGCTCCTCCATACCACCTTCATTTCATATGTCTCTACTGAGCCATCACACTAGTGATCATGTTGGGGCCTGCATCCAACATGTCATAACTCATCGTAGCAACCTTTGTTAAACACTTGGCTCTCTATGAAGGTACTAAAATTTTTGTACTACATGTGTTGTACTTGCATAACCTCATATAATGACTTCTTCAACATGCAAACCAACAACACCTGTGTCTCATCCTTTTATTTATCTCTCCCTAATAGAGATCACCATGAAGGAATAATGATGTTTCATATCCTTAAATAACAATAAGTACACGTAACACTCTTGATAGTAGTGAGAAGAGAAGATCTCATAGAATTCAAAACTAGACTTCTCCACATAGCTTTCGATGCTATCAACATGGTATAAGATCACTAAACCAATCACAGCTCCTAGAAAGTCATCACACTACTCAATACATCACTACATCTATTAGGTTTTTTAATCTCAAAAATACATTTGAAATGCATAATGCTCTATCGAATGTTTCTAAAATAGAAACTCATGTGCCTCCAATGCTAGTCAATGCATTAGTCTACCTAACCAATGCCACAACCATATACACAACACTCCAACACCCAAATTTATATGGTCAACATCAGCCTTTTCCTTCTAGGAACACCAGGTCTTAGTTGATCTTCTGCAATTAGCCTTCAGCTACCAATCGTGACAACCATGACACAAGTAGACCAATTATAGCTCCAAAAAAGTCATCACACTACTCCATGCACTAATGTACCTACCCAATTTTTAAGCCTAAAAAATGCATCACTGCTCTATCGCATGTCCAAACATAGGATTTAACCTTATGTGAGCACTGAGTCTCACTTGTTCATTTGTATCTTCATCTCCTTCATCCTCAACTACTTCAAAATAAATATAGCTTCAAGTTTCTCTATACCTCATTCCTTTCCATGGATTTTTATCTTCAACATCTTGGCTAATAACATGTAGTCAGTAGGATACCACATCAACACACCCCTTCTATTTGTTGCCAATAACTACAAAATGGTCATGCCTTGTCCTCCACCTCTTCCAAAGGAGTCCAGCTTGCTCCTCAAGTTTTAAAGTTGCTTCTCCATTTAAAGGAACACTATGTAGGCTATTGACTTGTCTGGCAAAGCTTTTTAATTTTTTTACTCCATTCATTTGTGAGCTTCTCCTCAATAACATGAAGAGAACAAGATCTTCACCAAGAGATCTTCCACCTTACTCCACAAAGAGATACCTGCCAAAACAAACTTTTTCTTCTTCTTTAATCTCCACTTGGTCTCTCCTCCTATCACAATAGCTTTACCTTGCACACAACCAACTAACAACAAAAAAGACTCACACATAGAGTTTTTCACCATGGCTCTGATACCATATGTTAAGAATAAATCTCTGATAATACATGTTAGATCAATGAACTATATCCTATGGTGAAAGTAGATAAATATGAAAAACAAGATACAAAAACATAGACAAGAAAGAAGACATATTACACAAGAGATTACGTGGAAACTTTGCAATGTGAAAGAAAAAATCATGGGCAAAATGATAGCTTTTAGACTTCATTAATAAAAATATCAATCTCTCTTCTACAATAATTCTTCCAACAACTCCTTCAGTGCTAACAAATAAAGCACTTAATGCTTCCCCTTGAAGTATTCAGGGTGTGAACCAAGCTAAACTAGCCTATAAATGATACAAACTCTAAACATGCAAGCCCAAGCTTGTATGGATCCACTAATTGGATGAATTACAAAGAGAGATTCATGCTTATTAATAACATTTATAATATGAGAAAGAGAGAGAGGAAAGAGAATGAATAGTGTCACCAACAAATTTGTCACAATCCATGTGGGCTGAACAATGATCATCAAAAGTTGTTTATCTTCATGTGCAAGGGTAAAAAAATGATCCATCCACTTTAAATAAGATTCAAGCCACTTCCATGTGACTCCAAACATTGTCTCCCACTACACAAGTGAGGATAAACAATAATAATAAATAACTTATCTTTTTCTTCCATGTGCACGCCAAAATCCAAAAGGTGTTGCAATCACCTTTTGAATTTTTATACACATGTGAACCATGGGGTCCCTTAGAAATTCAACCCACACCAAACCTTTTGTCTTTTGCGCCATGTGACACTACCCATATGACTACTAAGGATAAACCCATATGCCTTGGTGGAGTGTTATGCCCCACTCCCATCGCATCAACTTGATCACTCATAGAATACCCTCCATGGGCCCCTACCACATCACCAATCAATCACATCACTAACTATCCACATCATTAGTAGGCCATGTCATCATGAATAGTGATGTGAATAGTGATTTGTAAATAGTGACTTAACATCCTGACATTTAGAACATAACTAGATCTCATAGTCACTGGTCCAAGGAACATAGATCCAATGATGTAGTTCTTCTGACTAAGGTCATAATCCATTGAACCAACATATAACTACATAATCTTTAAATACCTAAATTAGCTCAATTACCTCAAGGAGAGAGATCTCCACTGTCGATATTTCATTTGGTTTTTCCATAATATATGTAATGGGAAAATGAAATGTGAAGCCGATGGTAGAGGAGCTTTGGGACAAGCAATATCCTTGTAGGATATATCAAAGCCTTATTTCATTGTATGATCAATTGCATATAACCCTGGATCCATATAGCAAGTCAAAGAAGAGGGGAAGAGGCTACAACCACATAGTGTAATAGGCATCAGCTGCCACAAGGACCATTGGCTGCAGGGTTATGTCTGTCGCTTAGGTTTTTTTTGCCATCTTCTTGTGCTATTGAATATGTAAGGATGACTAAAATTGGGCCTTATTTTTCCCTATTCTACATGAAATAAATATTTTATGGTATAAGTACAAAATTTAATTAATTATAAAACTAAAAAAATAATTAAGGAAACCTTGAGTTGCAAGTGTCACTAACTCAAAACCAAAATTAAGACTAGTTTCTAAGATTTTCTAACATTTATAAGACTAAAGTATTTTATGGGATTAAGAGTAGTAATAGAAGTATTATATGTTTACATAATTGTTTGATATAAATGTTATCTAAATGGTTTTTCGAAATGTCCATTTCCTTTTTGATGTTAAATCTTCTCCTATAGACTTTGATTGAAAAGTTTGTTGTGTTGTCTAATATGTTTTCTCAAATAAAATTATTAGATTATCTACTTTCAAGTTGTCATCATACTTGATCCAAATGTCACTATAAGTTATGCACTCCATAATGTATTGCCATCTATCTCTACCACCCTTTTGTTGTAATATTGGCATGTTTTTTGTTCCACCACTTTTATTTAAACGTTGTCTATTTATTGATTTCACACCTAAAATGATACGCACTGGTCTTTAAATTGTAAGTGCCTTGCCAAACACCCTAGTTTAATGTTTGAGTGAGGACTTATATTTACAAATTCATTGACATAAGAGTGAAATTTTTACCTTCCATTCAATTTATACTTCTACATATATTAACTTTTTTATCATAATTAAATATAAAATTAATTTTTTTGATATAATATTCTTTCTTTACTTTATTCAAAAAAAAATCATTTTCACATTTTTTAAATTTATTATTATTTAAACACTTTTACATATTAATATTCCAT
Organism: Torreya grandis; assembly: GCA_037957365.1. NCBI lineage: Eukaryota > Viridiplantae > Streptophyta > Pinopsida > Cupressales > Taxaceae > Torreya > Torreya grandis. The sequence continues at coordinate 1,238,308 of JARHVA010000153.1, forward strand.
TTACTCATCTACTTATTATTTTATACATGTATTCTTTCCCATAATTCTTCCTCACCATAACATCCGGTCATCCCAAAAACCTCCAATAAATGAATATATATATTTCAGTGAGTAAAATATCATACAAAACTGATGTTTTAATTTTAATGCTAATGCTCCTTGTCATTGTGTTTGGATTCTGAATCATTGCCTTGTTAACAAGGTCGTCTGGTAGAAACGGATGTTTCGATACCAAAAAAAGGGCATCCGATACAATCCTGTTATATAGTATAGGATCCCATCTATGTGACCAGGTAAACAGGCCTTGCTACTGCTTTTCTGGTATAAGCGTGTTGACTGAGAGACATATAGGGGATTCTGGCGTCCCCCTTCAATAACGCAGCAGCCAACGGCGTGGAGGCCGCCCGACCAGAGCGGCAATAGGAAGGCCCGCTACGAACGTCATTCATGTAAAGCGGCCCGGAAGCGGCAGGCTTGCAGCGAGACTTGAACCCGGGATGCTGTGGCGTCAAGATGCTCGACGAACCCTGGTTCTTCAGGTGCTTCATCTGAGCCTTTCGCCAGAAGAAAAGGGAGCTCTTCCACGACCGTATATTTGTTTTCAGATTTTGCCCCACCGCCGTCGCCGCTCTGAAATGGCCCGTAAAACAAGAAATGTCGGCCACTGAGTCAGGTCGGCGGGTCGTTCTAGCGGTAGAACAAATTATGTCTCTCTGCTTCTGCGGCTGCGGAATCCTTTGCGCTTCTTCGAGAACCTGAAACAGGCCACCGTATAAAAACTCCATTAAATTCAGTATGATATGGCACTGTGTAACATTTAAGATTTTACTCTTAACTCTTATTTTACCTGAGCGTAGTCCATTTCGGGGCCGAGGCAAAACCGGTCGAACTGGAAATGGCCGGGCACAGGGAAAACCGGAGCAGTTGCTGTTGCTGCCATTTTTGCCGGTTCTTTTCCTCCGCTCAGCCGCAGCTGCTCCACATTCGCACTGTACACAAGTGAAAATCTAAAACGCAAAGTGAAATAATAATAAGGAGAGCGTGCCTGTGCCTTCTGGCGTGAAGGGCACTACAGGTTTCCTTTATCAGAATTCTAAACTAAGCAATGCATGAAAAGTAGCGTGGCGTGTACGAGCCCTGGAGCAGATCACGCGAATGGAACCGCCGACATCATCTTCATGGTCAGCCACGCATTTAATGTAGCCATTTATGACTTGCCGGAATCCGGATAACGGCAGTCGCTGCAGCTTATTGGAAAAGTAGGCCATTAAAAAGGTCTGAATGGGACAAATTAAACACACGCCGACCTCATGTTTCCGCTTAATCTATATCTGTTTCGATTCGTTTCTTGGTTTGTATTTGCGAGAATTTGAACTATCTTATGAGTACCGCGAGCCTTTATAAACGGTCAAATAGGATAATGTATTTTTTTTCGATGGGTTGCCGTTTACGAGGGGAATGTATTTTTTTTGGTCTCGATCTTTTGGGCCATTTTTCATTGTAGGTCAAATTCAAGTTTATTCACAAAAATATAATGGGGATATTAAGATAGTGATATTTTAATCACTCTTTAGCAGTAGGTTTGTAGTGAGACTTGAACTCGGGATGTTACGGTGTTAAGCTGCTCGGCATCAACATGTTTGTTGCTATCTTATGAGTATTGTGAGCCTTTATAAACGATCAAATAAGATGGGTTGCCGTTTATGAGAAGAATATATTTTTTTGTCTCGATCCCTTGGGCTATCCCTCATTATGAGTCAAATTCAAGTTTATTGACAAAAATATAATAACAACATTAAGATAATGACATTTTAAAATATAATTAAAAATAAAGAAAAAAAAATTATAATTCATCAATTTTAATGACTTTTAAGAAGTAGTAAAAAAGTTGAAAGCACATGCAACATTAATAATATAAAGAAAAATATAATCAACTTTTACATAACTCAATACTTGCTAGGCCTATTAAAAATGTACCTTGAACCTTCTATTGAACATATCATGTATGTCACTTCTTAATGCCCACAACTTCCTTACCTTTCACTTCTCACCTTGAATTTCTTCTCTCCTTTTTTAATTTCTTCTTACTTGCCCTTTTTCAATAATTATAATCAATAATTAAAACACTTTTAAACAATGCACCTTTTCATAATATATACTTTTTTATCATTATATTTTAATAATCTCTATCCAGTTTTACATGTATTTACATAATAATCTTTGACTTATTTGACATTTAACTATATTTTACACATAATTTTATGTAATTTTTATTAGTCTTTTTATATAACATATTATGGATTAAAATCCATTTAACAAATGTTTATAAAAAATGAGTCAGTAATATATTGGTTAGGTCATTAAATTGATGCAAAGAGTTTGCATGTAGGGCATAAAACCAAACAAAGGCATAATTCTTAGGACTTTTAGAGAAAATCTTGATATAAAATAAATCAATATACAAGTCCAAAACATGAAGAAAAATAGATTCAAATGTGATACAACTGTCACTCTTGCCACTGTACAAAGCATATTAAAGCACTGAAAAAGCAAAAGGAAAAGGGGGATAAGAATCTTAATAGCCATGGGGTTATGTAATATATTGTAAGATAAAACCACATGATTAAAATTTTAGAATGCTTGGGACAGTTATGTGAGTTACAATTGCATAGCTTGAATTGTTGTTGAATCAATGAATGTTGAGATGTTCTGATAGGTGTATGATTAAAATTTGTATGCATACGTGTAGAAGAGATTCCCTTCATAGGATTAGCATTAGTAGAAATAGAGGCATGGTTGTTATATTGACTATGACGAACATCAAGAGATAAAACATAATGAGCATGTTGTAATGGTGCATTAACATTTGGATTGCAAGTGGGATGTGTCATAGAAACCTTGGATCTTATAGGAATAGTAGGATCAATCTAAGCAAGATTAACACTATGTGGAGGTGTACAAGTATCAGTAGGAACACTAGCCTTACCATCTGATGTAGATGTAGAGACTCCAATAAGCAAAGTATAAACATTTAATGGATTTATAAAAGTCTCAAGTGTATCTTCTTTATCCCTATTTTTTTGTATTTACTTAAATTTAAATAACAAAGGTTCTAATCATGTAGGATTTTTATGAATTAAAACAATAAAATTAGCAATTTTAGAAACTCTACATGGATCAACATCATCAAAAACATTTTTATCATCATAAACATTATCTATGTAGTCATCATCAAGATACTTAGTATAACCACTAGCATTTGTATTGTTTATAGGATATGTATCAACAACCATAGAAAGAGAAACACCATTAGAAGTAAGCATTTTGGATTTTCAAGAAATTTGAGTAGCAAACAATGCAAGTCGGATCAAATTAAAAGAAGCACCACTCAATCTAGAACTTTGCCCAGTAGGATAGGTGGATGTAGTATTCCTAATTGTCATAAGATGTAAGCATGAACAACATGAAGGAAGTTAGGGTTAATGATTAAGCAATCTAATAAAAACAAACAAGATGAAAATCTGAAATTCATATTTGAAATGTAGAAGCAAACCCTAGGGGAAACATTAGAATGTGTAGGTATTTATAGAGCAAAGGTGTGCACCAATTTTGGAGAACTAGATGTAAATATAAAGAGTAAAAAAATGTGAATGAAAAGAGTAAATTGGGGTTTAATAAATAAATATATATATAAATATATATATATATATATATATATATAATCGTAATTCAAAACCCAGAGGGATGAAGTTTTTGAAACTTTAGGTTAGATTATCAAAATATCTAATTCATAAAAATGGTTTGATTATCTATGGTTTAAGGTGAAGTATTGTATGCATGTAAACAATTAAAACCAAGACATAAGTTAGATTTATGATATATATTGATCTAAAACATAATCATATATATCTCATGTGCCAAAAAAAAGGAAAATTTTGATCAAGAAAATTACAAAAATAAGAAGAATAATGAAAAGATAGATAAGGTTGGAATCTAACACACTTATTTTTTATGTTTTGAAAAGACTAGATGTAGGCATTGTATGTGATTGTGTTGTTCTATGTGAAATTTGGCTACTAGCTATGAAAAGGGCAAAATCAATGTTACATTGAATCCATACATAGTAGAATCAATAGGCCATGAAATACATGTCACTTGTTCCTGTCGAATTTATACCTAGCCATCAACTTTATCCTCTAATCTATTTATAATTTTGGATTTTTTTGAGCCTATGCACTATCATATGTTAAGTAGGGTTGTGTGATTATTGTGAAAAATTAATGAGAAAATGTATTATTTTTTCTTCTCTTCGTTCCTTGATTTAACCCTCAAAATTAAAAATGAAACAAGAGTGTCTAAGATTAGCTAACTGGGCTACCCCTTAAGGAGTTACAACTATAAATCCCATATGTTCAGAATCAGAGTCAATGTAGTTCTATTGTGTATGTGAATGAAGTGTAATTGAGATAAAGTGCTTCACCTACATGAGCATTCACCTTAGAATTTTTTTAGTGTAATTTAATCATGGCACAAGACTTAAAGATGATGTATAAATAATAAAATATCAATGTGCAAACTCGGTTGTAAGTGTATTAATAGATTTGATCAATATGTGGTTCAAACTTGAATATTGGAGGAGGTATTATCAATAGAGTGATACTTATTAAAATCATAGGGATGAATTTGTGTATATAGGGATCTCTAGGACAAGACATGAGAAGACTGACCATGGAAGAATGCAATAAGTGAAAGTCATGGTGTATGAAATCAAGTCAAGGTAGAAGGACCCACAGAAAACACAAGGAACATAATTGACATGTTGTTGATTCTATACAAAGTCAAATGAATTCTCATAATGAAGGGAAATATGCTTAAAAAGTGGATGATTATGATCTAGAAGATAATAATAGGTGAATCTAAGGATATCATGCTAAAACAAGGCCAAAGAGAGTTAAGTGTTTGAAAATATCAAAATATACATAAGTGGACCAAGTGTGATAAAATGGGCATAAGGCACAATAGAAGAGGGTCTTGTACCAAAATTAGGTCTCTAGACCTAATATTTGACCCAAAACTTATAGGAGAACTTAAGGGCAAGTGTGGACACTAGAGCCTTAATCCTTTATCCAAATACTTGGAATATGTGGGTCTGACTATAAACAAGACCATTGAAAATTAATTATACAAATGCATAATTTCTGTTAAAATATGCAAATTAAATCTCAATTAATTAAAAACAACTCAAACCCCATCCTTATACATGAGAATTGAAGCCTTTTCCTTCAAGGAAAACTAGTCGTTTATTTTGAGTAATAAATTGAAACATAAAAATTTAAAAATACAATGTTGGCCAAGAATCATGGCCGTATTAACAAGGTCGTTTACTACAAAAATTGTATTTAACACACTTGACTTGCTGAAAGAAACAAATATTTGTGCTAAAAAATATGGAGGGTTGTGTTAAAAGGCACTGAATTTTTCCATCCATTGAACAATAAAATATCCATTTGTGACTGAGTAAATGGGGCTTGCTACATGTTTTCTATTATGGGTGTGATGACTCTAAGCCATATAGGGGAATCCAACATCCCTCTTCAATAAGGTAACAACAAATGGGGTGTACACTGCTCAACCAAAGTGGCAGTAAGAAGGGCTACTACAAATGATGTGCATGTAGAGCCACATATAAGCTTTAGGATTGCAATGATACTTGAACACATGATGTTGTGGTGTCAATATATTCAATAAACATTGGGTCTTCAAGTGCTTATTTTTTTCCTTACTCCAAAAATAAAGGGAGCTAATTCAAAACCACCTATTTGTCTTCATACTTTGATCCTCCTCCATCATTTTTGTCGCCCTTATAAAATTTCCTAAAAAATATGAAATGTCAACCATAAGTTGTTATGAGAAAAGGATAATAAGGAAAGACCATGAAGGATCTAATGTGAAGGGAAAGTGTGTTAATAAGATCTTAATGTAAACCAAGGATCTAAAAATACAAAAACATGACAAAAATTTGAATTCCATTTTATTTGTGTTCAATTTTTTTGAGAATTTTGAAAAATTGTAACTTGTTGAAAATAAACCATCTCTTATCTAATGGTCCCGATTCATTATTTGGATTAGTTTTTTGCACCCACTATGTGTCATATTGCATGCCAATAGGGTCCCAATTTGAATTCCATAAGCGGATAAATACACATATAGGGCAATGAATGAATTGAAGAAATTCATCTAGAGATGAAAGTTGAAAGTACAAGAGTAGTTAATTTGAGCATTTAGAAAAAAATATCAAGTAGATTTGAAGTATTTGTTCCTTTTCCATACATTAAATTTTAGCACAAAAATTCATACAGGATTAGGCCCTGCATTCATTAGACTCCATGTTGAACATGCATTATGTTTGATGTGTTGATTGTGAAATTTGTACGAATAGCTTTGGGGCCTGATAATAATTAAGAGATAATATAAGTACAAAAATAAAACCTCTATTTTTTTGTTATGTCTAGATGTTGTTATCATGCCAGGTTTTTGACAAGATTAGATTCCCAAAGATCCACACATAATTTTAGAAAATTGAATAAGGCTTTCAAAGCCCTAAATTTAATGAACATGATTGTAAAATTATATTAGAGACAATAGCAAGAACCAAAACTTGAGAATTTCAAAAGAATAAACTGACAATTCTAGGTCAATAATCTTTATTTGCTCTAATTTTATTGAGTTTTGTTCAACTTGTTAACTAGACATTCTTTATGTTATTTATTTTTTACTATTGTCTAAATTTATAACACTTCAAATATTCCTCTTAACCCAACTCTTGTTATTTTTATATTGCTTTGCTTAAGCAATAATAGGCCACCACCCTTTAAGCGTTAGATGTATAGGCAAAATGTATTGGTGAACTAATATTTGACCTTATAATCCAACATTTGACATACCCTCATAGTACCATTGAGCTACAACTTCAAAATATTTATTGATTATCTAATTATAACTATTTAAATCTAATTAAACTTAATTCCAATGTGTTAGTTAATGTAAAACCTACTTTCCAATCAACACTTAGTATCTTTCTTTTCAACCTCATTTGTTTATTATTAGTATAATTTTTTAAATAAAAAAGTTTGATGTAATGAGCCCCAGTTCCATTATATTATATTATATTTGCTTTAAGGAACCATGGATTTGATGGTTATAATGGCATCACAAATATGTTATTGAATATAAAAATATGTTAGTTTTGATTGAAAAGTGCACCTTTATTAATATAATTTAATATAGAACATCATAACTCAAACAACAAAAAGGGGGTGAAAACTTCATCCTTTAAAAGCTAAGCTACATCAAACTCAACAAGCCTTGTAAAGATAACAAGATAACAAAATGGCCAACTCAAGGCCTCACAAACCACAAATTAAAAAATTAAATCATATGAATAAACTTAGGAAAACTAAACTCATAACCAACAAGATCATTAAATCATTTTATTGCCTTATCTAAAACTCGAAGAAGTTTTGAAGGAAGAACAATAGTTCCCATCTCAAAAGATTTATATTCATGTATTCTCTTGATTCCTTCTGCTGTAATATATTATTTTTTACAAATATTTCTTCCATAGACTCAACTCCAATATTCAAATAGAATATTTATATAGATACCAATTTTTAAATTTGATTGGTCAATTTTTTTCTTTTTTCAGCTTACTTATCCTTTGAAATTGATCAATTTAATAATAAAAATAATATTTGAAAACAATATTTACATAATCCAAAATTTGAATCCAGTAAAAATTATCATATTTTAACTGAAACCTATTTATGAAACCCTTTACTAAATAGGCCTGGGTACTAGTTTTCTGGTTACTAAGTAAATAGGCCTGATTACTGGTTTTGGTTTTAGTAGAGGATCCCATCTATGTGAGCAAGTAAATAGGTCTGGCTACTGGTTTTCTGGTATATATGTGTGGATTGAGAGACATATAGGGGATTCTGGCGTCCACCTTCAATAACGCAGCAGCCAACGACGTGGACGCCGCCCGACCAGAACGGCAATAAGAAGGCCCGCTACGAACATCGTTGCAGCGAGACTTGAACCCGGCATGCTGCAGCGTCAAGATGCTCGACGAACCCTGGTTCTTCAGGTGCTTCATCTGAGCCTTTCTCCAGAAGAAAAGGGAACTCTTCCACGACCGTATATTTGTTTTCAGATTTTGCCCCACCGCCGTCGCCGCTCTGAAATGGCCCGAAAAACACGAAATGTCGGCCACTAAGTCAGGCCGGCGGGTCGTTCTGGAGGCAGAAGAAATTATGTCTCTCTGCTTCTGCGGCTGCCGAATCCTTTGCGCTTCTTCCAGAAACTGAAGTAGGTCACCGTATAAAAACTCCATTAAATTCAGTATGATATGGCACTGTGTAACATTTAAGATTTTACTCTTAACTCTTATTTTACCTGAGCGTAGTCCATTTCGGGGCCGAGGCAAAACTGGTCGAACTGGAAATGGCCGGACACAGAGGAAACCGGAGCAGTTGCTGTTGCTGCCATTTTTGCCCGTTCTTTTCCTCCGCTCAGCTGCAGATGCTCCACATTCGCACTGTACAGAAGTGAAAATCTAAAACGCAAAGTGCAATAATAAGAAGAGCGTGCTTGTACAGGTTTCGTTTATCAGTCCCTGCAGCTTTGGAGCAGTAAAGAATTCTAAACTAAGCAATGCATGAAAAGTAGCGCGGCGTGTACGAGCACTGGAGCACATCACGAGAATTGAAACGCCGACATCATCATCATGGTCTGAATGTGACAAAATTAAACGCCCGACGACCTCAATTGTCGGCTTAATATATGTCTGTTTTGATACCTTTTTTTCTGCGTTTTTGAGCGAATCTCCTCTTTCGCTAACTCAGTACCAAACGGTCCAAATAGGATGGGTTGTCATTAGGTCAAGTTTATTGACGAAAGGTAAGGGTATAGGGATAGCTCACCGAATAACTTTACAACCGATCGTGAGATCTACGATACTGACATTAAATTAAATTAATTTAAAATTAAAAATAAAAATAATGATGATGATGATGATGATGGACGATGTTATGTTCGATGTTTTAGGTTTAAATTTTACACTTATTAAACATAATTTATTGTTTGATTTGACATAAATAGAAATAAGAGGAATACATGGCTCTTATTTTGTTTTTGTAAGATTGTTATATATTTTTTCAAATTTGGATTTAAAAATATGCATTTGAAGTTACCACAACAACGAAATTAAATTTTGTAAATGATTTGAGATTACTATTAAAGTTATACAAACACTCATTGCATGATACTATGATTGTACAAACACACTTGGTCACTGACTATCACTTAAAAAATGATTCATCGTACATGTTTGCCTACTTTTGAGCTTTTGCCTCTTACACTAATTTCCACACTTTGGCCCCTGTCCTCATGCAATAATGTGAATCTACAAGTCTAAAATGCTAAAAGTTTTGGTTTGGGGTTTGTGTTCTAAAAATCTACTAATTTATTAGACCTTTCAAATTGGAACAAAGATATCAATAATAAAAAATTGCATAAAAGTAACAATTCTTATAAGTGCTCCACAATAGAATGTTAGCTAATAAATGAGAAGTGCTTCAGTGTGCTTGATTATCAAATTAACCTAATCACTTGTCTATTTATAGATGGCCTTGATTTCAAACTTTGGAATAATTTGTGTGTGTGTTGACTTCTAATGGCTATAAACAAGAAAGACAAAAGGGGCAAATGGGCCCATTCAATGAAATGGCACGGTTGGAGGGGGTCGGGAGAGAGGGAGGTAGGGGGAATCAGGGGAGAGGAATCAAAGTGTAGGACCATATGGTCAATCTCGACATAAGACACAAAAACTCAAAATTGCTCAAGGGGATAACTTAGAGACAAGTGAAATAAAAGTTGACATAATAGATAAATAATGTCCGATTTGGACCGACCACCCATACATAGATAAATGCACCAAACACTCATAAAATAATACTAAATAAATTCCAAGGGGCCATTTTTGTGTCTAAACTTTTCTCATATTAAGATACACACTTAGCCACAAAGTAGATGGCATGAGTACATACTTTAAAATAAAGACACTTAATAAGGATATTATCAATCCGAGTCTCTAAATGTTGGAATTTTTTAATTATTGAAACATGCATCATATTTATAATAAGGAATATAATACATGAATGATAAAAAAAGATGGGTGGTATGGCAAGACACCATGAAAACTAAACACATCGGAGAACCTGAGAAATAAAAAATTATCAAGAGCCCATCTTATCACAGTGGACATCAACACAAGAGATAAAAGATGCCAAAATAACCCATTAGGCAACAAGAGCCATCATCCCCACAGATGGAGGAGGCAGAGGAGGACTATCCATTTTCTCACCCTGACCTCCACAATGAGGGGTATCGGGTATGGTCTAGTCATCATCTTGTTTGTTTTCTTATCTATTCGCTTCTCCAACTTCATAATTAAGAACATGATGGGGGAGATGCCCATCCAAGGGAGGAAACTTTCCCTGCCCATTACCATCCAGGGGGGAAACCATGCATGACCAATATCAAGAGACAACCACCCTCTAAATCCTCTAGAGGGAGAAAATATCCATCTAGGATAATGGGAAGGGTGGAGAAAGATGACAAACCCTCAAATCTATGGTGGTCGTGGTTATAAGACCTACATGACCCTATTAATCTTACTCTCTATGTTGATAGTTATGTGAGGGATCCTCAAGTGACACTCGACTAACCACATGTGGGGTGCAAGCCTAGCGTTCTAGCATAGTGCGAAGGTCCCTGACCTCCATATCCACTTTGTCAGCTTGAACTTAAATCTAAAGTAGAACATTAGACAAGATAGAGATTTTGTTAGAAGTAGAAAAATCTTTGCCTAAGCTTTATTTATTAAAAGTAACAGTATTTTAGTCTTTCCAAATAATAAAAAGGATTTCAATGTGAAAGATATGCCATATTTGATTGTACTTCTCATGGAGATAAGTTGTATCCCCTTAAAGGATGATGTTCCAAGTAAACTCTTTAGACCTAAAAGGTTGGAATAAGGAGTGAATCCAATTTCAAGCATCTTGAGTTCTAATACAAAACCATAAAATGTGTTTGAGGAACTCAATATGATCACATGCAAGACATATGGGTAGAGGATTACCCATGCAAAATAATATTTCTCCCACCAAAAGCCCGTGGTATAATAGAAACCAAGCACAACTGACTCTTTGGGTTTGACAATAGCAGATCAGACCAATTGAAATCTTCTATTCCAAAAAAAAATAGGCTATTGATATTCCATCACTTTAACAATAGCAGATCAGACCAATTGAAATCTTCTATTCCAAAAAAAAATATGCTATTGATATTCCATCACTTGTTGAGTATCTCCTAGAGGATGTTACTCAATGAAAGTTATTTATAACCAAATCAAGGTTGATAGCAGGGCATAGGAGTCAAGGGAGGCAAATGTCAGTCTTTCCACCATGGGGGAAAACCAGTAACACCAATTTTGTGCAAATCATAATCAGGAACAACAATCTAAATTCCAAAAATAGACTCAAAATCCTGAGCATTAAGCCTAAATTTGGATTTTAGATGATCCTAAGTCAGCCAAGATCCAGTGTGCTTATCAAACATATCTCCTATAAATTTAATACCCAAACGAAGGAGTCTCAACTCTTTAATTATGGGAGCTTCTGCCAAAGGTTTCTCATTGAGAGATTTAATAGGAGACCACCATAGGGAATGATAATTGATATAAAGGCAAGTCCTGAAGCCGTTCCCTTTCCAAATCAGCTAGGGTTTAATAGTCTCCCATGCTTTCCAGATGTTTTTGACAAGAAAGTTACAATAATCTTAAAATTAACTTGGGTGATAAGTAAGGTTTGAAAGCCCAAATTCTACCAGGCTTGTTTACTGTAGGAACACCCTGAAGAGATGTAACTCTTGAGAAGAATTTTCTCTACCTCCTAACCTTCTATGGCCTAGATAATCTACTTTTCACACAAGGTTAGTCCTTGCTTAGTAATGTCAATGAATACAAGCCCCCCTGCTTTTATGGGCTGAAAAATTGTCTTAGGAAACTATACAAAAGCTTTTGTTTCCTTTAGAATTAGCCCACATAAAATCTTGAGCAAATTTTCTAGCATCTTATAGGATACTTTTGAGGGAGCCCAATAAAATAAAATTATAGATGAGTGGCAACTAGGACCTTGGAGAAATTTTGAAAGTTTCAAGCCAAAGTGTTGGATGTGGAATAAGGTGCAGTAATATTACAAAGTATAATAGAAGGATATGTGCAAAGTATATAGCTTTGTCTTCTGTATGAACTTTTTTATGTATTCGACCTTATATGCCTAATCAAGTAATAGGAGAATGCGAAGAGTCTTTTATTTTGTATCTTAAAAGGCTGGAATGTGAAGAGATAGTAGGTTGTAAAAGGCTATATATAGTGATTTGTTGCAATAGAATATAGTTTTGATGTGTTGATAGATTAATATAATTATTATTATATGGTTTTTCCCAATCTTCTTTTACGTATGGTTAGTGCATAGTAAGTACTCTATTTTGCTTTAATCTATTTATCATATATTATGTCATTTTTATTCTACCTTTTGTTGCAGTTATGTTCTTTTTAACCTGTATGTGTAACTTTGGATGTAAATGATGAATTATAATTTTGTAATGTCATTTATGGTTTTTATTTACTCTCCACTATGTAAGCTATCCTTGTAATTAGCATGTTTTAGAGTGATTCCAAGAACCTCTACTAACACTGCTGCAGTGAGCATGAAACCATTTGGATATAGAGAGATGGTTGGATGAAAGAATATAGAATTTATCAAGAGATTAAGCAAGGAAAGTTAGAACTGTAAGGAGATTATCCAAGAGCACATTTATGGTGAAATCTACACAATATTCTAGTGTGATATGCCTGGATTATTAGTTGCATGGTTAACTAGGTTAGAATACTATTGCTTCAACCTAAGGAGGACAAAGCTTATAGTTTAGATAGAATAAAAATTAGATAGAATACACAACCTAGATACAGACTAATCTTGAGTAGTAGATTATTGGAGGGTGACTACAATTGATGGCTATATTACCAAGTTCGTAGTGTAAGGATACTTAGCTTTTGAGACTGTGCAAGACTAGTTCATTTAAGGAATTAGGGGAAATTTTTGAAACAACTACCTACATTGATAAAAATGTTGGTTATGGAAAAGGACATGGTGCTTACTCCAGTCAGTATGAAGTAGTTGCTTTAGGAACCATGGGGGTGCATAGAGGATGAAGTGAATGATGAAGAGCTGAGTAAAATAAATTTCAACCTGATACCAAAAAATGGAAGGCAAAAAGATTCAGAGTGAGAAGAAAATTATGGGACTAGAAAGGAAACTACGACAACAGAGAAGGTGGAATAAATTAAGAAACTTAGAAGTAACTGCATAAAGGATTAGAAGTATGGAAGAATGTGTTAGAGTTGGAAAGATATGGGAAGAAGATGTTAGAGACAAGGAGATTAATGGAAGCAAAAGATACACATAGTATGCAAAAGGGTCCTATGAAGAGGAGGACGTAGATATGGAGGTAGAATAGCAGGGGAAGAACTTAGGCTAGTAGTAGAACGGTTAGAAGGTAGAGGTAGATCATAATTAATAAAAGGGTTTCTATCTAGACTCGAGAAAGAAAATTCCTAAGATGAGGTCAAATTTAAATGTAAAAATATGATAGGGTCAAGTTCAAAATTAACGAAATTTCAAAATAGAAGTCATTCACTTCAAGAGTATGCATCCTCCTAATCTAATTTATTATTTGATAGAAGAAGTGTAGGTGAAGAGGTAGATACGGACTGGTTTGATTCCTTTACAGACAAGTTTCGAAAGTCAATTGCAAAAACAAAGCAGATGTTTATAGATTATAATTCCTTTTGTTTCAATAGGTGATGTTTGGCATGATGAAAGTTTTTAAATCCTTCAATTGTGTACATAGTATAATTCTTTCTTAAGGTGACTATGACATTTATCCTCACTTGGCATTAAGGGAGAGTGTTAGAACATTTAATGACTAAGTGGTGTTTTATTAACCCTTAGCTCACATTGGTGTTAATTAAATATTGAATAATATATTATTCATTACCTTGAGATAAAAATATTAGTTAAATAAATAATAATATTATAATTATAATTCTTATCAAATTTTATTAAATATGATTTTAGAATGGATGGACCCGTTGTTTCACAATGGTCACCTTCCTTCGTGAATTTTATAAATAGGGTTTTACCCTTATTATAAATTCATTCGATCTTGATATGATTTTGAGTAAACAAGGTTTTGTGAAAGTACAAAGAAGAAGTGAGATGGAGAGGAATTGTATTGGGATTGGATTGAATTCTCATATTAATAAGTATCACATTGGTAAGTTTTTAACCTCTTTGAGGTTTTCTCATGGTAACTCATGTGTCATGTTGATGTGTTCATTATATGCTTTGCTTATCAATTATATTCTATATCTTGTTTATGCATAATGCATTCGTTCAATGAATTTGACATGGTAACAGAGCCTTAGAGAATATAATTGGTGGTGTAAGCCATTATCAATTATGAAGACCAATGGATTTAAATTTTTTTTTATAAAAGGGGTAAAAATATTATTGATAAGAAAAGAAGAGCATTACAAGAAGAACAAAGGGAAAAAAACCCCAAAGAAGAGCGACAAAGGCAGAAAGACTAAGCCCACGTCCAACTAAGCAATATTTTAAATCTCCCTATCTTCCTCCAGAATTCTTTCCAAATCAGAATGGAGCATTAAAGAGAGAGACTCCCAATCCTCCGTATTTCCATCGTCTAAATGCTCGGATGCTCATTTGGCCAAAGAATCCACTGCCCTATTCCATTCCCACAAAATATGAACAAAGGTTACAATATCCATGTGCGAGCAAACCCAAAAAATTTGTTGAATAGTCAGAGCCAGTTGCCAATTAACATCCAACACTTTCCTCTTATCGAGCAGGGTAATTAAAACTTAAGAATCTGATTCACATATGATTCTACGCCAACCCAAAGCCTGAGCCTTTTCAATGGCATAAAGAATGTCCTAGCCTTCCATCATGTTAATGGTTTGTAGCCCCTCAAGAACTGAAAAAAGAAAAATCACCTTACCTTCGAAATCCTTGCCAATCCTTCCAGTACTCACGAGCCCAGGATTTCCCCTGGAGGAACCATCCGTATTGATCTTGAGAATCTCTCCAAGAGGGCGCTGCCACTGACCAACTCTTTGAATCTTATCCTTGACCTTCCAGCTTCTCCTAACATAGGTTAAATTACTTGTTAGATGCTGGAATCCCAGGCGCGCCACTGCCTCAGCATCCTGCTTGGTTAATGGAAGGCACATCTCACTCTTGGCTTGGATGGTCTCCTAAAGCATCCCCACGACTTTCTGCCAAACTTGTTATACCAAGATCCTCATGCCTCGAAAGATCCACCTATTTCTTTCAATCCAAATCTGCCATAGCAGAAAAATGGGGCCCCCTATCCATGCATCCTGTAGGAAAGGCATCCTTGAGGGGGGTTATCCCACGCCATTCTAGAAGTTGAGCACAGAAAGAACATGAAAACAAGGGTGATGCCAAACATCCCACCAGTAGTTCCAGAGTTGCAAGGCAAAGGAGCATCTAAAAAATAGGTGGGCATAATCTTCCTCAGCCGCTCCGCACATAACACAAATAGAAGGGCCTTGGAAGCCTCTCTTTCGGAGGTTGTCCCAAGTCAAGCATCTGTTCCAAGCCAAGATCCAAGCAAAACAGTTGCATTTTGGCCATGAGAAATTATTCCAGATCTGTCTCCACCATTGCACTTCTCCCCTGCCCAATCTCTGAAGAAGTAAGGCCTGATAATCAGAGGCAACTATATAGGCTCCCTTAGGATTGGGAAACCACGTGAGCTTATCTTCCTCCTGAAGGGAGCTGTAGTGATGCCTAGAGAGGAGGTTCAGTAGCTCCTCATTCTCCTCCTGCGTCCTAGTAATTGGCCAAGCCTTGGGATCTTTCCATCGTGCCACCTCCAACTGTCTGTGTGAAGTGTAGGCCTTGAAGTCGCTCACCTGAGACCAGCCAGCATTAAGGAATCTCTGGTAGAGGTTCGACAAATTCAAAAACTGAGAAGTGATGGGAGGATAGCCATCCCAAGATTCATTCCAGAAGAGAGCCTTGGATCCCTGCTTACAAATCCAGAATAAACCTTCCTTAACGAGGCCAGCCCCTTTTTTGAGAGTACCCCATATCGGCGAGCCTTTCCCAATGAGGGGGTAGCGAGGAATATCACACTAAATGATCCCGGGGTAATATTTTTGTGAGATAATTCTAGCCCAAGCCTTGTCTTATTCAGTGCACCAACGCTAATAAAGTTTGGCCGCCAAAGCAACACCATGTAAATCCGTCTGCCTCAGGCTGAGCCCCCCTTTTTGTTTGGGGTTACAGACAATCTCCCATCGAACAAGGCTCCATTTAGAGGACGTCAGATTACCAGCCCATAAAAATTGCCTTATAATCGAATTAAACTCCTTAACTATTCCCGTCGGAGCAACTTGAAGCATACATCTATAAATGGGCAATGCCTGCACCACAAATTGGATAAGTTGAACTCGGCCAGCAAAAGATAACCACCTGTGAGTCCAATAATTCACTTTCACCTAAAATTTCTCTAAAATATTTTGCCAAGACTCTTTGGAGATACGGCCAGCAGAGATGGGGAAACCCAAGTAAATCAAAGGGGGAGTCCCAATCTGAAAATGCATAGTCCTGGCAATCCACTGTTGAATGGGACCCAAAGTGTTGAAGAAGAAGATGGACGACTTGTCTTCATTGACCTTTTGTCTCGAGGCCATTAAGTAGACATCCAGCACCCTGCACAAATTAGTTGCTTCAGTCATTGTGGCCATGCCCATCAAGGCAGTGTCATCAACGAACTGCAGGTGTGACTGCATCGGCAGTTCGCCTCCCCAACGCCAACCTTGGATATGACCAACCTCTCTGTTCTTATTGATCAACCTCCCCAAACCTTCAATGAGGAGAAGAAATAGGTACAAAGATAGAGGATCTCCCTATCGCAAGCCCCTAGAGGCACTAAATAACTTCGTATGTTCTCTATTGATAAGCACCAAAAAGGAGACCGAGGAAATGCAGCTCATGACCCATTGAGTCCATTTGTCCGTAAAACCAAAAACACCAAGAACCTTCTGCAAGAAAGACCATCTGACCCTGTCAAAGGCCTTGGCCATGTCCAAATTGATAAACATCACCTTATCTTTTGAGTTGGCCATGGAATGCATGGATTCAACAGTAATAACAATACCGTCCAAAATTTTCTTGCCTTCCACAAAGGCACTCTGCTCTTCGGAAATCATAGCACTCAGCCCTATTTTAAGTCTATCTGCAATGATTTTTGATATAATTTTATAAACAACATTGCAGAGAGATATAGGGCGCAATTGACTTAACCTATCAGCTCCTTCGCATTTGGGTATGAGGGCAAGATAGGTCGCATTTGTGGCCTTAAGCATTTGCTTGTTCCGTTGAGATTCTTGGACAAAAGCTAAAAGATCATGTTTGATAATGTCCCAAAATTCTTGGTATAATTCAGTCGAGAAACCGTCAGGGCCAGCCACTTTCCCTTTTTTCATCTAGGTAATGGTTTCCTCTAGCTCTCCAAGTGTGATATCCTTCATTAGATTCTCATTCATTTCTCGCATCACCAGAGGCAGAATACAGAAGAGAACCTGAGCTTCTTTCGATAATTTTGCATTCGCATCTTCCCTAAAAAGAGTAGAGAAGCACTGAACCACCTCCTCTGACATTGTCGAAAAGGAGTTAAGCCACTCACCTCTTTCATTGACCAAGACTGAAATAGAATTGCCATGTCTCCTGGCTTTGGAAAAGTTAAAGAAAAAGGATGTATTTCTGTCCCCTTCCTGGAGCCATTCAACCTGAGATTTTTGCTTCCAAAAAATTTCCTCCCTTAGCTCACATTCCTTCAGGTCTTTCATGGCCTGAGCTTCATCTTAAAGAAGATCTTCCGTCAAACCTTCCTCCCTTATTATTCTTGTGATGCCATCAAGCTTGAATTGTGTAGCTTCCTTAGCATGAAAAATATTACCAAAACATTGGTGGCTCCACCTTTTGAGCTTATACTTCACATATTGTAGCGATTTGGCAAAGGTATACATCGTCGTACCATGGGCAGGCCTACCCCATTGCCACCAATTGGCCACACACTCGAATAGAGATTGATCCTGTAGCCACATGAGCTGGAATCTAAAGGAAGGAGAGCGCGGAGGCCAATGGTCGGATCCTTTCTAGTCCAAAATTTTAGACCCCATAGACCACATGCCTCCAATCCAAAAATTGGAAACCAGAAAGCAATCCAGTCTCTCAACGATGCATTGTTCCCCACACCTGTAATCGCTCCATGTGAACTGCCCATTGTTGGGCCTAATGTCAACTAAATTCAAAACTTTAATACAATAGTGCATAATCAAGGCAGAGGGGTCCAGCCTTGACGTGCCACCATGCTTTTCAGACAAATCTAAAATAGAGTTGAAATCACCTGCTATGATCCAAGGTTGGAAGGGGGCCAAGCTGTGGACAAAACTGATATGGCCCCATAAGGAATGTTTACCCCACCAGTCGATAGGGGCGTAGATATTGGAGAGGAAAATAACTTCCCCTATCTCAAAACTAGAAGCAATCATAGTCATGAAAGACTTAGAAGACAGCCAACCTATGAGACCAATCTTCTGTGGGTTCCACATACAGGCTAGTCCCCCTGAGGATCCAATAGCACCAATGCATTGATAGTCTCCTTGCCTCCTCAACTTAGGCGCTAATCTGAACATAGCATCAACTAAAAGCATAGTCTCCTACAAAAAAAGGACATCCAGTCTATGACTTCTAATCAGGTTATGAACATCATTTTGTCTAGGGCTGTTGTTCAAGCCCCTTACATTCAATGATAGAACAATCATTTCAGAGGGTTCAAAAAGTGTGCGTCCAGAGTCTTTACAGACCCCAACTCCACCAAAATCTCTCCCATTAACTTCATCTTATCCAGGTCCTTTTTTCTGCAAGGATTGCCCGCTTTCTCTACCCCTCCCTTCTTAAGGTCTTTTTGCATGAGTCCCAAATGAAGAGAAGATTTACTGCTTCTTGTTGCCCCTGTGTCCCCCATTTTCCTTGTGAGAGGCAGATTTACATTATCTTTAGGAGGAACAATAGCGGAAGTCATTCCTTCTGAAATCATCATCTGCTGGTCCGTATCCATGTGATAGTCTCCAGCATCCTATGATTGAATTGAAACCCCTGTAACATTGGTTTATTGTGCTTGGCCCTCCATCCCCTGATCCAAAATCATCAACCCTAGATTCACCTCTCGTTGATTAAGGTCATCTAGTATTTCAAATCTATTAAGCAAGTTATCTACTTGTCTTTCCTTCAAGGATCATTTTTGACCCCTATTTCTAGAATGACCTTTAACCGGTGTAAAGCCATCAGCTTCAGGTGCCTCCCATGAAATCAAGCCCTTCTCTTTGTCTATTCGAGGAGGAATGCATGCAGACTGAGCTGGCAGAGGTTCCATGAATTTTGATTTGGGACACCATTATTGCAAGTGGCCGTAAGCATGGCAGAGACGACAGTGGAAAGGTAGAGTTCCATAATCTAGCTATTGAGTCCAAGAAAAGGGTCCCGCACTCATTTCAACAGCATCTAGAATTGGCTTGCTAAGATCAATTTCAACACAAATGCAGGCATAGGTCATTACCTTTTTCCCTATGATTGACATTAAAGAAACGACTGGCCTTCCCAGCAATGACGCAAGCATTTGTAGAGTGTCTTCACAGCAACATTCCACTAGAAACTGAGGCAGACGCACCCACATCAGAACATGGTTTGGTAATTCCTCTGAAGGTATAAAACCAGCATGACACAGCTTGATAAATAGTCCCACCTGGTTATGGAAGTAAGGGCCTCCAGCAAATATTCTGTTGCAGTAAGTATATAAGTGAAAGTGACCATAAAGTAGCTATTAGCCAGCAGCGTAATGTCCATTTCTCCTTTCGGTGCTCATGTTCTCTGAGCCCATGCTTCCAAGAACTAGAGTGAAGTCTTAAGCCCCAAAAACTTGCAGTATAGGGAATGATTTGAATAGTATTCTATATCTTTAGCCAGCATGTCCATTGGAATAACCAGCTTGGGCCTCTCCTTGCATCTTTCCAGGCAACCATTGACCTTGGGTATTCGCAAGCCAATGGGGTTTTCAGCAGCATATAGGCCTTCTAAGTGTGAGAGAGGAGCCTTTCCAGTGCTTCGTGCTCCATGGGCAGCCTGTTGCAGACCCAGCGCTGCCCTGTAACTCCTTTTTGTGCCCTCCCCTATCATGCCCTCTTTCTCCCTTTCATCCATTGCGACCTCCAAAATTTTATTATCCCAATTGATTTAAATTTAATTAAAAATATTTTCTTTAATTATTTCATGAAACCATGCTGAAATGAATTCTTTCACCAAACCAACGTCGTGGTCATTTATCCTCAACATAAATTCTATGAGGCCTCCCATGTGAAGCTTCTTTCACACTTTCTTCATTCTTTTAACTTTCAAGTAGGAACTCAGTTTAAAATGATCCCTATCCCCACCCATCTCAACAGTATCATGAGAGTTGAAGATGGATTTTGATGGATGTTGGTAATGCTTAGAGCTAATAGTTTAAAATGAGCTTGTAGTACCTGTTTGCTCCCACCTTTGTAATTAATTCTCCTCACAGTGGAATGATGGTGGGTCATGATTTTTAAAAGCCTTCGCTTGAGACAAAAAGTTTGCACGTGCAGCTGCCATGTCATCATCATATCCTTATGTGACCTCATTTTGAATAGTTGATAAGACATTTTCAAGGATGTGGCATCTAGCGTGTTAGGTGGATAAATGTGGGTGACCTACTTTGATATTAGCAAGTAAATATGCCGCCCCAATCTCTTCATGGTATGTGTGAATAATGGAAGAGTGTGCCATCTCCCTCAAGCTCTACTTGGCATCATCTATTATGGCTTCTATTATGTGGGAGGGGGTGGTTTTGCCTTCTATAGCATTGAGGATATTGAGAGAATCCCCTTCAATGAGAATTCTCTCCATCTTGAGTCTAGAGGCAAGCTAAATGCCCCAAAGTGTCACCTTGGGTTCGACCACATGGTTTGTCTAAATTTCTAAAGGGCTTGCCTAAGCTGTGATCAACTTTCCCTCTGAATTCCTTATGGCTACTCCCCCTCCCACAGGGCCCAAATTTCTTTTCAAGGCTCCATCAAAGTTGAGCTTATTATATTTAATAGGAGCTGTAATTATAATAAAATTTAAAAAGTATTATACCATTACCAAAATTTTAATATATATAAAATTTAATTTAAATTTTTAAATAAATATATTTTATAAATAATTTTTAATCGATAATTTGTGTGTGTGTGTGTGTCCAAAAGGTATTATATAAAATTACTAAATTACATAGAATGCCAATATCTCTGCCCATATTTTGATAGTAGATTTACAATATTGAGTAAGTATATATCTAAATCATCTATAGTACGATATGGGTTTAACTGACTTTAACTGCTTGACTCTCTGTATCAGATATCTAAATTAATTTTTACCTTAGTAGATGAATATAAACAACCATCATCTTCACCAATCGAACTACAATTTTTTTGATATCAATAATATATATATATATATATATATATATATATACACTATAAAATAGTATAATTATTATATAGATTTTTAAAAAGTCTCTTTATATCCACAAGAAAGTGCTAAATTTACATTTAAAAATAACGTGTAGAAAATTAGAATGAAAATTAGAGTCAATACAATGTCTTTATCATAATATATTTCGAGGAAAAAATAAAACAAAACAAAGGGAGGTTTATCACTGCAATTGCTGCCTCTTATGCAAGGGTTTATGGTAAGAACAATGGAATTTTTTGAGCTCCATTCAAAGCTCATAATAAAAGGTCCTATGTGTAGAATGAAATCAGTGAGTTGGGCACCTATGGAATTTGTATTTGTCCTTACATACCTGTAAATCTATATTTCAAGAAGGACAAATTTAATTTTTATAAGTTTTTTTTTTTAATATAAAATTACTTGATATAAAATTATCTTTTTATATTAGATTATTATATACTTTTTTGTTTATAGATTATTATGTCGATATACCTTTTCTAATAATGGTTAAAGGGTGGTGGTGAATTGTAATGTGTATGAGTTATTAATAATTAATAGTCATCTTAAATTTAATTTTTATTTATGTATATGAATTGGATCGTTGTTCACCTTCTAGGTGGATTACTGGACTTACATTGCTCCAACATGTCAGATTGTATCCTACCAGGTCATTAAGTCCTACAACACCACCTAATCATCAAATAATAATAATAATAATAATAATCATCATCTTCTTAAATTCAATGTCTATTTAATTATCATAGTTTAAACCTTAAATTTGACCTCAGTTTGATTATCATATTGAAGTTTTTCTTCTTACTTAAAAAATTAAGATTGACAAATAATAATATCTTAAACATGCATTAGAATTTGGATTTCTTTTTTCAAATATGATACATTAATGCACCTAGATTAAAACCAATTATCACCATTAAAAAAATTATAAAAAATCTTTTAAAAATATTAGTTAATAAAATATATGTAACAACCCTAAAATAAACACTTCTATATCTATCTATCTATATATATATATATATATATATATATAATATTATACAAATTATATTGGTCAACCACAAAATATAAGTAAACATTACTCAAATGTAGTAAACAAAGATAGTCCACCCAAGGCTTAAATTTGATCATAGACCATGCGTGTCATGATTTTTTTGATGATGGTTATTTATTCAACATTGTCTTTCAAATATTAATATTTAATTCATAGTTGAAAAAATAAACATTAAATAATTTTGATGATGGTTTTCTATTCAACATTACTCTTCAAATATTAATATAATTTATTGTAGAAGAAATATATATATATATATATATATATATATATTATAATCTCTTATAGTTTTTTATGGTCTACTTAAAATTTTACCATTTATCTAATCTAGTCTCTTTAAAAAATTGATTATATTTTACAATTAAAATTTTAAATATGGCCATACGACCATCAAATTTAGGCCCTATCCACCCACAAAATCCTAGGTAGTTTTAACTCTATGTTGCGATTGTGTGGCATTCTTTTATTTCCTTATATTGGCTAACACATCACTCTCAGCTAACAAGAATATTTCCTACATGAAATTTACAGCTAATTTTGGATATGTGTTCCTTTTGAACGATTTAAAATCGTATCACACTTAAAATAAGCTATTAATTTCATGTTATTTTGGACTCGATAATTTGTGGTAAGGGAGAGGAAGTAATAATCATGCACTGTGACATCTCACATACGTGGAGCCTAAATTGTGCCACGCCAACACTTAAAATTGACATCAATGGATATTTAACGAGTCTAATTCTTGATAATAGATTTTTAGTTCATGATATGTTTGTACAGACCCAATGTTTTAATCCCTATGTAAGAGGTCCTTATAGGGCCATTTTGGAGGTCCAACTGGCCCCTAGGTATGCCATGGCAAAAAAAAATCAATTGAGGGCCAATAGTGGGGCATACACTCCCCAAAAAATCAAACAGTCACACCAAAAGTGGGGAGTTTAAACTCCCATTAATAATGTGCAGTCAAAAAAATGTGGACACCAAGTTCAAGGTGGTAGATCATTTATGTCTCGTTGTCCTATGTTTATGACCCACTACCTCCTATTCATTTCATCAATGCTTGAGTATTTTGCCCCAACCTTCTAGCATGTTTGTCCCCATTCCTGTCAATTGCATAAGTAAGAAAAAGGAGATGGAAGGTTACAAAGATGACACACTAGTAAGAGTAATAGTAGCAGTATAAGCGCTTACACTCACTTGCTATTACTACTTATGGATGGGGTATTTTACACCTCACTAAGGCTATGAACCATTTGGTTTTGAAAATGTTAATATGCCTTCGAATGTATGTAAAAAATTAGTAGTTTTTTTTGCTCATTCTATTGATTAAGATGTGTTAAATTCAGTGTAGTCATTTTGTGAATCGTTTAGAATGAGTGGCTTTGGCTTGTAAACTTTAATGGCAGTTTTAACCTTCTTTTATTGTTGTGGTTTATTGTTAGATTTGTGAACACTCTACATTTATGACCATTTATATCTCACCATTCTGAGTTTATGACACACTGCCTTACATTTATTTCACTATCACCTAGGTAATTTACCTCAACCTTCTACCATGTTCATCCCCATTCACATATATTGGACGAGCAGGGAAGAGGACATGGAGGTTTCAGAGATGATACGCTAGTGAAGGTAGAAATAACACCATGAGTGCTTACACTCACTTGTAATTTTGTTTGGTCATTTTGTCAATTATGAAATGTTAAATTTAGTGTATTTGTTTTATAAATCATTCAAAACAAGTATTTTTGGCTTACAAACTTTAATGGTAGTCTTAACCCTCTTTTTGTGGTGGTTCATCTCTAAATGTCTAGCTAAATAAATAGCCATTGGAATATAAACACCCAACTTGAGGTGACAAAGCATTAATGTCTTGCCTATTTGTCTCCCTTAGTGCATACATTGCATGAGCAGGTGGTTTTTAGGGGGAGAGAAGATGAAGGAAGCAACATCACCATGAGCGCTTACACTCACTTGCCATCACTTCTTGTAGGTGAGGTTTTTATAGCTCACTAAAGCTATGAGCCATATGATTTTTTATACCTCGTTAAGGGTGGGATTCCCATCTAAATATTCTGCTAATGGTGCTCACACCCCACTAAATCTTGGTCATATAGATCTCACTTCATGTTATGCATGTAGTCAAGGTGAGGAAACAAATCATTTACACCTTCCCACCCTCTGCTTAGCCCGTGTTATGCATGCAGTCCTCTCTCTACTTTCATGTTGTCTCCTTGTCGAGCCATACCATCTAATGCTTTATAAGTGGTGTTTGCTTTCTCGAGTTTTATGTGATATTTGCCTTCTATCTTTATGTCTTCCATTATCCACTGTGTGATGGCACTGATGTTTCCACTCTAGTAGGTCTTGGGCTTCGCACACATAGACATCTTATAGCTGTCATGAATATCACTTGGAATGTTTGTTAGAAATTAAAAATATTGTCTATGTCTATGCATTAATTTCTCATACTATAGTAATTGTACTTTAATTTAGTGCAATTGATGTATGGATCATTTTGAAGAGGAACATTTTCACTGGTAAACTAAAATCACTATTTTTTTAGTATTTGAGGTTTATTTCTTTGACATTTTGTGGAAAACTAATGGTAATTCTTTGATTTCCTTCATTCACTTGGATCATAATGTTTTCCTGTTAACTATTTGAAGCACTAAAAGTCACCGTATAAGAAAGGAGTTTGTAAAAACAAGCCAATACTATAGAGTGGCTTTCAATGTTCCTAATAGTGAATGAGAACTATCATGGCTTCGATTAACAAACCACCCTCTGCGCTTTCCCTCCACACAATGTACATTTAGGTAATTGATGTGTTCTAATAATAAAAAGAATAATACAATTCTTTAGAGATTTTATACTTTCACAATGCATGATAAGTATAAAAAAGAAGCTTTTGGATAAATTTTATTTGAAGAAGTTTTTAATCAAATTTTTTAAAATTCTTGACACAGTTTTTATTCGAAAACATTTTTTAATATATATATATATATATATATATATATATATATATATATATTATTTTTTAATTCGAATTGGTAGAAATATTGACAAAGTTTATTGAGAGAATACTTCAAATTTTGTGTGTTGGGCGTTGCGAAAATGACATTTTAAGAAATCAAAGAGAAAAGAATTAAATAATAGGTGAATATCCTCTAAAATGATAATGTTATGTTGAATTCTTATTATTTGAAGTCTTTTTTAAAGTTATTTATTGGTGCATATCTAACGTGGGCAAGGTATGCATATCTAATATACGAATGTGATAGTATAATATGCATATATTAACAGAATTATATATATATATATAAAAAGGGATTATAAAGGTTAAGAAAACTAATGTTACAATAAGTTTCTCACAACACATGTCATTTAAGAGTAATCTTAAAAAATAATATTTATCTTAACTTTTATTTACATAAATATTATTTATTTAATTTTTATTTTTTTAAATATATAATATATATACCATATTTAATAGGATATATAATTATAATAAATTTTAAAAAGTATTATACCACTACCAAAATTTTAATAAATATATTTTATATATAAATTTAAATCAATAATATTTTAAAAGTTATATATAAAAAGATTTTAATATTTAATATATAATAATTATTATACAATAAAATAGTATAATTATTATATAGATTTTTAAAAGATCTTTATATCCAGAAGATAGTTAGAAATTTTATATCTAAAAAATAACGTCTGAAAAATAGAATGCAATACTCTCAAATTAGAGTGAATACAATGTTTTTATTATAATATATTATTATTGATCCTGGAGGGTTTAGGGGAATAGGTTATTTCTATATTTACACAGTGAATAAGTGGTTATAAGGATACTCACTCTATACAGATTAGAATTGAATAAATTCCAGGTCACTGGACCAAACATCGATTCTTCAATTATCATTATATATATAACTATTACTAAACGAAAGGAAAACAAAAGGAAGCTTATCACTGCAACTGCTGGATATCTTTGCAAGGGTTTATATTACAACTATAGAGATGGATATGGAGATGGGGATATGGGATGGTCTCCCAGAAGATTTGTTGTTGATGTGTTTAGCAAAGCTGTCCACTCAGTTTCTTGTGAGAATGAGGTCTGTGAGTAAAAGATGGAACGAGCATTTATGTTATGATGCTTCTCTGCAACAAATGTATCCGGACATATTGTCTTCTTTGTTTTGCCTGGAATTAAATGAATTAGATTCTGATGAAGTGCAGAGGTGGGTGATTGAAGGAAGCCAAGATTTTTATAAAATTCCTTCCCTTGAATTACCTGTACCAAGTGTTTTTTTCGGTGCTCGTCCGCGACAACATCTATCTTCTTTATGTCACTGCAGACGAAAGTGATGAAAGATATTGTATATATAATTCAGTTACGAGGACTTGGAGACCCATGGTCATTAATTCTGATAAGCGGTTTGAATTGTATTATTTTATTGCTTTGGGGTTTGATAGTTCTTGCAGGCGTTCCGTTCTGGTACTAGGCAGACATGATTTTGAAGGCAATGATATGATAGTTGATATTTATGATACAGAATCTAATGAATGGATTCAAATCCAAATTACTGTGGACTGCTCGATTGAGCCTATTGGAAGAGGCGTTTATTCCAATGGCCGATTTTATTGGATGAATTTTGGAAACAACGGTGAAATAGTTGAATTTGTTGTTTGTGAGAAGCCCTCTTCGACAAAAATTCCAGCACCATGTTGTAATGAATGTGGAGATTGGAATTTATGTGGAATTGATGGAAGAGTGGTGTTGGTTAGCTGTGAGTTGCAGTGTATGTGGAAGTTAAGGGAAAAAGAAAATAAATGGTGTCAACTATCTATCAATCTGCCAGAAGAGGTGGATGCAGTGGCAGTCAGCAGAGGTGGGTGGACGTTAGTTTTTGGCTTACAGAAAATAATCATATATAACAGAGATGGAAGAAAAGTAAGAACCATTGAATTTTCTGAGCTCCATTCAAAACTCATAAGAAATGGTCCTGTAACAACCTTTGGCATGAGCAATGTATGGTGGGCTTAAGGTATGTAGAATGAAATAGGTGAGATGGGGACTGACGGAATTTGTATTTCTCTCTACATACCTGCAAATCTATATTTCATGAAAGAAAATTGTAAACCTAAATGATTGGAATATTTTGAGATAGTTTTTAAGATATGAGATAGTTTTTATTTTATTGAATAATAATTGATTCTTGGTACTTTCTTTTATTTATTTATATAAATTATTTTTAATTGATTGTTTTTTTATATAATATTATTATGTTAATAAGTTTTTTATAATAATAGTTTGGGAATGGTGGTGAATTGTAATGTCTGTAGATTATTAATAATTAATAATCATTTCAAATTTAATATCTATTTATTCAATGTATGTCAATTGAATTTTTCTATACTATCCAATAATTATGAATAATAATAATAATAATCATTTTAAATATAATGTCTTTGATTTTTATAATTTAAACTTTAAATGATTATCATATTGAAATTGTTCTTCTTACATACAAAAATAAAACTGACAAATAATGATATTCACACATACATTAAATATTGAAATCTTTTTTTCAAACTTGTTACATTACTGCACCTAAATTAAAACCAATTATTATCATTAAAAAAATATTAAAATTATTTTCAAAATATTAATTATTATAATATGTATCATAATCTTAAAATAAACACTTCAAAATTAATAGATGTATTTAAAATATTGTACAAATTATATTGATCAATCATAAAATATAAATAAACATTATTCAAAAATAATATTAAAAAATAATCTACCCAAAACTTAAATTTGATTGTGTCATATATATTATATTTTTTTATGAAATTTATTTATTTAATATTAATATAATTTATAATTGAAAAAAATATTAAATTGTTTTTATAATAATTATTTGTTTAACATTATTTTTTAAATATTAATATGGTTTATTTATTTATTTTTAAATATTAAATATATATATAACAATACGTCCATCAAATTCAATACTCGAGTCCACCCACAAAATCTTAGGTAGCTTCATACCTCGATATGAAGCTACTTGTGAGATGTGACCTTTTTCACTTAAGATTTTATTGTACGACTAATGTTCTACCATTATTTATTTATATTAATATGAATACTCTTCAATCAAAAAAATTATTATGAAATTCTACAACACATATCATTTGACACTAATTTATTTATGTTTTATTTGTCTAATTTTAAATTTTTTTTTTTAAAATATGAAAAAAAATCTATTATATTTATTTGGAGATATAATTATGATATACAAAATTTACTTTAAAATTAATAAATTTTAAAATTATTTAAACATTACCAAAAAATTTATACACATAAAATTTAACTTAAAATTTTATTTATTTTAAAAATAAATTTAAATTAATAATATTTAAAAACTTATATATAAAAATTCTAATATATAATAATTGTTATACGCTATTAGATTTTTAAAAGGTCTATTTATATCTATAAGATAGAAATTTTACTGATGGATCTTATGAAGAACCTGTTACTAATTCTGATAACCGGTTTGATTTGTATTATTTTATTGCATTGGGATTTGATAGTTCTTGCAGTCGTTCCATTTTGGTACTTGGCAGATATGATTTGAAGGGCAATAATCTGACATGTAACTATCCTATTGGCTCTCGAAAAAAAATCGTAATTATCTAGCGAGTTAAATATAATATATAAATCCATATATATTACATTGTTAGGGTTGCAATAACGTGCAGGGAGCCTGTAAACCTTACACTTACTACACAAGAATGACATGTAAACCCTCTTACAGGCCTTCAACTATTTTAGAACTGAATTTATAGGGAAAAAATTGATTAAAAATATAAACAAAAACAAAAAAAAGTTTCTTTTAAACTATTTTTGAACTGTTGAGTGCTCATCTCCATCTCCATCCATTTCATGACATCGCCATTCTCGACAAATATTCAATCTCAAAAACTTTATCCCTCTCTGCAACTTCCAACATTCTCTAAATATTTTTTTATAATCTTTGCTTCTAAAAATCATGTTTAGAATGGTGCATTCGTAATATCCAACATAGATCAATTGCTAGGATTCAGTAAATCGAATGGTCTCTCTTCTTTTCAATGTTTTACCACAGATTGAGTCCAACTAGAGTGGTTGGTCTATGATATATTATTTCATTATCTGTTTTGTTTATATATATCTATATATCCTTTTCTTCACTATTAATGTTAGCACAACAATAATAAAGTAATAAAAATATTTAATTAATTAAAATATCTACCAAGTATCAACCAATTGCTAATTCTTACTTATACACATCCGCCCCCACACGCGACCATCTCTAATACATTTCTTTTATAATTTTAGGGTTAATTAAACCCATGCATGCATAGTAATTACGGTGATTTTTTTTTCCCAAAATATATTAGAATATATATTATAGGCTGATTAAAAGCATAAATATATAAAATTGTATAAAATTTGGGTTAATTAGTCAATGCACAGAATTAATTATTTTCAAGAAGATCAAAAGCTACTTTTATCTAGAAGAAAAATATTAACCATTAAATTTACACTTGCTTAATACTTAACATTCTCCACTAAGCACTGTGCTTTGTGTAGTACCAATCTTGTTGCACACTTGTTTTGTAGTCCTCAAGCTTATGCAGCTCTGTATAAGCAATATGCAATACTTAAAGCCTCTACAGACTTGTGCACTTCATGTTGTGTTGTTCACAACTTCTATATCACCATTTTTCATTAGTAGATTCCACAATTCCATGTGACTTCCAAGGAATTAAAAATTCCTCAAAAAATCCTCAACCATTGATCTTAATGGCCCAAGACTAGACATGAGCTATTCATTCTCTCTCCCTTGGCTTATATAAACAAAGCCACTCCTCCATGGAAAATAACTACAATCTAATCTAGCAAACTTATGAATCCATAAAATCTTCATGTCCATATGATCAACTAGCACTCACAATCAATCCATTGAATCCATAGAGTCTTCATGTCTATTTGATCAAGTAATTCATCTAAATCCAAAAATCAAACTATCATAATGCTAGAATTCTAAGGCCATGGCAATCTACAATCAATAAAATCTACTTGAAGATCTTGGAGGGAGGCTAGTTGGAGCAAGGAATCGATAAGAATTTCTTTTTGTTTATGATTTGTTCTTGTAATCTCTCTTGTTAAGTGTGCTATCTGTTTTGGGTTTTATTTGTCTTCTTGCTCAAAATTTACAAGTCACAACATTCATATTTTCTTCATCCATTATCACTGATTGGTCAATTAATCATATATCACTCCCCTGCATGTGTCCTTGCTACGGGCATCATCATTATTAATCACATTATGGCTCATTGATTAGATGTAATGCAATTTAATTCATCTTCTGGTCACTCAATCATAACATTTATTTTCTCTCATCCTCTTCATCATATCGTTTGAATTTAGCTCTGGGCTACACCCATCATTAATCTCATCAAATCACTATCTTATCATGGACTATAGCTCTCCCTTACATGCATCTTTATTTGGGATATGTCGAAAGCTTGCAAAATTTTATCTTATCATCATCATGTTATGGTTGATTCCCCCTTGGGATGTGTCAACAATCGTGACATAGTCCTTCTCACTCCATGTGCATATGTCTTTGCCAAAGACATCATTACTTTGTAGCTCATTACTCAGGTCGAGTTTGTTTTCTTCATCATCATCAATCTTCACATCTCGCATCCCATCCCCTTTTCTATTCATCGCATTCCACCCATTGTTTCTTCTTTCGAGTGGCCATCCATCTCATTTTTTCTTGCATGTCCCCTTGAGGGGGCATCATATCCACTAACATCATCTACTAACATCGATCTATGACATGGTTTTTCTTTAAAAGACCATTAATCCTACTTCGCTTCACTCGTAATGCCCTTTCAAAGAGGGGAAAAATATGTGCACCTAAATTCGTTCACTTCATTTAACGTCACTAATATTTATTAGTAATCGACTCCAATTCTATTTATCTAATTTATCCCCTTTAATCCCATCCTAATAACCCCCTTTTTTAAATCATTTATCTAATATCCTCTTTTATTATTCTTCATTTACTAACCATAGTCATATCTCACTTATCTATTAATTATCCTAAATTCCCATTATCTTATCCTAATCCTCACTTATCTATTATTTGAGAATTTTAAATTCTCATGACCAATCTACTAACCTCTTCCTAGGCTCTCCTACACCCCTAGTCCCTAATCACCCACCTAATCCCTATCTAATCTCCTACTTAATCATAATTAATCCATAAGAAGATTCTCGAATTAGAGAATTCTAGAATCCTCTCTAAACTTATCCTTCCCCCTCTAGAAGCCTCTATTCTATAAGCTTCCAAGTAATTAAAAATTCCTTGAAAAATCACCAACCATAGATCTCCACAAGCCGACTTTGAATTCTAACCACTAATCCTTTCCTTCATATTCTATATAAATAAGACCACTCCTCCATTGAAACCAAGCATCGAGTCCATAAAGTCTTCATGTCCATATGATCAACTAGGAGCTATCTATGAAACTCATAAAAATATCTATGCCAATCTAATAATCAATAAATCTATAATCCATGATCAAACAAACATAATATCAAAATTCTGAGTCTAAGGTAATCTCAATCCAATCCTCTTATTTTTGATCCATTTAATCTTGGTTTGGAACAATTAGCTTTAGGATTATAATATTAGTTTGAATTATTTATTCATTTATTTGCATTTGATTCTAATCGCTCTAGGTCTTACTTAGGTAGTTTGACATTTTGGGTCTAAATTGCATATTTAGTTAAAAATCTCAAAATTTATACTACATCATATTTGGAAAAGAATATCAACACAAAAAATCTACCAAAATCTATATTGTATCTTGCATAAAACATGGCAGAGTCCCCTAAGAGATCCATATTCTACGTAAAAAAACTATAGCCTAAAAGGATGAAAAAGGGTATGAATCAAATGCCATGTAAACTAGGCATGGTAGTAGAACCAGAAAAGATGCTTAATTGTCTCAAGTTGATGACATGCTAGGCAAATGGGATTTGAAACCCCCATGTGATTAAACTGATCAACAACAGGCAAACCTTGATAAAGAATACACTAAAGGAAATGAGCCTTTTTAGGCTCAATGGGAGTAGCCCATACAATGGTAAATCTTTTGGACTAGACCACATGGATGGATCAAAGGTTTCATCAGTGATTGAGAGTATCATCTTGAATATGCTAGGGAGCTAAAATATTATACCCCATACATGGATAATAGCAATTAAAAGGTGTGGTTGTAGGCTAAAGTCAATCCTTCCACTATAGATTAAGGAAATTAACTCCAATCTTATGAAGATACTCATCAGGTATGGAGCCTTGAATCTTTGTAATAGACTCAACATCTTCATTATTTAAGTTAAATTTGTTTTAAACTAGGTGTCAAGGAAGTCAAGAATGACTCGTTTTACAAAATAAATCCTTAATATTTTTTACACCTTTTTTGAATAGTTTTATGTTCTTGATCCAAAGGACCACTTGCAAAGGGAATATTGCAAAAATTAAATGTGGGAGACCACCAAATAGAATGAGAAGTTATAGAGAGACCATTCCCAAAACCCTCCCCCACCAAAATGAGTTGGCGTTTGAGTTTGTCCTAAGCTTTCTAAATGCTCTGAATAACAAAAGTACCATTAATTTTAATAGGTATTGGGGTTATGAGAAAACTATATAACCAAAGGCCTGCAATGCTCTTCTACCATAAGGAATCCCCTAAGGGATACAATGATCAAACAAGATCTTTCTAGCTTCATCACCTTCCAATCCTTCGATAACCCATTTAATATTGAAAGAAATACCTTGAATCCTAATATCCATTAGCCCTAGACTACCTAGTTCTTTAAGCCAACAACAAATATCCCATGAAACCATGTGAAAACCCTTATGACCTTTAGAACTTACCCATAAGAAATATCTTGTAAGTTTTTCCAACCTGCCATAGGTAATATTAGAAGGAGTCCAACATGAAGAATAATAAACATGCATAGCCACCAACACCTTGGATCAAATATAAAACTTACCCACTAAAGATAAGAGTTTTGTGATCTAAAAAGAAATTTTCTTCTCAACCCTTCAAATGACATAAGATTATAAGTCAGCTAGAACTTAAATTGAACACCTGGGAGAAGCCATTGTCGTCGATATCCCTCTAGCCAAGGAGTTTTGGGAGAGAGAGATTAGTGATAACACTATGTTTTCTTCAATTGAATGGAGGACCAAGAGGCCAAACAAAAAATATTAAGAGAATCCATAACATTCTTAACCAAATCTTCCTCTTCTTAGAGAGTGAGAAAAGAATCATCAACAAATGACCATTCAGCAATTGATGATCAAAATTAGGGAGAGAGATCCCCTCCACCAAGCCCTTGGAGGCATAATTGGCTAAAATATAGCTAAACACTTGAGAGATTCTAACACATAAAGTGAAGGAACTAAAGTACATCCTTGCCTGATAGATCTATGTAGCTCAAATTTAGAGGATTGGGCTCCTTTAATAGTAATACACATGCTAACATCTTGAAAAAGCATATTAACCACCTGAACAAACCTAGGACCAAATCTGACAGCTTGAAGCATGGCTAAAATAGAAAACCACTCAATATGGTCATAAGCCTTCCCAAAATCAATATTAATGCAAGGGCCTTTTGACTGGAGACCTGAACCCATTTCATAACTTATCAGATAGAAATGATGTTGTCAAGGATGTATTTATGTTGGATAAAGCCTATTTACTTGATTCTAATAATTAAAGCAAGAAGATGCTTAAATCTGTGAACCAATACCTTAGTGATTTTCTTATAAGAAATATTTAGAAAATTAATTGGTCTTCATTTAGTAATAACCTCAAGATCGTTAGCCTTGCGAATAAACTTGATGTTACCTTGATTTATAATCTAGGTCCTAGAGAGTTCATCAACACAGCTTTAGAATAAACCTTGTAAAGATTTGGACCCACAATATCCCATAAGTTCTGATATAACTTACAAGGGAACCCATCGATGTTTGGGGATTTATCGGTAACCATCTACATAACCACTTCTTTAAGATCGTTGAGGGTAAGTGGCCTATCACAGGTAACCCATTGAGCATTAGAAAGCTTACAAGGGAAAAATTGAAGGCATTGGATGAGATTAGCTTCATGCTCAGGAGAATTGGTCTGAGCCAAGAAAACACCATGGTAATAGTGAACAAAATGCAGAATGTCAAGGAGTTTGGTAATTTCCTTAACATTTTTTTATTTTACCAGCATCTCTTATGGAGTGAAGGACAGAAAAAAGCTTCTTGGTGATTTTATTCCCAATTTTCATCCAATGCATTTGAGCTCAAAGCTCAGCTCCTTTGGCTTTGTAGGCCTCCTCAACTTGCAGTTTGTGCTGCTAAAGAGTTGTTGTGGTTTGTAAATGCACATTGAAAGGAGAGGCCTCAAACTCCTATGAAACCCTTAATTGGATTTATTTAGTTAAGTGAATATGATTGGATTTTTTGTAAATTTTTAACATATGATTAATTTCCATGCACTATTGGTCAAAAATGTTAATTTACTAGATTGTAATTTAATTAGAGTTGAATTAGTAGAAGGTGAAAATTGAATATAGGCTATTTCCCCAATTATGGATGCCTTGACATGAACTATCACATGCACATGATGTGTTTAGATGAATCAAAGCATTTTAGTGGTTGAGAATGTCAATTTACTAAGTCATAATTTGACTAGAGACAAATTAGAAAAAGATAATGATTGAGTAGAGGGTAATTCCCCAAGTAGGGACATATTGACGTGTCTTGGTAATTGCATGTGAATGTGTGTAGATGAAATTTAAACACTTTTAGTGATTTCATGTCTTAATTTACATTATTTGTAATAAATCATTCTGATCATAATTTAAACATGAGTGTGGTGAGAATTGGATGTCTACAGTATCGATGGTACAAGGAATGCTAGGAGGAATTTGTCTTTATCTTTTAGTTTTTTTATTAAGTTCTTATGAGTGTGAATCAAGTGGATAGTAGTAAAGAGAAATATATTTTGTGAAATGAAATTTTGTGTGTTTATTGATAAAACTTACATTTATTATAAATGTTGTGGAAGAAGTATTACATTGAGTTTTGCTTCCTCATCTATTCTAAGATTTAAATATATATTATCTTTCATTCTTACATAGAGGTTAGATGTAAATTATGGGTTGATTTATAGGTCATAAAATGAACATACTCTTGATACGATAATGAAGGTCAATTCTTGATGATGAATGTTGATAATATATAATTTTTCTTTATTAAGAGTCATTCCTTAGGCTTCATGTATGATTAGAGCCCATGCCATTTTGACATACATTTGGTGTGATTACACCGTGCAATTGGAATAATTGAAAGATGTTTTGGATTACAAATATCCCATAGAGGATTAGATTAATTATTTAAGTCAATAACCATATACATGGATAATCAAGGAGGGTTTGAATCCAGGTGGTAGACAATGTGAACTATTTATCTGACATCTCCATTAACTAACCCTACTTTCACCCATAGATTAAATATGAACATAAAATTATATCCTTTACATAGAATAATGTTTTTCTTAAGTTGAGTGCTGTGGTTTAGTGTCACTTGTTGTCTACTTTGTTTTGATTTACATATTTATATTGAAATATTTAAAGATTTTAACATTTTCTTGTTATGTATTATTGCCAATTTTTTAGTTGTATACAAATGTGTTAACACTTTGAAATCTTCTCATTCTTCTAGATGCATGAAGGATGATTTTATTGACATGAAAATATTCCAGTATTCTTTTATTAGGTTTAAACTTATGATGTTGGTTAATAAATTTATGAATAATATATTATTTTTTGTGCATCCCTATTAACACATATTTGTGTGTAATGTTAGTAATTTTTTAAATAATTACCAAAGGGTGTGGCCAAATGACTATATAGCATACATGGGTATGTTATTTAAATGGGAAGCTAATCCTAGATCATCAATAAGTATAACTTATCAACCTTTAAAAGTCTTGCTTTATGTTGAGGAAATCCTTGACGTAATCAACCATTGATATTGTTGATCATCTTTGTCCTATGAAGTTAATTTAATCAGTGAATGCATATTAAATGTATCTAATTTATTATTGTAAAATTATAAATGTGTGTCCTTCAAGTGAATTATTTTTATGGATAGGAATGTTAAGGATTGAATGTATTGTTGATGCATTTATGTTAAATTTTATGGCATAGATTACAGTGAGGAGATGTAGATGAAAATTGGTTCTCCTTGCAATTCGTTCAAGCTGAATTTGATACTGCTAATCAAGTATGATTTACATGTACCTTTTCTTCCTTGCATAATCATCCTAAGTGTTGGACCCTATTTGTTTTTAAGTCATGGTAGAAAAAATGTTGAAGGCTATTTATTAATTAGTTAGTAGCTCACCTGGGATTGGCTCACTTGTGTACTCTACATATGTATTTTGGGTGACTGTGCATTAAGAATATATAAATTATGGTTTTATTCTATTTAGGTTGAGAATCACATAAGAATCATGTCAATTTTGGTTAGTTTTTAAGTCAAGGAGCCCGAGCATGTCGAATTCATCTATGTTATTTTTGCTTAATGGGTGCATCTAGGACAAGACTTTCTACTCATGCATTTACACTTCCATATGTACATCTTCTTGAGTGTCACTAGCATCATTTCTTGATTTTACATTGTTTTTATTTTATAGAGATCCATTCAATATGCCATAGATTGTACAAATCCTTGATTTTTTCCCAAATTATAACAATGTCCTACCTAGTTAAACCAATGTCCATCACAATGTAATGGAAAGGTTTATATATTAGGAGTTATACCCAATAGATAGATTCGTATGATGACGAGTTGGTAGGAGGTGTAATACAGAAATGAGGGAATATGAGAATAATTGATTGAACTATTATATTTCTCCACTAATTAATTTTTTATTTGATTGTTGAAAGACCATTTTTTAGTGGCTTCAATGAGTAGCAATCTATCTAGAAAATAATGGTGATTTATATGTGCATCAATGAAATATTGTATTTTTTTCCCCTCATATGTGCTTTTAGAAATATGGTTAAATATTTATTTGTGAATAGATAAGGTAAAAAATGTTCTAATACACACCTTTAGATGTATCTATTGGAACATGTGGCATGTCTTTTATGCATATATGTCATAGTCAAATATAGTTTCTATGAGGAACTTACTATATGCAATAATTTTTAGGATTTTAACTACAATTGTATATAATATTAGCATATGGTGTTAGCTTTCAGATTTGCTTTCATCTTTAATTGCATAATTTTATATATGTTTGAGCATGGCATGGTAGGAGACAGCTGGTTAGAAATTATAATTTTTAAGTGATATTGAAAGCATGATTGCATTATGGATGTTTACTTCTTCATCATTACATGTTATAAGGTATGTTTTAAGTCTTCAATGTTCATTGCCCATAAACATGATTGACATACCTATAATAGCCATGATGTTTTGTATATGCATTGTAGAGAAGTACCCCTTTTCCATAAACGTGTAGACTCCCTATATTTGGTGTGATGTCGAACCCAACCTAAATTCCATTATTTCACTAGTAGTAGGGGTCTTTATAGATATTATTGTTTCCTAACACTTGATGCATGAAAGGTTAGGGTGGGTCCATCATCATGGTTTTCAAGTTAGTTACACATGTCTATTTACACTCTTTCCCTTTTAAAAATAGAAAATTGCATCCTCAAAAGCATAAATTTCACCTTTTTGGGAAGTGATAGTTATATAATATTACATATCTTGTATTTATAAAACCATATTAACTTGATAATATTAATCCATTATGTGTTTATATTAATTTGCATTTATGTGACTGCTCTTCATTATGCACCCTACTAGTTTTGCACTTTTTTCTACCATTTTAAAAGCCAACATGTGCAAGCATAATCATGGAAATTATTAATACGTAAATATTATCATATGGCATGTAAGAAAGCAATGGAGAAATTCATTCTAAGACACAAATGGTGGCTTTGATTTATTCTACATGGATTCTTTTGCTTATGCTTTTATATTAGATTAAACCTCTACCACAAATCACACCTAAATTAAGTGTTTCCCTTGTCTCAACCATTATTTAATACCAATTTAAAATTGTCGATTCATTTACTTCAATCTTCAATATGGTCATGGTCATGAAAACCACCACTCTCATCATATATGGATTTGTTGTGATTGTCATTTGTGGTGGAGGGTTACATATTTGTACATATAAAAAGAGTCTTGTAGTTTCTATTGTCATTATTCATTATAAATAATGATATGGTTACTATAATAATGACGTTATCATGTTTGGTGTAGTCATGAAAGTAGCTTGTAGGGGACTGAAATGAGGGTCTATGAATGTAAAGAAGGTAAAGGAAAGAAATGGTAAGCAAATGTTAAATATGCAAGATTTTAAGGGCCCACCATCTTACCAAAATTGACTAGTAATAAAATGAAAACCAACATTATATTTTTGAAACATTTTATACATATTCCCTATTCAATTTAAAGAACCCAAATACTATCAATACGAAAATTCCAAAAGGCCAAGATCTGAAACAATAACTCAAAATTGATTCATATTAAATGAATCAAAATAATAAAAAACCATGAAATAAATAAGACTCAACTCAGAATTAGAGTTGATATGCAAAAAAAAAAAAAATCTAAAAAGAATTCTATTTTAGTAGCTATTAATTTTAGTAAGTTTCACATGCAAGTGCGTGCAGCTCTAAAAAACTCTGAAAAATACTCTAAAAACTAAAATTATCCTATAAGATTAATTTCAACTAAAATTCACATCCGATCATAAAATATACAATTTCTAAAAATATAATATCCTAAAAAAGTCATTAAACTGTAATTTTAGACCCTCAGATGGTCTCATTTGGTCTCCAATTTTTTTGGAAATATGACTCTAAGCAGAAAGAGTGGCTTGGGGCAGCAAATTTTTTTTTGAGACAGTCATTATAGCACATGGAATATCTCAAATGGAAATATGGATTAAAATTTATGGACTCCAAAAGTTTGGCCTATTTTTTCTGCATCATTCCTATTTGGTTGAAACCAACTCAACTGCTACAAATTACCCTGATTATACTGTTGTCATATTTATTTTTCAATCTTATTAATCTCCCATTATTTAATCAAAGTGTTTTCTTCTTTCTAAAATATTTTTCACTAGACCAAATACATGTTATAATTCCCTTGTCTTGTGTTCACTGTCTTCATATCTAGATCCTACACTATCTTTTCCTTCTTCTTCATTGGAACTTGTTACTGTCAATTTACTACTTCATATTCATCACCTTCAACATCTTCTCTATAGAATTCATATAAATAGGAAACATTAAATACTATAGAGATATCAAAATCTTTGGTAAACTCACCTCATAATCATTGTCATTGATTTTCTTCACAATTCTACATGAACTAATTTTCTTGTACTTCAAGTTGTTGTATATGCCTTTTAGAAATATTTTTTTCTCAATTAAACAATTACCAACTCTCCTTATTTAAATACCTTGGATCTTCTTCTAACATCTACTGATGATTTATATTTATCATTACTTTCCTAAAACTTTTTTCTTACTCCTTGCAATCGCTGCATATGTTTTGCAAATACTTCTATATCATCACTAATTCGATCTGCAATTGGTAATTGTATCAAATCTAAATTACCCATAGAATTTTTTTTTGAAATAATTTGAAATTTTGATGTTCCTATTGATATATTCACTAAATTGTTATATGCAAACTCAGTTTGTTATAAAGTCAAGTCCCATTGCTTGGGATTCTCTCCTACTATGCATCTCAATAAATTTTCCAAGCTCCTATTCACAACTTCTGTGTATCCATCTGTTTGTGGGTGATATGTATTGATTAATTGTATCTTACTAACCATATTCTTCGACAAAGTCATCTAAAAATGACATATAAATTTTATGTCCCTATCTAATGTAATAGTTCTTGGAACACCATACAATCTCACAATATCCTTAAAAAATAATTTTGCAACTCTAGTGGCATCATTGGTTTTATTACATGTAATGAAAGAACTATTTTAGAAAATATATCTATGATAAACAAATAGAATCATTACCTCTCTATGTTTTTGATAATCCCAAAACAAAATTCATACTCAAATTTATCCATGGTCCTCTTGTAATCAATAATGGCATGTAGAGTCCAGTATTTTTTGCATGTCATTTAACCACCTGACATATCTTGCACCTAGAAACATACCTTGTCATATCTCTCTTCACCTTTGGCCAAAAATAGTTTTTCTTCACCAAAGATATTGTTTTTGTCTTACCAAAATGTTC
This sequence comes from Torreya grandis, assembly GCA_037957365.1. Classification (NCBI taxonomy): domain Eukaryota; kingdom Viridiplantae; phylum Streptophyta; class Pinopsida; order Cupressales; family Taxaceae; genus Torreya; species Torreya grandis. Next base: position 1,279,685 of record JARHVA010000153.1, read on the forward strand.
AATTGAATCTCCACTATATAATTCTCTTATTATATTATTTTGTAGGGACCCAACTATAATGCATATTTTTTTCTCTTTAAAGAGACAACCTTCTTATATAAGATAGTCAACATGATTAATATCTACCCCACCTATTAAATGTTTCCTGTATTGATAAACTACCTTGATAAAATATGGATAAGTATCATATAATTATTTGATAGCTTCAAATCCAACTACTTCACTCACCATAGTAGTTAATAATGTTACTCTCTTGCTCAATGCATTAGCTACCTAATTCTATTTTTTTTATTTATGTTTCAACACAAAAATATACCCCTACAATCAAGATACCCACTTTGCATGCCTACTATTCAGTCTATTTTGTATATTCACATACTTCAAAGCCTTATTATTTGTAAATAAGCTGAACTCCTTAGGTACCAGGGAATGCCTCTAATGTCTTAATGCTTGTACAATTGCATATAATTCAACATCATAGGTAGAATAGTTTGTTATTACCTCATTCAAGTTTTCATTGAAATATGCTATTGGCTTTCCTTCTTGATTCAACACAACATCAATTCCCATAAAAGAAGCATCACAATCAACATCAAACACTTTGTTAAAATCTGATAATACTAAAATTGATCTTTCTATAATATTCTTCTTGAAAAATTCAAAGTTTTATGTAGTTGATCTACTCCATGAAAATTCCTTCCCTCTCATGCAATTTGTTATTGGTGCCACAATACTACTAAATTTTTTATTAAATTTTCTATAAAAAGTTCACAAACCATGAAAAATTCTTACCTCTTTATTGATTATTGGAATAGGTCACTCAACGATTGTCTTTATGTTTTATTCATCCATTCTTACACATATACTGAAACTACAAATCCCAAAATACCAAATTATTTTGCATGAAAATGCACTTCATCAAATTTGTATACAATTTATCCTTTCTTGAAAAATCTAGTACAATTTTCAAATGTTGTAAGTGTTCTTCTTTAGTCTTACTGAATATCAAAATATCATCAAAATAAACAACCATAAACTTACCAATATATTCTTGTAGTACTATATTCATTATCCTCATAAATGTGCTAGGTGGATTAGACAATCTAAAGGGCATTGCCATCTACTCATATAAGCCATCCCTAGTCTTGAATGTAGTTTTTCACTCATCTCCTTCATGAATTACAATACGATAATAATCACTCCTTAGATCAATCTTGGTAAAATATTTTTCTCCTACAAGAACATCCATCATATAATCTAAACAAGGTATAAAAAATATATACTTGATATAATTTTATTAATTGCACATGGACTCATACTCTCCCTTACTAGCTTCTTTATTAACAATTCAGTAACCTACTTATTTAATTTTATATGTTCTAGTGGACTCATCTTATAATATGTTTGATTAGGTAGAGTTGATCCTAGAATCAAATCAATGTGATGCTAAATATATCTCTTTGGTGGTAAACCATTTGGTAACTCATCAAGCATAAATTCTACATAGTCTTTCAACACTCTTATTGATTATATTGGTATTTACACCATTTTTATGTCTTCATTCTTTACTGCTAATACATAACAATGACCTGCCACCTTCATATTTTAGATAAATTATTTAGTAGAGAGCATGCTTTATGATTTCTCTTCCTCTTTAAGAGGTAAAAAAAATACCTTTGCACCACCTTTGTAAAAAGTGTATGTGTTATTTGCTCCATCATGAAGTACTTTTCTATCAAATTACCATAGTCTCCCCAATAATGCATGGCATGCATTCATTGTAATAACCTTACACTATATTTCATCATTATAAGTTTTTCTTATAGAAAACTTGATTAAACACTTTTTATCTACTGTAACATCATTTCCTTTCTTAAACAATGAAATATTATAAATATTATGATGCTTTTCACATTGTAAATTTAGTTTTTCTATCATTTCTTTAGAAACCATATTTTCAAAACTACCACCATCTATAATTACTTTGCATACCTTTCCACCCAAAATACATCTTGTTCAAAAAATGTTTGATTTCAACCATACATCACCACCTTATTTATTCTTCACTTTTTCCCTCCTTGGAGTGATCATTGTTCTTCTCATCACGAGATTTTATCCAACATATACTGGTGCAATTTTAGTATTTTTGCTCTTCTATCTCATCCTTAACTAGATTCACTATTGGGTGATCCTCTTACCTCATTTATTGATCTTGATAATGTGGACATTCAAATACCCTATGCCCTTCTTCTCCACACCTATAATAAACATAATATCTATGCTTATTTGAGAACCATCCTCTAGCACCACCATAACCTCATCCTCTCTGAAACCCTCTTCCTCTTTGTTGTTATTGAAACCCTTGCCTATTCTCATCTTGCCTTTCTGCACCAGGTGATGATTCACATCTATTAGTATTAGACCCACTTCTAGTGGTATTAAATCCACCTCATCCCCTTATTAGAGGAGATCTGCCTATTATTGGACTAAGAGATGTTCTTCTAAAATTCTATCTATTTTGTCTTTTTCTACTTTCAAAGCTAATTGATAAGCCTCCTCCATGCTAAGTATTATATACATGCTTAATTCATATTTTATAGTAAATTTCAAACCATTTGTATACCTTACAGCCATTTGTGATTTTGTTTCATCATGCTCCACTAATATGGAAAGCTTATAAAACTCATCTGTATACTCTTGTATATTATGATCCTTTTGCTTGAAATTCTAGAATCTTTTATATATAGTTTGTGTTTAATCCATAGGAACAAATTTATCCTTTAGATTTTTCTCCATTTTTCTCATGAATTAATCTTCTCTTTATCTTTTCTATGTTTCTCTTTCTCAAGGTGATCCCACCAAATCATTACATGACATTTCAATTTCGTGCATGTAAACTTTACCTTCTTCTCTTCTCTCATAGTCTTCCACTTCAAGAACTTCTCTATGCTATTAATCCAATCTATCAACTCCAATGGTTTTAAATTTCATCCATAATCTAGATCATCAACCTTCATTCTTTCATTTCTTCCTTCTAAATGCCAAACCATCCTCTCCTCCATCGATGGTGGATGATTTTGTTGTTCTTCTTCTTATTAAATTTATTCATCATACTGTGTGTCTTCCTCAGTTTCATCACCACCTTGTCTTCTTTTCTAATTAGTGATAATCTCAGTTAATTGTTCCAATTTCCTTTATAGCTATTATATAGTCTGCTTCATCTATGCAATATTTTATACCAAATAAAGAACCCAAATACTATCAATACTAAAATTAAATAAGGATAAAATATGAAACAATAACTCAAAATTGATTCATATTGAATGAATTTAAATAATTACAAAACATGCATAAATAAGCCTCAACTAAAAATTAGAGTTCACATGCAAAAATTCAAAAAGAAACTAAAATCTTAAAAAACCTCCGTATGCAAACATGTGCATCTCTAAATATCTTTTGAGAAAAATCTAAAAACTAAAATTAGCTTATAGGATGAATTTGAACTAAAGTTCATGTCCGATGATAACAATATACAATTTCTAAAATTATAAAAAAATGAGAAAGTCAATAAACTATGATTTTGGACCCTGATATGGTCTTGTTTGGCCTCTGATTTTTTTTTTTTAATGTCTCTAAGAAAAAGGGAGGCTCAAAACAGTAACGAAAATTTCAAGATGATCATTTTAGTGTGTGGAAGAGCTCAAACGAAACTACGGATCAAAAGTTATGGCTTTCGTAAGTTTGTCCTATTTTTTTCTGCATCACTATGCATGAATTTCATTGTTTTACAATTATTATATTTTCCATGGGTATTTTATTATTTTAAATTTTAAGGTTCGAACTAGATCACAAACAATACATACCCTCATGTCTAATATAGGTCATATTCATGCAAAAAAATGTGCTATGTCTATCTCCCTACAATGACTATGATATGCACACATGATTCCCTATTGCCATCACCATCACTATGCAAACTATAATCAATTCCACCTTAGCGTTTGCCTTGTTTCCACCTATCACCTTTCATTTTAGATGTAAATGGCATCAAAATATGCCGAGATAAATCTTGGCAAGCTCCACACCAATTTTTCATTAAAGAAGCATATTCTATTTTTCGTCTAATTAGGTTTAGAGTTGTCCAATTAATTTTTATATAATTAAAATAGTCAAAACTTTTATCTAGTTAATTTTAGATTTATCTAAAAACACGTAATACATTATTATATATTATATTATATTAATATATTATTAATATTCTATAATATTTAATAGTATATTAATATATATTATAATATAATAATATTAAATCAATATTAATTTATTTTGATTAAATTTTATCATGTTATTTTGTGTTAATTAATGGTATTTATATATTAAAAAGTAAGAACAATACATAAAAATTGATAACACAAATTTAGAAAGAACTCAAAAATTAAAAATAATACATAAAATTAAATCTCTACTTTTGTCCAACAAAGACTTGCATGTGTCTGCTCCTGATAAGTCACATTTATATTAACTGTCACATAGAATGTACTGAGAGCTAAGAGCATGCATCTCCCAGTGGAGATTTTGTACATTTACTAGGTCATCATTCATGCCAGTATCATCGTGCAGTCTATAGATCCTAACTTTGCCATTTGTGTGCATGTCTGATATCTCTATGCAGTAAATACACCAACCTTTTTAATCATATATAATTAGTATCGACATGTAGGAAGCATCACATGATAGTAGTAGTGTCTTATGATACTATTGGTGTCACATAGGAGCATCAATGTCACATGATAACATTCATTCCACCTGACATACCTGGTGTCAGTTGAGAGCATTGGTGTCTCTATTGTAATTGACTACTTATATGTCATCTACTATCAATGTTAAAGGGGTGGGACATTTAGCTAATAAAAAAAACCCTATTTTCCTATTTTAGCCAACTAGAAAAAATCTATAAGAAACCAACATTCATAATAAATACAACCAAAAGTACTATTCTAAATGATGAAATGTATTTTTTTAATTTATAATTTCATATTTAAGGTTCAATAAAAATTCAAAGGCAAACCCTATTAAATGTAGAACCCAAAGATGATGGTATTCCAGCTGAATAAATTAATCACGTGTCACCATTTGAAGATATTATTGATGATGACATGCCATCACTTGAATACATTCTGAAGTATGACTATGCAATGCCTCAAGTAGAAGAAAATTACAAACAAGATGACTTGGATGATGTGAAAATATAAGAATAAACTTCGAGCTCTCATGAAATACCAACTTTGGTTAAAGATTTGACTCAAATTTATGTGTAAAGGAAGAAGAAACTTGATGATATTCTTGATAATGAGATCCAAATATCGGATGAGATTTACACTCATCAAACACAAACTTTAGTTGAAGACCATGCTAAGAAATTTGTGTGAAAGAAGAAAAGTACATGGATAATTCCAAGGTATTTTAACTTCTACTAGGTAGTTATATATCCATTCATTGAACCAATTAAACCAAAAAAAAGGAAATGATGCTAAAAAAGAATGTAGATGTATAATATGCTATTACAAACTAACAAAGGACCACAAAATTAAACTTAAGTTAGAAACAATTGAGAAATATTATGGAAAAATATATGTCATTTAAATAAAAATATAGATAAACACAGAGATGAAAAGATACAAAAGAATTCATGCATATAAAGTACATAATAAATTATGAATATCATCAAAAATGTCTATGAAATCTCATTGAGAAAGGAGGAACAATAACATATCAGTTAGAAAAAGTTACTCAAGGTAATCTTCATGCCAAAAATGTATAGATCTCTACCATTTATCAAATTTTGAAAAAAGGTAGACCTATATCATATTTTTTAGTTTATAAGATTTTATTCTAACATAATGGATTTCATAACATTCCACAATCGCATTGGTCAGATAGCAATGCTTTGAAAATAGAAAAATGTCTCTCCATCATTGAGAGTGAGGATTTGAAATAAAAATAAATAAATGCATGGTTTATCTCATTGTCAATTAATGAGGTCACAGTAGTTGACAACAGATAAAGGGTTTGCATTCATGTTTATAATTTTCATAACCATTCAAGGCAACCTCATATGTTAGTTGTACATAAAAGGACTAAAGATTGTAATGTCGAAATCCTTTATAGATTGATTATATCTAATTTGAAGGATATAACTAGGATGGATGAATATTCTATAGTTACAAATTTAGTCTGTGTTGGTGTTGATGGTGAATTTATGAGGCAAGGGTACAGAAATGGTTTATGTGTTCGAATCCAAACAACAGTTGCCTCATATATGATTCCAATTGATTTTATGGCTCATATAATGAATATTTCTTAAAATATTGTTATCACATTTTAAAATGTCATAAAATTTGAAGAGTTTATCTATGACATACATGCATACATTTAAAATAGTGCAAAAAAATGTTTAGAGTTTCATAAATTTACGATTGGAGTGACTGATGGTAAAATGCTTTTGAAATATGTTTATATAATATGGATTTCTATGTACGAACCAAAATGCAATTTTTTTAATAATATTTGTCATTAGTAGGTTTTATGTTTAAACATAATATGGAAGTTGGCAGGACAAAAGATTTGTTGTATTTTTTAACATATTTAGAAACTTTGCTAACATTATGTGGTACACTACCTATGTTGAGAGAAATGTAATGTTTTATAAAAAATGCACAAGAGATATCTATATATATTGTTTACTTCATTTAGTTGAGAAAATGAGTTTGAAAATATCTATATATCTTATACTTCTCATAAGACTATTTCAAGGGCCTATATTTGGCAATTGGTAAATTTTAACAGATATTAAGTACCCTAATATCTATTTGAAGTTTAATATTAATAATCATATTCATATAATTATTAATTGAAAGGAGATACCAATGAACATATTTCAAATATATGTTTATTTAGTAGGAACTAAAATTAAAAAAGGATAAAATATGAAACAATAACTCAAAATTGATTCATATTGAATGAATTTAAATAATTACAAAACATGCATAAATAAGCCTCAACTAAAAATTAGAGTTCACATGCAAAAATTCAAAAAGAAACTAAAATCTTAAAAAACCTCCATATGCAAACATGTGCATCTCTAAATATCTTCTGAGAAAAATCTAAAAACTAAAATTAGCTTATGGGATGAATTTGAACTAAAGTTCATGTCCGATGATAACAATATACAATTTCTAAAATTATAAAAAACTGAGAAAGTCAATAAACTATGATTTTGGAACTTGATATGGTCTTGTTTGGCCTCTAATTTTTTTTTTTAATTTCTCTAAGAAAAAGGGAGGCTCAAAACAGTAACGAAAATTTCAAGATGATCATTAGTGTGTGGAAGAGCTCAAACGAAACTACGGATCAAAAGTTATGACCTTCACAAGTTTGTCCTATTTTTTTCTGCATCACTATGCATGAATTTCATTGTTTTACAATTATTATATTTCCAATGGATATTTTATTATTTTAAATTTTAAGTTTCGAACTAGATCACAAACAATACATACCCTCATGTCTAATATAGGTCATATTCATGCAAAAAAATGTGCTATGTCTATCTCCCTACAATGACTATGATATGCACACATGATTCCCTATTGCCATCACCATCACTATGCAAACTATAATCAATTCCACCTTAGCGTTTGCCTTGTTTCCACCTATCACCTTTCATTTTAGATGTAAATGGCATCAAAATATGCCGAGATAAATCTTGGCAAGCTCCACACCAATTTTTCATTAAAGAAGCATATTCTATTTTTCGTCTAATTAGGTTTAGAGTCGTCCAATTAATTTTTATATAATTAAAATAGTCAAAACTTTTATCTAGTTAATTTTAGATTTATCTAAAAACACATAATACATTATTATATATTATATTATATAAATATATTATTAATATTCTATAATATTTAATAGTATATTAATATATATTACAATATAATAATATTAAATCAATATTAATTTATTTTGATTAAATTTTATCATGTTATTTTGCGTTAATTAATGGTATTTATATATTAAAAAGTAAGAACAATACATAAAACTTGATAACACAAATTTAGAAAGAACTCAAAAATTAAAAATAATACATAAAATTAAATCTCTACTTCTGTCCAACAAAGACTTGCATGTGTCTGCTCCTGATAAGTCACATTTATATTAACTGTCACATAGAATGTACTGAGAGCTAAGAGCATGCATATCCTAGTGGAGATTTTGTACATTTACTAGGTCATCATTCATGCCAGTATCATGATGTAGTCTATAGATCCTAACTTTGCCATTTGTGTGCATCTCTGATATCTCTATGCAGTAAATACACCAACCTTTTTAATCATATATAATTAGTATCAACATGTAGGAGGCTTCCCCCAAGGAGTAGAAAAATGGGCTATAGCACACTCTGAGCTCTGAAAATTCTTTTCGTAGGCGCTCACCTTATGAGCCAGGTTGCAACCTAAGCCCACCTTCAGGATTTTGACAGGTTAATAAATATCAATGAATCTATGTAAAACTTGTAATATCTGTTACTTTATTTTGTAGTATTTTTTTTTTTCATATTTATATATATATATATATATATATCGCTATACAGTATACAATTGGCAAGGGGCTGAGCTAAATAAAATTTTACATTTACAAGTAGTAGGCGAGAAATGCATCTTGACATCATCAAAGTGGGTATTTGGGTAGAATTGATGTTACTAAATGTGTGTAGGTTAAGTATAACTCCTCTGGTATAATTAATGTCGAACACCCTATAGAATGCTAAATTTATTTCTAGTTCATTGGGTAGTTTGTTTGCCTCACAACTTCTAATGGAGGGGATGACCTCCATGATGACCTTTAGGCCCTGCTCTCTTTGATGATATTTTTGTCATCGTTCATGAAATCCTTCTTTAAAAGGGGAGGAAAGTGATTGTCCAAAATGATAAATGATGGCCATTATAATAATTTGGAGATTTTCTAAGAAAAAAATAAAAGTATTTTTTTATATAATAGCTTTACATTATTAGAGGGCTTTCAAGTTGGGAATATGAACTTTGATGGGCTTTTATGAATATATTATTATGGAATGTTAAAAGTTTTGACTACTCAAATCGTAAATGCATGGTTAAGGTCATATACCAAAATTTTTTAAGATATACATTTATTGTGACTATGAGAAATTAAAATGATTATATTTCTTTATAAATGGTAGTGAAATATATTTAGCGTGACATTATTTGTTGCATGTCAGACCACAAATTAATTTGTGGCAGTGTGGTACTTTGATCTCTCCATGTACATCTTATTTTTAATAGATTGGTGGGTGGAAGAAACCAATAGTGCCATTTGAACGGGTTATACCGCTCTCTCTGATTTATTAATGTTTGATTTTAACAACATTGTTGAGAAAGCAACATGTTGGAGGTGGATGAAAAATAGAGAAATTCCACAAGGTATATTTGGGACAATTTCAATATGATTAAATTCATGGAAATCAAAGAAGGCCTTCTCCCCACCATGGAGTTTATCTGAAAAAGAGAGACCTTGGTTTACATGAGAAATAAATTAGGGCTATTTTACCTTAAGTTAAGTTAGCTCATTTTGAAATTGCACCATTAAGACCAAAAACCAACAAATCTTAAACCGTCATTTACTTTATGCGAGAAGATATGGAAACCTATGTTATGTTATTTTATAGATACAAGGTTATGAATCTCAGAGTATCAAGCTTAGCATTTTGGTTATAGTATTCGTGCATATATGCCTAGACGATAGTGCAGTGGCGTGTTTCTCTTAAGAAGTGGTTTTATGGGATAGGGCTCCCAATTTTTTTTAAAGTAATTTAAAAACATTTATAGTAAAGTGATCTTATGGTATAAATATATTGATTCTACACTACAATATTTTTGGAAATAATATTTAAAATTTTTGTATTTTTATTTATAATAAAAATTTAATCAATTTTTTAATATTCATAAATTCATATTTGGATAAAATATTTTTTTTTATAAAATAAATATAGATATAGGAAATTCCCAATCCCTCTTTTTTCCACATTCTCAAACTTTCCCCTAAAACATTGTTTACTTCTTTTTAAAAAAATCTAACATATCCTATTTCCATGACTTTCATTTTTCATGATAATACATGGTCATTAAAATTACAAAAATCAACCCCTTCCATAAGACCACTACCTCATCTCTGGTTGTGGGAGAGTTATTTTTTTTCTTGTATGATCTGGGAGTGGATCTAAGAAGTAGTGATGTCATCCGATTATTCTGACTCCTTAGAGACTTTAGATTTTTTATTTTTTTTTCAAACCGATAAATATTATAGTTTTGAATTCTTTATTTTGACTAGTTTGTGCATCGCTATTATGAATTTTTTATGTCTTCTTGCATTTTGATTTTTAGACGTCGTGCTCTTAAAATCATGTCAATTTTTAAAAGTCAATTGGAGGAAAAATTTAAATACGTATGCGTTCCATAAACTATTTTAAGCATCGCTATTTTGAATTTTTTACATCATCTTGCAATCTTAAAATCATGTCAATTTTTTTAATTCAGTTGGAAGAAAAACTTAAATAGGTATGCGTTCCCTAAAAAAACATATCCTAAAAATAAAATAAAAACAATCATAAAAATATTGAGCATTGTGATATCATCATTTTCTCATGTAGTGAGCTACCATACGGATCCCCATCTCCTATTATTACCAATGATTTTGTAGGTTCCCTATAATAAAATAAAATCATTAACACTAATAAAATAAAATCATTAATACTAATGTAAATTATTAATAGTTACTTTATTTTGTGAATGGTTCACTTAACACTCATTTTATTTTAAGTGATATTTACAAAGATAAAGCATTAGGGCTTCCTACGAAATCATGAATCTCAATATTATTCAGGGTCAATCATACTTAATTATTTTTTTTTTTCCCATAATCAATGTCATTTAATTTGTGATCCCATTTGCAAAACCATCAACAAGTTTTGTGCCTTATGAAACTTTCATTATATAGCTCCATAGTTCTTTAAATTTATATGGGTGGTTATCTACGACACATCAAGTTATGTGATATGATCTTGGGATTCAACTACGGATTTTTAATTAATATACATTGAAATTGATCATATTTCATAATTATTCATAGGAATGTGTGAAAGGGTAAATTTTAGTGTATATTTTTCATTAATTCAATAATATTTTGATTTTGAAAGTTGGAATTTCACAATTTTAGGGTGTGGTGAACAACATGGATTCATCTAAGATATTTGGGTGTAGGTTAGTTTTCTACATTAGCTCACTTATTATTTCAAATAAATTTCATACATATAAATATAGTTCCCCACTCCATCAGAAGTTAATATGATGTTATTCAAGATTATACGTAATATATAATCATTTGAAGACCAAATGTGTGAAGCATATCAACATAGCTGCCATCTAGAGATGTTATTGTCATCTTACAGCATAGTTGTCACCTGTCCACAACATAATCACCCATCACAACCTTTGTTGTCCACTATAAATCCTCTTGAATAACAAAATCTAAGTTGACAACCAACAATCTTACTGCATGTTAGAATTTGTGTCGTTTGACAACATTGGCATCACATGATAGTAGTAGTGTCTTATGATACTATTGGTGTCACATAGGAGCATCAATGTCACATGATAACATTCATTCCACCTGACATACCTGGTGTCAGTTGAGAGCATTGGTGTCTCTATTGTAATTGACTACTTATATGTCATCTACTATCAATGTTAAAGGGGTGGGACATTTAGCTAATAAAAAAAACCCTAATTTCCTATTTTAGCCAACTAGAAAAAATCTATAAGAAACCAACATTCATAATAAATACAACCAAAAGTACTATTCTAAATGATGAAATGTATTTTTTTAATTTATAATTTCATATTTAAGGTTCAATAAAAATTCAAAGGCAAACCCTATTAAATCTAGAACCCAAAGATGATGGTATTCCAGCTGAATAAATTAATCACATGTCACCATTTGAAGATATTATTGATGATGACATGCCATCACTTGAATACATTCCGAAGTATGACTATGCAATGCCTCAAGTAGAAGAAAATTACAAACAAGATGACTTGGATGATGTGAAAATATAAGAATAAACTTCGAGCTCTCATGAAATACCAACTTTGGTTAAAGATTTGACTCAAATTTATGTGTGAAGGAAGAAGAAACTTGATGATATTCTTGATAATGAGATCCGAATATCGGATGAGATTCATACTCATCAAACACAAACTTTAGTTGAAGACCATGCTAAGAAATTTGTGTGAAAGAAGAAAAGTACATGGATAATTCCAAGGTATTTTAACTTCTACTAGGTAGCTAAATATCCATTCATTGAACCAATTAAACCAAAAAAAAGGAAATGATGCTAAAAAAGAATGTAGATGTATAATATGCTATTACAAACTAACAAAGGACCACAAAATTAAACTTAAGTTAGACACAATTGAGAAATATTATGGAAAAATATATGTCATTTAAATAAAAATATAGATAAACACAGAGATGAAAAGATGCAAAAGAATTCATGCATATAAAGTACATAATAAATTATGAATATCATCAAAAATGTCTATGAAATCTCATTGAGAAAGGAGGAACAATAACATATCAGTTAGAAAAAGTTACTCAAGGTAATCTTCATGCCAAAAATGTATAGTTCTCTACCATTTATCAAATTTTGAAAAAAGGTAGACCTATATCATATTTTTTAGTTTATAAGATTTTATTCTAACATAATGTATTTCATAACATTCCACAATCCCATCGGTCAGATAGCAATGCTTTGAAAATAGAAAAATGTCTCTCCATCATTGAGAGTGAGGATTTGAAATAAAAATAAATAAATGTATGGTTTATCTCATTGTCAATTAATGAGGTCACAGTAGTTGACAACAGATAAAGGGTTTGCATTCATGTTTATAATTTTCATAACCATTCAAGGCAACCTCATATGTTAGTTGTACATAAAAGGACTAAAGATTGTAATGTCGAAATCCTTTATAGATTGATTATATCTAATTTGAAGGATATAACTAGGATGGATGAATATTCTATAGTTACAAATTTAGTCTGTGTTGGTGTTGATGGTGAATTTATGAGGCAAGGGTACAGAAATGGTTTATGTGTTCGAATCCAAACAACAGTTGCCTCATATATGATTCCAATTGATTTTATGGCTCATATAATGAATATTTCTTAAAATATTGTTATCACATTTTAAAATGTCATAAAATTTGAAGAGTTTATCTATGACATACATGCATACATTTAAAATAGTGCAAAAAAATGTTTAGAGTTTCATAAATTTACGATTGGAGTGACTGATGGTAAAATGCTTTTGAAATATGTTTATATAATTCGGATTTCTATGTACGAACCAAAATGCAATTTTTTTAATAATATTTGTCATTAGTAGGTTTTATGTTTAAACATAATATGGAAGTTGGCAGGACAAAAGATTTGTTGTATTTTTTAACATATTTAGAAACTTTGCTAACATTATGTGGTACACTACCTATGTTGAGAGAAATGTAATGTTTTATAAAAAATGCACAAGAGATATCTATATATATTGTTTACTTCATTCAGTTGAGAAAATGAGTTTGAAAATATCTATATATGTTATACTTCTCATAAGACTATTTCAAGGGCCTGTATTAGGCAATTGGTAAATTTTAACAGATATTAAGTACCCTAATATCTATTTGAAGTTTAATATTAATAATCATATTCATATAATTATTAATTGAAAGGAGATACCAATGAACATATTTCAAATATATGTTTATTTAGTAGGAACTAAAATTAAATAAGTCTTTGTAACATGAGTATTATATGATACTATTATTTATGAGATGTGAATGATGTTAAGAAAGATTTTAGAAAGTTTGTCTACTAAAATTTGAAATCATTTGAAAATGGATGACATGATTGAATCAATATTTTGGATCACTATAATGGTGAAGAACTAATAAGTAATTTATTTTTCAAGTACATGGGTAACCTCATTAAGCATTTCATCAAGTCTGTGGAGATCAATGGAGTTAAAATTAAAGGTATTTTTTGAAAGGATTTATTGACATATTAATCAACACATTTCAGACTTATAATGATAGATTAAATATCATCTTTTAAATGAACTAGCACAAAAGAAGAACTATTACAAGGCTATAGAAATAACTTAACCCCAATAGCGTCCTACATGAAAATATTAGCAAATATTTTTGATTATATGAAGTCTAACAAACAACAATTTTGGGATATGTGGAAGATGAAGGGGTATTCAATGTATTATTTTTTGTTAGATCTAAATTTTGTAATAGATTAGATGAAAATATATAAACTTGTTTGAGGTTGTATATTTCCCATTATCCCATGGATGAGATCACTTTCAATTGGTAGTCCACTAACTAAAATAAAAGGTGTCATGAATACAACCATCAATAGAGTTGATGTTAATTGTAATTGTCAAAATGCTTATGATATTCTAGATACAAATCCTAACTTTGAAGAACAAACTACAAAAAGACTATTTCAACTGCTTGAGTTTTAGATCTATTTGTATTCTAAATTGAAACTTTTTAATCTAATTCATTACTATTGGATGGTGGAGCCTGATCTATTTTTAATGCCCAATTCCTGATGGGGGGCAGGGCAGCGGTGGCGGGGGTGGGGGGGTGGGGTGGCGGGGCAGAAGGGGGGAAATACCCCCCACTTGGGTCACCATGGGGGTGTAAGGCGATGGCAATCTAATGGTAGAAATTAGGTTACATATCTAATGGTAAAAATACACTATAAAATATTATAATTTCATAGTAAATATGGACCATTCACTATTAGGATGTAGATTTAATGGTATAAATTATGTTTGTGCATTTTTTCCCTTTATGTAACCCTCCTTTTGATATGAGGGTATTTTAATTACGGCATCACACTATATGTGACTGAAGAGGATATTGTAGTGATTGTTTTACAGGTTTTTTCCTTCATTTATTGGAATGAATAATAAGAACTGACTATTTTTGTGTGGATGTATCCCATATTGGGTAAACAATGTTAAATCTATGTCTCTATTGTGTTGTGTTTTCTATATTTTATTTTCATCTTTAATTCATTGACATTGCTTTGTGTTTTATATTCCTAACAATTACCAATTGTGATATTTTTTGTATTTATTATATACTATTATCTGTGATAATTTAGGTATTGTAATATTTATCACATTAAAATATTAGTAACATAATACTAGATATTCATAGTTGAATTATTTATAGTGTAAAGAGAAAAGCAATAAGAATTACAAATCAACCATATCATAGGTACCATATAGTGATTTATTACTAAATATTTCCCACCTATCCTGCGGTTGATATTTAAATATTATCTCATGTTAATCAAACTAATAAGAGATTAATATAAGATTGTTGATTAACAAGAATGCAAAGCGACATGCAACAGGAATTTGATTTTCAATAAACATGATTATTAAATACTCCATAAATAAAACTAAGAATAATGGTTTCAATCCTTAATAACTTTTAAAAATATCCATTTTTATATCAATTAAATAACTATAGTGGTTATATTAATCAAATTAAATTATTTTTCTAAAAAGCTAGTCATCAAAACATGTCTACTACAAATCAACACTTTTATAATTGAAATTGAAAATCAACACTCACATTTTAAAACATATATCGTACATATAGTGTACCTAAATTAATCACAAAAAAACATTACATTTCAAGATAATATCTAACATATTAGCAAGTACAAGCCATTAAAGAATCTAATGCATATTTGAAAATCTATAAATATAATATATATTGAAGTTTGAAACTGATTGTCTTAAAAGATTACAACATTTCCATTATAAATGAATGTTACAACTAATATTGATTCATTGTTTTTTAATTTCATGTGGACTGTTTGTCTACTTTTCTATTACATAAGACAATCCATTTTTATGGCTTGTATCATCTTTTAGGATTCCTAATTAGAGAATATCTTTGGTTGTAAAATTAATTTTTTCAAGATTTACCTTTTCATCCTTTATTACATCTCCTATCGATATTATTTGAACGATCTTCATTAGATTTCTACTTGAACAAAATTTCTATATCCAATCCATTCTCCTTGATGATTTTATTTAATGTATTATTTTGTTTATTCAACAAATAAGTTTTTCTTTTAGGGAAATATATTTTTTTGTTTATTTTGTTTGTAGGTGTACTTCAAGTACTTTCACTTTATTATTCAAATTATCACATTTTGACTACAATTAAATCATGAATATTATTTAGCAAAAAAGTTATAAAAATTAAATGCAAATTACAAACAACCTCGAATGGTATAAACTACCACATCTTTCCCATTTTCTGCATCCGTAATATCCACAAGGCTTTTGTCATTTAACCATTTGTTGTATTACACCTAGGCATCTACATTTAAATTCTCAAGCTTGTTTAACATTATATCTAAAAATTTATCATTATATTCATTACTAATAGTTACTACTCCCAAAAGAGCTTGATTCCAAAAAACATCAGCTTTTGCTAGTTGATTTTCAACTAAATTAAACAATTTGTTACATGAGGAGTGATTGTGAAACCTGGCATTTATTTCCTACATTAAAAATTTAGCCCTTACCCCCCATATTCTTAAATACTCAATTCAAAATGAATAATGTCTTTTACATATGCAGCAATATTAATAACCAATAAATTATCAAAAGGAAAAATGGTAAGATCATTATCAGTCTTAAGAATCTTAGGATTGGGAGGGGGAAGAGGTGAGCTAGACCTCTAGCCCCTTCAGTTTTTATCCCTGAATAATATCATGGGGATTGAAAAATGTATATTTATCCCCATTCTCCATCCCCAAAAACTCATCATCAATATCTATATTTTTTAAACTAACAGTATTTAGACCCTAAATTTTATATCATTTTATTCTTAGTGTTTTTTGGCAAGATGGCATGGGAGAGATGGGTGTGAAAGTAAACATGGGCATGAAATTAAGTCAAGGTAACAAAGACCCTGGTATATAAGAAGTAAGTCACAATGAACAAAGATTCCATAAACATAGAGGAACCAAGGACACAAGACTTGATAGATTGGTGTATGACATAGGCAAAGGCAAAGAAGGTGGAAATAGTTTGTATAGTCATCATAGGACAATAACTCAAGCATGGATCTAGTACTGACCCATGAGATGATAGGTGAATGATAGCATATACCTAGCATAAAGTGGGTATATATGGTCATATAAGCATGTATCTATAAGAATATAATGTAATGACATGTGATGACTCATTATTGTTAATGGTCATTAGAAAGTCATCATTTTCATATTAATTTTATAACTAAAATTTTTGGGTATAATCATGTATAAATACACCTAGTTTTACTTAGAAGTATGTTGATGTTATTAGTTGTCACTGTATAATGGTAAATCTAATCATGATCTTATGTTCCCAACATACATCAATACTTGTGTAGGGATACCAGTGATATAATAAAATGGAATACTTATGCTATTAAAATACATGTAAACTTGTTATGGAACTAGTGGCACTACTAATGGTTTTCTTGATTTGCACCTATCTCTTTATTTGGGGTAAATAGCTTAAGTATGGAATGATTGCATGGTATGAATTAACTTAACTATAGCATATTTGGTTAGAACTAAGTCCCTGTTCAAGCACCTTAGTATAGAAATCCCAATATATACATAATTGCATGACAAAATTGATAGGAACCATTCTTAAACCATGTGCTTTGGGTGAGTGTGTTAGACCATTTCTCATGTGATAATCCAATGTGCTAGTTAGTTGGATCTCTTATCCCCTTTGTTTATGCGACTAGGGAAAGTAAAGTTAAACTAAATGAAAATAACCAACATTTTAGTTCTATTGCCAATAATGCTCATGACACCTGTAATGACTTATGGTGTGTTGGTTGTTAAGTAGAGGGCCATGATAGGAATAATTGACTAGAGAGGAATGTTCATGCTGTAAAAAAACAATCTTGTGAAATATGCCAAGAGAATCATGATGTAAGGAATTATCCATTTCTCCATCATTCTACCAAGGTTAAAGTTTCACTATATTAAAAAATATGTGATGCATACATGCATGATATCAATGACTAATGAGTCATCAATGAGATCCATAAAACATGAAAAATATGGACTCACGAAACTTATGTTACTAATAATCAAGAGTTTGGTGGAGGAAAGTTTTTTGGGGTCGACGATGGGGTAATGCGCATGAGGTTGGTCATTTTCCACCTAAGACCTATTAAAATTATGGATTTCTAGACCACTACTAGCATGATTTCCTTGTTTACCCAGTTTATGCCTTTTATAAGATTGAAAATCATCTAGAAGAATGCCCCAACTAATATACCACTATCACCAAGGAGTGTAATGAGAAAGGTGATAGGATGACTCATGTTTCCAAAAATCCAAATGCTTAGTGGAGATACTGTCCTACCACCACACCAATGAGACATAAGGTAAATATTATGACATGAAGTGGTGATTATTCCCACCCATTTTAGTTCCACCTGTAGAAAAGGTTCAACATGAGGAATTAGGTTCTCAACACTACCATGATGCTCAAAATTAGAAAAAGGTATTGTATGACACAATGGCCTTGGTACGTGATTTACAAGGTGAAATTGAGTTTTTATAGGATAGGAATGCAACCATGTGCACCGAGATGCAAAAATAAAATATTTCAATAGAATCTAGGTAGGATGAATTTTGATAGTTATGTAAACTACTCCTTAATGAAAACATCATTCCCCTTTTAAATAACTGGTTACGGTAATAGACAACCAAAACTCCTATAGATCGTGGTAAATGCATCCATTGATGGTTGGATGATCCAAGATATACTTGTGTAAATCGATACAAAAGTTAATGTTCTCATGAAGCATGCCTAGAGGAAGATGGTAAGCCCCACTTTCCAACCCTCTCCACATGTTCTATTTATGGACAACAAGACTTGAGTGGTGCCTATATGAGTCCTCAAGGATGCCATTGATAACATTATGAGTGTCCCTTTCAAAGGTGATTTGGAATTAATTTAATTCATTGAAGTTGATGATTTTATAGATCTATTGGGTTAACCATGGTGTTATGCCAATAATGTTGACTAATGTTTTAAGAAACCATATATCAGATTTGTAAATGACACCCTGCGCTTAGTCATTAATCTCATTGATGATCAAGGTCCCCTTTTTATAAAATAAGTTGATGATGATGAGAACCTCAAACATATTTATAACATCAGAGCATGAGGAAATGAACATGTACATCCTAATCCTAATGGTTTGCTTCATTGGGGAGATGTGAAATCCATCTTTGGCACCACCAGCATTAATTATGAACACTGAGAAGAAGAAGAATATGACCTCACAGGATGAGGTTATGATACAGTTGGTCAACAAATAAATTCCCCACACAAGCCACCTAAGCCATATAAGTTTGTATGACTCATTGGTGTATGCCTAATGATGCACCACCATTCTATTTAGATCAGGTACCTAGGTTTCATGGCTAAATCAAAGTCTAGGAATACCTACATCAATTATAGATTTACTATACTTTTTTAGATGAATGTATGTGTGCACTCCCTACTGTACTTCAAGTAATATCTTCCCATTGGTGGGATACTCAAAAATACAGGTTATTGACTTGGGAATAATTACATGTCAGGCTACATTATCACTTTTAACATGATAATCAAGTTCATTCTAAAATTATCTACAATTGTATTGAGTCCATAGGTGACCATTTATCCACATATGATAATCTTTAGAATGTTGATGAAACATTTCTACTATAATCCTTATGGGTACAAGTATTTTATGGCACTTTGCATGCTTGGGATATAGCATGGTATGTTCATCAAGAGATATGACTAGATATAGATACCTAAGAATGCATCAAATATGGTTTACTCACTACATTTTAATTCTCTTCACCCTGATTAGCCCTGAACTTATCCTTGTAATCAATCTGTCAGGTAGTACTAGGAAATCAAGGACTAGTTGAAGACATAATATGGACCATGCATAGTGAAATTGAGAATAACCTAGCCATATTTCAAGAGCATGATACTCCTAACATAACTGAATTAGAACCTAACTCACAGTGTGAAGATAACCATAGGAAACAAATCTAAAACTGTAAGTAGAAGGTTGTATGTTAAGTTGATGAGGGGACTAACACTGATCCCTCAAAACTTCCATTTGATCACTTAAACTTTCCTATAGAATAAGGGGCATGTGAGGTAAGAGATAATATGCAATCTGAGAATAAACCATATTTTTTGCCACTTCAAATGGTTCAATACAATATTGGCACATGTGACACCCCCAAGATGGATAGTGTATTAAATTACTAGTCTGAAGAAGAATTGGTTAAAATATTTGAACTAATACAAGAGTATGCAAATATTTTCCCACATAACTATATAGATATGAGAGGAGTGCATCTAACATTGGGAAAAATTCACATAAAATTAGTTGAGGTCACTTGTCCAATCAAGAAGCAACCATATCAAATTAATCCTAATCTACATGAATGCATTACAGATGAAATTAATGGCATGTTGTTTGCTAAGGTTATCACACCTACTAATGAATCTTATTGTATTAGTCCCATGGTGATTAAAATCATGAAAGATAAACAAGTCTATATTTTCATAGATTATAGATATTTAAATTATGTGTGTCATGGAACCATTTCCAACATCATTCATAGAGGATATACTGGTAGGTGTCACTAGTGTGAAATTTATAACTTTACTAATAGATTTTCAGGCTATCATCAAATACAAATTGCAAAGGAAGATAAGGTAAAAACCACTTTTTTTTACTGAATGTGGCTCCTTTACATCTAATGTTGTGACATTTGTCTTAAAGACTATATCATCAATCTTCTCTTATATTGTGGTGTAGGACTTTCAAGATTTCATCCATAGTTTCCTTCAAGTTTATCAGGATGATTGAACTTTGTACGATTTGGTGCATGAACATTCTACTAATTTATGCTTCATGATTGAACATTTTTGATAAATTTAAACTTCCTTAAACCTAAAAAGGTATATCTTTGCCACACCTTTTGGGATTCTCTTAGGGCACATCATTTGTTGGGAATAGACTACTCGTGTATTCAACCAAGTTAGAAGTTATTTTTAAACTCTCATCTCCAACCACTCAATGCAATGTGTGCACCTTCTTTGTTCTATCATAATTTAATTCATAGTTATGTTAACATAAAATCTCCATTATAATAAATATTCAAATAAAATGGCTTCTTTCTTTGGACCAAACATCATCAATAGGAATTTGAGACCTTGAAGGAAAAATTGCTAATTGCACCCATCCTCTAATTTTTAGACTAGATGGAACCATTTCATGTACACATAGATGATTCTAACATGATGGTGGGTGCTATATTTGTGTATCTTAATGAAGGTAATAAGGATGGTCCTATACATTTTACTAGTAGTAAACTCACACTAGTTTAGAAGAATCACTCTACTAAAAAATAGGAAGCCTTATCCATGGTATATGCACTTCAAAATTTACACTAGTACTTGTTACCCACTTATTTCACCTTCTTTATAGATCATGAGGTGCTCAAGTACCGTGTGAATAATCTAGTGTTGCATGGATGAATCTATTGATGTATTTTTCTCTTTCAGGGGTTCTTATTCTCTATGGTCGTAAAACTTAGGAAGGTGAATTTCAATCCTGACCACCTCTCACATGTTGATACTAGTGAACCAACATGTGCTATTGAGGATGATGTATCAGATGTATAGCTTTTTAACTTATACACGTGACCGAAGAATTGGAAAAAATGGATTTTTTATTAAAACATGTTTTGTGCCAAACCATCTTTGCACCCAAGAGAAAAGGAAATTGGTTGTACACATTGTATGCTTCCATCTTATTGGTAGATACCTATACAAATTGGGAAGGGATGAGGTGTTTTAGAGGTGTGTTATGCAGCATGAGCATGCAGGAGTATTTTGAGAGGCATAAGAGGGTGTCACTAGAGGAAATTATGTTGGTGATGTGATTTCATGAAAGGTACTCCTAATTGGTTTATAGTGGCCCACCATGTTCAAATATGCCAAATATTATGTGCAGTAATGTGATATTGAGAACAAGTAGGAAAATCAAATCACAAGGATGTTATGCCTCTTCATCTAGTCCTAGCTCATGAACCTTTTGAAAAATGGGATATTGATTTTATTGGGCCCAATACCCATATTATAATACGAACTAGTGCATGTTACATCATTACCTCCATTGACTACCTCACATGCTGAGATAAAGAAGTGCCCACACATGATTATACTACTACAACCACCACTAGGTTATTTTGTTAAAATATCATCACCAAATATGGTTTCCCTTTAATTTTAATAAGTTATCATGGTACTTACTTCCACAATTAAATAATAAACATCATCTTAGTTGAAATCATGAACTTGCACCATAAGATAAATCCATATCATCCGCAATCTAACAAGACTATTGAAGCTTTTCATAAGATCTTGGGCCACACATTGATAAAGATATGCAATATCAGTCGCACTAATTGGGATTATCAAGTTTCTTTAGTATTATTGTTTTATCAATCCACATATAAATTATTGAACAAGGGTACTCCATTTCATCTTGTCTTTGGCACTGAAGTTGTTCTACTAGTGGAGTTCCTTTTTCCTTCTTTACTTATTATGTGCATTATCCAACTAGATGATGAATAATCCATTAAGATGCACCTAGACACTTTATTATAGTTAAAATAAGCATTCTTTATTTCACATTAGAGTCAATGACTTGAAAAATAAAAGTGAAAAGTATGTTATGATAGACATCTCAATAAAAAAAAACTTTTCTTATGGAATGCACATATTATTTGGTGATTCTGAGTTTGTGTGCCACTTTGGTAAACTTTTCATCCATTAGTATGGTTCATTCATCATTCATAGCATCCATCCCACTGGTGCCTACATGTTAAGGTTGTTAAATGGTCAATTTCTTCCAGGTCATTTTAATGGTAGTTAACTTTGGCGTTATCATTCCACATAATATTTCTATGAATTCTCAATAAGGCATGTGCCACTAGATAAATTTAGCATTTTTCCTCAATATAATGCCACATTGGTTGCATGCCTTTTATTTATGTTTAGTTATGCATGTGGATCTATTTTATTTTTATTTTTCCATGCTCATGAAGGACCACAAAAATATTTTAGTGTGGTGTGAGATTAAATTCAAATAAAGTAAAGTTGGAGAATGTAAAGTAAAATTTATAAAGAATCATACATAGGAAAGGCACACAGGTGAATAGTAGTATGCATGGTAGGTGAGCATAGAATCAAAAGTACAAGTGGAAGTGCATGAGAAATCACAAGGGAGATGCACACATAATGGGTGTGCAAGTGGAATCCTATAAGGAGTAACCAATTCATGTAGGAGGTAGTGTGTGACCTAAAGTGTGGAAAAAGAAAGATAAAGGAAAACTTGTTACAAATGGGTGAGGAGGGAAAAAATATTTCCCCCCATGGAAAATCAAAATTTAAATCTTTTTACAGTTGTCATGCACTACAAAGAAATCATGAGGATAGGAGAGGTGTATTAAATGGATAAAATGTTAAGCATAATGGATATCATGCCAAATAGACATCATGGCATAAAGTTAGATATCATTAATGAGTGAAATTATGGATGAAGGTACATGAGAATAAATCTATGTAAGTCCTAAAGACTATATAAAGTTATAAGGTCTTCATTTTAATAATTTAATTATAAAACTTTTTGAACTTATAGACATTGAGTGAAGCATTTTTAAGCCACCATAATGATCTTTCATCAAAGTCTAGTGAGAATTTGAAGCTATGGAGTAAGGCAATAATTGTGAATAAAGAAAATAGTGAAATTGTGATTGAAGGAACATTATTGAGGAAGTTATAGGTTGTAGGTACTAATGTCTACTATTAGAGGACACACAACCAAAAAGATAAGAAAATTCAAAGTAATAAACATGTATTCTTTCACAAGAGTCGAACAACCACACTTCAACCTTCAAACTCCTCAGAGGGTGATGAATCCAAAGCATGAGGCCCATATAAGTGAACCTTTACCAATCATAACTAAAGAGGAAGAGTACAAGGGAACATGAGGATGATTTGTTTTGATCAAAGAGGAAACCCCTAATGATTTTAGAGTACAAGTAGAAATTGTGGCACAACAAACAACAAAAACTTATATTAAGAAGGCACTAGAAATGACACAGGAGGGGGAAAAAGAAGTCCACAACACCACCTCCACTCTCTATGTTGATGAAGAAATATAATACCTTTAGTTAGTCTTGCATAGAGAATAGTGGGATTGAAATGTGTCTTCATGTCAAGTGCTTGACTATAACCACCCCCAGCTTGGGAATGAGGGAGACTTGTAGTGAGACTATAGAGTCAAGTGCCAAAATACAAGGAACAAAGTCACTTATGAATTCAAAATTTTCAATTGGTTTAATGATGTCAGGGTTTTCCAATTATTTCACTTGCCTTATTTTGGGAATCTCATAGAAGTGGTGAGATTTTTGGTTTCATGCATCCAAAAAGACAATTTATAATTTGCAGGGTGTGGAATGCAAATCACTATCCAATAAGTTAGCAAAGTGACAAGTTTACAATGTTCAGGTGTGGATGTTAATATGGATCTATAAGATGCCAAGGAATTAGATAAGGTGGTGATGGTGCTAAATTAGAAGAAAGAATACCACACAATAAATATCACTAGCTTTTAGGACCCCCACCATTCAGATTTCTTTGCACTTGGAAATGACTAATATTCGGCATGGATATGAGTAGAAATAGGTAGACATGGTGTACCTATATGTGGCAAGATAGATGACCCAGGGGAAGAAATATGATTACACCTTATATTTCACTGAGAATATTATGGAAGATGTAGAGAAGTCCCACCACTTCCAAACCATAAATTTTTGTTGGGTGTTATTATGCTTTTATTAGTATTTGATGAGAATGGCTTTCTATAATATGTTGGGAAAGAGTTGAAGTGGGTATACCCACCAAAAAATAAGTCCCCTGTAGAACATTTCTAGTAGTTCACTTGTCTCGACACCATTTCCCCTTACCATAAAATAAAAATGAAGGAATGGTTTGAAAGGTTAAATGAATCATTCGGTAATGAATGGCATGTCCCTAAGGAGTTTCTAGTGTAAATGCAAACCCAAGCCCAGTTTGCTATGATACAACATTACTTTCTTGCATGCATTTAGGTGGAGCCCATAGATAACTTGTTCGAGTGGATCAAGTAGCCATATGTTTTTAACGAAAAATACTCCAAAATGCTATGAATCACATTTATTATACATGTAAGGTGCACATTGATGCTAATAAGATTGGTGTTTAAACTTATACTCTTTGACAAATGTATGTTTACCCTTGGAAGAAAACATATAGGGTAAGGTTGAGATAAATATTATAGATATCAATGTGCACAAAATTCTTATTAGATGACATATTCATATGTTATATTATATTATCAATCACAATAAAAATGTTTCAGGTAGTCAGGAGGCCCCAAAAAAACCCTTCCTCTCCCACAAAAGAAATTAGTACAAAGAAGGCAACACAAATAAGAAAAGAGGCCAAGGCCTGATGACACTATAAGCATGCAAAGTGAGGAACCTAAGTTGTAAATTATGTCCCCACCACCTCCAAAAGACCAATTCTTGTTTCCACAATAAGAATAAAAAAGCCTTGACACCACCCAATAGAGCACTATTCCTTTATGATAGGGGCATTCTAAACCAAATATTGGTCTATTATAACAAAAGGTGGTGACTCCTCAACTATCCCATGAAAAATAACCTAAGGAAGCCACCCATGATCCCAAAGAGGAAATCCCATCGCAATAAGAAGAGTCATCCCCTAATGACATGCAAATAGACACTAAAAGCCGCGCTGGTGAAGAAGGGGTAGATAGATGTATAACTTTGCATTCCAGTGACCAAGATTTTGGCTCAAGTTCTCAATAATAAATTGATCCATATGTTGATATACTCAAGGAAAACCAAAATAAGGTAAATGAGCCTATTTAGGAATTTGTGTAGCAGTAAAGAACTAAGGACAATACCCTCTCTATTTGAGGATATGTCCAGTAAAACATCCCCAAAGAATAATTGTATATGTAGGGGTATTTCCTCAAGGATAATGATTCTAATCAAACTCCACATGAGATCTCATTTTGTATGGATGTGCTTACTAAGTGAGACCATTTTTAGATTTTATCAACTAACATTGATTTAGTGCAAGAGGGGGTAGATCTTACTAAAGTATTTTCGGTGGATCCCTAGTAATGTTCATTGGGCAAGGAAAGCATGACCCTTATCAAGTTGGATTCCTCAGTCACAATACAAAATTATCTATAAGGATATGATTTTAATCAGCTTCAATGAAAACATCAAGATGTCATCCCTTATACCAAAATGAATTTGCTAAAATAATAAACATTGAATAGGAATTAGATGAGCTCAAGTGCTAGCTAAAAGTAGTAATGTCAACTTGATTAACGACTCTAAAAATGTGTAAATAAATTTTATAACAAGGGATGACACTTACTAATGGATTTCCTCTTATTATCAAACTTATTGATAATCTCGAGACTATAATGATAATTTATTACAAAATTCAAAGATCAATGTTGACCAATTTTGACCCCTGAGGTCAAAATGTCAATCCCTATAGGTGAAAACTTGAGTGTCATGTTTTCACAACATTTTTCATAGCTTTGTCATGCTTTAATAGCCTTCAAAAACTCCTCATTAAACCTTGTTATCATTATTTAAGGTGAATTTAGAGAAATTAAGGTAATACTTTATTTTTGTATGTGTTAGCCTACTCAAGCCATGGAGTAATGAGACTTGTCCAATAGGTGTCATAGGTCTTTAGGTGTAATTAAATGTCATTTTATATCTTAATCACCTTGTCTAAACATTTCATGATGATGTGGAAAGTTTAAGGTTCTTTTATGGACTTTAACGTATGAGAAAATGAAGAAAAAGGTGATTTTTGCTAAACTTCATATATTCAAAATCCCCCAAAAAAATAAAATTCCATAAAATACACTTTCCAAGGACCTTGGAGTAGTTACATACTTTGAAGGGGGTTTTGGTTACTCATACAAACTTGGTTAGAATCTTGATTTTCAATACCTTGAAGAGGGTTTTGGGCACTTGTACGGACTTGTGAACTCATATTCAGGTAAAAAAATGTTCCATTAGTATCATTTCAATATTTATAGGTGGAATACATGTTTGGTTTTCAAGGGCATGTCCTAAAAATTCAAAAATCATTTTAGAACCTCAATTGTTCTCTTCACAAGCTTGCAAGGGCAAAATTGAAGTGGATGGTACATATAGACGAGAAAGAGTTGAGTCTTGAAATTTATTACAAAGGAGGGGGTCCTAGTAGGATTCGATTTAGTGGAAATAGTTTGTATATTCATCCCCTCTTTTATGAACAATCGTAAGAGTGACAATAGGTCACAATGCCTCGTCCATTCAAATAGAGTCTAATTTTGATCATGTTTCTTCATCCCAAAATTATATAGAGAAGAAGGGTTTTGTAGAATGTTTTCAAAGGATTAAATTATCCCTTTCATGGTAATTTTATCAAGCAAGTCATGCTTGGTTATTTTTTCTTTCAAGGAAATTTTATTTATTTTTTATTTTTTTTGGAGTTGCACTTCGAGTACTTTCGCTTGATTATTAAAATTATCATATTTTGACTACAATTAAATGATGAATATTATTTAACAAAAAAATTATAATAATTAAATGCAAATTACAAACAATGTAGAATGAGTATAACTTACCACATCTTTCCCCTTTTTGCAATGACAATAACCACAAGGATTTTATCTTTTATCCGTTTATTGTATTACACATGGGCCTCTACATTTAAATTCTTAAGATTGTTTAACATTATATCTAGAAATTCATCCACTTGAGATTTTATGAATCCTCCAAGGAACACATGTTATACTATGAGAAAGAGAAGAAGTTTTTTGTTGCAAGAGAAGTTGTCTTTTGTGAGATTGTAAAGGACAAAGAGCACATTGATCGACATTTAAGTCAACTTGACAAGTATGCTAAGTTTGATGTCTACAAAGAGTGATTTGGATGTTCCAAACAATGAATGGGGAACTCATAGTTTAGAATCTATTGATTTTCTATTGTCTACTATACATGTGCTTAAAACTCCTCCTGAAGGAGAGAGTGAAACTTCATCAAGAATAATGAAAGGGGCCACCCAAATAGAGTGAAAAAAGTGATAAAACTTTAGAGGATGAACTTGAATCACCTAAAACATAGCTTTTCTCAATTCCTAGGTTTACAAGACATGGAATCTGGATGGGGATTTTGATTTTATGCTAGTAGCTAACAACTTTTTTATGGTAGATAT
The DNA here is from genome assembly GCA_037957365.1 of Torreya grandis. NCBI lineage: Eukaryota > Viridiplantae > Streptophyta > Pinopsida > Cupressales > Taxaceae > Torreya > Torreya grandis. Next base: position 1,308,306 of record JARHVA010000153.1, read on the forward strand.
TTCTTGTTGGTGATCACAATAGGGATTTCAAAAATGGGCCTTATTTTTATAATCATGTGGGTCTCTTCATAAAACCATGGCATGTTGGATTTAACTCAGTGGAGGAACTCCCTTCTAGAATCTCAATTTGGGTCCTTTTCCTTCGTCTACCTCTATAATGATAGAGAAGTGATATACTACAAATGATCACCATGTTTCTTGGAAAGCCTATTAGTCCATCTCAACAAAAATTGAATAAGAGGGTTCTTTCTTTTGATCGTGTGGGTGTGGAAATTAATTTAAATAATCTACTACCAGATTCCGTAGGCATGACTATTTGATCATCTTCTTGGACTTAACAATTAGACTATGAGGCATTAACTTTCAAGTGTCGATTATGTCATGAATATGGTCATCTTCAATGGAAGTTTCCATAGGCTATCCATGCTTCTAGTTTGAGTATTTATCCTTCTCATTTTGCCCTGAAGATGGACAAGGATAAGGCTCCCATGTAGAGGGTGGTCATTGATAAGGAGGGCTTTGTCCTAGTTAAGCCTTATAACAAAGGTAGAGGTCAAAAGAGAACCCTCAAGGATAGGCAGGAAGAGGATACCTTTAACAGGTTTGATGCTTTAGAATATTTGGTTCACAAAAAAGGGGTACCTTTAGAGTTATAGGTGATAGATGTATCCTTAATGGATAAAAATCTTGGTAACCAACCTATTGTCGATTCTAGCCTAGCTAAGTTTGAAGAGTAGGAGACTCAGATGGACACAGATCTTCCTCCCTCTACTTATATTTAGGGAGAATTTTGTTCAATGACAAAGGCTACTAGAGGTTCTATTGACATTGGTTCTAGTCACACTAGTGAGAGGAGTGTTACTCACCCAGGTAAAAGTAAGTCTTCTTCTCTTGCTTTGGGTTTGCAACAAAAGCTCCCAAAAAAGGGGATTATATGAAATCACTTAAGGTTGGAATAAAGAAGGACCAAGAAAAGGTTAAGTTAATTGGTGAGACATTAGAGGAGTTTGGATCAGTAAGGACTACTGATGAATATTTATCCCAACCTTAGCGATGATTGTGCTCTCTTTAAATGTAAGGTGTATGAATAACATCCCTAGACAAAAGGTTATTTGGGAATTGATTCATGTTCATTCTATGGATTTGGTTTTATTTTAGGAAACTAAATTATTTGTTGAAAGTATGTTGAGTGTGGATTAGAAGATTTGGGTTAGAGGTTAGTGTCAGTGTGTGGTAGCGCATGGGAACTCTGGTAGCGTGGCCTATTTATGGGATCTGCATAGAGTTAGTTTGATGTGGTGGCTCTCCTATAGGTATTTTATTTTTCTTACTGCTTCTAATTTGGAGTCAGGTGAGAGAATTCTTATCTCCAAAATTTATGCTCCTATTGACTTCCATGGTAAGGCACAGCTATGGGCTCCTGTAAGATATGTGTGCCCTTTAGATCCTTTTCTTCCTTGGATTTTAGTGGGAGACTTCAATGTTGTCTCTTCACTACAGGAGAAGAGGAGTGGTAATGCTCGTCTGGATCCTTCTTCGAATATCCTAATGGATAATGTGACTCTTTTGAACTTGGCTGATATCAAGCCCACCAATGGTATATTTACTTAGAATAATAGGAGAAATGAGGAAACATCAATTTTTGAAAGGTTGGATAGATTCTTAGTGTCTATCTTTTGGATTGGTGATAAGTGGTTAACTAGCTTTGAGATTTTGGATTGGCGAGGATCTGATCATTGGTCGATCAAACTCTAAGTAGACTTCTCTCAATATTCTAAAAATTACTCTTTTAGATTTCAATTCATGCGGCTTAGAGATGTGTCTCTTCATGATCTAGTTCCTGGATGGTGGCATCTTGGGAAGCTGACTCATGGTACTGCAATATAATCCTTCTCGAAGAGGCTCCAATATGTCAAATATATGTTGAAACACTAGAATAGGCACCATTTTTGTAACGACATTTAGGCAAAGTGGACTACCCAAGCTCACTTGGATTATATTACTTGGCATATTCATGACTAAGGTCTCACTAAAGAGAATGGCAAGATGGAAGCTGATGTAGTGAAGGAAGTTGAAGAATGGAAATTGAGGGAAGAAATTTTTTGGAAGCAAAAGTCCTAGATTGATTAGCTCCAGGTGGGTGATCAGAACACTTACTTTTTTCATAGATTGGTTAAAGATAGAAATCAAGGTAATATTATCTCTTCCATTTTATCTTCGAAAAGGGTTCTTTTCTCTTCCTCTATTGTTATTTCAGAAGAATCTATCTACTTCTTTTCTGCTTTGTTGTTTGAAGACTCCCCTCTAGCGGATGAGGATGAAGCTATGATCTTGGCTAGTATATTGTCCTTGGTTACAATTGAAATGAATGAATCTCTACTCAAACTGATTTCTTTGAAGGAGTTAGAGGATACGGTATTTCAGATGAAAAAATAAAGGCTCTTGGTCCTGATGGGTTTTTGGTAGAATTATTCCAAGAATTTTGGGAGGTGATCAAGATGGACCTTTTGGAGGTCATCTAGGAATCTCACAAAAATAAACAAATGATGATGGCCATAAATGCAACTTTATTGGCTCTCATCCCAAAAAGGGAGGGTGTTAATTCTTTGGATCTTTTAGGCCAATTGCCTTATGCAATGTGGTGTATAAGATAATTAAAAAGCTAATTATGCAGCATCTGAATCCTTGGTCATAAGTGGTAGGCTATGCTCATGAAGATAGACAAGGTGAAATATTATGATCATAGTAAATGGGAATTCTCATTCAAGATCCTAAGGGATTTTGGTTTTGATAGTGCCTGGACTGAGTGGGTTAGAAATTGTGTCATGTCTTCTTCCTTCTTCATGTTGGTCAATGGTGAGCCAACTAAGCTTTTAAGAGCTTCTAGGGGACTTAGACAAGGTGATCCTTTATCCCCTTACCTATTCATTTTAATGTTTGAGGGTTTAGGGAGATTTATTAGATCTTGCACAGAGTTGGTCTCATCTAGGGTTGGAATTTGGGAAATAATATTCCCACCCAATCCCATCTTCTATTTGTGGATGATACTACTATGATCGATAGGGCCAGAGTTGATGACGATGTCACTTTGTGTAAAGTCCTTGATAGTCATTTGGCTAGATTGAGACATATTAGTAATGAAGAGAAGTCCTTCATTTATTTCTTTAATACTCCAAAGCTTATTCAAAGGAACATTGTAGGTATCCTTAGATTTCAGATTGGATAACTTCCTTTTGATTACCTTCACATTCCTCTTGTTGTTCATTTGCTCCCCAGGATATTTTCTTAGGAGGCTATTGATAAGTTATAAAAAAATGTTAGCCACTGGACTTATAGGTGGTTGTCTTCTATAAGGAGAGTGACTCTTTTGAATTTGATGGTTTAGGATCTACCTCTGTACAGGTGTTTTGTGTTGTCTACCACTTCTTGCTTCATCAAAGACTCTGAGAGACTTTCTCATTAGTTTCTTTAGTTTGGTTACCACATTTTTAGGAAGTGGAGCTTGGTAAAGTGGGATGCTATTCATAGTAGGAAGGAGGGTTGGGTTTACATCAAGCTAATTTGAATGGGCAGGCTTTGGCTGCTAAGTTGTAATGGAGATGGTGTTCTTAACAACATCAGATATGGGCTAAAATCTTTACTTAAAAATATCTTGGGGATGTAGAAAGTGTTGATGTGCCTCATTTTAGCTTGGTCTGGAAGGGTTCTATGATTTGGGGTAACCTTAAAAGAGGTGCCAAGTTCATCAAATAGGGGTTGTTTTGGATATGCAATAGTGAATTGGATGCTCTTTTTTGGTTTTATTCTTAGGATGGCCATCCTCCTATTATGTCAACTCACCCTGATCTGAAAACTTTTAGTGATTTCCTTGATGCTAGATGGAGTTAGGTGGTAGAATTTAGATCACCTCAAGGTCTTGATTAGGTTAATTTGTACAGGTGGAAGGGCCCACAAGAGTGGCCTCTTGGGGGATCAATGGAGGATCATTGAGAGCTAGAAACTATTATGGTTTGTCGAGGTTATAACTCTCTTTTGGGGGGGGATACTTTGGCCCAGGGACCTAATCTGAAAGGTAAATTCTATGTTATCTCTGGTTATCAAGTTTTGTACAAATAGGTATTTAGGTGTTCAGGGGTCTCATAGTGGGAAAATGTTTGGAATAAGTTTACTTGGCCTAAGTGAAATTTATTTTCTTTACTTATCGTTCAAAGAAGATGCCTCACTTGGAAGAATCTTTGGAAGCATGGTTTTTAGGGCCCTTCTATGTGTGCCATGTGCACTTGTCACGAGGAGTGTACTTCCTACCTCTTTTTTAATGCCCTTTTGCTAAAATGATTTGGCACTATTGGTGGAGTATCTGGAACCAGCCATGTGGACATGTCTGTTCTTAGGATGACTTTTAGAAAGGGTAGGGAAATTTTCCAGCTAAAACTTCTTTTCTTCATATAGCTTGGAATATTGGTCCTAATATGATTATTTGGCATATCTGGTTGGAATTCAACCACATGATTTTTTTGGGATAATAAGTTGTTGGTTGGTCAGCTATGGTTGAGAATCATGGGGGTTACCCAGGAGACTCTAGCTGGTAAGTGTGATCTTTATGTACCTATGGATCTTGGTGATTTGGGTGTGGTTAGGACTTTGAGAATTTATATTGGTAGTAGGAGGGGCATATTACCTAGGTAGCGAGGCTATAGAAGGGGGATGATCTAACAAAGTGGTCATTGGCATCCCCCTCCTCTGGATGAGCTAAAAATTAACACTAATGGGTCATCTAGAGGTAATCCTAGACATGCCAAGGTTGGTTGTATTGACACGGATAGCTTGGGGGTGGTGGTTTTTTTATTTTCAATATATAAAGGTCAGCAAACTAATAACTTTAAGGAGGCCTGAGCTATTTTTCCAGCACTAGAATGGGCTTGTGCGCTTGGTTGGAGGCGTATTGTTTATGAGTCAGATTCCCAGGTTGTTATTGATATGTTGAATAAGCATCATCTTGATGATGTGAATTGGCATTGGCTATTGTAGTCAAGCAAATCATTGCTCTAGGTGAGTTTTCATATTCTATCAACTTCTGTCATATCCCTCAAGAATGGATTAAGGTGGCGGATGGCTTGGCTAGATGGGCCTCTGAGCACATGGGTACATGGAATGTGGATGACTAGGGAAGCCTTCCTAGGGTTTTTTCCCAAGTTCTTGAAGTTTGTGTTATGGAGGATATGAGATGCTTCTTGAAAGTGTCTTGATAATTTTGGTTTGGTTTCTAGACCTCTGACAGGGCTTTTATTCGCTTGAGCTTTGTACAAATTTTCTAAGTCAATAATGTTTTTACCCTCTTTTTATTAAACAAAAAAATTAAATAACTTAACAATTAATTGATTTTATTAAATTACTATAAAAATAATTTTGATGAAACAAATAAATAATTGGTAAGCCCTTTAAGATAAAATCCTCACAAAACCCTTTAAAAAGACTAAGACTAGTAGTTAATTTTGACAACTCGCTAATTAATAAATTTTAATGACTGACAATCAGTTGATAGCCAATTTAAGTTAAATCCCTTAAAAACAAAAGGTCCAATCATAAAAGTAGTGGCATCTAATTTTGATGAACAAAAAGCACCATTAACCTAGAAAAAATATCTATTTATCTATATATATATAATGACATAGATAGGTGTTGGGGCGATTTTATAAGGGAGATTTATTTACCAGTGCCTCCATCATCGACAATGACAAGCTTGAAGCTCGAACAATCTGCATATTGACCGAGAAGACCATGCAAATCAAAAACCGAAAAGATAAAAAAATAATTCAATTTCGTAAATGAGGCACATTAGATTTTTAAGTGTTTCAAAATTGTGGGAAAAAATAAAGCAAAGAAAGTTTGCAAAAAATAAATAATAAGACAAACACAGATTGCTATGGCAATCAATAAAGAATTTCTTTAATCTAATTTTTCTCCTTATTAAAAATTGTGATCATGGGTTACATAAATAGATTTTCAAATCAAATCAAACTGAAAGATAAACTAGTGTAGACTGAGCTAAGACTGAAGGATAAATAAATATTTAACTATTGTTATGCATGCAAGCGTAGAAGACTGAGACTGCGTGCATGATGTGCATGAGGGAGGCGGAGCAAGAAGTGGAAATTAACAACAGTTTCTAACACTCCCCCTTAATTTCTACCACTAACTACTTCAACATTTACAATGCCTAAATTTTGTCTTAGGTAATCAAAACTCTCTTTTGCTAATGCCTTTGTGAATATATCTACCAATTGGTCTTCAGATCTGCAGAACTAAAAATGGATTTCTCCATTGTTCACTAACTCTTTGATAAAATGGAATCTTGCATCAATGTGCTTGCTCTTCTTGTGAAAAACATGATTTTTTGACAGTGCAATTGTTGATTTGTTGTCATAAAAGATTGGTGTTGACTCCTTCTGTGCTTGGAATAAATCTGTCAATACTCTCCTCATCCAAGTTGTTTGACATGCTGCTGATGTGGCTGCTACATACTCTACTTCAGCTGAAGAAAGTGTCACTATAGGTTACTTTTTGGATGCCCATGTGACCACACCTATTCCAAAAAGAAAGGCATGTCCAAAAGTACTCTTCTTGTCATCAATGTTACCTACAAAATCACTATCAGTATAACCAATCAAACAAAAATCATTAGTTGTGGAATATAAAATTCCATATTTTGTTGTTCCTGCCACATATCTCAATATCCTCTTTCCAACTTGCCAATGTGAGTCTTTTGGTGACTTCATGAATTTAGAGATTAAACTGACCCCATACATGATATCTGGTCTTGTAGTTGTAAAATACATCAAACTACTAACTAGTCTTTTGAATGTTGTAGAATCAACATTAGACCCATTGTCTTCTTTGCTAATTTTGGTCCCTGTAGAAACTGGTGTAGGTGTTGATTTACAATTCAACATCTTAAACCTCCTTAACACATCCTTTGCATATTTAGTTTGACAAATAAATATTCCCTTCTCTAATTGTACAACTTCTATGCCCAAAAAGCAATTCATTAATTCCAAATATGTCATTTCAAATTCTTTCTTCATTGCTGATTTAAATGTGTCTATAAACAAATTTCCAATGAAAATCAAATCATCAACATACAAACACACAATCAAAATCTGACCTTCTTTGTTGATTTTTGTGTACAATGTAGACTCACTATTGCTTCTGTTGAATCCATTATTTGTCATGTATGAATCAATCCTACTATACCATGCTCTTGGTGCTTTCTTGAGACCATAAAGGGCCTTCTTCAATCTGTAGACTTTTTCTTCATGTCCATGCACTTAATAACCTGGTGGTTGTTTCACATACACTTGTTCATCTAGGAAACCATTCAAGAACGCTGATTTGACATCCATTTGACATACATTCCAATTATTTTATGCATATATTGCTAAAACCATTCTAATAGTATCAAGTCTAGCAACTGGAGCAAATGTTTCATTATAATCAATTCCATGTTCTTGTGCAAAACCTTTTGCTACTAACCTTGCCTTGTGTTTTTCAACCTTTCCTTTTGCATCAAATTTGGTCTTATAAACCCATTTGACTCCTATGCAATCCTTACCTTCAGGTAGATTAATTAGATCCCATGTTTGGTTTCTCTCAATGGCATTCATCTCTTCATCCATTGCTTTTATCCAATGTTCCTCATTAATTGCTTCTTCATAATACTTAGGATCATGAGAGAAAAGAGCAAAATTTGAACATAAATCTAACTTCTCTTCTTCTTGTTTATAAACCTCATTCAAGTTTCTCATTTTCTTACCTTTAAATCTTGATCTTAAAGTGGCAAGAGTTGGATCTGATTCATCACTTACTTGTGAATTTGGAGTAGGATGGCATGCATGACTAGATGATTCACCTTGTGCTAAGCTCCTAGGTGTTCTTATTGGAGTGCTTGTTCTTGCTTGTGGAGAGGATTGATCACCTTGCAAAAAAATTTCTTCAAATTCTTCTTCATTTTGGGGAATTGGTGCTCTAATTGTGAAGGTTTTATCAATGCTACCATCCCATGCTTCTTCTTCCTTAAATTCCAAATCTCTACTAATAATCACTTTCTTTGAAATGGGGTTATACAACTTATAAGCCTTTGATTCTTCACTATAGCCAATAAAAATGCATTTCTCACCTCTATCATCAAGTTTTATTCTCAATTTAGATGGTATAAGAGAATATGCAATACAACCAAAAAAATTGAAATGATGTACACTATGCTTCTTACCACTCCAAGCTTCTTGTGGAATTCGATCTCTGACACTCTTTGTTGGGCTTCTATTCAGAATATATACTACACATGCTATTGCTTCTACCCAATATTCATTTGACAAATGTTTGGCCTTCAACATGCTTCTATCCATCTCCATGATTATTCTATTCTTCCTTTCTGCTACACCATTCTATTGTGGTGTGTACCTTGTAGTCAGTTGCCTTTTAATGCCATGATATCTGCAAAAATCTTGAAATTTATTAGACATATATTCACCTCCTCTATCTGATCTAAGTACCTTGATGTAAAGGCCACTCTGCTTTTCAACCATCGCCTTGAATTTTTTAAATTTTCCAAAGGCTTCAAACTTATTTTTGAGAAAATATATCCAAGTCTTTCTGCTAAAATCATCAATGAAGGTTAGAAAATAAGAACTACCTCCAAATGATGAAATTTGCATTGGTCCACATAAATCACTATGAACTAGCTCCAATATTACCTTTGCTCTATATAAGGCTCCTACTGGAAAGCTCTCTTTATGTTGTTTTGCCAGAATGTAACTTTCGCATGAACTTCTTGGCTGTTCTATTGGTGGTAATCCCTTCACCATATTTTTCTTTTGTAACAAATTCAAACCTCCAAAATGTAAATGTCCATACCTTAAATGCCATAACCATGATTGGTCTAGATGCATGGTTTTGAAGTGGGCTTCATCTTCTCCTTGGATGCACTGAATTCGAAGAGGGAACATCCGATTCTTGGTCATCTCCACTTTTCCTATCAACCTGTCATTTGAAAATTTGTCTAGTATTGTGCAATCATTATCCATAAAAGATACTCTGTAACCTTTCTGTACTAACTATCCAACACTCATAAGATTATGCTTTAGTCCAAGTATAAAATAAACATCAGGAATAAACCTTCTTTCACCATTTTTTGCCAAAACATTTATTACTCCTTTACCCATTACATCCACTTTTGTTATCATTTCCTAATTTCACTTCAAATTTTATGGAATCATCAAGACTAGCAAATAATTCTATATTCCCTATCATATGGTTACTGCATCCACTATCTAATAACCAAATATTTATAGCATTTTCTTGAGCAACATGACAAGTGAGAAATAAGCTTCTAGAATTAGAATTAGATCAATTTGTGTAATTAACATTCTGCTTGTCCACATCTCCTTGTTTCTTTCTGCAATCACTTGCATAATGTCCATATTTTTTGCAGTAATAACATTGAATGTTAGATTTATCAAACCTCTATGAATTTTTTTGGAAGTGATTATTGTCACGTCCTCTATTGTTGTAGTTTTGATTATTCTTATCACCTTGATCTGGATTGTTCCTTCCATTTCTGCCTCTACCTCTTCCTCTGAAGTTTGACCTTCCTCTTCCTCTTCCTCTTCCTCTGCCAAATGATACCTAAGACTTGAAAGCATTCTCAAAAGAGGTATTGTTATTCCTATTCATTCTGGATTCATGTGTTAACAAAGATCCCATTAATTTATCTACTGATAACTGTTCCAAATCCTTGGTTTCCTCAATAGCTACAACTATTGCATCAAATTTGTTGGGTAAACTCCTAAGTATTTTTTCTATGATCTTTTGATCTGTTATTGTTTCTCCATTAGATCTAATTTGATTCACTATATTCAATACTTGACCCATAAATTGGTCTATAGACTCTGAATCTTTCATTTTCAAATTTTCAAAATTCCTCCTAAGAGATTGCAATTTAGCTATTTTCACCTTTGTATTACCTTTATAGGTAGTCTCCAAGATTTTCCATGCCGACTTGGATCTCGTTGCTACTTCAACTCTAGAGAAAATGGATTCATCCATTGTCTGTTGGATTAGGAATAGAGCTTTTGCATCCTTTTTCTTATTTTCTTTAAGCTCTTCCTTTTGTGCTCGAGTTAATGCTTGATGCGCAACCTCATCATGTGGTTCTACAAAACTATTTTCTACCAAATCCCAAACATCTTGTGAGTAAAACAATGTTCTCATTTTAATTGCCCAAAAATCACAATTCTTACCATTAAAAATGGGAATCTGTAGCTGAGAGATATTGTTGTTTGTTTCCATGTCTCAAGCTTGCACAATTGGAGATTCAAACTATGGAGGAGAGGCACACATATTCTTATTTTCTTTTCGATCTACTATTTCAAACCACTGTGACGCTCGCTGCAGACTTCTATCAGGCATCTTCATATGCTTCTAGGAATTCTGCTACTTCCCAAATTGCTGCCCTCCTTCACTTTCTTCTTCATTGTCCTTGGCAGTCTTCTTCCAGCTACTCAGCTCTTTTCAACAGCGGCTAGGGCTCCTCCTTTCCTATGGTAATATAGATGAATAACTTGGCCTTAAACATCAGGCCAATTACTATAAGACCCCTCTGAACATCGAACAACTTTAATTTTTGGTGAGGGCACAATGCAAGCAAACAAAAAAAATCATATCCCATTATAATTTAAATGTTGCCACATTCAAGGAATGGGACCCCAAAGGAAACATCAGACACTATCTTCAATCCCTTGAGTAAAAGAAGGGGGTGACCATTACATATGGTAACCAAAAGTATGAGCAGGATGATATCTTCATGAATGCATCAGATAACTCAAAAGTGTGGACACATATGAATAACAATCAAATGTTCATGATAATTGCACAAGCCATTCAATATGACCTAGACATTACTAAAGATCAGGCACAAAGATCTTGGATCCATTAATGGATTTCAACATAGCCACAATACCTAATGGGATAAGACCAACCTCCCTTTCCTATAGGAGAAAAACTAATCTACAAGAGGGAGAGTCTAGTAGTCAAAGGGATAAGAACCTCCAAATAAGAAAATAAATTCTCAAATATCTCCCTACTCCCCATCTGGCCTCCACACATCCAATTTTTACTAACATTTTGGGCATGACCATTACAATTGAAAGGATTGCACCTCATTAGGATAGGTAAAGGAGCACATTCTCTTGGCAGCTCTCCCTTCACTTACAACACCTACACATGTGAGTTTCTCAGAGTTTATGCAATCTTGCTTCTCATCTATACCATACACTCCTCCATCCCCTCAAGCACCTCAGCCAAGTCCTTCTCCATCCATTACCACTAGTGAGGGGACATCTCCTTAGACACACCCTACTTTATCAATCTTCTCTCTGTCCACTCCTCCTTCCACCATTGTTATTTCATTCTACATTCCTTCACCACCACTTATAGTAGTAGTCTATACTATTGTGGTTCCTTCATTTGTTTCATCATCCCTTTCACCTACCATTATCCCCATATTCACTCACCAAAGAAAGTCCAACGTTCTTCCAACCTTCTCCAAAATTCAACAACTAGATGAAAGACCATCATTAGGTATTGTTGCTTCAAAATAATTCCTTGATGAGGAAGCAAAGGAAGAGGAACATGGACATGGAATAAATTTGGTGGACTATGCTAAAGATAAGGAGGAAGGAAATGTAGAAATAATGATGGGATCAAAACAAAGGTCAAGAGAGGAGGCAACCCAAGAAGAATTAGATGAGAAAACATAATTAGAAAAGGCTAAAGCATTCAACCTAGGAAGTCTGTAAGAAGAAACTCTAGTTGGAGTATTAAGCCAATAGATGCTCAACGAGGAAAATAACAAAGCATCAATAAGGTAATATATTCTTTTACTTATTCTATTACTATTGTTGATACTCAAACTATAGATTTTACTCTAGCTATTCCAAGGCTTCCACTTTCTACTTCAACTGATTATTTTGTTCTTTCAACATCCACACCAATAACAACTCCATAAAAAAGTGTCTATTTTGAGAATTTAGTTTCAATTCCTATTTTTAATACTAAAGGGACACTACTCCCCCCTAAATCCTCAGTTCAATTAGATCTCCTATTACCACAATCAATGCCTACATAGTCATCAACCATGATAGTTATGAAAACTTCAGTCTTGACCAAATATCTAGCTGAAATCACCCCAAAGAGGGAAGACTCACCATGGCAGAGACTTGTTTATCCACCCATCCAATTCCCAATTCAAATAAGTGATTCATTATCACCTCTTGTAATAACTCCCCTTCTAATGATCACTCCACCCTCTACCTCTAAATACCCAAGTCCACCAGAAAAATAAGGGGAACTTATTGTTCCCCAAAGGTTAAAGAGATGTAAGGCCAAAGAGATGAGAGATATAATTTGGTCATCACAGAACTACTTATAATCTTCATTAATTTTAATAGGAAAAGTGGCACCATACAGACGGTGAAAAAGAGGAATGTGGTGAACGTAAATACAAGAGAGGAGATAGAGTTTGAACAAAGGGAAAACATGTTTCCCTTGACCAAAAAGGTTAAAAAGAATCTAACTAACCCAATACAACACATAGAGGATTTTTCTACTTTTGTGGATTCAATTGGAGAAGTAATGAAATAAATATACAAGAGCAAGGAGGAGGCATAATAGAAATTACTTCAAAGACAAATTATTCATGCCTCTTAGGAAATTGTAGACAATTTACAAAGTGCAGCCATTAGGCTATACAATATAATAAATAGCATTCGAGTTTCTAGAGGAGAAAGCCAAACTGATAGAACAAATGTGATTAAACCTTTACACTAATTAAAAGAGTGTGAGAAAAGGCTTACATTTTTTGTTTAGTGTTCAATAATTAGTGTATTCAATCATCTAAACCTGTGTCTAGCCAAGATGCTACATGGGCCCTTAGTTATGTAATTGTTAAAAGAGATGGTGCCCTTAACTGGCCTACGTAGACGAAGTCTTCGATGAGACATTTTGGAAGCCATGAAAATGAGACCTTATAAATTTTGAAATACACGAGGGTCACTGATGTGATTACCTCTATTGGAGAGTTAGTCAATAGGTCCAATTTTGAAACACTCATTAAAGCTATTACAAATAAATTTGAGGAAGCTAAGGCAACTATATATAAAACTAATTATGAGATTCTATAGTTGATAAATTCTGCTAAGGATAGTGACAAAAACTAAAGCCCTTGAGACTAAATTCAAGATCTTGGAGACAAAGTATGCAAGGTTGATGGCTAAAGCCATCAAAATATCAAGCTAGCCCTATTCAATTTTGATATTAATAATAAAAAGTTTGATATAACACCCACATTATTTGAAAAACTCAGAACTATAGAGAGAGCGTCAGGGTCAACACTCAACACACAAACAACTATATGTATTTCTATGTTATCATAGTGTCCCTAATTTTTTGGATATACAACCATGCACACTCCAATAATGCTAGTTTTGATTCCCTAAGTGCCAATAACGTCTATTTCTATTTCTACAATTGTCACTTTGTCATTTTCCTATACTAGCTATGCCACATCAACACTAATCTAAATATAAATATGTATTTACATGTTTCAGTTAAGTTAGAACCAATGGTTCCTAATTTATTTCACTTGCACACACACACACACACACACACACATATTATATTTTAGTCGAGGAATTTTATTCTAGGTAAATGCTTTTGTACATGCATGCTCTACATGAAATTGACACACAATATTATTTTTAGAGATGTGAATTTAGACTTCACTTGGAGGATGAGGCCTTCCCTTCATTAAACCTGTATATATTTATATCCTCCCTATCCCAAAGGGAGAAGAATTTTGGCTATTAAGATTAATATGAAATTTTATAGATTGTTCTAAAATTGGTCTTGACGTGTAAATATGAGTTTTATCCAAACATGTGAATCTTGTAATAAATTTTATTATCATGGTATCTTAGTCTCTTGGTTGTGCATGACAATTCTCTTAAATATAATTATTCATATTATGTCATTGATAATTTAAATGAATTTTTTGTATTAATCATAATTTCCTTTTGTAAATGTGTAATTACAATCTTACATTGACAACAAGCTTTGATTATATATGTTAAATTGTATTGTGTTCTTGTTTCCTTTGACTCTTAACTATGTTTGATTTTGGTTTGCTTGTAGTAGCTTGTAGAAAACATTGATTCTTGATTGCTTGTCCAACCCTTGGTTAAGGAATTGACTTTAAAAAGGTTTCATCTTGTTTAGTCTATGGGCCTTCTTTTCTTCCCTACCTTTCCCTTTTTTTGAATTTCTTTTGTTCAAACTCACCTCAGGTTAGATCCATCATTTATCCACCCAAATCAAGTAGATCTATATTCACATCCATAACCAAACCATACATGGAAAAAAACTACTATGCTCACCACTATTCCACCAATACGTTGTTTACAAAACTCAAAACCCCACAACTTGTGCCTTGGAGTGGATTTCTTTCATTGATTCTAAAATTTTAGAGGTTAACTCATAAGGTTACCTAGTGTGCCTAAAACCCACATCAACAAATCTATTGCTAATCTCATATGTCCTACTTAATTTAGTGCACATGAAGGAAATTTTTATTGAATAATATCTTCATTATATCTTTGGATGTATGTAAGTGATGTACTGTTAATTGAATATGTAATCGTAAGGGCCCTGAAAAATTGAACCAAGTCATAATCACTACTTGTATAATTTGAAGTAAGATCATATTCTTTTGCTTTATATTTCATGTTACTTGATGTATTATCATAAGCAGTGATATTGTAAATGACAGAATTTATAACTTTTCAGAGTGGGACACAATCAAGGATTGGGATTGGATAGACACGAAGGCAAAAATTGTTGTAAAATAAAAAATAAATATGCATAAGAGATAGCCTATTGTATAAGCAAAAGATAACTCAAAATTAGAAAATAGGTTAAGCCATGTTTTCCTAAATGACCTAACGATACACCTAAGCAAGTTAAACATGTGTAGAAAAAACCATATAATGGTATAAAAACCTACACTGATACCCCCTTTAAACATAGTTTAGGTGTGTAGAAGAATTAGATATTGGCAACAAGTCCTAATGAGGTACCCAAGTACATAGAAAAGCTCCCCAAAAGAATAGAGAGAAGCTTTCTCTCAGAGGTAGAGAGAGAGAAGGAAGGAACTAAAAATCCCCCCAAAATATGATGTTGGATTTTCTTGAACCTCAAGTAGAGCCCACAAATGAAAATATTTGCTCTCAATGAAAGGTTTGGTGAATATATCAATAATTTGATGCATAGTCTAACAGTAATAAAGATCAATGACTTGTTCATGAATAAGCTTCTAAATTAAATGAATTTCAATCTTGAAATACTTGATCTATTAATGGAGGATTGGATTATGAATGGTGTTTTGATTGTCATAAGAGATGATTATTGGTCATCGATATTGGATACCAAACTTAGTAAAAATTCCCTAAAGCCAAATAGCCTTAGTGGTAGCATTAATAACTCTTTTATATTTTGCCTTTGTAGAAGATAAAGTAATAACATTATGCTTTTTCCTTGACCAACTAATTGGTCCTGAACCAAGTGAAAAATTATAGCCCGAAATAGACATGAGATTTTGAATATCACCAACACAATCTAAATTTTTATACTCAATTAAGTCAATGTTAATGCATGTTCTATAGTGAATCCCAAAACTATGAGTACCCTGAATGTAGAGGAGAATCTACTTAGCTTCTTTCCAATACAAATTGTGTGGTTCTTGCATAAATCTAGAGACCAAGCCCACTACATGTAAAGTATCAGGTATATGTGTGTAATATATATGAAACTGTGAGCAAGTTATTGATACAAGGTAGCATCAACCAAAGGAGAAGTGCAATCAGCCTCAAGCTTCACACCAGATAGAAAAGGAGTTAGAGTTGGCTTACAATCAATTATGTTAAATTGTGAAAGCAAATCAAGATCATACATGAATTATGCAATAGTGATACCAGAGTCAGATTGAGAAATTTCAATCTCAAGGAGGTAATACAACAAGTCCAAGTCAATCATTGAGAACTTGTCAGACAAAGCATTTTTCACTGTTGTAATGGATGAAAAACTCCATGTGATTAAACAGTCATCCACATAGAGAAACATAATCAAAATTAATTCATCCTACCATAAATTATAGACATTAGGTTCATAATGGCATCTAGTGAATGCAACCAAAAAAATAAAGGAGTTCATCTTGGCATACCAACTGTGGGGAGCTTGTTTATGGCCATAGATACATTTCTAAAGTCTATAAACCAAGGAAGAATCTTCCAAAAAACCTCATGGTTGTTCCATGTATATCTCTTCTTTGAGGTCATTGTGAAGAAAATGACTATTCACATCCATCTGATAAACATCCCAACGATGTGTTATGGCAATGGTAAGAGTGAGTTATATTAAGTTCATTTTTGAAATTAGGGCAAAAGTCTCTATATATTCAATGCTAGGTACCTAATAGAAGCCTTTTGCAACCAAATGCAAATTAAAATTATCTACAAAACCATCTGTTACAAATTTTGTTTAATATATCTATCTACTTTGAATAATTTGTATTCCCCTAGGAAGAGGGACTAAATCCCAAGTATTGTACATAAGAAAGGAACCATACTCCTCTTCCATAGTATTATCCCACTCAGGAGTGTTAGATGCCTCATGAAATTATTTTATATTGGAAGCAGATGCAATGAATGCATACAGGACATTTTAGAATTGTGAAATGTTTGCCTAGTGTCTAATGGATCTCCAACCCAATGGAAAGCACTTTATAGTGTCTATCTAGTCCAAATAAGACTATAAGTTGGAGAGTTAGGAGGAGATTTCTTATCCTATAAAAGGTGACTAGAAGAGAGAGGGTGTAAGTCTCCATCATTACTCTTGCCATCAAAATTATAAGAAGAATTTAGATCATTAGGAAACTGTTCAGGTATATATGAATCATCATAACTATCATCAAATCCTATTGAGTCCAAAGAAAAGGAAGAAGTGTCAAATATAGACTCTAAAAGACCCTCCTAAAAATGAACAGTCCTCTTAATGAACAAATCATGAGTGGTGGGATAGAGAAGCCTATATCCCTTAACACTCTCAGGGTATCCAACAAATATATAAGGTTGAATATAAGGTTCAACTCCCTTATGTTTCTTCTTAGGAATGTGGGTCATAGTAGGAGATCCAAACACTCAAAAATGCTTAAGTGTGGGTTTCTTACTACTCCATGCTTTAGAATAAGTGACCCTTGTATGCAAGCGAAACAAAATAGATCTACAAATTATCCTACTCAGTAATATCTATGCTTGGAGAAGGTAATCAACTGATAATCCACTTAGCAATACTTTTTTATATCAAGGTCATGACCAATGATGGATTTGTTAAACCTAAATAAGGGATATTTTATTACATAATGGAAAATGAGAGGTTTCCAAGGCCTCTAGTCAAATTCCATCTTATAATAACCCTAGTTAGGTCTTATGATTGTAATAAAAGAGAACAAGTTAATCTACTAAATAAACATGCAAGCCAATCTAGTAAATGAATATGCAAGCTAATATAGTGATCACCAAAGCTTATGGCATGAATGGGGATGACAATAAACAAGCAAAGATAGAAGTAATCTAAGCAAGGAAAGATACAATTCAATCTATTAGTTTCTACAACACTTACTTATCAAAATATGAAGAGATGGGAGTATACTTACCTTGTTGAAGTGAACACCTCATGCCTCAATCTCTCCCTTGGTTAATAGTGTTTTTCAAGATGATATTGTGGCTTGTAAGGATCACAAAGATATATCGTCTTGAGGCTACAAAACATCTCATGTGTATCCAAAACCTCCATAATACAAGTGCTACTACTTCAAGGCAAAAACCTAAGCAATGAAACCTTGAATTGATAATATAAACATATTTGTGAACTTTAATTATGCACAAATGAAGGATCCTCTTTTTATAAGTGAAGCTGAGGGGGTATTGACCCTAAACCTTCCAGAGAATTTAGCTGACAAGGTCGATCGAGTCGACCTTGTTTGGCAGGAATAGAGTCGTTAGGCTTTGAACTATGTCGACATGGGTTGACAGAGTTTTTTAACATGTGTTGAATTCCCAACAAGGTCAACTGGGTCAACATAGTAGAAAAAGTGGATAAAAGTGGTGTTTGATTAGGTAGGGGGTATTTTGGATGGTGAATTACTTAGGGAGTGTATAAGAGGGTTTATATTACTTGGAGAGTTACATAAGATTATATTGTAGTGGGTTTAGGTAATTATAAGAGGGCCAATAATCAAACAAAGCACCAAAGGTCTGCCAACCCCTTTTTCGGTGCACCCTTTAAGGCATGCACTCAAAGAGATTGAGATTTCATGGGTTCGTGCAAGAAAGAAAGCATCAGTAACTATTAAAGTTCCAAAATATTATGTATATACATATGCCCCACTTGAAACTTATTACATGTCACACAATTGTAACATGGGATGGCGCTTCAAGAAAGAACACAATAACACACAACATTGAGCTAATAAATTATAGTAAAAAAAATAATTGAAATAACAGAAAGTATCATATACATATCTTGAATTACATTTATTGTTGAATGATTTCCTAATGTATTTTTAGTCTTGATCATGTAGGGTGTATTGGTTACTTTGGACAAACCCTATAGATACAAAACTAAAGAGCAAAAGCAAACAATCACAAGGAAATCAAAGTAAATGAACTTTGAATAATTGAATAAATCACTTGGACAATTGGTAAGCTAGGGTGATAAATGCTAAGTTAGAATCAGAAGACCAAGGAAATATGGATAAAATGAGAGTAAATTAGGTAACTGAAAAGCCAAGGATACTAAATGACTGAAAAACTCAAACAAATGCACCTTAAGGAAGATAAGTAACAAACCAGATCAAACCAAGCACACATAAAACTAAAATAATAGATCAAATATTAATGTAAAATAAGTAACAAACCATACTTAAACAAGGATGGAAAAATATCATAAAGTAAAACAATATTGATGAGCGAGAAGTAACAATCTAAACTCACTCGACAATGGAAAAAATGAAATAGATAAACAAAAGAAGATTATTTGTAAAAAGAGTGACAAACAAGTTTATATTTTTTTTTAAATAAAAATAAAAATGAAACCAAAGAAATTCAAGAAGGGTAAAGCAATGGTGCAAAGAATTAATTCATGGTCACTCAAAAATACAACTTTTTTTCTTTAATATAAATTAAACCAAAACAAAACTATTAGTATCATGTTTTTAAGAAGAGATGAAGAATAGGGAATATAGAAGTTAGGAAACAAATTTAGAAATAAACTTGCCTATCAAGTGGGGGAATGAAATGTGTGGTGGGAGAAATGTAGGCGATACCAAGGTCAAAGATCTTTATTGGAATCAAGACACTCAAATCAAGTTGGCAAGACAAGAAGACTTTTGACATTAAGGACTCTAGAGACCTTATTTTGACTAAACAAATTTGGGTTATCTAGCAAAGTATAAATATCATCTGATGAAATTTATGTGCATGAAAATTACAATAGACCTACCTTCCCACAATGTGTTCCTTGTTCCTCGAGCCCCCTTACAGAGTCATCATTCTACTATGAAGATTGGGTACTTGCATGAGAAATTAGGTAGCACTATAGAAATTTTTGAAATCTCATATCTTAGTCTACTAGCCTATTGCACCCTAATGGACCCTGGATCTATCATGCGACCAACTGTGGGGTTTGAGTTTTGACGAGAATAGAAGATGTGTTTGATAATCACATCTTTTGGTGTGATTTTGACTTTTGAATATTTATTTTTCCCTTTTATCATTGTCTTTTGTTTGTAAATGCTTTGGATTTCAAATTTTTGATGGGTTTTTCTATTCCTCCACCATACAAATTTAGAAAACCAACATGGGTGTTAAAAATGACTATCACTAGAAAATTTAGGCTTGATACCTAAGGAAATTAACTTAGAGAGCATGGTGTCTAGGACTATTGTGTTTATATGTTAAATAAGAATGTTATCTTGAAACTGACCTTGGTGTACCCAGAGTGGAATGGTGGTAGGAAAGGAGAATGAACATGGAACGATTGAGTTACCTCAGTTCACAAAAAATGTGACAATGTGCAAAGTATATAATGACATGTAAGCATGATTCTATATCATAAGAAAAAATGTAAGTGTAGGGTAACATTCAAAACTAGTTTGTTTAAAGTTGTTACCATAAAAGAAACATAGCTAATTTTGAGAGTATGAAATCATAATCTTTAACCATTGTCTTAATTTCTTAGAAAAATGCTTAGTTTAAAGATGATTTAAGAAATTTTAAAAGTGTATGAGGAAAATCTGGTCATATCTAAGGTCTTACACTACCACTCATAAAAGATAAACCAAGGTAGGTGAAAATATGAAAATGTTTTTGTGAGGAAGGACTAGTCCTATCCAAGGTCTTGTATTACAACTCACAAAAGAAAAAGCAGGTGAAAATAAGATTAAGTAATAAAATATTTTCATGAGGATGGTTGGGTCCTATCCGTAGTCTTATGATGTAACTCAGGAACTAAATTAAAGTAATAAATATAGACTGAAGGACCCATGGTAAGAACTAAGGCTACTAAGAGTAATATAAAGTTTCATATTGGATATCTTTGTATGAAACTTGCAAGAAGTGTTAGTATCTATAGGATATGGAAGTATGTGAGATAGTAAATATCTTAAGCAAAATATTTCTTTAAAATTTGAGTAATAGTGGATTCTTTCAAAATATGTCTTTCATTAATTCATAATCTATAATTACTAGGACCAAGGATTTCTTTTACAAGGTAAGGACCCCACCATTTTTGCACATACTTACTTTATTTTTCATGTGTATAATCTAATTTGAGGACTAGGTCACCAATATTTAAAATTTTAGACTTTGACATTTTTATTATGTTATTTAACAATGTAAACTTTGTAATAGTAGTTATGTTGAAAAGCAACCATATGTTGCCCATCAAGGCAATCTAAATCATGGAGATGGGCCTCACGTAATTCCTCATTAGAAATAATACCATGAAGATAAAATGCATAGCGATGGTAGCTCAACTTCTAGAGGTAAAACTGATTTAGACCCATATACTAATGAAAATGGTATTGCCCTAGTAGTAGTATGTATGTTAGTGTGATAAGACTAAAGTGCGGGATAAAATTGGAGATGCCAATCAATACGAAATTATCTAATAGTTTTTGTAATATTTTATTCATGATTTTATTAGTGGCTTCTGCTTGGCCATTGCATTGAGGATGATAAGTTGTTGATAAGTTATATGTAATTTTGAATTTTGCACATAGTTGTTTCATATCTTTATTTTTGAAGTTGCTACCATTATCAAAAATGATGGTATGAGGAACTCAAAAATGACAGATGATTTGATTGAGAATGAATTTTTAAATGGTAATACCATTATTCAGTGGCAGTGATAATAAATGCATGGCCATCTTGTGATCTAGGTATCTTTCTAATGAGATTTAATCCCCACATAGAGAATGGCCAAGGAGACTCTAAGGATTGGAGTTTAGCCGAAGAGGAGTGGATGAGATCATCATGAAGTTGACAAGGATTACACCTTTTTATAAAAATTAATGTCATATTTTTCAAGAGTAGGCCAAAAGTAACCCATATGCAGGTATTTACAGGATGTTGCGTGACCACGATAGTGACTGCCATAGATGCCCCCATGTGTTTAAGGAGAGCATGAAATTCTTATAGCATTACACAACATAGTAAATTTCCTTCTACATTATAATAATAGAGGGTGTTGTATCAAAGTACATATTTGAATGTTTGTTTGTGAATTCGAGTATTTTCACAAGAATTTGCTTTTAGAAGGCAAGTATGATGCTCAATAAATTAAATTATGTTTTTAAACCATGGGCTATATCAAATAGTAACAACCTCTATGTGACAAATTAGAGAATTGTTTTTATTTTATAAAGAAGAAGGTGATTTCCTTGTTTGAATAAGGAATTTAGAATCGTGAAGTACTTGATGAGGGTGAAATAGAGATGTTGATGAAGCAAGAGAGTCATTTATAACATTTGTTCCCATGTGATAAGTTCAATGGTAAGAGAAGTAAATTATTTGGCAAGTATAATGGCAATTTAATGATATGTGATAAGATTTTCACTTTTACTTTGATAATCTCCACTAACTTGATGACATATGAATTATGAGTCACCTAAAGTGTGTATATATGGGATATCTAAATTGATTGTGGATTGCATGCTTTGTATTAGAGCTTCATATTTAGCCATATTATTAGCGACATTAAAAGTTAGTTGAAATGAGGGAGGTTAATAGTTTGCGATGCATTGGTAGTGTGAGATGCATTAGTAGCATGAGATGCGTTGGGAATTAATGTGGTAATTTTGAGTAGACTTAAAAAAATTCACACCTATAATATTTGTAGAAATGCTTGTCATGGAGGTGGAAGAAGGCATGGAAGACAATCTCATACTATTAGATGGAGGCATGAGAGAAGGGAAGGAAGTGGTATAATTCATAAAATGACTTTCCCCAAATTCTGTAGAAAATGTAGGTGAAGGTGAATGGGGTTCTCTAATATGAGGTCCCATCATGAGGTTATAAATGACTATGGGATCCTTACTTTGATGTCAAGGGTTTTCATTGATGAAAAAGATCATTTCAATGTATGCTCAAGGTCACTTTTATCCTCAACTATTTGTAGGAATAAAGGATTAAGTGTAGTGGAATAGGGAAGAGTCTCATAGTTGGTAGTTCTAGTAGTAACATGGATATTGATAATTCATGGATTAATTACCATAACTGTTACGAACCCACGGAAGCACCATTGATTACCATGTACAAGCAACTTAATATGCGGAATTAAACCAGAATGCACAAGTAACTAGAATTCAGAAACAACACAGAATATGAGAGACAATACCCAATTGTATTAATACTCATCCAAAAAAGAATACAACAACGAAGATGCCACTTCTTCTTCACACCTCTCAAAGGCTTCCCACACCTCAAGTGTACAGTAATTCTTTCCTCAAATCTCTCTCTCTTACGGTCCCAACACACAACTCAAGCACAGAGTTGGTTTTCACCTCCAACCAGTCAGTATCTCTACTGCCAGTACACAAGTGCTCCACGCACTCCACAAGTGCTCCACGCACTACAAATCTGAGTATACATACATACTCCAAGTAGATCTCCCATAGACTTACAACAACATGCAACTCAAATGATCTTACTTTGGAAGGAACTACCTTGCCTTCCTCTTTGCTCTCCAACCGAGTACACACCATACTCCAAGTAGATCCTGCCTGACCCTGCTCCCTGTTGTGTTGTTGTCACCTTGAACCTGCTAGCACCTGTAGATCAACCTGGTTATGCACACCTGCAAACCTAGACCTCGCACACACATACACCTGCAGATTAATGATCTTACTTACCATGTAGATCTCTAAACGTGGCCTTGCACACCTGCTGACCAAGATCCTACATACATGAAGAATCCTTCTGATTCTCCAAACCAGCACCCACACTTGGCACTGTGGCACTAGGAGGAACACACCATGCTCTCTTCACACACAGAAGGAGCTAATATTTGCTCTCTTACTCTCTAGCACAAATTACAATACATCCCATGAGTCTATTATATAGATCTCATACAAACAATAATTAGATCTGTAGCTTCAAGTCTAAAATTGGCTCTTAACATGCAAACACTCAGTTCGTTAACTAACTGTCTGTGCAACGAGCAGTTCCAAAATTACACAGGCAACTAATGTTGGTCCCTGTCTGCCTGGAGGTGACCGACACTGGCCGATCCATGACCGACATCGATTTCTCTTCCTGTCTAATACTGACCGGCATCGGTTGGCCTAACCGACGGCGGTGTTTGTGACACTTTAGCAACCTCCTCTAATGTCTGCATCAGTGAAGCTTTTAGCTCCATAACCTAACAATCTCCCACTTGAAGATAAACAGTTGCACTGTACCTGTACTTGTACCTCATCTAATTTGTTTCCTGGCTTGTATCCCTCTTCAAG
This sequence comes from Torreya grandis, assembly GCA_037957365.1. Classification (NCBI taxonomy): domain Eukaryota; kingdom Viridiplantae; phylum Streptophyta; class Pinopsida; order Cupressales; family Taxaceae; genus Torreya; species Torreya grandis. The sequence continues at coordinate 1,332,481 of JARHVA010000153.1, forward strand.
CTCAACCTTGAAGACCAACCACCACACAACCTGTGGTGCACCTCCTGTCATCCAAGTAACCTGCCACATCTGTATCTACAAACACATGTAGAAAAGAACTTGACCCTGCATAGCATGTTGACCTACTGCTGGTCCCTCTCAAATACCTGAGAATCCACTGAACTGCCCTCCAGTGTTTCTTTCCCGGATTAGCTCCAAACTTTCTGACAGCACCCACTGCTTGGGCAAACTCAGGGAGTAAACATGTACTCAACCTCATCATGTGATTGGGGACCCTATTCTGTGAACTGTCCATCCATAGGTGTGCTGCCTTGTTTTACATCCTGCACTACCTTCACACAATCATCATGTGACAACATCAACATGTGATCTCCCTGTCTCTAGGATTACTCATGCCAAAGAATTTTGCTACTCCAAATCCTTCATGGCAAACCACTAAACTAATCTTACCCTTAGCTCAGTAAAACCCTGTATGTACAAACCTGCTAGCAAACCATCCACATATATTAACAAGATAATGTTACGACCATCATCCACCTGGTAAGACAAACACAATAGTTACACTGACATTGACTAAAGCCCTGCTTTGTCATCCACCTGTCAAAACTTGTACCACTGTCCTGCAGCTTCCTCATGACCATATGACCTGGCCTTCTGTCTCACGTGTCTATTATCTCTATTCTTTAACCAAGGTATCCATTCATCTCAGTGCTTTCATACCGGCTGGCAACCCTACTAAATCTCCCATTTGGTCCTGCATCTTGTTCATGCCATGCTCCCACTGTTTCCTGGATCCTTCCTACTCTGTAGTCAGCAACTAATATAAAGAAGAGGAGCAACGAATTTGAGGCTTACTTGCACTTTCAATCCTCCCCATGGGCGTTTGAGACTCCTTGACAGCGTGTTGTCCGCCCAAAATCCGTCTCAGTGACCGACCTCAGTCACCACACAGTCTGCATCTGATCGACGTCAGTTCCATGCGACTGTCTAAGTTACTGACACCGATTATCCTATCGACATCGGTCTCCACCTGCCTGACACCATTGACTCCTCTGGTCTACACATGACTGACGTCGGTGCCTGTCTGTTTGACGTCGATTACCTTTGATTGATGCCGCTACCTGTGTTTGCCTGTGAGTGATGACTTTTACCCGTGAGCTCCTTTAAATCAATCCCATGTCCAAACTGCCCTGCTCAGAAGTATCCAGCCCTATCCACTGAACTCTATCCGTCATCTCCTCCAAGAACACCAAGGCTTTCTAGTTCTTAAGTTTGTCAAACACATCTATCTTTCGCTTAATAACATGCATCTCCTTCTTGCTCATGTGACCAAGCCTACAAAGTCATGTCTTCACAACAAAAGAAGAATCAGTAATACAAGCAAGTAGATAAAGAGTACCTACTTTCTTACCACATGCTAATTCAAGTGCATCCTTGGTAACATTCCAAGAATCTGCTATGAGAGTTACTGTGCATCTCTCATCACCCAAATTTTCTGAAAAAATTGGCCACATCTCCAAGACTAGGACCTGCATGACCTCCTTCAACACCCATGTGTTGGCCGCCTGCAATTTCAGCCACACTTCCCCTTTGCCAACAATCTGACAAGGCTCACCAACCCCTTCACTTGGGGCTACATGGAAAGAGGCAATAGAATCTATTAACCAAGATTCAACTTTATCCAAAGCACCTGTGCAACAACACCTGCAACATCTGCTTCTTCATGCTGATCTGCTACCAACCAACAATCTTTATTTACCTGCTCTTTCTTTCCATGACACCATAATTGACCATTCATGCTATTCATTTTCTCCATTCATAGCTTACTTTCTTCTGTCATTGCTATACTCCCACTCAATCAGAAACTCCTGAGAGTGACCTGTAATCAAACACAAAACCTGCTCCCTACAACCTTAGCTCTGATACCAACTGTTAGTGGTATCAAGCTATGAGCCAACAACCTTGCTCTGATACCAACTGTTAGGAACCCACAGAAGCACCATTGATTACCATGTACAAGCAACTTAATATGCGAAATTAAACCAGAATGCACAAGTAACTAGAATTCAGAAACAACACAGAATATGAGAGACAATACCCAATTGTATTAATACCCATCTAGAAAAGAATACAATAAAGAAGATGCCACTTCTTCTTCACACCTCTCAGAGGCTTCCCACACCTCAAGTGTACTGTAATTCTTTCCTCAAAGCTCTCTCTCTCTTATAGTCCCAACTCACAACTTAAGCACATAGTTGGTGTTCACCTCCAACCAGTCAGTATCTCTACTGCCAGTACACAAGTGCTTCACCAACTCCACAAGTGCTCCACGCACTCCAAATCTAAGTATACATACATACTCCAAGTAGATCTCCCAAGAACTTGCAACAACCTGCAACTCAAATGATCTTACTTTGGAAGGAACTACCTTGCCTTCCTCTTTGCTCTCCAATCGAGTACACACCGTACTCTAAGTAGATCCTGCCTGACCCTACTCCCTATTGTGTTGCTGTCACCTTGATCCTATTGCCACCTGCAGATCAACCTGGTTTTGCACACCTGCAAACCTAGACCTCGCACACACATACACTTGTAGATCAATGATCTTACTTACCATGTAGATCTCCAAACGTGGCCTTGCACACTTGCTGACCAAGATCTTACTTACATGAAGAATCCTTTTGATTCTCCAAACCAGCACCCACATTTGGCACTGTGGCACTAGGAGGAACACACCATGCTCTCTTCACACACAAAAGGAGCTAATATTTGCTCTCTTACTCTCTAGCACAAATTACAATACAGCCCATGAGTCTATTATATAGATCTCATGCAAATAATAATTAGACACCTAATTACAATAATTAGATCCGCAACTTCAAGTCTAGAATTGGCTCTTAACATGCAAACACTCGGTTTGTTAACTAAATGTTCGTGCAACGAGTAGTTCCAGAACCGCACAGGCGATCGACGTCGATCCCTGTCTGCCTGGAGGTGGCCGACGTCAGTTCCTCTTCATGTCTAATACTGATCGACGTCGGTTGGCCTAACCGATGCCGGTGTCTGTGACACTTCAGCAACCTCCTCCAATGTCTGCATCAGTGAAGCTTTTAGCTCCACAACCTAACATTAAGTGTAGTGGAATAGGGAAGAGTCTCATAGTTGGTAGTTCTAGTAGTAACATGGATATTGATAATTCATGGATTAATTACCATAGAATGTGTTTTAAGTAATTTATTAGGATTAGTAAAGCTCATCATGTTAGTTTGATTTTAATTTTTATGTTCACCAAATAGATGTTGCATGATGAAAAATCTGATTTAAACATTTATTAGGGAAATGATAATTTAAAAGTTGAAAATGAACATGATCAAGTTGATCGATCTAGTTAGACAGATAGGATGACAAAAAAATCTAAAATCAGACTAGATCGAGTTGGTTAAAAAAGTAGTAAAAATTATAAAAATAAAACCATCTTTAATTGGACTAGGTCAAGCGGGTTGAATTAGTTGGAAAATCAAGCAAATAAAATAGTATGTGCCTAGACTAGTCAAACTAGTCGATAAAGTTCTAAAAAATAGCAAAATGAAACCATCTATAATTAGACTAGGTCAAGCTTATTGAACTAATTGGAAAATCAAGCAAATGAAATAATTTGTGCCTAGAGGAAGTTAATTTGGTCGACTAGGTAGGAGAAAAATATATGTAATAGACTAGGTCGACAAAGATCTATAATCTAGAAAAAATTAAATGGTCTGATTTTGGACTATTTAAATCTAAATACATAAAAGAAAGCTAAGCACACATGTAACTAGGTTGAGTTGGTTGATCTATCTGCAGAACATAACACAAAACTTGTATCAATGTTGGCCAATACAAGTCTATAATTCAACATAGAATAGAAAAATAACAAGCAACAAGAATGTAATTTAGAAGTTAATTAATTGTTCAAATTTTAAAAATTTGGAAGTCGTACTAAAGGTTTTGATGGAAAGTGTAGGCTTCTAAAGATACTTGCTTGTTTATTGGATAGTGTTGACCCAATGTTTCAGAGTACTGACTATGAGGAAGTATTTTTGGCACTCCAAACTACACCCTTTGAAGGAGATAGTTCAACTCTCTTTAAGCTTGGACTAACATGAGATTGGCCTAAAGGTTGTGTGTGATCTATAGTAAGACCAAACCTCTAGCTTATGGGGATAACTCCCTTGATATATCAATTTAAGCTCTCCTTCTAAGACAAATTAATATTTGGGTGAAAAGAGATGGAATGAAAACATGAAAAGAAAACCTACTTTAAGGATGGTGATGTACCAATATTCACTTATCCTCTCTTGATTGATATTCAAACACACTTTATGAATTAAATGGAAGGCTAATGACTAAACAGGATTCTTTACACATTCCTAACCATAAGTATTTCATGTGGAGGTTATGTGTAAGGTCTACAACTTGAAGGTAATGTAAGGAAGGCCTACTTATGAAATTATCAACTAGCACACTCTTCAATATAACTACCACACTCTTAACACTTGACATGACCTACATAGGATGACAATGTAACACTAGGTGAAAGAGAGGACCTGTAAAAGAAGATGAACATTATACTTTTTGCAAGTCAATAAATCATAACACACAATACTACTATAAAGAAGTCTACAATAGTCCTTTTCTTTATTGATTCTCAAGGTTCAAAAAACAATTTGGCAAAGTTTTGATACAACCAACTGAGGGATGAGAAGAAAAGCATCAAGGCATAAATATATATAAATATGAGCAAGATAGAAGAGGGAATCTTGGCATATAAGTGGCATGATGAGGCCATAATGGTCATAATCCACTCACTCAATAGTTATAATAGCCCTTCACACTCCACCATGCATTGTGTGGGTTGACTAGTGCCTTGAATGAGCACCTTGGAGCGTTGAGGTTTATTTTTAGCAATGTTTTATTCATGAAGAGTCTATGCACAACATCCTTAGTCAAATACATTTCCTTTCATCAATTAATAAGCATTGAAAGAGGTCCAATTAGGCCTTCTCCATGAGACATTAAGTAGTTGTCCTTACCTACACATTGACCATGCTCAAGAAACTACCAAAATCTTTCATAATGGACATGGAAATGGAAATTTCTCACTTCAAGGAGTAGTTACATATGTTTTATGATGTCACATTAACTTCATGATGGCCTTCTACGCCCATGAGATTCTCCATTTTATTGGCCAAGTAGGCCTTATGGACTAGTTACCTAGTCTCTTATTCATTCACTATTTAGAGAGTCATGAGAATTGAACCACACCTTCAAGTTGTCTAATTAGGACTGATTTGAACCTAAACCAATTTGCTACATCAAGACATGGGCCCCCCAAGTAGGCCACACTTGTAATTTTACCCTTCTTGTATGACTAGACCATCTTCACTGGCTTTTGTAGACTCACTAATTAATGGAGGTTTTCAAAAGCAATTCCAAGCATATATGTCAATATTTCATTATTTAAGGAGGTGAAACAATCCTCAAACCATCCCCTCCAATCATTGGTAACCTGTTACCAAGTCTTGTACCTCATCTCTTACTCAAAACCTTGAAAGTTTAATTTTCTAGAGGTATCCATACACCATCTGTATAGAACAATGCCTTAGTAGAAGCCTCTTCTAAATGGGTAATATGACCCACGTGTTCATTATGTGATTTTAATGTATATGTATGAAATTTATCTTATATCTTTCCAATCGAGTCCTTATTAGGGTTTTAGGGAGGTTTAAGAGGGTCTAGGACTCTTAACAATGGTTCATAGAGGTTAGGGACTTATCCTCTAAACCAATTCTACTAATCTCTTTTAAATAAATCCCCCCACCTCTCCTAAAGTTATCAGCTCCCCATGCAACTATTCCATACAGTTGTGAGCTTGTCAACTTGCCTCTCGGGTGAGGAATATGTATTTTAGGTAGTCTTGAGGTGTCTACATGCCAAATTGACTAGCTGTGTATCTCCTCTATAAGCCAAAGTGACATCACACATCTAGAACAACATGATGATCATTTTCATGAAGGTTTGAGGTGTCCTTTAATTTCCTTTTTATCCTATGTTATAACCTCTAAGTGGCACTGTCTCAATGAAGGTGCCAAATCAATACGTATAAGTGTAGGGTTCTTGAGTCTTGGTATTAAGTTGTGGTTGTGAGGTACCTAGCCATTGTTCTTAACATGAAGATCACCCATAAGGGCCTTTAGAGTATCTCTATTCATTTAAACAAACCACTTACTTCCTTTTGTATGCATATAGTCTTTCACTTGGACACCTAGGCATGTATACAAGAATTACTAGTCATGGAGACCACTGTAAGTGGCTAATGTGAGATCATTTGAGAACCTTGGGACCCTCTCTCTCCTAATAAACCTATGGTTTGTGCAATTTTTTCCCAAATCCTTACTCACATGGTTAAAATGACTTTCTTAGGCTAGATCCATATAGTATATCCACTGCACGTGCTAACCAATAGGTCATTTGAATGCTTAGGAGACATAGGGAGACTGTCACAACCATTTCATAGCTCAATTACTCCATTTAAAGGCATTTGGAGGTGTAATTCTGTCATAGGGTCTAAACCAAGGTTTAAGAAGGGTTTTGGAGGTCCACCATATTAATGGTGGTTTATACATTATGAACCTCCAAACAAAAACTTCTTGCTATGAATTTTTATTCCAATAACCCCTTCATCTCTCCTAAAAAGCTTAGGGTCCCATGCAAAGTGTGTGTGGAAATATGAGAAAAGGATGGTGTGTCTCAAGTTCTTTGTTAGGTAGTATGTGTAGGTTATCTTCTTAACATTCATTCATAAAGGTGGGCCCCTTATCCCCACTTACTCTTTTATGAATTTTGAGTCCATAGGGGTGCTCAAGCTTCCATAAGAGCTCTAGGCCTGGGTCCCTTTATGGTGAGAGATACAAGTGTTTGAAAGTGCAACTCAACCTATCTGCTTAAGCAATAGAGATCGAGAGGGAGATAAACCCCAAAAATGACTATTTCATTGCATTCCTCTACCTCAAATGCTTCTTCAGAGTTTGAAACACCTCCATATACCCTCACATTGTATTGAGTCTCTTTTGAGGTATGGATTTGCCTTTGAAGTTGATATGGGGTCGTAAGACCTAGACGATCCTTTAGGCCTTGGAGTGCTCAGACCATGTGTTGGAACCCTCACCTACCTTAAGGTGTATCTATAGCTCTAAGGTTGTCATAACATCCTTCCCAGTCCAATATCCATCTTATATACATTCTCCTATCTACTCAAACCCCTCACCAGCCCTACTTTCTCTTGTAGCCTACCTTAAGCATCATTGGTTAGTGTATATGCCTAAAATAATTGACATTGGTAACTTGAGAAACCTCTTTTAGATATTTATAGGGGTGTTATTAGGTCCTAAACATCATGTTTTAGGTCTTAATCATATCCTTGAGGTTTATCCTCTCTAATTATACCAACATGGTTCACTTACATACTCACACATAAGGACTATGTGTCTTTAGTATGCAACTCAAACTAGGCAGTCACCCTAGATTGATAACACCATCATGTGAAATCTCGAGATAAACATGTGTATTCATCACCTTGAGGCTCCCCTTTATATGCTCTTGGCACTATCATTTGATTTAGTTTGACAACTTCCTTTTCTAGGCAACCCTGACTGACTGTATGTGCCCAACTCAGTCCACAGTGCATTTCTACAGGTTTCATTAATTTTGTTGACACAAAATCCATGTCTTACCTTCTTTGGTTTGGGTTCCTTCCTCATGTGCATATATTGTCTCATATCTAGGTTATGATGTAGACTTAAGACTTGTCAACAGTATTGTAGGCATTGATACATGTATACTAACTGTTGATAGGTCTGTTAAATATACCTCTGGGTTAGAAAAAAGCCTCCATTATCATACTCAAGGTCTCTATGACTCTCTTATGTTCCAATTCATCTCCTTGAGGCATCCATATTCTCAGTAATACTCCTTTCTCATGCTCAAGGCATCACCATATAGACTTTGAAGGACTCTACAAGGTGGATTTTAGTCATTTCCTGTAGTTGATGATTTGTTTTTCCAACAGGGTTTATGACTGTATAGACTTATTTCTTATAGCATTGATAACTCTTGGTAGCTATATAGGGTGTTTGGGACCTGCCTCTATGTCTTAAATTTGGGTAGAGGATAGTGACCTGTGGGTGGTGAATGTGAGGTCATATGGATTTGTAATATGGAATGCAGGGCTTAAAATTGAGGTGATTTGAGAGTGTTAAGGTTGTCAAATGGTAGAGGCTCTTTGAGGGCTTGGATTTAACTATTAACTCACACCCAACATGTCAATAGGGACCCTATACATCTTCATGCATGTTTAATGAAGCATATATAGTGAAAAATGGAAACTTAGGACTTCTCAAAAACCTTAACTTTTGCTAAATAATCTTAACATTTGCTAAACAAGACTGTGAAGGTGTTTGAGGGAAGATTGACAGTTCTTAGGTCTAAGGGGACATAATTAAGTTTAAAAAACTTGAGAGAAGGACACTTTGGTATGAATACAACACTCCTTGTTGTCCTTTTACTATGTTTTGATAATCTTCAAACCACCATTATGCAACATACTACCTTCTCTTGTAGTGAAACTCAGACCTATTGGACTTATTCATTTGGAGGCACCATTTGAGAGAGTTAGAAGTATATATGAACATAAAACTTGAACCAACGAGGCATTAGTAACTTCAAGACACCATTATTAAACCTTGAAACACAGTTCACCTTTAGATGTATGCATTGAACACTCTTTCCCACCAATGAAAACTTGCTTGCATTTTGCAGACAGGGTTAACTTAGACATTTCTCACTCCTATAGGCTCACACGTGTGAACTAAAGGTTAAAGATGCCATGAAATGTCTTTGTAGGATTAGAGGAACCATGAACAATCACCAATTTGATCAAACAAACCAAAAACTCAATGAAATTGTTCCCCCTTCTTTTGTCCTGTGCAGATGAAGATGGTGACTGAGTTACCCAACTTGTTTGGGTTTGTTCATAGAGCTCAAAAGACTAAACCTATAACCAATGCCCATGATCAGAAGTTTAACAAATTTACTTTATTTGGCCAAGAGCTTGGACCCCCTCTCTCTCTCTCCTCTGTACAAATTGAGCACAAACTTGAAGTGCTCTTCATGTCTACCAAAGATCTCGGTGGAGGAGGTGCATCAATTTTTTGCTCTTTGGGCCCTAAAACACTTAGATCTCTTCATCATAGACCTGTGTTGAACTCCTCTTCCAAACCCCTAACTCCACCTGAGCAAATTCATAATGTACTGATTCATACCACTCAAAAAATTCCTATAACCTATAAATTTCCTATATTGTCTCGTGTTTCAAACAAAAAATCATTATTGGTGGGTAGGAAGAGTGAAAATAGGGCCCAGATAATGTCTATAAGCTCATAGTACGACTTGGGAGCGGAAGAGACATGTTTTCATAATGTGGGGCCTATTTAGTGGTAAGCAGAGGGGTTAACTTTGTGAAAAGGGCTCATTAGTACATGAAATGCTTGGTTATGGCCTAATGGAGTTCATGAAGGCTTTTGAGGATGTGAATGGTGGTTTTAGTGGCCTTTTAAGGTCAAATAGTGTCACATTAAGGTCAAATATTCCCTTTTTAGATAACATACATGGCTTCAAGAGGGAATTTCAAATGAACAACATCTCAATACTTATTAAAAGGCCCTATAATATGCTAAAGACTTCAATTAGGCTTTCATGTACATTCATAACATTCTTAAAACCCGTGACTAGGCCATACCTTGTATATCTTGAATACACTAGAAGGTTCATCAGGAATCATTAGCTGCAACATTCAGTACTCTCCATCATGGCACATTAGACTATTGAGACCACTTCAAAGCCTATTATGGACCTTCACACATGATCAAACACTAGGAGGACTCTTGACACAAGTTGAAATGGGGAGTGAGGACAATCACCATGATGTTTTATTGGCATGACACAGCACTAGACCTACTATCCTTGAAATGATAACCAGTGACCTTGCTTTGGAGTATCCTAACCCCTCAAGGACATAATAAAGATAACCAAAAGGGATGTATTTGGGTTCTTATGCATGGGTTGGCTCATTTATAGGCCTGAGGGTAGAAAGTACTCAACATTTCTGGTGACTAAGCTGGCTTGACTTACATGTTGGTCAAGAGGATCAAGGATCTCTTTGTTTATCAGTCATGACTAGATAAAGCCCCTTGACTGCATGTTAACATTGCCTAATACCTTACAGACCTTCAAGACTAAATCAAACACAATAAGACATAATACAAGAGACAAGAAAGTAACAAAGACACATAGTAGCAAGCAACTAGAACAAACAAACAAGTAACAAGCATGTGCAGTAGCAATTAGAGGAAAGAAACTATCTACTATGGATAAGAGAGTTTGGTGTTTATAATAACAATACTTGAGAAACTTCCCATTGATAGGGATAGGGAGTTCCTCACCACTCAATCTAGAAAATTGGAAAGCATTATTCTCTTTACAACTGGTAATGATATATGGCCACTCCAAAGGCTATCAAATTTTTAATGCTTACTTGGCTTGGCACGGTCCTCGTCCCACTTAAGTATAATGTCACCTTGTTGGAAGGTATTTAATGAGGCTCTCTTGTGAAATGATCATTTTAATTGGTCAAAGTTAGACCACATGGCATGCATGGAACTGTATCTTGTCTCTTCCAACTCCCTCAGCTCATTCATTCTTGCTTCCATTGCACCACTCTCCATGAGTTCAAGCTCATGTGCAAGTTACAAGGCTGGTAGTTCAAGTGAAATTGGCAATTTTGATTCTTTTCCATAAACAAGGAGATAAGGTGAGTAACTACTAGAATTATTAATAGTAATCATATATCCCCATAAGGCAGTCCTTAACTTGGTGTGCCACTCCCTTTGGTTATCCTCCATTATCCTTTTAATGATCTTAATCAAGTTTTTACTGGTGGAATCTGCTAGTCCATTGCCCTATGGATAATATTTAAATGAAGACTTGAGGTATATACCATTATTAAGGTCCCACTCACACACATTTTCAGTACTTGGGGCCCATGTATTGTCTGATTTAATGGTGGAGGGGACCCCAAATCTAGTCACTATGTTGTCATAGAACTCCAAAACTGAGTTCTCATTTGCCTCCTTAAGTGTAGTTGCCTCCACCCACATAGTAAAGTAACCAATAGATATTAAAACCCAGTTATGTCTAGCACAAATTAGGGATGAATCATACCTATAAATTCTAAGCCCCATTGCATGAAGGGTTGCTCAATTTGAATGGGGTTTAGAGGCAAGGCAACTAGTCTTTGCTTGATAGTGAACATAACACATTTGGGATACCTTCTAACCCAAGCATGGGAGTCCCTAAATAAATTTGGTCAAAAATAGACTACTCTTATGATCCTGGATGTTTTGGTATTTATTGCAAAGTTCCCTCCTATAGGCCCATCATGAAATTGATCTAACAACTTGTCAACTTGACTAGTCTCTACACATCTCAAAAGTATGCCACCAAGGTCCTTATTGAAAATTAACCCATCAAAAAAGATGTAAGTGATGTATTATAGTTTGAAGTGCCTCCTCCTTGTCCTATCTAAGCCTATAGGACATTCTCCCATTTGGAGGAACTTCATTATCTCTTGGGTCTAGCTAGAAGGAGACATAGTTGCAGTTGCTTGTTGATTACCTTGGACTGCCAAAACCACTTCTTTCTCCTCTTTCACATTTGTTTAAAGGTGTTCATAAATCCCCCTAAATCTAATAAAATTAGTAACCTTAACCTCTATGGCATACTCCATGCACTTGGTCACCCAACCAACCCTCTTTTCACTTAAGTCTTTATTAAGGATAAAATCTTTAATGCTAGGGTGAACTAACATCACAAAAATCTTAATGTTAGACACCATGTGTCTATAATTCTTTAGGCCTCTCATGATATCAAGAACATGTTTTTTAATAAATGTATATCTCTCCTTATACCCATCTAATGCTTGACTGAAGAAAGCTACGGGCTGTTTTAGGCCTTCAGTATTTTGTTACATGAGCATAGCAGAAATAATGTCACTTGTAGAGAAGGCATACATGAAGAAATGTTTTGAAAAATATAGGTTTATGAGGGTGGGATCCTGGTAAATGGCCTACTTAATGGCCTCAAAACATCTCTTACCTTCCTTGCTCTATGAGAACTCCTTATGTTTTTTAAGCATGTGAGCTAGTGGTCTCACCAATTCTGTAAATCTGGGTATGAATCTTCTTATGAAGTTGATTTTGCCCAATAATATTTGCATTCCCTTATTGTTTTTGGGAAGTAATAATGCAAGGATTGCCTCTATCCTCTTAGGGTCAACGGAGAGGCCATCCTTTGATCCAACATGTCTTTGAATTATGCCCTCATGAACTGCAAATATACAATTTTTGGTATTCAAAGAGACCCCAAACTACCTGCACCTATCAAACACCAATCTCAAATGTGTCAAGTGATCCTTGGGATACTTGGAAAATACAGTGATGTCATCCAAGGTAGATGAGCATCATCTCATTTATGATCCCTTGAAATGCCACATCCATTGCCATTTGAAAAGTAGCCCCTGCATTGGACAGTCCAAAGGGCATTTTCTTGTATGTATAAGTATCCCACTTGGTTGTGAAGGTAGTTTTGTGTCCATATTCTTCTGTCACTAATACCTGAATGTACTTGGAGTATCCATCAAGCAAAGAGAACCTTTGTGAACCTGTAACTCTTTGAATAATCTGATCCATAGATGGTAGAGGATAGTGATCTCTTAGTGACACCTTGTTGAGATCCATAAAGTCCACAACCTTATCTCCCCATTATTTTTACTCACATGCACAAGATTTGTCACCCATGAAGAATGTTTTATGGGGAGGATAATTTTGTATTCAATAATATTTGACAACTCCTTCCTCGTAAGGATCTCAATTTTGGGGTTGATCGATCTTTGCTTTTGTCTCACATGTTTAGCACTCTCCTCCAACTCTATGGTATGTTGGGCCAATCGAGGGTCAAACCCATTCAAGTCATGATATTACCATGCAAAAACATCTGCAAATTATTGGCATAATATTATGAAGGTTACCTGCTTTTCTTTAGTATTCACCTTTCCTAGCTTGAGTAGATTATCTTTGAATATGACAACTTTTTCATAGTGTTCCTCCTTAGTGGAAATGCTTATATTATCCTTCCTTAGATATTTATATTCTCTGAATATGCTCTCTAACATTAACAAGCCTTAGGAAACTTATTTTTCCTTAATTGTTAATTGGACAATTTAGTCCCCATATTGATGTTGCAATCTACCTTAATTATTTAAGCAGAATTCTGCCTCATGTTGCAAGAAGTAAGAAATTTTCTTATCACTTTCAAATACTTACCAACTCACCTCATTATTAAGGCTGAAGGCTTACATACCACCTTGATTTTGGACTATTATTTGATGTCCTTGACCCCACTAACTATGTCATACTATGCTCTAATGGTAGCTAATCGGTCTGCATATTGGTTGGCCTCTCCAGGAATGGAATGAATGTCAAAGGCTTGAAAGTCCTCCAAGAGGTGCAAAACCCTATGTTTTTAGGCGTTCAAGAGTGAATTCTTGACTGCACATAGGCCTCTACCTATTAAACAACTAATTCATTATCTCCCATAGCTTGTAAGAGCTTGATGCCTCTCTTCCTTGCCCATTATAGCCCATGGATGAGGGCCTCATGTTATATAGTATTGCAAGTGCAATTGAAATGAAACCTTAGGGCAGAATAGTATTTTTGCTTGGAAGGGGAGACAAGTATAACACCTACCCCACTTCCATTCTTGAATCTAGAACCATCAAAGAATAAGTTCCATACCCCTTCATGCTCTTGGCTTATACTAGTAGACATGGTATGGCAACTCCTTCTTCATGCATGCAATACACACCCAAACACACCTCTTCAATAATTTTGTAAGGATCATAGCCATGATTGTCTAATACCCACTCATCAAAGAGCAAATCTGATATGCTTTCTAGTGGTTCCATGGCTCTTGGTCATTGGGGTGTTCATCCTCATCCAAGATAGTGCAATTGATAGTTGATAAGTTTGGCATGTAGGGTTATAAGTGGAACCTAAAGATAGGTTCATACCTTATGGTAAGATTTTTCCCATACCTAGTCCTAAAAATCATATAGGACCAATCAAAAGAGAGATACCCCCCAATTTTGGTAGTGAAATCCCTAGACAAGCATAAGGCAAAGTAGGGAGGGAGGTCAACTACTATCACGTCCTAAGATATAGTACAATTAGGATAAGCAACCAATACGATCTTAAGGTCTTTAAGGACACCCAAAATCTTGGTAGGAGACCCATTTAATTGTAAAACCTCTTTTACATTAGGTTTGCATTTTAGCCCCAATTTATCATCTATGGACTTAGGCATGGCATAAGTGCTAGCCCCACTATCTATCATACAATCATGCACTAAGGAAACACCTATGATGACTAAGAGGTAGAAGGGAGGTGGTTTGATTACTTTAGGTGCTTCAGGCTCATGATGTTGATTGGAATTAGTGAGGTCTACACCTACCTTTTTTGATTGTTTGTCCAAGACATAGAGTTTGGAGAGTTCTTCTTAAACGAGGTCCTTTTGCCCTATAATAAGCAAGGTATCCCACATAGGGATAGTGACATGGGACTTCTTCATCTAATCTAAAATGCTAAGATGAGGGTTGGATACCTTGGACTTCAATTTAAGAGCATAAATATTGCTTAGAGTTTGTGTGAATTGAGGTATAAAAGGACCCTTCTGATTCTACCCTTTTCCATCTTGCATTTGTGGAGTTGATGGTGTCTTATGAGTTATATCTTGAGTCGCATTCCATTATGGTGTTTGAGAAGGTGGAGAAGCTACCTTATCAAGTCCCAAATTATCATCAATTGCCCTTCTCTTGGCCCTTGTATGGGTTATAATTGAATTGTCTACCTTGGTCACATTTTGTCCTTGATTGATTGCCACTTGTTCAAAAAAGCATTCACCTTCTTAGAAGTTGATAAAGGTAGTTTCAGAAGGTGATTTGCTTCCACTTTCCCCTTGTTGACTTGGCATCTCAACTTAAGTCATGAAGGGAGTGTCTCCATGCAACATAGGAGGACCCTCTTTATGTTTTGGAGGAGGTTGATTATCATGTGACGGAAGAGTATGACCTTGCTGCAGATGCTTGACACATCTCACCACTTGGATCCATTATCATATCATGTGATTTCCCCCATTGAGCATGCCATTTACCCTCTTAAGCATAATTATTTTGAGTTGAGACTAAGGCTCTAAAACTATTGGTAGAATTGGGATTATAACTATTGTAAGGCCTTGCTTGTGTAATCTACCCTTGACCTTGTTGATTAAGCTGATAGGGAGGTTTGTTATAGTGGTAGGGCTGATAGGGGGCTTGGTAGGGTGCTTTATAAAGTCTATTGGGGGGATTTATTGCCTCTCTAAGGCCATTATCTTATTGTTTTGGGCCTTGAGCAACCCTACAATCTTGCCTAATCTGTCCACTTGACTACCATCTGCTTGATGATGATTGGTTGGGGCTGGTAATGGATCAACAATAGGCATAGGGGTTGAATTTATAGGAATAGAGGCATGAGAGGTATTGGAGTGATCTTACCTGTTTGAATTAGGCAATTTTTTGCCCTTATGGCCACCTCATAAGCTTTTGGCAAGGTGTTTCCCCCCATGGATTATATCATGATTGCCACATCAGAATTTAGGGATGTTAGGTAGTACAAGAATACATAATTGGGGTGGGATTAATGATCGTGGGGATCCTATCCCAGGTTTTTTAAAACCTATAATTAAAATCTACCATAAATTCTTATGGGTCTCTTTTAATTGTGGTGAGTTACTCCACCAAAGAGAGATGGTGACTCCTATCCTCAAAATGTTTACATAAATGCTCCCCAAACTCATCCTAGGCATGGATGGATGTAGGGGCTAAGCCCCTATTGTTAGGTTGTGGAGCTAAAAGCTTCAACCTTTGCAAACTGAGGAACAGATGGTTGCTGAGTTCTACAGGAACCGGCGTCGGCAGCAGGACCGACGTCGGCAGAGTCTAGTGTAGAATTCCACCGGCGACGGTAGGAAGTCGGCCGACGTCGGCAGAACCAGACTAGCAGGGACCGGCGTCGGTCGCCTGTGTGTTCCCAAAGTGTTCGTTTCATAGACAGTTAGTTAAGTGAACGATGAGTTTGCATGTTGAGACCACCTAGAGTCTTGGGCTGCGAGGATAATTGTCTAAATTAAGAGTCTAAGTTATTGTTTGAGTTAGGGATCTATTTATAGACCCATTGGCATGTATTGTTTAAGGCATGAGATAGAAAGGTAGAGTTCCTTCTAGTTGTAAGATCTGTGAGTTGCAGTTTGTTGCAAGCTCATTGGGGATCTACATGTAAGTTTGGTCTTTGAATTGCAGGTTGCAGGTTCATGAGAGATCAGCTTGAAGTGCTATAGAGTGCTTGGTGTACCGACAGGGTTATTACTGACTGGTTGGTGAGGTGAACACCAATTCTGTGTGTGAGTTGGTTGTTGGGACCGTTTTTTGTGTAGGAGAGTGTGTGTGAGAAGAATTACTGTACACTTGAGGTGTGGCAAATCTCTGTAAGGTGAAAGAGTGTGGCGGCTCTTTGATGTATTCTTTTCTGTATAGTGTTAATACAAGATAGTGTATTGTCTCTCATATTCTGTGCTATTGGTGAATTCTAGTTACTTGTGTTTCTGGTTATTTCCGCATATTCAATTGCTTATATTTGGTAATCATACTGTGCTCTTTCTGAGGAGCAAGATCCTAACGAGTGGTATCAGAGCATGTTTGTTGTTCTAGATTCCTGACAAGTGGTATCAGAGCTTCAGCTTGGGATACTAACAGATTGGTGTAGATCTGGGTAGTGTGTTTTGATTACAGGTACTCACAGGGTTTCTGTTTGAGTGGGAGTTGAGCAATGGCAGAAAACAATCAACTACGAATGGAAAAGTTTAATGGCAAGAACTACCAATTATGGAGGATGCAGATTGAGGACTATCTGTATCAGAAAGATTTGTACTTACCGTTGGGTGGGGTTGCTAGCAAACCCTTAGATATGAAAGATGAAGAATGGGAGGTTCTTGATCGGAAGGCTCTGGGATCTGTTAGATTGAGTCTTGATTCATCTGTGATTTCCAGCTTATCACAGTGTAAGACAACGGTGGAGTTGATGAAATCTTTGGCAAATTTGTATGAAAAACCCTCGGCTTCTAATAAGGTATTTCTTATGAAGCGTTTATTTAATTTGCAAATGTTGGAAGGTGGATCTGTTCATAGCCATCTTAGTGATTTCCATGGTTTGGTAAACCAGTTAAGTTCAGTTAATATTGTATTTGATGATGAACTTAGAGCTCTCTTAATCTTGTGTTCATTACCTGAAAGTTGAGAAGGTTTGGTAATGGCAGTTTCTAATACTGTGTCTCCTTCAAAAGTCTTAAAAGTGGATGATGTTGTGAGTGTGATCTTGAATGAAGAGATACGCAGGAAAAGCACAGGTGAATCATCTGGAGATGCTTTGAGTGTTGAAGGAAGAGGAAGGCCAAGAGAGAAGACAGAGCGTGGGAGATCAAGGTCGAAGACAGGCAAAAGATCCAAGTCCAGGTATGGCAGAATAACCTGCTGGAAGTGTGGAAAGCAAGGGCACTTAAAGAGAGATTGCAGATCGGGTGAAGATCACCATGAAGGACATGGAGAAGAAGCAGATGTTGCGGGTTACGTTGCACAAGATGCTCTGGTATGTTCTTTGGATAAAGTAGAATCTTGGGTATTAGATTATGGTGCCTCTTTTCATGCATCCCCACATAGGGAATTTTTTCATGAGTATGTCCAAGGAGACTTTGGAGAAATTTGTGTAGGGGATGGTAAGTCTTGTCAGATTGTTGGCAAAGGCAAAGTGAAGCTGAAATTGCAGACAGGTGACACATGGGTGTTAAAGGAGGTCATGCATGTCCCAGTTCTGAAGCGGAATCTGATTTCTGTTAGAAGTTTGGGTGAAGAGGGTTGCACAGTAACTCTCACAGTGGACTCTTGGAAGGTTACCAAGGGTACACTTGTTGTAGCTAGAGGTAAGAAAGTAGGTACGCTTTATCTATCTACTTGTTTTACTGATTCTCTTTCTGGGTTATCTACTTCAGCTGTAGATTCAGAGATGTGGCTTGATAGGCTTGGTCACATAGATAAGAAGGAGATGCTGGTTCTTGAGTCAAAGAATATGCTTTCGAATTTGGAAGGCATGGATTGTGGTTTCTGTACGCAGAAGAAGAAGGTAAGGTTTCTTGAGGAATCCGATGTTAGTGACAAGAACGGGAAAGCCTTGGTTTTCAAGGAGAAAGTGACGGACAGAGTTCAGCATAAGGTGCAGAGGAATTCTGAGCAGAGCAAGGGTGATTTGGACAAGGTTTTGATCCAAAAAGAGCTCGCGAGAAAAAGTCAGGTCTCACAAGAAAAACACAGAGACCGACATCGGCAGGAAAACCGGCATCGGTGTCCAGACAGGGACCGACGTCGGCTATGTGCAGCCCGACGTCGGTGACTCGGGGCAGACAGAGACCGGCGTCGGCCAGGGGAAACCGACGTCGGCAGGAAGGCAGTCGCAGGGAACCGACATCGGTCGGCTGTAGACTGAGATGTGACCGACATCGGTTACTGAGACGAATTTTGGGTGGACAGTGAGTTGTCATGGAGTCTCAAGCGCCCATATGGAGGACTGAAGGTGTAAGTAAGTTCTTAAATTCGTCATTTCCCTTCTTTACACTACTTGTTGCTCACTTATGGCATAGGACCAGGAAGTTATTGAAGAAGCAGAACAGGTAGATCCAGGAAACAGTGGGAGCTTGGCATGAATGAGGAGGTGATCCCTAGTTTGGTAATTAGACCACATAAACCAAGACGTGGGATTAAATTTCTACCACCAGAGGAGAGGGTCTACTAGCCCCCATTTATTTCTGAAATAGTAGCAAGCCTTATTAGGTTGTGGAGCTAAAAGCTTCAACCTTTGCAAACTGAGGAACAGATGGTTGCTGAGTTCTACAGGAACCGGCATCGACAGAAGGACCGACGTCGGCAGAGTCCAGTGTAGAATGCCACCGGCGACGGCAGGAAGTCGGCCGACGTCGGCAGAACCAGACTAGCAGGGACCGGCGTCGGTCGCCTGTGTGTTCCCGAAGTGTTCGTTTCACGGACAGCTAGTTAAATGAACAATGAGTTTGCATGTTAAGACCACCCAGAGTCTTGGGCTGCGAGGATAATTGTCTAAATTAAGAGTCTAAGTTAGTGTTTGAGTTAGGGATCTATTTATAGACCCAGCATGTACTGTTTAAGGCATGAGATAGAAAGGAAGAGTTCCTTCTAGTTGTAAGATCTGTGAGTTGCAGGTTGTTGCAAGCTCATTGGGGATCTACATGTAAGTTTGGTCTTTGAATTGCAGGTTGCAGGTTCATGAGAGATCAGCTTGAAGTGCTATAGAGTGCTTGGTGTACCGGCAGGGTTATTACTGATTGGTTGGTGAGGTGAACACCAATTCTGTGTGTGAGTTGGTTGTTGGGACCATTTTTTGTGTAGGAGAGTGTGTGTGAGAAGAATTACTGTACACTTGAGGTGTGGCGAATCTCTGTAAGGTGAAAGAGTGTGGCGGCTCTTTGATGTATTCTTTTCTGTATAGTGTTAATACAAGATAGTGTATTGTCTCTCATATTCTGTGCTATTGGTGAATTCTAGTTACTTGTGTTTCTGGTTATTTCCGCATATTCAATTGCTTATATTTGGTAATCATACTGTGCTCTTTCTGAGGAGCAAGATCCTAACGAGTGGTATCAGAGCATGTTTGTTGTTCTAGATTCCTGACACCTATACCATTAGAATGCCCTACCTTTCAAGGAGGTTGATAATAGTCTCATAGCCACATTATCTTGTGTCACATTATGGACTGAGCACAAATTGGATATGTAGACAATATGTTCTACTGGGGTAGTTGAGTTCTCTCCTATGAAATAGGGAATGATTTTGAGGGTAGTAATAGGTATGTCATCAAACTGATTGAGTTTTAAGGGGTTGCCACCATTGAAAGGTACAAAGGCTTGCATGTCAGCCTAGCAATTAGAGGTATAGGATTTGTAACAATGTTTGTTGGGTAGAATTTGGAGAGTTAGGGTGTGTAGGATTGGGATTAAACCTAGGATATCTATTTCTCCTAGCAAGTATAATGACAACTCAACAAACTAGTGTCTTTACCTTTTGAGGAAGATCTTGTGACCTCTTTTTATATGTAACTTGACCACAAATCTGCCACTAAAGCACTTGAAACTCTATAATGTTTTCCAAGACTACCAATGCATACTCTAAATCACTTGAGTGTTGGTTCCACCAGGCATGCCAAAATTGTTAGCAATCTAAGCTTCACCCTTTGAAGGAGATAATTTAATTCTCTTTAAGCTTGGACTAATGTGGGATTGGCCTAAAGGTTGTGGGTGACCTATAGTAAGACCAAACCTCTAGCTTATGGAGATAACTCTATTGATATGTCAACTTAAGCTCTCATTCTAAGACCTACTAATATTGGGGTGAAAAGAGATAGAATGAAAACATGAAAAGAAAACCTACTCTAAGGATGGTGATACACCGATATTCACTTATCCTCTCTTGACTGATCTTCAGACACACTTTGTGAATCAAATGGAAGGCTAATGACTAAATAGGCTTCTTGACACACTGATAAACGTAAGTATTTCATGTGGAGGTTATGTGTAAGGTCTTCAACTTGAAGTTAATATAAGGAAGGCCTACTTGAGACATTATCAACCAACTCACTCTTCAATACAAATACCACACTCTTAACACTTCACATGACCTGTATAGGATGATAATGTAACACTAGGTGAAGGAGAGGACGCAAAAAAGAAGGTGGACATCATACTTTTTGTAAGTCAACAAACCATAAAACACACTACTACTACAAGTAAGTCTACAGTAGTCCTTTTCTCTATTAATTCTCAAGGTTCAAGATATAATTTGGTAGAGTTTTGCTACACCAAACTGATGGACGAGAAGAAAGACATCAAGGCTTGGATATATAGAAATATGATCAAGAGAGAGTAAATAATATTGTCATAGAAGTGGCATGAGGAGTCCATAATGGTCATCATCCACTCACTCAGTAGTTACAATAGCCATTCACACTCCACCATGCATTGTTTGGGTTGACTAATGCCTTGAATGAGAACCTTGAAGCATTGGGTTCTATTTTTAGCAATGTTTGATTCATTAAGAGTCCATGCACACCATCCTTAGTCAACCCACTTTCCTTTCATTATTTACTAATCATTTAAAGAGGTCCAATTAAGTAGTCTCCATGAGACATTAAGTTGCTACCCCTATCTACACATTGGCCATGCTCAAGAAACCACCAAAATCCTTCATAATGGTCATGGACATAGAGCTTACTCACTTCAAAGGGTATTTATAGATGTTTTATGATGACACATTAACTTCATGATGGCCTTCTATGCCCATGAGCTTCTCCATTTTGTGGCTAAGTAGGCCTTAAGGACTAGTAGCTTAGTCTCTTGTTCATTCACTATTTGGAGAGTCATGAGAATTGAATGATACCTTCAAGATGTATGAGTAGGATTGATTTACACATGAACTAATCTAATACATCAAGACTTGGTCCCCCCAAATATCCCACACCTACAATTTTACCCTTCTTGTATGACTAGACCATCTTCACTAGCTTTTGCAGACTGGTTGATTGGTAGAGGTTTGTATAAGCAATTATAGGCAGATATGTGAACATTTCATGATTTGAGGAGGTGAAAAAAGTCTCAAACTATCCCCTCCAATGATTGGTAACCTATGACCAATTAATGCACCTCATGTCTTGCTCAAAACCTTAAAACTTACATTTTTTAGAGGCGTGCATACACTATCCGTACAGATCAATGCCTTAACAGAAGCCTCTTCTGAATGGGAAATATGACCCAAGTGTTCATCAGGGGGTTTTAATGAATTTGGATGCATTTTATCTTAAATATTTCTAATGATGTACCATATAATCAAATAGGTGACTGGATCTTCCTAAGGTTAAATAAAGAGGGAAATCCTAGGCATTCCCAAAATACCATGAGGTACATGGAAAATAAATACTATGTTTAGCTTTGTACTATGGCTATGAGTGTTGGGTCAAGCCCCTAATATATTTAAATGATAGACAAGGACCATAAACAAATTATCAGGTAGCCCTTGACGATAGTAGTTAAGTAGTTTTAAAACTATCAATAGACAATTTCTAGGGAAAGCCAAACAAAATAAAAAATAAAATTGAAAATCAATATTTCAAAAGCTAAGTTGTAGTTTTTGGAAAGTAAATAAATATGCAACCAATTAAAATTTAAAGTGAGTTTAATTATTATCCAATGTAGGTTAATTCCCCTTGCTTGAATCAAAAAGTAAAAAAGTAATACAAGATCAAATGGGTCGATCAAGTTAGACAAATAGAATACAACAAAGTTGAGCTGATCAATTTAGTGTGTGGCAAAAATAGACAAGAATAAACATAGTCGAGTAGGTTGACTTGGTTTTTTGGGTACAAAAAAAAAAACTATGTCAAGTTGGTCAACCTAGTTGACCATGTAGGTACAGTTTTATAGAACTGAACAGGTAAAAATAGTTTTGAATTTAGATTCTAACTAAAAGGTAGGAACATAAATATGCTTGAAAATTAATAAAGTGAAAGTACTAAGTGGTTAGAGTGAACCTAATAGATAATACTAAGTCGATGAGGTTGATGCAGTAGTTTTTCTTGAAGATGCTGAATTGTTGTTTTGAACTAGGTCATCTAGGCCAAGTGTTTGAACCTACAAAGGTGGAAAATAATATTATTAAATAGATTCAAACCAACATGTTTAGTATAAATAAAACTAATAAATAACATAAATTAAATATTTTTTTATTAGATTTATGTAGTTAGTTAAGAAGAAAATGTAGAAAAGAAAATAGTTGAGCTGGTCGATTCAGTTAGATGCAGAAAGTAGGAAAAAAAATTGGGTTGACCAATTTGATCTAGTTAGATTATACTAGAAATCCTACAAGCAGAAGATAAAACTAAGTCATAGACTCGATGAAGTTGGAAGACTTATACACAGATTGCAGAACTAGGTTGACAAGCTCAATGAAGTTGAAAAACCTACATAAAATGATTTGAACTAGGTCAACATGCTCGACGAAGTTAAAAATCCTATACATAAAGAGCTGAACTAGGTTGATAGGCTCGATGAAGTTTGAAAACTTGCACATAGAGTGTTAAAATGAGTTGATAGGCTTGACCCAATTGACTGTAAATAAAAATTAAAAATTTGTAAGGGTTAGATTCATGTCAGGTTCACCAAAATGTATGTAATTGAAATAAGATAGATCTACAACTTATCCTACTCAATAATATCCAAACTCAGAGAAGGTGGTCAATTAACAATCTGCTTAGAAATACTTTATTACATTGGGGTCATGACCAATGATGGATCCACTAAACCTAATTAAGGGATCTCTTATTGCAGAATGGCAAATAAGAGGTTTATAATGCCTATAGTCAAATGTGATCATATAATAACCCTAGCTAGGCCTTATAATTGTAATAAAAGTAAGCAAGTTAATCTACTAAATAAATATGTAAGTTAATCTAGTAAATAAATATGCAAGTTAATCTAGTGCTCACCAAAGCTTGTGGCACCAATGGGGAAGGTAATGAACATGCAAAGATAACTATATTCAAGGCAATATAGAAGTAATCTAAGTAAGGAGAGGTACAATTCAATCCATTAGTTTTTACAACATCTATTTATCAAAATATGAAAGGTTATGAATATACTAACCTTATTGAAGTGAACCCGCCATGCCTAAATCTCTCCCTTAGCCAATGGTGTTTTGTAAGAGGTTGTTCTGGCTTATAGGGATTACAAGGATATATCAACTCTAGGTTACAAGACTTATCATATGCATCCAAGACCTCCACAAGACAAGTGTTACTACTCCAAGGAAAAAACCTAAACAATAAAACCTCTAATTGATAATATAAGCAGATTTGTGAGTTTTAATGATGCATAATTGAATGAACCTCTCTTTGAAAATGAAGTTGAGGGGGTATTTATAGCCAAAGATTGGCCCTAAACCTTCATGGGAATTTACTAATAGGGTTAGTCAGGTTGACCTTATTTGTCAAGAAATAGAGTTATTAGGCCTCGAACTACGTTGGCTTGGGTCAATGAAGTTTCATAACATGTTCTGAATTCTCAACAAAGTTGACTAGGTCGACATAGTAGAAAAAGTGGATAAAAGTAGTGTTTACTTGGATAGGGGCTATTTTGGATGGTAAATTGCTTAGGGGAGTGTATAATTAGGTTTTTATTGCTTAAGGTATTGGATAAGAGTAGTTTGTAGTGGTTTTAGGTAATGGTATAGGGGCCAACAATCCTATGAATCACCAAAGGTCTACCAACCCCTTTCCCAGTGCACCCTTTAAGGCGTGCACTTAGAGAAATTGAGATCTGATGAGTTCTTGCAAGACAGAAAGCACAACTGACTAATAAAGTTTAAAAATATTATGTATATACAACCCTTTTCAATGCTTTACAAGGAATCCAATTCCAGATATAACAAGCATAGTTGATGACTTCGACCCAATATTGAGGTGTAAGAGATTTGGAGTGTAACATACGATTCACCATTTTTTTCAAGGACCCATTCTTGTGTTCTATAACACCATTCTATTAAGGACTATACAGAATTATACATTATAGTTTAATCCCCTATGAAGTTCAGAATTGCTTAAAATGATGGTTGAAATACTCACCACCATTTTTCGTGTGCAAAATATCAATGACTTTACCTAATTATTTTTATACAAGGGCCTTAAAGTCCTAAAAGTGATCAAAGACCTCAATTTTTTGCTTAAGAAAAAACACCCATGTATACCTTCAAAAATCATCAATATTGCTCAATGAAAACTATGAAAAAAGCCAAAAAATATCACTGTGGACTAGCTCCAAAATATGCATAGCTCTCCATGATTCGCCTTTATCATACTTCTATTTAGGTTTCTCACCAAGTATGTAACCCTAGCAAACACCATTAGAAAAAATGGAGATAAGGCAACCCTAAAACCATGTCATTATGATTGAGTTACTCCAGGTAGCAATAGTTAAGATGGCCAAATCACTCATGCCATAATTTACTCACCCCATTTATATAAGTGAGCAGAGTAGTAGAGGGTTGATCAGGAGCAAAATGTGAGAAAGTGTACAACCATGACTACTGATCTACTTTCCTAACTGTATCTGTAGAATCATTGTGTAATTCCCTAATAACCATAAAATTGGGTGTGAACTCAACTCTCTTGCATGAATAGATGTGAGTGATATGATAAATATATAAGAGATTAGTTGACAATGAAGGAACACATAGAACATCCTAAAATGTCCCATCACTCACTTTAACATACCCTCTCCCACTAGTTTTTGTGGAAGTGTCATCACCCAATAAAATGGAAGGCATATAATAGGTCTCAAAGGAAGAGAAGATATCATGTGATGAAGCCATGTGGTGTGAGACACCAGAATCAATCACCCATGTGAAAGGGTGGGATGCAATTACAATATGGGCCTTGCCCTTACCTTTGCCCTACCTATTGTCTTTAACCTTAGAAGACTCATGTGCTTATGAACTCTATTTGTCTGAATTAAAAAGATTGGTGTTGTTTTTCTGAAGAATCTTTATCAGTTGATCAATCTATTTATTCATACATTTGGTTTCATCATGCTCAGTTTTCTTACAATAGGCACATGTGAGCCTCTCTTTCTTGGGTTTCCCACCTAGAGAGGAGGTATTAGTTGATGATTTTGACTTAGCATTAGTTTGTTGATCATTTATTTGTTATTGGTCCTCCTTGTTATATTTCTTCTCCTTATTGTTGGAAATCTTTTATTTATCATAACTCACATTTAAGGCATAGATTTAGAGGACTTAATTACACCCTTTTGAATAAGTAGGTATGTGTTGAACTGATAGTACAAATGAGGTATGTGATGAATTAATAGTATAGAAGAAACAAGTAAATGCAACCCATTTAACTTGCAAAGGTTTAATTTTACAAGGCTAAAAAATAACATGGATGTGCATATCTTGAAAAAACTCATACTTTCAAAAAAATGATGCCTTAAACAACATTGCCTGCTGAAAATTATTTGAGTTTAAAGTTTTTAGGAAAAAAAACCACCTTGCAAAATATTTGGACCTATCTTTTCAAACAAAAAATTAAGCCCCCTTGGGTTGGTTGTAACCAAGGGCTAAAATCCCATATGACTAGGGGCTAAGCCCTAAGATGAGTGTCAGTAATTGTTTAAGTAGGGAACGGGTTTTGGCAACTATCTAAAATAAGCCTCGGGTCCCGATGACTATCTAAATAGGCCTTGGGTTTTGGAACCTGTCAGAGTAGGGCTCGAGTTTCAATGACTATCTAAAAATGGGTAAAAGTATGCCTGGCCATGCAAATTTGGCATGTGTCCAAGCAAGGGTCAAAAGCTATCGAATATCCAAGTAAGGGTCAAAATCCATTCATTGTCCAAGCATGCATCTAAATCTGAGGTTGTCTATGCAAGGTCAAAATTACACCAAGCCTTGAAAATGCCCAAAAGCTTCAAATTTAATATTGTAATGGAAAAACTTGAACAACTCACTAAGTTTCTTTAGAAACCTAGAAAAACCCATAAATGGTTTTTCCTTCAAGTTCTTTGCCATGTAGATTTGTGCGGATTCCAAGAAAACATGTCTAAACCCTTAAAAAATGTCAAAATTGGTTGTCACAAAGCTAGGTCATGTTTACAACTATTTCTAATGTTTTGGCACCTTCTAAATTCAATGGCATAGTTTGTTTTGTATGAAAAAATATGGCTAAGAGATGACCTACAAAAATGTTTTTTTCCCTTATTCTTCTTCTAAAATTGGATCAACAAAAGACCCTAGAAGAAGAACAAAATCTGAGAAATGGTGAATATACAATATGCAAGGTCAAATAATGTCAAATCTATGACATGCAAGATAAAAACTCAATATTTCACAATAGAAACTTTTACATTTAGTTACCAAAATTCTTCTAATACCATATAAGAGTGGACCACAATCAAGGATTGGGACTAGATAGACACGAATTCACAAATATTTCTAACATGCAAAAGAAATATGTAGAAGAGATTAGAAGTGAAATCAAACATGAGCAATGATAAGCTTGTCTTCAACAATCAAAGATTGTATTATGATCATTCATTAAACAAATAGCTTTAAGAAAGGTACATTTATAGATACGCAAAATACAACTAAAAATTAGAAAATAGATCAAGCCATATTTCCCTAAATGACCTAATAAAGAAACCCAAGCAAGCAAAACAACATGTGTAGGAAAAATCATATAACAATATAAAAAACCTACAATAACAAAACTTGGAATGGTCACCATCATATGTTATATTTTGATCAATGAAAAAGACCCGTGTTATAAGGTGTTGTCTTACTATTGTCATTTGCATGGATAAATGTAATTATCAATGAAATATTATTTACTTGTGAATACATAGTTATTAGATTAGTTAAAAAGATATTAATATGATTAATTTTTGTATGTTGCATTTACTTCCATTATTGTGTTCTTTAATGCATGCAAAGGGAAATATGCAATATATTCCATAAGGTGTTTTTGGACATGTTGTAATAAAGAGTCCTTTACTTAATTTTTAAATCTTGAAATCTAGTTGTAAACAATTATATATCTTATTTAGTAAATATATAAATGTTATAATGAAATATATATATGTAAAAATACACTTTATTTGAATGCATCAGAATCCAATAGAAGTTATTGGTACTTTACGAGTGGTGGTTCATCGAATATGGAAATTTAGTGTTGAAACCCTAATCTGATAGAGCCTACAACAAGCTCCCCATGAGTTTGATTTTCACTCTCTTGACATTAAGCTTGACACACCACTCTTACTTCACTTTCTACATCCATTTCATGATCTCAAAACTCGAGGGATACATTAGCAACCTTAGAA
This sequence comes from Torreya grandis, assembly GCA_037957365.1. Lineage (NCBI taxonomy): Eukaryota > Viridiplantae > Streptophyta > Pinopsida > Cupressales > Taxaceae > Torreya > Torreya grandis. The sequence continues at coordinate 1,360,723 of JARHVA010000153.1, forward strand.
CCCGAGGGTTGCCTTGACAGTGTCAAAACCCAAGGGTTATCTTAGTAGCTTCATAACTTATGGGCTGTCGAGCAATCCTATTTCCTTTACTATTATACTTACACCCATACTACAACAAATCATTATTTATATTCATTACATACTTCAAAATACACAAAAACATAATATCTAATATTATTAGAAAAGCAAACAACTACATTTATTAGTGGTACAGTTGTGTAGAGAAAAGTTCTACAGGTGAGAAGATCAACCCCCTTAACACATACATTTCCTCTAACTCATGGTAGAGATAATGCATTTTTAAGCCTTTGAGCTAAGAGATTTTGCATAATAGAGCCTTCAACTAATCCTTCAAGCTCAAAGATATTACAAGTCATTAGTAAGGCTTCAACAAAGTTTTGACAATTGAATAAGGTGTCTAGTTAGAGGTATAATAGTTTATGGGGTTATGTTTGTTGTCACTAAGGTAGGCATCCCATTATCAAATCACATGCTAGAGGTGAATCTTTGATGTAATTGGTGATAAAAAAACATCATGTCCCACCTCTTGGAAACATGGCCTAACCATAAATAATATTAGCAGCAATAGGTACTGCATAACACCAACTAGTTTGCATACATGTACAATTATTCCCTCTCATAGGATGAAATTATGGAGTTTACAAGAGGATAGATGTAATAGAGTACAAGGATCATCATTTTTTGGATCTTGGTTTTTATTGAGGTGAAGCATTGGTGATTACTCTGAATACCTTTATGCAGGCAAAACTATATTCTCGGAGGATGTTTGGGGAAACTATTATCTACCTACAGATGATTATGCTTGGCCCACTCCAAAGTCCATTGAGAAACACCCACGCTTCTTGGAATCCTCCCCTCCTTTGTTGGGTGTCGGTCATGAGTTGAAAGTAGTGGTTGGTCTGAGAAGGCTTTAAACAAAGTGACTTCTACTATTTTTAGAGTGATAGGGGACAAGGTCTAGTTTACCCCTTAGTTTAATTCTTCCTTCCACTGGTTTAAGGGCCAAATTGATCTTTGAAACCTTAATTCTTTAAAGGACCCCATCAATTACATTATCCCATTGGATTATACTCGAGTTAAAGGAGAAGATATAATGAAAGCACTTATGTAGAACATGAACTCTTTTGATCTCTTGGGTTCACGTGAGAGCATTGTTGAAACACCAATGGACCAATTTATTGATAAGATCAATGATAGGATAAACCTACAAACTTTTCTGGTGGAGGAGAGCTTGGACCTTCCAAGGTGGCTATAGGGAGGAAAGGCATAAGGTGTGTTAAACTTTGTATAAATAGATTCATGCATGTGCTTGGAGAGGATGTTAAGCTAGAACATGTGATGTATTTGGTGAGCATGACCCTAATAGGCTTCTTTGTTAGGAACATTATCTTTAGAAAAAATCGTGATCTTTAGATGACATAATTTTGGGGGACGATATTTGGGTGCGTATTCGTCTCACACATTTTGGCCAAGGGTTGGCTAACTTTTGTTTTTAAATCCACATAAGATGTGAATCTTATCCTGGTTGATATATGGTTTTGGGGATCATCACATTTAACTCTTAAGAAGTAGATGTCAGGTTTTGACCCTATAGTGGAAAACCTCTTGTCACAACCTGTTTGGGTCAAACTCCCAAGCCTACCTTTGGAATTTTGGAATAAGGCATTTTTTAAGTCTATAGGGGACAACATAGGGACATTTATCATTGAAGATGATAACTACCTAAATGAGTCTTCTAGGATGGTGGCTAGAATCCTTGTCAACTTAGACCTGAAAGGGGGACTAGAAGGGGATATAGATTTGGAATATGGCCCCTAAAAACACACTCAATATCAAGACTATGCAGGTATTACTTTTAGTTGTGTTATATGTCATGCCTATGGACATTTGGCTAATGATTTCACCCTAAACTTCATTTACCAGGTTCAGAGGTAGAATTTAATTCCTAATTATTAGACTAAAAAGGAGTTCAAAGAAAGTAATGCTAAGATAGTTGGGCATCAACTAGAGACTGTCAAGAAGAGTATCAACTAATCAAAATTAGAGGCCACAGATTCTCTGAAGAATTAGATGTTGGCAAAGGGGTGTATTTATCATTTAGGATTGGGTGAGGGATAAAACTTGATTAATTTCTTCCCAAATTTATTTGTGAAAGAAATAGAGATATCCATTTTGCTGATCATTGGGATGTGATGTTATTGGACCCCATCACTATTCAACACTCACACCTTTTAGATAAAAGAGACCGACCTACAGACAGTCACGTGATGGTTGAGGTTGCTTCTATATCAGTCATTTCTAAAAATAGTTAAGGTTGAAGGCCCCTGTGGATGGCCTTGGGAGAAAGCTAGGCCACGAGAAGAAAGGTAATGCAAAACTTTAGGATGAACATGTATGTTCTATAGTTTTACTATAGGACAATATGCAATTTTAAGAGCTCAACCCTGAGACCCTCCCAAGTTAAATAAAATGCTCCAAGGCTAGCTCTCCAAATGTGAACTTGGCTAGCATATTTTTTACTTCTTTCCACCCTTGATATCCTATAAAATCACAACTTATGGTTGTCAACAAGGAATGAGGTTGTATTAAAGGAAAAATTAATAGTGTAATGAGGATGGGGAGTTCTTATTTGAGGAGAGAATAGGGAGTTCTTGTTCGAGGAGAAGATGAACTTCCCTATTATCTCATGCAAAACATAAAGTTGCTCGAGAAATCCAATAGGGTAGACAAAAAACATTTATTGGGGCCCTTAGAGTGGGGCATGCCATGGTGCTATGTTAGTGATGCTCATTATGTCCCTTAATATTTGAGGGTTGAATAATCCCTAAAATAATTGCTTTGAAGAGATTGGTACATTTACATAAACTAGACTTTATTTTGATTTGGGACACTAAGGAGGAAGGGTTAAGGTTGTAGGGGAATTATCTAAATTCTTAAAAGACTGGGCTTTTTTGGATATTGACTCTATTAGTATTTATATGGGTTTGGTCTCAAGTTAGAAAACCACCTCTTTAAGGATAATCAATTTTTCTCTCTTTTCTTCTGGAATTGGGATGGAACTTCACTCTTTGGAATTTGGTAATTATTTTATTGTGACAAATATTGCGGGCCATATGAGAAGGGAATGGTTTATTGAGAAGATATGTTTGCCCAAAATTTCCTAAGAGCAAAGAACTCTATTATAGGGGGAGACTTAAACTTCACCACAAAGAGCGTTAAGGTGTGGGGGGATTCAATAAGAACCAATTCATTAGTTGATTATTTCTTACACAAACTTAAGGAGACTAGATTGGTGGACTTGTAACCTATAAAGTTTTTTCCTACTTGGTAGAACATGAGAGTGGGGTCAGATCATGTGGCCAAAAAACTTGATATGTTCTTAATCGTTGACTCCCTCTTGAATGGCTCAGATAAAATTAGACCATGGTCGTCTTTGAGTGGTGACTCTGATCATCTTCCTATTTTACTTCATATTGAAAAAGAGAACAAAAATCCCAAAGTCCTTATAAATTCAATCCATCATGGTTGCAGGATGAGGACTTCATTAAGTTGGTCAAGGACAAGTGGATAACCTTTAATGCTACCTCCATGGAGTCAGCTAGTCTTCAAATTGTCAATAATTTGAAAAGAGTGAAGAAGATTGTCATCAACAAGGTCACTAACAAGCTAAAAACATTGAAAAAGACATTTTATTTCTGAAAAATAGATAGCTGGTATCCTTGGTCATGTTTTTTATAGGGATTTTGATGAGGCTACAAAATTAGGCTCAAAGCATTAAAGCCAAAAAATAGGATTTGTTACTAGACTCTGAAGCTTAGTGGAGACTAAAAAGTGGACCTTTGTGGTTGGAAAATGGTGATTAAAACACTTTTTTTTTTCAAAAAAATTCCAACCATCACAAAAATAAAAACACTATTTGGGACATGCAAAATTCTAACAGCTCCACTGTATGAACTTTCCATGAGATAACTGATTTGAGCATCTCTCACTTCAATAAGTTGTATAAGGATCTCGGAAAGGTGAACATGGCATAGATTGTCAAATTTTATACTTTCTTTCCTAGCTTTGTCACCAAGGATGATAATGTGAGAATTGATGAAGAAGTCTCAAAAAGAGAATTGTTGTCTGCTCTGGCCACTTTCCAAAAAGGATAAAAGTCCAGGGCCTGATGGTTGGATGGTTGAATTCTTTTGTGGGTTTTTTATTTTTTTGGGCAGGGACCTGCTTAGAGTTATTAAGGAGTCAAAGCATCTTAGGAAAATCTTAGGGTCCTTCAATGCCAAATTTATTATTCTCATCCCTGATAAGGACATCCCAACCTCATTTAATAACTTTTTCCCCATCTCCTTATGCAATTGTATCTATGAGATGATTGTGAATATCACATCCATTAGGATAAAAAACATTCTCTTTAATTTTATTTGTAGTGAGAAATTTGGTTTCTTGCATGGGAGTCAAATCCATGATGCCATTGGAGTGGCCTATGAGGGTATTCACACCATTAAAATGAAGAAGTTGTCGATGATTATTTTGAAGTTGGACCTTTCCAAGGCCTTTGATAAAATAAATTGGCTTTACCTAAGATTAATCCTTATACATATTGGGTTTTGGCTTTAGATGGTGAATTGGATTATGGGTTGCGTAACTTATGTCTCTTTTACCATTACTATTAAATGTTATGACTCAACATTTTTTCATTCCACACATGGTTTAAGGCAAGACTGCCCTCTTTCCTGATTATTATTCTTATTGATTATTGAAAGGCTTAGTCGGATCATTATTATGGCTAATATATCTAGAAATATTAGAGGGGTTGAGGCTGGTCAAACATTATACCTCACACATTTATTCTTTCTGGATGATGTTTTACTATTTAGAGATGGCTCTCAAAGAGACATTTCATTACTTAAGGAGTTTCTAGAGCTTTTTTGTGTGGCCATTGGGATGGAGTTAAATATGCACGAGTCCAACATCTCTTTCTATTCTTTCGAGAAATAATAGATTAATTGGGTTCTTAGTATTTTCCCCTTCTAATTTGTTGATATCCTTGGTGGTTTAAAGTATTTGGGGTTTCTTCTGAATCCAAATGATTATAAAATGAATGATTGGAATTGGTTGCTCAAAAAGGTGGAAAAGAGAATTAGTTGTTGGTGTAATACATGGTTATCTCTTAGAGAAAGACTTACTCTTATGAAGTCAATGTTGGAGTTTATTACAATATATTGAATTTCCTTATCTCATATCCCAAAAGGAGTTCAAATTTGCAAAAAAAACTTCAAATTCCTCTAGACCGACAAAAAGGATAAGGATGGTATCTCTCTTGTTAAATGGCAGTCCCTTGCTAAACCTAAGGACTTTGGGGGTTATGGCTTAAAAGACATTCATATTTTTGGAGAGGCCTTAACTACTAAAGGTTTTCAGAGGATTATCTCTAAAGCGATAATATGAAGTCAATTCATTGTTTAGAAATACATTGAACCACTTGGTGTGGAATAGTGGATTAAAAGTCATGTAAAAAACTGCTATAATGCATTGATTATGTGGAAAGCCTTCATGTAATCCTTTTTAATTATTGGTAATTAGTTTATTTGGAAGGTGGTGTCTGACACAAAAATTAGAGTTGGGATTGACCCTTGGGTCAAATATGGTGTGAATTTAAAATTGCTTGCAAACTTCATATATATGTTGTTGGATATGGGTATCTCCTTTTTTCTTAGGCTGCTGACCATAACCTCACAAATCCTTGGCAACAGGGTTGGAAAATCTCTCTTACATTAGGTTGGGTTGGGGAGGTTGGTCATTGGTGGGATGCAATTGTCAATAGATTAAATTAAAGTCACACTCAACTTACAGATAAGGTTGATGTCTTGGTTTGGTCCAAGAGCCCACACATAAGGGATTATTCCGTGAGTTTAGGTTATCAATCTAATTTCATTGATGAAGATCCTAGTGAGAGATAGTGGTGGTTGTAGAGAATCTGTAAGATTAAAGCTCCTCTCGAAACAAATATCTTTGTGTGTTTGGCTTTGAAGAACAAAGCCCTTACTTGGGAGGTTCTACAAAAAATAAGTTGGCATAGTCTGAGGTGATGTAATATATGTTTCCAAGACTTAGAGACTGTGAATCATCTCCTTGTCACTTGTTCATATGTGAAAAATATTTGGAAGGAGTTGGAGATTTCTATTGGGGTTAGAGACTATTGGTAGGGTTTCACTATGGTTGATTGTCTTGAGAGCTAGTATTTGAGGTTACAATTAAATCTGTATAAGGCCTTACATATGATTATGTCCTAGGGAATTTAGCTAGCATGAATGCATATATCTTCCAAGGCAAAACCATCCCTACTTTTCAATGCACTTCACAATTATGTGTTATATTTGGGCATTTCAAAATCACCCCAAAATCCCCAAGACAACACTTGTTGGTTCCTCCTCACATCGATCAGACTGAAGCTTGGGTTTTTTTTTATGGAGTTTGTTAAGGTACTCCCACTATCTATGGTGTCAGTGCCACCCTCTTTTTCAATTCCAAGAACTTCATCCATTTTAAGGCTGACTTGGGATTAATTACGAACATTTATGTTGATTTGATGTCTTTAAAGATTTTTCTCAGGCTCATGATTGATAAAAGAGTAGTGAATTTTCAAGTTTTTTGGGGACTCATAGATTGCCATCAATTGGTTAAAGCGAGCTTCTAAAGTGATAATCTCATCTTACATTCCTTCTTCTCTCTAACAAACTCCTTATCAAGCACCTTTGATGCCATCTTATTTTTACATATTTTTAGGGAGATAAACTCTAAGGTTGAATCTCTTTCAAAGAAGGGAGTGTACTTGGATGCTGATCTTTGGATCATCAATGAATTTAGAGATAATGTTTACATACAAGAATCACATCTCTTGGTGTTGATGGACTAATGTTTTATTTTTTGGTCTACTTTCTACCTTCCTTTGTTCCTTTTGGACAAGGTGCTTCACACCATTTTAGGCGGTCCCCCGGTCTATTATGGGGCCTACTTGCCTATTTTCTCTTATTGCACTTTTATGTTATCACTCCCCCTGTTTGGATTGTATATTGTTTGGTTTCCACCATTTGATGCCTTCTCTGTTGGGATGTCTTCTCATCATTTTTCTTCTCTTTTTTCCTTTTTATAACATATACAAATTTTGATTTCCTATTTTTATTAATATGAAGTTACAAATTGTTTACGAGGGAAAAAAATTAGAAGTTATTAAACTATAACTTTGTATTACTCTTTAAATCTCAAAATGTATATTTGGTTTAGTATTGGGTGAGATAACCTTTAGGTAAAATGCTTGTTATTTTATTATAAAAATTAAATAAATGTGTTGGTTAGCTAAATGGGTTCTCATAGAAAGCCTAACCCAAACCAGTTGTGTCAATGACTTCTCAACCCTATGATAAAAAATCAACGACCGCTTATTTAGAGTAAAAGGGGATAACCCCCAAAACCATTTATTATACAAAATTTTGTTTACATCTTTGGTATATTTGAATACGAAATCAAGACATCCCCTAACCAAAATATGAGAGAATAAAATGTACCCTGAAACTGGCCCCTAGTATAGTGTTGTCCAAGTTTCTAAATTCTTTCTAAATAAACTTTTTCCATAAAAATGGTGTGTTAGAGCCATGTGTACCAAATCCAAAATTTTATCCATCTTAACATCCTCCCTTAAAAAAATTATAACTCTTTTCCCTCGAAGCTTCATGCACCTTCTTCCTTTCCTCCCTGAAATTGCCTTGGATGAATCCAATATCTTTTCCCTTGGATTTGATGGTAGATTGACCCTGATTTCATTTTTATCAAGTATTTGTACTGACAAGGCTCCTATATATCCCTTAGTTTTTCTTAAACCAATAATGAATTCCCCATTATGCTCATGTACATATGCTACATCCTTTCCCCAAACCAAAATGTGATCCAAAAGTTTAAAACAATCATTAGATGCAACTCATGGGACCCATATTACGAGGATCTAGAAAACCTAGGTCATATCGAGTGTGTTAAATAATATGCTTTGATTTTATTCAAATATTATCCCATACCACTCCAAAATTGATAGAAGATACCTTCTCTAACCCCTAACAATCCATCCACTACCTCCAATACCATAGCCATCATCGATAGATGAAATGGGGTTCCTTGAAAGTGTGTGTGGCTCTCTAGAAACTCAAGAGAGGGGAGACTAGAAACAACCTTATTTTGTTTATTTTCCCAACCATCCATCGATTAAATATATGTTCCTTAATGAGGATATTCATAATAATCCACTAGATCTTCTTCCCTATCAACGTTTTTAAGATCTAAGAAACTATGTCTCCATCCCTCTGTTATATCCATCTTTACCCTTCATTGCAGGTTAACTGCACCTTAAGGAAATTGAATTATTTAACTTTGTCATATTGTTAAACACTTCTCATGTAACCCTACTCCAGTCCAAAATGAGACTAGACTTATTTTATTTAGACTACCACTGCCCATAAAAAAGTGAGAATGCTGACATAGAGAGAAATTCGATGCTTAGAAAATCAATTCCAACCCACTCCAACAAAACCTCACAAAAAGGAGAGTTACTTTCACTTGAACCATGGGAAACTGAAAATAAAGAGAAATAAGTATTGATCTAAAATTTGAAGTGCAACTAGATTAGTTGAGTATAAGAAGAATTTAATGATCTCAAAGCTGTTTCTTGAAACAGATTCACCATATCATTCCATCTTCATTGTAATGTCAATAATGGGGTTATAGGCTATAAAAGGAGTCAAGATAACTGATGGGATAAGAGGTTGTCATATTAAATGGAAACTCTACCAGGTTTTGGAGGTGCTTCAATAGATGAGGCTTCTACTATAAAGATAATAGTTGCTATAACAGTTTAAAGTTATGATGAGGATATGATACATACTCTGTAATTGAAAATGTCGATTTTGTAGGGAGCTACAAAGGACCCAAAAATGAATCTAAACCCCAAGTTGAAATGTGAACTCGAAAATCAAAGGCCCCAACTGACTAGAATCAACAAATTTTACCCAATCTCGTTGTTGGAGTTTTACCTACCAATAATATTTTGAAAATAGAGCACAACCTACATATCCAACCATCCATGTCAATTTGAAACAACCAAGGAAAATGTGAATTAGTCTGGTTTAGGATTAATGCTCAATACACAAAAGCCACAGTTGTCCTAACCATTTAACCCAAAATTATTCCTTCTTGGAAACATATATTGGAAAAGGGACTCCCGAAGGTTATAGGATTTTAGACTACTTAGACAATTGGGAATTTTGATAGGATTTTGTGTTGCCTACATGGTTGATTTTTTGACATATTTTGTGGTTGTCAGCACACCTAAAAAACTCCATCAAGTTTTGGAGCTGTCAGTACAGATGAAATATTTGACGAGTTTTTGGGTTGCTCTAATAGTTGAGACTTTCATCGCAGAGATGTGTGCTGTTAGAGGAGTTCATGGTTCCACTGAGGTTTAGAACTATCTCGATAGATGAAAGTTCCATTTTTGATCTTCCTCATGGCACATCAATCGCAAGCCTATGCCCCATCCTCTGAATGTTTCTATTGGATTTGAGTTACACTTAGTTTAATTTATTACTTTATGCATTTGTGTATCCCCACTCGCTACTCTGTGGGTTTCATTTACTTCCTTAAAAACTCTCATTAACCCAGTCAATTTGTTAGCCTCACACAGTGGGGCATCAACCCTTTAGGTTTCTACATGGGAAACTAATGGCTCTCATTCCATGAAAAGAGCAGACTACAAGGTGTTGCAAGCAGTCACCACCACTAAAAGATGCAGACCCTATACACGCCCTACTTCCCTTCAAACCCTAACCAAATTCCTTTTGGCATGACCAATCTCCTAACATATATGATGATGAGGGTTATAAGTCAAATTGAGATTATTTTTTATATTTTGATTTTGATTTGCGTCTAGTTATACATCGTACCACTTATTCCTACAAGGTGACTCTTCTCATGTTTGATACTGGGCCTCCCCATGACCATCCATTAGATTGGTTAATTGGTTGGCTGAGCACATATTCTGAAAATTCTATAATACATATAAAACAAGACTTGTGCATGACATGAATATTACTTTAAATCACTTATATATGTTATTTATCACATATTTGGTAGATTTGGCTCCCACTTGCCTACATCATATATATTATAATAATAATAATAATAATAATAATAATAATAATAATAATAATAATAATAATAATAATAAATTGTATTATATTAGATAGAAAATATTCATATAACAAAACTTACTATGAATTATATATACACATAATAAAACTTGCTATGAATTCTATTAGCATTTTAAGAGCAATGTTAAATAGACAATCATCATAAAAAAAATCATGACAAGTAAGTTTCGCTGTCAAATTTAGTTCCTAGACAAAAGCACAACTATAAGACATGTAAAAATTAGCATAAATGGTTGAGATAAGTGTCATCTAAGTTTTTTTTTGTTTGCATATATGATTTGTGACACATGGATGAACTAGATCTCTCAAATAGTCTTCCCCATTTCGATCTTTATTAACTAGTAAGTCAAATTACATAGTTATTTGACTTACAAAATCATCTCTCCTTGTATGTAGTTGTATCCACTAGTGGGTGTGTGTCACAAAATCATTTATATTCATCTCCATTTACATCTACAAAGTGTGCATATGCGTGCACACACACATATATATGGTGTACTATATATTATTATAATATATTATAATTATAATTATAATTATTATATATAAATATAGATTTTCGAACTGATTGAAGCTGCTAATCGGATGGAGCTTTGTTGCAATCAAATGAGTTCTCATGACTTCCCTCTCACCATTGACAATAGAAAACAATCAATCATAAATGTTGTCACATAGAAAATTTCAGATCCCTTTTGAATGGGTGCAAGTCATATAAATTTACTATCTACCTTAAATCTAGTTCAATGTACAATATGGACCTCTTGTTTTTGATATCACTTGAAATACCTTATCATTACTTCTCATCAGCATTGCCCAGTGCACCTTGAAATATTTTTACCACTTCATCATTAATCAAGTTCACTCTTGACACAAAACATCTCCTCCAAACACAACTCATTTTTACAATATATTAAAAAACACTCAAACATCATTTTATATTATTACCTCTACCCCCACCCCAAAAAAAAAAAAAAAAAAAAAAAAAATTAAAAATTTCTTACTTAAGAGCGTGCACCAAAAAAAAATATCAATTTACACTCCAAGTTTACAAAACGATGTTTTATGAAAACCAAAAATGAATCACTTCACAACGAAGGCCCTTGCAAATAAATGAATGCGACTTTCCCAACCCTTTTTAAACACCCTTTTGATATTTATGAGGTACGAAGCTGTTTACATGGCAGCATATGATGCTAGCCGCAACGGGGTCTCACTGGGTATAGTGTATGTACACTAGTTGTAATCGAAAGGAGCGAATCAATATCTCCGGCATGTCGGCTGGGCCAGCAGGAGGAGGAGGAGGAGGAGCATTTATGCGCTTTGCCGGAGGACCGTCTACGCTTCGCCAGATTCTTGCAGAGCTCTGCACGCGCACGCCTCCTAAGGTATGCATTTCTCCCCTTTTCACGTCATAAGTTTTCGAGTCTTTTCTCCAAAACCCTAGAGTTTATTGCTCAGGTTGAAGACAATACTCCTGTTGATGACCTTTGCAAGCCTTTGCAAAACTGTTGTCTTGTTGTTCCAGGAGGGCTCTGCAATGGTGCTCAGAAGACACGTTTTGGAGGAAGCCCGAGATCTCAATGGAGAGGCCTTTACCCGTTTTATGGATCAACTATATGATCGAATTTCTAAGCTGATGGAAAGCAATGATGTTGCTAAAAATTTGGGGGCCTTAAGAGCCATTGATGAGTTGATAGATGTAAAAATGGGGGAGAGTGCCTCAAAATTCTCAAGATTTTCCAGCAATATTCGCTATCTATTTGAAGAAAAACATGACCCTGACATTTTATTACTAGGAAGTAAGGTATTGGGTCATCTTGCCAGAGCAGGAGGAACGATGACCGCTGATGAAGTTGAACACCATGTGGGTCTCTTTTCCTGAAAGATGTGACCTCAAAATTATTTGATAGATAAAATATCAATGGTAAGATCTTGTGTCTGCAGGTCAAGAATGCATTGGACTGGCTCAGAGGTGAAAGAGTAGAACATCGCCGTCTTGCAGCTGTTTTGATTTTGAAAGTGAGTATATTTGAAATTGAATTATGCAAATTGTGTCGATATTTGTTTCAACTTGCTTGAACTAGAAATGATCGTTTTGGTTTGAGTTTTCTTCGATATCAACTTTTAAGCTATGTGACAAGTTATGCCAAATTTAATGGAAAAAGTTTGAACTTCCCTGAACTTTATCGTTGTCAAACATGAACTCTAACTTTATCCATTTTTCTTTTTTGGGAAGTTTTTGACTTGCTATTGCATTATTTTATAAATATGCGTGTATATATACATATACCAGCGGGAAGCTCTCTCCAGTCTTTCCCTCTGACACATATATGCATTTTTTAAGAGAAATACAATGATTAAAAAAACATTTTGTTTGAACTTAAAAATGCTTTTATTCAAACTTTACCCTTTGGGAAACTTGAACCGAACTTTATCCTTGTCGAACACAAACTCAAACTCAAACCTTGTGACTTAGCTTTTAAGTAGGAACCTTCCTTGATTTTTTTTTAATATTTTTTTTACAAACATATATTTGGGATTTTCTGTTAAGCACTCAACATCTCTGTTATGTGCACCTTATCTTGGTAGGAAATGGCGGAGAATGCACCAACAGTCTTTAATGTACATGTGCCTGAATTTGTGGATGCTGTGTGGGTTGCACTTCGGGATCCAACATTGGCTGTTCGTGAACGGGCTGTAGAGGCCTTGCGTGCTTGTCTCAGTGTTATTGAGAAACGCGAGACACGCTGGCGAGTGCAATGGTATGCGGTTTTGATCTCTGGCTCAGCGAATTTAATATTCACAATGATATGACTTAGAAGTAGAGTTACATAAAATGCATTAAACGTGTCATCCTTTTGGCTATATATGTTTTTAGGGATGCTTCATCATGCTATATTCATATAACTTGTTCTGATTTGGTTTTACAATTAAACAAGTTTCAGGCAATGCCAGGGTATTACTTTTATAATGGTGATGAAATTGCATTCTGCAAAACCCACGAAAATGTCACATTGAAAACTTTGTTTTGAATGCGATTTAGCCTGAAATAAAAAAAGCTTGGATATACAACAAAGATGACACTCATTATTGCATGAGGAATGGTAAGTGAAGGTATCATTGCACATGGCAATGGAATACACTGGGAAGTACAATACTGCTGTTTGTATTAGTATATCAGAAGGAAAAAATAAAAAATCAAAGAAAAAGAAAAATTGAAATACCATCAGTAGAATAGAATATGTGTGTATATCAGTAAGAACTAATGAAAACAATTATCTCACAACATCATATCAAGAGTAGTATAGAAATCAAGCTGTAGTAAAAATTTCTTGAGTGGAATATAACAAGCTGGAAGGACTAGTTTAAATTGAGTGAACGTTGTGTGAGGTAACAAAGGGGAAATACCCAGGCCAGAATGGATTCCAGAATTCATTAGACGTGAAGTCTGGGTGGTCTTAGTTGAGAAGCAGCTTATTTAGGAACAAAATTTGAAATTTGAGACATTGTTTGGTAATATGGAAAATCCAAAAGTCGATAATCAAATATTACATATGTTTAATGCAAAAGTGAATGACCCTATTATGTATTGTAAGCACTATACATCAATATGGGATGCTAATCAAAAAGCAGATGAAGCATATAAAATAAAAGCATTTTCAACCACTGTAAGCTGTGCAACATTAGATTGGTATTGTTGACGCTGTGGATTGCACCCTTAGAAAGAAGACACAACTTCTCTCTTCCATGCGGCACAATGGAGACTTTCTTTTTGCTGTGGGCTTGTTAAAATTGAGAAAAAAATCTCTAGATAAGGGCTATCTCTCTTTGATACATCTTTGAGGTCCTTAACTATTACTACTGATAATGGGGGGGTGAAAAGAGAGAAAGATATAACAAAAGCATAGCCTACCTAAAACGGTGATGCACCAACTGATCCGATCTACTCAGCTTATTTTAACACTTTACACTAAAAGAGCAAACAAACACTTCATTTGAACAAAAGACCAGACTGCATGGGCGCTTTAACAAGGGGCTTAATGGAGATACAAAGAAAAAGAACCTACCATAGGTGCTGCAGAAGCACACTATCAGATAATGGCTCTTCTGTCTCTACGCTCCAACTTGGGCACTTCCTGTTAACTTGCAGAAATGGTTTTGGATATGCTAGATATGTTGGTGTCAACCTATGAAAGCATCAAGATGAAATGACTAAACACAAAGTTGATAGACATATTCAGAAGTATAACCAGTCAAATAGAGGTGAAATGCGTTCTTTTGATTCAAAGGTAAAATTTGGCAGGGCTTCGCCTTACACAAATGAGAGATACATTTCTCAGCTGAGAGGTCACAATATATAGCATTAAGAAAAAGACTTTTGGCGCCTTCAAGAACAGGCAACCCATGCTGTATTAAACACCTAGGAAAGAGGAATCTGCTCATGCTGGTGTCATCCTTCCATAAATGGCCTGAAAGAGCCATGCTGTAGATTGTTATGGGTATTGACTTTGTTGCTCAAACCGTCTTAAATGTCCCTGCTAAAGCATGGGTCGCTTTGTTTTCTGAATGACAAGGCTGTCTCTCTGTGAAGTTTACGCAACTGTCTGCTCATTAATGTTAAATGAAGAAAAACGGGCCGCTCTATTGAATGCTTGCGCTTCCTTTGATGACTGCTTGGTGGAGACTATCTTATCTGCAACAATAACTTCTCTTGCCGACGCTTCTTGTGCCACCTGGACTGCTCTATTCCTTCTGCGCTACCTTTTGTCTTTTCCTGGCAACTCGGCCCTTGGGGCTATTGTTTGTCTTCTCCTGGCTCCTTCTCTAGTGGGTCGTTGAGTCTTCGAATTTCCTTGGACAAAACATCCGAAGGAAATCCTTCGAATACTTGTCCGAAGGGATTCTGTCTTACTTCGAGCTTGACCATCCCCTTTTGGTGATGCTTAGGCGTTCTGGAATTCTTTCGAACATCTTGTCCAAAAGAAATCTCCTTTAGTCTTTTCTTCAACTGTTAACCCATTTCATGCGTGGGCTCGTCCTTAAGCATTTGAAAATCAACGACTATTTTATCACTGTAAAATTGACGTTCGTGTGCACGTCACCAGACATTTGAACCTCCAACAGCTAGTTCATCATGTCAAAGTTGACGTTCTCGGACCCGTCATCATCCCCTAACAATTCCTTCGGCTTTTGCAAAATGAACTTTCCCGTAGAGAAGGTGTCCCTTTAGAAAAATGGAAAAGGCCCCCTTTTTGATAGCTGAGAGCCCTTCGCAAGGGCACTTGCCCTTTGGGCTCTTTTGTCTTCCCAATTCCTTCAGACATTTTGCCCGGAGGAAATGTGCCTTCCATGTCTTCGGCCTTCTCTTGGTAAATTCCTTTGGACAAAAGTCCGAAGGAATTCCTTTGGGCATTTTGTCCGAAGGAATTTACCTTTGGTTTCTTCCTTTGATTTTCTTCGGACAAAAGTCCAAAGAAATCCTTTGTCTTTTGCCTTGTCACTTTTTCGAAGGAAAATTCCCCTTTGGGCCTTCTGCCTTGCTCTCTTTCAAATGTATTCTCTGCCCTCCGCAAGGGCACCTTGGGTCCAAAGTTGCCCTTCGGAGCTTGCTTGAACGGTCCCATTTGTCACCTGCCTGCCCTTCGCAAGGGCCCTTGACCTTTGGAGCTTTGTGGAAGACTTGTATTCCTTTGAAATTGGCCCGTTCCTTTGCCAAAAAAGCCTTGTTCGAGGTGATTTGTTGAAGCGGAATAAGCCCCAAATCAACCTGAAAACCTACAGGACTCAAATCACTCGAGTCTTTATAAGAACAAGCCCATTACAAAGGGAAAAAACCACAATTGCAGTGAGGTGAAGACATCAGAGACGGACTGCTCATGGCAACAAGGGAAGAAAAAAGAGACTGATTTTTGGCTTGCAAGACCAAAATTTGGTCAACACATTTGGCGATTCACAGGGGAAGCATGCCTGCTATGCTTAGGAAAACTGGTGGCTTACAAGTCCGTTGGGCACGGAGTCAAAATACAGCCTGAAAGGCTGACAATAACTTTGAGGAACTTCAGAATCAATACGAAGCTTTTACCCCAAAAGCGAAAGACACACACAAGGCTAAAAAAGCTACAAATATGCGTAAAAGCACTTAGAAAAAACGGGAAAAAAACATAGAAAATATGTACATAACAAGAGAAGGCTTAGTGACAATGCTTAAGATATATCCCATTAACTGGGATATGTAGTTCCCCACCATCCAACCTAGAGAGTTGGAATGTGTTATGCTGCTTGCACTAAGTGATGACATACGGATCACTCCATAAAGCATCAAACTTCGTGTGTTTTCCAGATTTAGCTCGGTCTTCATCCCATTTTAAGATCATGTTGCCTTTTGAGAAGTTTTTTGACGAGGATTTATTATCAAAATGCTTTTTCTTTTGTTGTTGATGGCTGGTCATGGAAACCATGGCTTGGTCTCTTGCCTCTAGAAGTTTCATTAATTCACAAAGTTTGATCTCCATGCCGTTGCTTTCCTTCAACTGCAGCTGGTGGGCAAGATCCAAAGCTGGCAATTCAAGTGAAATAGGAAGTCTAGCTTCCCTTCCATACACAAATGTGTATGGTGAATTGCCAACTGCTCTTTTTGGAGTAACCCTGTCTGTCCACAGGGTTGTTTTCAGCTTGGCGTGCCAAGTTCTCTGATTTTCTTTCATTGTCCTTTTAATGATTCTGTTCAAATTCTTATTGGTGGAATCGGCCAACGCATTTCCTTGTGGGTAGTAATTGGAAGAATTACTAAGGTAGATGTCGTATCTCAACGCCCACTCGCTTGTTTTGGTTCTCAAGAAAGCCAATGCGTTATCTGAGATGATGATAGCTGGGACTCCAAATCTTGTCACTAGGCCTTCATAAAAATCTAGGACTGCACTTTCGTTGGCTTCTTTCAAAGCAACAACTTCTACCCATCTCGTAAAGTAGTCTGTAGCAGTGAAGACCCATTTGTGGCCAGCATTGGAAGGAGGGTTGATCATCCTTATGAAGTCTAGGCCCCATTGCATGAACGACTGTTTTACTTGAATAGGTTGAAGAGGCATTGCAGCCAACAGTTGCTTTCCATCAAAGAGGGCACATTTTTGGCACTTCCGTATCCAAGCATGAGTATCGCTGAACAAAGTGGGCCAAAAGTAACTAGCCTTCATAATCCTTGTAGTTGTAGGCTTAGGTGCAAAGTGACCACCAGTTGGTCTGTCATGCAACTCGGATAATATCCCGTTGCCCTGATTTGAGTGTATGCATCTCAAGAGTACCTTTGAAAAATCTCTTTTAAACAACACCCCATCAATCAGGGCATAAGGAAGAGATTGGAGTCTGAAATACCTCCTCTTAGTCCTATCAAGGCCCTATGGGCACTCACCAGTGAGAATGAAATGGGTCATGTCTTGTGCCTAGTCTTCTATGATTGCAGGTTCCTCTGCTGTAGCTTCATCATGGAGTAGCAAAATGCTCTCTTTTTGTTGTTTAAGGTCTGTAGCAAGGTGTTCACATAGCCCTTTTCCCCTTAGCAGCTTTGTGATTTTTATATCCACATCATATTCCATTACCTTGGTAATCCATCCTGCCCTCTTTTCATTCAAATCACGGGTAATCAAAAAATCCTTGACGCTAGGATGTGGTACCATGATATGAACCTTGCTGTTTGACAACATACGTCTAAATTTTTTCAGGCTTCGTATAACTGCAAACACTTGCTTTTCAACATATGTGTACCTAGTTTCAAAACCTTCTAGACCTTGGCTAAAGAATGCGAGACGCTGTTCAAGGTTTTCATCATTTGCTTGAGTGAGCATGGCGGAGATTTCCTCTTCATTTCCAAAGGTGTAAAAGTTGAAATCCTTGGAGAAGTCAGCACTGATCAAGGTGGGACCCTGGGCAATAACTTGCTTAATCCCTTCAAAACTATCTTTCCTTTGTGCTGTCCATGCAAACTTCTCATCCTTCTTCAGCATGGAAGTTAGTGGCTTGACTATCTTGGCAAAATTAGGGATAAATTGCCCAATAAAATTTATTCTGCTGAAGAAGCGTTGCGGACCCTTCTTGTGCTTAGGCAAGGACAGCACTAGTATGGCGCGTACTTTTTCTGGATCAATGGTCAAGCTCCCTCTTGAAACAACATGACCAAGGAGTTTACCTTCATGGACAGTGAACACACATTTTTTTGGGTTGAGAGAGATACCAAACTCTACACCTCTCAAAGATTTGCCTAAGGTATTTCAGATGTTGGCTTGCATGCTTAGAGAAAACTGTCACGTTGTCAAGGTAGACCAATACAATATTATTTATCAGACCTTGGAAAGCCATGTCCATAGTTCGTTGAAAGATGGTTTCAGTATTTGATAGTCCGAATGACATCTTTCTGTAGGCAAAAGTTTCCCACTTGGTAGTGAAGGCTGTTTTGTACTGATTGTAGTCTTGGACTAGTATTTGATTGTACTTTAAATACCAATCCAGGAGGGAGAAACGCTCGCTG
Organism: Torreya grandis; assembly: GCA_037957365.1. Lineage (NCBI taxonomy): Eukaryota > Viridiplantae > Streptophyta > Pinopsida > Cupressales > Taxaceae > Torreya > Torreya grandis. Next base: position 1,379,515 of record JARHVA010000153.1, read on the forward strand.
CCTATCACCATTTGGAGGATTTGCTCCTTACTTGGGAGGGGATAGCGATCTTTTAGGGAGACTCTATTGAGGTCTCTAAAATCAACGCAGAGTTTGATCTCCTCATTCTTCTTCTTAATAAGACTCAGATTGGCCAGCCAAGAAAAGTGTTTGATAGGAAAAATGATCCTGGACTCCATCAACTTGGTGAGTTCCTTCCGCATGAGAGGCTCAATCTTCGGATTGATAGGCCTTTGTTTTTGTTTGATGGGTTTGGCACCTTCCTCCAGCTCAATGGTGTGTTGGGCCAAGCTTGGGTCAAAACTCTTCAGGTCGCTATACCCTAAGCAAAAACATCAGCAAACTCTTGGCATAACAAAATGAAGGAATGCCTTTCATCATTTGTACATACCTTCCCAAGTGCAAGTAGCATGTCTTTGAATATTTTGACTGTTTCGTAATTTTCTTTCTTGGTCGTGATGCTTGCTTTGTCATTTTTCATTTGGTCATCCCCATTGAAGATGCTTTTGAGAGTGACTAAACCTTTGGGAAGTTTGTTGTTTTTCAGCTGAACAATTTGGCCATCGTACTGTTGTTGTAGCTTGGCTTGATTCTTAGAAGCAAACTTAGCCTCCTTTTGTAAGAAGAGTGCTATCTGCTGATCACTGTCAGACACCTGCCAATTGATGACATTATCGGGCATAGAGGGTCTTATTATTACTTTTAAATGGCGTGGACTGCTGTCCCGACCTATTTCTTTGGGAATGTCAAATTGAGCGCCAACTGCTGTTAGTCTGTCTGCTTGCTTATTTTGTTCTCTTGGAATGGAAATAATATTGAAAGCAAGGAAACTCTCTACTAGATCCCACACTTTGTGCTTGTAAGACTCGAGCAAGGAATTCTTGGTCAAGTTTCAACCTCTTATCTGGTTTACAATTAGCTCACTGTCCGAAAAGACCTGCAATTTTTTTATTCCCTTTTTCCTTGCCCATTCTAAACCATGAATGAGACTCATTCTGCAACATTGCAAGTGCAGGAGAATTAGAACCAGAAAGTTGAGAAGTATTTATCTTTTGAGGGTGAAATTAACATTATTCCACCATCGGCTCCCAATTTGCTTCTTGAGCCATCGAAGAAGAGTTGTCATAGACCTGAGATCTCTTGGTTTGCTTTCATCAAATTTGGCATGAAATTACCTTCTTCATGCATGCAATAAACTCCAAGACCTACCTCTTCTATGAACTTGTATGGGTCATGTTCGAAATTGTCACTTCCCCACTCATCCAAGAGCAGGTCAGCAACTCCTTCAAGGGAAGAGGGTGGAGATTGGTCCATTTGGAATGCTTATTCGTCAATGATGGCGTAGTTGACATTTGTCGCTTTGAGTGAGTATGGCTCTAGATGATCTCTGTGGATGGGCTCCAACTCAATCTTGATTTTAGTTCTATATTTAGTTATAAAAATCATGTAAGACTAGTTTGTTGCTAAGTACCCGCCTATCTTAGACGTGAAATCCTTGGATAAGCAGAGAGCAAAGTAGGGAGGAACATCTGCCACTACCACGTCGTGGGGAACGGAGAAGGTTGGACAGGTGTGCAACATCAGATTCAAGCCTCTTACCACTCTTAAGGTCTTTGCTGGTGATCCATCTAACTGCAGGACTCCCTTGGTCATTTTTTCATATTTGAGTCCCAACTTATCTGTTATGCATTTGGCCATTACTGAAGTGCTTGCTCCACTGTCAATAATGCAATTGTGAACCAAGAAATCTCCGATGACTAAGGATATATAGAAAGGAGGAATCTTTTCATCTTTTTTTGTTTGACCTGTCATATAAGGGTGTCCATTCATAATTAACACATTATCGGCCTTTGCTGGGACAGCTTGTTCATTTATCCGTGCAATTCCTTCTGGAGTATGTCTTTTTGTCCCGGCATTGCTAAGGAATCCCACAATGAGATATTCATGTGCAGCTTTTTCATTTGGTCCACCACATTGATATGAGGGTTGCTCCCTTTTGAATTTTCTTTGGGGGCATTTTCAGCCTGAGTTGCAAGCCGAGGCGCTGAGGGTGTAACTGGCGGCTTGTAATTTGGGAACTTCTGGTTTACTTGTAATAGAAAAGATGCTGTAGATGCTCGAGTGGCTGTCGGAGCTTCCTCCATTGCTCTCTTTTTGGACCTGGTAGTGGCTGCAACACAATCGTCTTGGTTATTCAGACTGCTCACATAATTTACTGCATAGAATTCTTCTTCCAGTTGGTTCATGAGAGTGGAATCGAATTGAGTCTGTTTGTTGTCCATCCTAGGCTGTATTGATGTCTCAAAACTTGGGAATTGGGCTGTTTGATTGTCTTGCGTGTTCATATATTGGTTTGGCAACTCATTAGTATACGCAACCTGTTCTTGGCCATACTCCAGGGGTGGGTAATTAGGTTGTTCCTGTACCAAACTATTTTGAGTAGGAACAAGAGCTTTGGATGATGAAGGGGCATCTGGATTATAACCTTGATATGGTCTGGGTTGAGTAATCTGACCTTGTCCTTCGTTATAATTTTGGAAAGGAGGTCTATTCATTTGTTCGAACTGTTGGTATCCCTGGTTCGGCCGATAGCTTTGAGCTTGTATCCTCTTAGAGCCACTAATTCATTGGTTACATGTTGTAACAAGCTCTTAACTTCATGGAGGTCATTTGGCGAGGTAGTAGTTGATTTTTCTACACTAGACAAAGGAGCTAAAGTGGGTGCAACAGTTTGAATAGGGGGTGGTAATCCGGGAAAGAGCGGCATATGAGGTCTAGGGGCTATTTTTCTGCTTGCACTAGACAATTTTCGACGTCTATAGCTATTTTGTAGGCAGCAAATAACACTTATCCTCCCATGGATTGTATCATGACAGCAATGTCGCTGTTCAAAGCCTTCAGATAGTAAAAGAAAGCATAGCTTGGGGTCGGCCTCACTAAAATGGGGATTCTGTCCCAGGTCTTTTGGAATCTGGTATTAAAATCTTACATAAACTCATGAGGAGCTCTTTTCATAGTGGTCAATTGTTCAGCAAGAGAGACATGCTCACTCTTCTCTCCGAATCGATTTGTCAAGAGGGTGCCTAATTCGTTCCATGAGCTGACTGAATTCATAGGCAAAGTCTCATACCAGTCTAAAACTTTACTTTTAAAAGACAACGTCAGTAACCTGATGGCTACATTCTCTTCGGTGATATTATGAATGTTACAGAGGTTGGCAATATTTCTGATATGTTCAATCGCAGTAATATGCCCCTCTGCATTAAAAGGAGGAACACTCTTAAGGGCTGTCTCTTGGATTGGGTCATAATGCAGAAGGTTTAAAGGGCTCTGACCATGGAAGGCTACAAAAGGTAAAGCCATGGCGATGACAGGGTTCAATCGGGGTCTTCTTGTGTAGGTATATTTTATGGCAGGTCTGGGAAATTGATTTGTTGTATAGGGATGAGTCCTTGCAAACCTCAGTCACCTTGCTGAGTTTAGGGGCAGCGCAACGAATTCAAAAGGGACACCCTTGGCAAAAGATCTTGTGGTGACTTTAGGCATGAGATACCAGGATGATCTCTGACCAGAGACCGAGTTCCTAAAGATGGAGTTGTCAGATGCTGGGTTAGTTTGCTTACTCTTATAGTAACAGGGCCAACACCAATCTTGGAACTTCTCTGAGCATCAAAAAATGGTCCCATCGGGTGTGCCAAAAACTGTTGATGCTGTGGATGGCACCTTTAAAACGAAGGCACAACTTCTCTCTTCTACGCGGCACAATGGAGACTTTTCTCTTGCTGTAGGCTTGGCAAAATTGAGGAAAGAATCTTTAGATAAGGGCTAGCTCCCTTTTGAATTTTATTTGGGGGCATTTACAGCCTGAGGTGCAAGCTGAGGCATTGAGGGTGTAGCCGACGGCTTGTAATTTGGGAACTTCTGGTTTACTTGTGATGGAAAAGATGCTGCAGATGCTTGAGTGGCTCCCTGAGCTTCCTCCATTGCTCTCTTTTTGGACCTGGTATTCGCTGCAACACAATCGCCTTGGTTGTTCAAACTGCCCACATAATTTACTGTATAGAATTCTCCTTTCAGGTGGTTCATGAGAATGGAATCGGACTGAGTCTACCTGTTGTCCATCCCAGGCTGTAATGATGCCTCAAAACTTGGGAATTGGGTTGTTTGATTGTCTTGCGTGTTGATATATTGATTTGGCAACTCATTAGTATACGCAACCTGTTCTTGGCCATACCTCAGGGGTGGGTAATTAGACTGTCCCCTGTACCAAATTATTTTGAGTAGGAACAAGAGCTTTGGATGATGAAGGGGCACGTGGATTATAACCTTGATATGGTCTGGCTTGAGTAATCTGAGCCTGTCCTTGGTTATAATTAAGGAAAGGAGATCTATTCGTTTGTTCGAATTGCTGGTATCTCTGGTTTGGCCGATAGCTTTGAGCTTGTTGCCTGTTGAGAGCCACTAATTCATTGGTTACACTTTGTAACAAGCTCTTAACTTCATGGAGGTCATTTGGCGAGGTAGCAGTCGACTTTTCTACACTAGGCAGAGGAGCTAAAGTGGGTGCAGCAGTCTGAACAGGGGGTGGTAATTCGGGAAAGAGCGGCATATGAGGTCTAGGGGCTATATTTCCTGCTTGCACTAGACAATTTTCGACGGCTATAGCTATTTCGTAGGCAACAAGTAACATTTGTCCTCCCATGGACTGTATCATGACAACAATGTCGTTGTTCAAAGCCTTCAGGTAGTAAAGGAAAGCATAGTTTGGAGTTGGCCTCACTAAAATGGGGATTCTGTCCCAGGGCTTTTGGAATCTGGTATTAAAATCCTATATAAACTCATGAGGAGCTCTTTTCATAGTGGTCAATTGTTCAGCAAGAGAGAGATGGTCACTTTTCTCTTCGAATCGATTTGACAAGAGGATGCCTAATTTGTTCCATGAGCCGATTGAATTCATAGGCAAAGTCCCATACCAGTCTAAAATTTTACCTTTAAAAGACAACGCCAGTAATCTGATGGCTATGTTCTCTTCGGTGACATTATGAATGTTACAGAGGTTGGCAATATTTTTGATATGCTCAATAGCAGTAATAGACCCCTCTGCATTAAAAGGAGGAACACTCTTAAGGGATGTCCCTGGGATTGGGTGATAATGCAGAAGGTTTAAAGGGCTTTGACCATGGAAAGCTACAAAAGGTAAAGCCATGGCGATGATAGGGTTCAACCGGGGTCTTCTTGTGTAGGTATATTTTATGGCAGGTCTGAAAAATTGAATTGCTGTATAGGGATGAGTCCTTGCAAATCTCAGTTGCCTTGCTGAGTTTAGGGGTAGCTCAACGAATTCAAAAGGGACACCCTTGGCAGAAGATCTTGTGGTGACTTTACGCATGGGATGCTAGGATGATCTCTTACCAGAGATTGAATTCCTAATGATGGAGTCGTCAAATGCTGGGTTAGTCTGCCCACTCTTACAGTAACAGGACCAGCGCCAATCCTAGAACTTCTCTGAGCATCAAAAAATGGTCCCACCAGACGTGTCAAAAACTGTTGATGCTATGGATTGCACCCTTAGAAAAAAGGCACAACTTCTCTCTTCCATGTGGCACAATGGAGACTTTCCTCTTGCTGTGGGCTTGACAAAATTGAGAAAAGAATCTCTAGATAAAGGCTAGCTCCTTTTGATACATCTTTGAGGTCCTTAATTATTACTGCTGATAATGGGGGGGGTGAAAAGAGAGAAAGATATAACAAAAGCAAAACCTACTTAAAACGGTGATGCACCAAATGATCCGATCTACTCAGCTTATTTTGACACTTTACACCAAAAGAGCAAACAGAGATTTCATCTAAGCAAAGACCAGACTGCATGGGCGCTTTAACAAAGGGCTTAATGGAGATACAAAGAAAAAGAACCTACCATAGGTGCTGCAGAAGCACATTGTCAGATAATGGCTCTTCTATCTCTACGCTCCAACTTGAGCACTATCTGTTAACCTGTAAAAATGGTCTTGGATATACTAGATATGTTGGTGTCAACCTATGAAATCATCAAGATGAAATGACTAAACACAAAGTTGATAGACAGACATATTCAAAAGTATAACCAGTTAGATAGAGGTGAAACGCCTTCTTTTGATTCAAAGGTAAAATTTGGCAGGGCTTTGCTTTACACAAATGAGAGATACATTTCTCAGCTGACAGGTTACAATATATAACATTAAGAGAAAGACTTTTGGCGCCTTCAAGAACAGGGGGCCCATGCTGTATTAAACACCTAGAAAAGATGAATCTGCTCATGCTGGTGTCATCCTTCTATAAATGGCCTGAAAGAACCATGCTGTAGATTGTTACGGGTATTGACATTGCTGTGCAAACCGTTTTAAATGTCCCTGCTAAAGTATGGGTCGCTTTGTTTTCTGAATGACAAGGCCGCCTCTCTGTGAAGTTTACGCAATTGTCTGGTCATTAATGTTAAATGAAGAAAAACGGGTCGCTCTATTGAATGCTTGCGCTTCCTTTGATGACTGCTTGGTGGAGACTATTTTATCTGCAACAATAACTTTTGTCGACGCTTCTTGTGCCTCTTGGTCTGCTCTATTCCTTCTGTGCTACCTTTTGTCTTTTCTTGGCAACTCAGCCCTCGAGGCTATTGTTTGTCTTCTCCTGGCTCCTCTAGCGGGTCGTTGAGTCTTCGAATTTCCTCGGACAAAATATCCGAAGGAAATCCTTCTGACACTTGTCCGAAGGGATTTTGTCTTCCTTCGAGCTTGACCATCCGCTTTTGGTGATGCTTAGGCGTTCTGGAATTCTTTCGGACATCTTGTCCGAAAGAAATCTCCTTTAGTCTTTTCTTCAACTGTTAACCCATTTCATGTGTGGGCTCGTCCTTAAGCATTTGAAAATCAACGACTATCTTATCACTGTAAAATTGACGTTCGCGCGCACGTCACCAGACGTTTGAACCTCCAACGGTTAGTTCATCATGTCGAAGTAGACGTTCTCGGGCCCGTCATCATCCCCTAACAATTCCTTCGATTTTTGCATAATGAACCTTCCCTTCGGAAAAATGGAAAATGCCCCCTTTTTGATAGCCGAGAGCCCTCCGCGAGGGCACTTGCCCTTCAGGCTCCTTTGTCTTCCCAATTCGTTCGAATTCCTTAGGACATTTTGCCCGAAGGAAATGTGCCTTCCATGTCTTTGGCCTTCACTTGGTAAATTCCTTCGGGCATTTTGTCCGAAGGAATTTACTTTTGGTTTCTTCCTTGGATTTTTTTCGGACAAAAGTACGAAGAAATCCTTTGTCTTTTGCCTTGTCACTTTTTCGAAGGAAAATTCCCTCCTTCGGACTTTTGTCCGAATGAATTTACCTTTGGTCTCTTCCTTGGATTTTCTTTGGACAAAAGTCCGAAGAAATCCTTTCTCTTTTGCCTTGTCACTTTTCCGTAGGAAAATTCCCCTTCGGGCCTTTTGCCTTGTCACTTTTCCGAAGGAAAATTCCCCTTCGGGCCTTTTGCCTTGCTCTCTTTCAAATGTACTCTCTGCCCTCCGCAAGGGCACCTTGGGTCCAAAGTTGCCCTTCGGATCCTGCTTGAACGGTCCCATTTGTCCCCTGTCTGCCCTCCGCAAGGGCCCTTGACCTTTGGAGCTTTGTGGAAGACTTGTATTCCTTTGAAACTGGCCTGTTCCTTTGCCAAAAAAGGATTGTCCAAGGTGATTTGTTGAAGTGTAATAAGCCCCAGATCAACCTGAAAACCTACAGGCCTCAAATCACTTGGGTCTTTATAAGAACAGGGCCATTACAAAGGGAAAAAACCACAATTGCAGTGAGGTGAAGACATCATAGACGGACTGCTTAGGACAGCAAGGGAAGAAAAGGGAGACCGATTTTTGGCCTACAGGACCAAAATTTGGTCAACAGGTACAATGCTTAGAGAATTTTCACTATGCGGGAAGATTATGAAGTATAAATCATCAAAGGGAGATAATGAAACTACATGTGTTAAAACATTCAATGAGAGAATTTGTAACAAAATGCAATTGAAGAATGCTAAATCTCCATCTTGTTGGAACAAGGTCTAACAAAGAGTATAAGGAACTATTGTATTTGAAAGGGAAGCTCCTAAATTTTGAGATAGAGTGAAGTGTGTGCTTCCAAAAAATTATGAATTTGTTTCAAGAGAGCTAAAGCTTTAGAGTCAGAAGATTGGATCAAATAGCAAAAGTTATTGATTTTGATAATGATGACAGAGTCTAAAATTAAAAAATGCTCATGGAATTAATAAAAAATGGTAGATGAGTTTGAAGAGTTATACTTGGGAAAACAAAAGAATTTAAGGGAGTGTTGTATGAGAATTGCGTTGGTGAATGCGATACTAGAGAAGAATGTCTTTTATCACTGCTGATGCTCTTCGTGATGCAAATATTCAGGAGTGCCCTTTTGATGTTATAAATAAAGACCAGAAATTATATTTTTCACAAACACAATTAAATAGTGGCGAGCTTAAAAAGAATGAAAGAAATTCTATCAATCACCATGGATGCCTGAAATTAGTCAATGGGTGATCAGACAATTAATATGTATGGCATGTGGAAGTGAAAAGAAGCTCGAAAGAGAGCCTTAGAAATTCTTAAAGAAATACCAATGAGAATCAGAGAATAACTAGCGATTGCTTATCCACTATGATGATAACCAAGGAAGACCCATTGTACGATGTAGCATTTTCTAGTGATGGGCACATTTCATGGGAGATTAATCTATAATATGCATAAAGAACTGATGCGCTCCTTCTGTGTTAGGAAATCATGATGACAAAAACTGTCCAGAGCACAAGATGCTTTAACTATAACTCAGAACTTAGCTGAGAAAGATAATCCTCATATGAATTGAGGGACACAATAGATGGCAGAAGTAAGAAAATATATTGTTAGTTTGCATGGTAGAAGGCCTATTTATTGAAGATATGAAAGAACGATCTTGCCACCCAGCTGGTAAGCCAGTGATACTGATTTTCATCTTGGCAATGGTCAAGAGTCTCGACCGACTGATGGATGTGACATTTGGGCGGTTGGTGGTTAGATTGGAAACTGCCAAATTTTATGCCAAACGAGTTAATAAGAATCCTGAGTGGCTGGTGGGAATGATTTTGGGCCAGGGAGCGGTTAGTCACTTGAAAGGAAGCTGGATTGGTTGGCAGAAAAGAGCCTTGACCAGCTGGTGGGCAACTTGTGCATGGTGAAAATATGACTGATAACAATAATAAACATAGCACATACAATATTCAAAGGAGCTTAACTTACAATAACAATTTTTGACAAGTAAACAATTTCGTTGAAGACGTGTTACAGATGACTATTCCTGTACCTTTACAAGTTCTAATCAAAACGACATTTTACTTAATTATTATCATCCTTCTACAACTAGATACCATAGATGAGTGTGTGAATCTTCAAAAAATCATGTATGTTGAGAAAGACGTTTCCCCACAAGTTACTATCAATATACTGAGATTTACACTAACAAATGTAATTCTTGATGGTTTTAGCTTTTGCTGGAAGAAATTCAGCAGCACTGAAGAAATCAAATTTGTGGAATCTTAAATTACATTAAGAATGACTGATTGTAGAAGAATAAAAGCAGTGGACATTTTAAAGGCACATCACATTTGAATAGCAGGCCTGCTATTTTGTGTGGACATTGGAGTGACGTCGTTGGTTATTCTGCTGGATCATTTTTCTATATCTCATATATTGCATTGACCAACATCACACAATCTTGTTACATGCTTTTCCTGTTTGTCCAAATACAACTGCCAGTCTGATTTTATAATTTTGATTCAGTGATAACTAATTTTAACTGGAATATTGGACTGAATCCTATAGATAGGTGCTCCCATGTCATGCTATTGACATGCAACATAGTGGGCAGTCTAAGAGGCAAAGATGAAAGCATGTAACTACTTGCATTGTGGAGCAACACATGTTTTATGATTCATCTTGTAAGAGATGGTCTACGCTATATGAAAAATGAATTGATCTTGATGATCTCCATTGACATCTTTCTTTTTTTCTTTTGCCCATCCTACTTTTACAAAAATACCCAATACAATGAAATGAGATCCTTGGTATTTATCAAATAAGAGCCCACTTGCTTCCTTGTTTACTGATAACTTTTACAGATTTCAAGAAACTTATTTGAGGTTAATGGGGGCAGTTGTCTTAGATTCTTTACTGCATTACAGCTTTGTTTCTGGGACCATTGAACGATTTTGTTTTTCATTCTATGGTTTTTCACTTCTTTTGTTATTAATGACAGGTACTATCGCATGTTTGAGGCAACACAGGATGGGCTTGGCAAGAATGCAAGTGTCCACAGTATACATGGGTCATTGCTTGCAGTGGGGGAACTTTTAAGGTACAGAATATTATTAACCTTAGTTTTTGTTATGCAGTTTTTTATTTATGTCTTGCTTCTTAGTATACTTTTATACTTTGGTTCTCATGAAATTTGAGAAGTGTTCCAACCCTTTTCAAGCTGACGATTGCAAATTATTTATTCCTTATGTTCAAGTATTTATACATTCAACTTTAAATAAATTCATGTCAATTATTGAATGATCTCAAATCAACTATCTGGAGCAAAAATGAACTGTGTTTTGAAATTACGCTTCTCTGATATTACCATAATGTGATTTCATGGTAATAATTTTTTAATCTTTTCTTTACTGTGGATTACTCTGATATCTGTTTTCACCAGGAATACAGGAGAGTTTATGATGTCAAGGTACAAGGAAGTTGCAGATATTGTTTTTAAATATCGAGAGCACAAGGACAGGCTTGTACGGCGCAGCATTACATCATTGCTACCTAGAATTGCGCATTTTCTGCGTGATCGTTTTGTTACTTCTTATCTTGAGGTGATTTCAGTGTATAATTTTCTCATTTGCATTATGGAAACTGAAGGTGGTGCTGTTCAAAACAATGATACCTTTCAACTGCTTTCATCATGATTCATGTCTAATAGGATAACAGAGTTGCCATATTATATATAGAGATTCCCCTTGCTTGAATACCAGGAATGGTGCATCACATGTATTCTAATTTTCGTTACTTCGGTATATCTGCACCTGGATGGGGCAGATATGTATGGATCATATTCTTGTAGTGCTCCGGACTCCAGCAGAACGTGCAAGTGGATTTGTTGCTCTTGGTGAAATGGCTGAAGCTCTAGATGGAGAATTGATTCACTATTTGCCGACAATTACCTCACTTATACGTGAAGCTGTAATATGTTGTGAATGTTTCTTTGTGCTTCTGCAATATTATCAAGTTGAGAAGACCTTTAACTTTATTATTTAATTGTGAAATTTCACAGATTGCTCCACGCAGAGGCAAGCCCTCAATGGAAGCCCTGGCATGTATAGGAAGTCTCGCGAAAGCTATGGGACCTGCTATGGAAACGCATGTACGAAGCTTGTTGGATGCCATGTTTTCTTCTGGTCTGTCACCTACACTGGTTGAAGCCCTTGATCAGATAGCTTCTAGGTAACTTACCCAGGAGTAAATCAAAATATCTTTTGTCTATTTGGAATTATTTGAGTTATACAATCATTGTACATAATTTCAAGACGGATGTTTGTCATAAAATGTGAGATATTTCACTATTACATTTGTTTGTCTGTTTTTTCTCTCTATATTTCAGATTTCTAGATTCTTTTTTCATTTATGCAAGTATTTGACAGCAATTTCTGTAAATTTTCCAGTTTACCTTCATTACTGCCAACAATACAAGAGTGGTTACTTGATTGCATATCTATAGTGTTGTCCAAAACACTGTATCACACAGTGAGGTCTGGCGGAGCAGTAGTTCGTTCCAACACATTTGTCAGTCCTCAACAAATTTTGGATGTCAGTGTTCCTGCTCTAGTACAGCTTGCATTGAGAACACTAGCAAACTTCAATTTCAAGGTTGGTTTTCCATGGAATTTCAATTGCAAGAACAGTTCTGATACAGTTCCATATATTTATATCTTCATGGAAGTTGTAACTTACCTTGTCAATCCAGGGTCACGAACTTCTTGAATTTACAAGAGATACGGTTGTTCTTTACTTGGAGGATGAAGATGGTGCAACACGAAGAGATGCTGCAATATGTTGTTGTAAGCTAGTGGAGAATTCCTTTTTGTCTGGATCTATGTCCTCACAATTTAGTGCAAGCCGAGCTGGCCGCCCTGGTGGAGGAAGGAGATGCCTTGTTGTTGAAGAAGTAGGTTTTTAAAATAGTATTTATTTTCCTCTATTCATTGTCACCACTCAACTCTTTGATTCAATATGTGTGTTTATTTGTTGAGTTGATTGCAAATTTCAATTGTCTTCATACAACTTAAAATTTTACAGTTCTTGTTTCACATTTTACTTTACAGAATGCAAAATTTGTACTTGCTACTTTCTGGCAGTATACAAAATTTCTGTGTTAATGATCTCATGGTGCATTGTAAAGATCTATTTTTCTGCGTCTGGAAAATTTCATTAATAAAAATTGGGAAAAGTGATTATCTATTCTTCTTGAAAAAAATGAAAGATTCTGCGAATTAAATGGATTCACCAGGTCAAAAGAAATGCTCGGTGTATATTGAAAGTATATTAATTTGAAAGCTGTGCCCTTCCTGAGATGTTTCTAAATTGAGGAGTGCTGGGTTATCAATAGTCTCTCAGCATCATTTTTTTTGCCAAACTTCGCTGCCATTCTTCTCAGCATGCTGCTCAATAAAAGTGTACAATAAACTTTTCCTTTGTAATAAAGACTAGTTTATAAAACTCGTTTTTCTATCTTCTCTCTCAGCCATGTTGCTTGATAAACATATACTATAATCTTTGCCTTCATAAACTATTTGAAATTATAAAATAAAGACTAGTTTATAAAAATGGTTCTTTTTATCTTCTTTCTTCACATGCTGCTCAATAAAACTATGCAATAAACTTTACTTAGATATATTATAGAGAGAATATATTAAAAAAAGACTTCTGTTAACTAGGTATTTTTTTATAAAATGCTCTTTAAAATAATATGATACAAAGAAATTTTACCTTAGCAAATTATAGAATAAAAACTTAGGTTTGAAAAATACTTATAGAAGTATTTTTCTGTAAAATTGAAAATATTGAACTATATTAATAAAAAGCTTTACTTAATAAAATAGTCTATTTTATGTTTTAAAAAACTATCCTTTTAGTCCATAAAACATTTAAAAAACTGTTTAATTTTTTAATTCAAATTTAATCACAATTTTTCCCCTACATTTTTGCTGGCAATTTTATTTCCAAAATTTATCATTGTCAAATCTGAACTCAATTTTGAACAAGGCATTTTGGGTTAAGATTATTTAGTATACTAGGATGTTAGTAGAGATGTGTTGAAGAATGAAGGCACCTTGCTCTGTTATTGTTGATGCGTATGATTTCTTGGTATGTGGCTACTGCAGGTTATAGAGAAGCTCTTGATTGCAGCTGTTGCAGATGCAGATGTTGGTGTACGGAAGTCAGTTTTTGTTTCTTTGCATGCTAATGGTGGCTTTGATGAGTTTTTGGCACAAGCTGACAGTTTACGTGCAATATTTGTTGCTCTTAATGATGAGGTACTGACTTATGTTATAGCTGCTTCATTGGAACTAAAATCCATTTAAATGATTTTCAATTAAAATCCATGCTAGCTCATGATGGTTCGCACAATTTCAGCAAATTCCTTTGTTATCCTCGACATTACAACCATAGTTCCCTGGCCCATTTTCAGCCAATATTTGGAAACTGTTAACCCCTTTGAAATTCAGAAGTTTTCTCTCCTGAATTTTATTTGTCATTTTCTATGTTGTGCATGCTTCCAACAGTATACATTTTCCCTTTTTGGGGTGTGTTTCGAAGAAATAATGCAAAAAAGTTGTATTGAGAATGCAGATAGTGTTTGGGTCAGAAAAAAATTAAAGGACCGAAATATTTATATTTTACTATTTACACATTGTAATTTCATAAAATACGAAGAGTATTCATTATCCACAAACATTCTTTAGACTTATACAAATTGTTATTTGTTACTGTGAATTTTGTTTAGCGTATTCTAGTTGGGTATACTGTATTAAACACGTTGCTACTGTTCATGGAATAATGGTCTATTGGTGATTGGTAAAACTCAAAACAATTATTCTGGGAAGGTTAGTTCATAAATTATTTTTTGGTCTGTGTGAAACAATAACGTAGTATAAACTTGTACGTTTCTCGGAGGTTCTATATTACAAGACTATCTTGCCTAGACTCTTGCATTCAGTAATTAAGGAGCTATCATGATATCTTCTGTAAATGAGGAGGTATCATTATATCTTAAGGGAGGGAGAGATGGGGGTAGGGGAGGGTTGAGGGAGGGGAGGGGTTGAGGAAAGGGAGGAGGCAGGGAGGGTCATTTTCTGTTATGGAGACCAAAGGCTTAATGCCTTTTACCTTTCGGAAATAGGTACTTTCAAACATCAAACTTTGCAAGGGACTGCTATGACCACCATAATATTACAAAAACGTCTTCATAGAACATCACATTCAAAACTGTCTTCTTTAGCTTATGTAAGGTTTTGGGGGTGCTAAGCGCTCATCCCTTATTGTTATCACTAGCACAAATAATGATAGATTTATAAGACGAATCCCCCATTGCTAGCATCCACCAGAGCATTTCAATCTTAAAAATATGCATATGATGTAGAGGGTTGGCTATTGTTCCCTATTCATAGTCTAGATAAGAAGGGCAGATGCACTTTACCAGTTTCTCTCTACATCTGTATAAGTGCTGACCTTGTATGCTAGGAGAACCATGGTAGAAGTACCATACTTTCTTCTTGGATTGTTCAATCGGGCCCTCTTAGCCCATGCCATTTTCATGAAGGCAATATTAGAATTAGCATTGGCTCTCTTGTCTTGGTCCATAAGGATGCTGGCCCTTCTGCTCCTAAGTCTAATGCAGGTTAGATCATTGTTCTCAATCAACACCGTTCTCTTGGCTCTCATAGTGGCTCTTTTTAATAGAGGGCCTTCCTTTCATAGGATCGTTTCTTATTATATGGATTTGGATTGTTATGTACCTCATTAAATATCATTATTTACCAAGGATCACTATGAAGAAGCGCAACCAATCACTCTATAGGGATATGGCAACTACAAGCCCAAGTTAGAAAAGTTATTAATGAACAAAAAACATATTTTAAAGAAGTTTTAAGCCTAAGTATTAACTTTAAAAGTTACAAGGGTTAAAGAAAAAAGATGATGTGAACCTTCCTGCAACAGATTAAACCAATACTGAAATATAAAGAAATTATATCGCGAATGAAATGGAAGATAATAACTATATTGCATTAGAAAAGAGCAAAATTTTATTACAATATTACTGGCCTTTTCAAGAGAGCAATCTCCTTTGATCAAGCTCAATACAATATAATTCGTGAATGCCTTCACACTAGTATGTGCTTCAAATTCATACTAATTCTATGCGAGCCAACTACTATTTCCCATGCATGTGGGATTATTCTAAATAGCTCAAGAGACGACTTACAAAGCATATGCGTCTGTAGCTTTTATTAATAACAATGATTAAAAAGAAAAGAGTTAGGATGAAGGGTTCCTAACATGCCCTCTCCCTTAAAAAGCTTTGCCCTCAAAGCTAAATATTATGAAATTGCTGCTGAATTTGGAGAAGGGGTTCCCAAGTTGCATCTTCTTATTGCATTCCTTGCCCTTGGACTAGAATCTCAGTGATGGACTAGTTGCAAAGCTAGTGAGAGCGGTTATCCAAGATAGCTTCAGGGTTGAGAAGGATGGATCCTTCGGCATCGAGCTCGGGAAGTACTATTTGAGCTGTGACATGTTGTCCAAGGACTTCCTTCAAACTAGAGACATGAAAAATAGGATTAACTCAAGAAGAAGGGGGAAGTTCTAGCTTGTAGACGACAAGACCAATCTGTCGAAGAACCTTATAAGGTCCATGGAACTTTGGATGGACTAGTTGCAAAGCTAGTGAGGGCGGTTATCCAAGATAGCTTCAGGGTTGAGAAGGATGGATCCTTCGGCATCGAGCTCGGGAAGTACTATTTGAGCTGTGACATGTTGTCCAAGGACTTCCTTCAAACTAGAGACATGAAAAATAGGATTAACTCAAGAAGAAGGGGGAAGTTCTAGCTTGTAGACGACAAGACCAATCTGTCGAAGAACCTTATAAGGTCCATGGAACTTTGGAGTTAGTTTCTGGCAACCCTTCATTTTCAAGGAGGACTACTTATAAGGCTATGATATTTTTAACATTTTATATATATTTTTGTACGACTCTACACAAGCCATACCCAGGCCAAAAATTGCTGTACTGGCAATAGCATACCTGTACCTGAACACATACGTGTACCATCACTAATATTGGCTACCTAGGTTGTGTATATTAACTTTTTTGGGGCTTCCCTATTTGTGTTCCCACCTCCTTTTCATTTTTTGGTTTTACTGCTTACTAGTTTTAGTTTTCTGTATTTTATTTTTTTATTGTTGGAGTTCCTTGTAGTACTCCTAATTAACTATTGATCTTTTACTTTTAGTCTCATTGACTTACTTTGATCATTTGTGTAACTGGACATCAATATAATATCTTTCATTCTTTCTGTGTTGAAGACATGTGAAGGCTTATCAACCAGCTAGAGGACAGCTAATTTGACTAGCATGGGCCATCAAACTCTCTTATCACATGAATACTCCTCATTCTGCTTCCTATAGCTCATAAGAATGCAAGTAATCATATAAATTATAATTATATCCCCATGCGCACTGATGTAACCTTGTTGATAATCAATAAAATTTATTTGTTGTCTTTCATCTGAGAATAACACTGTTATTGGAAAGCCCATTTCACATGGAAGAACAATCTGATCAAGGGAAGAACCTCTCCGTAAGAGGAGAGGATGGAAATAAGCAGATCATAAGAAAATAGATGCATCTTCTATTGTCATAATGCTTCCTTTGACAAGGTGAAAAAGTATTGTGACTTCATAGAAACACATCTGAGTTGCAGTAAAAATCCAGAGCTTCACAAAGACAATTGCCCATGAATCTGTGTGTTTCACCTAAAGAATTGACATTAGTTCTCAAGGTGCTTCTGGCAAGTCACCTTCTTTGAACGACTTGAACATTGCTAAATTTTGGGCTAAGCAAATTTCATGTTGTCCTCGGTACCTTCCATCAACTCTTAAAAGCTGATTTTGTGCTTTGTTCTTATCTTTGACAAGACACATGGCAGGATACTGATGATTTGACATGTCTACCACATGATAGAATGCTCATCATCACGCATGTCTGCCTTGTTATTTGGTACTTAGACAATATTTTGTCTTTTATGACATTGACCATATTATGCTAAATGTATGCTACATAATGTGATTGTAAAGTATGTGAATTTTGCAGATTTGTTCATACAGTAATATCTAAGTTTCTTCTTGAATTTTGTCAGGCGTTTGAGGTTCGGGATCTTGCTATATCGATGGCTGGTAGGTTATCTGATAGGAATCCAGCTTACGTCCTACCTGCACTTCGGCGACATCTTGTACAACTATTGACTGATTTGGAGCAGAGGTTTGAAAACTTATTGTTGGTATTGCAATAAAAATTATTGTTATAGTCCATTGGGATATAGATTGACAATCATTGAATATTGATTCTGAGTAGATATGATGCATTAACAGTGCAGACAGCAAAAGGCGTGAAGAGAGTGCCAAGTTACTAGGTTGCTTGATCAGGGCATGTGAAAGATTATTGCTGCCATATATTGCTCCAGTCCACAAGGTAAAAACTTTACCATGTTTAAAGTTATTGTTAGCCATGTTGTAGATTTATTTGTGCAAAATGCTTACATAGATTTATGTTATGTAGGCTTTGATTGCGAAACTCTGTGAAGGCACAGGAGCGAATGCTAATAATGGAGTTGTGACTGGGGTGCTTGCAACTGTAGGGGAGCTTGCTAGGGTGGTAAGAGCGTTTTTTGTGCCTGGTATAAGAATTTTTTGTTTCTATACTTATTTGATGCATTGCGGTGTAGGTTTGAACTTTTGCGTACTGTCTATCTTAAAGAATATTGATCATGATCAATTTAGAATTTGTGTAAGAAAAATAGAGTGCATTTATATAACTTTTGTGCAAAATAATTTCTTTGTATAGATCAAATATTCCTACCATCTATGAAGGATTTCCTTTATTTTACGCTTTGCTTTAGGACTATCTATTATTTACAATGTCTAGGGTTATGAGGAAATTTTAATTTTGGGAATATGTAATAAATTTTTGATGATTTGAGTTATTGGCAATGTAGGGTGGTTGTGCAATGAGGCCTTATCTCCGAGAGTTGATGCCTTTGATTGTTGATGCACTACTAGATGGAGCTGCTGCAGTTAAACGTGAAGTAGCAGTGGCTACACTTGGTCAAGTTGTTCAGAGTACAGGGTAGGCTAATATGTTGCCATCTTCTTTATTTGTTTTCTTTTGACGAACTTCTGTCTATAGGAACTGTTTGTTTCTGCTTGTATCTCTCTAGGAGTTTAATTGCCAAAATATTTTGATGGTTTATCTTTAGGTCAGGTTGCTCAGAGTACAGGCTGGCTATAATTTTGACCTGTCCTCTAATTTATGTTCTTTTGATAGATCTAAATGAATTACCATTGATAGGATCTATTTGTTTATACTCCTGTCGCTCTTGGAGCTGAATTGCTGTATCCTTTTGTTGTATTATCAAACTTGTTATTTGAATGAACTTCAAATCTAATTTTTAAATGGAATAAACTTGATCTTTTTCTTTGCAAGGATGATATTATAATTTTATGGGTTGCAATTTTTAGAGCACGCTTGACATTCAGAAACTAAAGAATCTTTACTTTGTGGGATTTCCATATGTAAGAACATATATTGAATGTAGATTGTAGTTAAAGTGCCCTCTTTTGCAGTGACAATTCAAAATAATTACGTGCATCTCCTGATATATTTTGTGACATATGGAGGTGAATTTATTTATTCTAAAAGTTGTGAAAGCGCCATCTACATAAATTATGCATGGATGAAATTTTACACTAGATAAAATTTTGTTTTTAAAATGATAAGAAAATTATACTTTTGAACGAGGAAATATTGGTGGTTTTGATGCTCAAAAGACATGCACAACAACCATGAAGCCCTAACTGCTATTGAATTGGAGCATATCTGGATTTCTTATTAACAGATTCCATAAGTGAACACTTTATCGTGAATATCTTAATTATATTGCTATTCTTGGGAGATGGTTTTGATAGAAAATGAACCAAATCATGGAAGTTAGGATCTTTGAGAAATTAGAAGAATGCAAAGTCTGAATGGGCTTGGCTGCAATGATGAACTGATTAATTTGGAATTGAGACTAGAAAAAACCAAAGTCACTACTTATTTTTGGATAAGAAGTGAAAATTCAAAATAAAAAAAACACAATCAATTAAGTTATGGTCAAACCCGGTGTAAAATGTTTATATCATTAATGCCAAGAGATGGATACGAGCTACAGGGACAGGGACGTGCATGCCAGTTTCAAGCGATAGGATATGTGGGTTGGCTAAATTGCAAAAGAATTAAATACACATGTAATTTTAAAAACGATTTAATTATTACAAGAGTTTTAACTGAAAATTCAGAAGTTTGAAATAATTTATCAACATTTAACAATACATGCACATACATATTGAATTGAAGAACACTACATGAAAGGCCAGGAGACCTCATAAAGCAAGCTGATTCAAGAGGACTCAAACGAGATCAAATCATAAACTGTTAGCAATCCATAAGGTTCCTGGAGACCATAGTTACTGGATCTAGTTGGATCTGTTCTAGATTTGATCCAGACCTTTTTAAAAAAAAAAATTGCAAACAAAGTTTTTCTTTGGAATTAATAAAAACTAAAAACAAAATCGAGTTGGATCTGTTCTAGATCTGATCCAGACCTTTTTTAAAAAAAAAAAATCGGAAACAAATTTTTTCTTTGGAATAAATAAAAACTAAAAACAGAAAAAAAACCTAAATTAATTATGATTTTTCAAGTTTCCACAGTCCATAAAATTAGATGGATGCTTCTGAAAATGACCGATGTATGACCCAAACTAATTAATAATCTCCCTCCAGAAAAACTCCGAGTGAGAAATACCTAAAGAGAAATGTGGGTTTGCATTCGGGTGGAATTGGTATGGTCTACTTCTGGGCAAGAGTGCAATGAGTTTGCATTCAGGAGAAAGCTTCTTTGCTAGGGATCTGCGTTGTTTCAGGAGTTTTGTGCACGGGTAAATTTTTCCTGTTTCGTCTCACATGGTCTGGTTTGGATGCCGTTGAAACATCTGTAGACTGCACACATTATAAAACTTTGGCTTTCATCAAGTTGTACTATGCTGGATATTTATATATCAAAATTAAATTATACTTGGCTTAAACCTTACAAACTTATTAGAAGTTTGTAAGTTTATAACTTTATATATTATATATTTTATTTTAATATTAAGCATTTATAATGTGTATATAAAAATTGAACTGTATAGGCATACTTAATTATATGTAAATTTTAAATTAAGTTATACTTTTAAACTAAATGTTATGCTTTTAAGTGTACATTATCAAATTTAAAAAATTATTAATGTATATGCTTTAACTCACTTGATTATATGCTAGTGTTTATATATAAGCAGACATTGATATATAAACTTTGAACTGTATGGTTAGGTTCAAATTTTAGGCTTGTATTAATAGTTGACGAAGTTACCAGAATAGAGGTATCGGGATTGTAGCAACGTGGAAATGTTTGTACAAAAATAAAAATAAAATTAAAAAATATAAATATAAACAAAAATAAACATAATATGCACATTTTGTGCATAAAGGTCCAAAATCACTCAAACAAAAATAAACTAAAAAACGCACAATATCCATAGGTTTATAAATTATGATGTTTATGTCCCATCATTCTATCACAGTCGAGATTTTTTTTGAAATTTTAAACTTGCAGACTGCATCGCTCTCCTTGTTACAATTGGAGAATGCAATGAGCGAGGGAGCAATGAGTAGGAACTCATGAGGTAGTTGTAGCAGTAGAAAACCTTAAGGTAGTTGCAACAGCAGTAGTGAGCCTTGAGGTAGTTGCAGAAACATTTATGAGTTAGGTTGTAGGAATGCAATGGGACTGTTGTGTTTTTATTTTTTTGTAATGTGATTGTTTTAGGGTTTAGAGGGAGAGGGGTGCTTGTGGATTAAATAGATTTTTTTCTATGTGTGCTATTTGAAGTTTTACCCATGTGGGTCTGCATATCTGTTCTGTAATAGCCTGGTTTTTCAGGCATTTTCTAAGTGGATTCCAAAAATTTCTCCCTTTGTGATTATGGATGTCTGAACCTGGTAACTATTCTGGAGACATAGCTCTATTCCATAGTGTTAGATATCTTGTACATAGAAACATAAAAAATGTGGGACGGTAGAACTTAACCTATATTGTCAGCAATGGCTAGATAATCTTGAAGGCTATATGGGAGAGTAGAACTTAACCTATATATAGAGAACTCATTCTTCATGTTTTTTTTGTTTGTTAGAAGAAAATTGCAACTGCAAATCAGGAATGCTATAGATTAATAGACTACAGGCTGCTAACATGGATCCTTTTTGATCCACAGATACAGCTTTTGTAGACATAGACATCTTGACCTTGTTGTTTTCTCTTCTTACTAAAATCATTTGTTAGGCTGTTGATTCAATAGGGGTTGGGTGGTGGGGTTGTAATTAATAAGAATATTGTTTAGGTTGTTGTAAGTGTTTGGGGCATGCATCTCATAGAGACACCCACATTATTTAAGTTAGGAAGATCAATAGCTACCATAGTTATCAGGAGACTGGTATGGGTATGAGGAGATGGGGAAGGGTACACCAATTTTCAGAAAAAAATAGGAGACGGGTACTTGGAGACAGAAAAAAAAAATATATATATAAATATATATTTAAAATTTAGAGAAAACAATATTATACAGCCTAATAACTCTTAAAAGTAAAGAAAATACATGTCAACAAAAGACAAAAGTAATTATATGGAAATTTGTTTTTGATATCTCATTATATCTAAGGTCTTGATTACAAAATATATTTAAAATAAAAAAATATTGAAATGCAAGTCTCTGAGACGCATCTCTTGTGGTAGGAGAAAAGTCTTTGTGCAACACTGACAGCTACTCACTCAAATCAGGAATGCTATAGATTATTAGTTACAGGCTGCTAACATAGACATCTTGACCACCTTGTTGTTTTCTCTTCTTACTAGTACCATTTTTTAGGTTGTTGATCAAATAAGGGTAAGATGATAATTAGTAGTACCATTTTTTAGGTGGTTGTTTTCTCTTCTTACTGGTACCATTTCTTACAAATGATTTGAAGAGCAGGATGTGATATCTGCTGCTGGTTGCGATTTTGTGAGGATTGCTGTTTGCTTGAGTGCCGGGCGTGATATCTGCTGCCGGGTGTGATTAATTCTTATATTAGATAGTTTTTTTTTATTTTGAAAATCAGCGCAAGTGATTTGCTGGAAATAAAGGCATTTGACATTTCTCTATCAAAAGTGTGCTGCCGCAATGTTTGGGCCCAAAATATTCTGACTGCTGTGTATATGCCTAAATTAACTTTTACTTATTTATTTTAGGACATATTTAAAATGGGTTATTTAAAAACGTTTGCACTCATGTATCAAAAAGATACAAAGATGAATTGGCTGTCAGATTGTGCGAAGGCATTGTAAGTATAGAGTTCACAAGTTCAAATCTCATTATCTCTTGTTTTGGTCAATATATTTTTGAAAGGGGAGTATGCCACCTTTTGAGGTTATGCAAAACTTTTGCGATACATATTTCAATGTGCTGAGTAGAAGAGTCGGTCAAAATGAGTTTTAGTAAGATATTGTGTGTTGGTGGTCAAGAGATCAAAACTCCTCAAGTACGAAGTATTTTTTTCAATCCTGTCTTTTATGTGCATATAGCCTACGATTTTGAAGTTTTGAGTCATGTTGTTTTCTTACATGAAAATAGGCATGCAACCACTCGTTTTGAAGGATTTGGCTCATTCTTAATCCATAGAGAGTGAGTTTTTTGTTTTGGAGCCTTCCTTTTGAATTTGCAAAGAAATGTATTAAAAAATCATTTTGAATGGATATGTAAGGCACTTTATTGCATAAAGGGTGCAATTTCGGTAGTGCCTGACAACTTGGTCTTACATTGAACTTGAAAATAGACAGTCTTTGTTTAAGCAACATGGTTGTAATACTACATTTTCATGCTGCTGGTACTGTCGTAGACCAAATGTAGCATTTTTGGTCTATTGGGACATTGAGATCGACTTGGATGAGAGAGCTAGAAGACCCACCTATTTTGAGTTCACTACTAGCTCTGAGATTGGGTTTGATGTAATAGTGTTTTTGGATAGATGATAGCAATTTGGTGTTATTTCTGTTTATGTCCAAATTTTGGTTTTGATTTCTTGATATCATTGATGAGGAGTGGTCTGATTATCTGGTGGTATTTATGCTGTATAGATATCTTACCTCTCGACTAATAGGAGGAAGAGTGTTTTGATTAGTCTTCAGCTGGTTGTTAATTAGTGAAAGGTGTTGTAAACACAATAGTGTTTGCAAAGTGGTAAGAGTTGTTGGGCATTAAAAAAGATGTGCCATAGTTCTAGTATGGGATAATCATCGAGACAAAGATCAATGTAATTGGCATTCATGATGATGATCATACTGCATGTACATGTACAAGGATCAGAGGGATGGTGAGTGAGGAACATTCATTATCATCATGTCAGGGGGCTGCAGGGATTGTAGTAGGCATATGGCATAAGAGATCAGGGTGCAAGGATTGTAGTAGATGTGTCGACACCGGTTGACTAGTCCCAGAGGTTGGCAAGTTGAGGCGGTTTTGTTGGATAGCTTTAGAGTCTTATTACTCTAGATCATCTTAATTTCCCCCTTTTGGATCAAAGGGGTTGTTAGGTTGTTGATCTAAAAACATTGTTTTAATTAATAAAAATATTTTTTACATTGTTCTGAGTGTTTTGGGCATAAATCTCATTGAGACACCCTGTTTATTTAAGTTAGGAAGATTAATAATTATGTGTTAATAAATTTTTAGTCAGGTTGTTGGTCAGTACTAAGTTGTTGTTGGATCCTGTACAAGTGGGAAGCTTGTTATTTAGGCTTGTGGGAGTTAGATGTTGAGTGTCCAAGTGCACTTATACAATAATGTAGTCTTATTGTGTTAATTTAATAAACTTAGGGAATAGGGTTGTTTTCGCATATTATAGTTTCTCGCTGTAATTTCTGTCAACTTAATTTTTGATAAGAAAATCCATTTCTGGAAAACTTGCTATAAATTTTCATGCAAAAATCAGAAAAATACTTGTTTATTTTTCTATACTTTTTAAAAATCAACCAATTATTAGCACATGAGGAACAAATCCATGTAATTTATATGACATATTTGAAAAACCTCTATAGAAAGATAACAGATTTTTGAGAGAAGTTTTTGTGGGGCGTCTGGAGATGCTAGGGGACATCAGCTTGCATTTCATGATTTCTGGATACGTCCCTATATGTATTTCCAAGATATGGGTGTTCGTTTCCAAGATAGAAGATGCATACCACGGGGTCTGCACACAAGTTTCCATTAAACTATGGTTTGAACGAGTAAACTGACTATAATGTAGAAATTGTTGAGTCTAAAAATTCAAGATTATCTGCGGAGCCACAGAACTAAAAAAACTGAAGCCTGAGATTGCAACTTTCGAATTGCTATTAGTGCAATAAACCAAATGTGGAAGTCACATACATTACATTCACGCATGCATGCACCATACCTACATGTATGCAGGGATAGATGCGTGCATGTATGGATGCATACATAAATACCTGTGTGCATACATACATACATTTTGCTGAAATGATCGTGTCGGGAAATCCTATCTACTGTGAAAATTCAAGGAAACAGAAAACCCCTCAATATTTATCTAAATTGTTGGGGACACCTTTCTTAAATGAGGCTTTCTATATCTGGTTTGCAAAGTTTAGTTCTTGACAGATTTGCTGAAGCTCTTGTCTACAAGAGTGGGAACAATTGAAAGAAAGAAAGTAAATTAGCAGTCATGAATGGCCAAAGAAAGTCAACGGGATTTGAAAGTATAACAAGTTACAAGAGCAAGTAGGACGGATTAAACAAACTACAAGTACACTTTCCACTCAGGAAAAGCTTCTGAAAGAGTAAAATAATAGCCAATTTTCTCATATTTAATATCATTAAACTGACTACTTATTAGAATTAACAAGGATTAGGGGTAATTTTTTACCTGTAATATTTATGTATACATATTTTATTTTCTACAAATGTGAAGGATTCTGCAACTATACAATAACTGATAATTTTTTTGTCTTTAGCTTTTCTTTGGTCAAAGAACAATCTCAGCTAGATATTTGTTGAAATGGCATTTGACAATACTGGACAATTGACCTCATTGTTACACTTTTGGCTATCATTGAGGAGGCTTGTCATTAGTGTTCCAAAGTCTTTTGTTGTTTTGTAGACTTCTGGAAGGCCTTTGACTTGGTTCCAAGACATTTGCTTTCCTAGAAGTTGCGTGATGTCGGCATTCCATATTCTGTCATACCACTGCTTGGAGGTTCTATGAGATAGTTGTTTGGCAGTTTTATACTTCCCTTAGTCTTTCTAGCTTTGTGAAGAGCACCATTGTGGTCAAGCAAGGATGCCTTCTCGCACTGACCCTCTTTAACATTTACATCAATGAGCTAGAAGATTTTATTCGACAACATGCCCACACAAATGATGGTTGCATTTTACATGATGTGGTGATAGCCATATTTATTTTTGCCGATGACGTTGTTCTCCTTTCACAGTTTGTTAATGGTTTACATAGACAACTTGAATGTCCTTGCTCGTTTCGTTAGTTGGTGGCCAACCTTAGCTAGACTAAGGTCATGATATTCAACACCTCCAAACATTCTCTTTCCTGGTTCCATTAACTCTGCAAAGGGGAAACTTTGGGGATCACATCGGCCGATGCTTACTTGGGGGTCCAATTTTCTGGATCATCTTTTACTATGAGCTTGCCTCTCAGTCATGCCTTTGTAAGGGATATGTCTCCCTTTCTGTCCTAAAGTGCTAATGTTTTTAGATCCACGTCTAGGATATCCCTTCGAAGATTTGTCTCTTCGATACAATGATCATGCCTATGGTTTTGTAAGGGTTTGAGGTTTGGGGGGCCTAGTTTGGGGTCCGTTGATTTAGTTTGTATTGAGAGGGTCTAGACATTCATGATTCAACATATGATTCCTTGTAAACGGATTGTTCATAAGTGTATCATCCAAGTTGAGTTTGTTGCACAATCTTTGTGGCTTAAGACTATATTTAGGCTTACTTTCTACATTCATGGACTGAGAACCATAGGGGATTTTGCTTTAGGCTGTGGGAGGTATCCATACTTAGCCCTTTGTTCTTCATTGAAGACAACATTTTGGGCATCAATAGACGTCAACATTGTTGGTATTCTAAGATTAGTTTGGTCCTCTAGTCTATCGACATCTCTATTGATAGGCTACCTCCTTTTAGGTACTCTTTGGATGCCCCTCATTGACTTCTTCCCTTAAAGGTCATCATTAGAGCTATTAGAGAGGATATCTACAGATAGTACATCCAGGTCACTTGGATCTTGTTGGGTCGATTGATCCAAAGCATCAGTGCTTTAGTTTTGATAAATAAATGTGTATGGGACATGCTTCACTTTATGTGACACCCCCATTAGTGAATTAACTTCGTATTTTTTAGTTAGTTGGTTTTATTAGTTAGTAAGTTATAGGTGGTTCACGGGTTGAGAGTTAATTGGGTCCCGTAGTGGAACCACCCCATGCAAGTTTATTAAAAGCTTAAACCTTTGTAAATACTTTCAATAATACAATTTTACCTTTGTGGAAAGCTTTGTCAAAATTTACAATGTAGATCTTACCATTTATTTGTATACAAGCGGTCCTAATAGTGGCATTAGAACTGGTTTATCACGTGGAGGAGGAAGCCATGGATGCAAGGGAAGAGAAAGCAAGTTTTTTTCCCTGAGGTATGAAGGTGTGAACATTTATTTTTTTCTTCCAATCTTTAAAATCAGTTTATTAGCCTCCACGTTTTTTTGTATGGCCAATCACCAACAATTTCAGCCATAAAATCATTTGACACAGTTCAAATTGAATCTACTGTCCTGGCAATTTATTTATATGTCTACAAATCTCATTTGTAGAGCCCCTAATTGCCAAAATCATTGTGTATGGCTGAAAATTTCATTTGTACAGCCCCCAAAAGTTTCCAAACATATTTTTTAAAGCCATACATTGGAAATTCTTGAAGTTGAATGGCATTTTGATGCAATAGTATTATCAGTTGTATGCTCTGAAATTCATTTTGAAGCAATAGTTTATTGTTCTGTACAGATTTGAAACCCTACTAAATCAAAAGATGGATTTGTACGGCCTCCAAGGGAGCATTAATGGCGTCTCATATGTTTAACATCTGATATTTGTCGTTTGCTCTGATCTCTGTGTGATACTAACTAGTTTAAGATCCATAAAACCTTACTTACACGACCTCCAACTTCTCTCTGTTGTTGGAATAATTGTCATTGATGTCAAATGAATTATTGTCTTAAGTGAACGGAATTGTTGCCGGAAGTGAACGGAAATATCGACGGAAGTGAACGGAATTGTTGCCAGAAGTGAATGGAAATGTTGACGGAAATGAACGGAATTGTCGACCTTGGCCGACCTATTGGAAGGAGTTGTGACCATTCGAATGGATCTTTTCACTTGAAGAGGCATGACCTTAATTTGTGGCTTTCCGTGGGTTATAAATAAGTGCATAACGAATGGTAAAATTTGTGGATTCGAAAGTGGAAGATATAAAAGAACATAATTTTTAAAGGCAAATTTATGTGAGAATATTAAAATGAAAAAACCAGCAAGTATAAGGAAGAGTATAGCAGCGAAAACACTAAAGTGTAGATCGAATCGAAAGGAGATAAAACAAGTGTTCTATCATCCGTTGTTTTGACAACAAATTTGAGATAGAAGAGTGATTTTTTCTGAGAAGGTTGGTGCCTTCGTTTTGAAGAGTTTGGTGTCTCTTGCTGAGTTGGTGCTCGGTGAAAAGGGTTGGTGCTCCTATAGTTTGGTGCCTACAAAATTGTTTTTGGGGTAGGTGCTCCAGTAGGTTGGTGCCTACGAATATTTATATGAAGAGAATTTCTCTGTGGTTTTCTCTCGAAAGGGTTTCCACGCAAATCTATGTCTATTTGCATTGTGTGGTTTTGCATTGTATTCTTTGATTGCTTTGAATATATTAATTGCGGAGTAATTTGAGGTTTTGGACTTAAGATTATTAGTCGAAAGCGAAAAAATATCTTATACTGATTCACCCCTCCTCTCAGTACAAGCTTGTGCTTAACATTTGTGCAGTTGTATGGCGTTTTGAACATGACAACCATTTGCAGCAGCGTTGACGTCTTGAGCAGCCATTCCTGATAAAGAAGTCTCAATGTTTATGTTTGCATTGCTTTTTCAAATATTAGGTTTCAAGTGGGTCCCATGTGAGAGTGAAACAAAACAAAGCACAACACTTTCATCTCAAGTGAATAGTCAGATAAAAATATTTTACATGCACCATTTTTTTTCAATTTCTGAAAAATCAGCGAGTACATTGTATATAGTATATTCTCTTTATATGCTTTTAAATTGTTTGTAGTGGAGTTGGAGTAGAATTTTTTGTAAAGCTTGTGCTATCAGAATTATCGTCGAAGCTTTCGACGACAACTATGCCATCTATTACAAGTCCATTAGGATCCTTGTGATTGACAAAGTATAAGCGTCACAATGGAGGTTGGAGGATCCGTTGGAGGCTAGAGGACAATTCCCTTTCTCCAATTAACTATTCACTCGGAGTTTGGGTTAAATGCTTGAATAACATTTTTGGTAGTAGTAGTGTGTTTTTTCAGTTTGTTTTTGCTTTCAGTTTTGATTTTCTTCAGTTCATTGATATTCATGATGAGGAGTAGACAAAAGTTTTGATTTGGTTTTTTACTGCAAGGGCTTCTCCCTCTCGTCTGAGAGGGGGAAGATATTTTATGGCCTTCGATTAGTCGTTGGTGATTGTATGAATTGACATAAGAGTTGCTAGCACCATAATGTTGAACACAGGTCTGTAAGTATTTGTTGGGCATCAGGGAAATGTGTCATAGACAGTACTAAGTAGTCATTTGGACGTGTTTTTGTGTGAGACCTTATGTGGATCAATGTGATCGAACAGGGCTTGATCGTGTTCTAATGTAGTATGGTACATAATGGTCAGAGGGGATGAATAAACCTTCATCGTGTTTATCATTCATGCCACAACTAGCGGGGGTAAGGCTTTTTGAAAGCGACATCGGTTGATTAGTACCACGATGTATAATGTGCCAATTGCAGGGGTTGCAAATACTTTTGATGACTTCATAGTCATAGTTTCAGATCATCTTCTATACCCCTTTTTGGATCAAGGGGGGTTTGTTGGGTTGATTGATCCAAAGCATTAGTACTTTAGTTTTGATATTTAAATAAATGTATATGGGGCATGCTTCACTTTATGTGATACCCCAATTAGTGAATTAGCTTAGTATTTGTTAGCAAGTTGGTTTTACTAGTTAGTAACTAAGTTGGTTCACGTGTGAGAGTTGGGTCCTGTAGTGGAACTACCTCATGGAAGCTTATTAAAAGCTTAAACTTTTTTAAATACTTTCAAATTTCAATAATACAATTTTATCTTTGTGGAAAGCTTTATCAAAATTTACAATGTAGATCTTACCATTTACTTGTATGCAAGCGGTCCTAACTGATCTCTCGTCCTTAGTCACTCATCCCTAAGCTTGCCTTTTACATTGAGCATTTCTTTCTTATGGTGGATGGTTTCATTTGTCGTTTGACCATCTCCAATGTCATTGGTCTCATAACTTGAGGTTTCCCCTTAGCTACTCGAGGGCGTGTTCACCCCAGTTGTAGTTTGAAACTGATCATCATATTTCACATAGGGATTGGATTTGCCATCTTTGCTCCTGTTATAGCACGGAATTGCACCCCTGTGGGAGAGTGTTTCAGGGTCTTCTACTTCCGGCTATAAGCATGGGAACAACCTCAGGATGTGGGTGTTCTATGGTGAGGTTGAGCCTCTAGGATTTTTAAAGAGGCTAGTTCCTCTTGGTGGATCACCTAAAACTAATGTTGAAATGAAACTTCACAGGGAAAAGGGTTAGAAGGAAGATAAGGGCTCCTAAGAGGGCTAACCAGGTGATGCACCAATTTAAAATGGGAAACTCCCATAAGCTTAAACCCACACTAATTCTGCAGAGGACAATACTGGATTACACAACTTCAAGATCAAACTGGTTGCATAAACATTCAGGGAGGAGGTTCAGGGAAGCGATGAATGCAAAGAGGAGTTCTAAGACTCACTGGAAGTTCACATTAATGGCGGAAAGAACACTCAACCAGACCTGCAAGCAACATCAAAAAATCCTTAAACAAGGTCAGAAAGGAGGACCATGGATGAGGAAGACTCTCCTTCACGTGATGCCATAGTACGTAGCTCAACAAACACAAGTCCAAGGCAATAAATAGGCAAAGAAAAATCCTTTATTGCATAAGAGGTGGTTCTTACAAATGCTTGGCAGGGTCGAGCCCAACCAACTGAGCATATCTTGCAATATCTCTAAGAGCGTCCCGTCTCCCATGGAGATAAAAAAACATCTAAAAACTGGGAACCATTACAATAGTAAATCGTGAGATATATATAGGGAAGAGGAGAGAGAAAAGGAAGAACTTCCGACGATGGATAAAGGAGAGAAGTCGCCAGTTGCCAATGACCTGGACTATTCCTTGCTGTCCTTGAGGTCTTTTTATTCGAAGCATGCAACTGCTTTGACTATGAGGTAACCGCCCAAGACCACCGCTAAGCTGCTCGAGCCCCTTACGCATTCAAGTCTCCTACTGGAAATGACAGAGCCATGCTCGTGGTGCCAAGTGTAAGCGGTTCGACCCTTGCATTTAAGGCTCGATGTGTTCTTTATTGCAACTTGGGCTATTTCAATCGGTTATTCATTGTTCCACTTGGACGCGTCTATTCTTTGTTTAACCACTTTGCATAGACGAAAGGAGAGGTCTTTGTTGTTCGTTGATCTCCTGAGCTTGTTGGATGCGTTTGTGCCACTTGTCCTTGACTGATTGGCCCTTTGGATTCGTTTGGAGAGGACTTATCTTTTTGAGAACCCGAGAAGCACTTCTAAGATCGAAACAAGCTTTTGATGTCTCATTACTTATTTCGGGTTTCTGACTGCTCACAACTTATGAAGTAATTAAGTAGTGCTCTTTGGAGAACCTGAAATACACTAGCCAGACCAAATCGGGCTTTCCAAGCCCCACTACTTACTTCGGACTTATCATTACTTGCAACTTATAAAGTGAAATAAGTAGTGCGCCTTCACAAATTTGAAGTTTTCTTGCTTGACAAACTTGAAGTCTTCTGAGAGAAAGCTCGAAGTCTTTTACTTGTTAAAGCTCGAAGCCTTCTCCTTCCAAGAACTTGAAGTTGGTTGCTGTCTGTTCCTGGAAGCTCGAAATTGTTTTGAACTTGCCGCTTTTGCTTGAATGTCCATCTTCTCACACTTAGGCAAAATTTTGGTATGTGGGCCATAAATGGCCAACAGCTCCCTTTAGGAGGTGGAGATTGAGGAACACTTCATTTTTAGATGCCTTATTTATTATGAGATTTGGGGGAGATATCACTGTCTTTACAGAGCCTCGAGCAACACTCTATCCACTTTCTTTTGTTACCTAGACCCATAGTTCACATAACCGGTTGGGGCGAGTACTCGTCGAGGGCCCAAAATGGGTAACTGACGGTTATTCGACCCACTCGATTGAATAACCGACAATAAGCGGTAAAGACAAAAAATTCTTGATTTTTTAAAAATAACATTATTTTTTTTAGAAATTATAGAAACAAAATAGATGCAATGAGTCTGTAAAACACAGGGAAAGTAATTTCTATTAGATTTGAATACATAGAATGTACAAATCGCATAATCATGCGAATACAACAAAGTCTCAAAGTACAAATAGACTAAGTCTTATACAAGAATCTATAAAACTATAAGTACAAATTACAATCATCTATAAATTTCTCTTTTTTGCCATCTGAAAAAATAAGGCAGGTTGTGAAACTCTAGTCCTCCCACTCGACTGACCTGCCTCGCTCTGTCTATAAGGGAGGCTGTGAAACTCTAGTCCTCCCACTCGGCTGACCCATCTTGTTCTGTCTAGAAGGCTGCACCTGCCCCTGTGGCTCCACCTTTGCCTCATCTCCAAGGATGTCCTCCAATCCAATCTCTCTTCTTATTTCAACTGCACCTTCCATCGCTTGCCTCTAGAAATCAACAATCTCCTTTTTTGTAAACATGGGGGCTTCCTCTTGTGCAATCTAATCGCTGTAGGGATCGATCTCATTTAGATCGATAGGCTCCTCCAATGCGTTCTCCAACTTTTTTGTGCGAAGTCGAAGGTTGTATTGCACAAACACTAAGTCATTGAGCCGTTGTTGACTCAACTTGTTGCACTTTTTCGTGTGAATGGAGTCAAACAAACTTCAATTGCGCTCACATCCAGAAGCGCTACAAGGTTGAAATAAAATTTAGAGGGCTAACCTTTGAATATTTGGGGCATTTCCACTCCAATCTTCCCACCACGACCTTGCAAACAAGATATTCAAAACTTTATAAAAAAATAATAATTGTAAATTTGTAAATATGTAATTGATAAGGTACAACTACAAGTAAAGACTTCATTTTGTATTACTTGGTGACTGTGTGGCTCTCCCTCGGATGGTTAGTGCTAAAGAAAAAAGCCTTCCCTTTGCCTGCTTATAGTTCTGCAACTCTGCTATAATGAGGTCCCTCACGTCAAAGTTAGAGGTCATACTCTCAATGCATGTTGAGAGCGCCTCCATAACCTCTCCACTAGCATCTGTGAAGCCATCGGAGTAAAAAAACTTGGGGTTAAGGTAGTACCCCACTACATAAATGGATTGGTGGAGTTGATTGTTCCACCTCTGATCAATCAACTCTCAAATAGGATCAAATCTGGCACGATCTCCTCTATAATAATAATGCACTGTCTCTTTGGCCCTATCCATGGCCTCATAAATATATTCCATTGGATTTTGCTTTCCATCTGCCAATCGCAAAACCCTCACCAAAGGCTTCGAAAGCTACAAAGTTACAAACAAATTAAAGTTAGTGTTACAAACTTATAGATAAATTATTAAAAAAAAACGTTAAGTTTAAAAAATTGAAAACAAGGGAAACAACTTGAAATTTTGCAATTTCGGGTTACCTTCACAATCTCTGTAGCTCTCGTTTCGAAGGCTTCACTGAAAACTGTCTTCGAAACCTTCTCTAATTAGCTTTCTTTGAATAAGATGACTCCATCCATGCTTGAGAGACAAACATTTGCTTCAAAGGAATCAACAAACTACAAATACTTTGCAATGTAAGAAAGTTCATTGCAAATCTGGTGACCTTTGCTCGAAAAAGCTCCTTTTCCTTGGTGTGCTCTCTCGTTAAACTGAGAACTCAAGGGTGATTGTAGATATACTTAGTTATTTCTCTGGCTTCTTCGACAACTGGTCTCACCCAATCAAGTTTGCTTATGTCCTCCAAAAGAAGGTCAACGCAATGTGCCGCATAAGGTGTCCAAAAGAGAGATGGATGTCTTTCCCTAAGAAGTCTCCCAACCGTCACATATGCTGCTGCATTGTCTGTAATAATTTGGACAACATTCTCGATGCCTACCTCTAAGACAAACTCTTCTAGCGTCAAGCTCAAAGTTTCTGCATTTTTAATTTTATTTGATACATCAATAGACTTAAAAAATAATAGCTCACCATTTGAAGATGCAAGTTGATCAGGGTGCGGTTCTTTCCATCCGTCCATCCATCAGAAAGAATGGTGCATCCAAATTTACGCCACACCTTTTCTGATCTTCGACAATCAACTTTGCGTCTTCCACTGCATTCTTGAGCAACTTCCCACTCAAGTCTTTTGGAGAGGTGCCTTATGCCATTTTCCTGCAACTGTCAAAGTTGTAACCAAATATTCTCAGTATGGGCTCCTCGCCACGTTGAAGGGAAGGTTGTTGAAGTACCGAAAATTTATGCATGCTTTATTTGCTTTTGCATGCGCCTGTTTGTTCCATCCTGTAGCTTGGAGTGAAGGTTGTGCCTCATGTGTGTTTCTAGGCACAAAAAAGAAGTGTAACTGAGACGAAAGTGGTGCAGATGTGCCATGGCACTTGCGTGGACCATGACTAGAGCCCACAATATTTGTCATCGCTGCCGCTTCTTCCTCCGCTAATGTGGCACCAATGGTCGCTGATAGCGCTGCTTACATCCTTGCCCTCTCTAGCTTTTTTTCATCCAATTAAGCAAGCTTTGCCATCATCTCTCGTTTTGCCTCTTCAGTGACATTGGGACAAGGCACGACGTCACAACAAGGAATCTTCATGCGATTGATTGTCAAACAAAAGTTGCTAATCGAAACCGTCTGAGACGTTTCAACCCGCGTAACAAACTTCCATGCACTGGTGCGAGCTTAAGGGGGAGCCGACTGGCTACCACGGACTGAATGTGAGTTTGATGCACTACTGGATGCCATTGTTTGCTAATGGATAACCTGCAAAGTGCAAAAATGTTAAAAACAACATAAAAAAATTAAAAATAAAACATTAAATACAAATTATTAATTAAAATACGATAAATAAATGATAATTATAAACTATAAAACGGAAACTAAAATACATTTATGATTTACAATTTTAACAAACAAATTAGAAATATAATCTATAATGGTTATTTAACAGAATAATAAACAACAATTTTAAATTAATAATAAACACGAAAATTTAATCGAATGCATAAAATTTGACGGAATGCATGAAATTTTGTATACTAAGCATCAAAAATATTTATCAAACATGTATTTAATTAAATTACAACACTTTACATGCTTGGAAATTTAATAAATAAATAAATAAATGCATGAAATTTGATGGAAATTGACAAAATGCATGTAATAAAAATGGAATGCATCAAATTTGTATGCTAAGTATTACAAATATGTAGCAAACATGTTTTCAATTGCATTAGAATTCATTTACATGCTTGGAAATTTAAAAAAAAAATTTAAATAAATGGATGAAATTTGACGGAAATTCACGGAATGCATGCAATTAAAATGGAATGTATTAAATTTGTATACCAAGCATCACCAATATGTATCTAATATGTTTTTAATTAATTTAGAATTCATTTCCATGCTTGGAAATAAAAAAATAAAAAAATAGAACTAACCTAGAAATTTCTTGCTTAAATCTTCTCAATCCGCCTTAGAATGCTCCAAATCTTGTGTGAGTGAAGAGTGAGGAGGTATGTTGCATTTTATAAGACTCCAATCCGCATTTTTTCCGCATTTGAGGAGTGTTTGGGGGGTAAAATCTGCATTTTAGTGTGTTTACAACGTTTAACTCACGTGGGTTCCGCGGGACGCAGAACCGGCAAGTAATCGACGGTTACTCGCTGGTTCATTTTTTTTTTTTTTTTTGTGCAGGCGAGTATTCGTTGGATGAAAATTTCTTCAAGTAACCGATCAATCGGTGGTTACTCGTCGGTTATTCCATCTATGCCCTAACCAACAATGCTTGGCCCTTTTTCTTTGGGAGGTTGTCACCCTTCAATGCAAGGTCTTGTAGGGAGCCCCTAGAGCCCTCAGGCTGATCACCTCTTTCTTTTAGCCCATCACAAAGGTTGGTGACGTTAAGTGCCCTTTAGATATTGTTGCTTCACACATTGAGCAGGGTAAGTGAGTGAGGCGGTGCTCATCTCTGCACAACATTGCTACTAAGGTACCCTAGCACAGTAGCTCTTAGCGACGGGGATTCACCCCTACTCAATGTCATGGATCTGCTCCTCGATGTTGTGTATCCGCTCTTTTGCGATTTGCTTCCTACTCTGCGGGGACAAACACACATTATGAGTTTCTTCGCTACCACAGGCGTTTCTTCAGCTTTGGATGTTAGGAGGGATTCTAGGGGGAGTACTTTGCTTCTTCCTAAGATTACCTAACTTGCCTCCCTCAGCACTAGACAGTCCCCGATGAGCATTATCAAATCTTACATTGGTGCTTTCACAGTGATAGATGACGACAAATGATTTGTTTGTCCCATGCAAAGAGTTGTTTCATGGGATTACCATCCAATCTTTCCAACTTTTATCAGCCCATGCTCTTCGGGGTTCTTGCTATTCTCACATGGCTATTTGTATTGGTACCCTAACCACGTGTTGGGGGCTTTACTGCGTTGGGTTTACCTCTCGTTTATTTTCAGTGCTTTTGTTGTTCTTTTATTTAGCTAGTCGTTGATCCTAGGTTCCTTTTACTCTAGCACTTTCTATTGTAGTTGGTTGTATTCTTGAGCCCCGTTGACCTACTTTTGGTCATTTGTGGACATTAATAAAATTTCTTTTCTTTTGTTTCTTTCTTTCTTGCTACTGACCATAAATGAAGCCAAGATCCTTATTACTTGAGTTCACGTTGATAGATTTTGTCTCTCTGCGTGTTATAGATATTTTCAATTCAGTTCTTTTTGCTAAGCTTTTCCCTCGTTTCATTAAGAATGACTTAAGAACTAATTCACTGACAAGCAAATATATGAACCAACTTGAATTAAAACTTGTAGTTTTCATTTCGATAATGATCACTGTTTCTGCCCATAAAAATGAAAGAACCTTAATTCCCATCGAAAAACAAATCTTAAGTTTATTTATGGTTACTAAGAAACTCTTGCTTTTATTCTGTAAATCCTACAGGATGCCAGATGCCATTGTCATTAAATGCATGCTTCTAATCCATGATAGTATACAATCTTGATTTTTTATTCAGTACTTTACATATCAATATCTGTGCTGTATATAATTACAATGGCCCTCATTTATACTTGGTGGCATTGCTTGCACTCATGAAATGCCCAACATTTGAAAAAAATGGAATATAAAGTCTAAGATAAGTACTTGATAACTTGTATGGTCAACGTTTTTGCTGCAGAAGCTTCAATCTAGAGAGCTATTTGAGATGGAAACTAATATGTTCCCCCTCCTGTCTGCAGTTATGTTGTTTCTCCCTATATAGACTACCCACCTTTGCTAGGTTTGCTTCTGAGGTTGCTGAATGGTGAGCTAGCATGGTCAACACGAAGGGAAGTTTTGAAGGTTTGCAACAGGAAAAGGATTTGTCTTTATCTTTATTTGTAAACTTTAATTTAAATCTTTGTTGCTTATCAACTGAAAATATGTCAACAATAGGTCCTTGGGATCATGGGGGCGTTGGATACACACATTCACAAGCGCAATCAACAGTCACTGCAAGGGGGCCATGGTGATGGCACACGTGCCACAGCAGATGGTGGTCAGCATATACGGTCCATGGAGGATTTGCCAATGGACCTCTGGCAATCATTTGCTACATCAGAGGACTATTTTTCCACAGTAAAGTGTTTACTAGGTTCTGAATTTCTGCAATCTTTGAAACCATTGTTTCTAGATTACTTACTGTATTATCTAATTTAGGTAGCTATCAACTCCCTAATGAGAATACTGCGAGATCCATCTCTCTCTAGCTATCACCAAAAGGTTGTGGATTCTCTTATGTTCATTTTCAAGGTATGTATTCCGGATGAGATTCATTGATTCTAACAGGGTCTTTTCCTTTGCAGTGTTGTATTATGTTTTGACATTTAATTCAGAGTATGCAACTATGGTGCTTAACATCATTGGTATATTTGTGAATGCAGTCAATGGGACTTGCGTCCGTTCCTTATATTCCAAAGGTTAGCTTAAGTTCTGACTTCGAAAATTACATATATCCTA
This sequence comes from Torreya grandis, assembly GCA_037957365.1. NCBI lineage: Eukaryota > Viridiplantae > Streptophyta > Pinopsida > Cupressales > Taxaceae > Torreya > Torreya grandis. Next base: position 1,417,647 of record JARHVA010000153.1, read on the forward strand.
GTTTTTGTTACAGTGCTGAGTATTGCGTGTTTACTCAAAATCTTTAAATTGGGGATTTTGCGTTCAGTGGAAAATATCCAGTACAGGAAAAAACATAATCTGTTCAATAACATTTCCCCTTCTTTGGGTATTAACGACTATAATAAAGCTATGAATTTGTTTGCATCTTTAAGTGTTTGGATCGAAAGCTTTGCAGCATATGGGGGACATATAAAAATGTATATGGGCGGTAACTAAAAACGGAGGCTTGTAGATTATGCATTTATCTGGAAACTGCGGTGGAGACTAAAAAACTGCTCTTGTCTGTGTTCTCACAACCACACTACTGGGTACCTGAATCCAGGGTTTCCAGGATCATGGTTCCCTTACCTTTGGACTCATGATTCAGTGTGATATGCAATCCCTGGCGGCTCTAGATACGTCATCAATTCTATGTCTTGAGACAGCATGATAACTTTTGTCATTATGTATTTGTAATAGTTTCTGGATCCATATTTCAGGACATAAGTGTTTTCCTCATTTATTTTTTGATTCCCCCACCTCCTTCCTCTTTTTATGTTGGTGGGCTGATGGATGGTGAGAAGGTAGGGGTTGGGGGGTGCATGGGGGGTTGTGTGGAGGACTTTATTATAATGTTTCAACATCTGATGAACCCTACGTGTGAAATTGGTCTGCCCTTCTCACATTTGCAATTGCGAGCCCTGGTAACCATGCAAAAGACAAGATGATTCCCAGGGAAAGTTTGGTTGTCATATTTTGGGAAAATTCAAGTGATTATTGATTTTATATATATTTCTCGTTTTTTTCTTAACTATTCTAAAATTATTCGTACTTATTATTAAGCGTTTTGTGTCTCAGTTTCATTAAGAATGTCATAAACATATTATTACATAATTTTCATTTTGTTGTTGAGAATTGAACCCTCAACAAACTAGATGGTGTCAAACTGTAATTGTTTTGAGGTCATGTCCAAGCTAGATGCCAATTTAGCATACGAGGGGATTTCTTTCCATTTTCCTTATATATTGTTGAAATTTTGTATGCCTATGTCTTATCCTCATGATCAAGCGTGGGAGTAAACTGGACTCCGGAGTGCTTTTATACATTTCCCCCTGTGGAAATAGTTAAAGCTATATGATATGTAGACATAGGCATACAAGTTGAAACCTGGATGCTTTAGAATCTTTCCTAGATTAAATAAGTTATCATATGCGAATGTATGTTTTTATGCATACACCCAATACTTGAAGTCCTTAGGCCTGAATTTGGGACACACATTTAAGGGAAAAATTGAGAGTCAAAGTTAAAGATAAATATATTAATGTCCGACAAATGACCACAAAAGTAGGTCAAATGGACTGCAGAGTACAAGAGTGTCAGAGCCAAGCAGGGAGACCAAATGGTTTCCCAAGGAGAAAACAAAGCTGAAAGAGAAATAATACAACAAAGAGCGGAAGTAGCCAGAAAGGAAAGAGGCGAAAAACAACCCGCAACCAATGACCCCAGCCAAACGGAGAAGTGGGAGAATATAGAGTGAGAGAAGAACCAGGAAAAGCAACGAGAGATGTCCATCAAGGAGAGGACCCAACTCTCCTAACATTCGAGGCCGTCGAGAAAAAGCTCAAAATAGATGGTTAACCAGTGGAGGAGGAGGTGGAGTGTCTGGTCTATCCCGTGTGCTACCGTCTGGAGGGAGTAGCATGTTGCGACGATCTGGTGGATCTAGTCTGACTCCTGAAACTGGAACTGGAATGGCTATGCCGATGAGATCTTGGGGGGTTGTGAATGGTCCCTGGTATCCGTACTGTTCCTAATGTATTCAAGGTTTATTCAAGTAATGGATGGTATTATTTGTTGCCCTCACCATCTCCAGTGCCATTGGTCTTATTTGTTGCCCTCACCATCCCCAGTGCCATTGGTCTCATGGCTTGAGGTTTCCCCTTGGCTAGATGAGTGTGTGTTCTCACTAGTTACGAGTTGAAACTAATCAACACATTCTTCATCGGGACCGAATCTATAGTCTTTGTTCACTCCAGGAGGTGGACACCGACCAAAACTTCATTTTTAGATGCCCCATTTGCTATGAGATCCGGGGAAGATACCATTGTCTCTACAAGGTCTCAAGCAACATTCTATCTACTCTCTTCAGATATCTAGACCAGACCGGTGGTGCCTAGCTCAAAATAGATGGATAACCAGTGGAGGAGGAGGTGGAGTGTCTGGTCTGTCCCGTGTGATGCCGTCTGGAGGGAGTAGCATGCCACGATGATCGGGTGGATCTAGTCTGACTCCTGAAGCTGGAACTGGAATGGCTATGCTGATGAAATCCTGGGGGGTTGTGAATGGTCCCTGGTATCTGTACCGATCCTAATGTATTCAAGGTTTATTCAAGTAGTGGATGGTATTATTTGTTGCCCTCACCATCTCCAGTGCCATTGGTCTCATGGCTTGAGGTTTCCCCTTGGCTAGATGAGTGTGTGTTCTCACCAGTCACGAGTTGAAACTAATCAACACATTCTTCATCCGGACCGGATCTACAGTCTTTGTTCACTCCAGGAGGTGGAGACCGACCAAAACTTCATTTTTAGATGCCCCATTTACTATGAGATCCGGGGAAGATATCATTGTCTCTACAAGGTCTCAAGCAACATTCTATCTACTCTCTTCAGATATCTAGACCAGACCAGTGGTGCCTAGCTCTTTATTCTCATGAGGCTATCGCCCTCTTGAGCAGATCCCTATAGGGTTCAGCCCATCCAGGCGATTGGCAGCACTAATTACCCTTTGGACACATGTACTTCACACATCAGAGCTGATAGATCAGTTAGGCAGCGCTTCTCTCAACACACTATTAGTACTCAAATTAGTCAGATCCTCCAACCTACTCTCCCTTGGCATCGTCGCTCTATGCTTTGTCGGTGTGGCTCTACCCCCTATCCGGCGACATGGGTTTACTACTTACCCGTCACCCCATAGACCACATGGGCAGACCCATATTACGTGCTTATTTTCTATCATGGGAGTTACACCAACCTTGGATATTAGGGGGGATTCTAGAGGAATTGCTGTGCTTCCTCCGAGGATTTCTCAACCTGGCCCCTCTGACATTGGGTACTCCCAGAGCTTTCACACTGATTGATGATGACTTAGATGGCTCCTCCACTTCAGGTAAACAAAGATATTCGGTGAAGTTTCCTTCCAGTTTTAATCAACACATTCTTTTGGGGGCTCCTATGTGCCCTTCATCTCTATTTGTATTAATTTCATTACCACCTATGTTAGTGGTACACTGCTTTATTTTGTCTTTTGTACTTTTATTCCTTTATTTGGCTTCTAGGTTTCTCTCTTCCTCGAACTGTCTATTGTTAACTGCTGTATCCTTTAGTCCCATTGACCTACTTCTGGTCTTCTGTGGACATTAACATAATTTCTTTCTTTCTTCATGCATCCCTTGAACCTTTTGGTATTTATTAGAAATAACATGTGCTCCATTGTATTCATTCTTTCATTCTCTCTTTGATGGAAAGTGTTACATTGAGCCAGTGTTTTCTTTACTTGATTTTCATGCAACTCTTTCTTTGAACAGATGTTCTGCAGTTGTAAGTTATTATTTATATCTGCTCCACTCAATTTGTCTACTTTTGATCTTTTGTGGCTCTCCCTATGCTCCATGAAGGGCTTCATTAGACACGTCTTTTATCTTATGAGTGTTGATGACCAGCATGAGTCCTAATTAATTGCACTAGCTGGACTAATGCTTATTTACTCTGGCTCCTGTAGATTGGCAGCCACCATGCCTGTAGTAACATTTGCTTTGTACTTGCTATGTATCATTCGAATTTGGTGTTTTCCTTTCTAATTTTTGTAAGGCACGAGTTCTTCTCAATCATGATGCAATAGTATTAGGCATGCATTGTTAGATATTGTTAGCGTATTCCTAGGTGGTTGCACTAGTATTGCAACCATTAGGTTACTATAAGAGTTTGTTTATTCTCATGAATAGTGTATTTGCCTGATTATAAGTACAGGCTCTATTGTAATATATTATTCACTGCCTGTGAATTAATTCTCATATAGTATCAAAGCAATCTTTGAGGCTTCACGACTCAGAGGCCTGTGACTGTAGGTTTGAGTATGCTAAATTCGTGAAGTGTGGGAAAAAGTAACTACCCCATATGCATAATGTGAACATATCACAAAGAAAAAGTGCTTAAATAGGTCCTTAGGCCTTAGGAAGTTGTTTTTGCATATCTACAGGACAATTTTTGGCCAAATGTGGTGCCCATACTGCACTTGGATGTTTACGCCTAAGTTGGAGTCCATACATTCTCGAAGAAGTTCAGTTCTTTTCCATGGTCATTAGGAAAGGGCTCTTGGTTCATTATGGGGCATGCCTATAGCATGTGAAATATAGTATTATGGAATTAGATGATAAAAATTGTTTTGTTAAAAGAGGTGGTGATAGTTCAATTTTGGCAGCAGCCTGGTCTCTTGAATCTTTTTGACAAACCCAACTCTCAGTTGAGAGAGTTCTGATGTTTTGTTGCCATGTGATGTTGGTGGTGGATTGGTTGGAGGCCGAGATGGCAAGCCTGCAAAAGATCTCTCAGGCTTTGAAACTAATACTTGAAAGCATACAGAGAGAAATACAGTCTACAGCTACCCTGTGAGATTTTTGGAGTAGCTATTCTGTGATCATTTGGTGTTTGATGGATCGAGGTAAGGAAGAAAGATCTTAGGCATCTGTGTGTATGTGGTGGATGAGCAGGGTGTTCCTTGATGAAGTGCTGGAGCAGGTATTGACATTCCTACTGTCGCACAGGGAAAGGAAAACAGTGTCACTGGTGTGCAAGTTGTGGTTTCAGGTGGAGACAAGGAACAGGCAGAAGGCTTTCATCGGAAATTTCTATGCAGTGAGCCCACATAATGGTAGAGCGGTTTCCTTGAATAAACTCGGTGACGCTAAAGTGGAAGCTTCATTTTGGGGAAGTTATTAATATTATTGGTCATTGAAACAAACTGCAGCGCTTATGGGTAGTGGATCATATAAAAGATTCAGGACTTGAAATGTCGCCTTAATGTGCAAAGATGGGTATTGGATTATATACAAGATAAAGGACTTTAAATGCTGCCTTAACGTGCAAAGATTTGGAGGAATTGTGTGTTTTCCCATTAGATCCTAATGTTCAAGGACCTGTGACAGAGGAAGGCTTGATGGCTGTTTCAATAGCATGTTCAAATTTTATTTCTGTACTATTTTTTATCTGTCAAATGACAAATGCTGGTTTGCTTTCTGTTGCAAATAATTCCTCTATTCTTACTCGTTTTCGGTTGTCTACCATTGATCTGTCCCCCAAAACAAAACCCAGATCATGAGACAAGGCAGCACCTGGATGTAGGTTTTGGAGATATTGTTCAGTATTGTAAAGGTTTGCAGTGGTTGTCATTATCTGGCTTTCTTACAGACTGAGTTTTTCAGTTGATTGGTTTGTATGGAAAGCGTTTGGAGATGCTTTGAGTTGGCTGTTTGCTGGTGGGGTGAATACAGTTTGAGACATGCACTTTGGAAATGGTAATGGATGCCTATGATGTCATAGATCATATTCATGTATATGGAATAGCTTTTGCTCCATTGGTTAGATAGCGCTGTTGTGTTTCATAATGCAAGTACACGATTCTGTGATGGAGCTTGGTTTGGTGCTAAGTTTGGGATAAGTACCTATAGAATCCATGCTCAATGATCTGTTGGTGGAAAGAGATGCCGCACTATCAATTGGTAGGGATAGGTTGGAGACACCACGGCGAGACAACAGAAGAAGCTCTTGTGGATTGTCTCAAGCGTCTGTGCAACTTGGTGAATGTCTTCAAAGTGCACAAAGCCGAGCACATGATGCAATGAGGCTAAAAATCACCAAATTACCCCAAGCAACAAAAACAAAATCCACCGTATAAGCAAGGTCTGGGTACATGCCAAGCTCCTAGAGTTGAGTTGTGTTTCGCGGAGGGCCATGGAGAGGAGTGTAAATGTTGAACTTACCTTCACCCCCATTAGTCTAGGTATTCACAATTAAGGCATTAGTTTGACGAGTGCTCTTGCCAGGGTTTACTATGAGAGGAACTTTGTTGTATTGGAGGGGGGCGAATCACTACCAAAGTAGAAGAGTTCCTACGACTACGCTGACACTTACCCAGCACTCGTTTTGGGAGCCGTTGAAGAAGCTTCTACAGGGCTATAAATGGTTGTTTAGCTCTGAATGCCATTCTCCAATCTTTGCTTGCGGCCAGCGAACTTTCTTGATCTGCTGGTGGTCGCCAATCAAGCAAGTTGTCTTGCTGGATAGGAGGGAGAAGGAAAATAGCTCCCTTGTCCAACTCGAACAATAGGAGAGGCTTGTAAATCTCCTAGAAGACTTTTAACTGATCATCTTGAAGTTGAGCCACCTGTGGAAAGAGATGCCACATTATCATTTGATAGGGATAGAAGGTTGAAGACACCATAGCGAGACGACAAAGGATGCTCTTGTGGATTGCCTTAAGTGTTTGTGCAACTTAGTGAATGTCTTTAAAGTGCACTAAGCCGAGCACATGGCGCAATGAGTCTTCGTCCATATCTTCTGTGATGAAGCAAGAGGGAAGAAAACATGAAGAAATAGTGTAGGCTCTCGGAGATGAGCAACTATGTTGCGATAGATTGGCATCCTTAACTGCAAGGAGAGGGCGCGAAAATGCAAAGTGTGGGTGATGAAAGAGAAATATTGTGAGTGAAGGAGAAAAATAAAGAATGGAAAATGAAGAGGACAAATGAATGTGAGGGAGTAAAGGGGACGGGAGGATAAGTAAAGGCATGCAAAAAATTAGAAGAAATCACATGCTTAAAGAGGCTCATCTCCATTAATGAGAGTTTGAGCAACACAAGTGGAGGATTAAGGGCTGTTGCTAGAGAAATGAATTACCACGAGGCAATCAAACTATGATTGCCCTTCCAAAATGAATTATGTCACTTCATTTGATGATGTGATTTTTTAAATTTATTTATAAAATATGTCATAAAAAGTAACGGGATATATAGTACACTACTACAAGAAACCTTTTTTTTCGCTCATACAACTTCCCAAAGCACAACTCAAGTTATAGTGGGGATGGCACTTGGAGAGTCAAAAGTGAGAATGGCAACGAGACTAAGCCAATTTGAGGGGAGAATACTCTCAAACTTTGAGTAGACCCCCAACTCAAAACCAACATTGGTGAAACGATCCACCTTCTTATTAGCTTCCCTAAAGTAGTGTGAGAAGGAAATTTGTTGGAAAGAGTGTTGAGTAGTGAATTCGGGGCCAAGGAGTAAATTGAGCTTCCAGTTGGGATTTTATTTTTCTTCATTGCATTGACGAGTAGGAGGGAGTCGCCCTCAACCTCTAGCAAGATGATTCCGTGAGCTTTGGCAAGGCGGAGGACTTCTACTAGGGCATGGACTTCCACCTTGTTATTAGTGACACGGAGGACAAATGAGGCAAAATCTGCAATAAAATGGCCAGAGGAGGATATTTGGATACAATGAAAGCATGCAATGTTGAGGTTACCTTTGAGGCACCATCAAAGTTCAATTTACACCACCTTGGTTTTGGCGGACTCGAGTGTGCATTCATCGTTGGAGAAGGAGCAAGTTGCTTCTTATTGGAGACAATAGGCAGGGAGATGAGGGAGCAATATGAAGAAATCACTGGGCTTCAGTGGGAGGAAATTTTAATTGAAAGGACACCCATTTTGAGATAGCAACTTGATTTTGTGTATAATCCTATTGTTGGCTAGATTTGGCCCACATACAAAACTTTGTTTGGATGCAATGCCATGCCTTGGAGATCAAGAATGGAACAGGAAGCTGAGCAGTGTTCTAGATGGAATGAGTGGTCCAAGGATCTCGCAGTGCTCACAAAGCTTTTGAAACACTTGAAGTTCACTTAAAGTGCAATTTGTCTTTTTCTAAGGGACAAGTCTATAGAGCAAGGAATTGGTTTCCGAGCGGGTTTCATGGTATTCAAGCAATTTAGGGTCATGAACATATCTACATAAGCATCATAAGATCATTCAAAGCTTCAAAGGTTCAAGCAAAAGACCTAGCACAAGCCTAAGTGAGCTAGGCCGTCACAAGACGTCATGCGGGAATGAATGGACCAGTCCACTTGTGCATATAATAAGTTTGCTCAAAAAGCCTCGCGTGACCAACGGATCATGCGCAATCAAAGTTCTTCATGCCGAGATCTATCTTTGCAAAATTCAAGTCTTGATGAGTTTTCTAACTCAAGATATAGGCCTTCAGAGATCGACTTGCAGAATGAGACGTTCACGTGAGTGTCAAATATAAGAGACGACAAAAATTCATTGGTGCTAAAAAAGTGATGGTCTTGCGGATGTCATTGACGATCGTGCGGACGTCAAAATAAAGCTCAAGCAAATTTTCATTGGGTTTAAATTGTGATGGCCATGCGAACGTTAATGACGATCTCATAGACGTATTTGACGGTCGTGCGAACGTCAAATTTAAGACAACAATAAACTATTGGAGCTTAAATTTGACAGTCGCACGGATGTCAAATATGGTCACATGGACATCAAATGACGGGAGTGAGGATGTCAAATTTGAACGTGTGAAATAGCTGTTTGATTTCAAACAGTGGATCCCAACAGATCTAATGGTTGGCCTTTAATCATACCAAGCAAATCGACGGCACACAAGCAAGTCAAAAGGTCAAGGAGTTTAGAGGCCACCACGTGGCATAAGCGCAAGAGCAGACAACTGAGCTTGAGTGCAAATGTGGGACTGCCAAGTGGCACCAGTGGGGACAGAGTTGACAATTCAAGCAAAGATCCAAGGGCTCGTGTTAACTTGTACTATGGGGATCGGACAGTGCGAGCAAAGGTCAATGAGTCAATGATTTGAGTCATGGTTGACAACCAATTAAACAAGGGCAAGCTCAGGATTTTCGACGAAAGTCGACGAAGCACTGCTCGACTTGGACATGGAAAATATATAACCGAGCTCAAATACGGCCTAGCTTGGACCGAAACGGATATTTCAAAGATCGACCTCGCCATTAAAATCTCTATAGAGATGGGATAGGTCTTTTAGACCTAATATAGATCAAAGGTCGGCATCTTGTTGACAAAATAGGACTAGGCATTGAGCAAACTATGGGAAAACCAATAATTGGATTGGTTTTCATCTACAGTAAGTCCAGGTTCACCTTTCAAAGCAGAGGCAGGTGTATGTAATTAATGGAGGAGCGTCTCGAGTCATACTTTGGACAAACAACCGCTAAAAGCAGACAAGAGCATGGCCCTATCAGGTGCATAAGTATGGGGATTCCCTCCTTACAGTCCCAATGACATTAATACAATCAGGAGCTCGAGAAAGCTACAGTGATCTCAATCATTATGACCCCCTCTCCATTCTCCCACGCATGTTCCCCATTTTTTCTCATCCCTTTCTGTTATATATACAGGGTTTTGAGCGAAAAAATGGATCCCTCTCTTGGGCACGACTAGACTCTGCCAAGATTGAGCCTTGTAACCTCTTGAGATGAATATGACTATGTTCAAATTTCATTATACTAGTCTGGTGTGTTCGTGTCAGTTCGATTTGCATATGTGGTAGAAGCCTCTCCCTTGTCAAGTCTTGATCTCATCTCGCTGGTAGATTGTCATGTTATGCAGGTCATGCTTAGTGTTTTGATTTCATTTGATCGAACTAATAGTGGATACATTGACTGGATTAGTGCCTTGAACCATGCCTTTCCATCACCTCCCTCAGGTTTTGATCACTTGATGAACCTCTGCATGAAATATTGATGCATCACAGGACATTTGGAGTCATGGATCTAGTCATTTGTTCTGTCTCATTAGTGTTTTAGAGGTCCAAAAATGAGTGGATGGATGATCTTTTAGGTGCATCACCGCCATTAGCTTAGGTTTCCCTTTTAGTTATCTTTCTCTCCCTTTTCACCCCAACAATCTGTAGATATTAGTGGAAATGTGCTAAGTGATGCATCTGAGGAGCTAGCCTCATTTAAAATCTCAGAGGTTTGGCCCAAGATTAGGTAACCCATAGCCTAGGGCCATTCCCATGTTGGACCAAGTTTGAGCAAGAGGCCCTGAACAATCCTTTGCTTAGCTAGGGTGCAACTTGAGTCTACAACACCTGTCGCATGAGAGTAACGCATTGCAAAAGATCCTCTTGTTTTGTTCCAGCCAGAGGTTCCACATTACTGAGGTGATACAAGCTACCCATAATGGGTGTAGAAATGAAGATGATGGCTAAAACCAACCCTAGATGAGATCAACAATGGAGGCAAGAAAACCCAATCAAAAGATATTTTTTTTAGTAGCCAAGATCACATTCTTCTAGTAGTTGGGCATTGTAGATGGATGTGGTCCACTAGTTTTGAGTTAGCCTTGCAAAGGACACATCTGTTTGGGCCTTGGAAATTGCGCTTTTGAAGGTTATCAAAAGTGAAGGTCTTGTTGTAAGTGGCGAGCCAAGCAAAAGCTCTTACTTTTGGTAGACTCCAACGAGACCAAATTCTATGGTTCGGCCAATCAAGGTTCACACATGGAACAACTTGACATGTCATGAGTGTATAGTCAAGGTTAATTGCATAGGATCCTGTGGGAGAGCTACCTCGACATAGGGTATCAACTCTATTTCCTAGAAAAGAGTCCTAATTTGAAGAATGGACATATTCAAGGCTACTTGGTTGATGGGAGTGTTTGTCATTCCAACTTCTCTAGGAAAGAGAAAAACTTGTGATGGCTTACAGGGCTGAATAAAGTTGATAAGCATCAGATCCTTAGCAACAGTTGAAATTTCTTTGATTTCTATCAAAGAAGTTGTAGTTTATAGAGGCGTAAAACCAAACTATGAGGTGTTCTAGAAGTTGATGCGGGCACTAGATCCTATCTCCCATGTGAGGTGCACGAAAATAATGGCTTGCAAGAGGAGAGGAAATTCTAAATGTGAGAGCCTCTGGGCAGAATTGTTGTGGAGAAGATGCATTCGTGAGTAGGTGAGTCCACATACTCAGCTCTAATGATTTTACTCCAAAGTTGATTGGCATTGGCGAAGAGACGCTAGAGGTATTTTGCTCCCACAGTGTAGTTGTGAAGCTTGTTGTTTGTAAAGTTTGCCATGCCTAGGAGTATTAGAAGATCAGCCTTTTTCCAGCTAATGAGGAATATTTTTCTAATCATTGGATCCTTGCCATAAGATGTTTTTCATTTTCTGGTTGATGAGGGCTAGGGTGTTTGCATGGATTCTAAGAACCGCCAAGAAGTGGGGAGAGCTTGAAGAATTGACTTAAGAAGCTAAATATAGGGTGCAAAATTGATCCATCTACCCTTCCAGGTTAGAAGTCTATGATCCATTTTTACCATTAAGTCCTTCCAAAGGTGCTTTCTTCCGGCACTTGAGAAGAAAGGAACACCCAAGTATTTGCTTGGAAGAGAGCCTACTTGAAAGCCAAGGATGGCTACCAAAATGTGTTGAAGGCAAGGAGGCATACTAAAGAAAAAGATCTTTGACTTTTCAAAGTTGATGCTCTGTCTAGAAACAACAAAATAAGAGGCAAAAATTTCCTTGGGGGAGTTGGCTTATTCTCTACATGTTCGGTCCAGGAGGGGAGTGTCATCTGCAAACAAATGGTGGGAGATTGGAGTGGTCTCTTTCCCTAGTTTGAGACCATGAAATTTGTTGGCAGCTACCCCAACTTGCCAGGCTCGACTGAGAGCCTCTGTCATAAGGATGAAGAGTTAAGGGGAGATGGATTGTCATTGACTTGTAATGAGAAATGGGTTGAGTAAATACAACTAAGGATTAGTTCGCACCAGTGGGGGTGAGAAGCCAAACTTCTTAAGGAGTGCGTGAAGAAATGATTGGTAGACTATCAAAAGTCTTGGTGATGTCGAGCATGGCCAAAATCCTATGATTCTTGAGAGTAATAGGGTGTGAATCGCTTCAAGGACGAGGACCACCCTGTCTAGAATCTATTTTCCTTACACAAAACCTCCTTGCTCTTGGGAACTGAGAATTGGAATAATAGTTTTAAGTATCTCTGCAAAGGCTTTGGTGAGGATTTTGTAGAGATTGTTGTAGAGGGATATCAACTAAAAGCTAGATAATGAAGAGATGGTAGATGTTTTGGGGATTAAGGCAATGAATGTGCAATTGAGGTCTTTGAGGATTTTATTTGACTTCCTAGCCTCGTTGATGACTGTTGTAACTTCTAGTCAGACCAGGGCCCAAAATTGCTAAATGAAGGTAGCCGGGAAGCCTTATCACCAGGGGCTAGAAGGGGGCCTTGAGGCTTTATCACCAGACATTGCGAAAACTATAGACTTGATTTATTCGAGTGAGAAGGGGGCTATAAGGTGTTTGTTCAACAATTGGGAGACAATTAGCTGAATATGCACTAAAAATGTGTCCATGGAGGCTTGATGAATTAATTGATCTTGCTCCAACAGGTGCTGAAAGAAACAACAAACTCCGTTACGAATCATAGAGGGGGATGCAAACATAGTTGTCAGGGGAGGTGATGACCTGACGACGGAAGATGGTTGACTTGTGAAAGAACTATGTGTTCTTGTCACCTTCAACAAGCCATGATTCTTTGGAAACTTTTTGCAGTAGATATCTTCCCTAGCGTAGACCGCTTTTAAAGAGCTCAAGATATTTTCCTTGCGCCAAACATTGGTTAGTGAGGCTCGAGAGCTGGATCTATTCATTGAGTTGAGTGTGATCGTCTTCCAATTGCTACTTATGGGAATAAATGTTCTATGTTTTAGTCTTCAAGACAACTCCTTAGGTATTTCAACTTCACCATGAACTGAAATGCTTTGGATCCTTTGGGCAAGGGGAAGCCTTTCTAGCATGATTTGACCAGCCCCTTAAAGGATTGGTCTTGAAGGCACATTTGCTCGAACTTAAAAGGACATTTGGGGGGAACTTGATTTGTGGAGATATCCACCCAAATGGGGGAATGGTCCAAACTCGAGACTTTCATAATGCGGGATTCTATAAGCCATTGGGCTTCCATCTAGGATTTAGTAACAAGGAATTTGTCAATGTGCTTGTTGCCAAAGCCAACTCTTCTGATTGTCCAGAAGATTCTCATTGTCTTGGAAAGAGGTCAATTAGGTTGCAGTGGGAGACAAACTCCGAGAGGTCTTTTCAAATTGGGTAATCTTTTGGCTACCTTCTTTTTTTAGCTACTGAGAGGACTACATTGAAAACTTCACCAATAATAGTTTTTTGATGAGCATTAAGGTCTAGAAATGCACATGATTCGACCCAAGTGTGTTTCTTAGGTGCAATTAGCTTAGGACCACAAACATTGATCATACAGACTTTGTCATCCTCCCCCAAGCAACAAACACATTAACAAATCCATTTTTGGTTTGAAATCACCAAGGAGCAATTGACTATTCTAGGATCCTAGGAATTCTGAAGCTCCTTTTGCATCAATGCCTAAAGCCTCCTAGAAGGGCCAATACCTTTTAATGAAGGAAACAAAATCGAGCGAACACTTTTTGTTTCTTGAAGAAAGACATCATCTAATCTATGGAGTTGGAGCTGGCACGTCACCATCATCTATTTGTTAGAGGCGTTTAAACCTCCAACATTCTTGGATGGACACTTCATTTAAACAATCGAGGGCTCTTCCCCTTCGATGTAGAAAATGGATTTAATTTTTCTTTGTTCCTTGTGCTTAGACAATTCTTGATGCAAGTTATAGCGGAACATGTATATTTTTCTACCTCTGGGGCATTTTCGAATGTTTAGAGAGGATATGGAGCTTGGGGTTTGCAAGATACCCAAAAAATCGGAGTTAGGGAAGGGGAGACATAGGCATGGTTGCTCTTCAATTCTAAGGCTTCGTAGTCACACAAAATGAGAGCATTAGAGGGGGAAGGGAGAACAATTACAAGCTGGTGACGAGGGGAACAGATGGGAAGAAGGCGAGAGGAATGAGGAGAGGGAGGAAGAAGGGGAGAGGAACGAGGAGAGGGAGGATGAGGGGGAGGGGAAGGAGAGCGACGAGGGGAAATGACTACGAGAGACACGAGGAGGGTTAATGAGGAGAGGATTGAGACATGAGAAATAAATGGGAGGGCTAGGGGAGGGGAAGGTAGAGGGAAAAGGCATGGCAAAAGAGAGAGGTTGCTTTCAAAGGCCGAGAGAAGAGCGGATGTAAGCAAATGAGGGGAGAGGGAGAGAAATGTAAATTTTAATGCAAATACTTAGGCGAGAGGTGTCTTCAAGGACAATTTTTTCGAGGTTGGAGCCAATTTTCCTAAGAATGTCGAGCTGAAGTTAGAGAGGGGGAGCCCATCAAGATGGATGCAAACAGGTAAGAAGAGGTTTTTAGTGTAGAGGGAGTCAAAGAGGGCGCCCATGGGTGGAGAGAATGGGTAGCGTTATTGACATTCGATGACCCACAAAAGGGCAATTGAATGAGACATTTTAGCATAGGCAAAGGTGACATGAAAAAATCCCAATGGGAGAAATTTAATGGCAAATACCCCATAGAGAGTCCAAAAATCCATTACCCATTTGAGCAACAACTAGGGTGGCGACCAATAATCAACAAAGTGGTTGATGAGTGAAGAGTTTTCAAGGAAAAGCTAGTCGGGTTGAAGGGTGTTATCACCTAGGTCTAGATTAAGAACTTTTGAGTGCATTTGGAAAACAAGGGTTGGATTAACCTTGAGAGAAGGGGCATGTTGCTTACCTGTATTGGACTAAAAATGGAGGGAGCTGATATTGGGCTAGGTCCTATAACGCGAGTTGATGATGGCCCTGTTGGCTTAAGAGAGTTGCTTGGGCAGAGCGAGAGCCATAAAGCATGCAATTTGAGAAGGGCCAAGGCCTAGAATGGAATGGAGGTTTCCATTAGAAAGCCTTGATTGAAGCGTCACACGCAAAAGACGTTGAGGTTGAGCAAATGGATTAGAGTTAGCTGATTGATGCTTACCAAAGGAGGTCAAATTGCGAATATCTAACTGACCCTTGCCTTGTTGGGACACCCATGAGAAGGTACTTGAGAATCATTTAGGGTAAACTCAAGATAGTGGCCTACCACATAAATCAATAGATGGGTCGAATTTTGAGGTTTTGAGTGCATTGTTTTTCTTCCAAACAAGAGGTGAGGAGCTAGATTTGCCACAAATGTCAAAGCCTACTCAGAGAAATTTCCTTTGTTTATCCTATTGAGGGATATGGACAAGAAAGGGTCTCCCCAAAATTTACATCCAAGCTCTACTGTAGCGGAGCTTATTGACATTTTTTTATCATTGTTATAACTTCAAATTATTTTTGTAAGTGCATTCATTATATTATAGTGAGTGGGTGAGTTTGATTATTTTTTTAGGGTTGGATCTATGATTAATAATGAAATATTTTACTTTTGCCAAAGTTGAAGATTTAGAGATCGTAGATATATTTTGTGCTTGTGTCGGAAGGGAATTATTTGCCGAAAGTTTGCCAAATTGGGTACAAAAATGTATTTCACTGATTTTTGTTTGTGGTTTTGTGTTTGCAGCTTCAGATTGCATAATGTAATTGTTTTTAACTGAGTTTCTTGTAGGAAGTGGAATCTTTGAGGAGTATAAATTAGTGTTTGATTGTGGAGATGAGTTTCAGAGATACAGAAAAGTGTACATCTAAAGTTTTTTCATGTGATTGCATCTTATTGTAGATCCCTGAAGTGATATTTATACTACCATACTTCATGGGATTGATGGACACATTTTTAGTACAAATAATGTCCTGTCCCAGCAAGCATTAAATACTCTGCTTGGAAAATGGTGTATTGATCTTGGGTAGCAGAAAGAGGAAAAGTACCTCATCCATTGAGGCAAATAGAACTGAGTCAAGGTCAAGGAGTCAAGGAAAATACCTTGAGGCTAAGGTGCATTAGATTAAGTGTTCAAATGACCAAGGTAAGCAAGAAACTTCAATGGCTCTAGGACTAAGGTGATCTTTAAAAGCATTTTGAAAGGAAGACAATTTTGGAATGTTGGTCAGATGTGGATACAATATATGATGAGCGGAGGCTAGTGACGTCTACTGATGCACATGGATTTGAGGCATTTGAGAAATTGCACATTTAATTGCCATTAAAAAAAGTGGTCCTTGTGAGGTCATTAGTAATGGGACTTCCATGATTGGAAATAGTTTGGATGGATTAATCATGTTACGGAAATGCGCAGTAGAACCTTTGGGGATGATTAGTCCCATATGACAGAGAGGATTGTAAGGAGTACCTTGCAGTTGTAATGGAGTGGCAGAATCATTGGGGATGAGTAGTACCATCCAACATAAGGGTCATTAAAGGTGTACCTCCAAGAATTCAGATAGGCCACCATATTTAGGGTGTGTCGTAGGGGCATTCATCGAGTCGATGTCCTAGGAGACTTCACGGTTGGAGAGCGTCAGATGTTCATGGGATAGACCAAAGCCTACCATATGACACTATATAGTTGTTTAGTCTTGGATATGGTATGATAATATAGTTGTGTTAGAATTGATCACTCTAACAACAAACATGTGAAGAATGAAACATTCAAGATTGGTCAACACATATTGTACATGGAATCACAACAAAATGAACTCAATATACTCAACAGTTGCAATGGCTTGTTACTCGTTTACTCTAGTGAGATGGAATGGTGACCATAGGGACACTTGATGATATTTGCTGCATTGACAATAGGGTTGCACATTGATTAAATTCATTTCTGGACTTAGGATTTTTGAGCATCATATACAATGGTTTCTGGTTTTACACAAATATCAAACAATCGACCTAATAACCAAATCATTTAGATTGTATTTGATTAGTCATTAAGTTGGGGGGGGGTATTATTAGATATATTATTTGATATTGTTTGCATGTTGTTCGGTGGTTGCACTAGTATTACAACCATAATTACCAAATCCGGGCGGATTTGGATTTTTTGACCGACTTGGATAAGTTTGTTTGGGTTGGCCCTGTTTTTTTTCAATTTTTTTATTTTTTTATTTTTTAGGTTTTCTGCGGAAAAATAAGTCCAGAAACCATAGATATTATATAATATTAGCATTTTATATTACTTTATTAATATTTTTCATTATATTTATACATTTTACATATTCATAAAACTATGCTCACATATATATGAATGTATTCTGGATTGGATTTTTCACAACTTTGTCAAGAATTCCAGATTTTTGTATTTTTTTGCCCTCACGAACGGATCCGGATTTCCGAACTTGGTAACTATGATTACAACCAATAGGTTATTATAGTAATTTGTTTATTCTTGTGAATAGTCTATTTGCCTAATTACAAGTAGATCTCTATTGTAATGCATTATTCACTGCCTGTGAAATAGTTATCATAATTTGTGGGCTGATTTGTTTAATTAATCTTGAATAATAAAACTTACCTAATTTAATGCTTGAGATGAAATGATACTATTTTAATGTTTATGAATGGCGAAAATAAGATCAACAGGGCTAGAAAATACATCTAGGACTAGAATGCATAACCAACAGAGATAGGAGAGGGGAAGACCATGAACATCAAAAAAGAAGATCCAAACAAAATAAAATTATAGAGCAGGTTTCCCAATAAAATCAAACTTCAACAACCTAAAGAGATTAAAACATAGCAATAGCATTGAAAATACAATTCTCATGAGATACAAAATGCGATATCCTTAGTCTTCTTCCAAAGCAGAAAGAGGTTTTGTAGTCAAAAGAGGGTCTCCAAAGTCACCCAGCAGTGATAATCTTGTCAGAGAAGTGGCCTGGGTTGTAATAACTAGGGGATCTACCCTCGAAGGTTACACAAAACTCCGTGTTCAGCATGTATGCATGGTTGAATATCTATTATAAGAGGTTACAAACATTGGTCACATGGGGATGATTATGATGTTTAGAATAATGTGAGAAAGATAAACTACCACCCTGCATCAAGTTCGGGGTTGAAAAAAAAGATAGGTCCCAAAATATTGTTGGATGTAGAATGCCTAGTGAATCCCCTGTTATCTATCTTAATGTTCAAAGAATATGATAGACATTTGGCTCCCTGTTGAGATCAGTTTGATGTATGACATAATGAATATGACAGGGCTTCGGACATTGGCAGTGCCTGACACCAGAAGAGTAGACTTCTCAAAGGAACAAGGTCAAGTATTATTGGTTGGAATATGGGAAGAGGATAGGGAGGCTTCCCCTTCGTTTCTTAAGGCTCAACAAGCAATAGTACCTCAAATCTCACAATAAATTGGGCACTTGAAAATGTACTGTTTATCAATCCCCACCTCTTGAAGATTGAGAGTGGATATTGTTGTTAGTCTCAAAATGAAGCTGCCATGCATGGAGTGTCATTTGGCCATTATAGAATCTGAGGTTGTGTAACTAATAATGTTTTAAATAGTTTGGGAGAACAATAAGGCCATTGAAATTCTGTATAAAAACCTTTTGCATAAAAGGCTAGCTTGGGATTGAGAGTTTGTTGGGGAAGAGCTAGGTCATGTGGCTATTTGTTGATACTTATTCCCGTTATTCCATTAATTTCTGCCTTTTGAAAAGGAATATTGAAAGGATATTTGTTGGAGAGGCAAATGGTTGATGATAATGTTCCTATAATGTAGAAGCCCGGAGGGCCCAACATACTAGTAGTATCTTTGTTTTGTGAGAGTTGAAGTAAATGAAAAGTGACTTCCTAAGAGGAGGTTAGGGAAATAAGAGAATGTTAATATATTTATCATAACATCAACATTAGGTTCTCTTTTTCTTTCTCTTCTTTGCTATCAAGATATTTTTGAGAGTTGGTTTTTCAGATTTTTGCATGTATAGTCCTTTGCCAAAATTTCCTATAGATAACTATGACATGATCTCAAACAAAAGTTGTGATGTCTTTTAAAGTAAATTTGTGTTGCCCTTTGTTGAACTTAATCTGATTTCAACGCATTGAATGGAATAAATTGCTGGTAGTTTGGAGAACTTAGTTTAACTGCCATGCATTGCGGATACTTCTACGTCCTTTTGATTTTGTGGTGGATTTTGAGTTCTGCATAATCATTTTCCATACAAACTTCCCAGATTGTGAACTTGAATGCCCGGCGATTTATTGTCTGCTCAATTCATTATTACAGTACGATCAATTGAAGCATTCATGGGTTGCTCCATGGAGTTTAAACCATATCTTTATATCTAAGTTATTGGTTTGATTGCGGGTATGGGGTACTGGTGCGTCGAATTGGGTATGATTGCAGGACAATTTTTTTTCCCTAGGTATGACTGTACAAAAATCTAAATAATCTATCCTAATAAACATAAATTAACTACATAATATGCCTAGATTGCTAGAAAACAAACAAAATAACCACAAAACACTATTGATAAATAGATAATGTTAACCAAATGCCAAATGTCATAATAAATATTAATTATCAAATCAAAAGTGGTAATCACCATCATGTTGCTCTTCATCGAGAGCATCGACATTATCATCATTATGTGGTTCATTAGAACCACAAGTTGTAGCACTGCTATAGACACACCCACTAGCTATGCTATGTGCGACTTGCGAAGCCAAAGAAGTCTCCATGTCAAATAATGAGAGGTGGGCAAGGGAAGAATCTAAGTAAATATGCTTTGACTCTCCATCCCATTGCTTCGTTGCTTCAGATGAAGATGAATTTGCATCCTATTGAGGTAAAGTCGTGTAAAATTAAAATTTATAAAATTAGAAACTAGAACTTAAAACAAAAAGAAAGAGTAAAAAATCCTAGATGCAGTAAAATTTTGATCGCAAGAGGCATTTATGAGTGTCATTCTTGTACTTGTCCATAAGAGCGACAAGGCTGTGACTTGTGGAAGCTATGGAATTCTCAAACTTGCTCACAATCATGTCTTCTACATCAGGTTTGGGGAAGAGCCTAGTGATTGCCAACATATACCCTTAACTAACTTCAACATGTATATATGATGGCAGCCTCTTGGGCTAAGAAAGAGTCTTATTATTGTAGTATCTAGGAGCCACTGCAAAGTCAAGGAGATGCAGCGGGGTTGTCATTATTCTCCACTAGTCAATGAGATATGCTTGCACTTGTTTGAAAAAGGTTTCCTCGGGTTCTTGCTTTTTTGAGTTTATAATGGCCTTCACCTTGGCATTCATCTAGTCAATGTTGATCCATGTCAAAAAATAAAATCATACTCAAGATGGGCTTGGTGAAACTAAGAAAGTAATTTCACAAGCCCACCATTCATCATTTAGGATCAACATTTTCACTTTCTGGGGCCACTCAGTGTTTGACTGCGTCCAAACAGTCCAAAAGCTGTTGATAATCATGTTGCAAAACACTGTTCACACCTTCACAAGTCGTCTTAAAACAATTGTGTGTGAGGCAAATCGTGTCTCAACAACCTAGTCGGAATTTGCAACGAAAAAAATGGAGAATGCCTCTATCTAGTCCAAAGGTTGCTGATAACCATGTTGCAAAATGCCTCCCGTACCTTCATAAGTCATCTTAAGATGATTGTGTGCGAGGCGAATCGAGTCTTAACAACTTATTAGGAAATAACAACAAAAAAAAAATGGAAAAGGTTCAAAAAATTTGCAAGCTACACTGTTAGAACATCATTTAAAAAAAATAAAACTATAAAAACCAAAGTACACCATATAAAATATAAATTGTGAACTAATTTTGTTGAGTAAATAAAAAGATCACTCCACTTACCTTCAAGAACTCCAACTTCGAGAACATCCTAAAAATGGCTTGCAACATGTGATGGTTGGGAACAAACATACACCTATTTGATCCACTTGATTTTGGATCCCAACTTTTGCAGCATTAGGTCGAGTTGATGGATAACATCTTAGTGGCTTTGCAATTCTTAGCATTATTCGTTATGAATTGGACAAGATTTTGAAGCCCCAATCACCCCAATGGCTCCAATGAGGATGTTGGAGATAAATTTTACATCCTTGAATTGCCCTTCACGATCAAATGGATTTCGAAAACATCGCCACTTTAGGGCACACTGCAACCACATTAATCAAGGGCCAATTTTCAACATCTTCCATTCATAAAAAATGATGGACACTTTGTTTCGATCCTTGAATCTTTACGATCTAGGAACCTCTAATGGGCTGTAATGAATCATCTAAATTTTTTCTTTCCTTGGCCAATAAGTTGGCACACACCTCATAACCTAGGCCTTTGTACCCTTTTTGGGCCTCATTGCTCTCGCTCAGCATATCTTGCCAATATGGTGACCTAACAACATTAAAGGCATTATGTATTTGTGTAAACGCATTGCGCGATGAGCTGATCGACGATATCCTTGGACTCAATTTGAAATACCTTTTCCAATGGCCTTTTGTTCTTTTGTGTGGAAGAGGAGAATCCTCTATGTGTAGAGGGTGTTGCTAAAAAATATGTGTTGTGGCCACGACTTGGGTACCAATATGAGATGTGCAAAAGGAGTTTTCCTTGATTTGAGATCCTTTCTTTGCCAAAGGATGACTTGATTTCAAAACAGCCACTACATTTGCTTCTTCTTGCTCTTTGATGTATTCTAGAATTGTTGATGTTTGCACTAGTGCATCTCGACACTAGTGCATCTTTGCTTCCACACCCAATCTTTGATGTCCTGACCAAGTATTGCACACAAATAGGCTTTCCTTTGATTGTATGAGCTGGTGTATTTGACATTGCCACCATTGCAAACCCAAATATAACTCCCAGTACTTTGTCCCTGATTGAACATTGAGGCTTATTTCTAAAGCAACAAATACAAATTGGTTTTGAATCGAGGTTGTCCCATAGGGTTATCAATTTTTGCCATTGTAATACTTGTAGTTGCAAGTTTGAAAACCAACACAATATTAGCCTTACGAAGAAAAAAAACCCTAAGGCCTACCCGACGATTACTTGTTATATAAATCATAGTTCAAAAACACTTACTCTGCAATGACTTTGCCACCCACAATTTTGAATCATACTCAGGGTTAGACAATTAATCAACAATAATTGGACTACTTTATCACTACTTAAAAAAATATAAATTCATAAAATAAATTAAAATAACATGTAAAAGACTCTTAAAATACATGAGAAATGAATGTAGAAAACACGTATATTTTCTATTAGTTTTCAACCAAAAAATAGTATAGTGCTCAGTTTTAGACAAAAAATAGTACAATGTTCATGGATTATAGTCATGAATGCACCATAAAATCATCTCCAACTCCTCATTTGTTGCGCCTTTGAAGTGAAGGTAAACATTCCCCCTCTGGAACATCATCCACAAACATATCATCTAGATCCTCACCAACCCCTCCCGATGTTCTCGTTCGCTTTGTTGCTATCACCTCATTTGCTTTCCTCTCCAAATTTGCGACCTTCTCGGTAAACACGGATTGTTGCTGTCCATCCTTAGGCTCAACAATCTAGTTTGCATGTAGATCAATATCATCCAAGTCATTTACCTCTTTGACTATCTTGTCTCTCCACTTGTCTCACACGAAGACGAAGATTGTATTGTACTAAGACAAGGTCATTGAGGTGTTGTGTTGTTACCTTGTTGGGCTTCTTTGTGTGAATGGCCTCAAACATGCCCCAATTACGATCGCACCCAAAAACATTACATGGCTAACACAAAATGTGGATGGCTAACATCTAAAGATTTGGTGTTTTTACACCATATTCTTCCCACCACAAATATGCAAATAAGACATTTATAACTTTGTAATTTGATAGGCTTGCATTTATTAAAGAAGTAAGAAGACTACAATCAAAGGAGTCAGTTTGTTTTTACTTAGTTGTAAGGTCATTCTCCTTTGAATGCATTAGGCAAAGAAAAGAACCTCCCATATGTAGTCTTGTAAATCTATAGCTCATCAAGAATTGTCTTTAGTAGCTTTGTCAGGGATCGTTCTTTCTATGCATGTCTTTAGGTCATCTATCCTCATCGGCCTCAAACAAATTGGAGAAGAAAAACTTGGAGTTCAAGTAGTAGGCCGCTGCATGTATATGTTGATGGAGTTGCTTGTTCTATCTCCAATCAATTATGTGCCAAATGGACTCATATTTTCTTTTAGTTTTTCCATAATAAGTTGGTATGGCCTCCTTGGCCCTGTCCATGGCCTTATACAAATAACCCATTGAGATTTTTTGCCCCATCCACTAATCGTAGAGATCTAACGAAAGGCTCTTAACACCTAAAATAAATTAACGTGCATTTTAAAAATTAAAATTAATAGAAAGTTGAGCCAAAACATTTATAAAAAATTAAATGATAAATAAAAAATAGTTAACATATCTTCATGACCCTTCCCCCCTCGGTCTTCCTGCTATAGGGCGACTCCAACCACCGTGTGTTCACAAACATCGACTTAAGTATGTTAGTGAGGTTGCAATGCTCTACAATTTGATGAAGATTGCGATGAATCCTGTTGCCATTGCTCGCACAAGCTCCTTTTCGTTGGTGTGTTCTCTCACCAAGCTTAGCACCCAAGGATGGTTGTAGATGTATTTTGTGATATTTCTCACTTTGTCAACCACATTTTTCATCCATACAGGGTTTTCTATGCACTCAAGTAGGAGATCGATGCTATGGGCTGCGCAATGGCTCTAAAAAAGTGTAGAGTGCGTCTTCTCAAGAAGTCTCCCTACTGCCACATATGTTGCATTGTATGTCACAATTTGGAAAACATTCTCCGCACCCACTTCCATGACCACAATGGGCCACTCAGGGGTCTTGAACCCTTTTTTGCAATGGTCAATGCAATTACCAAATTCTCCCAGTATGGGCTTTTCGCCACATTGAATGGAATGCTGTTGTAATAGCAGAAGTTTACTGCAACGACTCTTGGTTCATCTTGCAATTCTCGGTTCCCAACCATACCTTCGAGTGCAGGTTGTGCCCCAAGAGTACTTCGAGGAGAAAAAAACCTGCCCAAGTGTAGTAGATGAGCATTGTCCCTTGACCACCCTTGGGGCAATAGAAGATCTAAAGGCTCCCAAGTTATCAGAATCAATTCTTGCTGCCCCCTATTCATCACAGTTGCAAGTGCTTCAGCAGTTTGTTTTTTATCCTCATCAAAATCTAGGACAACCACCATCTTTCTTTGAGCCTTGAGCAACAAGTTGTTGCACACTTGCACGACATTACTTGGAATTCATGTGATGTGGTATTTGAGGTGATTGATGCCTGCTCTCGTTTGAAACCCACAATAATTGCCTATGACAGGGTTGTTTTTTGGGCCATCTTTGCAATGCTTCCATGCAGGGTCATGAGACTTCCTAACCCTTCAGGCATGGCTAAAAAAAAAAAAAAAAGATTAAAACCCTAGCTGCTGGAAGTCTGGTAGAAGTAGAAGAAAATGTGAAAGCAACCCAAAAAAAAATCAAACCCTAGAGGCTAGAAATCTGCATTTCAAACTGTTCAATGCAGCCAATCTTAGCAGTAAAACTGTATCAATGCAGGCAATCTTATCAGATCTGAATGATCAATCAAATTTAAAGCTTCAAATCGTATCAATGCAGCCAATGGCAGATTCAAACTATGTGAAGTGGTGAACTATCTGCACTGAGTAGTCAATGAAACAATGACAAAATGTGAAACCGTATCTACTGTCAGGGATGCACAGATCTGAGACAGATGGCAAATGCATGGACCAGCAGCGGTATCCCTTCACACGGGTAGAAAAATGCTGTGGTATCCCTTGACAATTTTTTTCCAATGTGTATCCCTTGACAAACTTGTCTCTCTTCACGTGGGTGACAAAGAAAATTGCAGACGGAATGATAAAATCAGAGTAATTCAGAAAATCGAGACGGAATGATAAAATGATGTATTTTTTTGCCCTTAATGTTATAATTGACAAGTAGCCGAGTTGATAGTTGTTACTTGTGGTTTTTGGCAAGTAACCTTGGTTATTTACTTGCCAAAACCTGCATGTAACTGCCATGGATCTGTAACATGGTGAGTTAGCTGGTTACATGGCTGGGTAAAAAATGCAGGTTTACCGCGAATTCCTACCAGGTGGGTATCTGCGGATTTTAAATATAAATGACAAAAAAAAAAAAAAATAGAAAAGAAAACAAGAAACAATGTGAAGATTGTAGTTACCAAGTCTGGGAATCTGGATCCATTTGGGAGGGCAAAAAAATGCCGAAATTCTTGAAAAAATTTGAAAAAATCCAGTCTGCAATATATACATATATATGAGCATAATTTTCATAAATACGCAAAATTGACAAATACAATGAAAAAAGTTGATAATGTAATATAAAATGTTACTATATTCGATAGTATATAATATATAAGGTTGCCGGGTGTCTCTTTTTCGTAAAAAACTTAAAAGATAAAATCAAGAAAAATAGGGCCGAACCAACAAAACTTATCTGGGCCAGCCAAAAATTCCGGATACGGTTGGATTTGGTAACTATGGTTAAGATTAAAAACAAAATAAAAATGAAAACATGGTGACATATTTTCAAAGCGGCAAATACAAATCGGTTTTGAATTGGGTTTGGCCCATGGAGCTAGCAATTTCTGCCATTGTAATACCTGTAGCTGCAAGGTTAAATACCAACACAAGAAGAAAAACCCCAAGGGCCTAGCCTACCGGTACTTGTTATATAAATGCCTAAAAAAAACAAAACAAGAAATGGTGTGAAGATCCTAGTTACCAAGTCTGGAAATCGGGATCTGTTCGGGAGCGTGGAAAAAATCCGAAAATTTGAAATTCTTTAAAAAGTTTGGAAAAATTGGTCTGCAATATATGCATTATATATATGAGCATAATTTTATAAATATGCAAAATTGGAAAATATAATGAAAAAATTGATAATGTAGTATAAAATGTAAATATATTTAATATTTTATAATGTATAAGGTTGCTGGGTGTCGTTTTTTTGTAGAATACTTAAAAAAAAAAAGGGGCCAACTTGGACAAAACTTATCTGGGCCAGCCAAAAATTCCGGATCCGGCCAGATATGGTCACTGTGGTGATGATTGAAAACAAAATAAAAGTAAAAACAAGAAAACAAGAAAAACTTACCTTCAATCAAAGAATCATCCTTGTTTGAAGCTCCTCAATCACCTTGGCAGCGAAGGGGCATTTGCATTGGCATACGAATACGAATACAATGTATTTGGAAAAAACAAGAAAACAAAATAAACACCTTCAATCTAAGAATTGTCTTTGTTTGAAGCTCCTCAACCACCTTGGCAGCAAAGGGGCATTTGTATTGGCATATGAATACGAAAACGATGTATTTGGAACCTTGCTTGATTGAGTTTCAACCCCAAATGTGCAAGGAGAGGTAAGTATGCATTGAAATGTAAGTATATTGTTTTGTTATTTGCTTTTGGTAAAATGAGAGGCAAGTGTTGTTTAGTGTTTTAAAAAAAAATAATAAAAAAATCACAAGTCAAAGTCAAATGCTGAGAAAAAAGGCTATATTCCTGTGGGTTTGCTCTGGGTACACCCAGGTCCTTCGGCAGGAGGATCCGAACGATCCTGGGGCCGAACCGTACCCATACCCATATTGGTACCTGGGCATTGGGTGGCATACGTGACTACTTAGCTTGTTATCCTTCAAGACACAATAAATGGCAAAAAGCCACTTTTGTACAATTTTTTTCTGTAGAAGGGAAAATAATCAGTGATTAAAAGGAAAGCCTTGTTTGGAACTCGGTTAAAATGAACTGTTTATGGAATTTAATTAAGATGGGCTAATTGTGGTACTAAATAAGTACATTTGCCAAAGTAGACTCCAGTCCTGAACCCAATTAGAATAAAAAAGCATATTGTGAGGTTTTATTGTTCTTTGTATGGTGCCACTTGTTTTCTGTTATAACTAGATACTTTGCAACTATAATTTCTAAACTCTAGATGTTTTACAGTTTTAGATGATTGTAAAATCCATGATACCATGTAATTGTATAACTTTTTTAATCGAAAAACTAGTCGTGAACCCAATTAGAATAAAAAAGTGGATTATGAGGTTTTATTGTTCTTTGTATGGTGCCACTTGTTTTCTGTTATAACCAGATACTTTGCAACTTTAATTTCTAAACTCTAGATGTTTTACAGTTTTAGATGATTGTAAAATCCATTATACCATGTAATTGTATAACTTTTTTAATTGAAAAACCTGTGTGCTCAATTTAAAAATGGCTTTATTTTATTCAAAGACATATATGTACTCAATGTAACAATCATATTGAAGGGCTGCTGGGCGACTCTAATTTTGTTTCGTTTAGGACACACACACAATGCAAGCAAGGGACACAAATCTCTTTCTTGCTATCTTGAAGTTTACATTGCAATAATGCACACATTAATTTAACCTTGTGATACATTCATACATGTTTATTGCAGGTTTTACCTGATCTTTTCCACATTGTTCGTACTTGTGAAGAGGGTTTAAAGGTGTTTATAACATGGAAGTTAGGAACCTTAGTTTCCATTGTACGCCAGGTAAAAATTTGTATTCTCATTCACGATTTGTTTTTTAGGGTTCCTTATGATGAAGACTTGTAACTTATTTGATTCATTCTCTGGAGACATTAAAGAATATCAAAACATGATTGTAGTTTATGATATTTTGCAGCATATACGTAAATATTTACCAGATTTGCTTGCCCTTATATCAGAATTTTGGTCTTCTTTTAGTTTGGCAGCTACGAGTTGCCCGTCTCCTGTGAGTGGAATTTCACCTTCTGAATTCATTAACAGTAATAGTAATGTTGTTTAGTGGATATAATAACATTGAGTCCCTCTCCTGATTCTTACTGAATCTTTCTTGTTTTATAATTTCAGATCCTACATTTAGTGGAGCAGCTTTGCTTGGCTCTGAATGATGAGTTTCGAGCATATCTACCAGAGATTTTACCTTGCTGTATTCAGGTTCTAACTGATGCTGAACGCTGTGGGGACTACAATTATGTGCCTGCCATTCTGCATACCCTTGAAATATTTGGAAGTACGCAAATCTGGATGTCTATTTCTTTTTCCTAATTATATGTTGTGAAGTTTAACTAATCTTTTTAGAGGGGAAGCTAACAAATTTATGTTCATCTGTAGGCACATTAGATGAACATATGCATTTGCTTCTTCCTGCGCTTGTTCGAATATTTAGACCAGACAATTCAGATGCACCTTTAGAAACCAGACGTGCTGCTATGAAAACACTTACAAAGCTAATCCCTCGTGTGCAGGTTTACAATTCAATATATGGTCCCATTTTGAATAGAATCAACTTTGCAGTTCAATAGAGTTGTTCATTATCCTTCTGATACTAATAAATGTAACTTGTTTTTTCTTACTCTGGCAGGTATCAGGTCATGTATCGGCATTGGTACACCCTTTAAAGCTTGTACTTGATGGGTGAGAGTAATTTATCTCTCTCTTAATTTTCAATTAATAGTTTACAGAAGTGTTGCTGTATTAAGTTTTTGATAACTTTTCATTTCAAAATTTAATTCGATAAAATTTAACATTTTCATTTTTCTACTTACATTCATCTTTCTTAACCCTCAATGAGATGTGAGCCTATCGTACGAAGAGTTCAATTTTCGATTGCATGAATAAAGTTTATGTAATGAAATTTTGTACATTATCACTGATCAAGCTATTCAGTCAATGTGATTAGTTCATTGTGGAGGGTGGATGTGGCAATGAACTCCCAAAGTGATACATCCAAAATGAACCATTAATGATAGGGGCATACATATAACATGAACCATTGGTTATATAAGCATTAGAATCATGTAATAATGATATGTATTATAATCGTTGAGTATGCTACGTTGGCGAGTGTTTTCTTAGGCAATCAAATTTATATAAGGGCCTCTTTTATTGTTTGTTTATGGATGATATAGGAGAGACCTATTCAGAGAGATCATTTAGAAGACTCATATTTGATGGCATCAAATGTCACTTAGCGATTGCGCACCAATGTCTATTTTCTGCACTGAATATTACAAACCCATTACATATTGGTTTTGATGATGCGTGTTTCTGTGTTCTTATGCTAACATAGGATGTGAAAAATGTTAATATGTATCCCTATCAACATTTCCCAAATGTGAGACAATGATCGAGTAACATTCTTGGTGCTCCTGTTGAGTTTGGTAGTCATTGGTAAGAATGAGGAGCACTTATCGAATGTGTTGAATTCATGAAAGTATCTTGTTAAGGAGGAGAATCACCTGCACCTCAATGTTCCTTGTCTTGCAAGTATGCGAGAGAAGGAGGAAATCTCTGTTGTTTAACGTTCAGCACAGCTTGATGACTAGTTGTAGGCACAAAAAGGCAAAAGGGTGATTCACTACCGAGTTTTTATTGCTAAGCGGCCATTCAGATTCCAAGATACTAAGAAGAGGACAGCCTTAAAGAAGGATTTGATGCAAAGGAGTCATAATTGGTCAATATAATTTTCAATGTAAGTTCTATAGAATTAGTTAATATTGCGAGTGTTCTACTCTCTGCATTTTGCCTTCACCCATCTAATATAAACAACAATGTTGACTATGGATTTGGAGATTGAGGATTGTGTGTGATAGAGGTGGATAGGAAGAGGTTGGCATACAAAGGAGGGCCATACTCGGTATGAGTGACCAGTCCGTGATCCTATATATTTTAAGATGGCAATTTCTTCTGTTATGTTACAACAGAAAGCATGTATAATGTGCTGAAAAACGCAGCTCAAAGAGGGAAGTCATGCTTATAAGTTATAGGTGATGTTTGGGACCCTTTTAGGTGATCCTGAAATTCCATACCATATTGCATTGAGAGAAAGGCTTTTCCAAAAACATCATATATCTCAGCATGAATCACCAACTTATGCAACTCAAATCCATGCCAAAATCGAGGGCCATTTGAGAGGGAATGCAAGGGGATGTGCTACTTTGAAGTGCCTAGAGTGTGGTAAGTAAGGTCACTTTATGATGATAAATGCCTTGACCACAAGACTTGTATTCAAGAGCTTGTTTTGTGCAAATGAGTTAGATTGTTGGTGTAATTAATCATATATGGACTAATTTGCAGGAAATGCCCCCTGCACATGGTGTTTCTTGCTAGAATCATTTCCGAGGTGAAACATTTGGAAACGTCTGGGCACTTTCTAGATATGTCTTGGAAACGGCATGGCCATTTCCGTGGCTTTTATGGCAAGTTTCACGATATTTCCGACGCCTTTTAAAAAAACTTACAAAAACTCAGAAAAAGAAAACAATGCCATATTTTTCAAGTGTTCTATTTTTTATGTATATTTCTGTTATTTTAATAATTTATTGTACGGTCGTTTCCGGTTCGTTTCATTTCCAAGATATTTCCGGTTCGTTACGTGTCCAAGACATTTCAGATCTGTTTTCATTTGGTTTCTTGGTAACTAAGTGTATGGTTGGTAAGAGTTTGTACGTTAGTAAATATAGATAATTATAAATTAAGTAGTTTAAAAGTCATTATAGGTTGCTTTGTATGGAAATTTGTGAAGTGAAGGGTCATGCATGTAGGAGATAGAAGGTAAGAGGGTGCTTGTGAAATGTAATTAATTGTGCAAAGAGGCGAAGAAAGACATAAAGGTCACCCTTGACAAGGAGACCTATACTTTCTCAAGATTTAATTTCAAGGAAATTAGCTTTTCTATTCTCACTCTACTAGAATGCTAATGTCGAATGACTCTTGGGTGCAACTCTAAATCCAACTTTTAATGACAATAGATTTCTCCTATGCCCCTATTTATTCTAGATGGAGGGTACAATCTATGGTTCAATATCACTCTAAAGCTTGAAGTTCATTGAGTGACATGGATGACTGGTTTTAGTTGAAAAGTGACAACTATCTATGACAATTATCCATTTTCAGCCAAAGTAATTATCCAAAAGGGACAATCATTCTTGGGAATTATCCAAAGTAATGAGCAACCGAGATATATTTTTTTCTGGCCATCAACTGGCATAATCTGAAGAGAAAATAGGGAAAAGCTTGTGGCAATTCAGGACAGTTATGAAATGAAGCATGAATGTGTGTGCTCATGCTTAAACGAAGCATGTACTGCCCTGTTTGTTGTGCAACTGTATTTGTTGTGGATTCCAGATTTTCGTGTGTAAAAAATGTCCACATACTTGTAATGTGTGTGGTTTGAACCCTAATTCTAGTGGGGACTAGATGCTGTGGTGCTTCTAGCACAGGGTTGTGTGTGCTTGAGTTCGCTTTCCTTGAGGTTGAGATAACACACATGTAGGAAATAAGGTCAATTGGATTTTGGCTATTTCTCGGGGTCTCCTAGAGGCGTTTCACCTTCACAGTTTAAACCGACCTTGCCAATACCTTGTGAGACTCATTTTGAAATGCTCGATCTTCCTTATTGAATCTATTTTTATGATTGGTAGTTGCTACCCTTTATTGTCAAGACTATTAGTGCATGTTGGAAGATTTGATAAAGCCCCAGTTTGTTTAAAATTGCAAACAACAATAGATAAAAGGCTAAAATTATCCTAATAAATATAAATGGTCTAAATCCCTTTTATTGTAAACTGTTTAGTACCTAAATTTTCTTGGAGAAGCTATAAGCTCAATCTAGTAGGGGACTAATGGGTCTAGTTGGAGTGTTTAAATGCCTTGTAAGAGGCCCATGTGGATGTCTAAGAGGTCTCATAATTTATTTTAATGTGATTGTAAGAGGGTATGGGTTTGTAAGTGGTAATTATGACTTGTAAGAGGAGTGTGCAAGGTGGAAGTAAATTAAATAAAATTGTAAGAATTGAAAGAAAGCCCATGTGGGCATGTAAGTAGAATTAATGGAAGTTGTAAGAACTTATATGGGTTGCAAGAAGGCAGTTGTTGCTTTGGGGAGGGGTGCGACATGTATCATCATCCTATTGGATGATTAATTTAGGAAACTTTTCTATAAATAAAGTAAGCCTAAGCTTGTTTGAGGAGGGTTGTATCATGGATGCTTGGGAGTTAAATGGGAGAAGTTTGGTCAAGTGTAGAGTTTGAGGTAGGCTCCTTTCACTTAAAATTTCATCTCCTTTCTTGTGGAAATGGTTGTTTATCATAATTTTGGAATGTGCTTCTAATTGATTGTTCTAATGCAAGTGTGATAATTTCTCAAGTGACTTCGATTATGTCTTAATTTGAAAATTGGTAGACTTGAGTTAGTAAAAGAGTTTTGTGAACATTTTCTGAGAGTAAACTTTCTCTTAATTGGAAGCGTAGGGCAATATTTGGGAACCTTTACCATCTTACTAGTCTATGTTGTAGATTTAGCCAAAGAAACACATGTGAATGGTCTTGGCTTGTTCTCATTCAAGTATATGAACCACATTTTTAGTAATTAAACATATTGTTTGTATTTTGTTACTAATCTTAAAGGAGTTTCTTTTTTATAAATATGTATATATATTTTGATTGGAAACCACTGAATTACATAGAAGTTGGCATCTCTGCCCATGTTTTGGATTACATATAGCAGCATACACCATGCTGAGTTTCTGTACATCTAAATCAGAGACTTCCTTTGGGCCTTGGCTGAGTTGCCATAAATATGCGGAATCCAATCTGTCAACCGACCCTGGCCCTATCTGTTAGACTTTCCGTGTTGGGTATCTACAGGGATTTGTACCTTGGTGGATGATACGAACCAACATCCTCATCATCCAATCTAGAGGGATATATATTTTAGGTTTTTCACTTCTAGGATTTTGTTTGTTGCACTTTTTTGTGTTTAAAAACTCCCTAGACCCCTAGGTTCTTTCTAAGGAAAAAAGAAGTTTTTTCTTTAAATTCGTCCTAAACCGAAATATTCATTGGTTTAAGACGAATAAGGAATCGGTACCCGATTTATAATATATATTATAAATAATATAAATATAATTATTGTCAAATATCTTTTATACTTTGTGTACCCGATCAGATCCCCAGTTTGGGATCCAAGGTGCTCTTATATTTGTAATTGTAGAATCTCTTTTACATGGTAATACATCTCAAATACGAAGACACATTGCTATATGTTTATTTGAAAATCTGTCTTGAAATGATAATGATTGGAAACCAGCCTTCCCTAGTAGACCCGGTTGTAAATATAGCGAGATAATGCGATCTTTTCCACAATGTTTGCATGAGTTTTTAAAATATTTTTTCAGTTAATTTGGAGATTCCACGAGCTTGGTTTCATTACTTTAATTTATTTTTGTTAGGCTGAGCTATCACAAAATTCCTGGAATTTCTACCATTTTCATTATTGAAATACTGCTGCTTACATTATTTAGGCCATTGAATTTTCATTGCTTTGTATTATCTGAAACTGCTATTTGAAGTATTTACATGACACTATTATACTCTTCAGTACTTGTTTAATTTTTATGATTTGCTATTTTATTATTTGAAAATTAATGTATTTGGCTAGGATACAGTGGAACTACTCTTCATTTTATAGATTATCTTGTGAAACCAACAAGGCTTTTTGAAATAGAATACTGCAGCATTAGGTAAACATTTCTTTTGCCTTATAACCTTTTAAAGTTTTTAGATAATCTTGTAACAGAAGAGATATTATCAAATCAGTTGAGTGAAGAGAGAACTTGCTTGTGGTAGATTTCTAGTTGTAGCCAAGTTCAATAACTTGCTTCTTCACGTTGGGGTAATTTACTGCAAAACAAATATTTGGCCTGGTATTCACAACATACATAACAGAACCAATCAATTGCCTATATGGAGGATCTACCAAATCTGAATCTGAATCAGCAGACAACTTTAGATTTGTAGCCATAGGAGTGGCCAAGGGTTTACAATGCAGTATCTGAAATCTCTTCAGAATCTCCAAAGTATACTTTGCCTGTTTAAGTAAGACCTCACCTATACCCAGCCAAACCTCTAGACCCAGGAAGTAATGCATAAGGCCAATGTCCATATCAAATTCGTTGGCCAACTTTTCCTTGCACCTTGCAGTTAGATTCTCATAGCTACATGTAATGATCAAATCATCTATGTACAAGACCTAAACAAGCAGATCAAATTTATCATACAAATAATAAAGATTAGGATTTGTAGAAGTTTTGGTGAAGCTCAAACTCAACAAGTACTCATCAATCCGTCAGTACCAAGCATGTGGTGCCTGCGTCAGTCATTAAAGGGTCTTTTCTAACTTGCACACATGGATATCTCATCCATTGACTTCAAAACCCCTTGGCTGAATAATGTATATTTTTTCTTCAATCACACAGTTTAGAAAAGTAGTCTTTACCTCCATCTGTTATAAAGATCAACTAAAAACTTATTCAATAGACATGATGCTCTGGATAGAAGTATACCTGGAAACTGGTGCAAAAGTCTCATCATACTCAACTTCCTCTCTATGGGAGAATCATGCTGCTAAAAATATGGCTCAGTACTTCTCAATGCTCCCATTAGTGGCATGCTTGATCCTGTGAAACCACTTGGAATCAATCTCTAATTTCCCCATTAGTCTCGGCACAATTTCCCAAAGATCATTTTTCAGAATGAAGTTGTGCTCCTCTGTAATGGCATCTCGCCATACCTACTTAACTGCAACCTCCTCATAACTGGAAGGCTCTGCATCAATAATAGGGGACATCAATGCAACATAAGTAGGAAATTTCTCAGGGAGACAACTCACCTGGAAAGAAGATTTTAGCGTTCTTACTTTTACTGTTCCTTGTAAACAACCATTTTTTTTCCCCTTAGCCCGAACCCTTTCTTCCAAACCGAATCCCCACCATCACTAGACGACCTGCATTGCTTCTAGTTCTCTGGAACTAGTCTCCAATTCGGTAATCCTTGAGCCAGGGCAGCCACAGTCAGTATTTCTACCCCCCATCCCCCCGCCAGATCAAACATGTCCATTACTGGGTGAAAGGCATCCCAGACTAACTTGAGCTTGTCCAAAGTAGGCGGAAAGTTCGGAGAGATTATCATTTTACCAAGAGGCAGGAGTTGTGGCTGCTAATGTTTGAAGGCAGCCCTCATGAAGGGCTTGGTAAGTGCACTTTATGCTAGGGACATCGCATCTTCTCACCACCTGGACTTTGTT
Organism: Torreya grandis; assembly: GCA_037957365.1. Taxonomy (NCBI): domain Eukaryota; kingdom Viridiplantae; phylum Streptophyta; class Pinopsida; order Cupressales; family Taxaceae; genus Torreya; species Torreya grandis. The sequence continues at coordinate 1,452,763 of JARHVA010000153.1, forward strand.
TGACGAAATTTTCTTCCATCCCTATGTCAATTACAAAACACATCTGCAACCTCCTTGATGAAACGATGACACCAAAGATACATTGGAGTGGAAGACAATAGTCGAAGCTACCATGGGACAACAAGGACAAATATACAAGAAAGTAGGAAAACAGACAGAATGGAACAAGAAATGAGAATGAGGAATTGAAAGCATGAGGGAATAATTAAAGGCAGACCCTTGCCACCTCAAGACATTTAAGCATTGATTGCTTGAGCAAAGACATTGCATCTTCTCACCACCTTGACTTATTTGACGAAATCTTCTCCCAGCCCTACGTCAATCACAAAACACATCTGCAACCTCCTTGATGAAACAACGACACCAAAGTCACATCGGAGTGGAAGGCACTAGTCGAAGCAACCGTGGGAGTACAACAAGGACTAAATATACAAGAAAGTAGGAAAACAGACAGAATGGAACAAGAAATGAGAATGAGGAATTGAAAGCATGAGGGAATAATTAAAGGCAGACCCTTGCCGCCTTTAAGGCATTTAAGCATTGATTGCTTGAGCAAATAAATTCATGCCATGCCAGGGGCCATCCCTATAGGGAGTGACATACTCCAGTAGTCAAGTCACCACCCTCACACATAATAGGGAGTGTGATATTATCCTGAAAATTCTCATTAAATTCCTCTATGATCCTTTGTTATATATTCCACTTTCTGCCTTTAGATATTTGGGCATTGATTGCTTGAGCAAAGAAATTCGTGTGATGCTAGGGGCTGTCCCTACAGGGAGTGACGTGCCCCAGTAGTCAAGTCACCACCCTCGCACGTCATAGGGAGTGCGATACAATTATTACCCCAAAAATTCTCAATTAATTCCCCTATGTTCGTTTGTTACATATTTATATATGTATGCATGCATGCATGTTTTCAAAACTTGTTGCTCTTGGAGTAACATGCAAAAGAATTACTTCGTCCTATGACCTATCCCAACTGCATCTTGACACATCAGCGCCTCTAAAACCAACCAATCTATAGGGAGTAAACTCTTGGTCTATGAGAACACCTCTAGATCCCCAATGAAATTAGCAAGGAGGTCCAATAAACTATTAGCTTCCCAACAGCGGTGAGAGAGAGATTTGCTAAAAGTGAACCATGAAATATTGAGCTGAGCATAGAATGTAAGTGAGCTTCCAATTAGGGGTGCTTCCTTTGCTCATTGCATTAAAGTCCATCATCGAGTCACCTTTGACTTCAAGTTTGTCGACCTTGTGAGTTCAGGTCAGTAGGAGTAAGAAATCTTCTACTATAGCTGTTGCATCTGTGCCATTATTGGATCCATGTTGAAGGAAGCAAGAGGATATTGCAACCAAGAACCCAATTGCACTTAGAGGATACACTCCATTTCAACAATTCTTGAATTACCTGAGAGGCTTTGTCAAAATTTAGCTTGACCCAACCTTCTTTAAGGGTTGTCAATCTAACCAGTGAGTGATTGATGCCTTGTACCGTCATCCCATCAATGGGGGGAACAAATACAATGCACTGATTTCTTTGTATCACTTTGTCACTCTAGCCAGGTTCCTTAGGGACCTGTTTAACTTTTACAGAGACCCACTCTGAAATGGATACTTCTAACTGATGTATCTTCCTTTCCTAGGGGAGAGGTTGACCTCTGAAAATTATTTTGTTCCGTTCAAGCCACAAACCTAAGTAGGCATTGCCACTTCCAGGTCAGAGACCAATGAAGAAGGGACATGCCACACTTGGAGGAGGGAAGGCCCATGAGAGTGAATACTTTTCCAGTAATAAAAACCATGTACACTTGGAAATTGGGCAAATCAACAAAAAATGTTCTACCATCTCATCTGAAACTTTACACAATTCACATCAGTTGGGCCCTTACAAACCTCTACGTTGCAGTTTATCAAAGGCAAGAACTTTGTGTTGTGCAACCAACCGTACAAAGGTTCTAGCCTTCAGGAGACTGAAGATGGAGTAGATCCTATGGTTGGGTCAATTTAGATAAGCGCAAGGGACTTTGGACTGAGGTGTAGCTGCATACACTAATGTCAGCACATAGGCGCCCATGGATGAGCAATTCCATCAGAGGGAATCCAACAAAGTGCCAACATAAACATCTGCCTATCTAGGAGGAGGGACTAAGTTGTTTCTAGTCTTTCCATTGGAGAGAACGAACCCCATTGACAATTGTCGAACTAAGATAGCCATCTAACCTATTCCCCCAAAAAGAGTAGCTTCAATTCTTAGCACATCCAAATCCTCCATGCAAGCTAGGGGTGGAATCCCCAACCAAGAGTCACTCCAAAATGCAATTTTAGTACTCGGATCAAGTTCCCAAGCAAGTTGTGGGGGTAGAATCGATTGACACAGAGAGAAAATTCAATATGTGAGATCCTTTATGTAGGGCCGACATAGTGAAGACACACTCTCAGTTAGGATAATATTGGTATTTGGCATGAATGGTGTTACTCCAGAGGTGGTCCGATCCTCATACAGACGCCAAATCAACATAGTCCCCAAAGTGAGATTTGGACATTGAGATTAGTTAGGTTAGCAACACCAAATTGTTTAGACGAGCTAGTGTTTTTCAAGCCAATGAGAGGAATTTTATTTTCCACCCTCAAGCATTGCCACAAGTAATATCTAATATTGCAATTAAGGGTTAATAGGGTAGTAGCAAGTATTTTAAGAACGGAGAGCAGGTAAGTGGGAAGAACTTGAAGAACTAACTTAAGGATAGGAATTTGCCCAGCTAGGCTGAGCAACTTCCCATTCCAAGATGATAACTGTGCATCAAATTTATTGATGAGCTTCCAATGATTTCCGCCGAGCCCTTGTAAAGAAATGGATCCAAAAATACTTGTTGGGCAATGTGCCAATGGAGAACCCAACAATTCTGGTAGAGCTTATTGGAGACGGGGAGGGGTATTAAAGAAGAAGATATATGATTTTGCATCACAAATTTGTTTTCTTGAGACCTAAGATGTTTCCTTCTGGATTACCTTAAGTTTCTTAGCCTCTCAATGACAGACAATACCAAACAAGAGTGTGTTGTCCACAAACAGGAGGTGGGAGATAGTTGTGGGGATGGAATGGATCGACGTGAAGATTCAATTTGTGAGATCCTTAGTGCATGACCGACGTAGTGAAGACATAGGGGATTCCAGGTATTTGGCATGAATGACGTTACTCTAGAGTTTTTCCATTCCTCATACAAGTGCTAGATCAACATAGTCACCAAAATGAGTTTTGGACACTAAGATTAGTTAGGTTAGCACCACCACATTCTTTTGGTACATGCCTTCTTCTAGTGGATGAGAGGAATTTTCTCTTGCACCCTTGAACCTTGCCACAAGAAATATTTTATCTTGATTTTAAGGGTTTGTGGGGTAGTAGTTGGGCTTTTAAGGACAAAGAGTAGGTAAGTGGAAAGACCCTGAAGAACTAACTTAAGGATAGGAATATGCCCTATTGGGTTGAGTGACTTCCCCTTTCAAGATGATATCCGTGCATCAAATTTATCGATGAGCTCCCAATGCTTTCAGCGGAGCCCTTGTAAAGAAAAGGACCCCAAATACTTGCTGGGAAGAGTTCCAGTGGAGAACCCCAATAATTTTTCTAAGGCTTACCAGAGATGGGGAGGGGTATTAAAGAAGAAGATACACGATTTTGCGTCATAGATCTGCTGACCTGAGACTTGAGAGTTTTTCTTTAGGATTTCCTTAAGATTCTAGGCATCTCAACGACAAACAATATCAAACAAAAGAGTGTTGTCCATAAACTAGAGGTGAGAGATAGCAAGGGCTCCATTTTGCCATATTGAGACCAAGCAACTGCGAATTCATTGTAGCTTTTGAGAATGAGATGGGTTTCCTTGATGAAGGTCTCTAGGACTAGGGAAGAACCCAACATGACTGCCATTGATGAGGTATTAAAAGTGAAGATAAGAAATGCAATTCTCGATCAAGTTGTGCCAACTATTGGAGAAACCAAAAATTTTCAACACTGCCCTAAGCAAGGACCAGTAAACATGATCATAAAATTTACTGATGTCTAATTTTACCACCATACTATTGGTATTTGACACTTTGAGGGAGTTGGGGTTTCATTTGCAATAACAACTCGATCCATGATTTGTTTGTCTTGCACAAAACCACCTTGTTCACTGGAATTTAGTAGTGGAAGAAGTATCTTCAAACACTTTGCAAGGGCTTTAGTAATAATCTCTCAAAGTATATTGCAAAGCAAAATCGAGAAAAAGTAGTAAAGTATGAGATTTTAAGTTTCATGGGAATTAATGCCAGAAAGGTACTATTAATATCTTTTAGAATTTTCTGACCTACAAGATTTATTAACCAACGTTGCGACTTCCCTCCAGCAACTGAGAAACCGTTGGGGTCAGTGGCTTTTTCACCATACATTGTAAAAACCATTAAACAAATTCGTTCTTGCGAGAAGGGGGCCATAAGTGCCTCATTTTGTTGGGGGGTTACTAGACTTGGGATATCGAATAAGAATTCCTCACATAGATTTGGAGGGGTTGAGAGATCTTAGGAAAGTAAGTTTTGAAAGAAAAGGCTACTTCTAGACGAATATCATTAGGATCTTTCAACAATCGCTTGTCAAATAAGGTAATCTTGCTAATCATCTTCACTCAACTTCTAGAGATTGTGGAGCAATTGAAATTTTAGTATTTCGATCCTTATCCAACAACCAAGATTCTCGATATTTTTACTTCTAGAACAATTCGTCACAAGCATAGACCTCCTCAAGGGAGTGCAAGAGTCTTTTTCTTTTGTGATAAAGTCGTCCATAAGCCCCAAGAGTTGCATGTGCTCATTAAGAAGGGATAAGCCTTCTTCTAAATTTTGTTTTTGAATAAAGATGTTCTTGAAATGGTTGTGATTCCAATTCATGAGGCAACTTTTGAGGTACTTTAGTTTAGATATAAAACAAAGCATCTCTAAGCCTTGGGGTTTAGGGCAATCTTTTCCACCAGCCTTTGATTTTTGAGAGTAACTAGTCATCTCTAAGCCACAACAATTCAAATTTTAAAAGGGCATTTGAGCAGAGTTGTCATCCTGTACATTCCACTAGATTGGTGCATGGTTAGACCCAAACACTTTTAAAATTCTTGATTTTGAAATCCATTCAAGCCCCATCCAAGATTTGGAAACCAAGCACTGATCTAACCGTTCAACAATACCACAAAAGCTTGAGCTCCTATTTGTCCAAGAAAAGGAACCCTCCTTGGGGGGAAAATCAATTTAGTAGCAAGATGAGACAAGGGTAGTGAAGTCCTTATTTTATTGTAGATAGTATGACATCTCCCTTTGTTCTCCATTAGGGATAAGATTGCATTAGTTACACTCAAGAACTTTTGTTTGCCCCTAAAGCTCATAAAAATTATTGGGGCCATAAAATTAGTCAGACGTGCTTCAATGTTCTCTCCATGTCAACTAATGTCACAACAAATCAAATTCTTGCTCGCAAACACTAAAGGGCATTTTATCACCTAGACAACCCGAGGTAACATTAGCATCCACACCCAAAGAGTCCTAGAATGAGATAATTGTTCAATGCACTATTATAATTTTGTGGCAAACATTTTGGTTTCTTTAAAAAAAAGCTATATTTGGTCTTCTAAGTTGTAGTTGGCATTTGATCGACCTTTGTTTGTAAGAAATATTAATTCATTGTTTTTTTGATATTTCATACTTGAAATATCGAGTTTTTCCTGGTATTTGATGAGGTTTAATTTGCACGCGCGGCAATCTTTATTAATATTCAAAAAAGTGAGATTGTTTGCAGACAAAGGATATCCACATGGAATCCATCAAGGGAAGTCCCACTACCACTTCTTGATCCAAGCCCTCCGAGACGAAACTATGATAATTGCTTAGTTCATGCAGGGCTCTCACAAGGGAGAAGATTGGGGGAAGGGAACCAATATGGGAAGCCATGACAGGAGGGTGGGGGGGACATATTGGCTTAGGACGAGGAATGAGAACATGCTCAGTTCCAAAGGAGGGGAACGGTGGGGAGGGAAGAATCACAAAAGTGCGATGAAAGTGAGACCACAAGCAAAGGCACTAACATTGGGGGACAAGGCAAAATTGAGAGGCCCTACTATGAAAGAACCGAAAGGTAGACCTTCATAGTTTAGCGACTATTTCCAAATTTGGAGGAAGGCGCTGAGGTGTATAGCTTCTGTAAATGGTTGGGAAGATATCCAACTTGATGCAGTGGCATGCATAAGTGACTTGCAAGAAGTCCCTTGCATCCACTGAGACCAGTTCACCAGTGAGGGCTACCATCTTTTACAAAATGCAAGGTTTCCATTAAAGAGGAGGAAGGCCATACATCCAAATGTAAATTGAAGTGCTCAGGTGCTCAAATTTTAGCAGGTTTGAAGTGGGGTTCCCATGGATGTAGAAAAATCTCTGTGTTTTCGAGGAACCAAGGGTCTCCATTTGACACCCTTGCATTGACTTAGAAAGAGGAATGAGAACATGCCCAGGTTCAAAGTAGGGGAATGAGGCAAGGGGAGAAGTACATGAGGGCAATGAGAGTTGGACTACAAGTGAAAGCGCTACCACTAGGGGGTAGGGCCCAATTGAGAGTCCCTACTAGGAAAATATTGAAAGGCAGGGTTTCATAGTTTAATGACTGTTGCCAAATCCCGAGGAAGGAGCATATGGATATAACATCTGTAAGCAGTTGGGAGATGTCCAACTTGATGCACTAACATGCGTAAGTGACTTGCAAGTAGTCCCCTGTATCTACTCAGACCAATTCACCAATGATAATTGACTTATTTTCCAAAATGCAAGGTTTCTAAGAAAGAGGAGAAAAGCCATACATCCAAACTTCAACATGAGTGCACATGTGCTCTAATTTAGCAGGGTTGAATGGGGTTTCCATGGACACAGACAAAGCCTTAGGTTTTTGAGGAACCAAGGGTCTCCATCTGCCACCTCTTTGCGGTTCTTCTATGAAGCAAAGGTAAGCTGGAAGAAGCCTTTTGGTAAAATCTTGACAGCTGAAACCCCAAAAGTATCCAATGAGTTTCTCGCTCAATTAATAAGAGTGGCAAATGTGGGCCATACCTCTGCAAGCCTCCAAATTAAAGTTCTTCCAGAACAACATCCTCAAGCCAAAGGAGAGAGTCATCCAAATCCAGTCTAAGGAGCTTTTGATGAGAAGGGTGTAAAACCTTTTGGTTCGGGGACCACATGTTGAGGTTTAGAATATGTGTTCACGTTTTGCAAAGCAGGTTGAGCCTAAAGGTTAAGCCAAATTTACCTTGATTTGGTACCCAACGGGGTCTAGTTAGTTGCTAAAAGAAAGTGAGGTAGAGGTGGGGAGGGCAATGAGAGGCGCTCTTGGGAAGGACCTAGACCCATAATTGATGCTGAAAATGCTTGATACTACCTAGGTCAACAACAAACCCACAAGTTTGGGAAGGGTTGCCATTGTTGCAAGGAAAAGGAGGATGATGGTTGAAGGATCACTCTGGGAAGAAGCCCTAAATTGTTGGAAAATTGTCCACCTGCAGATGGATCTTCCCCGTTGAAAACAACTGATATTCCTTTGAGGGAAAGCTTGCATGTGATCATTTGATTTGGGAATTTTAACCCTGTGCAAAGGGTGGCAAATCTAAGGAGGGGCAGACTCGGGTGGCAGAAAGGTTAGTTGAGAGGTTTGTTATCTCTCCTACAAATGTCAAACCCAAATTTTTTGAAGGGAGCAAAGACGAGGTTGGGTGCCCTAGGGTTGACAGACTTGGAGAAGAAGGGGTCGCTCACAACCTTGTTATAGGATTTCTATCCTCAAAGGGACAATTTCTAGCAATTCCACATTTTTAACGTTTCCTCTTTGTTGATCCCTAAGATGTTGCCATGTTAAATATTAATATACCCAAGATATTGATTTATAGGGTTTTTTCAGTCGTGGTAAATAAGAGAGAAGAGAAGAAGAAGAGCTTTCTGGGTGCCCGAGTATTAGCTAAGATCTTTATTTTTATAAAAATTCTTACTTGAAGCCTCCCTAGATTCAAAATTTTTGAATGGAAAATTGACAATTCCTCTAGACATACCTTCTCCTAGCTCACCCAATTCATACAAGAGTGGAGTTTAAGGTAGTGGAGATGTAGATTATAAAATGTGGTAAAACTTCTAATAGAGGCTATTTGAATCCAAGAGAATGCAAGGGATGCTTGTTTGCCAAAGGCGAGTTTCATCCGAATTTTGACATTCCAGAGGATGCTATAGTATTTAATGTTTGGGTGATTAATTTTTTAATAATTTGGAAATTTACTAAAGAAGGTGTGATTGCATTTATTGGATTCACCGTTGATTTGCAATGGTTTACCAACTCATTTTGTAAATGGAGTTGGCTTCAAACTATAATATTAATCGCTCATTCTAATGACAAACCACAAAGAGTGGCCTGAAATGTCGATTCAATCTTTTGTTCTACTCAATTTTCTTCCCGAAGCTTGTTTTTATAACTCTTATGTATTGCGGAACCTTGAAGTTTCTGATTGTCATCATATCGCATTAAAGGTGGCAACCTTAAATGATGAAGGGACCTCCTTGGATCTCTGTGACAGTGTGACCATTATACATGTCCTTTTGGTGATCTCTCTTTTGTTTTTGTATGTAAATGCAGTTGCTAGTAAAACTATTTCTTCTGTGGTATGATATATATTGTCTCTCATAATAATTCACTGATTCAAATTGCATTTACAGTGTGTCAGTCTCAACATTACACCAAACTTTGAACCATGCTTATTCTATACTTGACTAAATATTGCTTTATCTCATTGTTATATCATGATTTGGTAGTGTTGTAGATGTTCTTGTTCGTGAATGACCTTAAAATTAATGAGCTAATATTTTCTGTGTGTTTTTATTAACATATCTTCCCATTTTAACTGGTGCCATGTGTGATGGATGGTAGTTTTTTACTCGTGTCAATAGGAGTAAAATGAAAATGATGAGTTAAATTTACACAGTTTGTAATATGCAGGAGCATAGATGGACTTAGAAAGGATGCCGTTGATGCTGTTTGTGTATTAGCACAAGCGTTGGGGGATGACTTCATCATTTTCATTCCATCTATTCGCAAACTTTTACAGCGGCATCGCTTGCAGGTTTGGTGTATATCATTCAAAGAATTATCTAGTCATAACATTTGTGATGACTTGTATCATCTTAGTTACATTTATCCTATTATTCAGTATGATTATCCAGCTAACATTTGTCCCTTTTGATTGCCTTGGAGCCAGCACAAGGATTTTGATGAAATTGAAGCTCGCCTTCGTAGACGAGAGCCACTTATTTTAGAGACGAACAGTGTTCATAAAGTAACACGTCAGATTCCTGGTGATATCATCAGTGATCCATTGAATGATACAGAAAATGACCATTATGATGAGGGTGTCGAGATTCCAAGGCAGGCAAGAAACTATAAAGTAAATGAGCTAACTTTTCTTTGACAGGCTTCCGAACATTATTATTTCGAGATCAGAATTAGCATCTTATATATTAAGCACAAAGATCAAATTATGCTTTTGGAGAGTACATACCATTCTATATAGAATGTTAAAACTGTTGGATGTTGTAATAAATTTGCTTCCCCTATTAGGCATGGCTGTTCGTGGCATTGTTCAGTATTTTATTACTCTGATACAGGGTTCTGGATATTGCGTCAGTAATTTTGCATTCTGTTGTTGTTTTACTAAGATTCTAGAGATCCATTTGGTAATATTTTATTTTTGTTCTTTGATTACTTGGGTGTGAATATTGAAGACAACTTACTGTCTGGATCAAGTTTTAAGTCATCGGAGAGTCACTCGATGCAGAAATATATTTTTGCACAGAAATGACCCTTTAGTTGCGAGAGCACTTTTTTTTCTTAGTTACAGACTTTCTTAGTAGTGCGTTACCATTGTGACCTTCCTTGCCACTGCGAATGCATCCAGTGCAATTTTCGACTGGATGATTCTCTAATGTACATTAATTAAAAGATTTAAGCATTGTATTTGTACATTCAGATTGTCCTATTATGTATGATGAGCATGATGTTTGCCATTAGTATTTTTTGCTATGTGTGGCTAGCTCTGGGATTGGGTTCAAGGTTCTCTTCATGCTTTTTATCTTCCTTCTGATTGTGGTTATATGTAAAGAGGTGGCGGAAAACAGAAAATGAAAAAAGTAAAAAAAAAACAGAAAGATAAAACAATAGAAAACTAATACTAATCCTAATATACTAACATAAACCTAATTTCAAGCTCACAGACAAAACACGACCCCACCCAGAGTTATCATCAATTTCACTTGTGCAGTTTGGTAGATGAGGGTGAAGGAGATTGAAAGAGACAAAAAGATCCTGAAGGATACTGCCTGGTAGCTGCATAAAGTTAATATATGAGTTCCATATTAAAATTTCTCTTGCTTTGTATTTGATTCTTCATATTTTGTGTTTTTCAGGCTTTTTTCTCTCTCTTTTTAAAAAAAAAAAACTTTTTTAAAGATTTATTTTGGGGTTTTGCAAATTTCAATTTTTCAAACTTAGGAAAAAACTGTAAGGTTCCTCCATAACCACACCCATCCTATAGTCACATAGAAAACATGCACGTGCAAGTTCCTCAAAGGTGGAAGAATGTAACACAGCAAAGAAAAATTGAGTAGAAATTATTGTGTTACCATAAACGCTGGTATCTAGGGTAAATGATAGCAGTTCAGGAAGCAAGTCATGGCGAGTTATGAATTGATTGCATTTTCCACTGCGTAGTGAGTCCAAACTTGGCACTCGCCGAGTACTTGCGGCGAGTAATGTGCAAAAATCAATAAAACTCGGCTTCCACAGGCACGCGAGTATAAGTAAAAAAAACTCGTGGGGTTGAAAAATTGGTGAGTACTTGCATACTCGCCAAGTATGTACACTATGGTCTTAACCTTCAATTCTCCATGGGCCAATTATATATGGTTCATTATATACATCATAAAATTATTTGTTTGAAGTTTATCTCAACATTATACACAATAAGTGAACAAATCATCAACAGAATACAAACAAATATCATGCAGAACTCTGGTAAAAACCTCTGGATATTGTGCTTCATGAAGAAGACTAATATTCTGTACTCCTTGAGGCTTCCAAAAATGGAAAGCAACATCAAAAATATTTTCTCCAACTTTTCAGGCCATTTTTCTGTTGTTTTTTGAGAAACAAGCTGGATATTTATTTCCTGCCCCATCCCAGGATTTTATGGCCTTAGAATGTGGATTACATGGATCTAGGACATGTTTCAGATATAAATACAACTTTTGATGGGATGGTACTAGTTTCTGTATAATGGCGAACTTTGCATGAGGCAATTATTTAAGAGTTGCAAAAACTAGTCATTTGCATTCTTTTGCAATCAGGACACTCTTTTGTTGTAGGGAGGGAGTAGAGAACCTTTGGATTTCTTCTTTCAGAGAAGCATAACATATTGGATTCTAAAAGGAAAAACATGCGGTGTATATGCATTCCTAATTTCACATTGTCTCTCCTTTTGTCATTTGCATTCTTTTGCAATCAGGACATTCTTTTGTTGTAGAGAGGGAGTACAGAACCTTTGGATTTGTTCTTTCATAGAAGCATAACATATTGGATTCTAAAAGGAAAAACATGCGGTGTTTATGCATTCCTAATTTCACATTGTCTCTCCTTTTCTTCTTTCTTTAATTCAACCTCAAGCTCTGTCAGGTGTTAAAGTTCAGAGATTTTCTTGTTCTCGTTTCTCTTGGCTACATGATGCGCCAATAGTTAAGGTGCTTGTATTTTTTTTTTTCACGAGATCATTTCATAAAGTCAGCACATTCAATTCTTGCCAAACTCAACAATGCTGCATAGAATGTTAGTGATACCAATCACTTTATGGGGGCTAAATATCTAGGAGTCTTTATGGAGATAACCCAATAATTCACTTTAACAAACCCAAACGCCAAACCTATATACATGACAGCAAGAAATTTATCGATCTCAAGACACCAATATAGCGAGTGAAGACATGGCTTTGGTGAGTTCTGCAGTTAAAATGGTGAGGATAAATGTCAAAGGTGGTTTTCCAGTGCAGCGGTAGATGACCATGTGGAGCTAATGGATTGCATGTTCATGTTGCAGAATTGTTTGGAAGATAAGCTCGACTTGATAGTGGCCAGTTTAATTGGCCAATGTAGGAGTATGGATTCTTTTAAGGAGAATATTGCTGTTTTAAGTAGATGCTGATTGTATTGAGAAGATTGAGGAAGAAGCATGGCAGGAATACCAACTTTGCAAATGAAGGGAACAGATTTCAGGTTTTGGACTTCCATGAAATTCATGGGAAAAAAATCAAGTGATGCTGTATATAAACAAGTATGACTAAGTAATGCAGGTAAAGGTGGAAGACTTTGACAGGCATGATTTAGGTCACAGTTCAAAAACTTGTACCTGGCAATTACTCGGCAGGCCAAAATTTTGACTGGGACTGGGGAGTTTCTTGGCATTACTCGGCAACTTTATCTCTACTTTAAAAAACATATAAATTCATAAAATAAACTTAAATAACATGTAAAAGTAACATAGAGTGGTTATGAAACACACTAGGAAGTGGTATAGACAGAGGACTAGAAAAGGGGGTAGTGGAAATGGAAATAAAAACATGAAGTGTTGTAAAAGATATAGGTAAGGGGGTTTTTCAAATGGATATGACTAGGGTTTTTCAAATGGATATGACTAGATAAATTGAACAGGGCCCAAAAGCTAATAAAAATAAAATATAAAAAAGAGGTCATGAGAATGTCAGCTGCAACAAGTCAATTTTAAAATAGTTTTTAAACTATGGAAAAAAGTGATAATTTTTTGGCCTCTCTAAGTTGACTTGTATCTGGACACTCTGAGAATTATATCGGGGATCCAACCAGTACATTAAGTCAAAATTGCAAGTGTCATTACCCCTTATTTGGCAAGCAAATCTGCACTTTATTGAAATGTTGTTTGTGGTGTTGAATTTGGCATTCTGGCATTTCCCTCATATATTTACTATTTAGCAATCTGACGGATCAGGTGTTTCATTTTCAGTGAAAAGCCTATGTCAACGGGTCCAAGTTGTTCCTTTTGTTAAATCTCAGTGTCTTATTGACAAGGATTAACGATTCACGTTCTAGAATGAGTTTTCTTATTTTTAGCATTTTGCTAAGCCACATCCCTGTGTGTAAGTACTGTGAGTCTGTATTTGTAATATCAATTTATTAAACATGTATCAGTATGAATGACAGTATCACTATCAGTCACAGCTGGAAAAAATGCACAGAAATCTCGCCATAAAATGATAAAATCGCTTTATTTTTTTGACCTGGGTTTTTATTGATGCAGTTGGTGAGTTGAGGGGGATTGCTTGGCGATTTACGCCGAGTAATCATAGTTATTACTCAGTGAAAATCGCCGAGTAATCATAATAACTCGAATTCTGATTTAGAGAAAGATGAATCGTTCTGTACCCTGCTCTTGAGAAATCGTTTATTTATCGTGGATTTTTGGTGATTTCTTAATCTATTGATTTAGATCATTCAGTGAGGTAGGAAACAACACACCTGTAAATGGTTCCAAAAAGTACCCGGGCAAAGAAAGGGAAGTGGAGGTGCGGCACTGCTTAAGTTAAACCTACACACTTTAGCCTAGACACAAACAAAGAAAAAGAAGAAGATAATGGGAGGAAGAAAGAAAACAGGAGGATGTGATAACAAAGTAAATCTGAGATAAATGGAAGGAAGACCAACTGTTACAAATGAAATAAATTTAGAGATTCCAGGTTTTGGACTTCCAAGAAGTTCATGGGGAAAAGACCAAGTGATGCTGTATCTAACAAGCATGACCAAATAATGCAGGTGCAAGACTTTTAAAGGCATGATCGAGATCATTCTTTGAGGTAGGAAAGAGCACATAATGGTGCCAACAAGTACTCAGGCCAAGGAAAGAGAGGAGAGGTGTGACACCACTTAAGTTAAACCTGTACACTCTGGCCTAGACACAAACAAAGCAAAAAGAGGAAGATGATGGTAAGAAGAAAACAAACTGGAGGATTTAATAATAAAGTAAATTAATTACTGGGTGTGATTTATGTGGAAATGTTTCTCTTCTCTATATCTATTTAGTTGGGAATATAAATCTGAAACATGCAAATTGTTATTAATGAAATGATTAAAGCCAGGTTTCTGTCAAATATATAAGAATGCCAAAAAAAAAGGCTAGTTGGTTTTTGGGAAAAGAGAGAGTCAAGCTTAGTAAGAGGTTGGGTACTGAGAAGTTAGTTAATTCTCCATTGCTTAAATAGTAATCAAGGCCGGGGGAGTCTGAGAGTGGAGCTCTTTAGGAGATTGGATGTGTTAAAGGGGGCAAGATGTGCGAAGACAAATATGGATGTTGAGACAGAGATATACATGAAGGGAGACAATCGCTAAAATGTGTCTGTAATGGTCTTAGTGGTTAAGACTGTCAATGGAAACCCTTATTGTAATTTTGAAAGTTTTTTTATGGTCGAGGTGAAAAAAATTAGTTTGCAATATTGACAGTCACTGGCTTTATCATCTCCTGGTTATAGAAATTGTATATCTTCCTCTCATCGAATGGAAATATAAGATGAGTATTTATATTGAATAATCATTATGTTTTTATGGGATGCATCATCCTTGCTTTTTTGGAGGCATTGATGGTCTGATGTGCGCTATCCTATTTTAAAATGATCTTACTGGAAGGTTGGTGAAAAAGGTGAAAAGATAAACCAAAAATGATATAGCAGCCCAAAAAATTGAAATTGCACAATTAAAGTGTGCTATCACGCATTGAGGATATTTTCATTGGAACGGTCCTTTTGGGCATCTCTTCTTGGCAAGGCTATTAAAAACCTTATCCTAATTTAGTAAACGAGAAACCAGCTTATCCCAATTAAGTAAAATGGATTAAAACCTTGTCATTGAGAAGCCTCCCAGGCTGAGCTCAAGGCAAAGAATAAAGTTGAAGCAGAGAATGACCAATGGGTTTTAAAGTGATCAGATAGCAGCAGAATGAGACATAATTTATTTGTAAATATTTTAAAAATCACGGACATTACTTATCTTTGTAATATCCTTGAGCATTGCTTGTGGTGTCTGAAAGCAACAGATGATTTGTATTTGTCTGTGTCTTTCAAACTATGTACCTCTTAGCTGTATATGCTGTTCAAATAAATTTCCATTATGACCTAGTTAATTTCTTTTCTTTTTCTTTGGGTTAAGTTCAATGTATGCATTCGTAGGAAACATTTAGAATTAGTTTTCTATAAGATGAGATGGGCATTCATATGCTTTTCATTATAATGGGGGTTCTTCAGGGGATGGCGACTGGTGATGGGTGGTGTATGGCTGACGTTCTTATGTTGTATGTATCTTGAAAACTAAAAGTAACAATGTACCTCTTAGCTGTATATGTTGTTTAAATAAATTTTCATTATGACCTAGGTAATGTATCTATGGATTAGTAGGAAACTTTTAGAATTATTTTTTTACAAGAGTAGATGGGCATTTATTTATTTTTCATTATAATGGGGGTTCTTCAGGTGATGGTAACTCGTGATGGGTGGTGACTGATGTTCTTATGTTATATGCTTCTTGAAAATTAAAAGAAGCAAAATGTAAGATTAATAAAGGGGACAACACCTTAGTTAGTCAATTGATTGTAGGGTCCTTTTACCCTAGCACTTTCTATTGTAATTGGTAATATAATTTCTTTCTTTCTTATCTATTTGCCGTTGTCTAATTCTATTGTAAGTTTTTTTGTAAGCACGGTTTAAAAAAATGTGTTTTTGATATTCAACATAAAAAATTTCCATTTTGTACTGGATGGTTGTTATTTTAAAATATGAATATTGGTTATTTGTTAAATTTGATAAACAAAATTGAAAATTTCCATGTGAGTTTAAATTTTATTTTTCTTGAGTTGTCTCAAATAGGGCATTGACATATAATCAAACCTAACATTTGTGTTTTGAGGCTGAAAAACTTTTCCATGCCATTTCATAGAAGTTGATCTATAAACTAGGTGGATATTCCCCACCAAGTTTTACCAACACGGATTATATACTCCTAGCTCAACTTATGATTGAAAGATAGCTGTTCTAGACCACTTTCAATGCTAAAACAAAGATGAATAAATAATGGAAATAAAATGTGTAGAATACTGAACATAAAGATGAAGCAAAAGATCAGACAAAGCACAACACATTGTGTATTTGGAGAAACTTGATGTGGGAAAAACTCTAGTGGGTGAGGCAATTGCATTTCATTTCCACTATGTAAATCAACAAATACACAAGTTACTGCCAAACATGGCCTTCATGGACAAAGCTTCACTCCTATGCTATCCAAAGCTTGCACACAATTGCTTTGCACCTCCTAGATACTTCAAAATGAACTAACACTGTTGAAACAACCACTCAGCTAGGAAACAATGGGACAACATGAACAAAGATCCGAACTTGCAAATTTCAATGTGAATCCAGATTCAAAGGTTTTCACTGCCTTGTTAATCACGTTTTTGATGTGCTTAGCCTTCTTCAGACGTTGTATTTATGCCCTCTCACCTTGGAACTCGCCAAAGGTCTCAAACAAACCATTGCAAGGAAGTGGAAACGTTTGCAGCTGTTCCCATTCATGTGTTTTGTATGGTGGTGAAACTATCGTAGTATGCAGACCAATGATTATGAAACAGCCACCTATAGACACTGGTTGTTATGCAACCGCCAATGCGGTTACACAAACCACCACCTACAAATACTTGGGGTTAGATACCGGCGGTTTCGTCATCCTTGACAAAACCCTTAGTTTCAAAGGCTACAATCTATTGAATTCATCAATACAAGAATGCCCAGACCATCCCAAACTTGATTTTGTCACTGTAACTTAACAATTCACTTTACATGAGCAAATTTGAAGAAGTGTCCTACATACTGTTTTACATATATTAATTACATAATTCGTATGGTGGAAATGAACTATATGACATGTCTAGTAAACCAAATCCATCTTTTGGATCATGCCTCCCCAATTTGAGGCTTTTGCAAAAACTTAGGAGCTCATACGGTAAGGAATTTTCTTACCCTACTTCTTGAACCTCCCTTGTACTTGGAGATGTATATGTTGAATGAAATTATCAGCCTTGTAAACTTTGGAGTCCACCTTTTCGTGTCCCTTGTGTGGCTCATTTCCTTCCTTCAATGCTTATTGATGAAAATCTAAGTCGGGAAGAGGAAAACCTGGTAGTAATTGCGTCTCATATTCTTTGTTAGTAGACTTGCTATGATCATCCTTGCATTCCACTAATCCATTATCTTGCTTATCTCTCAAAATGAGAAAATAAAACTTTTTACTAGCACTAAGCAATCGATTACCTTAAGTGGTACTTACCAAGGAAAGCTTAGGTTTGCCTTCATACGATTTGATGGTGTAGCGTTTCCCATCTTTAACCAAATGGTAATGATTAGATCTCCTCATGAAAATTGCATCCCTATCATATATATAGGGGCTACCAAAGACTATACCACAAACATCAATAGGTGCACCATCTACCACAACTTCATCAATAAAATGTTCATTTATTGCAAACGTGACTTTGCATTGTTTGGAAATCCTTATTTCCATTCCTTGCTCCACCCATCCTAGAGTGTAGGGATTAGGAGGATCATACATTTCCAACCCAAGCCGATCTACGAGCTTTTTGCTTATCACATTTTTGCTTGAGAGCAAGAATAAAAAAGAGCATCAACTTTTACCATCATAATTTGAACTTTGATATGGAAAAGTTTAGAAGGTTCACCTTTCTTTCAAGCATCATCACTACCAAACATACCTTTATGTGAAGGAGAGTACAACACAACCTATCCACATCTGAACTGCAATCGACCACTTCTCTATGAAGTGATGTCATGGCCTTTTTTTCTCCTTATTCTTAAATGAATGCAACTTCCAACAATTTTCCTCGGAATAACTATCATCATCACATTGCTCACAATGTTGTTTAGTATCCTTCTTAGCAATAGTAGAAGTAGCATTGACCCCACCTTTCTTCTTCGAAACATTGGAAGACTTTGAAGAGGAAGATGGATCGTTATTCTCATCCATCTCAAGATAGTGGGCATGATAACAAGCCTCATCTATGCCTTTGGCTTGGCAAGTAAAAAGGGTCTTCTTAAGTGACTATGCAGCCCTCCAACATACTTCATGAGGATGTCACGATCAAATGCATCTTTTCGCATTTGAACCACCTTTTTTTGAAACTCACCTATATAGACTTGAACACTTTGCCCTACTTGTTGCCTAAAAAATTGCCAATCGATAGATCTTACCTCGTCATTACAAATAGGATAAAATTGCTTTTTAATCAATGACTTAAGTTCATCCCATTTACTAATTTGTGGTAGCTTCTTAATAGCTAAGGAATTAAAATAACTCCCAAACCAAGTTAGAGCATGACCAACTAGCTTCAATCTTGCAAAAAGAAATTTGTTGCTCTTCACTGATTCAATGCAAACTGAAATATAATTCTAATTGGAATAACCAATGATCAAGCTTATTGACATTTACCTCACCTTTGCACGGCTGAATACTGATTTTTGCCTCCACTTTGGATGGAGGTGGAGCTTGGCTGGAATGGGGCTTCTCTTTCTCATGCTTGGAAGTCTCAAACTCCTCACTTGCTTTGGAAGTATCCATAGAAACTCCCAACTCTACGATGACAACTTGCATAATCTTCACAAGCTCCTTCATGGATTGAGAGATGTTTGCAACATCCTTTTCCAATTTGCAGAATCTTTCTTCACCACGTCAAGTATCCTCTCATCTTCATAAGCCATACTTCTCACTTCTCTATTCCACTTTCTTGTGGATATCTCTTGTTGCAAAGAGACCAAATCACCGTTTCCACTAGCAATTGTTGCTCTTGTAATGGGTATATATCTGCACAATGGTCACCAAATAGACCTCACACTATGGAACACTAACCTACTCTGATACCAATCTGATCTATAAACTAGGTGGATATTCCAAGCTAAGCTTCATCAACATGGATCCTATCTCCTAGCTCAACTTATGATTGAAAGATAACTATTTTAGACCACTTTCAATACTAAAACAAAGATAAATGTCTTGGAAATAATTTTTGCAGAATACTAAACATAAAGATGAAGCAAAAGATCACACCAAGCACAAGATGAACACACTATATATCTCGGAGAAACTTGGTGTGGGAAAAATTTCAGTGGGTGAGGCAGTGGCACTCCCATTCCCTATGTAATTCAACAAATGTACAAGTTATTGCCAACATGGTCTTTATGGATAGATCTTCACTCCTACACTATCCGAATATTGCACACACAATTGCTTTGCACTTCTCAGACACTTCACATGTTTTCAACACCATTGAAACAATCTTTCACTACTAGGAAACAATGAGATAACATGAACAAAGACTCAAACTTTCAAATTTCAACATGGATCCAGATTTAAAGACTCTCACTCCCTGGTTGATTAGGGTTCTGATGTCCTTTGTTTTCTTCAGAGGTTGTACTTATGCCTTCTCACCTTGGAAGTCGCTAAGGATCTCAAATGAATTGTTGTAAGGAAGTGGAAACTTATGCAACTATTCCCATTCCCGTGGTTTGTAAGGAAGTGGAAATTTATGCAACTATTCCCATTCCCGTGTTTTGTATGGTGGAGAAACTGCTGTAGTTTGCAGACTGGTGGTTATGCAACCACTGCTTGCAGGACTGGGGTGTTTACGCAAACATCCACCTGCAAATACCAGTGGTTACACAACTGCCAGGGCAGTTACTGATGATTTTGTCATCCTTGAGAAAACTCTCTGTTTCAGAGGCTGCAAGTTGTTGACTTCACGCAACCGCCATCTGCAGGCATCGGCGGTTATGCAAACCGCCACCTGTAAATACCAGTGGTTATGCAATCGCTAGGGTGGTTATTGATGGTTTCGTATTTTTTGACAAAACCCTCAGCTTCAAAGGCTGCAACTTTATAACTTCATCAATACAAGAATGCCGGACCATCCCAACATTGATTCTGCCTCTGCAACTTAACCAAACAGTTCACTTTACATGAACAAACTTGAAGACGTGTCTAACATAGTGTTTTACATATATGAATTACATAATTGGGTATAGTGGAAATGAACTAGATGACATGTCTAGTAAAATCAGATCCATATTTTGGATCAAAAGTCGAGTTTTCTTTTTTTTTTTCTATGGAAATTTTGTGATTAGCTAGTGAATGACTTTAGAACTGACTATTAAGGTCTGCAAATGTATACTGCATTAATAAGTATGGTGACCAGCATGGTTCAAAAACTCGCACTCAACAATTACTCAGCAGGCCAAAATTTTGACTGAGTCGGGTCAAGGGAGTTTCTCGGCAATTACTTGTCAACTTTATTGCTACTTTAAAAGACGTATAAATTCGTAAAATAAAGTTAAATAACATGTAAAACATTGTTAAATGACAGGAGAAATGAATGTATAGAATGTTATAAGTATATTCTTTATTAATTTTTGACCAAAAAAGTGTACAAACTACAAAGTTACAAACTTCAATGCTCATAGAGTCATTTGAATATCAAATATACAAATTACATTTCATCTCTAATGCCTAAAATAAGTTTGCTGCAGTGTAGGATGTGATACTGTGCGACTCTGTTACGGTTTTCCTTGAGGCTTGAAAATGGAGTATGTACTTGAAACTCAAAGTTCAACGTTAATCACTCGTCTGTATTTGTAATATGTATCAGTTGACACTGGACAATATGTAATATGTTGGGAAATTGCACATTAATATGGCTTTCATTCATTCATATGTAAACAGTAATATGTAACATCAATTTTCAAATATGTACCAGTAGTCAGACTTCAGTATTCCTTGAAGTCGAGGGCTTGAAGTGACTGTCAAATTGTCAATGACTGGTCACTGTATCACTACTGTATCAGACTTCAGTAATACTTGGGATTAGCTAATGTTTAACTGCTGATAGCATCAGAATCATCATATCTATGCAAAGCTGGATGTATAGATTTAAATCTTACCATAAATCCTGCAATGCACTGTACTGTGCCCTAGCAGCTAGCTGATTGAACACCCAGAGAAAATGATAAAATCCATTTTTTTCCAACCTGGGCTTTTATTCTTTACTTGGTGAGTTGCAGCAATATAGTCGCGATTTTCACTTTGTAATCATTGTAATTACTCAGCAAAAATCGCTGGTTTATCACCGAAAATCAGCTCATGATATACGAGAAGATAAATTGTTTTCTGTGCTGATCCTGATTTGTTTAGATAAATCAGCGATTTATGGTGAGATTTAAATCTATGATGACCAGTGACCAGTGCAATTCTGGAACTCTAATCCACTGGTATATTGTCATTTTGCCCCAAAAAATGTCAAATCAGAGCTGAACCATGTCAAAATGCAAAATTCTTTGGCCACCCTATCAGCTATGTATCTTGTTAATAAGCCCAATGATATCTTCTGCATAGTTACCAAATCTGGCCAGATCTACATGAAATCCAGCCAGATCTGGATTTTTTGGTCGGCTTAGATAAGTTAGTCCGGGTTGGCCCTTTTTTTTTAAATACACACTCACACACATCCAAGGGTTTCTTCGAAAAAAAAAGCCCAGAAACCATAGATATTATATATTAATAATATTTTATATTATTTATTATATAATATTAATATTTTATATTATTTTATTAATTTTTTTCATTGTATTTGTCAATTTTGCATATTTATAAAACTATGCTCACATATATATATGTATATTTTTTGAATCAGATTTTTCTGAGCTTTTTCAAAAATTCTGGTTTTTTGGGTTTTTTCCCCTTCCGAATGGATTTGGATTTCCAATCTTGGTAACTATGATCTTCTGGCACAATATCATTGTTGGGCCTGAGATGTCATGTTTTAATCTTGTGGGGAATGAAACTGATTATTTTGTGCACAAGATCAAGTTCAACAACAATAAGCTTACAAAATAGGCTATCCTCACAGCTCAAGCTGTTGTGGGGGCAGACATGTGAAGCATGACTGTCCACTTATTTAGTTTCAGTTTGCCACCTAATTAGCCTAATTTATGAACAGCAGGTTATTTTTCTTTTTTATATATTTAGTTGTCGTCCATTATTACATTCACTTTCTTCTTTAGTTTGAGGCTAGTTGAGACGCTCCTCTTAGCAGCTACACTTTGCTAGTTCTGTGGCTCGTGTGTACATTAAGTAGCTGTGATATGGAGTTTCTGGATTACTCAGTAGCTGTGATATGCATGCTGAAAACTTAAAATATGTTAGTTGTTATAAACTACTAAAAAATAAGCTGCTTTTCCACTCCATTGCCTTTTTTATTTGTTAATGTTGATTCTAAACTTTTCAGTTGATCGCTTGTCTGGTCACTTTGTCAAATTTATATATTGAAAAGAACTGAAGTTCTTTGGTGTCTGTCTTTAGATATATCAGTCTTTATAAAATGCTTTGTATTGCTTGATGGAAGAAAACAAACCCATTATGAATATCTCATCCTTTATATTTTTGAGTAATGTAAATCAGATCAGAATAAGGGGGGTTTTCAGATTTGGGTTACTTGATTTGATTTGTTTTTTGAAATATGGCAGCTTATAAATTGGTGGTGATATCTTGACATGGAATAGTGTGGGTTTGTGGTTTGATTTTCATTGTTTGTAGTTAAGGTAGCTTTGAGTAACAAATGCAAACTTGTTACTTCTAGGTGAATGATGGTCGATTACGGACAGCCTGGGAAGCTTCTCAACGAAGTACCAAGGAAGATTGGGCGGAGTGGATGCGCCATTTCAGCATTGAACTTCTGAAGGAATCTCCATCTCCAGCTTTACGTACTTGTGCTCGACTAGCACAGTTGCAGGTTAATGCACTTACCTATTATCAGTTTGTTTTGGCCACAATCTGTGACTTACAATCTGATTGTGTTACTTTTGCAGCCATCTGTTTGTAGAGAATTATTTGCAGCAGGTTTTGTGAGTTGCTGGGCACAATTAAATGAAGCCTACCAACAACAGCTAGTTCGAAGCCTTGAAATGGCATTTTCTTCTCCGAATATTCCGCCGGAGATCCTTGCCACACTCCTTAACCTGGTACTCCAAAATTTATGGCTTATGTGATCCTTGTCATCTATTTTTGGTCATTGTGCTATCTATAGAATGCCATCTATATATGCAATATCTTATTATTGACAACTTAAAAAACTTTGTACAGGCAGAATTTATGGAACATGATGAGAAACCTCTGCCCATTGATATTCGACTTCTTGGTGCACTTGCTGAGAAGGTACATTTTATCTGGGTAGTTTTTGGGATTTTGTATTCAAATGTTTTCCTTGGTATTTTTCAGGTTCTGTAATTTGAGAATGGAGCAATTACTTTGGAGTTTCAAATGTGATTTGAATAATTCTGGTGCTGATCATTGATTCAGTTTTCATTTTTGTTTATAGTGTCGAGCATTTGCAAAAGCTTTGCATTATAAAGAAATGGAGTTTGAAGGTGCACAGACTAAAAAGATGGAGGCTAATCCTGTAGCGGTTGTCGAGGCTTTAATACACATCAACAATCAGTTACACCAGCATGAGGTACATGTATCGAGTTTTGATTGGTTTTTTTTTTTGGACACTTCATACTGTACCTTAAAATTTGTCAGCTTGCTTTGCATTGGTGTCTTTTGCGGTCTCCATTTATTTTCAGTAAGGAATTTATTCATACAACAATTGCTCCGTTTATTGACTTGACTTTTGTTTTAGGCTGCTGATGGGATATTAACCTATGCACAGCAACATCTGGCCGTTCAATTAAAGGAATCATGGTATTTTTTTAGCTTTACCCTTTATTTATCTTTTATGATAGATACCATCATGATTCCTCCAAGTGGGTTTTGTTTTGCAATTTGAAAGCCTAGATGACTATGGTTTTATATTTTAGTTAGTCAGTCTTGTCTAGGGTCTTGTTCATACAAAGTTTGTACCATTTATACTACAGTGCTTCACAGAATATGTACTGGCATCAAAGTTTGTAAGAAAGGCTAGGGGGTTTGTTCGCAGGTATGAAAAGTTGCAACGATGGGATGAAGCACATTCTGCATACACTCTCAAGACATTACAAGCAGCAAGCCCACATCTTGTTTTGGAAGCAACATTAGGTTAACTCGCTTATTTAAATCTCTGGTGTCAATTCTCATGTATTTGCATACAATTTTGGAAACTTACTTGTGTTCCTTTATAATACTAGGTCAAGTCACAATATATCATTCTTCAAAAATCTCCTGAGTTATTTGATTTCTGTTTTTGGACCATGGCTCCTTTCTATTCCCGTTTTGGATGCCACTTTGTCTGGTTTTATGGCTCAGGGTTAAACTGTTTAAGTTTACCGTCTTGTTTTGTTTGCACTTTTTTAGAACTTTGTGTTTAGTTACCTCTCATAACTCAGGGCCCTTTAACCCCAGTTCTTCTCTATTGTAAGTGGGTGTATGTTCTAAGTCCTATTTACCTGGTCATTCGTAGACACTAATATGATTTTTTTTCTTTCTTGTTGGCAGTCCTATCTCAGAATGTTCTTGTTGACCATTAAATTTTAAGTTTTGTAAATAACGTTGTTTTAGGAGAACTGCATAGAATTTATTGACATGTGCCAAACAGATCGATTTGCTATTATAATTCAAATGAGCTAATATTCCTGCCCAATGAGTATCTATGGGATGTGCCTTGCAGTTTGCATATGGCCAAATCTTCTTGTTATTCACATTCCTTCTTCTTGTGTAAGTTAGTCTTCATGCCAAATTTATACTTACGCAAAATTTTTGTTAGGTACCGCCAAATTTTGTTTCTGGACATCTCAAGCTGCTAATATGTGGATAGCTGGTAAACAGCATGCCTGTAATATTAGTGTTTTCCCAAACACACCGGTTCCTTCCGTTCAACTTGGCATCCCTGTATTTCTTGGTTAAAGGACTGCTTCCATGGTGCCTGGAACACATGAAGACAAGGAATTCACTATAGGATTAATGTGCGATGCATCATGCAATTGAAACCTAATCAAGCATTATATTGAAATTATGTACTAGGACTTTTCATAAACTTGCAAAAAGAGTTCCCACTTCTATCATCAATGCCAATGGTAATTTTATGAGAACACGATGATTTTCTTTAGAACGTTCAAGCTCCCTAGCCAATGGTAAAAATGTACAATGCGGTTATAATTCCATTCTAGCCGTATGTTTTTTCCTCACTCCTGGGAGGGTTTTCCCATTACCCATGGAACTTCGTGCACCTTCCTTTACACTAAGCATACAAGAGTGAAAGCATGTATTTGCAAAACCCAATGTGAAAATATGTAATAAGATTATTGTTGGAGGGAGCATCCTTATCATTGACGCATAGGGACTTACATTCACCAGCCAAGGGGAAGACTCGTGTCCATCTTGAGCTGTTAAATCTCTCATGATATGTACAAGGTTCTTCATTTAGCTTCATTTCATTAACCAGTATACCGTCTCCATATTGTATCATGTTATTCACTTAAAAACAGGCCCTGTATTGCTTTTGGAGTGCAATGATGTATGAATATGATTATAATTAGATTTGAAATCAATCCTAAATTCAACTATAGATCCAGCCATAGAAGATGCATTCTCTGTGAAGGACTTCTAACCCAAAAAACACAAATATTGGGAGCAGGTGTCCTATTTTAAGGTAGAGGGTTCGAGGTGAACACTAACTTTCATATCCTTTTGAATTTTGAAAGTACTAAAAGCAGTAGAGGCTAATAAGGGCTGTAATTAAGATTCTGTTCTTCATGGATCAACTTTGCAACTGATTATATAAATCTCATTTCAAGTTCCCTGTACCATGTCCAATGTGTTTATCAAACTTAGGCACAGTCTCCTTCAAGGTGTACACATATGGCCGAAAATGTGTTGAGCTATTTCCCTCAAAAGGGTTCCCCCAAAGGGAAATTTGCAAGCATTTATAGCCTTTTATACAATATTAACCAATTTATGGATTCCTATGTTCATAAATTGTTGGATGAAGCAATTGTCTGGTCTAAATTTGCCTGTGCCTGACTTTACTGAGTCTGCATTTGGATGCAAGTGGTTCCTCAGCGATGTCATGCTCTCCATCTAACCAAGTTGGCAATTTTTTTTGTCATTTGGTGGTTTGTCATTCTCTACTGCCCACCCAATTAGAACTTTGTCAGTCTCATCTTAGAAAGTGGCCTAGACATCAGATGCTTTCTGTAACTGCCTCATCCTGAATGGAAGATCATAGAGAACAGAGACCGTACCATTTTGGTGTTTACATTCCAACATCTTGTTATTCGAGTGTATATATAAAAGGACATTCCAAGTGCACTTGCAACCAAAAGCATTTCGAGTTTCCCCCATAGGAGTTGCAAACCTGGGAAATTTGGATGCCTGTTCAGTTTAGTGATTAGGAGTTTTCTGTAACTGCCTCATCCACAACAAAGGGTTGTCTTAATCAGAAACCGTACCAATGAGATGTTTAGATTTCAATTTCTTCTTGTCT
Organism: Torreya grandis; assembly: GCA_037957365.1. NCBI lineage: Eukaryota > Viridiplantae > Streptophyta > Pinopsida > Cupressales > Taxaceae > Torreya > Torreya grandis. The sequence goes on from JARHVA010000153.1 coordinate 1,479,440, forward strand.
AAAAATTTACTTGCATTTCACTTTACTAAAGCATTGCAAGTTTGACTTAGTGCTTGAAATGCAAACCTGTGAGGTAAAAAATCCAGTCATAACCTTAAAAGTTTGACTTAGTGCTTGAAAAGGAAACCTATGGGGTAAAAAATCCAGTCATAACCTTACAATGATAGAAAAATCTGTGTAAGAAAAGCGAGGTTGAGGATGGCCTCTGCTGCATGGCTTGGATGATCTTATATATTATTTTATTTCACAACAATCTTATTATTTTGTCATTCTGTCCCTTACAATATACTCTGATAGATTCCATAAACCTGCCCATGGCCTCATACTGATAGCCAAGGTGGGGTGGCGGGCTATGGGTGTGGGGCCGGGAGGGTGTCCTCTGTCAACCAGTCTAAGAAACATCACCAAAGATTCACTTGTAACACTCACCTCTGTTCCTACAAAGAATCATCATAAACAAGTGTGGCAATAGGAATCCCCTTCACTCGCTGGCTGAATAGATCCACTTCTAAAGAACACACATTCTCTTTAACTCCATTATACTATTTTGAATGGTTTTAAGAGAAATGAACTTTGTTAATAGGACACATCAACTATCTGTTGTTTGTGCATGTCCTCATGAGGATAAGTATCGAGGCACGAGTTTAAGAGTTGTGTCATGGTTGAATATGTTGATTGGTTATAAAATTTCTCTTTCTAATTATACGGGTGATTGTTTCTTTTTTATTGCACAGAAAATATTGAACTCATTGCTATTGCCATGTATATTTTTTGTTTTCAGGGCGAATGAGATGCCTTGCTGCGTTGGCTCGATGGGAAGAATTGAGCAACCTTTGTAAAGATTTTTGGACTCCAGCAGAACCAGCTGCAAGACTGGAAATGGCCCCAATGGTACGTGCTCGATTTGTTCTTGTTTTGGGTTATCTCAGGTCCCTAATGATGACTCCACAGACTCTATAGAGCCATGATTAGTTTCAGATTATTCAGGATGCATCTATTTTAATCTTTCTACTATTATTATTTTCTTGATTGATTAAGGTGACTGTTGTAGGCCGCTAGTGCTGCATGGAACATGGGAGAATGGGATCAGATGGCAGAGTATGTTTCTCGTCTAGATGATGGTGACGAAACAAAATTTCGAATGTTAGGAAATACTGGTGGCAGTGGTGATGGTAGTAGCAATGGAGCATTCTTTAGAGCAGTTCTGTCTGTTCGCCGTGCGAAGGTTGTTCTGTTATTATATTTTATTGTGTTATAAGCATTATTGACACAAACCTTTTGTTTGTTGTAATTTATTGAATATGGTGGCATTTACAGTACATTGAGGCTCGGGAATTTGTGGAGCGTGCAAGGAAATGCTTAGCTACAGAACTTGCTGCTTTGGTAATTCACCATTTATCTTTGTTCTAATTAAAAGCTTGTGGCTGAATAGAACAAGTAAACATTTCACGATTAATGCCCCAACAACATTGATGACATGGTGTTGAAAATTTGGTGGTATAATTTCTTGACGTAATCAACATTTGTCAAATGTAGATCTGTAGCAAATTAAATAATTGATTTAATCAATTTTTAACTCTCCATCGAATAGATGTTTTATGTCTTATAATTCAATAAAAGCTACAAAATCTATCATGATCTAACAAAATGGGGGTATCCTTCTTGACAGTTTCTGTTCATTCTCTTATAGTAGTACTGAAGTGATATACCATAAATAAGGGTGCATTCATTTTCAACACCATAAGCACTCTAGAAGACTAGAACATGTATTATAGAGAACTGAAATAGAGTATATAACGGTTCCATTGATGAATCTGAGTTTACGCTATATTGGTTGAAGCTCCAACTCAATGTGAAGGTCCTTTTATAGGTAAAGGTAAAGGTAGATTTTTGTGTCAATGCTAAGTGAGGCACCAATTTTGTGTATAAGACCCCCCTTGTGGAAACCCACAAGAGGATTGTTTTACCTTACAATTTTTTCAAAATTTGTGCTCCCGAGTTTTGACCCGATGACCAAGCTCAGTAGTAAACTTGAGCATGCCAATCCACCTTCAGACGGAGTCGCGATGGTTGGAGACAACCATTTGCTCTAGCTAATTTTATTAGATTATTATTAAATATATCTTCATTAATCTTACATTCTAGGTGATGTGGAACGGAGAAAATTATTTGTGCAGGATGAAGGTGTTGCATTATAAAACAGTGATGTAACCCTTTGATATAACATTGTAATCATTGCTGAGTTTGGAATTATATAGCTATGTGATTGCTCGTGAACTTAGGCCTTGGATGCATATGTTCTTGTCCTATGTATTTGCTTAGAGTAATGTAAATTGCAAATATCTCTGGTAGTTTTAATTATCAGTATGCATTTTGATTTCGATATGACACAAGTTCAGTGCTTAGGTCTCAATGTTTGCCCGACTTTAAAGTCAAGAAATTAAATTTTAAAGTTGTCATCACTTGTATTTGACACCAAATTTATTTTTCCTGTCATTAATACATGTGTTTAGACTAATTATATCATTTCTTTCATATTGTAGAATCTAGCTGCTTTTTGATTCATCGTATTGGGCTGAAATCTCATACAAGTTGTTTGTCTAGACTCCATACGTTTGACATCGAGAACTTATATTAAAAATATCACCTTATTTATCTATACTTCTGACCATAATTATTAAGCTTGATGCCAGAGACTTTGGCAACATTGACCTTATTTATCTATACTTCTGACAATAATTATTAAGCTTGATGCCAGAGACTTTGGCAACAATTTCAATGTTATCTTGATGGGTACCATATTTTGACTATTGTGATTAAGGCGTTAAGTAGCCCATCTGCGAACTTCTGCTGGAATAAGTACCACCCTTTATCAGTTGGATGCTTCAAATCTGTATGAAATTCTATGATCATAGATTTATTCAACAACACTGACTGAAAATTGTTAGAACTAATTTACAAATGATTTGGCTTTAGTGTCTATTTGAAGACGTCAACAATGATTGCAAATATTTTATTTAAACAGGGACGATATACAATAAACAGAGATCAGATTGAGTGATGGGATGCAAGTTTTGGGGCCACAATTATTTGATTATGAGGACACGGGATGCACATCATCATATATCTGAATGGGAATGTTCATCAACAGACCTTTAAAACTTTGAGAAGCACTACATTGGGTAGTATGTGTTATACATCGTGTCGGCAAGTAATGCAGGCCTACTAAGAGCTATGGGCATTCAAAATTCAAGTTTTTCAATAGGTTTTCTTCTGCAAAATGACACCAGCAGAGAGAATTATGGCCATCCCAAACATTCTATAAGAGTCACTGTCATTACCATGATTAGTACTTCTTATGTTTGCTACCACTCCACCAGAAGTGGTTTGTTTGTGGCGCCATCCCTTTTTCATAATTCCATCAGCTCTTAATTTTTATTCTTAGAGCCTCCAAGCGATTTTACCAAATATTGAGGTTAAAGAGTGAGTGAGTATATTCCAATCTTGGGTTTGTGCCAAAGTAGCACGTCTCTGTCAATTGAACTTGATTAATCATCACTCACGGAAACCTTGACATCTCCCTTACATGTACATTAGCAACCATGCATTAAAATGCATAAATCATGCATGCATACAAATCCCAATATAAAATAGGCATAAAATACATGCCAAGCCAATTCCAAGTCAAGGGAAAGTAATTTGTTGACTTGGGAGTCGACTCGGTGAGACTCCGCAGACTTGGTGAGGGTAGCCGTGACTGAGATAAGACTTGGTGAGATTTTCTGAGACTGAGCTATTAGACTCGGCTAGCAATTATAGTGGTGAAAACACATAAAAGCTTGTTAAAACTGCTAATATTTTTCTCCATTTCTCTTGGAACCTATCAATGTAGAAGAGACAAAACTGACTTTTCTCCAGGAATGAAAAATTGCAATTGAATTTATCAGTGAGCAAGGAGCCTCAGCTGCAGATTTTAGTGTGGTCGCCACTTTTAGATTTTCACCAGTAGGCAACTGTGAAACTTTGCTTTTTGTGAAATTATCTATATTTTATGTTTTTTCTATATATTCCTAGTTTTGGGGCAAATTTAATCCAAAGCCCAAATCAACTGGGTAACTTGGTCTTTCCAAGTTCATGCGGAGTTCGAATGCGGCTGCTATAGTAATAAGTCACAAGATTTGTCTTAGGGAGTGACTTTATCAATGGCATAAAAGGACATCAAATGTATAATAGGGTATATAACTTGTGATCAGAAGATGTTATCAATCTTTTCTTGGGCCTATTTGACAACTCTGCTCAGTATAATCGTTTTTATATACATCCCCCTAAAACTCACCCTAAATTGGCGTTATTCTATGGCTTATGCTAATGGAAGTTTGGATAAATTCAGAATAGACTGACCGACCATAACATGTTATATAACCATATAATTAAAATAATTATTAATTAATGTTATAAAAGCTGTGTTCATTGTGTGCTTCATATTGACCTTATATCAATGTCGTGGATATGCTATGGACATCATCCAAAATTCAATATACTATTATTTTATATTGTTATCTATATTCTATATCAATAATTTGGTCTAGGAGCATAACCTAACCGAAACCTTGGCTGTCAAATGTTATGGATGATTAGAGGGCTAGGTATGAATATCATAATCCGGAGCTTGTTTGCCACCAAACGTTCGGTGATGCACTGAAATCTGGGATGTACACTGTGATCCATGCGCAGCTGCACATACATGCTCTATCACCTTGAGTGCCCTGGTCATTTGCGCATCTACGTGCAACTCTGCACTTAGCGCTCATATACACAGCGCCTTGTGTTAGCCCCAGACTTTCGCATATACAAGTATATTATAGATTTTGGATAAGTATAGCAATTGCGTGGGGTATGCAAAGATTTTGTTGAAGTATACGCATGAATGCCCAGGTATTTTGAGTTGCGTGCAGTTAGGGAGAAGGCCCACAATTGTGCGCAAAAGTATATGGGCACAGGAATACCAGATAGCATGTAGAGTAGGTGTTGCGCAAAAATAATGACTTCAAAATAAGACAAAGACAAAGGGCACACATGCAGATGAGCTGGAATAGAATAAAATGAGAATATATTGAAAGGATTTGTAGAATTTCTTGGAAGAAGTCTAACTGGATCCAGCTGTCATGAGTAGGTCAGTGGGGAACTATTATAAATAGGACCCTTGGCCTCTCATTTGGGACATCTTGGAATGTGGGATGTTTTGTATAATTAAAGTCTATTTTATGTTTTGTAAAGCTTGTAAAGCTATTTTGTAAGCATTAGAAGGATAGGTCTTTGGGTAGAAGTTTGAGTAAATGTGCATTGAATGTTAGGTTTTGGATTAATGAAGACAAACGTTTTATTGATTCATGTGTATGACTTAGATTGAGTAGATCCTAGTAGTGGATTGATATGTGACACACATTTTTGTTATATATCTTCCTTAACTCTTGTAATTTTTGTGAGGGTGGTAGTTTCAGTGTTTCTTGCATGCTTCGGGTGAGGGCTTAATCTTAGAGTTAAGTAATATGCCACCATGTTGGAAGTTGTGTGAGTGTTGTGATAATTAGGGCTTAATTGAGAGTGGATGTATCTTATTATACCGCAACATTTCAGTTATGTTGTTGGGACCCTATCTGCTAAGGTTATGCGGATTGAGGGTTTGTATGACAAATCACTTCACGCTAGAATGCATAAAGGTGTATTTTGAGTCTAAAGCATTGCAGTGTGCGAAGAAAGCTCCAAGGCGTGGGGATTTGACGCTGAAGGAGTGGCTTGTTCAATAAATTTACAGTGACTTGTATGAGATCTTTTGGTGAGAATGTTCGAAGCACTTCCATGCATGGCTTTCTATGTATACACAAGATCGAAGGACGGAGGTAGGATGCTTGGATAGATGATCGAGTGAAGAGATTGCAAGAACTTGACACATTGTGGACATTTGCTACTGATGTATGGGGGAAAGGTACGTTGAATAACTATGTTTTTGAGTTTGAGTATCAACGTATACTTGCCTAGAGGAGGTAGAGTTTCAATTCTTGTGCAAACCCAAAGGAGAGTTGATCAAACTAATACTGCTCTGGATGAAGATGATGATAGTTGATTTTGGCATTGGAAAGTTGATAAAAGAAGGCTAAAAGATTGCAGGTGGACTAGGTGATCATGTCAGATAACAGTAGGAACTTTGTGTGTAAGAATGGATGGGGAGGATGTCCTAAGAGAAGGAGACATGTCCTGAGAGAAGGAGACATGCCAAGTGAAAGTGAACAAATATTGTGAGCTTATGTGGAGAGGAATGAGAACATGGTGACTTCTTAGGATCCCAAGAAGATGGGGGGACCAAGCCATTTGTATGCTATGAAGACTTGCATGAGAAGTGAAGGATACAAGATCGGTTCGCACAAAGGAGAATCACACTCTAGTGAAAATGGAGTGTTTCGTGGTAATGAACCACGGAGGGAAGAAGAGTCAGAAGAAGAAAGGATCCCACAAGTAGAAGTAGAATAAGTGTGAGAAGACTTAGTTTTGGGCCCATTTGAAGCCAAAACCCATGCGAAAATTAATCAAGTCAAAGAAAACGTTGAGGAGACAACAACCATGTTCAAAATAGGAGAGTTTTTGAGTAAGGAAAGTGAAAATTGCATGTTGAGGCAATTAACAAGAGAAGAGTTAGTTGGTGGTAACGCGAAATTTGTACAGAAGCCACCAATTAGTAAATTAGTGAGTACAATGATTGGAAAGAGTCTAGCAAGGTGAACACGAGGTATGATAACTAGCACGACTATACCAATGACTACCACAAGGACAACTAGATAGGCATCCCCACTTCAGGGAGGGGTAGATCCTATGGTATCAAGTGATGTGGTGAGTGGTGGACCACCACCAATTGGGACTGGGCGCAAACACAAACTCAACAAACGTCTCCTTAGAATATATTTTGCAAAAGGTCAGTAAAATTACCCCAATATAGGGGTACAAAGGACGTGTCGTATCATATTCAAAAATGAGAAATTGCTTGGCGCATGAAAGGGATCACATCTCCAGATAGGAAATGCAGTTAGTTTTCAATTACCTTGTGGGATCAAGCACATACTTGGCGTAGGAAGTATGAGCCAAACCATTCCATTGTGGGCTTTAATGTACTAAATGCTGAATTTTGAAGGAGTTATGTATCCCAAAATTTAAGCAATGTCAAAGGCAATGTCCCAAATTCCTAACATGTGCGCATTGTAATGAGGGGCATCACACAAAGGATTGTTCATATTTGGCATAGAAGATCTTGTAGAAGGATAAGGCCAAGTAGGCCGAGAAGATAAGGGTTGCATAAGGAAAGGGAAAAGCCATCCATCAAAATGGGTGAATGGGAAACAAATTTACACAACGGGAGAACATGACAATATGTAAAAATCCCTACGAGGAGAGGGGTAGAAACTCAACCACAACAAATGCATTTTCAACAAAAAGAGACAGTAATGCACATGCCTGAGGAAAAGGTTGCCGAGTGTTTCGACGTGTTGTTCCTAAAGTTGATTTTAGGCCAAGCAAAGGAATTAATTGAAAATCCATAGAGCGAAGTTCAATATGCATGGGAGGTAGAACATAAAATCAAGGAAAGTCGGAGAGCTACATCTAGCGTAAGAGAGATATAGGAGATTGGGTGAAAAGTTTTCATTACTTAAACATGAGGGTATAATGAGAGATACATGAAGTATAGGGGAGTTCAAGAATAGGTCAGACCACACTTGAAGGAGATTCAAATTATTCAGAGTTCAAGCTATGACAAGGAGCTGACCATTGATGCCAAGTTAAATGAGTGGGAGCTTACCAACATTCTGATCAATATTGGGGTAGAAGTGAACATTTTGATAAAGGATGCTTGGAGGAAGATGGCAAGTCCAAGATTGGTCTCTTCTACAAATATATTATTCATGGCAAACAAGATATGACCTAAACCAATTCAAGTTTTGAGGAACATGTAGTTGGACAAAATGGGAATGAAGTTTACAATTGAGTTCGAGGTCATTGAGCTAGTGGAAGCTGATAACTATCCAACTATACGAGGAAGACCATGTATTATGAGAACAATGTTGATATGTGCATCATGCATCGTTATATGAGCTTCAAGAATAATTAACGAGTGGTTGTCCCATTGGACAAAAATCATGGCCCAATATACATGGAAAGCATTGATATTCAGGATGACGTCAATAATATCTCTACGCAGGGTAGGGAATACCTTGATCCACATGATGACAGAAGACTCAATTGGAGGATTGGGCCATCAGTTACGAATACTACAAGTGTTGCTTGCGAAAGGTGGATGGAGGAATCATATGAAGTGATTGATCGAAAGTGTGCACGGGTTTGAAGATGACGTGCAAGGTTAGGATGCGGTGGGCTTGTCAGATGTCATGTAAACTAGATAGGAACTTAGAAGAGTGTATTCTATGTAACACTGGGAAAAAGAAGCAAGGAATCCATGGTGGACTCCAAGGAGAAGGTTACATAAGCATCAAACTTGAAAGAATGCATACCAAACAAGGTAACACATACAAAAGTGGTATGCATAGAGGGGCAAGAGGCTGAATAGATAGGAACAAAGGATGTCAATATGGATATTCCAGTAGTCTAGACCGAAAGACAATGAGCATGATGGAACTGGATTCGGATAGTATGGTTATGGGTATTCATGGCATGGAACCAGTTGAGTGCCTGACTATGCGTGTGAAAAGAACATAGTTGAGCGAACCACAAGAGTATCATTGTGCAAGATTTGGAAGCTGTGCAAGATAAAAACTTGAGTCTACCAACAAGGATAGAAAATGGATACCATGGAATACTTGTACGCATTAAGGCACCTGACTGAAGAATATGCAATTTTTTTTTAAGAACGATATGTGAAAAATTAGTCAAGGGAAGAATGTTTCTAAAAAGAACGTGATTAATAATCTACATGGATGACTACATAGTCTATGGAACAATACTAGTATGGGGGAAAAATCACACATTATTAGGGCATTGCACGTACTTCAGGAACCTTCACAAGAACTATGCTCACTTCAATGATCCACCAAAATGTTTTTAAAAAGAATGCACATGGAAGGGCAAGAGGATGAATAAATAGAAGGGCAAGAGGATGAATAAATAGGAACATAGGACGTCAATATGGATATCTTGGCAGCCCAAACACAAAGATGATGCGCATGTTGCAACTGGATTTCACCATTATCGTTATTGGTGTTCATGGCATGGAGCCAGGCATAGTAACCGCATTCGCCGAATTTAATCATAGAAGTTCAAAATTCGCCGAATGACAAGAAAATATTTGAAATTCGTGATTAAATTCATTCAAATTCGTTCAAATTCGTGATTAAATTCAGTATTCAGTATCCAACATACTTTTCATAGTTTGTTTATTTCAATCAATTTAGGATAAATTTTGGAGTCTAAAATTTTAGACAGATTCTGTTCTATTTGAAAATGACATGAAAAACCTGAGCCTGATTTTCCTTGTATGCTTTTGTTTTGAGTCAATGTGGAATTTAGGAAAGCAGAGTATCATTTTGAACAAAACATTAATAACTTTAATGAGATACTTGGTGGAAACTTGAAAGTTATTTTGACATGTTTATTTATATGAAATGTGATCTTTTTTTAATGGTGGGTTGCTATATTTTAAAAAATAAGTATATTTCTATCAACCGAATTTAATAATGAATTTTATCTCAAATTTTTTAGTTCCGAATTTTTTCCTTGGCGAATTCGAATACGAATTCGAATGTGGTGACTATGGAGCCAGGTGAGTACCCGACAGTGCACGGGAAAAGAACTTAGTTGAGCAAACCACTGGACTATCAATGTGCAAGATTTGGAAGTCGTGCAAGAAAAGTCGAGTCTACTAACAAGGATGGAAATTGGATACCATGGGATGCTTGTACGCATAAGGCACCTAGCTAAAGAATACACAGATATTTTTTTAGGAACGATTTGAGAAAAAGCAATCAAGGGAAGAGTGTTTCGAGAAAGAACGTGATTAATAATCTACATGGATGGCTCCATAGTTTGTAAAACAATACTAGAAAGGGGGAACATTTACACATTATTGGGGCATTGTGCGTTCTTAAGAAACCTTCACAAGAACTTTGCACATTTCAATGAACCACCAAATGGGTGGATGAATATATAATCACTCAACCTAGAGAAAATGTAATACAAAAACATTTCTTGCTTTTTGTAGTCGTTCTTTGCTATTGTTGTAGTTTGCATTACGTTAATAAGCATTGGCTATTTTGTAAATCTAGTTGTGTAGTAGAGTGGGGGATGTCTTAAAAGAAGTTTATGCGAGACGTCTAAATACTTGGGAGAGATTCTTGTACGGAACATCTTGTGAATCCAATTGTGCAAGTTGAGTGACGAGTAACTTGAGATTCTTATGCTAGATGTATAGTATTAGGGGGAATAGTTTTGCACAAGTATGCTTTGTATATACCTAAGTGTGCTCAAAAGGAAAAAGAATGCCATGCCATTTGTCAACTAGAAGAATGTGTTGGAGGACTTCATGCAATTTGGAACAAGGGAAGTAATTCTCAGAGATAGGTTGGCTGAGCAAGAGCTAATTGGCAAATATATATGCATAAAGGCACATAAGAGTGTGTAATATTCCAAATTGCAATATATTACATTAGTTTGGATTTTTTCGGAAATCCTTTTTAAATAATATTTTATAAAATTATAATTTAATAATAATAAAGTCAAATTGAATTAATTGTTTATCTTCGAATATGGAAAATATCATAAAATAACACCACAAGGGGTTTCGTCCTTGGGTTACACAATAACAAGGGTTTTTGTCCTTGATTATTACAATATTTATCACAAGGGTTTTCGTCCTTGGATTGTCTATCAAAGGTTTTTAAAGTCTTTGAATAGAATAGAAGAGTACATAATTGCACTTGAATGTTTTTTTTTACAAAAGCTGAATGAATGTTTTTCCCCATTGCAATGAGTGAATATAAATATAGCGTAATCTTTCGTCAAAGGTGGTGTGCCATGCAAGAGGCACCTCTTCACCAAAAGATGTGACTGTTGACATTTCCATCAACATTTCCGTTAACATTTCCGTCGACACTTTCGTTCACTTTTGGCAACAATTTCGTTTGAAACTTCCGTTTAGTTCCGATAACAATTCCATTTGATATTTTCGTTCATATCCGTTTAATGATTGCTGTATTAAATGGCAACACTGCTCCTTGGCAGCGATTTCTTCATATGAAATGGCAGAGCCTCTCCTTAATGGTTGTGCCCTTGTCTTATGCTTGGAAAGGGATATTACAGTCCTCCCTTCCCAAAATTGCTTGTCCTCAAGCAATTGTAAGCCCTCATGCCCACGTACCATGTCTAAGAGATAAAACATGATGTAGTGCTCCCAAAGCCTTGATCCAAGATTAGACAAGATCTTATCATTTGAAATTGATTCTTTTGTAGGTGCAAGCTCCAAACCAGTGTCCTGCATGTGAATCAAGAGATTCTCAAGCTCTATTGAAGAATCCGGAATTTCTTCTTGAGTGTCAAAATTCACAAGCACCTTGTTGTCTCTTTGACATAAAGAGATGCCCTCCTCTCACTGCAGAATCCATGTTTTTACGAAGGATATCCACCTTCATGGCAACACGCTTCAAATCCACAAGGGTCCAAACCTTGGCTGCTATTTGGGTAGTAACAAGCTTCAACTCTCTCAAGAAGGAATGCCCATTCTGATAGGTATGGTCTAAATATTCTTCCACGGTCAGTGCCATTTTAGACAGACTTTCTTGATACTACTCTTTCCGAGTCAAAGGAAGCATTGCAGAAAGCTTAACCATTGCTCCATACATCTTTGTTAGAAAGTTTTCATGGGATTTTTTACAAATTTGTAACAGTTTTATGCGAAACTCATCTTTTAAGTCCTCTACATCAGCTAAATCAACATCCTTGATTGCTATATAGAATAGTCCCTTGAATAGTTTTTCATCACTATTAACCAAGTTTACCCCATTTTGAAATCGTTGAAACACAACGTTTGTCTCCTTGTCAAGATGAAAGTCCTTTATCTTGATAATTGTTAGATTACTGATGGCTGCATTAAGGACAGAGGGCAATTTACGTTCCAGAAATTCCTTTGCAAGTCCCAGTCTTTTGTTCTTGTAGTCACCATTATTTGCAACATGTCTCTGTCTAAAATAAGACAATAGTAGACAATTGATCATGTATCCTAAAAAGATGGCTTTTTGTTTGTAATCCACAATATATGGAAGAAGTATTCTTTTAGGTTCACGTGGCTATGAAACAACTTCTTGTTGCTGCTGTAAATAATAATTAGCGTGTTTGTTGCTGCAAAGACATGTGTTGTGTTTTCGGAACCAAACATCTGAAGAGTAATAAGTTTTATACCCAATGAAATCTTCTTTCTATTAAGTAAATCTCTGACGACTGCCAACTCATTACGCATTGGATTATCACCACTAAGATTCATATCAGGGCAAGATAAATCATACTCAATTTCCAAATGTTTTACCTTGGTTAGGAACCCTTCTCCTATTTCCAAAAAAACAAGATTTTCCCTTCCCAAGCTTCCCTGAACAAGCTGGTCATGAATGGCATCATGACAAAATAATGATTGAACATTAGAGGTAAATCCTTCTATTTCTATTTCTTTCAGTTCATCTTTTGATATGGATCGATGAGAATCGTGGCTAAAATTCTCAACTTTTTCAATAGAAAGGGGTTTCAACAGCATTTTCACATCAAAGAAAATACTGATCTTATTTTGCATATCATCCTCTTTGATTTCAATCAGCTGTCTTGGAGTTTGAACTTGTAATTTTATTTGGCTTCCAACTATATATTCTGCCTTCGAAACAGAGAAGCAATCTGGACATTGCAATAAGCTCCTATAACCGTAGCTGTTGTTACTCTTTTAACAAATGCAATGCACCTTATGTGTTCCCAATCCCCACTAGCTGTTAGAACAACTTCTTCTTCATTAATATTGTCTTTGACAGACATATAAGGTTTGTTTTTATCACAGTTAGACCCATCAGCCCTCAAGAGTTTTTCTTCAAATGTTGTCACCGAAATATTATAACTCTCAATATCAAGATACTTCACCATGTTGACAAGAATTCTTAGTTGCTGGATTTATGAACTCAACACTCATTTCAACTAAAACATGGTTATGATAGGAGAATGCTGCTGTCTTATGTAGAGTACCATGCATCTTCTCTAGAGCGTAGTCATTTCTCCATTCATCTCTTATCACCATAACATATACATCTACCCCTACAATTATAGCTTGGATATTAAATCTGAAGCCAGCCACTTTAATCTGAGTTTGTTTACCTGAATTTTGAGTTGTCACTTTCACTTCAAATGGCTCTATAATCATTTCCCCTCCCTCTAGATGTTCATCCAGGTCCATTTGATGTCCTGCATTCATTTTATCTGGAAACACATCAACTGGCAAACATTTACTGGCTTACTAGGTTCTGTTAATGACTGCAGATTCCCCATGATTAGAAGTTTAGGCACCCAAACAGTTCCAACACATCCATTCATAGAATGTTTCCCGTTGGGAGCATCACCAAAAAGTTTACTAGAAGATACTATGTTTTCCTATATCATGCTGAGTACCAACTGCTTAGAGTTAGGTATTGTCATTTGGTTCGTTGAGCATGGAGGAACCAAACCTTTGTTTTGCTTACACACTGAATGTGGTTCTTTCTCCTTTTTTGACATGATAACACTTACACTCAAATGGTTTGATAAACTTGAAATCGAAGAGGTAATCATTTCCTGGGATATGATTTTGAATGCCATGTTCCTTTTCTCATATTCAACATTGCATAGCTTGCCTTTGGTATAGGTTTCCGATATTCATTCTTTGCACTTAGTGGAAGGTGATCGAGTACCCAAATGAGAACCAGGGGACATGAAAAAGTTCTCTTGAAAGCCGTGTTGGTTTATTCTCAAAATGATTTCTTTGGTCTGCTGTACTTTCCAGTACATTTAGAGTCATGTTTGGATCCCTTTGGCTCAGAGCATTTGCAGTGTCAGTAACTCTGGATTTATCTATCTCATTCCCATCTTTATCTTTCCTAGAAGGAACTTCTAGATTATGGTCAACTCGCATCGCAGATTTAAGATTATCACAAAATTTCCCAGCATCCAAATCCGCACGCAGAGGTGTACCCTTTGATCCCCATATAAAATCTTGAGCTGATTCACAAGGCAAGAAGACACCATGTGATGTTCTTTGTTGTTCTTTGGGAGGAGAGCAGTTCTCATGGTTCTCCTGTGTCTCCTCTTCATGTAAGGTGAGTTTTTTTGGCCACATGATTGTGACGCACATACTCCCTTGACAACACTTTCACATTCCTCAACCATATGATCATTCTGTCCTTTTTCAGTATGCTTCATTTTGACGCCGAAATTTGAATCAGATGACTGCGGATTCACCTTTCTCCAGGCATGTTGCAAGTCTCCTTGGGTAGCTGGGGGTTTAGACCTTGGTTCGAACTCGATTTTTCCTCAATTCCATGAAATTGGTAAGTGATAGTTCTTCCTGGATCGCAACTGGAAGAGCTCTATATTCAGTGTGACTGGTAACAATGTTATCAAACTATAAATATGTAATATGTATATTTCAAGCCTACAGTCACTTCAAGGCTTCAAGTTCAAGCCCTCAATTTCATAGTCACGACTCACTTCAAGGCTTCAAGTGACTGTCAAGTCTGATACAGTCATACATAAATATGTAATATGTATATTTGATATTCATACAACTCTATGAGCATTGTAGTTTGTGACTTTGTGCTTTGTAGTTTGTACTCTCTTTTGGTAAAAAATTAATAGAAAATATACTTATGGCATTCTCTACATTCATTTCTCATGTCATTTAACAATGTTTTACATGTTATTTAAGTTTATTTTATGAATTTATATGTTTTTTTAAAGTAGTGATAAAGTTGCCGAGTAATGCTGAGTAATTGCCAAGAAACTCCCAAGTCCCGAGTCTGAGTCAAACTTTTGGCCTGCTGAGTAATTGCCGAGTATGAGTTTTTGAACTATGGATTTAACCCTTCAGTATGTGACTATTTGAAAGGGTTGTGGAATTACAACACAACCCTTGATAACTAATAGAAATTAATTAGGTTTATAACAAGTTGATACTTTTGTAGTTGTATTTGCGGTGTTTAATTACCTATCCTCTGTAGATGTTGAGGATTCTGGTAAGACATCTAATGTCCTTGAATTTGTTCCCTAAATGCCCTAACCTTTATCTCGTTGGTATGAACAAGTTCATGTGATTGCCTTTGATCGAAAGATTGTGTTTGAAGATAAATGCTTATTAGAAGCATGTTTCATTTTTTGGATGCTGTGTTCAAGCTTTTTTAAAATGGTTCAATTTTATCTCAGGTACTTGAAAGCTATGATCGTGCTTACAGTACAATGGTTCGTGTACAACAACTAGCAGAGCTGGAAGAGGTGTGTGTTCATTCCCATAAATTTTATAATTATATTGTATTCAATTATAGCTTCAGGTGAATATTTCCAGCATATGAATATAAATTGAAAGGGTAACAACTCTGTTCTTACCATGTTTTCCATAAATTTTCTGATTTATGTTGACCTATGATAGGTTATAGATTACTGCACATTGCCCATGGGAAATGCTGCTACAGAAGGGCGTCGGGCTTTGATCCGTAAAATGTGGATTGATCGGATACAAGGAACTAAGCGAAATGTTGAGGTGGGTTTTTTCTGGAATTTAGCTGTCTAATATAGCTACTGACTCTGTGGTCAGAATATTTATGCTGGGAATGTGTTTTCAGGTTTGGCAAGCGTTACTGGCTGTGCGTGCCTTAGTCCTTCCACCAACAGAGGACATAGACACATGGTTGAAATTTGCTTCTCTTTGCCGAAAGAGTGGTCGTATCAGTCAGGCTCGTTCCACCTTGGTGAAACTCTTGCAGGTAAAGCCTTTCCAATCATTTCTTTCTTCATAATCTTTAAGAACAATCTGGCTGATGCCTTGTCAAATTATGCAGTATGATCCAGAGTTGGGACCTGAAAGAACTACACTTTCTGGCCCTCCTCAAGTCAGGTTAGCATATTTGAAGTATCTGTGGTCTCTTGGCGAAGATGGTAAGCAGAAGGAAGCTTTTCATCGTTTGCAGGTGTGCAAAGGCCTTTTTGAAGTGAAATAAGATTTGGAGGTCTTCCAGTCACGATGGTAAACATGCACAGTGATACTAATGACTTGCATTGTCTTTTTCTTCTAGGAATTAACAGTTGAGCTTTCTGGTCATGCACAATCATTGGTGACCATGCATATGTATCCTGTAACAACAGCAGGATCAATTAGTTCTTCAAATGCGAGTGTTTCTCTCCTTGCTCGAACATATTTAAAGCTTGGAACATGGCGTTGGGCACTATTCCCTGGATTGGATGAAGATTCCATGCGTGGTGCTGCTAATTTTATCAAGCTTCATGTCATATTTTAAGGCCTTAAATATCTATATATTTTGAGGCAGTTATGTGTGGGAAATGTTGCATGTTGCTGACAGCTTTATTTTATGATTGCTTCAGATACTCGTATTGCGTTTCAAAATGCCACAGAATGTGCCAGAAATTGGTCAAAAGCATGGCATAAGTGGGCATTGTTTAACACTGCTGTAATGTCGCATTTCACACTACGAGGCCTTCCTGCCATGGCCGGTCAATATGTTGTTGAAGCTGTAAAGGGGTATTTTCGTTCAATAGCCTTTGGTGCAAATACAAAAGGGGGGGACGATAGTTTGCAGGTATTTGAAGATTCATTTTTTTAAGAATTTGTGTTTAGCTGTAGTATGCCAATATCAGTTACTTAGATTTATGGTTATTCATGTAGGCACAGGCATTTGTTTTAGGTAAACGAAAAAGCAGGGCAAAGGTGAAAAACATGAAACAGAGGGAAATGCTCTATGCAAAAGGAAATGGACATGGAGGAGGATTCTGGGTATTGTTGGAGCATACATTTGAATTAACTGCAATAGGATCTACGTAACTAAAGATAAATTCCATTTATTTATGCCAACAATAGAATCATAACATTTAAAGTGTGTGGGACTCCTGCACATTAGAGGGGTTTCAATGAGGATATATGTTAAGCATTTAGTTGCCCTTCTATTGAATTTTCCTTTCAGCAATGACTTGACTCCCAGAGTCGGGTAAATTGAAAAACATATAGTGGAATTGTCTTACATTAGAGGGGTTTCAATGAGGATATATCTATGTTGCAGAGGTATGCCCTCCGCCCCGGCGCCTTATGTTCGGGGATGCCTTCGGCACGGGGACGTCCCTGAGGGATTCCGGCAGAAAAATGGCGAAAAACTTAAAAAAAAAAACTCAGAAAATCCTTAAAAAAACCCTAAAAACTAAGCAACCCTAAATGTAAATCCAGTCCGAACCCAACAATATATAAATAAAATAAACATGTAAGTAGAAGAATGGACATCTAGTTTCTTATACTTTAAGTTATATTTTATTTATATACTTTCAGGATGTTTGAGAGGGGTTTCGGACCACTAGGAGCTATAATGCAAATTCTAGGTTTTGGAGGATCCTATCATATTTCAGAGTTAGTCAGATTCCAGGGTTTCAGGGTTTCAGACTTAGCCATATTTCAGGGTTTCAAGATTTCAAGGAGACATCATAGGAGGTATGAAGGCTGCATGAAGGGATTTATGCGTGATAGAATAGTATGAGAATATCTCTCGCAAAGTGCCACAGGCCGATCCCACCCCATTCCCTGTGCACCCCTTAAGGCATGCATTCGTGACATTCAATGCACCGATGAGCCTTTGTGAGAGAAAGTGTCAGTAAATGATAAAGTTGAAAAATAATGGGAGTGGCATTCATGATTTTGTGGGCAATCGAGATGATTTATTCTAGATTTTCATCTTGTCTTTGAAGTAATGAATGAATGAATATTATATATTTTTAAGTGTTTTATCATTTATAGACAAATATTTTCATACTATGTAGTTTCAAGTGTTTTACTAAATAAATGAGTAATATACAATATATATATATATATATATACAGACGTACCCACGACGTATCCAAATCAAGGTTTTTGAAAAATGACGTACCCGCGTACCCAAGACGTCCCCGTATTCGTACCCGTACCCGTACCCAAACAACATAGGGATATATGTAAAGCATTTAGTTGCCTCTTCTATTGAATTTTCCTTTCTGCAATTTCTTGATTATAAAATCTGTTCTATGTTACTTAGGTCCTTACAGTTGAATAATGGACAGTTCCTTGCTTGGACTTTTCATCAACCTGCATGTTCTGTTATTTGTATATATATGTTAGAAATTGTGCTAGAAGTTTGTGTTTCAAGTTTATCCTGATGGCATGTACTGAAGTCTAAGATACAATTTAGTTTATGTGCAGTGGCAATATCATATTTAAATTCTTCTATGCATCCAATTTTATTTCACATGTATATTTAATTTGTGGGTATTATCTAATAGGTTCTTGAGGCTTTGCTTACCATTTTTCATTGATATAATTTGCAAGGTTTGGTAGCAATTTCATTTTTCTTTTTCCAATTTAGTCAATATGTTCTCATTAGTTCTGGTTATTCTCCAGGACATTCTTCGACTACTTACTTTATGGTTCAACCATGGAGCTACCACTGAAGTGCAGGAAGCTTTGCAAGAAGGGTTTAGCTATGTAAACATTGATACCTGGTTGGTAGTGTTGCCTCAGATAATAGCCAGAATTCATTCAAACATCCCTGCTGTAAGAGAATTGATTCAGTCACTTTTGGTGCGAATTGGAAGAGGCCATCCACAGGTTTGCCTATGAATAAGCTGTTCCTGCTTGACTGTGTTTATCATAGTTACCAAATCTGGCCAGATCCAGATTTTTTGGCCAGCCCGAATAAGTTTGGTCTGGGTCAGCCTGTTACTTTTCAAAAAAAAAGAATTCTATTTTTTTTTTTTTAAAAATGTTTTCTGGAAAAAATACACCCAGCAACCTTATAGATTATATAATATTAACATTTTATATTACAGTATTAATATTTTTCATTGTTTTTGTTAATTTTGCATATTTATAAAACTCTGTTTATATATATATATATATATACAATTTGGACTGGATTGTTCCGAACTTTTTCAAGAATTCCGGATTTATGTATTTTTTTGTTCTCTCGAATGGATCCAGATTTCTGGACTTGGTAACTTTGTTGTTTATGTTATATTGACTATGTGAGTATTGTATCTGAAACTTGAGTTGGGAAGAACTAGATTTTGATTTAAGTTCTATTTTAATTTTTAGTCAATAATGAGGGCGTTTCTTATGGCTTTAAAGAAAACATCTCTTACTTGCATGGAAACTTTTGTGAGTCTTGTTCTTGTAAAACTTTCTACTTGTCTACATTGTGTGCTTGTGAAACATAGAAGTATTAACTTCTGGAGTGAAAAGAGCCATTTTGTTGTCCCATAGCTCATGTTATTTTGTTTCTGTTATTGGCCTCAAAAGACATGAAAGTGGTAAAAAGGAAGTTTATCTTGAATACGATTTGATGGTTGCATGCTCAAAGTTTCTCATGTTCTGATCTGATTTTAGTGTAGTGATTGATGCATGTCTCAATACAGAGCAGGCCATTGAATTAGTGCAAGCTATCTGTTAGTTATCAATTTAGGGGGATTTGGTGGTCTATTTTGTGGCGACCGAGTCTGCCATGGGGATGATTACATTATCAATTGTCATTGTTCTAGATGTTATTCACTCAAAAACTTTAACGTCACCTCTCTAGTAGATTTATCAATTTCCTTGGGATAATAGGCTGGATTTTGGGATCTCTTATTTTCAATTTGTGTATTGCAGGCTCTTATGTATCCATTATTGGTTGCATGCAAATCTATAAGCACATTGCGTAGAGCTGCTGCTCAAGAAGTTGTTGATAAAGTGCGACAACATAGTGGTGTTCTGGTTGATCAGGTTGAAGATTATTTATTTTGTAATTTTTACAAGAGAATAACTTAAATTTTGGGTATGCAAGGATTTGTTAGTTTTTTCTTTCATTTCAACGGCTAATGAGATCTTTCACAATCTTGCTTTACTCTGGCTTTTTAACTTTTCATAGATCTTGCCATCCAGGTACATAAGCTTCTATGTTTGTTACTATTTCTGCTACAGGCTGAGCTAGTTTCAAAGGAGCTGATTAGAGTAGCTATATTGTGGCATGAAATGTGGCATGAAGCACTGGAAGAGGCTAGTCGTTTGTATTTTGGTGAGCATAATGTTGAGGGAATGCTAAATGTGCTTGAACCACTACATGCGATGCTAGAGGACGGACCAACTACATTGAAGGAGAAATCCTTTGATCAGGTTATATCTGCCTCAGGAAATAATATATTAATAGGAATGAAGTACAAAATGCAGTGCACTGGTAGTGTCTGCTGTAGCCAGAGGCTGAGTAGACTATATATTAAAAGGAAAGAACATAATGTCACAGCATCACTATTGATGAAAGGACTTCACAAGCATTTTAAGGAACTGATCCACTTTTATCTCTAGTTCTGCAAGCCAATGATTTGTTATTTCTCTATACTTCGCTATAAATTGCTAGTTATGCAAACGACCTATGTTCATTTCCTTACGCATGTCTGTTCAATAATCATTAACCAATGGGAACATGTTTCTCTGAAAATTGCAACTGTTCAGTTCTGGAAGGCTGTGAACATTCAGTTGCAACACATGACAGGATAAGTTAGGAGGTACAGGAGAGGTGCCTGTGGCCTTTTTAAAATCTGTAATACAGAAATGCAAACACGGGGGGAAAAAATATATACAAGTTGAGGTTGAGAAAGGAAGGACAAACAGGATTGATTCAAATTTAAGACAGCAATGGCAACAGTGTCGTGAATTTAGCATAATCAGATTCCTTTCTTACATCATTATCATCAATAGGAACCCCTCTTCCAGCCCTCTGTACATAGCATTTGGATTTACTGCCTC
Source organism: Torreya grandis (assembly GCA_037957365.1). Taxonomy (NCBI): domain Eukaryota; kingdom Viridiplantae; phylum Streptophyta; class Pinopsida; order Cupressales; family Taxaceae; genus Torreya; species Torreya grandis. The sequence goes on from JARHVA010000153.1 coordinate 1,500,516, forward strand.
CAGAAACTAGTTTTAGATGGAGAATATTATTGCGGAATAAGAATGATTCTGTCTTTGTAAAATGCAGCTTAAGATGGTTTGCTGCTCAATTTTATTTGAAATTGAGCATATTTAGTCACAGATTTGATTGCAAAGGTGTGTGCAGTGTGGACCAAAGAGTCTCTTGTTTTTTCTTACCCATAAAAAAGAAAAATGAGACTCGGCCATAATAAAAGAAAGAAACAAAGTATATATATCACTGTATGTCGTCAAATGTCCAAATCAGGTGAATGGGTCTTAAAAGTACAAGTTACAAGAGCAAATTAGGGTTGCTAGGACTTCAACCAACCAAAAATAAAAATCTACCACTCAATCTACACCTAGGCCTAGGAAAGAAAATAGTCTAATAAGAGCGGGATATAACAAATGTGAAAATCCAAGACAATTCAATATACACAAAGCTATACAATACAAATTTTCCAGAAAGGATGATTCCACACTAGCTTAAAAGAGATCCACGAACAGAGCCAAAAGAATATCTTGCATGGATGAAATTGGCCACATTCATATAAATACATAACTGAACTTACACAGAGAATGGACATATGCTGACAAAACCGAAAAATACATTTCCAAATAAGGATGTCGAGGGAATAAAACAATTCCTTGTTCACTTATGCAACTTAGTGCCTTAGTATTCCATGCTAAAGAAGACATACTCTCCCATGCTAAAGAAAACATCCTAGGTGACCCACCTGCAGAGTGTTTTCCAACACCTTCCAGGGGTCTCCTACCTCAGAAGAGGAAGCATCTCTGAATAGATTATGGAAAATTTGAGTCTCTGAAATGGCAACCTAGATGTCATAGAATATAAGATATACTCTCCCATGCTAAAGTAAACGTCCTAGGTGACCTACTTGCAGAGTATTTTCCAACACCTTCCAGAGGTCTTAAGCCTCAGAAGAGCAAGCATCTTTGAATAGATTATGGAAAATTATGTTCTTTGAAATGGCAAGCTAGATGTCATAGAATATTATTTTTAATGTTTTTCTGTTTAATTGCCTTTAGTATGGACGCTTTTTATGTTGTCAGTTGTACCTCCTGCAATATTGTTTAAAACTTATCTCTGATTATATATAATTTTGAGCCAACACATATAGCATTTTAGGTTTAATTAGAAGGTTCCAGCATGCTTTAGGGAGTTGTGTGTGAGGTACTACTATTTGGGTTTCCATTAATTGCTTATTGCTCTTGAATGTATACACATACACACACAAACACTTGGATTTGGGGGCCCATATTTACTGTTAGGTGTCTATTTATAGAATATACTTATTTGCTGTGTGAAACATGTTTAAAATTTCATATTTCCTCTTCGTGATTCTTGGTTACTTATATTTCTCTCTTTTAAATATCCAATAAGTTCTGATTTTTTTCCGTTCATGGTGACCTAAGATTGATGAAAATATGATTTTATCTTGACAGGCATATGGTAGAGAATTGCAGGAGGCTCACGATTGTTGTTTGAAGTATCGAAAAACTGGAAAAGAAGCTGATCTCACTCAGGTATTTAAAAATTAAGTTGTTTCGAGAGAATCTAACTAGCTTTAAATTATCTAATTTGTTATTTGCTTTACAGGCATGGGATCTATACTATCATGTTTTCAAACGTATAAACAAGCAGCTTCCTAGTCTTACTACTTTAGAGTTACAGGTGACGTGTTTCTATGAATTCATTTAATATAGTACAGGTGTGGTGTAGATCTTTTAATGCTTTGCTTCTGTATTCACTAGCATGGATGTTGCAGTATGTTTCCCCAGAATTACTCTTGGCTCGCAATCTGGAACTAGCAGTACCTGGAACTTATCGTGCAGGTAAATTTTTTCTGCAATATATCTTGTACATATAGGATATGGAACATGTTTTTCATCGTGCTAACTTACAAATTTTCATTATGATCATTTCTTTAAACTACACAGGGTCTCCAGTAGTGACAATAGCAGGTTTTGCACCACAGCTAGTTGTCATAACATCCAAGCAACGCCCGCGGAAGCTAACAATTCATGGAAGTGATGGTGATGATTATGCTTTTTTGTTGAAGGGTCATGAAGATCTGCGGCAAGATGAGCGTGTCATGCAGGTTCGTAATCAGTTATCGACCTTGTGTTGGAAGTGGTTAAACTGATCTGATTTAAGACTTTTTTTATTTCAATGGGTTTGCAATTGGATCAGGCTCTGGCTTTTTGGACGTCCAGAGTCTACAGGACATCATCATAAAGATGTTAAAAAAATCTGACCAGAATGTAGTTAGTTGTTGCTCCCAAATATCTTGAACAAGCAAACTGAAGAATGGATATCATTTGTTATGTCAATAAATTTGAACTTTTTGAAATCTTTATGTGGCTGTGTTTATAACATTAAGCAATTCAAATTTCATTAACAAATTTTGTTTTTTAGTTGTTCGGTCTTGTCAATACCTTATTGGCAAATTCAAGACAAACTGCAGAGAAAGATCTTGCAATTCAACGCTATGATGTGATTCCATTGTCTCCAAATAGTGGACTGATAGGCTGGGTTCCCAATTGTGACACCCTACATCATCTCATTCGTGAATACAGAGATGCAAGAAAGGTATCTAAATTATTCCAGTATGCAAATATTATATGGGTTGCAACTTATTCTTTGAAAAGCTATTTCTGAATTCCTTATGTATGCATTACTAGAAAGTTGTTATCATTGATTTATGTTTCTTTAACACATGCAATCAGATATTTGTGAATTTGGAACATCGCCTGATGCTAGCCTTTGCTCCGGATTATGAACATCTGCCATTAATAGCCAAGGTCGAAGTCTTTGAGCATGCGCTGCAGAACACAGAAGGCAATGATTTAGCAAAGGTTGGTGCATATATTGACAAGCCTTTTCCATGAAATGCTACTAGGTAAATGCTAACTTACCAGGAAAAGGAAACAGAAATGGATTAGAAATGTGGAAACACTGATTTTCCAAGAAACCTTGGGAACAAAATAACATGGAAATGTCCATGCAATAAATTGTAAAAAATATGAATATACAAAAAGTGTATAATACTCATTTTTAGTCCATAAAAGATAAAAACATTCAAAAAATATAGTATTCACTCAAATTCAAAATATTCAACATAAATTTTAAATTGTTTTTGTGAAAAGTCATTATCACCAGCAACACCAGGAATGCCACGCTGCTCCCACTAGCTCCACTCTTCACCTTTTGTTTGGTTTTTTGACATCCTAAGTGCGGTTAGGTGAGTTCAGTTTTAGGCTTTTTAAAAGAAAATTGTAAAGCTTTTGTTAAGTTTCTTTTTTTTTGGGTTTTACATGTGACAATGGTGCTAGAAGTGGCCGTGCCATTTTCATGCTGTTGCCGGCACATGCCCGGATTCTGTCAGCATTTCAGAGGCATTTCTGAGCCATTTCGCTTTGTCATTTCTGCTCCAAAACATTTCCAGGCAGAAACGCCCTGTGCAGGGGGCATTTCTTGCAACTTAGGGTAAATGTTTAAGTTGTATTTGGAATTCATAAAGGGAGTTTAGCAAACATGCACAGGCTGTAAGTTCAGAAAAAAATCGTACAAGGTAGTTAGGAAGAAAGTAATGTGTAATTGCCAATAATGCAAACTGTAGAATCATGCCAATATTATCTACTCCATAGCGCAATGAAGTATATGTTATGGTGGCCTGATTATTTTTCTAAAATGCCTGCTCCGTCGTTCCTAAAAGTTTGCAATAGTTATCTGTTACTTTCCTTACAAAATGAAAGATTGGAAAAGGAAATAGGTGAGAAAGCTGCCGACTTCCCTCCCTTCCTCCTCTTTTTCTTTCTTCATTGCAGGATACCATGTTGGATATAGAAGCTTGGGATTAGGAGAGGAGGAGATGCGTGGAGAGGGGAATGCCATGGAGACATGTGAGTAGCTTGGAGGGAAAACCAGACAAGACTGTTATTGAAAACATATAAAATAAGGATAGAAATAAAAAACAAGATACAAATGTGTTAATTGTTGTCCCTTATCACACACATTGAGTAGTTGAATTAAAATTGAGGAAGATATAGTGAATTTCATTCTTAAAAAGTAGAAAAGTACAGCTGATCCATCGTGAATTTGAAAACTCTGAATATTCCTCACTAATTTTGGGATTATCACCGAGTCTTATATGTTTGTTTGTTGATATTCCAAATCCCCTTGAGACATCATGAATCTGTTTGGATCTGCAATCATGCAATAGAGTGATAGTTTATGTTTGGCCTTGGTTAAATTTGTTGGTTCTTCCATCCCCAATTCCGTACACCTCCAAATGCAAAGCCTTGGTCATCAACAAGGGCAATATTGTGCTTTTTATATTGTTAAAAATGTATATTTTTGTCCTTGTATTTTATGTACCTAAGTCTTTCGTCCTTTTTGCAAGGTTAATTACATGTTTAACATTCAAAATATTCTTCTGATTGAAGGGCATGCAATATAAATTATATTAATACAGCATAAATGTACATCACTTTTGGTAGGAAAAGGGTGGAAAAGCATGGCACCCCAAAAGTTACATTGGTCATGGACATTGACAAAACCTTATGGGTTAACCAAAATTTACATCTTCAACAAAAAAAATGGCATAAAAAGAATATAATGGCAGCATATCGAAAATAGCAAACTCAATAGTTTCACGTGCCCCAAGGGTGCAAGGTCTATAAAAGCATAATATACAACTGCAAAAAACATTAGGCCAAGTGTGCAACAACCGCCAACAAGCCTAGCTTCTAGCATAGGCGGATCATGCAGAGTGTTCCCCCACTAGTGGATCATTGTATATTTCTTCCTTTTCTTGTTGAGGCTGCTCCTTGGAAATGGCAAGATCTTGATGAGGAAACTTGCCATCCTGAGTTGGCGGGGCCTAACCACTAGAACTGCATGGCGGAGAATGCTAGCAGGGTAGAAGGGAGACGCTGGATCAACTGTGGGAGCAACGCTTCTAGTTGCGGTCACCATGTCCATGAACTGAGCAAGAGAAATGTGTCGGGGGGAGTTTGGCGGCATCGATTGATAGCACAAGGAGCATTGTGCCAGTGCCAATGAGGGTTTGGAGGTGCTTCCCCTCCAAGCACACTTTTTCTACTTGCAAGTAAATAGCATTTGAGATTACCATAATTAAAGAGTAGAACAATAGTATTGCGACTAAAACCAACCCTATTTCTATCTTTCCACTATTGAAAAATATTTCAATGTGAAATATATGCCAAATTTGTTTGAATTTTGTAGGTGTCATGTTGTAATCCTATAATAAGTTAATCTTCCATGTGAAGGGATTAGGCATGAAGGAAATGAAAATAGAATGTATCCAATACCATGCATTTTTGGGACATTGACATAGTCAAAATATGTGCCTTATAGGTTTGAGGTTGTTGACAAGCTGAATGCGAGGGTTTGAGAACTGTAGGAAGACCCTAGTGTAATAAACACCAGGGAAAATAATATTTTTTGGGCTCAACCATGGCTCTCCAAATAGCTTCAAAGCGTCAAATCCAAATTGGAGCAAAATATTTTATACTTCAATGGTGGTTAATCATTTCACAGGGCACCAACATGGGAGAAAGCTATTGATAACCCATTTAGGGTTTGTACTGGCAGAATGGTGTATCAACATGCCACTTCTAGTCATTCCACCATAGAGATGGAGCGTGGGCTCTTATTGCAAAATTTGATTAGGCAAAACCATCTAGATTTTAATGATAGATTCAAAGTCGCCACCATTAAAGCCAGTCTTGGCCTTCGATTCAAGCCATGAAAGCCAAGTTCTACCCTACTAAATAAATATGCATTGGTGCATATGCCTCTTTAAATAGTCAAATTGATTTTATCTTTGGAACTTCAGTAAAAGGCATGCCATGAAATTTGATAATGGGAGACCACCAAAGAGAATGGGTGTTAACTGAAAACTCGGTCTTAAAGCCATCACCATTCCACATAAGCCATGGCTTAAAAGCTTCGTGAGTTTTCAAAATTCTTTTGGCTACAAAGGTGTCAACACTCTTGATGGCCATCGAGCCTACAATGAGATTGAAAACCAAGACCCTGCCAAACAAAGCAACGATAAGGGTTGCCTTCGAAAATGGAAAAGCAGAGACAAATCTTCTAGACTTGCTCACCTTCTAGGCTTTAACAATCTGCTTGGCATTGAGAGCAGTCTCTTGAAGTTTGATGTCAAGAAGTCAACACCTACCTCCTTAGGTTTGCAACTCAAGTCCCAAGCCACCTAGTGGAAACCACAGTTGTCTTGTATATTGGCCCACAATAAGTTTCTAAAAAAAGTTCTCTAACCTATTGTAGGAAGTGTTTTAAGGGGTCCAATAGGAAGAGTAATGTAGATGGGTGGCCGAGAGCACCTAACATTCCAAATAGCTTTGATGAAATGTATCCTTATGGCAATGATACATGTCCAAAATAGTAGAGATGTATGTCTATTAGGTAACATGCACTATACATTCTTGGTATTGAATTTTATGGGAGTGCCTTCTCGATATTATAGGAATTATATCTTATGTTTTCCCATGTTTTTGATCTTGTGGTTTTGCTTCCACACTGAAATATTTTTGAATTGAGAAAAAAAGAAAGAAATTATATTAATGTCCATGAATGACCAAAATAGGTAAATGGGGCTCGAGAGTACACCCAATTACAATGGAAGTTGCTAGGGTAAAAGAACCCTAGGAAAAATGGCTAACCAAAAAAAAAAGAAGAATAAAGGCACTGAAAGTAAAATCATAGGGTAAACCCAACTCAGTAAAACCCCCTAACCCATGTGGTTAGGGTAACAATACAAATAGCCATGTGAGATTTTTTTTTTCTGGGAGGTGGGGGAAAAGACTAGATGGTAGACTCATCAAAAATCTCTGATTGTTCTAGGTATAGAGGAATCATTTGTATCATCGTCTATATAGTGAAAGGGCTAATACAAGATCTGATAATGCTCCTCGGCGAATGCCAAGCACATAGGGCCTAGGTTGGGTAATTCCTAGGAGGAAGCAAATCACTCCCCCTGGAACCCCTCCTAACATCCAAGGCTGAAGAAGCTCCCGTGGTAGCAAAGAAACTCGTAATGTGTGCTTGCCTCCATAGCCCAGGAAGTAGTCGCGAAGAAGCAGATGCACGACACTGAGCAGGGGTGGGTCCTGGTTATCGAGGTACCACATGAGTAGCACTGTGTAAAGATGAGTGTCGCATCACTAATCTGCCTCGCTCAATGTGTGAAGCAACGTTAACCAGAGGGTGCTTAATGCCACCAACGTTTGTGAGGGGCTGAAATAATGAAGTGATCAGCTTGGGGGCTCTAGGAGCTCCACACAAGGACCTGTGTCAAAGGGTGACAGCCTCCTTAATAAAAAGGGCTAGGCACCATTGATCTGGGTACCGAACTAAAGTGGAGAGGGAGTTGCCCGAGACTATTTAAAGATAGTGGCATCCACCTCGGACCTCATATTAGACATGGCATTTGAAAATTAAGTGCTCCTTAGTCTCCACCTCCTTGAGGGGGCAAAGATGACAAATCCGGTCCTCACGTGGAATATGATGATCATCTCAACCTGCAATTGGAGTGAGCATACTTCCAACTAGTTGAGGAGAAACCTCAAGCTATGGGACCAATGACGTTGGACATAGTCAAGGCGACAAATGAAACCATCCATCACTTGCAATAAATGTTGAGTGTAAAAGGTAAGCTTGGGGCTAACCAACTGAAAAGGAGAGGTCCAAGTGACCTAGATGTAGTTCCTGTAGATATCCTCTTTGATGGCTCTAATGATGACCTCTTTTATTGGAAAAAGTTGAGGAGGGGCATCCAAAGCATACTTGAAAGGAGGTAACCCATCCATAGAGATGCAGATAGATTGGAGAAGCAGACTAGTCTTAAAATACTAGCAACGTTGACATCCATTGGGACCCAAAGATGCAATCCTCTCTGAAAAACATAGAGTTCAATATGGATACCATGCACGACTTGAAGCTGAATCCTCCATGGTTCTGGGTATGTGAATGTAGAAAGTAACCCTGAAAATAGTCTCAAGATGCAAAGGCTGGGCAATAAACTCAACTTTGGCAATGCACTGAGGAACAATTTGTTTGCAACAGATCAAATCCTAAATCATGAGAGTTTGGGCCCTCTCAATACAAGACGAATGAAAAAAACCTAGACTAGGTCCCCAAACCTTGGACCCATGTAAAACTGTAGGCTTGATGACTATATCAAAGAGGCGCATCATCGAAGGGATATCTTGGAAGTGGATATAAAAGCTTTGGCGCTCCAAGACAAAAAGGGTGGCATATCCCTTGCATAGGTGTGACTGAGAGGCAAGCTTCATTTTAAAATATGGATCGGAAAATTGGACCCCTAAGTAAGTGTACATTGATGCGATCTCCAATGTTTTTATTTTGTAAAGAAACTGTGATACAGTTGCAGTTAGGGGTCTCAATTAAGATATGCCTTCAAAGTCAATAGTGGAATATACAATTCAATCAAAATGCAATAACAATTACTCAGATCTTTATTTTATTTCAACTTCAGGAAATTACAATGGCGCACACAATGATAACAACACAACAATATCAAATGAGATGCATTACAGCATTAGATCCATAGATCTCTACTTGCTAACTCATAGTCTTTCGAAGTTTAGCTATCTCTTAGAACAGTCACTATGATCTATGATCATCCTCATGATGAAGTCATGGTTAAGGTTCTCAATTAAGAGATGCCTGTTACCACGCAGCTTTCAATGTCACACAACGGAATACACAATGCAATTGAAATGCAACAACAATAACTTAGATCTTTATTTGATTTCAACTTGAGGAAATTAGGACACACAATGCAACAACACAACAATCCAAAAGAGATGCATTACATCATCACATCCTTAGATCTCTACTTGCTAACTCTTGGTCTTTACAAGTTTAGCTATATCTTAGAATAGTCACTATGATATGTGATCATCCTCTTCTCTCCCTCCCTCCAAAAGTTCATTTGCCCGAGTGTAGGGGCATGCTTATAAACGCACTAGACCCACCTACTTATATTAAGCGCTTAGCAACCCACTAACATTATTAAATGCTTAACACACTCTCCATGATAATACATCACAGTAGAGCATATCACATAATAACACAACTCAATGCACTATAACACATCACAGATAATGTGTTATCCCCCTTTTGCTATTCCAATGCAACATCACAGGTAACGTGTTATCCCCTTTTTGCTATTCCAATGCAACCTACCAACCAACAAGAAACAGTTAGATAGATGAGAATTAGATCCTTTTGCCATCTACTCATAAAATAACTCCATAAGCTACACAATTCAATTGATAGGTATAAGAACCTCAAATTAACATGTTGTCTTATTGCAAACCTCATAATTGTCATGAATCTTACCACGTGTCATGTCCCCATTCTGGTTGACATTGTTTAGCGCAACATTCTACGTAGATTTGCTATTCCTGACTCTCGTAGGTAGATGAAGGTGGTGAGAGGGTCATGTTTGCGATTCGATGGCTCACAATGCTCCGAGAGATAGTCTATTTTGATATGGAGGCCAAATTATTATATTTTAATTTTAAAATGCACTTTTATTTTTATTTTTATAAAATTACTTTTTTGTTTAAAAAATATAACAGGTTTTGTGTGATGTATTACGGAAACTTCTAGAATTTCCGAAAAGTGCTTAAATAGACCTCATGGGTCTCTCATTTGATATCCAGATGTTATTTTTGATCATTGAATCTTCTTGAGCATTTGTAAGACTGCAGAGTCTGCAAATCGTTAGATTAATCCTTGAGAACGATACCTCTCAAGCGATTTGCATAACTGAGGGTGTGAAAGATCATCCGAAGGGTTGCACTTTGGAAGTGGTATTCAGCTACTTCAAGTTGGGCTTATTTGGTACTCAGACATTTGTCTGAGGGTTTGTGTTTTCAGTGGTTGGAACATTGATTATTCAGTCATTTCATGTTATGTTTCGTTTCGAAAAGTGAATAATGTGGGAGCCCTGTTTGGTGAAGCGACTGCATCAGTAGTCCATCTGGAGGGTTTAATAAAATAAAAATATATATCTTTTTATACAGTCCATACATGTACGGCATGTACCTGCAGAACAGTACGGACGGCGTACGGATAGTAGTTAGGGCGCAATACAGGGTTTTGGTTATCAGCAAATGAGGTTGGGCAGCTGTTGATCCAGATGCCAGTTGGAGTCTTCTAGTTTTTTTTGTGAGCTGGGCGCTTATTTTTGGGGAACTGGGCGCACTTGCCAGAGAAGACAAAGATCACACCAGTCCAGATTTGACAGGGGCGACTTTCATGTAGGCTGTATAGCATCCCCCATTTCCAGCAGTTAATTTGTTTTGGTACAATAAGGCGTCTATTACAAGGTTCAATCATGTGCAATTTTTGTTTTTTTTGATAACATTCTAAATAGGTACAGCTGTAGATGGCTGTCACTTATATATGCCAAGAGTAGTGGCTGTTGTCATTTGTTTTATTGAAATAATCATATTAAAGGAGATATAAGTAGCTGATTGTTTAAAAGAGTCTTTTGCAAATAGATTTATTTGATGCATGGTAAATGATTTACAAAATGTCCATGTGATATGGCTAGTCTTTGCATAGTTAGTTTCTATATACTCATGTGACGAAAAGTCCAGAGAGAATTACATATCTGCATGTAGATCTGTTGTAAGCATTGTAAGGGTTTAAAAATCAGTCTTAGCATTCGTGTCAGCAACCGACTTCAACTAAAATACTGCTCCAGTAAGCTACAAAGTTGCATGTAAACCATTTGACGAAATTACAACCAGCATTTAAGTGAAATTTTGGACAGATTTGAGTTTGGTTCATTACACCACGCATAACTGCAAGTTTCCCAAATGGTTCTGGAATGTGCGGTAATGTTATACCAAAGTTGAAAGCTTCAAATTAAGTGTACTGATGCTAGACCAGTTTCTGATGTCAATCCCATGCCCCAATCTTACTGCAAGTTATCGCAGTACTTGTGTGGTGAAAATACAGCTTCTCCAAGACTTTTGGCAACAGGACTCTTTTGCTTCTACAAAAAAGAACTAGACTATGTTGTGATTTTGTTCAATGCTTTGAAGATACCACAGACCTTTAGAATGCCTCACAAATCTCTGCACAATTACACTTGATCAAAAGACATGACAAACCTTCTTGCGCAAAGTGTCACAAGCTTATTTAAACTTAAAAAACAATTTTGTGCATCAATAGTGTTGCACAAAACTTACAAACAGACTATACACAATCGACAACTTGTGTAAAACTAGACTTAGCTAACTTCCCGGATCTAACATATTTTTGGTTGACATAGGATTACTTGTGAACACGGATGCTCCGGCATCAAACTGGAACTGGGAAAGAGAATGTTTGGAGGTGTTGAATATCATGACCTTAGTTTTGCTAAGGTTGACCACCACCTAACAAAGTTTGTAGAAACAAGCAAGAGGGCATCAAGTTGTCTCTGTAAACCACTGACAGAGTGAGAGAGGAGAACAATGTCATCGACAAAAAGAGTATGGCTATTACCACATCATGTAAATTGCAACCATCATCTACATGGGTATGCTATCAAAGATGATCCTCTAGCTCATCAATGCAAATGCTAATAAGGGTTAGAGAGAGATGTATGAAACTGTTTGACAACTGTCTCATAGATCCTCCAAGCAAGGGTAATGAGAGAGTCTAGAATGCCGACATTGCATAGCTTTTGGAAGACCAAGTGTTGCAGTATCGATTCAAAGGCTTTATAGAAGTCTACAAAAGAATTGAATTGAAGACTTTGGAAGATTGATTTATTTCAGTTGAAAGCAAAATTAAGTAATTAATTTGTAAGTACAAATAAACAAGGTAATATAATAATAGTTAACTATTAAATGAGTTAATCCATAAATAATTATAGATGATTACTTGGTTTAATCACTTAGTTAATCATTTGTTTTGTTTCCAATACATTAAATAGTCTTGTTTTTAAATAAGAAGGCTGACGAGTACCTTGTTTTTCCTTGACATTAATAGGAAAAAAGTATTAATGAGAAACCAAGTACTGGTTTTTCCTTGGAGTAAGTTTGATTCTTCTTTTCTCTCTGACGGTACTCAAAATGTTCAAAATTATTTCAACATAAGGTACTCGAAATGCTCAAAATTATTTCACTCAACATGATGGATCTAGAAACTGATATTTCAAACAACATTACTTACAAAAACGAAATGTTGAAGTAGAAGAAGATGAGTCCAAGTTGGAAGAGATACTTAAACTTCTAAGCAGATAGAAAACATGTCAAAAAAGAAAGGATTAGCATATGGTTTGTAAACTGTCGAACATAGGGGCACAAGAAAATGAATGCCCAATTAAGTATTGTGTGATTTGTAATGTAGAAACACACAACATAACTAATTGCCCATTCCATACAAAAAATAAACCGGAGGAGGATGAAAATTGTCTGATGGCAACACAGTCACCTTCAAGTGGAGGATTTAAAAATGAAAGAAATCAGAGATCAGCTAACAATAGTAGTGGTACCAGGGGTCCAAGGATACTACTGATGAGAGATAAAAAGTGCAGATTTATCATACAATATCTGAAATCTAACAAATATGGGGCTTGACGGCAATGAGTGAGATAAATATTTATTTGTAGTAACAAGTCTAGCTAAGAAGGGAGTAGATATACTGCTAGGACAATGAATGGGGGATGCAATTGAGGATGTGCAAGATATCGATCACCAATCTAATGATATGGGTGGGCTCAAGAGACCATACCACCACAAGTAATGCACAAGGTAAGATTGGGTAGACCAAGCAGGAAGAGAGAAGAATTTGAAATAAATGCATTGCAGCAGTTGGCATCATTGTTAAATGGCACAATGGTAACAGTTCTGGTAAAACTATTCATGGGATGTCTGCTACAATTAGCCTAAGTCCAAGCGCATGCATGCCCAAACACAAGTGACACCAATAAAGAATGAAGATAGGGATGTGTGGTTGCTAGGAAAAGCTGGTGTAGCAAAAGTAACCATTGAAATTGGCAATATTGTTCTTGTGAATGCTCTGATAGAAAGAGGGTCTGGAATAAACATACTTGTAGAGAAAGTATAGAAATTCCATCAGATTTTGGATTGAAAATAGCAAATTGAGAGAGATTAATTCCAATAGCTATTTTACTACATCAAGATATTGTGATATCTATAAAGAAGTTAAGGATCATATTTGTCATTATCAAAGCGGAGAGTGTATTGCAACATTATGATGCAATACTCCATAGATCATGGCTGGAACTAGTGAAAGATATCCATGACTGAGAACATGAGACGATTGTAGTACAATGGTAGAGCGTGATTAACAATGATACACTGAGGGTCAAAGTAATTGGAGATGAACTATCTATTTCAAGCTGTGGCTCTGAGTCAGAATACAAGTTTAACCTAACAAAAGAGTGTTGCATTTAGATGAATGTTTAGAAGACAATGTAAGTATTATGATGGAGGATTGCTACATTGGAAAATGGGGTAATATGAGATTATGCAGCTTGCATGCCTTTTGAAGTGAAAATTGTCAATTAACACAAATAAAACAAAGAAGAATCATGAGTCGGCCATTGTAAAGGATTGATATAGAAATTGACAAGAATTCATTGGTGTATCAAAGTGAACCAATATAAGGAAATGAGGAGGACTATTCTGCCTATTTTAGAGACTAGATATATAACTCGTATGAGTTTCCACAAGAACAAAATATTAATGTTCTTAGAGTTTGAGTCAGGTGACTTTGCTATTTACCGTGTTCCATCTCTTATAGCTAATCTTGCGCACACTTAGCTTGAGACATGAAGATATACTCATTCCTATTCCATATATCTGTTTGAAGCAATAATGAAATGGTCATAAGTCTATTGTATGAAAGAATTCACACAATTTTTTGCTGAAAGTTCATTGATCTTTCTTTTGTTGTGCCTGGTGGAAAAGCTTTGCTTTTGATTTTGTTGTTCCTGATGATTACGACAGCTTTTGGTGCTCCAACTCCTCAATAATAGCACTTTTTAAGTCTTAGGCATAGTTTCTTGCACATCAACTGTGAGTGCTTCACAAACTTTTAAGTTTGCTAGTGGCTCTGATACCATGTCAAGAGAAAAACACATTCATACGACTTTTATATATCTTTATATTATTTGACATGTCAGTTATAACTCTTCATATTTCATCTATTTGATTTATAACTCGCACAATACATCTTCATAGTATTTCTCCCACTGATGTTCACATTATCACATTAGACTCCTTATTCCCCTATGCTAGCAGGTGCTTGTGGCTTGCATAAACCTTATGGAGTCATATTGGGTCTAATGGGTAGCTTGTGGATTAAGTTGTGTGGAGTGGGCAAATGTGTAACATGTGGTCTAAGGGTTTATCCTCTTCCACTATTATTAGATTAATGGTTATATGTAGGAGGTTCATATCATTGTACAAGCATCATAGATTAATTTTCATTTGTATTGACTAGCAAGGATAGAATATCGCAGCAGGTTTGGCTCTCACAGTGGGAGATCTCTTGTTGTGGTTACTTAAGGAATATTATATGGTATAGCCCTACCTAAAGAGTATTTCTATTTTTGAGTATATTGAATATTAGGATACAATGTTACCCACCATACATTTTGTGTTGTGCATTTTGGTTATATTTTCAGCATTACTCTTTTATATGGATATTTGGTTATTAATGAGTGTTAGAGCGGTGTGGCAAAGGTAGGATATTTTATTTTTATAGATTCAATGACATTTTACAGAATGTTTTTCAGGAAATTCCCCTCAATATGAAGAGCATCATTCTCATAACAGGGTTTTTGTACCATTAGAAAGTATGCTTCAAGAGATTTCTGTTAAGTGGTCACTTAAAATATTCCTAGTATTAAGGGATCTACGACCTTGAGAAGTTGGGGTTCTGTAACTGTTGTTCTCTCACTTTTCCCAATAGTGACCCAGGCAGATAAGGGGAAATTGTTTATGTTCTGCAAACTGGGAAAACAACTCAATTGTCATTTTTTGCAAATTGAAGAAAATACTCAGATCTACCTGCATACATGTTTGCAGATTCAGATTTATGGTAGAAAAGGAGATCTGTTGGATGCAGGTTCTTTACAATCCCTAGTTTTTTTTTTAATGATGGAGGTACCTAAGTTTTTGGAAATGAAGATAATGATGCTAGAGAATGGCGGTCCACATTTAAAAATCATTAATGTCATAATCTTTGTTGGAGTGTTTATTTCAACTTGATCTTGGAAGTTGAAGTGCGAAATTGGTTCTATAGCCTTGAAGATGGTATGTTTGATTTCACTTCGGAAGATGTTGAACATTTCTTAGCCAAATGGGAACACAATTTCTGAAGCTTAAAAGAGATCAAGCATTTTGTAGTCTTGGGAAATAAAGATGTAGAGTTTTTCAAAATTAGGGATAACACTCAATCCCTAGTTAGGAGATCAACACATAGAGTAGAAGAAGAATAAAAAAGTAATAGACAAATTGAAGGAGGAAAGCCAAACATTTGATCAAGAAAAGTGAAAAAAATTGTTCAAGTATTTTGCTCCCTAACAAGGAAGCTTCACTATTGAAGGATCTGTATTAATGATTTTTTTTGTGTAGACAAGTAACCTTCACACTTAACGTGTGCCGTATAGTCCTTGATATCCGTGGTTATCAGCAAGTAACTAACTGCGGCTACTCGCCGATAATTGTAGTTTTCATGGCACGACTCTGTCTTGACCTGGGTATAGATTAAACATAAAGAAAGTGACAAAAAAAATGCCATTTGCATTTCTTTTCACTGCAATTTTCGGTCCTGCGTCGGCTATTGCTGTTATAAATTGCTCCAACTAAGTATTCATTACTGTTTGATAATCACTGTAGCTTGTAGGCTTTGATCCACATAGAAGTGACTCATGACTATTGGTTGATGCTTCAAAATGCTTGCCGTTGTAGGATTCATCGCCGTTTTTGCTCGAACAGTGAACTGCTTGCTGCTTGTTGGTATAGGGCTCAAGCTTTCAGGGTTTCAAATTTTAAGCAGACTGTAACAACCATTTGAGCTCAAACTGCTTGCTGTCATCTTGGTGTTGCTGCCAGCTGGTATAGGACTCGACTTCGAGCTTTCAGGATTTCAGCAGAATCGCAAATTGTAACAGCTAACAGGCTAACAATAGACCATAAGCTGTGGGTTCATACTTCATCGTGGGTTGCCATTGATCATTCATAATTTCATCATATTACATAATTGGTAGGTTGTTGTTAAGGAAGTGATAATAGTAATACATTAATGATCAGCCAAATCTTTGATTTAGAAACTGAAATAGAACCCAAAGGTGAGGTGACGTCAACTTCAAAATGACATCCAGTTCCCGTAGACCTAGGAAGTCTAATGACCTAGCATGGGAACATTGTTATGATGGCCCAGAGAACAACTCCGTCACATGCAACTATTGCGGGTTTAAGATGAGTGCAGGGGTCAATCGTCTTAAATACCACATAGCACAAATTCTAGGCAATGATGTGTGGCTATGTGACAAAGCGCCACTTGAATCTCAAAGAGAGAGAGCACTGTCCTAGCTGCATATGAGGAGACGAAAAGAGAAAAAAAAAAGACATCTGAAGCACTTGCAAACGTGATGAATAAGGGGCAACATCACTTCTATGGTCTGAACTGCAGTCATCACTATCTAAGATATCTTTATCATTGACTTTAGAAGCGCTGTTGTCTTCTTTAGAATATAGACTCTTTGTTATTGAAGAACTTTTTCTTATAGTCACCTTGCTTGAAATTTTTCTTGCTCTTGTCATACTTGTTAGACTTTGATTCTCTTCACCATGTTCTTCATCATGATCATGTTCTTTTTTTTGAGAACACTTGGCAGGAAAATGACCAATCTTGCCACAATTGAAACATTTGAATGGTAGCTTGCCTTTGTACCTACCTGAACCTTGTCTCAGTGTCCTCACAAATAAGGTTTTGGCCTTGTCTTCATCAACATCAGTGTAACTATCAATTTCAACATTTTTGATTTGTGTATTCTTTGCAACCTTGAAGGCTGCATCTCTTTTGGAAGATCTTCCATCATCAGTCTTCATCTCATAGGCAATAAGTATTCCATGAAGCTCATCCATTTGTAACTTGTCTAAGTCTTTTACTTCTTCAATTGCTGACACCTTTGAGTCAAATCTTGGGGTCAAGGATTTTAGAACCTTTTGAACAACAGTTTATTCATTAACCTTTTCTCCAAGACCTCTGATTATGTTCACTACTTCATCAACTCTAAGAAGATATGCTACAATATTCTCTTCTTTCATCTTTAGACCTTCAAATTGTCTTCTATAGGTCTGAAGCTTTGTCAAATTTACTTTGGTGTCACCTCCATAGATGAGTTGTAACATGTCCCAAATGGCCTTAGCTGACTCACATTGCATCACCTTGACAAACTCAGATTCTGCGAATCCACACAATGTAGCATTTATAGCCTTTGAATTATTCTCACTTGCTTTCTTTCTTGCAACGTCAGTTGGAGGAGTTTGAGGGATAGTATACCCATCAACAACTGACTGCCAAATGTCAAACCTGAGAGCCATCAAATAAGTCTTTATCCTAATGCTCCAAAAGGCATAATTGGTACCAGTGAACAAAGGGGCCTTGTTTGTTGAAAACCTTTCTTGTACTTGATGACTAGACATTGTGCTTCTTAGGATCTACCTTCCAGTTGTCAAGCCTGACTTTGAAGGACCTGCTCTGATACCAATTGTTAGAAGCACAACCACTGAGAGGGCGGGGGTGAATCAGTGAGCTCTTAAAACTTTTTTCAAATTCCTTAGTTCTTTAATCAAGCATCAATGCAAAATCCATAGAGAAATCAAACCACAACAAAGAACATAAAGGCATAACACATGATATAGGTGGGAAACCCTTAAAGGGAAGAAAACCCACACTGTTCACTCCATGGACTACTTGTCCTAAATTAGATATGCAATGAGTCAACAAGATTGTTGACCACCAACTCAGCTTGAGGCACCAACCTCAAATAGTCAAGCACCAACTTGACAAAAAGATTCAACAAGCACCGACTTGCTAAGAAGCACCAACTCCTTGATTTGTAGATACCAATCCTTTGTTGCTTCAGATCATCCACCTTTCTCAATTGCTTCTCTCAACAAACGATGGTACAATTATGCTTTTACTGCTTATCGATCTCAGATTCATTATGTTGTTTTTCTGCTTATCAATCAAATAGACACATTAGGCTCTCTTTCTCTGCTCTTTATTTTCAACGACTTTGCCTTCTCTGCTCATCTCTTTTAGCTGATTTTGTATACTTATGAATCATTCGATGATTTCATACTCACGTCTCTCTGGCCATCCGTTTCTCAACAGACCTCTGCTCTGCTCCTTAGCAAGTAATTATTCTCGTTATTCCACACTTCAAAAAGACAATTTGATCTTGCTTATATACAAGATGTTGATCAACAACCTCTTGAACGTTAGCTAAACAAAACTCTATTGTCGGCTATATAATGATTTATTCTCTTTTGAAACATAATTCACATTAGTTTATATAAAAGCTCACTCACATAGGTCGGCGTAAGTGAAACGAAGCTGGGATAGACCAAGCAATCATTAGAATACATTTAATGTCGACCTAATGAAGTCTGTAGTAGTCTTGATGTAGTTTGTAGCAGCTCTGATGCAGTCTATAGCATCCTTGATGGAGTCCATAGCAAATATGATGCAGTCCGTAGCACCCTTGATGCAGTTTGTAGCAAACCTAATGCAGTTCGTCGCACCCTTGATGCAATTCATTGCTGCTCGTCTAGTAGCTTCGAACACGATCTTATTTTCCATAATCCCTAGATCACCTTCCTTCACTCATAATAGCTTATTCAATGGTCTTTAGTTTGAATTAATTCTACAATCTATTTCTGTGTCTCCATATGATATAAACTATAGATAACAAGTTTCTTTTCCAAATGCCTACTTCACCAAAAACAACTTTCATGACAAGTTACAGTCTCAGTCAATAGCTACGTACTTTGCAGAAGCTATAGACTCTTATCAGCGGAAATTTCTTGACATCAATGACCATATTCTTTACTGAATAGCAAACCTTTTGACATCAATGACAACATCTCAACACTTGAAGAGATTGGAAAGATGACATGGGTAAAAAATAAAGTTGAAGAGGCGAGAGATATCACAAAGGACATCTACAATCATCCTTGGGTGTTGTGCTTGATGAGAGAGCACACCAACAAAAAAAGAGCTTGTGCAATTGGGAGCCACACTTTGTCACAAACTTCATCACATTCTAGCCTCGTTAACATCTCTTAAATATATGTTTGTGAGCATGGGTCATTGGAGTCTCTCTATAGTAGGAAGACTGAATGAGAAAGGGTCGTGAAGACCTTTTGTGATGATGTGTTTGCAAATACCACAAATGAGGTCATCAAGGTAGTAACTTTAGACTTAACTTTTTTTATTTATTTTTTATTTTTAAAAAACAATTGGCTCAATTTTTTTTTTTAGGTGTCAGAGCCTCTAGTTAGAGTTCTATGATTGGGGGATGGAGAAAAGAATCCGATGGGATATTTGTATGAGGCTATGGACAAGGCTAAGAAAGTCATAGCAAATTATTATGGGCTAAATATAAAAAAATTGAGCCCATTTGATGCTTAATTGATTGTAGATGGACCAAATGGCTCTACCAACATATACATGCAACGGCCTCCTACATGTACCCCAAGTTTTTCTTCGTGGATTCATTTAAGGCTGATGAGAAGGTCATGGATGGCCTAAACACATGCATAGAGAGGATGATCTTTGACGAAACCACGAAAGACATAATTGTCGATGAGCTACAGATTTACAAGACTGTTGAGGGAAGGCTATTTTCTTCACCTATATGCATTTGAATGAGAACAACCCATAAACCATGTAACAAAATTTTCAAATTAAGTAATTTGTTTGTAGTGTTGTTATTTCTTTATAAATGCACGCTTAGTTGACTTACAAAGGCATAAATGTTCTATTTTCAGATTTGTGGTATGAAGTTTCTGGTGCAAGAGCAGTAAATCTTCATAAATTAGCTATCTGCATTTTGTCCCAACCATGTAATGCTTTTAGGTTTGAATGAAATTGGAGCATGTTCGAGGCCATTCACACAAATAAGTGCAGTAGGTTGACAACAAAACGCCTTAATGACCTTGTGAGACAAGTGGAAGAGCAAGATAGTCATGAAAATATTGATCCATACACAAACCTAATTGTTGAGTCCGGAGATGTGCAGTAGGAGCCCATGTTTATCGAAGAGGTTGCAAATTTGGAGAGGGAAGCATAAGAAGATATAATGGTAGGGGAAGTAGAGGCATTGTGATGGGTTGGTGAGAATCTGGACGATGTGTTTGTGGATGATGTTCTAGAGGAGGAATTTTTACCTTCTAGGGTGCAACAGAGGAGTTGGAGATGATTTTATGGTGCACCATGCATTGATGACTAGTCTATAAGCATTGTACCCTTCTTTTTATTTAAAATTAAACATTGTACTCTTATTTTCTCAAAAACTAATATAAAACATACTTATGACTCTTGAGTTATATGTTCTTTACATTCATTTCATTTTTTTATGTGTTTCAGTTTATTTTATGAATTTATATATTGTCTAAAGTAGCGATAAAGTTGTCGAGTAATTGCCAAGTCCCAAGTACGGGTCAAAATTTTGGGTTGCCAAGTATGAGTTTTTAAACTATGATAGAAGGTTCATAGATACCTTCAAAAGGTCATTGTCTTCATAATAGTTGTAGGTATAACTTCATTAACATTCACTTGTTAAAACGGAGAATATCAAGGTGAGGCAAGTATATGGTAAGAAGGCTCAATTGTTTAAAGATTTGAAGCTTGTTGTGGACAAATGTATTTCATATTTTGATCTCTATTCTATGGATATGGATGGTTTGGATATTGTTGTTAAATATCCTTGGTTAAGAGACTTTATGAATTGTTAATGTTATTGTGCCAATTAGGTTCATGAATCTTTGGTACAAGAAAAAGGAGGTGACATTGCATTGTATTTCACATCAGATTAAAGAAGAGCACGAGAAGTCTGAAAAAAAGCATGAGGGGAAGCTTGAAGAAGGGAACTCCGAGAAATTTGAAGGAGACAATGAAGAATATAGAGAAGATCATAAAGAAGAGCAGGACTGAGAAGATCACAATAAAGAATATGAAGAGGAGCATGGGGACTTGGGTACTTGTGAAGGAAGCTCAACCCTTCACCTACTTGAGCAAAAGGAGCATGTGGAAGATAACGTTGAAGAGTCAAAGGAACAATAAGAGGAAACTAAGTCTTTAAAGTTTGGGTCACATCGTCATACACATCACCATGAGAGGCATAGTATGGATCATCTAAATAGCAATGACTCGTTGGTATATATGGAGTTAAATGAAGCAACCACCATGGATATGCTTGGATGAGAGGAGCATCAACTATGGACAAGTGTGGAATCAGAGTAGTGCAAAGGAAGCATGTCATCATCAATCACCATCACTCGTCAAGATCATATTTGGATGGATGGATAATTGAGCATGATGTTAAGTGTTTGCAAATTTGTAGAAGTCTTCCTACTTGGTCTCTTCTCATGTCTTAGAGACAAAGCATGTTAAGGGAAATGGAATGCTATATACTTAGGCCCATGGTATTGTTGTTAATCAAAGTCGCACCCTTGTGAAGGTAGTTTCAGGGCTTCACAGTCTGCTGAAACATGGAAACAATCATATGTTGTGGGTGACCTAATCAACGGATTGAATCTTTAGATTCTAAGGGCTAGCTCCCTTTGATGTATTGCTTAGGATCCCTAGTCTATGCCACAAATTGTTGAGGAAAAGGGAAGAGGGAAAAAGTAAGAAAGAAACTTGAAGGGAAATCCTATCTATGATGGTGATACACTGAAAATATTACCTTCATCTGCTTGACATGCGAGAAGATGAACAAGGATGTGAATCTAATTACGCTACTCAAACGGCAGCCTTCGAGTGTCAGTAGTTTGCATAGGGGCTTGGGTTTGTGCATGATCTAAGGCAATGGTTCAATAGGTCTGTCAAAGACACTAGAGAGAGCTTGCACTTGCCATACAAACAAGATAATAAAGCACACTATGCAACCTACAAGGACGAGCTTAACACCTGCAAATAGGTATAATGGAAAGGATAAGATGAGAGGAAGCCTCAGCTATCACTTTCATCTCCCAATAGACCACGAAAATACACTAAAACACAAGCTTTTGAGGAGATATGAACTCTGTCTTATTCATCAAAAGAGGCAAAATACAGATGTTCTTCAAATATGGAAAAATCCATCTTTACAATGGCTCAAAAGCTTGTATATATAGAAGAAAGGACAAGAGAGAAGAGGGACTTGCGTGTTAGAGTGGGGAACTAAGAGAAGTTACCAATAACTATGGATCCCTCCTTGTTCTTGAGCTCCTCAACATTGAAAGCATGCAACTACTTTGATCATGAGATCAATCGTCCAAAATTGCCGCAAATCTCCTTGAGCCCCTCATGCATTCAAGTCCCTTCTTTAAGAACTGACAAAGCCATGTTGAAGGTAGTTGCCTGTCCCTGCTAAGTGTGAATGATTCGATCCTTGCATTTAAAACTTGGCGTGCTCCTTACTATAGTCTTGGACTCCCACGATCGTCAATATCCGATCGCGAGATCTTGACAAGTGTCAAGCTTGCGGCAATCTTGATGAGCCCTTTGAAAACTTGCCCTTTGCAAACGACTACTTACCAGGGCTCAAACTTGACGTTTGCGGGACCATCATTTGTTATTTGAATCCCAATGGCTATTTGTTGAGGCTGAAGTTGACGTCCACGCAACTATCATCAATTTCTTAGGATTTTTTCTCTTCGGCCATTTCCTGTGGACAATTCCTTCGAAAGAATTCATTCGGACTATTTTCCTGAACTTATTTCTTCTGACCATTTGTTTCGGCAATAATTCTTTCGAGCTTTTTGTTTCGGTCTTTTCTTTCTCTTTGGCCATTTTCTTTGGGCTTTTTCCCTCGGAAGAATTCATTCGGACTTTTTGCCCGAAAGAATTCATTCTTTGACTTTTTGCCTTTAACAATTTTCGCAAAAAAAATGTTCGAAGGAATCATGTCTTTGGGCTTTCTTGTCTGTGGACAATCCTCCTGAAAGAATTCATCCTTTTGCCTCGGACTTGAACAATTTCCTCCAGATTTTTTCTCTGAAAATGGACTTTTGGATCTTTGAAAAGTGCCATGTTTTCCACTTGAAATGCCCTTTCTGAAAGGAAAGTACCCTTTGGTTTTCTTGAAAGTGACCCCTTTTTTCGAGAAGTGCCCTTAGGAGTTTTTTAAATGGACCCTTCGGCATTTTGAAAAAGTCCTTTTAGAATTTTTGAAAATGACCTTTCGGAAAAATGAAATGGATCCTTAGGAATTCTCGAAAAGCTCCTTTCCCTTTGAAAATACCCTTCGGAATTCTTGAAATGGTCTTTTGAAACTTTTGAAATGGTCTTTGCCTTTTGAAAAGAGAACCCTTCGACACTTTTGAAATGAACACTTTTATCGAGAAAAGTGCCATTCGGAAAAGTTGTTTTGGACAATATCCGAAACAATCCCTTCGAAAAGATATCCTTCGAGAAAGTTGCTTTGGACAAAATGTCCGAAACAATTCCCGACACTTAGACAAAAACCCCGAAAACAAAAACTCCGGAAGAATGAACACTTGGTGAAAAACAGCCCTGAAAGAAAATAAACTTGTACTTTTGCTTCATCGGTTTTCTTAGAAAACTTGCTCCTTTCACTACTCTGATCAAGATCAATACTTTCCTGCAAAGAACAAGACAAGTGAAAGAAAAGACCCTAAATCACCTAAACAACCCTAAGCCCTGTTAACCATGGATTCTTAAAGGACTTTTCAAGACCAATTACTGACTCACAAGACAAAATGGCATGGTATGAAAATTTTTGAATGATAAGGGTGGCAATTTGACCTGTGGGGTCAAAATTGTCAACAAGTATTATGATGTTTATAAAAGGTTGTGAAACTAGAAGACACATCTCTTGGGATCGAGTTCACATCTCATAAAAGGATACATGTATCTCATATTGGATACTAGTACGGAGACGTCTATTGATACTAGGAGACTTCGTTCTGCATTTTTTGTGCAGTCTTTTGAATTGAACTAGTCTCATTAAAAAACTGACAAATTAAAAAATAAAATAAAAAATAGTCCAAAGTGGCCTCTATCATGACTATCTAACCTTAATCGATTAACCTCCATACCCTAATTTGATTTGTGTGCTTTAAAATATTTTTCTTTTTGCATTCAATATCTTTTTAAAGTTTGTTTATGCATTATATACCATAGTAGCAAAAATATTTGGGGGAAAATATGTTTTTTCAAAAGTGTAAGTGTTTTTCAAAAAATCGTGATTAATCGGGAAAAAATCGGAAAAACATAAAATCGTAAAAAACAGTTTTTTTTAAATTTAAAGGCATTTTCATTGTATAGAGATACATATTAGGCATTTTTATTGCATAAAGAATAGATATAGATTATGAGAGGAAGTTAAATGAGGTTGTACACCATCAAAATCAGTCAATTGTTTTTTTTAAATAATTTCTAGACTTTAATTTGCATTTCAAAATGCAAACTATTGTCATTTACAAAGGAACAAAAAATAGGAGAGAGACAATGGAAACGAGGTAGACTATGGATCATTGTGTAGATGTTGAAGCTCTAGGGTTAGAACCTCTCCTAATTTGAGAGACAACCTTAGTCTTACACCCAACCTTCTCCAACAAGTCAAAGTCAACTTAATCATAAAGAGACTCATCATTATTTTCAAGCCATTTGGATTTTGGATCAGTCTTGTCAAGTTCAATTGGTTGATATTCCTCGACGGTACCTAACATTATCAAATACAATGCATATGCTAATGACTTTGGTGAATAATACTTTAGAAGAACATAAATCAACTCTTCATATGAATTGAGAATTATAAATGCAACATTTCTTAATCTTGAGCTTTCTTTATCTTTAGATAAAGATTGAGGCGGACAAACACCAAATCATTACCTATTCTTGAGTGCGTCAATTGTGTTTTTTTTAATATATATGCTCGAACACACTGCAACTACGCACGCAAGTGGGTGAACTACATGGCTGGCTCAAAATGTGCATTGCCTTCCATCGAAGGTGTTTGGTTTCTTTGCCAAAAAAATCCCACCATTATGTTGCAAAAATAAATTGTCAACATTGTAACATGCATAATTCAATCAAAATTTAACACTTTCACCGTACATATGTAGAAAAATTGTCGAGCTAGTTTGAAGGTCTTCTTTCTTGTGATGGCTGCCTTACTAGAGAAGAAACCCCTTGCCTGTTTGTACATCAAAAACTCTCCCATTGTTGTCTCAAAATATTCTTAAGAAACATTCTCTTCATGCACTTAAATAGGCCTTTTGTGACCTCTGCATCATCTCAAAATGAGCAACTAAAGAGCAACATTGAATTCAACAAATATCCAGCTGTATGGAGGGGAGAATGCATCTGTCAATCCCATATTTTATCAGTTATCTCTTATAATGGCATGTACTTGGCCCTGTTATTCTTCAAACTATGCCTAATAGCGTCTTTGGCCCTATCAATTGCCTCATAGACATAACCTATGGGGGTTTATCCCCATTGACGAGTCTCAAAATAAGAACTGCAGGCACAGAGAATAACATAATTTTCTCTAACTCTTTCCAAAAAGACAGTGATAAAACATAATCAGACACCATTTTTCCCTCCATATGTTTTACAAAAGAAAATTACGTCCACTCAGTTGAAATGAACATTCGTATTAAATTCATTTGTTGTTGGCAAAGAATTTTTAATGCAAGGAAGTCGGTTGTAAACCTTGTCACGCTTCACTGAATAAGTTTCTTGCTATCTATGAATGTGTGAATTATATTAAGCACTCTCGTGTAGGATTTTTGTAAAATCTCTTTCACCCATGGAATATTGCCTATGTCATCCAAGGTCAAATCAAGACAATGTGCCACATATGGAGTCCAAAACATAGTTCCATATTTGTCCATAAGCAACATCTCAATAGCCACGCAAACAACATTATTTGTAATGAATTGGATTGCATTTTGTGGTCCCATCTCAATCACAACCTCATCAAATAGATAAGAGAGTGTATTGCTCTATTTTATCATCTCAGATTCATTGACAGTTTTAAGAAAATTTGTGCCAATGTAATGACACAAGGAAGCTGATGAGTGTGCGGCTTCATCTGTCCATCCATTTAACATTATAGTGCACCCTGATTTTTGCCATTTCTTACGATGTTTTGCAAGAACATCGCTTACATACTGTACAATATCCTTCATTAAATCAGTATGCAAAGTCACGTATGTTGGGGCAGTGAACCCAAAGCTTGCAATTGCAATTGTATCCACCATACTTTGCCAATATAAAGATCTAGCCACATTAAATGACAAGTTAGAGTTGTACCAAAATTTGGAGATTGTCTTCTTTGCCTGTGTGTAAACAATATGTTTCCAACCTGTACTCTCTAGCATGGTTTTCACTTCATGTGTAGTGCGAGAGCTAAATAAGACACGAATGTTTCCCCTATTTGTATTTGGCCCACAAGGTACTAATCCAAGGGTAAATTATTAGGGAGTTATAATGAGAAATATGTTCACCATTTTTCATAACTAAAAATATTAAATATGTTCAAATAAACGTCAAATATAACATCTATGACAAAGGTTGGTTAAGGTTGGGTTTAATTTTTTTTTAAGTTTTGGGTGTATTTACATTTTTTTAAACTGTAGACAACATTTCAAATTTCCCCATCATACGAGGCTTTGTGGATTGATTTGTTAGAAAAAATGCCAAAAAACCGGGTTGAAAAAACCGTTTTGGGCCAAGTATAAGAATTAATCGCGTTTAAATTGCATGTTCTACTACTATGTTATATACTAATATTTTTACATTTTTTTCCCAATTTCTGCCATCTCCCACTACCCACATATTTATTTGTTTGAAAATGGTGTCCCTGCCCCATAACACATATTCTGCACTTGGCCATCTCCTAGTGACTATGACATAAGGTTATGGAGTAGCCGACTTGTAGCACACACAACCCTTGGGTACCCATATCGGGTCTAATGGGTATATTATGGATAAAGCTATATGGGTCGGCCAAATGTGTAAACATGTGGGTTGAGGGTTTATGCTCCCCCACTATTATTAGATGAGCAGTTATATATAGGAGTCTCATATTGTTATAAAAGCATCATGGATTATGAGTTGCTTGTGTTGAGTAGTAAGGATAGGGTAGTGATCTTAAGGGTATTTCTATTTCAGATTATACTGAATATTAGGGTACATTGGTACTCACCATATATCTTGTCTGGTGCGTTCTGGTTATATTTAAGCATTATTTCTGTATACTAGCTATTTGGTTCTTAACAGTCTGGTTTTAAATTTCAATGCATTAATGTACTAAATAGAACTCATTCATTCTCTGAAAATGTTTCTGCAGTTTAATATTTTTGACAACTTAGTTTTGACATTGTTAGTTGGGTTCTGTAACATTTTTTAATGATTTTAACTTAAGTGAATATGCTAACTGCTACACAGGTCCTCTGGCTAAAAAGCAGAACATCTGAAGTTTGGCTTGATCGTCGAACAAATTACACTCGTAGCTTGGCTGTTATGAGTATGGTGGGTATCATCCTGACATCTATACAGAATCTCGTAAGTTGTTATCTCAAAGTCAACAATCTTATACACAGCTTCATAAAATATTACTATTTCTTTTCAGGTGGGCTATCTTTTGGGTTTAGGTGATCGACATCCCAGCAATCTCATGTTGGATCGATTCAGGTTTCTTCCTTGCCTGTGTTAAAACATTATTCTTCATTTAATACAACACACATATGTTCATATTTCTGATTATTATTGCTTCTGAAGATTTGTTAACTGCAATTTAAAACTTGCTTCAGTGGAAAAATATTACATATTGATTTTGGAGATTGCTTTGAAGCTTCCATGAACCGGGAAAAGTTTCCAGAAAAGGTATTGTATCTTGGGCATTTGAACCTATTTGAAAAGAAAATGCCTCTTGGTTGTTTGCATCGATCCAGCCTTACAGACTTCGTAGCATCTTTGAACTTTTCCAAACAGGTGCCATTCAGATTAACCAGAATGCTTGTCAAAGCTATGGGGGTCAGTGGCATTGAAGGAAATTTTATATCAACTTGCGAAAATGTTATGCAGGTCCTGAGGACAAACAAGGACAGTGTTATGGCAATGATGGAGGTAGTTTAATGTCAAAACTTAATGTTTATAATGTGAGCTCATTTTTGTAGTATTAACTTATTCATCTCTGGGTGTAGGCTTTTGTTCATGATCCTTTAATAAACTGGCGACTGTTTAATATCAATGAAGTTCCTCACATGTCAAATCTTGCCAACACTCATGCACAACCCGTGGTAAACAGTGAGGAATCAATGCCAGCTCCATCTCATCTGCATCCTCAGCGAGGAGCTCGCGAAAGGGAACTTCTAGAGGCATGGATATTGGCTTATACTCAAGTCATTTGTAGGTTCTTTCCCTCTTATAAATGTCTCTAAAATTTTAATCTGGTTATGTGCAGGCTGTAAACCAGTTAGGCGATGCAAATGAAGTTCTGAATGAACGAGCTGTGGTAGTTATGGCTCGTATGAGCAACAAGCTCACTGGGCGTGATTTTCCTTCTGGCACAGCTGGCTCTCTCCCAAGCAATGCAGCCTTGTATTCGGTTGATCGTTGTGGTCTTGGTGTTGGAGATACACATGAAGTGGAGCCTGGATTGACTGTTAAATTCCAAGTCCAAAAGTTGATTTCTCAAGCAACGTCACATGAGAATTTGTGTCAGAGCTATATCGGGTAAGTTGTCCCCTATGAGTGTCTATGTAAACCCTTTTTCCTTGTATATTCCTGGAATGTTTTGATCCTATGAAAAAGTATCAGGGTTATATTCGCTTTTCTGAAGTTATGGCTATTAGTTTTTGCTTCATTAGAGTTCACAAGTAGCTAGGTTAATATGCAAGAATATTATCTCTGTTAGGTGTTCTTCTAAGGTAAGAAATGAGCAAACCATGATCAGTACAAACAGGTGTGTATGTTGTAGGTTCATCGATTTTATTATAATTTTTAAACAAGTTCATCTACAGATTTTTTAATTTTTTGATTGGTTAAATGAGGATTTATGGGGTCCCTTATCCATAAATGGGAGAAAAACCTAGGCATCTATGGCCAGAAAAACAGCACCTTGTCCTGGAAATATATTCAGCAAAGATTCGGGAGTACAATAATATCTCACACCTGGCAAACAGCAATTGTAAATAGACTACAGAGCTCACTATGGGCAACCTGGAACGTGTTGTGCAGTATATACTTCCAAGCTATGCTTCGAAGTATACTAAGCAGACCCGTCCTTGGGAAAACCATATACTGGACTTGTTTATACAAAACAAAAAGCTAGTGTCCTTAAGTCAAAATGGAGTAAAAAGTAAAACCTGGCCTGCTTAAATCAAATCCCCGATGAAAAGGGTCTTCTTACCTAGGTCACACAAGTTGCCAAACTTCATTGAAAAGCTTGAAAATTCAGCGATTTTAATCTGAGACTGAAAAATGTGTTTATAATTGTCCTTTAAATTTGTACTGTATGATTTTTTAAATTTATTTAAAAACCCTTAAAAACAAGAGTCACTAAATAAAATCTCCATTGATTTTTTGGTAAACAAAACTATCAAATATAAATTACAGCATCTGCTAGGGCATTTTTCATTTGGGTTTTCTAATATCATTTCCTTTTTTTCATTTTGTGCCCACCTTTTGTGGCCCGTGACTTCCGATGTCTGGAGTGATTTTCTGTAGCTTGAACTCTTATGATTTGTTGTGGCTCTTTGTGGATTTGAAACAGGAAGACCTTTGTTAGAAGAGTTTGCTCGTGTCTCCTCTGGTTATGAAATAGTGAATAAAAAAGGTGTTTGGAGTAAGTCCAACATGATATAGTGTTTAGGTTTATTCAGGATTTTAGCTTTTAGCTTTTTGTTATTTTTTTAACATTATTAATTTTAAGTAAACATAAAATTTTAAATATAAATATATAGGATTTTTATTATTTTAGATTTATATAGGATTTTAGGTTTTTATTTATTTTAACATTTTAAAAATATTAACAGTTGGTAAATGACAATTGTTTATAAATATATTTAATATTAATATTTGGAAAATGACATGTTTATAAATATATTTATACAATTTTTTTTTTTTTAATGAATATTAAGTTGATTGGTTATTAATAAATACTTGTTTAATAGTATATAACCAAGTTATCAATAGGTGTTTGGGATCTGGATTTTGAGGTATGTAAAAAAAATATAGAATTGTATTCTTCGATTAGCAATCAGCCTCCGAATATGGAAATATTAGTACTTTGAGCCTTGGATGATTTTGTATGTTCGACATTAGAATCAATCTTTAGATATTAGAGATTAGAGATTACACTACTTTTAGCATATTCGTCTAGATATTAGACATTAATTTTTAATGATTAGTATCAGAAATTAGGTTTTTTAATTAGATATAGTTAATTTTTTTATCAAAAATTAAAATAATATTTTATTATAAAATTATATTCTTTGAATTAATCATGAAATTTATTCTCAATTTTTATTGGTTGGTAAATTTATATCAAATTTTATTCTCACCAAACATGAACACAAACTCAGACCTTGTGACTTAGCTTCTTACCATGTTTCCCCAGTCAGCTGATGCAACTGAATTTTCATTAGCTGCCCTTTTTGCCCTTTCTATCGTCTACAAAGACCCTGATGCAAAAGCATTCTTCCCAAACCAAATGTCTGCCTCAATCATCTCTTGGCCATATTTCCTGTTATCTTCCCAATTACCTCACCTTAAAGAGTACCAAAATCTTCTCCAGTTCTTTGTTAAAGACGATGTAGCACTATAAACGCTTCTCCTCAGAGAGAATGAGGCTCTTATTAATTTTAGAAATATCTCTACCTTGAACAATATGCGGAATTTGAAGTGTAGGCTCAACATCATGACCAGGGCCAGGGTCTTGCTCAGCAGGTTTATTGATGAGAGAGGGGTCCTGCATCAGAACTGGGAGAGCTATGGAGCTTAGCAGAGTTAAATTGCCTTCATTCTGCGGAATGTGCAGGTCCCTTATGTATCTAGCAAAATCTGTTAAATGAGAGCAGAGAGCTTCAAATCTTTCATTCGGGGATTTCAAATTACCAGGGCTGCTTTGAGGTCAGCAAGTTCTTTGTTTTCGGCTGAGGCCTCATCTTCCTGTGGCTGCAGGCCATCCCAAGATGGATATTCGCGTGACCATAGAACTTGTCAAAAATCCAATAGAAGGTTTCCCTGGTGTGTTTCTACCTGCTGCTTACAGTGTTGTCCTCTCCCAAAATTGACTGAAACTTTGCAATGGTGCTCAGGTATTCGTCCCAAAACAACATTATTCAGTCATCCATCTGAAACAGTCCTTGCTTAGGGCGTATCCCTCGACTCTCTCTTTTCTCCTTCAGCCACCATTACCAAAATCTTAAGCAAGGAAATCAACTTAAATGGTGCCAGATGTACAAACAAACAGAGCAGAGAACTTATTCTCGTGGATGGTGAAATAAACGTAGAACAAATAAAAAAGGCCCTTGCAAAGTAATGATTGCAAGGCTTATGAAAGGCCATGGACCAATGTTTAATCATTTCATTTGAACACTCCTTGTACAAAAATCAAGCTAATCAATAAACAAAGCTCCCCTCCCTTAGAATTATTAGCTAACTAGGAGATCATTAAGGAGTAGGGGTTGTAAATCTTTCCACTCAAAGCAGATACAAATCATGGAGGTCAAGGAATTTTGTTGCACAATCGCATTTGTATTGGGTCTACCGGTCTCTTCACCTCTCCATAAGAATGATGGAAGCTCACTGAGTTGAATTTTGGAACAAGTTCCCAAGCATTCTTTAAGAATGCTTTCAAGTTTCCAGCTGGGGGTAAAGGCCTTGTTCATGTTTTCTATGATTAGCTGCAAGACACCTTCGACTGGGGGAAGGAAAAGCAACCAACCTAGCTACCTCTGCCTCATTATTGGTACCTCTTGGGATGATAAAGGAGGCTGCTCATTGAAAATTTTCATTATGGTCTCAAAGAACACACCCCGCACTTGCCAAACCCAGGCCAAACCCAGATTGCCTTTGGAAGCCCCATCAAAATGAGAAAAGTTCATTTTGCGAACGATGGCATTTTAATATTTTTTTGAGAACATGTGGCTATCACAAAAAAAATAAAAACATATTGTGGGTGGGGTTTAAGCCCAAGAATTTCCACGAGGATATTAGGAGATGGGTCCTTTGCCAATTAGGTACCGTTGGGGATGTCTTGTATCTCTCCTTGCATTCTCGAAACACTAGAAACTCCATGCCTCCCCCCCTAACACCAAACTCTGGGGATTTGTCGTTGTGTAACATTCTAAGTTGTAGAAAACTGTACGAGGATCATTTTTAGCCTTGGAAATTAATCGGAATTGAAAGCATGTTGTGGTTGCACTAAAAGTTTTCCCTGGCATGTGTCAATTTGAAAACTTCATTTTATATGTTTCTAGAAATTTCCATTGTATATCCAATGGGTTTTCGATTGTTTTGGCCAGCTTCTAGCAAATTTCATGTGCAATTTGGGGTCATGCAGTTCGACACGGACTCCAAAAGTCCTTGGTAGAATGTTGATGTTTCGATAGAAAAACACTTTAGAATTGTTTTGCAAGCATTAATCATAGGTGTGTAAAGAGAAATAGGTTTTTTGGAAAAGGGCTTGGGAAAGTATTGAATGAATGAATGAATGAAAGATTTTAATAACATCTGCAAGATTAAACAGTCTATGGGACTAAAAGCAGTAACAAGGGTGCTCTGTGTGAGAGCAATTGTTTGAAATAAGGGCTGTCCTATTAGTTTTGTGAAATGTCCACTCCCTTTTTGATGTTGTATCTTCTATTATGAATCTTGGGCATTTTTTTTTTCTGTTTTATCTAGCCTGTCCTCTTCAAACAAGGGGGTCAGATTATCCACTTTTTGGTTGTCATTGTATGGTGGGTGGGGTTTAAGCCCAAGAATTTCCACGAGGATATTAGGAGATGGGTCCTTTGCCAATTAGGTACCGTTGGGGATGTCTTGTATCTCTCCTTGCATTCTCAAAACACTAGAAACTCCATGCCTCCCCCCCTAACACCAAACTCTGGGGATTTGTCGTTGTGTAACACTTTTTTTCTAAGTTGTAGAAAACTGTACGAGGATCATTTTTGGCCTTGGAAATTAATCGGAATTGAAAGCGTGTTGTGGTTGCACTAAAAGTTTTCCTTGGCATGTGTCAATTTGAAAACTTCATTTTATATGTTTCTAGAAATTTCCATTGTATATCCAATGGGTTTTTGATTGTTTTGGCCAGCTTCTAGCAAAGTTCATGTGCAATTTGGGGTCATGCAGTTTGACACGGACTCCAAAAGTCCTTGGTAGAATGTTGATGTTTCGATAGAAAAACACTTTAGAATTGTTTTGCAAGCATTAATCATAGGTGTGTAAAGAGAAATATGTTTTTTGGAAAAGGGCTTGGGAAAGTATTGAATGAATGAATGAAAGATTTTAATAGCATCTGCAAGATTAAACAGTCTATGGGACTAAAAGCAGTAACAAGGGTGCTCTGTGCGAGAGCAATTGTTTGAAATAAGGGCTGTCCTATTAGTTTTGTGAAATGTCCACTCCCTTTTTGATGTTGTATCTTCTATTATGAATCTTGGGCATTTTTTTTTTCTGTTTTATCTAGCCTGTCCTCTTCAAACAAGGGGGTCAGATTATCCACTTTTTGGTTGTCATTGTACTTGATTCAGATGTCATTATAAGCTAGGCACTCCATGATGCAGTGCTATTGTGTCTCCACCACCCCCTTGGTACAAAATACATGCGGTTTCTTATCCCACTCTTCTTAGGCATTGTTCACCTACTAGTTTCGAACCTAAGATGATGCAAGCTAGTCCTTGGCTGAGCCATCAACATTTTCACCTTCCACTTGATTTCTTCTCCTATGTAGCTTTTTTTGTCATGATTGCACATGGATTTAACTTCTTTGACACTGTATTCTTTCTTCCACCCATGTTGATTTGTCCACATGGTTATCCAAATTTTTTCTCACATACGTTTTTATTTCCTCATTGGTGTTTGGGCACTCTTTCATGCCAATGCCCCATTTGCTCATCCACTTTTTGTTTTGTTTCATCCAGGGGTTCTTCCTCCTGCGTAACTCTTCCTCCACTACCATTTTGGGCCTACTAATGAGTCTCCATACTTCTTGTCTTCTTTAAGTGGCTTAGCATCCAGAGCATAGATGATGCCTATTAGGAAAGTACCTAATCTAGTAAATAAAATCTTATATGGAATTGGCATTTTAATTTTGAGGCTGCTTGTTCTTAGGCGTTTTTGAATTCTCTCTATTTGTCTCCATTTCAGATATGACATATTGTTGCTTCAAACTTCACATTTGTAGAGCACCAATGGCATGCCAATCAACTCAAGTAAGGTCCTCTTGGTTTTCCAATCCCATAACTACGTATATCTACATCTATTTTTTAAGCAAGTATAAGGCCTTCAACCCCCCTTGTATTCTATTTCTTAGTGAGTATAAGGGCATTTAGGTTATTGGCTACGTTATCAGATGCTGCACTGGAACCCCTTGGGTATGATACCATACGAGTTTTGATACGATACAGGGGTGGTGCAGCGTGTATGGTACGTCCCTACCCCTATGCATATGCCATGGACATATCAGGGCGTACCTACAGGAGCAGGGACCTGCCCTACACGTTGCCCCTTCCGTATCCTGCCCAGAAACAGATTTTGTAATTTTTTTAAAAAAATTTGTTGCAGAAAAAGTCAAAAATGCAGTTAGCATTGACACTTTGCAAGCTGATTAGGGTTATTGTTTTGATATCTTCTTAAGCCCGTACACAACACACACTTCACTTCTCCCTTAACCCACCCATGCTCTGCAATAGCCATTACTTTCTGACCCCAAGACTTCAATGGTGCTCAACTCCTTTCATTCTCTCCTGCTCCTAATGACCCTCCTCTCCCTTGCAGCTGGATTGCAGGCTTTGTTTACAACATGGGCCACAACAAACCCTAATATAAGTAGAGCCCGTTTGATGTGTTGCCCAAAGACTTTAACGTGGTTGCTTTGCAAATGCAATTGTTAACAAATATTATAAATGGAGACTATTACTTGTTTTAGCATTCGAAATAATAACTTTAATAAAAAGTATTATAAAAAATAAAACATAAAAAATTAGAAATTATGAAGTTTTTTAAAGTTGATTAAAATTTATGATTATCTTTCTCATTTTTTAATAATAAATGTAATGATAGTGATTTGTGAACCATGAATATGCTGATTTGTCCTCATTTTGTCCATACATTGTAACATTTGCACTATGTACTTGTTATAAAACTAATCTAAGGTCGACCATTGAATGTTATGATATTTGGCATTGAATTAAGAGTATGTTTTGTGGTTATTTAACTAATTTTGTTTCCCCTATCCATATTATGCAGTTAATTTTGCTTATATGGCTATATTTTTATATTTTTAATTATATATATATATTTTTTGTACGGCCATATCCAAAAACATTCCTAGTATGCACGTATCCGATTCTCATACCTGTATCCATATCGGTAACGTAGGCTATTGGCCATAAAAATTTGAATGATCTTTCCTCTTTTGCATTGATCAAAGCCTTACAATCAAAAGCTTGGATGGTATCAACCTTTAGCAGTCCCTTCATGGACATGGGAATGCATTGAAATGAGTTGCTGTATAGGCTGACCCAATTTTTGTTTTTTCGTTGATCCTTCTTGACAACTTTTGCTAAAGGAGGCTCATTCATCCTCTTATGGTGGACATTTACGTGTGCAAAAGCCCTTGCAACATCTTTAGCGCTACTTGTGTCAGTCTTCTATGCAGAAGGAAGTTGAGGATTTCATTTGCTAGTGATTTATTTGCAGTCAGTTTAAGTCTTCCAATTGGAAGCTTGGATTGTATCAATAGTTATCTGCTCATTCAGGGGTCATGGAAATCCATTTCCATGGGACTTAATTAGCGATTTTACAAAAACTTGGCACCAACGTGGCAATATTTTCGTTGTTGTATGTTGGTTTTTCAAAATGGTTATCTTTATGTCATGTTTAAAAAATGTCGATGCTCTAAAAGTTGAAAACTTGTCCTTCGATTATGTACGAAGCAAATTTTGGCTGCCCCTCGTTATCATTTTTTTATGGCAATTTACATTTGTCAGTCACTTCTGTTGGTCAGTGGAAGCTAATTGATTGTCAGTTGCACTTCTCCACATCCTTTCATTTGGAGAGTAATGGCCAGCCACCAGACTATGGTTGTTAATTGAACCTCATTCCAGGCTCCTGGCATTTATCACAAACAGAATGAGCAGTTGGACAAGTACATGCATATCATTCATCATAGCTTCAACCAGGCTACACATCTCTTTATGATGTATTCACCCGTGATGTCAGTTACACTTCCAGCTTATGGTGCCTTATGAGATCTCAGTTGCTCTTTGAGCTCCACATTCAAGAGCAGGACAAATCTTCTTCCTGTGTGTAGAATTTGACTAAGCTTCACACAAAAATTCAAGACAATCTACATGAGAATCAGGCCAAATTCAAGGCACTTCATGACCATCTCGAGCAGCTCATTCTTTCCTAAGCTACAATTATAGGTTTTCAATCATCATTGAGGAGAGGTTTCCTGGTTTACAACAGAAGTTGGGGATAACTTCCTCTAGTAGGGACGGAATATTAGACCCGCTCCCCATAGTAATCTCCAGTCCTTGTAAATGTTTGACTGTACAAATGGGTTCACTTGGGCCTTTCTTACCACATCTACATGCAAAAAATATTGTGCAATTTACACGCCATGCTCTAGGGCAAGTTGCATGTGCTTGGCATTAACCTGCAAAAATTCTTCTTTATCCTGATTAATTAAGAGTGTACAGAATGGATCTGAAAGTTATCTCCATTGTTTTTTTTTCTGCAAGTGAATGCCTGTATTATTAAGTGAGCCATAAATAGGCATTGTGTATCCGTGAGATGGAAAATTTTATAGTTGGATTTATGTACTTTTACTTTTTATAAGTGATGAATAAAATTATTTGCCTCTCAATTCATGATTTATTTATTTTCTTTTACAATGGTTTTTGAGAGCTCTTGAGAACTGACAGCTCCATGATAATCATATTAAGAAGCCTCAAAATCGCATCTCAAATCACAGGAGATGGTTCTAAGAATGTAGATTGTTATTGCAATGCAAAAAGATGTGAGTTGTGTAAATAGGCTCATAATTAATGAACTCCTCCATTTCCTCTCGTGCTTCTCGGAGCCCTGTAGAAAGGACAGGAGGGAGAAACTTGCAGCCATTAAACCCACATCAAAAGAATATGATGTTACAAACATTCTTTGGCAGCAATAATCTCCTTTTGGAAAGTCATGATGTGTTGCTCTGTGGAAGAAAATTGAGATTTCTTAATTTTTATCGTAGAGTTCCAGGTGGAAGAAAATTGATGATTCTAAAATTGAAAATTGGCTAATGATTTTTTATGTGATTTCAGGTGGTGTCCTTTCTGGTGATGCATTGAAAAAAAAAGATACAAGCTAGTCAATATTCGTCATTATTTACTACACGGAAATCATCAATATGCTATGTGCTCTTCATGGAAGTAAGGTGAACTTTTTTAATTTTACCAAGATATACCTCATGGTTGTTTTTGGTATTTTAACTTTTTATTTTATTATCAAAACAATGCGTTGTGATCTTATAGCAGTTATCTTAGAAGACACAGATGGCCTATAACTAGAACTTTCATGTGATGTTTTTTTCATTTACTTTTTTGTTTTAATTTGTAAATTTAATTTTAGAAAATATTTTACAGTATAGTTAAACCAGAGGCTTAAAATGGTTGTACTCTTTGT
Source organism: Torreya grandis (assembly GCA_037957365.1). Lineage (NCBI taxonomy): Eukaryota > Viridiplantae > Streptophyta > Pinopsida > Cupressales > Taxaceae > Torreya > Torreya grandis. The sequence goes on from JARHVA010000153.1 coordinate 1,538,746, forward strand.
AGGTATGAGGAGGCTCGGTGTTAGGGAACTGACATGGAATTCATATCTAGATTTCTGTGAAAGATATGTTCAGCATGCTCTTCAAACTATATTCTTACCTTTGTATGATTTGCGTTTAGAAGAAAATGTGTACAAAATCTATGACTATTCTATATTTTTTATGGAGTGGGTTGTATATTATGTAAAGCCTATCTACTTACCCTTGTGAAGCCCTTCTACAAGATGTCAAATTGGGTATGGCCTCTCCTTGGTAGAGTATGTAACATATCTTCCTCCTCCTGTATAAAGGTTATTCATAAAAACAATGATGATAATGGTTGGTTATTGTGCAGCAGATACATCCGATTATCATTTCTATTTCACCAATCGGAATTCATTTCTTGTTTATTGAAATGAAAGAGCATGCCATTTGCACAGAGGAGTCTGGCTCTATCATGCAATCCTGATTTTGGGATAGTTCCTCCTTTGTTATGTATATCTATCTTTTGGTTAAGGTAAAGGCAAATTTACATTAATTTAGGGGTATAATGCAGCAAAATATAGAGGGTACCAGATGTGCATTGATCACCACAAAACCAAGGAGACAGAGAACAAGAAAAATGGCTCTATCACAGCATTTTACTTACATTTCCAGATTTGCAACGATACCCCTATAACCTGAGAGCCATGGAAGAACAGAACTGGTTTTGCATATCTATAACCTTCCTTGCAATATTATAGAAAACCACGATTTGAGAATCACAGACATTGAGATCAACCAAACATATTTGAGATTAAGACTGACATTTAACCAACAATGAAGCACTGGAATTTGAAAGGCAAAGACCATTTGGAGACTTACAAACCAAAGATGTTGCCACTAGTAATAGATGTAGAACAATCAACAAACGATAGAAATCATGATAGATAGCGTCCAACTGATATTCAACTTATTCTAATCGCTGCTGCTGCATTCACATCGTGGGTGCAAAATAATTGAACAAGAGATGCCATGAAGAATGTATGAATCTTCGGCCTTCAGCATGTTAGTGAGGCCCTTCCTTTGCAGTTATGCACCTGAGATTGGTTAGAAAATCACTAATAACTTTGCCTTTCTTTGGATTACTTATCTGTTAGCATTCTCATCCTCAGCAGACAAATTTTGGTTTATTCCAAGGTGTTATTCAGTTTCCTGTTAGTGGTCCTAAATGCTTTAATTAGTTTTGTATTCTATGAAGCTGGTAGTTACACTGTCCAGTCGTGAATCGATGCTGTTCTTGAGTTACGGTATTTCCTATTTAAGTGTACTTCAGTGAAATAAATGCAGGTTTGTTGAACATTCTAGAATTAACAATGAGCGTCAATATCCAATTTCAATGAAAGTCACTGGGTGTTACATTGTGAAGATGTTTTGAAATGATGTTGCCTATGCTTTGATGTTGGTGCTTTGTTATGCGCTTTTGATGATGGTAAGCTTTGTTCATCTTATTTTCAAAATAATACCATGATGATCAGGCACGGTGGAGTAATGAGCTAAGCAATTCTCAAAAGCATTCATAACTTTACCAAAACCTTCTGGTGCATCCTTCTTGTACTTGAGTATCCTCTTATTGACATGGATCCCCATATTTTGAGTATCCATATTTTTACTTTCTATGATACTCAAGTCAATTTGTTTGCAGTAATGAAGCAAATGACTCGAAACGTCTCCACTCATTATTCCTCTAATGTGGGGTGAGACCAATGTTTTTGTTGAGGAATCTTAATTGAGATAATGAATTAATTGTTGATAGTTACTTCAATTATTTGTAGAATTAGCTATTGGTTTAATGCAGAAACTGTTGATACTTTTTGGATGACAAATAAATCATACATTGTGACATCATAACATTCATAATCCATTAAAAATGCAGTTGTTTATTTTCGTAACATAATAATATTGTTCATGGATTTTTATTTCATGCTTTTGAGCCTTGTTTGGAAGATTAAATTACAATTAATACATGCTATTACTTGTCCATAACCTATCTTGTGTTTTATTTGATTGAGTTTTATCAATAATGTAACATTTCATGTTTACTGTACCTAAATTATGATTTGGCGCACATAGTGACTTCCATTGAAACAGGATACTACCATTATTATCTATTGGCATTGAAAAGGATAAAAGGGTGGCTGAAAGACATCATTGTGGAAGCTATAAGGGTTGTGTTCGAATCAACCATTTCTGTGAATTTTATAATAAATGATATGTCATATTAACCCTTCATTTGTCCCTTTCAACCTTAAATTTTTATGTTGATAGGTGCTCTGTAATGGCACTAATGGAGTGTAATAAGTGAGTTGTTCATAATTATGTTCAATCTTAAATTTGACGTACATTTGACCATAAAGAGAATTTTAACCTTGAATTTGAGGTCTATTTGACCCTCACTTAAAAGTTTTTTCTTTTTCTGCTTTGAGAAGGTAGTCAAAAAATTGTAATAACTTGGCCATATGGTGGAGTGTGGAGACACTTTTTTGTTCCAACAAAAATGTTTTTCATCTTGACACAATGGTGCAGCTAGATTGATGTCATTTGTCCCTAGTGAGGGGGAAATTGTTTGAGAAGGTCACATAATTATTAATCAATGTGACATTTTCAAAATACAAGACAAGAACCTTGAGATTGATATTTCAACATATGTGTGTTTGCGTGTCTCTCTCTCTCTCTGACTAAACTAGTGTAGAAATTTTATATATATATAAAATTTCTACACTAGTTTAGTCAACTAATTATTGATATCCTGGTTTGATAATTTACTTGAGTTATTATATTTTAATATTGTAATGTATTTATATATTTTTTAATCATTTTGATGTTAATGTGCTCGTTTGTTCATAGATACTAAAGAATTGTAGAAATTTTTTATCCTTTGTTTAAATTGAATTCAGTTGCAATACTAGAGTACCAGGTTCTTATTTTATGTTTGCCATGGCTTCTATAACAAGGTGGTGAACAATCTACTATAACAAGGTGATATGTTAGACAAATTTAGCTTGATCTTTTTTCATTTGCTCTGGTTGTATGCCAACAACTAACTTCTGAGCCTAAATCAATCAAATGGACAAGGTCCTTCATTTTGTCGTAGTGAAAGCAAGGGCTGTAATATTAATATATTAGAATGACAAGGATTGTAGTGACAAATCTTTGTTGACTGGGGCACTCAACTTTGCCCCTCCATGACGACAAAGCAAATCTCAAAAGATGGACAAAGTGAAAGTGCTTACTTTTTATTAAAACTTGTATATATTGGGATAAAAAATATGAGACCTACATGCATAACAAAATAATATCATTACGTGCACTCAGTTTTGTAATTTTATAACTGATTCAGATGAGAATAATTGAAAAAAAGTGATGGATAAATGATGAAAAGCAACAGTGTATATTTTTCGTTTTGAGTTTGGTTCATAGAAATAAATTGGAGTTGTTTATGTAAAATTATTGTTATCTGACGTTTCGGGTGTCACTATTGGATTTGAAGGATGAAGACAATGTTTGCGGAAAAAAAAGAAATCTAGGTCCATAAATAGATATGTACAATACATGAAAGAGGTGAAGATCAAGTTGCTAAACATGGGAGATTTGGCTAAGTAGAACAAGAAGTTGAAAACAAAAAAGAAAATAAATTTAAATGTTTAAAGTGAATGGGAAAAAAAAAAAAAAAAACAATAATAATAACAATAACAACAACAACAATAATACATGCAAAGAAGAGTTAAATCAAAATGAAAAAAAAAAAAAATTACTTTTTAAAATTAAATAATACTTAAAAAATAATAATTGAATGAAAATTTTGAACACACTATCTTTTCAATTAATTAGAAGAATTAGAAAAGTATGAATAAAAATAGAACAAATGGTTATAATAAGAAAAGAGAGACGAAAGTTGTAAATCAATAAAAATGAAAGAATAGAATAAATAAAAATTATAATACATAAATATTAAAATAATAAGTAAAATTTTAAAAAATAAAAAATATAAATAAATAAAATTATTTATAATAAATTAGTAGGTAACATAAGAAAAATTGTTGAATAAAATAAAAAAGAAAGATAAAAGAAGAAATAATTAAATAAAGTTAAAATAATTTTAAAAAATAAATAAAATGATAAAAATAAATGGTTGATGAAAAAACAATTAAAAAAATTAAAAAGATAAAAATGTTATATATATATATATATTAAAATATCAATTAAAAAGAAAAAGGAAAAAATATGGAAAAAAACAAAAGAAATCAATAATGAAAGAAAAGAACAAAGGGAAGCGGGTAGAAATAACAAAATTTGTGTAGTGGGGTTGAGTATGTGGATGAGAGATACATGAATGGTTAGGTTTGAAACCATCATCTCTATTTATATTGTGGAGACATTTACTGATTTCAATAGTTTATGTAATTATTTTATTTTTTTAGTGATTTTCTAAAGTCAATTTTTTGGTATAATCTCTGAGAATATTGTGATTGGTTTTGTATTTATGCTTAGTTAAAGTGAAGTGTTTGATATTAATAAAGTTGTAAGACCGGAGCATGTTTTTTAATGTAGTTAAAAATGATTTGTATGTTTCTCTGATGTAGGGTACGTTACAAGAACATGAGATCTCACAAACATTCTTTTTAAGTAGGGGTTCTCTGTGATCTTTAGCACTTAAACAATTGAGTGTTGATGTTATTTCCTTTGAGAATCGTACCCAATTTCTATGCGATATCTTGAATGAGGTAGATAAGATTTTTTTTCTCCCTGAAAAAATGTGTAACTTCGTATTAATTAAATTTGTAAATTATATTTTGTAGATGCAACAATATTTTTAAAAAAAAGGGACAAAAAAGGGATGTAGACATCCCAATGGAAGAACCCCCAGGATGAAAGGAGGATATCCCAAAGGGGAAAGAAACAACAAAGGCTCTCCACAAAAGGGAAAGCAACAATACTAATACTAAGAGATAACAACTAGAAGAAAAACAATAGACAAGACAAAAGGAGAGGCATAAACAAGTGCCTATTAAACCATAGGCCATCACTTAATAAGAAATACCTTGAATAATCTTCTATCTATCCTTTTTTGCCTTTCTTCTTTTTGACTTCTTATCACATCGATTGAGTAGGTTTCAATGTAACAATCTGTAGATATGATGTCTGGGGTTCCAAAGGTGAATGTGAGGTCATGAGTTCCAGATTCGAATAGCTCATTAGCTCCTCTAAGTGAGAGCTCTTTGATTCATGAATTCTTTTCACTCCCCTTGACTGAGATGTTTTCGGAGCAATCCCCAAAAAGACACTCTGATCTTTTCCCCTACCCTTCGCATCAAGGATTGTTGTCTCATTTTGGGTATCAGATTCTCCATTGCTCTGTTGTACGTTGTATTTCCTCTTCTTGATTATTATCTTCAAATACTACCTCTTGCTCCGTAAAACTCCATCCTTCGGAGGATGTTTTCATCCATTTTTTAAGAAAAATGGGCTCGTGCATGAGGGCAAGTAGCTTGTAGGTGTCCAAGGAATTTACAATTTCAGCAACGAAAAGTTGTATTTTCATAATCCAATCCCTGAATATTGAAGTTTTCCATATTTGAGAATATTTTTATTCGGTAAGCCCTTGTTAATCTTGCAATATTGCTTTTAATGAAGGTGCCTAAAGAGTTTCTTATCGCTTCAAAAACACATTTGAAACGTAGAGGTAGATTGGAAAGTAGAAGCCATATTGTCATTTTGGTGATAGATAATATATGAATCAAAATCTGCAAATCACAAGATGATGAAGAGCTTCATTGTTCTCTAAAACCACGGACCATTCGTAAATATTCTCTGATAGTCTTCATTTTCAAACATCTTAACAATAAAAAAACCTTTGGACCAAAAATAGATCTCATAACATTTTGTCCATATCAAATGTAACCATTGATATAAGGTCATTGTGAACGGCAAAAAAACCATTGAATCTACAAATAACTACTTTTTTTTCTAAATTTACTTGATATAGGAACACATCGTCCTTTGTAATTTCCATATCAACATATGTTCAGCGTGTTCCATTAAATAGGCTTTAGGGATGGATTACTCATAACACTTGGTTTGTTGGTTGTGTTTTTCACCACGTCTTTAAAAGATACAGGTTTATACATAAAAGGCATCAATGGCAACACCAAGAGGAGCGTGGAATCTTTGAATATATTGTAGCCCAAAAGAGGAGTATGATCCTTTGAGTTGTCTGCTCTAAAATAAAAGGTGGTGTTGATCAGTTGGAATCCTTTCTAAGAGCTCTAGCTTCCATTTTAGCTCAATCACTAGATTTGCCAGTTGAACCCAAAAACACATGGTTTTCTCGGAGAGGGATTTTATCATTATCTGATTCCTTGTGTTCAGTTTGCTAGAATGCTTGTGTGTTGAATTCATCAGTGATTTTGCATTCCAATCTTTTGTCAAGTAACTATCCTATGTTTATCTCTTGTTTTTCTATCCATGATTCCAATTTTTATTCAAGCATTTTGTTAAATAGTTTGTGTGCATTCTCTAAAGAATATAGAGTCCATGTAGAGGGAGTTCCCTTTGGCATTTTGTCAAACACTTTCCTTGCATCTTCCAGGCGGCCGCTCTTGGGATACCTATCAAACACAGTATTGGAAGGATTGTTGGGACCTTGATTCTTTTCCTCCACGCCTAAGGTATACTCAAAATCGGTAGCAGCACATTTAGCTCCCAGCATGCGGTACACTTCTTGTTTCTCCTCTTACCGAAACTTTTTGTTTCCTTTCCCCTGGCTGATCCCGTTTTGCTCTGCTCTATGAAAGGATTTCCAGTAAGGAACGTGCTGCGTCGATCACAGATCCATCGTATGTATAACATTCTTCCCGTCGCCAAGGTTTTTACACACCAGGGACCATCTCTGCCATATCCAATATTCTCGAAAGAGCCATTATAGCCGACTGCATTCAGAAACCATGGCCCTTAAAAGGATTCTTCGGTGCCCTAGCGACCGCTGCAAGTAGTTTAACCATCAATCTCCGTAAGGTTTTCATCACATCATTTTATCCCGAGAACCATAAAATCTTTTGTCGAGGGTTGATAGGTTTTCATGCCTTCATTATTAGTTTCAATCCTAGGGTGACCTTGGAGTATTTAAAGATATGGAAAAGTTTTCTTAATATGTCAATCTTTGTACCCATTCTACTTAAGTGCCTACTTTAGACGTTTCACTTCCAATGTTAGCTATTCAAGATCATATATTCTAAGGCCTCTTGTGTACAATGTTTTCTAAACACCATCTTTTCGAGAGGGGTGATGATGAGAGTATTTTCTAATATAAATATTTTTGGGGGTCTTCTTTCTAGAAACTTGTTGGAACAGGGAACCATCCGATCTTCGAGTGATAAAGATTTTCAAGAAAAGAATACAATGATTTTCTTTGACCTTTATTGTGAACTTAATATGTTTAGATAGGGAGTTGAGGTGCACTAAGAATTCAGTAAGTGTCCATACCATGTGATTATCTCAAATTAGTGTCATCTACAAAATGATATCACTAATTAGGTTTTAGAGGGGAAGATCGAATAGTAATCTTTTCGAGTTTTTCCATGAATAGGATAGCCACATTTGGGGAAAGTAGGGCGCCCATTGCCATGCCCTCTGTTTGTCCAAAGATTTCACCTTGATAGTTGGAAAAGGTGGATCTTAGGTAACATCCACCAAATTAGTAGTCTCGTGATCGGTAAGTTCTATGATAAACTTCCATAGCCTCATCAAATGAAATTTTCGTGAAGAGGGACTCCACATCAAAGCTAAACTATAATGTCATTGTTATTGAGCTTAATGTTTGGTATAATATTTACAAAATCAGTGGAATCCTTGATGAAGTAAGTAGTGTTATTAACTAATGGTTTTAGTTTCTTGGTTAATTAGTTGGCTAGCTTATAAGTAGGAGAATAATTCATTGTTTAATGAAGGGTTTTTGATCAATTTAAAGGCATTTATAATAACCTTTTTCAAAAGTTCTCTATGAATAATTCTATAGTTACCACTATTTTATAAGTGGTCTCTCATTTATTCCAAGTAGGTTATCATGTCTAAAATTGTTGTAACATTGCCGATAATGTCATTATTTTCATTGAGCTTCCTTAGGGCTAGTGTTTGTTCTTTGGAGATATTGCTCTTGGACGGCTTAGCTTTGTGAAGGGTGACAAAGCAACCTTATCTAATTTCTTGAGCAATATGTAATGGTAGGTTCCCAATTGCATCTTCAATGCTGATCATGAACTTCTAGTGAAGGATGTTGTGAGGTGCTATGGCAAACCCTAGGCCTTTCCTCAAAACAATAATGGTGGGAGAATCAAGCATGATGGATGAGGTTCATAATGTTTTCTTGGCCATTTTATTTAAGATAATTAAGAATAAACACTTCATTAATAGTATTACACTCAATTCTCATATTATTAGCCTCAAAATCATTCAAGTTAGAATCAAATATAATGGTTCTTCTCCCATCATGATGTGTTGGAGGTAACCCATTATTGATATCATCAACATTTTTTGCATGATGTGTGTTATGTATGCTATCAACAATTGGGTAATTAATTACGACTTTAGTGTTGATGGAGATGTATGGATCGAGTCGTACTAAGTAGTGTGGCCAGCGAATAGCAGTGAATGAATGTTGGACATCATATGAGATAGGCAATATATCAACTTGTCTATTGTGCAACAATTTAATCTTTTTCTTGAGATTTTCTTTTTCAATCTATTTGGTGTTTTCCATTTTCATTGTTAACATAATTCAATTTTCTTCCAAATTTTTTCCTCAAGTGTTTTAGCTAGTTCTAGGTTGATAGAAAATCATTCTTTAGAGAGTTTATCTAAATATAATATGTATTTATTTATCAATTCTTTAAGCAAGAAGAAACTAGTTGTACGAATGATATGATCTTTTCTTTGAGATCTTAGGTTGTGAGTGACAACAATGCTAGCATGAAGAAGGTTTGTACTGTAACATATTTTATCGATCATCAGCACCTCTATCTTCCTTGTCTTTTTCAACATCAAGGAAGAAAAGAATGAAACCAATGCTTGGGGAAGAAAAAGAAAACTAGTTCCTTAAATAGATATATGTGATGCATAAAAAGGGTGAAGAATTAAAAGAAGTTGAAAACAAAAAGAAAATAAATTTAAATTTACATATTTAAAATAAAAACAAGAAATAAACTTAATTATGTGAAAATAAGATAAATTTAATAAAATATGAATAATTGTTATTAACAAAAACAATTTAAATAAAAATATTATATTACTATAAATAATAATTGAAATGAAAAATAAATTAAGAACAAACTAATTTTTTAATTAAATAAATATCTAAAGTATTGAAATAAAATTTTGAATAATAATAATTATAGAAAACAATTCAAATAAAAATGATATAAATAATAAAGAAATAAAAATAATAAGTTAAAACCATTAATAATAATAATTCAATTATTATATATATAAAAGAGTTAAAAGTGAAAACATTTTATATGATAAATTATTAAAAAAATTAATTAGATACTCAAAATAAAATAATTAAAATATTTTTTTATTTAATTAGAAGAAATAAGAAAGTCCAATGGAAAAAGTAAACACAAATGTTAGAAACGAAAAATATTAAAACAAAAAACTATAAAAAGAAACGAAGATGGGATTATTTTGGCGTTGAAGAATGGAGATCATCCAATGGGCAGAAAAAATAATGCTTTTAAAAACAAATTGTCATTTTTAAGTTTCCCAATTTAATTAAGTTAATATGAGTTTGGAGTTCGCCTCTTGCCACCAAATTTTTTTGAGTCTAAAGTTCTGAAAGCCTAAATGAAAAATTTATAAAAACAAATTATATTATATTTAGGTTGAGTTTAAGGGATTGTAATCTAATATATTTGAAATTTCATTTTCTAATGAAGTTTTGATGAAGAATTTATGTGAAGTTTGATGGAAAATAAATGAGAAAAAGTAAGGATTATTTTAAGAACATTCATTAATGATAAATCATAAGTAAAAATAACGTAAAGGGGTGGTTGGGTGTGTGTAGGTGACCAATGCAACTTGTATTGTCTCAATCATACCATTTTAGTTTGAATTTAAAATAAATTTCGGTGATTATATATAAATATGTCTCAAATCAGTATTTATTTTGGTAACAAGTGGATATGTGTTGATGTGTCATTTTTGGCCTATAAAAGACTTAATCATTGATTAAGTGAAATTAGTATAAATGGGTAGTTGGGTGTGTACGGGTCACCAAAGCGACTTACAATGCCCCAATCACACCACTTTGACTTGAATTTAAAGTTAATTGAGGTGATTATGCATAGATGTGCCAAAATTGTTCGCATTTCCCTAGTCGCAAGTTGATATGGTATTGTTGTGGCCCTTTTAATCGCAAGTAAAATCAACATACATGGGTGGTTGGATGTGCAAAGGTCACAGTTTGAATTGTGTTGCCACAATCATGCCTTTTTGGCTGGAATTTGAAGAGAAATAGGGTGATCGTGCATAAATGTGCCTAAAATTATTTGCATTTACCTTGGGCACAAATGGATAGGGCATTTTTGTGTCATTGTTGGCCTATAAGGGACATAATCACAATCAAAATCAACGTAAATGGGTGGTTGGGTGTGTGTGGGTCACCAATGTGATCTACATTTCTCCATTCACCCCATTGGCATTGATTCAAACTGAATTGAGTGACCACGCATAAAAGTGCCCCATTTTTTTCCCATTTACCCTTATCACAAATGATTATGGTGTTGTTGAGTCACATTTTTCCTATAAGGGACCTAACCATAAGTGAAATCAGCATAAAGGGATGGTTGGGTGTGCATGATTTTGTAAACTTTAATTTTGACAAACTTATAACTCCTATAAATGTCAACAAGTAATCTGGAAGGCCCCAATACCTATAAAATGATTGTATTTTTTTTTTTAATGGACATCATTTGCAAAAGTTGCACCCTAAATTTTTTAGGTTCAATATTGAAATATTGAAAAGGACTAAGTACTGATTATATTGAATTTTGAAAAACTATCTTCTAAATTATAACTCATGGAGATGTGATACTAATTCTAGAAGATGCAAAGTGATCCTAATTTCTTTCATTCACTAAAATAAATTTAAAGAATAAGGTAACATTTACATTGTTGCATTTGTATAAGTTGTTACATTTAATATAACAACTTATAACAATGTAACAATCTAAATGTCACCCTATATTTAATATTTATTTTAGTAAACATGTAACATGCCTTTCAATTGTTCAACTTTTCCTACTTCAAACACTTGCACAACATAATAATATTGCATATGCATTATAGCGTGTATGTGTTTTAGCACTTATCACTTTAATTTTGGTTATAATTGAGCCTAAATCATAAAAACGCATGTGTTTTTGTTAAAATCACATTTTCACAAAAAAAAAGTTTCCATTTTTGGCTCCCCAACTTTCTACACTTACTTCATAGTTAGTTGTGATCTACAAAGAAAAATTCTAAGGATTTAGGGCCTTCTCCCAAATATTTATCCAAGTCCAAGGTATTTTGAAAGATAGTTGAGTGAATGGATCTAACAAAATTAGGGATTTTCTTGCCTTTTACTATAATGATCAAATAATATTCCACAACAATAATTATTCAAAAGCCACCATGATAAACTTAGGTGTTTTTTAAGACTAATGTTTATCAAAAATTAAGTGACTAAGCCCCCCTTGAGGGACTCATAATGCTTTTAAAGACTGATGTTTATAAAAAATTAAGTGTCTAAGCCCCCTTAAGGGACTCATAGTGTCCACCAGAGATAAAATAAAAACTCACCATTCAATCATAAGAAAGAAGGGACGGTTTAGAAAATAGCACACAAGAGGCACCACAATGGTAAATGCACATTTAGATTGCAAGGTACTAGCTTACCAACCAAGATCAATCAAGAAGATTATGCGAACCAAAGGATCTTACCAATGTCATAAAGCATGAAAAAATCCAAACAGTATCATGACACCAAGAGAAAAACTTTCCTACACAAAGGAACACAAAATGAAGACAATGCAATACAAGCACAAGACAAAACCAGTAATAAAAAAGTAACCAAATGCTGGATACAATGAGGTGGTGTGTGTATGGTTCTCATTTTCTCTATCTAGGCTACATGTCTACCATCTAAAATTATGTCCTAGATGATGCTCTCCCTCTAGGCATCACCTTTGTGAGGGGGAATTATGTCATGCATCCACCTCACACAAGGAACCAATAGTTAGTTGTGTCATAAATACGGTAAGCAAAGCTAATAACTACTATGATAACAAATTTGTAATAAAATGTAGTTAAAAAGATACCATAAATGCTAATTGCTTTCAAAAACATTATATAAGCAATGTTAACCAAATAATAAAACATCAACATATTAAACATCATCATGATATAGAAGTAGATATGCATCACAACTAATTATTTAAATAATATAATTTTTTTTTTTTTTGAGTTCGGTTTAAAAAATGGGATGTGATAGGTCTAAGTAGCATCACACTAGTCGATCCTAGCTATTTTATGAAACATCTTATATCGGCACCAAATCTTTGGGTTTTCTCTAGGACTACTTTTGGACCTTTTTTCATCCTTTGACATCACACAAGTAAGTCATTATGCAAGTATTTCTCTATGGACTCTTCTTGTAAAATTTCAAGCATTTAATCCACTTCAATTCCCAAAATCGTGTGTGTTTATTTCCATTTTATTGGATTATGTTTAGGTCTTAATTAGTGTAGTGTCCCTTGACCTAATCCACTATACCAAACTACATGAGAAAGACTACAATATCTCCCTATCCCATTAGCGTGGGGCCTATTACACCCTTAGTAATGCATGAAACTAACATAAACTTAACCACATTAAAAATGATAGTGGTTTTACGTCGACATACCTAATCATGACTTTAACCAAGGTTTAACCCATGGGTGGAGGAACCACAATTAAAAAAAAACATTACAAAATGCCTTGGACTTGTATAGTTATTTTAATACCTTGCATAAGGTTTAAAATTATTTAACCCTTTTTTATTGTTTTAGATATATAAGGATTAAGATGTTAGATTAGCCTTATCAAATGGGTGAATAAAACTATTCTAAAGCAGGCCAATTAAATTAATTCAGATAACACAATATATTGAATCTAAAAAAGTACTGAATATAGAAAGTATAATGCCGATTGATATTCTAATAGTTGCAACACAAAAAAAAGATCATACTTAGCTTATTTGTAGATGTGTCGGTGGATTTGAGATGTACAGATGTAGGAACAAGCAGATTGATGCTTAGAATCATGTTGTCAGATTCTAGAAATAGTATTTCTTGAGGTCTGAACACTATCATCAACATGTGGACACTATCATCGACACTTGTATCCATGGCTCGATGCTTCTATCATGTATATAATATTTGATATTTTCAAAAGCAACCACCTAGACCTGTTATGAGTTTTGTCACATTTTTTTGATACATTTTTATTGTGTGCACAGGCTCTATATGGTTGTATACATCTCAAACCCTAATTTTTCACCTTAGGTCATGTCATCTTTCCAAAAATGGGTTAGTGGGCTCACAAAGATGAGCTGACCTCAAGGACTCATTTGTTAACAATTATTATCTACATAGTTAATACTTTAAAGAGGGCCTTAGACATATGTAGTTCTCCCTTGAGTGTGGGCTTATGTGTGCATGAGGGTGCAATATGCTATATGTAAGGGCATGCAATATTCTAGCTTGTAACTTGACAAATACTACTCATGAGCTATCATTTGAATGCTTTTGACCTATAATATGACTACTCCTATGACTAACATAAATAGGTTAGAATAGGGTAGTATAACTCAATTGTACAATTGATTGAATGAACTTGAATATGTGTTTGCTTGGTATTTACTATATAGATAATGAATAGGGTTTGATTTGTATTTATGCCACACATTTTGAAAATATCTCATAGAAGGGTTAGATAAGACAAATAGGCTGACCCATATGTTTCAAAAAAATTAAAATTTGGATGAATTTTGAGGTACATACACTAGATAAAAAAATTAGACTCTAGCGTCGATGCTAGTGTCCCTATGTGAATGGTAGTATTCGACAGGATAGAAAATTGTTGATGATCTTTAATTGACAGTGAAGGATATAAATTATATTTTAAGCTTGCTATAGTGTACAGGTGATCTGGGTCATCAAAATGATAGGGTCGGACTATAATATAAGTAGTTAGACACAATGAGATGGCGAACATGAACCTTTCAGTAGCAGGAAGGTCTAGAACTGAAGTATAGAGCCCTAATTGATATTTTTGAAGTGTACAAGATTGATATGCTATATAATCAGATTTTAGTATCTACAAAAATATTTAATTATTAATATCTTGCTTAATATGCCCTTTACACATTATGTTAATCCATACATATTTAAAAAAATCCTTAAATGTATCTAGGTCATTATAAATCTAAATACCCAAATCAATAAAGATATTTTTTAATAAGATCCATGAATATAAAAGTTTATATAATAGCAAGTAATGCCTCAAAGGTTATGATTTGGTAGCATATACCTTGTCGAATATGAAGGTAAATGAACACTTGCAACCATACGAAAAAAAAGGTGTGACCATGCTACAAGAATTGAAACTGATATGAAACAAATCGTAAGGAGAGAAAACAACTACTCTAAGTAAACCACTTAATAAATAATCGCGCCTCTGAATATCAAAAACCTACAACACAAATAAATAATACAATATAACATGTGCAAATATATAAATAATGATACTATAAAAATAAAGGTCATGAATACATAAGCAAACATCATTATACGAATGACGAGGACAATATAAAAATTAAATAAACATAAAACCTAAAGATCACAAAAATATGTCATGTTAAGCCAAAAAAATTGTATGAAGAAACCCACATAAATATGTGCCATATTTTAACGTATGTATAATTCCCACACATGGTGAACTACAATGTGTGGACACCCCATTTTGGCCGCATTCCCAGCCTAACTGGACTTCAAATTAGTTTCTAACAAATGATGTGAATTAAGCCTAAAAATTAGTGGATGTCCTAATCTCATCCACACATCAAATGTTAGTGCCAAGAATCATATTAAGGCATCTCTATTTAGGGTATTATCCTTTACGCAATGATAACCTCCCACATATTCATCCCTAGTAGAATTACTACCTAGTAAATTGACAAATTAGCCATTGGACCAATTCCTAAAATGCAAAAACCCTAAGCAAAATGAATTAACTAAGTAAATGTAATTAATTGTTTATGTAAAATTTACATGTGCAATTAGTGAATATCAATTTTATAAAAATTAAATTCCAATAAAAATGAGGTCATAATGATGTCATCATCTTCAAAGTCAAGAAATTGAAAATATCTTCATTAAAGCATTAATTTTAGAAATGGAAAGCCATGCTTAATAAATAGGATCTCTATCCCAAATATTAATTGTTTGAACCTAACTATAGTTAAATCCAACCTAATTACACATGAGTTAGAGTTAGTTTTGAAACTTATAAATAAAAGTGCCAAGGCCATTATTATTAAAAGCTCTCAAGCTGAAGTTCTAATGCTAAATTATTAAGAGATAACTTCACATGCCAATCTAAGCCAAGCCAAAGGTGGACAAGGAGAGGTGTTGCCCACAATGCAAATGTATTGACCAAAAGACTCCATTTCACACATAAGTTGAGCAAGCCAACTACCCAACAAGCAAATTTAGAGATATAAGGAGGGTAAAAGGGAATTTCTCTTTTATTTTCTAGTTGTGTTTTGATTTATTCTTATTATTTATGCTCCCCCAAGTATCCAGGCTCGGGAATGCTTTGTCTTATGCTTGTTCTTGATGTTTATTATACTAACAAGTGACTAATGCAACTCCTTGGATTCCTTACTACATAATGGCATGCCCTGTGGAACCACTCACCCTACAAGCACTAAGAGAATAATATTGGACTTTTAAAATCTATGAAATGTTCACTTACAACTTTAGTTTTTATATTTTTTACCTTAAAAATTTATTTTCCTATGTTTTATTGTCAATTGTGTTCTTTAGGAAACAACTTTGCCCCCTACATTACAATGACTTCACCCCTACATTTTGGTGACTTCGACATGCAACATACCTTATAGAAATAAGAAATTCGTTAGAAGTAAATGATGACTTCATCCCTCGTGAATGATGACTACTCGACTACTCAATTGTTTCACTCAATTGCTTAATTATGTTGTTTGATTGTTCATTAGTTTATAGTAAAACCCTTTTAAAACCATCACCTAGTAGCTTTTCCATTTCCAGGTACCTTTTCCATTGTCTGGTAGCTTTTTTATCGCCTGACAGCTTTTTTACCACTTGATAGCTTTGTCATCGACCAACAACATCACCGTTGATTGATAAGCATCATCATTTACCGATGACATCACCATCGACCAACAACATCACCATTGCTTGATAGCTTTTCTGCCCTGTGTCAAAAACCTAAGAGCTTCAAAGGTGAAATTTGTTTTTGGACTAACCTAGTTAAACAAACACAATTGAATCCTCTAACATTAAAAAATCACTTTAAAAAATCATTCACACTTGTCTTTTTGGTGTTTAAAACTTGAACAAAACATTTTACTTTTTATTTTTCAAAGTTACAAGTTCAAACACATCAAGGGCCAAACTTCATTTCACATTTCGTTAAGTGCTCTTAAAAAAAACAAAAATATTAGATTAGTGTTCCTAGGAGCTTTTAATTTTTTGTTGTTTTACAAAAGTACTTAGTTTCTTTTTCTAGATTAGTTTCATTTTTAGCAAAACTTTGCATGTATGCTTTCCCCCTGTCCCCTTTAAGGAACTTGAGTGATCAAAATTACATCATTTTTGCTTGTTTGGTTGAGTTGTAGAATTGAAGAAAAGTCATGTATACTCTCCCTAAGCTCCGAGTGGCTTGGATGTCTCAGAAATGACCCTAGAGTTCTTTCATTTTCATTTATTTCCTTTTTAGCATTAGCTTATGAGTGAAATCTCATAGCCTCCTCATAATTTCTCTAGGGCTTTGACTAAGGGTTTCATCTCCTGACATTGTTTTAACCCCATTATATGATAAGATATACAAATTAGGCAATTTGTTTGATGGGATAGTGGTGAGCGATTAACCTGAACATCCCAACGGGTACCCGGGCCATGTAGTAGCAAGACATTAGAATTCACTAAGAAGTACACAGATGAATTCATTATGCAAAGGACTAGGCCAGTGCATAACAAGCTAGGTGATTTAGACTCTTTCAACATGATTACTCCCTCCTGTTAGCCACATGTGTGGAACATCTAGAGTGCTTCAAAAATTTAAGATTTAGATCAACCCCCACTTGTCATAGAATATCCATCCAAATATTGAGTTACATTAGCACTATAATTTCTTGCCATGTACCAATGCTTGAGAGACAAAGGGGGGCCTAAAAACTCTACTACATGTGCTCTTAATTTTTTGGATTAACAATGAATTTTTTTATAGAATTGGTATGTCGGTTGAAACTTTGGCGAAGACTATACAACCTTGTTAGTTTTTAGGGTAGGGCGTGCATTTAGGTGTTTTTGTTATTCTTTTACTTGTATTTGTTTTAGGGTCTAAATTGTTTTGTGTCAAAATTGAGTCAAAAATCTTCAACACAAAACACATGTTGCACGCACCACTTTGAGTCAAGAAGTGTTACGTTATCAAAATCATTCCAACCATTTGCCTTAGATATTTTCAAAACCACATTTTGTGCCTTTGTTTAAAGAGACGTTATTTTGTTGTCGAATTTATTCCAAGACATTTTTACCTTTGTTCAAAACCAAGTCTAAAACTGTTTGTGTGCCTTTATTCCAATAGTGTCATTATGATACCTGTTTGAGTCTAGGTCATTATCCATTTGAAAATCCAAGTCTTTCAAAATATCATTTGAAATCTATCTTTTAGAGTTAGTTCTAAAATAATTGGTTTACGCTTGAGTCTTGTTCACAGCTTGAGCTTGAGTGATTCACCTGTCTATCTTTAGATTGTGCAACTTGGATGGATTTTTAGTTTGATTTTTAAATACCTTTGCCTAGATACCAAGTTTCCTTTTACCACATCTTACCTTGATTCCAAGTTTCTATTTTAGACCAAGTGTGCAATTTGTGTCAAATCAAGATCCGTAGACTTAAGAGTGTTTCAAAATTTGCATGCCTAGATCAAGTTTGTTGCCAATGACCTAGTTAAAATTTTGTTTTCAAGACCTATTTCACTTTGTCTAGATCAAGTGTGTCAAACCATTTACCTTAGAGTTGGCATTTTTTTCAATTTTTTACCTCAACCATTTAGTTTTCAAGACTAGCTTTGTGATGTTGGCCAAAGATCTAATGTTTGTTTAACTTCTTTATACCTAGTTAGTTTGTTTCCAAGTCTAGTGTTGTGACATTAGATAAAGACCTAACACCTTTTGTTTTATTAGACCTATATTGAGTTTTTTTGAAGCACCATGCCATAGACCAATTTCATGTGCCTAGTTCTAGTTCTAGACCTTAGTTTGTTTGTGTAGTTCAAGATCTCACATTTCTCATTCCAAGTTTCAAGTTTGTTTAGAAGACTTTGCCAAGACTAAGATTCAAGTTTGATGTTTGTTGATTGTTTGTTCCAAGGACCTTAGAGTGATAGTGATATTTCAGACCAAGTTGAATCGATTGTTAGTTTTCAAGAAGAGATCCTTTCTAGACCAAGTTTAAACCATTTAAAATGATAGACCGAGTTTCCTTTCTAGGCCAAGTTTTAAGACATTTATCAAGATGACTAATCTTTTTAGACCATGTTTCAAGTAGTTGTGATCATTAGACCTTTTATTCGAGAGACATTTATCATAGATTCAGACATGCATTGTTATACACGTAGTGTTACAATGTATAATCCAGATTGTGAAATTGTAGTCATGAATGACTCCTTCGTTTAGGACCCATATGGTGATGACATAGTTTATGATATGGATCCATATACCTCTTATACTAATCAATATATTGAATAAGGGTAGGACCCATTAGCACAATACCCAGTTAATACACCTCTTTATTTAGGGTAAGAATAAGAACAAATGACTCAATATCTTGCTAATGTGCCACCTGTCATTGAACAAGTCCAATAGCAGCCCTACTATCTAACCATGCCAACAAGTTATGACTTGTACTTGTTTGATCATCACTTTCTTAAAAACAAGGACAAGATTATAGTTAGAGCTGTCTAAGTAGGATCAAAATTCCTGATAGACTTTCCCCATTAAAGTCTACCTAGTTTAGTTAAAATGCCTAGAAATGCACCTCAAGTCAGACCAATTGAGTAGGCCTCAATTAGTTACCATTAGGCACTCATGCCATTGCCACCAAGATCCTAATATGATTTCACAAGGAAAGGGTCCAACGGTAGACCAATTCACGTAGATGTAATAAGTGTATCAGATGTATCTTAATTTAATGCATAATTTTTATGCTATGGTCATTTCAAATACCCCACTTATAGAGCTAGCTCTTTCAACATGGATACAAGTTGATTCATTGAGACATGAAAACTTGAATGTGGACCCCTTTTTCCAAAATACATCTATTGGTGACATGTTCAATGTCCCAGTCATTGAGGAAGTGACTATGGATTATACTTAAGACCATTTTCAAAACATAGTGGATCATACACAAGTGTATCCTAATTTGAACCAAGGTGGGTTGAGTGCACCACAAAAAAATTTACAACAACAAGTGCCTCTTAGCAATACTATGAGTGGTTTGTAACAACATGGGGCAAGCATAGCTAGTTCCAACTACAACAGGTTACTCCCACCCATCATCCAATAGCTTCTTCGAACACGCAACAATAAGGGTAAGTAACCAGGCATAAACCAACACCCTACCCCAATAAGAGGTGAATTTTAGCCTGCATCAATAGGTGCTGACTAATATTACACAACCACAGATGCAAACCAATATGCCACCACAAAAAATGGTCAGTTCCTCACAGACATTGTCTAATCAATAATGTATTCCTATTGGTCAACAATAGATGCCTAACACCCAATAAATGCCCAATTCATAATAGGTTTTTATGCAACAATGAGGTCCTAGCATACAATAGGTACATATTAGGCAATATTTTCCTTTTACCTAACGTGTACCTCATATACAATAAGGACCCAACATGCCACATATACAACAACAAGGATTTAGTCAACAACATGTATCATTTATATAACAGGGTTCAACTAGTCAACAGTATGTTCTTACTCAAACCCAACAAGCACAATACCTTCCACATAGCCATGTACTTCTGTCACAACCATAGTTACCTCCAACTCATAGCCATATTCCAAACCCTAACCAAAATGTTTATTAGTAATGCATGCCATACCAACAAGGCAATCCTAATGCATCGATGTATGTTCCTAGTTGATTGGTTCAACAAACCAACATTTTATAGTCCCCCATTCCCCCATTGTACCTTAGTCAAGGTAATCCACCTTTGATCACCCAACCAAAACCACAACCATTTGTGCCATCTGCCTTCTTATCCCAAGAACTATAGTGAATAAAGGTTGCAATTGCTGCCATTCAAACATGAAAACATACTAAGAAGTTCAAATTAGAGGACATGTGCTAATATCCATTTAACATGGAGTACCTCCAAATGCCATTTCCTCCAAGATATGAGCCATCAAAATTTGATAAATACAAGGGTAAAGGAAACCCTAAAGAGCATTTAAAAGAGATCTTTGTCACTTGCCAGCCAGTGGCCTATAGTGACATCTACCTGCGTCTTCTCTTTCCTCAAAGTTTAGTTGGACAGGCCTTGGAGTAGCTTCTTAAGTTACCAAAGAATTTGGTTTCTAATTTTGATGATCGTTTGAATAAATTTATACAACATTTCTCGTATAATCTTGAGCATGAGATTTTGGTAGTTGATTTGAGTCAAGCCAAACAAAAGGTTGGTGAGAGCTTTGAAAGTTACTTGCAACTTTGGAGAGTGTTTGTTATCTACTTCACCCATAATTTACCAGATAAATAATTGCCAATTGTGTTTACCAAAAATTTGCACAATGATATATCTTATCATTTGGAGCTTCGATGTGCTCACACATTCAAGGAGGTCACTGAGAAAGGTATATAGATTGAAAAGGCCCTTATTAATAAAGGGATTATCAAATTGTCTTTTTTGAATCAAAACTAAAACCAAAGACAAAGCCAAAACCAAAATTCAAGCCCAAGTCAGAACCCTAACCCAATCCAAACACAAGTGTTTGCACCTGCTTAGGCTAATAGCTATGAGAAACCTAAATTGTATGACCGCAATAAGAATACTATTGGTAATGGATTCACTAAGTTGCATCATGTCCAAATGATAAAACAACAATTTGTTTAGCTATGTTACAGTTGTAACTTATTTCACAAATGCAGCCTACGTCCCAATCATGGCCAGCTTTTTAAATACAACTACCTCTATGCATGTAGGCACCTCAGCCACCACCTTTACAATCCCATCCTTCAAGAACAAGACCCAATGCTAGAGTCTTCAGTGACCTTGGTGAGCCTTTTGAAGTAGTGTTTCACAAGTTAGCTGCAACCAATATGATAAGTTGGTCGATTCCAAAGCACTTACCCAAAGGTATACCTTATCTAAATTGGTATAAAGAGCACGAATTATATGAAAACCACCATATTCATAGACATTATATATGTTTTTGTGTGTAGCTGAAGCACCCTATTTATAATATGTTAGAAAATGGAGAAATCTAATTGAATAATGAGGCTTCTATGTCCAATCACAATCTGGGTATCTATCGAGACCCATTTCAACAACATAACAATATCAATCATAATCATAACCAATAATAACAATAATAAATCTAACCCTAAAATGGATGAAACCAAGGCCAAAATGACCCCAATAACCAACAAACCTATCACACAGTTGCACATGACTACAATAGAGTTGCAAGTCGTATTGCAGGTGGTCATGTCTCTACCATTACCATCAACCCTAGACTAAATGCCAATAGACCAAGACCTTTACCTAAAAATGTCTATCAATCACCTTTTATTGGTAATCCTTACTTGACCTATGATTGTAGCCAAGTGCAACAACAACAAAGTATTACCCTATCAAGAATTACCATCCTAGGCCCCTCTCCATCTTCTCCTCATTACAATGGTTCTTTACCCAATATGGATTGTGTAATCATAACTTGCTAGACTAAAGTAACCATCCTTGACCCACCACAACCTTCTACTAATGAGCTAATTCAACCCACTATACCAGCTATGAGTAAACTAGTTACCACTGTTAAAACGAAAATGTATGATATTGTGGAAAAATTGTAAAAGACACACAAATTTATGTTTTGGATTTGTTGCACATGTCTACCATCCACAAGAATATCCTTACTTAATTATTGAGCTAGTCTCAAGTGCTTAATGACATTATGCAAGACAAATATAAGCTTTAGTTAGACATTAACCCTAGGCTGGCAATTTACCTTTGACCAAAGTGATACGTCATCCCTCAACCCTCTCCATAATAACCCATTATACATTGAAGTTGTTATAATGAAACATAAAGTTAAATGTGCCCTCATAGATAATGGATTAGGCCTTAATATTGTATCTCTAAAGTTAATCAAGTATCTAGGATATACAATAGCTGACCTTCAACCAAAAACCATTACTATCAAGGCCTATGACAATAAAGAGTGAGAATCATAAGGAACCATTAGTTTGATAGTGGGCATTGGGCCATTGACCCATGACACACTTTTCCATGTGCTAGACCTAGATTTATCATACATTTTTCTTTTGGGTAGACCATGGATACATAAAATATGTGCAATACCTTCAACCTTGCACCAATGTATCAAGTTTCCTCACTTTGGGATGGAGATAACTATCCATGGGGACTTACAACTATATCAATACTACACGCATTTAGAGGCCAAGTATGAGAGTTACAATTACCATTTTAGCCTAGACCCAATACCAAAGAAGGACAAAGACAAGGACATACTTGTTGAATTGCTAGAGACTAATTGCATAGACCCTGATAGCCTTGCCTCAACTTCACATATGCTTCTTATTGAAATTTATAATCATTTTACCATTTTTAACAATGGTACAAGAGAGTACTTTACCCATGATACCTTCCATATAGAAACTTATACAAAACCCAATATTTATGAAAGGCCCAAAGCTAAGTCAATCAACATGGAATGGTGACAAAGGGGAAAAGGAAAGATTCATAGCCCAGTGCCTATTATTTTCACACTAGCCACCAGCCAAGAGCAAGACCCACTAGCCAAAGACAATTCTTGCTTATACAATGATACTTTAGTTAATTATTACCAAAGCAAAAAGTATCTCGTATGTAATAGGATTATGGATAAACAAGCTTATGAAGGTAGAGACCTGAAGGAAAACCAACAAGGTACTATTGAGCCAATCTCTATAACCAAGTACAAAAAAATGCATGGTCTTGGATTTAAACCTCCTGGGGATGACCCCACCAATCTAATTCAAGTTCTTATATCAACGAATAGTGATGGTGATGTTGATAGCAATGCATATTTTGATCATAGCATATATAAATACCTAGCCAACACAAACTTATTTGACCCATATAACATTTGTACCATCACATCTGTGATATGCCAATCCCCACTTACCCTTTATCACCCTCAACTTATAGACCAGGACCAACAAGAATCCACAGGACCTCTAGATGAGTTTGATAATGATGAGGCCTTTTGTGATTATTTGGTTCTAAGAGACAATGTTCCTTTAGGAGACCATAAACAAGGGTTCTCTATCAAATTATACCTTGCAGCCTATTTTGGAGAGCGGGTGAACACCCTTAGCCAAAAACAAATAGATAAAACATTGAGGTCCCAAAGTGAAATCCTTTTTGAGACACTTTTAGACCAGGGAAAAAGTAAATAAAAAGGCCAATCTCTTGGTGAAAAATTATTTCAGGCACCATTAGATGGGGATGTTCACCCCTTCCTTGAATGAAGCTCGAGAGACCAGCAATAATGAACTTGCCTTTGGGTCTGAACTCAGTACAGAAGAGTTGAAATATTTTGAACAGATTATCTAAGAATGTCCTGACGTGTTTGTCACTTAGCCCTTGTGACCATTAGGAGATTTAGATTCATCATGTTTTGGAGAAATTGAAGAACCAGTTTGACCGAAAGACTTTTCCACTGCTAGCTAGTTTACATCTTTGCCAACTATTATGGAAGATCGATCTACTCTTCTTGTAGAGGATACTTCAAAGGTTAATATTGGGACTTTAAATGATCCCAAGTAGATAAAATTAGGTGTGTCCCTCACTAAGGAGGAACGTGAAGTTATTACAGCTCTTTTGAGAGAGTCCATGGACATTTTTGCATGGGCCTATTCTAATATGCCAGGTTTAGATCGATCATTGGTTCTACATCATCTTGTAGTGCATCCAGATGGTGAGATGGTGAAGTAGAAACTGATAAAAATGCATCTTTGCATTGTTATTTCGGTCAAAAAAGAGCTGGAGAAATTATTATATGCAGGATGTATTAGGCCTATTGATTATTCAAAATAGATCTATAATATTTTACCAGTCAACAAAAATCCATAATGTATTAGATTATAGACTTATTTTTGAGACATCAACAAGGCCTACCTAAAGGATGAATTTCCTTTATCCAACATCAACACGATTGATGAATCCACAACTTGGTATAAAATGTTTTCCCTCATGGATGGCTTTTTTAGGATATAACCAAATTAAGATTTCACCAGAAGACCAACACAAGAAAGCGTTCAACACTCCTTAAGAAATGTTTTGTTATTAGGTCATGCCATTCGGCCTCAAGAATGCAAGAGAAACATACCTAAGAGCCATCACTATTGTATTCTATGGCATGATACATGATATTGTCGAAGACTATGTTGATGACATACTGGGTAAATCTAAGACCTGTGCAAACCATCCATCCATATTACAAAGGATCTTGGAGAGGCTTTGTAAGTACAAGGTTTGACTCAATCCCATTAAGTGTGTTTTTAGTGTTAATTCAATCAAATTATTAGGCTTTATTGTCTCTCATTGAGGTATTGAAATTGATCCTACCATATTTTGGGCCATTATCGAGATGCTATCACCTTCTATTTTAAAGTAGATCTATAGTTTATAGGTTAAAATATAGTCTATCAGATGTTTCATTTCACAGTTGGCCTATAAATGCCACTCATTCACTAATTTATTGAAGAAGGGCATTACCTTTTCTTAGAATGAAGACTACTAAAAGGCCTTTGAGCACCTAAATGAATACTTAGCCAATCCACCAGTTATGCTACCACCTATGCCAGGAAGACCAATTTTTCTTTACCTATCTACCACTGATTATGCCCCGGGGCACTTTTAGCCCAATATGATGAGCATGAGAAGGAACATATGGTGCAAGATATAAGCCATACACTCATATCATATAAACATAATTATATGCCAATTGAAAAAAAAAAATAGCTATGGTTTTTGCATCCTAGATGCTATGTCATTACATACTCAACAACAAGACCATAGTCATTGTGAAAGTAGATCTGCTTAAGTATATACTATCAAAAACAACTTTATAGGGTAGCATGGCTAAGTGGATCTTGCTTCTAAGTGAGTTTGAGATTGAATATGTTAATCAAAAGGCCATTAAGGGACAAGTACTTGTAGATCAAGTTGTTGGATCTCCCATATCAAATACTCATCCACTTACCTTTGCATTTCTAGATGAGTACATTATGACCATAGCAAAAACATATCCTGAAGAGCAGCTATGGAAATTGTATTTTGATGGTTTTTTCACGTCACATGGATCAGGAGTTGGATTGTTATTTTTAATACCATAGGTAGATCTCAGTCCCAAATCATTTCATATCATCTTTCCTTGTGCCAATAACATGGTTGAGTATGAATCACTCATTGTGAGGCTTTGTCAAGTGGTACAATGGAACATTCATCATCTCTTGGTTTATGGTGAATCACATGTTATCATTAATTAGGTTATAGACTAATTCCAGACCAAAGATGACAAATTGGCACCTTATAAATCCATAGTGGACACTCTCAAGCAGTATATTACTCACATCCAATTTGAGCACACACCTTGGGCCAATAACATGACAATAGATGCCATGGCTGTAATTGGTGATTTAATCCATAACACAAAAAAGGAAAGAGACTACCAACTTCTCATTGAACATTTTCTAGTGCCTACTCATGAACCCTTAGTCGTTGAAATGATCTATGATATTATAGGTTCCAATTTTATTTGGTATTTTGAATTATACAATTACCTTCATGACCGAGTCCTTCCACCTAATCTTTCATGTAAGCAACCAAAAACCTTCACGCACCAATCCTCTTGCTATACCTTACTCGGACTTACACTTTATTGAAGAAGGTTTGATAAAACTTTGATTCATTGTTTAACTTAGACATAATATGGATTAACATTGAGGGAAGTTCATGAAGGATTTTATGAGGCCCACACCAATGGGGAATTCTTTACCAAAAATCTCCTACATATTGGTTATTAATGGATGACCAAGGAAGCAGATGTAATTGTTTATGTTAAATGATGTAAACAATGGTAGAGGCATGCAAATTTGATCCATGCCCTAACCAAAACACTAAAGCCATTGACCACACCATGGATGTTTTCAACATGGGGAATCAATCTCATAGGGAAGATTATCCTTACCTCCTTAGATGGCCATAAACATATCCTTACCACCACTGAGTACTTCACTAAGTGGGTTGAAGCTATACCCCTCACTTACATGATAGGAAAAAAAATCTCCAAATTCATCTTCAAACATCTCATTTATCACTATGGGATCCCATCTGACATTATTTCTGATAAAGGTAGTTCATTTAAAAATAAGGATGCCAAATCACTTTATGTCAAGTTTAATATTACCCAACATTTTTCCACTGTATATTACCCACAAGGTAATGTCCAAGTAGAGGCATCTAACAAGACCAGTGCCAATATTCTTAAGAAGATTGTCAATGATGAAAGTCGTGATTGGCATTGATAAATCTTTTGCACCCTCTAGGCCTACTGTACTAATTACTTCACTTCAACATGAGCCACACCATACTCCCTTATTCATGGCACTGAGGCCATTATTTGCATTGAGGCCAAGTTGCCTTCTCTCTGAATTTCATTGAAACATATCCTTGGTAATGAGGATTATAGAGTAGGTCATCTACAAGAGCTATAACTACAAGACAAAAACACATGGACACTTTAAAAAACCTTCAATCATACCATAATCAATTACATGGCCAATATAACAGGTGTGTGAAGCATAAAGAGTTTGATCTTGGTGATCTTGTCCTTAAATAAAACTAAAAGAACACCACTGTCGAGAAAAATAAGAAGGGCAAGTTCAAGCCTAATTAGATAAGTCCTTATGTGATTATTGCTAATTATTGCTGTGGAGCATATAGGTTGGCTATGGTAGAAGGAAATGAAATTTATGAACTTTATGAACCCATGAACATAATACATCTCAAGCATTATTGCAATTGAGAGACCTAAGGTATTATCTATGAGGATCATTTACGCTGTACCATAATATGACCTTCCTTGTACCATATTGTATATCGTTCCTCCCATTCCTTCCCTATTGGTTGAATTTGTTTACCCTCCCATACCCACCATTTTTAACCTTGGTTCTGATCCATTCATACTTCGAGCACCTTCAGTGATTCGATTCAGATGAAGTTTTAGTGGTTGATTTAGTCTAGTGATTTGTTGAGCACATTCTTTCATAAAGAGAGTATTTTGGGGCAGTATGATAGTGGTTTGGAAATTTTATCCTTCATTATTGTCACATGTTATGTCATTTCCTATGCTATTGATTCTAACTGCCTTTGGGAAAATTAGTATCACAAACTTTACCATTGTTTCCTAAGCCTAGGAGCAACCCATTTTACCCACACTCTGCATCACCTTGCCATCACTGTTACATTGCCATTTACCTATTCATGAACTTGTTATTACCTAGTCGGATCCTCCACTATAAGTAAGAACTAAATTGACTTGAGTTCCTTTAGGAGTATGTAGGCAATGCTTAATTTACATTGAAGTCAGATTGATCACCCTTTTTCTCATCTCTCATCATTTTACGAGTGATTTAAGTGACACTCTCACTATTTTGTAAGAAATTTTAGTAAAATTCTCTCACCATTTTGCGAGTCATTTTTATGTACATTATGCATTTGAACTTTATGCATTGATGACCACTTAGTTTTTCCTAACACTTTTGTCATTTTTCAAGCACGTTAAGTAGCACTCTTTCCATTTTACGAGCACCCTAAGCGATGCTCTCACCATTTTGTGAGTTAGCCCATTCTATGTTTCGTAATTCTCCATTGAGTTGAGATGCCTAAAAAAACCCAAAAACATGTGCACCTTCAACATTAGGCCATTCATATTGTATCCATACCACTCAGGACGTGTATCTCTTAGTTGGAAGGTATAACTGGAGCATGAAATTAGATATTGCCATGACCATTTCCATTTGTCTGTTACATTTTTTGATAGTATTTCATTGCATTCCTAGGAGAACTACATTTGGCTTGAAGTCCATGTTGGACCTCATGTCTATGGGACTATGTAGGTAATGTCTAATTGCCTCATTTATTTAGAGTTAGCTTGGCAAGTTTCGGTGATTGATTTCATTCACCATTCTATTGGATCATTCATTCCTCTAGGTTTGTCTCCAAAATGCTCTCACCATTTTGTGAGTTATTTATGCTCTTGTCATTTTATAATTTATTTATGCTCTCATTATTTTTTGAACCTATTCTCATCCTTAGCTTTAGATGTAGTAAACATTATGAACCAAGTTCATTTGTGGGCACTCGTCTCTTATCTTTTAGTATGTTTTTAGCCTAAACCATACTTTTATCATTTCACGAGTTTTCTATGTTTTATGATTTCATGATTTTGAGCACCCCTCCCCCCTTTAATCTACGTTCTCATCATTTTTCAATCTCATTTCCACTTTCTTCTCTAAGTAATTTATTTTTCTTATCACCATTTTCTTTTATCCCATATCCTGGGAGAACTACATTTGGCCTAAAGTTCATGTTGTACCTTGTGTCCATGGGACTATGTAGGCAACATCCACTTGCCTAGTGCATCTGGAGTCAGCTTAGCCATGCTTTCCTTAGTCTTCTATTCCCCTCAACTATTTTAATAGTGTTATTTTTACTATAGCCTAGGGGCAAACTTTTGTGCCAAGCATAAAACTACTATTACACATGCATAAATAGTTAGATTAGTTGTTTGTTTTGCATTGATGTAGATTAGTTATTTGTTCATTTTCATTTGTTTGCTTTAGATTAGTTGTTTGTTTTGAAATCTTATAGATTAATTATTTAATTATTTGATTTTGATTAGTTGTTTGTTAAATTGCTTTAGGTTGGTTGTTTGTTCTTTTGTTTGATTCAGATTAATTGTTGGAGTTAGCTCATTGTTTGTACATTATGCCTTAGCTTAGGTTGTCTACTGATTTTGCTTGAACTCATTTGTTTAGTGCATTGCTTTAGCTTAGTTATTTGTTTCATGCACCTTAAAGTAATTTATTTTTTGCTTTATGCTTTTTACTTTTGTGTGTTGTGTGTCTAAGGACAATTAGTTTACACTTGAGTCTTACTCATAACTTCAGCTTGAGTTGTTTACTTTTTGAAGTTATATTGTGTTTTTGTGTTTATCTTCCCCTCAGTTGTCATAGGATTCTTACATTTTATTTGCACTTGAGTCTTGATCAACCATATCTTGTATTTAAGTTGTGAATTTGTGTTCATTCCTACACTTAGTTTATTGCATCATATTTACTTAGGATTTGATAGTTCATATCTTATACCTAAGTGGTTTATATTTTGCATTTAAATTGAGTTTTCTATGTTTGGGATACACATTATTATTATAGTTGTTTATAACTATGATACCTAATATCATAATCTATAGCAAAAATTAAGGCAATGGATCTATCAAACAATGTAGTAGGTAGTACTTCTCCTTGTTCACAACTGACATATCCCAAACATCACCCAAACATAGAGTAATAAAATCACAAATGAATAATAATCACTGCTAGTTAGGATGTGCATATTCATACTAGTAGGTAGCCCAAATTCATGCCTATCCTCTATGCCAGCTTATTGTTAATTCATGAGTATGGATTCACTACGTAAGTTCCCTTTACTGATTTGCCATAATGGGGTAGATTATTTAGACCTTCGTTGATCATATCCACCCTACTGGGGTAAAGTAAAATTGTATCATGCTTGCATTTGCCCAACTGGGGCATTTTCACTATGCCAATGATTATAATCACCTTTGGTTAAATCATTATTTCCACCCATCTCTACTTGGGCAAATCACTTTGCCACTAATTATAACTACCTTTGGCCAAATAAATATTTTCCACTCCCATTACCTATAGATCGTGTCATTTTCTTCTTTTTGAGGGAACATTTTGTTGGGTGAATATTTTGTCGACCAGCTAACTAGTGAGCAAAATAGGTCTCTTCAACCACAATATAGGGAGATTGGTCATCCAAAGTTGAAGGTTTACCACATCTAAAGGGGACAAATCTCTCCTCTCATCAAGGGGAGCTTTCCTATAGGTATAAAGGCGTTATATACTATATATATAAGCTGAAAATAACACTCAGGGGTAGGATATACCATCCATCTCTCTTCTTTCAGAGATGATGTTCACAACACAAAGGGGAAATCCTGGGTGATTGGTGAAGGTGATTCTCTTCTTTTAGAATTAACATTTAACCAAGAGCTAGATCCCTTTTTGGGTAGTAGAAATCCTGGTGAAATGACAGAAGGCACTTCTCTTCTTTCAGAAGTGCTTGTTCTTGCAAACAACAGGAATCTTTCTGGTAACAAGTGACTGGTGAGAGAGTATAGAGTGACCAACAATCTAAGGTGTAACACAAAGCCTCCACCTTGACTACCCAAGAGTGAGGTACAAAGAACAATGGGGGCACAAAGTCATCCCAAGGTCCTTTACACAGAAACAAAAAATAAACACACACTAAAAACAACTATGACAACACAAAAAAGACTGTTGGGTGAATATTTTATTAGTCAGTAGTCTAATTGAGCAAAATAGGTCTTATCATCCACAGAAAAGGAGATTGGTTGGCCCAGTGTGCAATTTTACTACATCAAAGGTGGACAAATCTCTCCTCTCATCAAGGTGACGTTCCCTATAAATATGCAGGAGCTATATATACTATAAATATGCAGAAAATAACACTCAGAGGTGGGATACCTCATCCATCTCTCTTTTTTCAGAGATGATGTTCACAAACAAAGGAGAAAATCTTGGTGAAAACACTGAAGGCACTTTTCTTCTTTTAGAAGTGTTCTTGCAGGAAACAACAGGAGTTCCTTTTAGGTAGTGACAAGAAACTAGTAACACAAGCACAATAATCAACAGGATGAAACAGAACACAACGTTTCCACCTCAACTGCCCAAAGAGTATAACACAAAGGATAATGGGGGCATAACGTCATCTCAGAATCCTCAACACAGAAAGAAAAAAAACACACACACACTGAAAACAAATGTGAAAGCGCAAAGTCTTCCCATAGTTGGCTTCAAGACACCTTCCTTATTACTTTCACTAATTATGCTTGCCAAATTAAATAGATGATAACACATTCAGAAGACAGACATAAGAATAATCTCCTAAAATGATACAAGCCAAAACAACACAAAGTCTACAAATAACTTGCTTTCTCATTCAGATAAAATGAAATGAAATTGCAATCTGAGCTCAAAGTCTCAGTATTCTCCTTTCAACTGGGCAAAGTTTTGCTTTTGTAAAAATGAAAAAGTCTCTCTTCATAATGAGAGAAATTACAATATATAGCACTTCCAAGAAAGACTTGGGCGCTTTTTCCTATGGGACGGCACATGCTGCAGTCAACGTCTTCAATGTGCCTTCAGTTTTATCTGGAGGGACCATGCTGGGAATAGCGCATTGCCTTAACTATGGCGTGTCCATTCATCTAATATGTCTCTTCCTTGGTATGGATTGTCTGGTCCTTTTCTTGATGTCTGCGCAACTATCCAATATGCCATTACTTCGTGGAAGAAAAATAGGCTTGCATCCTTGATTTGGTGCGCTCAGAAGTCTACTTGATCCACTGTTTCACCTACTAGAAATAAATCTTTTGAAGATACTTGTGGTCCTTTGGTCTTGCTCCTCTCTCCCATGTAGCAATTTGAGTCTTCAGGCTCTCTTTTCAGCTAGTCGCTTAGTTTTTCCTTTAATTTTTGCGCTCTATTTGAATTTCCATGGATATTCCCTCACTTTAAATTAGACATCCACGGGACCGTCAATGGTCGTTAGCTGCTTGAAGCATGTTGAACTTTGAACCTATGAACCATTTGAAAGTTCATTGGTTCATCGGTTCCTTGGTTCATTCTATCTCTTTTGGTCCATCGCTTCCCTGCTTAAGCACTTCTTTGCTCTCTGGTTGAACTATCGCTTTAATTGAACTTGCCTTTGGAATCATCCATGTTGCTTCTTTGTCCTTTCTAGCCCTTCTTATCTAAGTCTTTGGGGGGTCCTTTCTGCGTCTTTGACAAGTGGCAAGTTTTGCTATTATGAAACTCATTAGAAACTTATAGAAAATGGGATCCATGACACGTCTTGCCCAAGCAACTTCAAAAGGGGAATGCGGATGCAAACACTTTTCATGTTATGTTGAGTCATAACAGGACACATGACGTATTCTGCTTAATTTATAGAAGCTTTAGAAACCTTTTAAGAGTCCTACAGAAGATGACACATGGCGGCTTCTACTTTACTTTATAATGGACACGTGGAGGCTTTTGCTGTACTATCTTTTCAGTCAGGCTTTTCCTTCACTTTCAGTCGAGCTTTCTTCTCGGGTGAATTCCTTCGGACAATTTGTCCGAAGGACTCTACTTTGCCTTTTGCCTTATTCTTTTTTTTGAAGGAGTTCACTTTGTCCATTTTTGCTCGTTGCCCTCCGTAAGGGCACTTATTCCTTTGGTTTTGGGGCAGCCCCTTGAACTTACCGATTGAACCAAATTTGGTTCAACGATTCAATAGTTCAATCAGTTCATTCTTCATTATTTGGCTAAGTCTTTTTGATCTTTTGAACCAAGTGCATTGAACCAATTGGTCATTGAACCCGTTGAACCGTTGAACCAAAATGGTTCAAGGCTCAACAGTTCAACGGTTCAAGCCTTTGTTTTTTCGCTAAGTGTTTGAAGCCATGGAACTTTGAAGTGGTTGAAATTTGAACTTTGACGGGTGTGCTCAACTCTTGTCGATGATGTTGAACCTTGAACCCATTGAACCCTTTAACCTTTTTGCTTCAAGGTTCAACGGTTCAATGGTGCTTAGAAGCTTGTTGATTGAATGAAGGTGCTGAACCAATTCCAAAAATGCCTGAGTGTTGGAAACTTGCTCTTTTGAAGGAGTTTTCCTGCAGAAGCCTTTAAACCTGTTAAACCTACTATTCCCTTTACTGAAAAAGCTTGAGAAATGAGGAATTTGAAAGCTCAGAACAAATTTCGAGAAGGGAAGAGATTATTTTGGTTTGTTGAACCAAAATAGTTCACATGTTGTCCCAAAAATGAGAAGTCTATTTTGGGGACAATAGCTGGCTCTAGTTGGGGAACTTCCTTCAGATGAGAACTTGGAACTGTTGAGGGGAGTAGAAACCAGAATCTCCAGTGCCTTGAAGTGTGCTATTGGGCTACGAATTCATGCTACCCAAAAAGAAAGGTTCCAAAAATGAAAACGAACAACACAACAGAAAAAACTATACAAATATACAAATGTACAAGTGAACTTATCTGGTACTGCAAGAATTGAAGTACTTTAAATGCTACCCCCTGAGAGGTAGTGAAAATGGCACTCTGTCCTGATAAACCAACAAGAAGCCATTTTCTCCCCAGAATCGGTGATGGGTGAATGGAACTCTCCACCAAGAAACCATTTTCTCCCCAGAATCGGTGATGGGTGAATGGAACTCTCCACCAAGAAACCATTTTTTTGTGTCTTCCCTTTGGTTTTCTCCTTTTGCCCCACAGCAAGACTTGACTTTTAATCCGAAAACCATGAATTTTTTCTCTCTTGGCAAAGAGTTCTTTTTCCTAATTTTGGTCCATAGTGGCATGGTCCATTACCATAATTGGTTACTCTTCTGGTTCAGTCCAGTATATGATTTGATTGTTCCCATTCAACACCTACTAATGATTGGCACTATCAGGCATACTTGGTGTTGTTTCGTCTGAACCAATTCCTATATCATCACCTACAGATTTTCATCTGTTGAAACATGAATGTCTTCAATAAATATAAAATAATTACCCTTGCCTAAAGACTCAAACAGAATTTGAGCTTCAGGCCTTGATGTCTAAGTGACAACATATTTTGCCTCCTTCTCAAGAAGCAACCTCTGCATCACACATTTCATAGGGATTCTTGCCTGAGACAAGTCCATGCTTAATTCCCATCCAACATCCTTTCAGAAGTTCTACCCAAGAAGGATGCCATATGATTTTGGGACGTCGGCCACTGGGATAGTCATCTTGATCCGCTTGTCTAGAAAGGCAACAAATGCAAATTAGGCATCTTTAATTTGCCACAGCAGTGGCACTTGCTTATTTTCCATGGAGAAGCATCTACCAAAGGTTTTGGTCAGTGTAGGGCCAAGGGATCTAGCCACTTTGGTAGGCATAACATTGTTCGAGGCTCTAGAATCGATGATGCAGTTCATCTAATGTCCATTTAGCAGTATTGAGACATAGAAAGGTTCAGTCCTGCTAGGAGCAGCAGGGGGAGTGATGACAAGGTTGTTCTTGGTGGGTGCATTCTTAGGGGAATCACGAGTCACCTTGGGAATTGCTTGTCCTATAGGGGCATTTTGGTTCTTCACACACTAAGCCAATTTATCAAATTGCTTAGGATGGGACTATAGAAATTCAAATTCAGACATTTGAATTTTGGTTTTCTTTATATGGTCAATTATGTCAAATGCCTAGAATGAGCCAGGAGCAGAGGATGGGAATTCATCCTTTTGATTTTCAAAAGGGGGAGGACTGGACTGCAAATTTGAAGTAGAAAGCGTAGGGGCATTTGAGGTACTTACCTTTCTTGCAATCACCGGGTCCTTTGGCTAGAAAAGAAGAGTGGATCCCCGCTTAGCAATGGAAACTACTGGTTGAAGTCACTCCTCTGCTTTCTCCTTATTGGCTTATTGTGCTGATTGATTCTTGGACCGGGTGAATATAACATATGACCCCTCAGTTGCATTACCTTCACCGCTGGGTTCATCCTGATAATTTAGGAAACCAATGTGGGAGTCGCCAGCTGACTCTTCTTGACCCTCTGTGAAGAGATCAGCGTCATTTTCTTGATCAAACTTAGGTTAGAAAGAGAAATCATGTTCAGTTTCGAGATATCCAACCGCTGAGTTGGTTGGAGGTGCTTCAAGGGCAAGGTTCCTCTATGAGGGAGGAAGACAATTTGGCTGCCCTTGATTCCTAACAGCATTGCCTTGGTACGCTTGATTTTGAAATGTCTTCCTTGGCATATCTCGATTAGGAGGAGCAGACATAACTTGGGCCATTTGTCTTTTCAAGGCTTGCAATTCATTTTCTAGCTTTTGTACCATTGGATCAGTGGTGACTGTAGGTGAGTATTCAGAAGATGAAGAGGATTTACCTTTATTAGGGTCTCTCCTTATCTTTCTTGCTAGGATAAGGTCATCTTCTACCTCAGTAGCCAAGTCTTGAGCAACAGCAAGGTATATGTGTCTAGCCTGTCTTAGCAAGAAACTCACTTTAGGGAGCTGTGAGTTGATGAAAAAACACTTGAGATTCTGAGGTGTCAGCTGGGCGACCATGGGAATCCTGTGCCTCAGCTTGTCGAACCTGGCAATGAAGTCCCTCATAGGTTCATGGGGTTCTTTCTTCATCTGTGTGAGATGGGCCAACAAGGCATGCACATCTTTTGCAAGCTTGAACCTTGCTTTGAACTTAGCTTTAAGTGTGTCCTAGTCAGTTACTGACCTAGCCTGCAGATGGTAGAACCAGTCTGCAGCAACACCTTGTAATGCTTCCACGAAGAGCTTGACTGACACGTCTTCAAATTCCACTCCTATTATGCCACAGGCTATGCTGAAAGCCACAATGTGTTCATCAAGATGAACTTTCCCATCTCCAAATAATTTGGGGAAATTCTTCCTTAAACTCCGTGGAAGCTCATGTAGAGGTGGAGTTAAATTTAGTGGACCAAAAGAGTTACCCTAGGGGCCTTGAGCCATGATTTGATTATGTAAAAGTGGGATCACAAATCTGGGTGGAGAATGGATAGGCAAAGCTCTACTAGCAGCAGAAAAAGAAGCTTTGCTTTGTGTTGGTGACCTGGTAGGGCTAGGAGGAAGACTCCTAGTTCATTAAAGGTGAGGCTGTGGAGGAAACAACTCAAAATTACTTTATTGCACCAACTCAAAAGCAGGGTCAACAACGTGGAGTTGCCATATTATAGAATAAAAATGAAAAAGAGTAGGATCTACTTCAGCTTGAAGCTTGAGACTTCAAACTGCGTGCTCTTCCCTAGTAGAGTCGCCAAAAAGACTGTTGGGTGGATATTTTGTCAGTCAGCAGTCTGATTGAGCAAAATAGGTCTTATCATCCATAGCAAAGGAGATTGGTCAGTCCAGTGTGTAGGTTTACTACATCAGAGGTGGACAAATCTCTCCTTTCATCAAGGGGAGCTTCCCTATAAATATGCAGGAGCTATATATACTATAAATATGCAAAAAATAACACTAGGGGGTTGGATACCTCATCCATCTCTCTTTTTTCATTGATGATGTTCACAAACAAAGGAGAAAATCTTGGTGAAAACACTGAAGGCACTTCTCTTCTTTCAGAAGTGTTCTTACAGGAAACAACAGGAGTTCCTTTCAGGTAGTGACAAGAGACTAGTAACACAGGCGCAGTAATCAGCAAGATGAAACAAAACACAAAGTTTCCACCTCAACTGCCCAAAGAGTATAACACAAAGGATAATGGGGGCATAATGTCATCCCAGAATCCTCAACACAGAAAGAAAAAAATACACACACACTGAAAACAAATGTGAAAGCGCAAAGTCTTCCCATAGTTGGCTTCAGGACACCTTCCTTATTACTTTCACTAATTTTGCTTGCCAAATTAAATAGATGAGAACACATTCAGAAGACAGACATAAGAATAATCTCCTAAAATGATACAAGCCAAAACAACACAAAGTCTACAAATAACTTGCTTTCTCATTCAGATAAAATGAAATATAATTACAATCTGAGCTCAAAGTCTCAGTATTCTCCTTTCAACTGGGCAGAGTTTCACTTCTATAAAAATGAAAAAGTCTCTCTTCATAATGAGAGAAATTACAATATATAGCACTTCCAATAAAGACTTGGGCACTTTTTCCTATGGGACGGCCCATGCTGTAGTCAACATCTTCAATGCACCTTCAATTCTATCTGGAGGGACCATGCTGGGAATAGTGCATTGCCTTAACTATGGCATGTCCATTCATCTAATATGTCTCTTCCTTGCTATGGACTATCTGGTCCTTTTCTTGATGTTTGTGTAACTGTCCAATTCACCATTACTTCATGGAAGAAAAATAGGCTTGCGTCCTTGATTTGGTGTGCTCAGAAGTCTACTTGATCCACTATTTCACCTACTAGAAATAACTCTTGTGAAGATATTTTTGGTCCTTTGGTCTTGCTCCTCTCTCCCATGTAGCAATTTGAGTCTTCAGGCTCTCTTTTTAGCCATTCGCTTGGTTCTCCCTTTAATTTTCGTGCTTTATTTGAATTTCCATAGATATTCCCTCACTTTAAATTAGACGTCCACGGGACCGTCAATGGTCGCTAGCTGCTTGAACCGTATTGAACTTTGAACCTATGAACCATTTTAAAGTTCATTGGTTCATCGGTTCATTCTATCTCTTTTGGTCCATCGCTTCCCTGCTTAAGCGCTTCTTTGCTCTCTGGTTGAACCATAGATTTAATTGAACTTGCCTTTGGAATCGTTCGTGTTGCTTCTTTGTCCTTTCTAGCACTTCTTGTCTAAGTCTTTGGGGGGTCCTTTCTACGTCTTTGACAAGTGGCAAGTTCCAGTGTTATGAAACTCATTAGAAACTTACGAAAAATAGGATCCACGACATGTCTTGCCTGAGCAACTTCAAAAGGGGAACGCGGATTCAAACACTTGTCACGTTTCGCTGAGTCATAACAGGACATGTGACGTATTCCGCTTAACTTATAGAAGCTTTAGAAACCTTTTGAGAGTCCTGCAGAAGATGACACATGGCGGCTTCCACTCTGCTTTATAATGGACATGTGGCGGATTTTGCTGCACTTTATCTTTTCAGTTAGGCTTTTCCTTCGCTTTTGGTCGGGCTTTCTTCCCAAGTGAATTCCTTCAGATAAAATGTCTGAAGGAATTTATTCAGACAATTTGTTCGAAGGAATCTACTTTGACTTTTGCCTTGTTCATTTTTCCAAAGGAGTTCACTTTATTCATTTTTTCTCGCTTCCCTCTGCAAGGGCACTTGTTCCTTTGGTTTTGGGGCAGCCCCTTGAACTTACCGATTGAACCAAATGATTGAACTAACTTTAGTTCAACGGTTCAATCGGTTCATTCTTCGTTATTTGGCTAAGTCTTTTTGATCTTTTGAACCAAGCGCGTTGAACCAATTGGTCGTTGAACCCGTTGAACCGTTGAACCAAAATGGTTCAAGGTTCAACGGTTCAAGCCTTTGTTTTTTCACTAAGTGTTTGAAGCCATGGAACTTTGAAGTGGTTGAACTTTGAACTTTGACGGGTGCACTCAACTCTTGCCGACGACGTTGAACCTTGAACCCATTGAACCCTTGAACCTTTTTGCTTCAAGGTTCAACGATTCAATGGTTCAATGGTGCTTAGAAGCTTGATGATTGAATTCTTTTGATTGAACCAAGGTGCTGAACCAATCTCGAAAATGCTTGAGTGTTGGAAACTTGCTCTTTTGAAGAATTTTCCTATAGAAACCTTTAAACCTGTTGAACCTGCTAGTCCCCTTACTGAAAAAGCTTGAGAAATGAGGAATTTGAAAGCTCAGAACAAATTTTGAGAAGAGAAGAGATTATTTTGGTATGTTAAACCAAAATAGTTCACATGTTTTCCCAAAAATGAGAAGTCTTTTTTTGGGGACAACACGTTTGATGACACTATTTACTGTCTGATCCCTCAAGGGGGCATCTATGGCTCATCCATCACCCTCTAGGGCATCAACCAAGACATTAACGACTTTTTCATTCTTTGAGAAGATGTTACTATGCATGTGTCTTGCAATGCCTTCCCAAATAGGGGCAAACTGTAGACACCCTATTTTGGCTGCATTTTCAGCCTAACTGAACTTCAATTCGTTTCTAGCAAATGATGTGAATTAAGCCT
Organism: Torreya grandis; assembly: GCA_037957365.1. Taxonomy (NCBI): domain Eukaryota; kingdom Viridiplantae; phylum Streptophyta; class Pinopsida; order Cupressales; family Taxaceae; genus Torreya; species Torreya grandis. Next base: position 1,578,411 of record JARHVA010000153.1, read on the forward strand.
AAGAATCACTAAATATCCCAATTTCATCTGCACATTATATGTTAGTGCCCAAAATTATATTGAGGCATCCCTATTTAGGGTATTATCCTATACGCAATGATAACCTTCTACGGATTCATCCTTAATCAAATTATGACCTAGCAAATTGACAAATTAGCCTTTGGACCCATTAAGTGGGGCACTTAAGCAATTCCTAAAATGAGAAAAACCTAAGCAGAATTAATTAACAAAAAAAGGCAATTAATTGCTTAGGTGAAATTTCCATGTGCAATTAGCGAATATTAATTTTGTAAAAAGGAAATTCTAATAAAAATAAAGTCATGATGATGTTATCGTCCTCAAAGTCAAAGAATTGAAAATATCTCTATTAAAGCATTAAATTTGGAAATGAAAAGCCATGCTTGATAAATAGGATCTCTATCCTAAATATTAATTGTTTGTCCCATCCTAAACCTAACCACGGTTAAATCTAACCTAACTACACATGATTTAGGGTGAGTATTGGAGCCTATAAGTACAAGTGCCAATTCCATTGTTTAAAAAACCTCTCAAGCCAAAGTTATAATGCTAAATTTTTAAGAGATAGCTTTACATGCCAAGCCAAACCAAGCCAAAGGTGGACAAGGAGAGGTTTTGCCCATAAGGTAAATACATTGACCAAAAGACTCCATTGCACACATAAGCCAAGCAAGCCAACTACCCAACAAGCTAATTTGGAGCTGCAATGAAGGTAAAAGGAAATTTTTCTTTTATTTTCTAGTTGTGTTTAGATTTGTTCTTGTTATTTATGCTCCCTCAAGTATCTAGGCTTGGGAATGCTTTTATTATGCTTGTGTTGATGTTTATTCTACTAACAAGTGAATAATGCAACCCCTTGGATTCCTTGCTACACAATGTTCCAAATGTCTACTATGCTTTATCACATGAAAATTTTGGCATGGTTACCATTGTAATACAGTGACTTGGTTGTCACAATGCCCATGCCAACCATACATGCACTAACAAACCCAATGTGACCTAGATGGCTTACATGACCTATAAAAACCTATTGGGATCCATGGCCCTTGCAATGTTCAAGATCACAGTTCATATGGGAAGGATTCTCACGTGGTCTAGGGTTGAATGCATACACTCAATGAGGTTCAAATGAAACCCTAGGAAGTTTTAACCAAGCAAAGGGCTTGAATTCACAACTTAAGTCATAACTGGAATCTGATTCCAAGTTGAGTTTCTTTTCCCAAAAAGAACTTAAGAAAAGTTAACAAGGTCTCATATGACCTCAAGGGGACTATAAAATATATTAGGCTAGCCATTAAAGCATGGATAACTCATTCTCCACCATTGGATTTGGGCCATCCCCACCAATAGATTGTCCTAGATCACTAAATCCCTAAATATCCTTATAAATGCATTAAATTCCCTCTCATTCAACCAAAAATGAGAAAAGGCTCTTAAAAAAAGGCATTGAGGTTTGGGAGAGAAAGATAAACTTCTAATCCTTCTCATTCATACATTGAAACCCTAGTCGACCACCCTTGATAGGGCCACATGAAGAAACATGCCATTCAAGGAAATCTATTAATTATACCTCAACGACTACAATGCAACGTTGGGTTAAGGTGCCCTTTTTTCAAGACAACTTGAAGGAGAGCTTAGGGGCAATATTGGAGATTGGAGCTTAAATCCTTGGTCCAAATACTTGGAATATGTAACTTTGACTATAAACAAAACCATTTAAAGTTGATTATACAAATGCATAAATGATAGTAAAAAGTGAAAATTAAATCTTGATTAATTAAAACTCAAATTGTAGCCTTGTACATGAGAACCATAAGTCTTTTCCTTCAGCTAAAACTAGCTGACCATTTAGAGTAAGAAAAAGAAACATATAAAAGTGAAAATAAGACGTTGGTTGGGAATCACGACCTTCTTGACAAGGTCGTTTACTATAAAAAGTGTATGTAATACGTAACGTGTTGAAAGAACAGATATTTATGTTACAAAATGTGAAGGGTTGTGTTAAAGAGGCACAAACTTTTGGTGTTTATTGAGCAAAAAAATGTATAGAATCCATCTACATGACCAAGTAAATAGGCCTTATTATAGGGTTTAGGTTATTAGTGTGATGACTGCTAGACATATAGGGGATTCTAGTGCTTCCCTTTCAATAAGGTAGTAACCAATGAGGAAGACATTGTTGGACCAAAGTTGTAGTAAGAAGGGTTGCTATGAATGCCATTCATGTAGAATGGTATAAAGTGACAAGCTTGCAGTGAGACTTGAACTCAAGATGTTGTGATGTCAATATTTAATGAACATTGGTTCTTTATGTGCTTCTTTTGAGCCTTTCTACAAAAACAAAGGGAACTCTTCCACAGCTGCCTATTTGTCTTCATACTTTATTCCTCCTTTGTTGTTGTTGTCACATCTCTGAAATTCCTTGATAAAACATAAAATTTCAGCCATTAAGTGTCCATGAGCAAATGATGATAAGGAAAGACTATGAAGGGTCCAATGTGAAGGGAAAGTGTGCTAATAAGAGCATTATGTAAGCCAATAATCCAAATCTTGAAGAACATGACAAAAACACTAAAGTACAAGATATATACCAAAATCACGTGTCTACACCTTTCAACATGCATAGGCATGCAAATAAGACAACCCCTAAGAATAAGAGATATATTAGAAGAGTAATTGTTAATAATAGTTACCCAGGGTTGGACCAGCTTGCTATGACCAATTTTTTTGGGGGTATGATTCGATATTCTATTATAATATCTTTTCATAAATTTCAGTGAGCTAGCTACCAATACACATTACCAAATTGATGTAGGCTTTCTGAGGTCCAAAAAATGCTTTGAAGGCCTCCAAAATTTCCATTTACGTTGCATTGAAAATTTTCAAAAAATTGTAGCTTTTTGAAAATAAGCCATTACTCTTATCTACTTGTCTTGAGTCATTAATTATATCAACCTTCCCTACCCATTGCGTTACGTATTGCATGCTAATTGGGTCTAAATATGATTTTGAGAAGCCTATTAATACACATATAGAACAATGAATGAATTGAAGGAATCCATCTAGAGACGAATTGTGAAGTGCAAGAACAGTTAATTCAAGCATTTAAAGCAAAATTCAAGCAAATATAAAGATTTATTTCTTTCCCATACACTAACTTTAGCATACAAATTCATACAGAATTAGGCGCTACATTCATTAGACTGTCTCTTGAACATACATTACACTGTCTCTTGAACATGCATTATGCTTCTTATGTTGATTGTGAAATTTGTACAAGTAACTTAGGGGCCAAATAATAATTGAAAGATAACATAGGCCCCCAAATACATCCTCCTTTTTTAAAATTATTTATAGATGTTACCATGCTAAAGTTTTAAGAAGGATACTAAATTTGTAAAGATCCACACAATTCTAAAAAAGCGAGCGAAGCTTTTTGAACCCTAAAAATGACGAGCATGATTACAAATTATATTTCCCATTGATAACAATTGCAAGAATAAAAATTTGAAATTTTCATAAAAATAGAGTAATAATTCTAAAACAACAAGCTTTATTTTCTCTTATATTATTCGATTTTATTTGACTTGCTAACTAAACCTTCTTTATATTATTTATTTTTTTAATTTATCTCCATTCAATTATTCTTCTTAAACCTGGAGTAGGTCACCATCCTTAAAGCACTAAATATATAATTAAGATTCAACATCCAACATACCTTCAAAGTACTCTTAAACCACAACCCAAAAATATTTATGGATGATATAATCATATTGTTTTAAATCTAATTAAATATAATATCCAAAGGTGTCATGGATAGATGTATTGCACGTTGATGTAAAAACCACTTTCCCAACCTCTGTGTTAAATATAGAAAAAATTGATCTAACGGTCAACAATGCCATCGGATCGGATTTGAGCCGTTGATTACAACGACACCGAAAATTATGTTGTTGAATATAACAATATGTAAGGATGACTAAATGTGGGCCTTATTCATCCCTTTTATACACGATCATAAATATTTTATGGTGTAAGCTCATAAAACCATGTAATTATAATAAAATCATTAACTTAAAATTAAAATTAAAATTGTCGAAAGGTTTTTAGTTTATTTGTGAGGCGGTTGGATTTTTATCGAATACAAATATTCCATATTATAATGGATGAAGTTAAGGTTGATCCTTGACAGAATATATTTTAATATTAAATGAATTAATGTGTTAACACAATTGTTTAATATAAGGGTTGTTTAATTGAACTTGCAAAATGTTTATTTTTAAATTTTTTATTAAAAAAGATATTGTTTTATTTAGCGTTGTCTCCTTAAGTAAAGTAGTTTGTTTGTTTTCAAATTATCGTTGTATTTGATTTAGAAGTCATTATAGGTTGTGCACTCCATAATATAGTGTCATTATGTCTCAACCACCCCCTTTGTTACATAATTAGCATGATCGTTTTTTGACTTTCACATTTAAAGTGATGCAAGCTAATTCTTAATTAAGTCATCAATATTTTCACCTTCCTTTTGATTTATGCTTCTATACATATGGAGTTAAATTGATTATCATTTCTTCCACTAAAATTGTTTTGTACACATATGGCTATCATGAATCACTCTTACATATTTGTGTTTCCTCATTTGTGTTTGAAAACTCTATGTTAATAACCTATTTACTTGTCCAAGTGTTAATTTTGTTTCATCTATGTGTTCTTCCTTGTACTCAGCACTTCCTCTACCACCAATGAATCTCCGTTTTTTGTCTTTTTTAAATAACTTGATATATGTTGTTACCTCCAATAAAAAAATATATTTTTTCAATAAATAGATTCTTATGCATAACTAAGTTTTATTTTTTAAGTGACTTGTGATTAGATATTTTTAAAAGCTCTCTTTCTAAACATATTGTCACCCCAGATTTCACATTCATAAAAAACCACCAATATGACAAGCAAATTCAACAGAACTTTTTTAATTTTCCAATCTTTTAATTCTACATTTATTTTATAACAAATATAAAAATATTTTATTTTTCTTATTTTTTAATCTTAAAAATCTTCCAACCAAATTTATTGTAAAAATCGAACTTAAGTTACTTGTCTTCTTCCCTTCTAAAAAACCTTCCTTTGAAAAAAAAAAATTAAATTATTTTTTTCTCCATATAACCAAAAAAAAATCATGACTTCAATTTTTTTTACACACCTATATTTTAACATAGCTTTCTCTCAAATTATACGTTTTAAGATTATAATTTATATAGAAATAACTTTTCTAAATTATTAATTATCAACTTTATTTATCGATTGTTCAAATGTACCAACCGAATAAAATAACTTAAATCCATATTTAACACCATAACATTTTCACATTCCTTCCCTCTTAGGTTTAATTTGACCATAAAATCGATGTTGGGTGTACGAACAAAGAGATGGAAAATGCGAAAATACATGTGTTGAGGATCCTATATTATATTATGTTCGGTGGGATTTTATTTTTTAAACGTTGGAAGCATTTTACCGCCTCTTCAAATTGTTGACTGTCAGGCCTCAGTACCATAAATAAAGTTCGTTGGAAACAAGGCAAGGATTGAATCTCTGCCCAGTACGTGGGCAGTTGGCCTTGTAACAAAGATTTTTTTTTACTTTTTTTAAATTTTTTTGGGTTAAGACAAAAACTTGTAGGAGAATATAGGACCGAGAGTGGAGCCTAAATCCCTCGTTCAAATACCAGGAATTGAAAACGAGATCGAATCCCAGTCTCGTGAATCGGAAGCCTTTTCCTCTTTAGTGTATGAAATTTGAAACATAGAAAACTGAAAATCTAGTGCTGCGAAATCATGGCCTGCCTGAAAGTCGTTTGGTACAAAAATTGTATTTAATATCCTTGTTGCTGAAAGAAATGGATGTCTGTGCTACAAAAAAAATTGGCGTCCGATAAACAAAAACAATCAGCGTTAAACTGTCATTTAGTATAGGATCCCTCTATGTGACCAGGTAAATAGGCCTTGCCAAGGGTTTTCTGGTATAAGCGTGTGGATTGAGAGACATATAGGGGATTCCAGCGTCCCCCTTCAATAAAGCAGCAGCCACCGGCGTGGACGCCGTCCGACCAGAGCGGCAATAAGAAGGCCCGCTACGAACGTCGTTCATGTAGAGTGGCCCGGAAGCGGCAGGCTTGCAGCGAGACTTGAACCCGGGATGCTGCGGCGTCAAGATGCTCGACGAACACTGGTTCTTCAGGTGCTTCTTCTGAGCCTTTCGCCAGAAGAAAAGGGAGCTCTTCCACGACCGCCTATTTGTCTTCAGACTGTGCTCCTCCGCCACCGCCGCTCTGAAATGGCCAGAAAAACACGAAATGTCGGCCACTATGTCCGGCCGTCGGGCCGTTCTAGCCGCAGAAGAAATTATGTCTCTCTGCTCCTCCGGCTGCCGAGTCCTTTGCGCTTCGTCCAGAACCTGAAACAGGCAACCGTACAAAGGCTCCATTAAATATAAAATATGATACGGCACTGTGTAACATTGAAGATTACTAACTCTTATTTTACCTGAGCGTAGTCCATTTCGGGGCCAACGCAAAACTGGTCGAACTGGAAATGGCCGGGCACAGGGAAAATCGAGGCAGTTGCTGCTGTTGCCATCTGTGCCCTTTCTTTTCCTCCGCTCAGCTGCAGATGCTCCACATTCGCACTGTACACAAGTGAAAATCTAAAACGCAAAGTGAAATAATAATAAGAAGAGCAGGCACTATGGCGTGAAGGGCACTACAGGGTTTCCTTTATCAGTCCCTGCAGCTTTGGAGCAGTAAAGAATTCTAAACTAAGCAATGCATGAAAAGTAGCGCGGCGTGTACGAGCACTCGAGCAGATCACGCGGATTGAACCGCCGACATCATCATCATCATGGGCAGCCAGGCATTTAATGTAGCCGTTTTCGTACGTTTTTTTACTGAGCTTTTTGCGCTGTTATCCACTTGGGAGCGCGGGCCTCTTTAAACGGGCAAATCGGATGGGTTACCGTTTACGAGGGAAAATTATTGTTGGCCATTGATCAAAGCCAGGGTTAAACAATTTTGTGTCAAGGATCATAAGCCAACAGAAGTAAAAACACCATGCCCATGCTTTGTGTAGATGGATACCGTTAAAAATGTATAATTTTATTATGTGAGAGAGCACATTATTCCATTGCTTGTGGTCCTTCACATGTAGGAAGATGTTGTACCTACTTACCACTCATAAGAGATGCCTTGTTGGAGGAACGCGTGCACTTCAAGATCCCATTAGTTGGTTAATGTATGGTCAAAATTGGTACAATTGGGCTTGTTTGGGGACGAAAGTCAATGTGATAGGTGGAGCTCTCCATGAGAGGAAACTTGTTATAATGGGTTTTTATGTTACTTTTGTTTCTTTCTTTACCTTCCTTACATTCTATATCATATATGTCATATATGTGGAATTTCAAAGTTAGTTATATATTTATTGTATTCGATGCAGGGCTTTTAGGTGGCCGTTTGTTTTATAATGGCTTCTACCCTCTTTAATATAATCGTTGTTGCAGGGAGCAAGAAGGATGGTGTCTAAGGGAGTTAGGAAATTTGTGTCAAAAGTCTATGACGAGATAAAATGTCTGACTCTCTCTCTTTCTCTCATTCTAAGGTATGCTTAAACCCAGATGTCATTGATAGTGTTTGCAAATAGTATGAAAAAGATTCTCTTATTGCTTACTTTGTTGGTTGTCTCCTCTTAGAGGGATCCCTCAATCCCTAGTTTCGACACGCATGGGAGCCCTTGAGTGTCCATGTCAGTGGTGTTTGAAACCTTACAGACGGGTTTTTTTTTCTCCTTCAAGGAGTTGTCCCAAATCCAAGCTGTTTTTGGTTTCGAAGAAATGCGCTTTTGAATATGCCCAAATGGACTTGTGACTTCAAGGTCACTGACCCCGCTTCCCTTCGGGTGTTTATCTAGATTGAACTCCCTGGCCTTCCAATTCCTCTATGGTCCTTTCTTGAGGATATTGTCTAGCGCATAGGGCATTTCTTATTCCATGAGCAACCAAGTTCTACTTTGCATGCCCTAACAGGCAAGTATGCATTGAAGTTAATTTGACCAAGGATTTAAAGGAATCCATTGATATTCAAGTCAGTGATGAGTGTTGGGTGCATAAACTTGTTTATTTTAATCTTCCTAACACTTATTATCATTGTTAGTCCATTGACCATCAGATCAAAGACTATGGTACCCTCATAGGTCGGTCGAAACCCTCATTTGAACAACTACAAGTTGAGAAGCCCAAGGTGGTAGAAAAGAATAGCAACTAGACGACAATAACCAACGAAAATTCATCATCTAGTAATAAACCTACCCCTCCAGCCACTACTCTCCTTGTAACCAAACCTGCTTTTGAGGTGCATAATGTCAACCCACCCCCTAAGACTTAGCATGCCAATGGCCCCACAGAGCCATGTTTTGCAAATTTTACAACCTCAAATGAGCTCTTCTCATGTTGAGATATCATCTACAAGCGATTCCTTCTCTAGGTAGTCACTCAATGCATTTCATGGTGGTGGAAACTCTCCTCGAGAGGATAATTGGCCTAAGCACCACTCAATTTTGCTTGGAGATTTTGTTTTGCCAAACCAACACAATAGCATTGCATCCCTTGAATATATTGGAGATGGTCAGGGGGAGTTCCTTATGGATGATGTTTCCCAATGAATGCCCTATCTTGGAATGTTCAAGTTCTAGAAAATTATTTATTTGAAATGTTTGTCAACACTTGGGATCTTTAGATTTTGTTTGTTTGCAAGAATTTAAAACCGTAGGATTTCTTTTGCATGTTGCTTTAAAATGCATCTAGTCTGATACTACTCAATTTTCCACCCTGCATGATGACAGACATGGTGGTGCCAATATCTGTAGGCACTATTTCTGAATTATATAACACCTCAATCTTGTACACTTGGCAAATACATATCATTGATCTATTTTCACCTTCTAGACCTTCATGTTACCAAAAGGCTCATATACACTATCTCTTTGTGCCTAATTTTTATCTCTTAGTTCGACCAATATCATTTTGCTGACCCATGCCTTCTATCTTGCCTAGAATGTTATAAACATGCTTATCTTCTACATGCAAGTGAAATAAGATAGATCTAAAACTTATCCTACTGAATAATAGTCAAGTTCGGAGAGGGTAATCAACTAGCAGTTTGCTTAGCTATACTTCATTATATTAGGGTCATGACCAATAATGAAAATGAACTCGTTGTATCTCAATCTACCCTTGGCCAATGGTGTTTTGCAAGAGGTGGTTGTGGCTTGTAAGAATCATAAAGATAAATTAGCTCTAGTCTATAAGACTTCTCCTATACATCCAATACCTCCACAAGATAAGTGCTACTACTCCAAGGTAAAAACCTAACCAATGAAACCTCGTATTATTAGTATAAACATATTTGTGGGCTATAATGATGCATAATTGAATGATCATATATTTAGCAATGAAGTTGAGGGGGTATTTATAGCCAAGGATTGACCCTAAACCCTCATAGAAATTCAGCTAACAAGGTCAGTCAGATCAACCTTATTTAACATGAAATAGAGTGTTAGGCCTCGAACTACATCAACTTAGGCTGAAAAACTTTCATAACATGTGTTGAATTCCCAACAAATTCAACTAGGTCGACGTAGTATAAAAATGAGTAAAAGGGTTTTTATTAAGATAGGGGCTATTGTGGGTGGTGAATTGCTTACGAGAGTGTATCAACGTGTTTTAATTGCTTAGAGAATTAGATAAGAGTAGCTTGTAGTGATTTTAAGTAGTGTTATAAGGGCCAATAATCCTGTGAAGCACTAAAAGTCTCCCAACCCCTTTCTTGATGCACCCTTTAAGGCATGCACTGAGAGAGATTGAGATTCAATGGGTTCCTGTAAGAGAGAAAGCATCAGTAACTAATAAAATTTAAAAATATTGTGTGTATACATATGCCCCATTCAAAGCTCATCACGTGTCATGCAGTTGTAACATGGGATGGTGATTTGAGAAAAGAACATAGCAACATACAACATTGAGTTAATAAATTATAGTAAAAATCATAAATTGAAATGACAGTAAGGAAATAATTGAAATGACTGAAAGTATCATATACATACCTTGACTTACCTTTATCGCTGAATGGTTGCATATTGTATTTGTAGTCTTAATCGTGGAGGGCACATTAGTTACTTTGGAGAAACCCTAGGGATACAAAACTAAACAGAAAAGGTAAGCAATCACATGAAAATCAAAATAAATGAACTTTACATAAATGAATAATTCACTTGGACAATTGGTAGGCTAGGGTGATAAATGCTAAGTTAGAACCAAAAAACCAAGGAAAATTAGATAAAATGAGAGTAAATTGGGTAATCGAAAAACCAAGGATACTAAATGACCAACCAACCCAAACAAATGTCCCTTAAGTAAGAAAAGTAACAAACTAGATCAAACCAAACACACATGAAACTGAAATAGCATAGCCAACATTGATGTAAAAGAAGTAACAAACCATACTTAGACAAAGATGGAAAAAGATCATAAAGTAAAACAACATTGATGAGTGAGAAGTAACAATCCAAACTCACTCAACAATGGAAAAAGTAGAATAGAGAAACAAAACAAGATTATCTGTAAAAGAGTGACAAACAAGTTTATAATGTTATAAATTAAACTAAGGGAATCTGAGAAGGATAAAATAATGGTGCAAAGAAGTAATGCATAGTCACTCAAAAATATAGTTTTTGTTCTTAAGATAAATTAAACCAAAATAAAACTATTAGTAACAAGTTTTTTAGAAGAGATGAAGAATAAGGAATATAGAAGTTGGGAAACAAATTTAGAAACAAACTTACCTGTCAAGGGGGAATGAAATGGGAGGTGGGGAAAATGTAGGCGATACCAAGGTAGATAAATATTTATCGGAATCAAGACACTCAAATTAAGTTGGAAGAATAAGAATACTTTTGACATTAAGGACTCTAGAAAACTTGTCTTAGCCACAAAAATTTGGGTTATATAGTGAAGTATAAATAGCATCCCATGAAGGTTATATGCATAAAAAGTAAAATGGACCTACCCTCCCACAATGTGTTCCCTATTTCTCAGGACCCCTTATAGAGTTGTCAGTCTATTGTAAAGAATGGGTACTTGCATGAGAAAGTAGGTAGCATTATAGATTGAAATCTCCTATTCCAATATACTGACCTATCACACTCCAATGAATCTCGACTCTATCATGAGGCCAACTATGGAATTTGAGCTTTGACTAGAATAGAATATGTACTTGATAATCATGTCTTTTGTTGTGATTTTGATTTTTGATTTGTTTATAGAAATATTTTTATCATTGCCTTTTGTTTTAAATGATATGGCTTTTAATTTTTTAATGGATTTTAAAATTCCTCCTCCATATACATTCAAAGAACCAACATGGGTGTTAACAATGACTATCACTAGAAAAATTAGATTTGATAGAAAAAAAAGAACTTAGAGAGCACGGTGTATAAGAGTCTTATACTTGCATATCAAATAAGAACTCTATTTGAAACCGACCTTAGTATGCCTAAAACGGAATGAACATTAGGCAAAATATGAATATGAAACGATTGAGTTACTTCAAATCATACAAAATGTGAGAATGTACAAAGGATACAATGATAGGTAAGCATGACTCCATATCATAATAAATGGTGTAAGTGTAGGGAAACATGCAAAAATGATTTGTTTAAAGCTATTACCACAAAATAAACGTAATTGATTTTGAGACTATGAAATCTCAATGTTTAACCATTGCCTTAATTTATAAGAAAAACACTTAGGTTTAAAAATAGTTTTAAGAAATTTGTAAATTTTATGAGGAAAGCCTAATCCTATCTAAGGTCTTACACTGCAACTCATAAAAAATAAATCAAAGTAGGTGAAAATATGAAAATACTTTTGTGAGGAAGGCTTGGTCTTATCTAATGTCTTATATTGCAACTCACAAAAGAAAAAACAAGTGAAAACTAGACTAAGTAATGATATATTTTCATGAGGATGGTCGGGTCCTATCTGCGGTCTTATGATGCAACTCATGAATTAAATGAAGGAAATGAGATAGACCGAAGGACCAATGATAGGAACTAAGTTTACTGAGAGTAATGAAATGTTGTAGATTGGCTAACTTTGTAACAAATCCACAAGAAGTGTTAGTATATACAGAATATGGAAGTATGTGAGAAATAATAAATATTTTAAGCAAATTATTTATTTAAAATTTGAGCATTAGTGGGTTATTTGAAAATATGTCCTTTATTAGTTTGTAATCTATAAGTACTAGGACCAACGATATCTTTTACAAGGTAAGGACCCCACCATTTTTGGACATACTAACCTTCTTTGTCATGTGTATAATCTAACTTGAGAACTAGATCACTAGTATTAAAAGTTTAGACTTTGATTTTTTTATCATGTTATTTAGCAATGTGAACCTTGTATTTGTGATTATGTTGTAAAGCAACCATACATCACTCATCAAGGAAATCTAAATCATGGAGATGAGCTTCACATAATTCCTCATCAAGAATAATACCATGAAGAGAGATGTGTAATAATGGTAGCTCAACTTCTAAAGGTAAAACTAATTCAAACACATCTACTAATGAAAATGGCATTATTCCAATAGTATTGTGCATGCTAGTGCAATAAGCCTAAAGTGTAGGATAAAAATGGAGATGTCAATCAGTATGGGATTCTATGATAGCCTTTTGTAAATTTTGTTCATAATTATATTAGTGGCTTATGCTTGGTCATTGCATTGAGGATGATAAGGTGTTGAAAATTTAAGCATAATTTTGAATTTTGTGCATACTAGTTTCGTATATTTATTTTTGAAGTTATCACTTTTGTCAAAATGATGGTATGAGCAACTCCAAAATGATAGATGATTTGATTGAGAATGAATTTGGAAAGGGTAATACCAATAATGTTAACAAGAGACATGGCTTCCACCCAATTGGTAAAATATTTAGTGGCAGTGATAATGAACACATGATCATCTTGTGATCTAGGTGACTTGCCAATGAGATCTAATCCCCATAGAGAATGGCCAAGGAGACTCCACATTTTTGAGTTTGGCTAGAGGAAAATGGATGAGCTCATCATAAAGTTGACAAGGGTTAATTTGTTTATAAAAATTAATTGCATCTTTTTCAAGAGTAATCCAAAAGTAAACCATGTGTAGGCATTTACGGGTTGTAACATGGCTGCTACAATGACCATCATGGATTCCTATGTGTGCTTCTTCAAAGAGATTAGGAACTTCTTCTAGCACTACACAACATAATAAAGCTCCTTTTACATTACGATAATAAAGGGTGTTGTATCAAAGTACATATTTTAGATGCTTGTTTACAAATTCAAGTCTTTTCATGAGAATCTACTTTTAGAGGGTAAGTTTGATGTTCAATGAATTGAATTATGTTTTTATGCCATGGGTTCTGTCAAATAGTAACAACTTCTATGTGACAAATTAGGAAATTATTTTTGTTTTGTAAAGAAAAAGGTGATTTCCTTATTTGAATAAGAAATTGAGAATCATGGAGTACTTGATGAGGGTGAAATAGAGATGTTGATGAAGCAAGAGAATCATATATAGCATTTTGTTCTCGTGGGATAGGTTTGATAGTGAAAGAGGCAAACTCTTTAGTAAGTGTAGTGGCAATTTGATGATATGTGATAAGGTTTTCACTTTTACACTGATAATCTCCATTAACTTGTCAACATATGAGTTGTGAGTCACCCAAAGCATGTAGATATAGGATGTCTAAATCAATTGTGGATTGCATGCTTAATATTAGAGCTTCATATTCAAAAATATTATCGGTGACATCAAAAGTTAACCGAAATTCTACAGGTATGATTTTTCCATGTGGTTTGTTAAGATACAACCTGACCTAGCTCCTTGAAGGCATTAAAGTGAAGTGTCCAAGTGTCTTCATGTAAATTAATTTTAACTTCCAGTAATTCTTCAATGACCACTTTAACTTTAGTGTTAGGAGTATGGTTAATTTCTTCTTGGTTATTTACTTCTATATCGGTAGTGAAGTTATGGACATAATATTTGAGTGATATTACTTGGTTAAGACCTTCAATAAAAAGTATTTATTCATCAAGAAGTATATCTTGAAGGTGGTTTGTAGCTGGTAGGGAAGCTACTGCAAGTTGGTTTACGATGACCTGACCTTTGACAAATTTTTGTGTAATAATTCAAAGATTAAACTCCATTAATAAGACAATCCATTTGTTGATTCTATCTCCATGTAGGAAAGCTTTGGAGAAGAAATGACGAAGTGGATCTAAATGGATAATGACAAAAGTAGTTTGATAGAGCTTATAATGATGGATCTTTTCTGTTGTAAAATAGATGACAAGACAATCACGTTCTACATTTTTATAATGTTTTTTGATAATTGATTAAAGTTCTATTGATATAATAGATAACAGATTTTCTACCAGTATTGTCTTGTTAGGCAAGCATTACCGCAATTGAGATGGGGGTAGAGGAAGTATACATAATTAATGAATAATCATTTGAAGGTGAGCAAAGAATAGGAGGATGAACCAAATATTCTTTCATGTTGTCAAATGATTTTTGGCATGAGTCCATCCATTCTAGAGCATTTATTTTTTTAATAAGGGATTTAATGGAATAAATGTAGCAAGCCATCTCTAGAACAAAATGGTGAATTGCCCCAAGTTTCCAAAGGTATGTTCATATGTTGGGAATGGAATGAGGAATAGTCATGTTAATGATAGCTTTGATTTATCTGGATTGACATTAATGCCCCAGAGGGAAACTGAAAATCCTAGTAGTTTACTAGAAGTAACCCTAAATATGCATTTAAAGAGGTTGAGTCTAGCTTTGTATTTAATGAGTCAATCAAAAATGATAGCTAGATCATGAAGGTGGGTTTTACGACCCTTAGATTTGGAAATGAGATCATCCACATAGGTTTCAATGATTTTATATATAATATCATAAAAAATATGGGTCATTACACATTAATAAGTAACTCTGGTATTTATGAGACCGAAAAATATTTTAACATAACAATAGGTGTCCCATTCTATGGTAAATGTTGTTTTATGTTGATCTTCTGGAGCTATGTCAATTTGATTATATTTTGAAGAACCATTCGTGAGTGATAACATTTCATACCCAATGGTAAAAACAACAATATCATCTATGTTTCACTACATTTTTGTATTATTTTCTTTTGCTTTGAGAAAACAAGTAAAACTCAAAAAAAGGGAAAAGTGTAGATGAACCTAGATGTAGTTGCATGCTTCGTGATCTGGATGATGTGAATAACTCCTCTTTGATTTGGGAGGAATGACCTATAACAATAATGAGACTATAAATGGAATTGATTAGTAAGATTAGAGGGTGGATTGCCTAGCAAGTGCTAGATTCAAGAAGTACAAAACTTCACTGATAGGTTGTCAATTCACTTGTTTAACAAGTAACGTTTTAAAAAATACTGATAAGAGATACTTGCATAAAGTAATGAAAAGTACTTGATCACAAATAAATAAATGCTTTTCAAGAGAAATGAGTGTTTTTTAAGAAAATGAGATTAACTTGTTAAAAAAAATGCTAAAGTGCTAAAACTTGACTCAAAAAATTGCTTATGACTTTGTGTTGTGACAGAGGTTGAAAAACATGATTTTGGGTTAGGGTTGATGGGTGATTTAAACTTGTTGTTTTTGGGAAAAAGAATTACATAGAGACCAATTCCGATCATTGTGTAACCGATAGCATTTAAGGCTAACTGATGCTGGTCAAGGGTAATTGATGTCGGTCAAAAAATGATGATGTCAGTCACTATGTGTTTGTCATAATTTTGTCTTTGGGCAAAAAGGGGACTTTGGGTTGGTTGTAAAGGGGTTTTATGGGCTGCTTGGGGTAGGTTGATGGTTGTGAAGATATAATGGGGTCTCAAAGATATCAAACACATAGATTTGATACTCAAATGACCGGGAAGGATTAGTGGGTGTTTGGTGGAAAGGGGGAGTGTCTGGAGTTGTATAAATCCAACATAAAAGAGAGTGTGGGGAGAGACTGAAAGGGAGTAAAAGAAATAAGCTACCAAAACTAAATGCTAAACTGATAACAAGTATAGAATACTTAGTTGTTATGAAGTTGCTAGAATGGAGATGTCTTGAAGTTGAGTGTGAGTTGATTGGAAACCTAGAATAAAATGGGTAGAGTAACGATGCTTAAATTCGATGATGGAAAAGATTGTCACATCAAAAAATCAACCCTTTTGCCTATCGTGAAGGTCAAATTGGAATCGTACCAGTCTAATCCTAGGGGTTCTAAAGGTTCATTTTGGATCCTAAAGATGCAAAGGGGTTTTATAATAATTATGAAAAAATAATCAATAAGTTATCAAAGTAAATTATTCCATTATCATAATTGAGAATATGAATTAATTAAGAATCAGTTGAAATAAGAATCTATAATCTATTCTATCTGACAGAGATAATCTATTAATTAGACTAACTCTTGAAGAATAAAAATTTGATTCTAAAATATGTGTATGAAAATACACTTAATTATATTTTTCATGGTTCATTATCTAATTATAACTACTTAATATAAAAAGATAAAAAAGGTAAACATCAACTAAGAAAGAGACATAAAGGGAAAACTGAACATAAAAGACTAACACAAAACAAAAGAAAAGAAGAGACAAAGTAAAACTACACTAAAACCTAGAAACTAAGAAACATAATGCTATAGAACAAAGTATAAAGCATATTTAGAATAAAAGATAATCTAAATAATATTAAACTAAAAAGCAAAAATTAAAAGAAGCAAAAGAACACAACTAAATTTAAGCAACTACTAAGAAATACTAAAAGAATATACACAATAAACTAAAAAAAAATTAAATTAAAACTAAACTAATAAATAATGCTAAATAATATTAATAAAATTATAAAAAAAACTAAATTAAACCATAAATATAATCACAACCAAAAGACATTTAAGAAACACAAATTTATCTTATAAAAGTAAGTCAAATATTTACAAAAGAGTTACGAGTCTCAACATGAGAATCGTCTTATCATAGAATAGATCTCAAATGAGAATTTCAACATTTCCAATACAAAACTTGAAAAAGACAACTCAACAATTGATTAGATCAATGAAATGTTGCAAACAATGTGAAGTGATCATCATTTTCATGTTGAATACTTTGAATTCTGCACATAGGACTGTAAATAACAGTCATCAAAAAGATATTAGACTTAAAAAAATTTAGATAATCAGTAATAGATGATAAATATAAATGGATATACCTATGTTGCATAAGTTATTACTCAACCATCAGATAAAGTACCATTGGGTCTGTCTACAAAAGTTGTATTATCTCAGAGAAATTGCATAGAAAGAAGAGATGAATGAATGACTTTAGAATAATACTTCAGTCCTCATTGCTTGTTGAACTTCTGTCTTCAAATGAAAGTTTGAGATTTTATCCTTCAAATTCAGTTTTAAAATAAGTTATAATTGACTCTAGTTAGTTATTAGTTAAGGTTAACAAATTGACTTATAAAGTCAATTAGTTAATAAATAATATAAGGAGAGATTAATTAAGACTATAAAGTCTTAGTTAAATCAAACTATTAAAATGAAAGAACTTGGGTACTAATCTTAACGGGTGGGGACCCATCTTAAATAGAGTAGGACACATAAATAATCATAATAATAAATAATAAATTGATAAATCCTACTTTTGTTTAAACCATAATGCAATTTATACTTTAAACTTAAGCATATATTAATTATATCTCAAAATATCTATTTAATCCATGCCTTCCAAAAATAAATACCAAGATAAGTTTTAAAATTGTATCAAGTTTTCATAGTAAACAAAGTTATTCCCAATAATCATTCGAATTTGATAAAACCTCTATAACAGGTTTGTCTTGCTGATCAGGACAAACATTTTATTCCATTTCAAATGTAGGAAAAGACAGCAATCTGGTGTCTATCTTAGATGTATCATCATCAACCTCTAACTTCACCCTTTTAAGCCTCTTGAGCTCATTTGGTGCTTCACATTCTATCACTTTTCTAGCAGTGTTCTTCTCAGCAACATGATCAGAGATATCAACGTATTTCCTCTTACAACTAGCTCCTTGACCCCTCAAACTCAGCCTTTCAGACCTCAAGATTGGTTCCCTATGAGCCCTTGAAAGGTTCAATCTCTTACACTTCCCTCCAAGTTCAGTATTTGATGGAGCATGGGTATTTGAGAGAGTGGCAATGTTTCTAAGGTTCTTAGCATGAGTTTCCTCTCTATTTAATTGGTTTTTTGGTTGACTATCAAGAAATTGATGAGCAAGGAGTGGTTGGTCAACTGGCTCTCCTCTAAAAATATGTGGCTATAACTGTAGATAAGGATCATGTTTAGGATGATATTCAATAAAATGTGAATAACTATTTTGAGATTGAGCACGGACTCCAACACTTTGTCCTCGAAATCCCCTATGACCTCTATGATTTATAAAACCACCATAACCTCTTTGAGTTGGAATGGAATTCAAGACATTCCATAAATAAGGATTAACATCATCAAAATGAATGGACATTCTTGTACCTCGAGGGAATCTAGGCCCAAAATGTCTTGCATTAAAACCAACCCCACTAGAGTTTTGACTATGGTTTAACGAACTACCTTAGTTTGACCTTTGACGCCATCCTCCATCATATCAATAGTATGAAAATATATCAAATTAAAATTATGAGCTTATGACCAAAATTATTCATGACCCAAAAACATTTTTCATCACTGTATTGTATCTGAAAACCCAAACTGATTTCTATATTCAGAATAAACCAATTTCATTCTTAAATTGTTTCCACATTTGAAATTGAATTATTCCAAGAAAGCATTCAACAAAACTTATACAACTAAGGAAATAATTAATTACATCTAATTTACTACCATCTTTACAAACTTTGTCATGACCAAAAATGATCAAGGAAAAATTTTCAACTTAGAATAAAAATCCAAACTATGTTAGAATCCAAAAACTCAAAGTAACTAACTATGACTTTTTCAATTTGCATCAAATTAGAACCTTTGTTTGCAATAATTTCAAATTATTTTGTATTCAACATCTCAACACTGAAACCCAATAATCCATGAGAACAAAACCAATACTGAGATATCCAAGAACTAAAAACCTTCGATAAATAATTATTACATGCCAATTATCCTTATCTTCTTCGTTCATGCAACATAATCCACTATAATTTGCAATTAAAGATTGCAAATACAAAACATGCTAGAAACAAAAAATGGATCTTTATGTATACACTGTCTATATCATCTAAAAATGAAAAGTGATAATAATGATAGGAAATGTAGATGAAACCTTGTTTAAAATATCAATAAATAATTTTGACCAGAACAGGTCTGAAACTATCACAAGAACCTCCAAATTTTTGATATATATTCAATAGAAAACCTGTATACCTATTTTGAGCCTCAAATATTCAAATGTTGAAAAAACCATATCCAAATTATTGCATATATAAGGTATCACCCAACCAAGAGAATGAATAGGCTTCAACAAAATTTCACCAAACAAAACAAAGAGTTCGAAACTAGAAAACAACAACCTTCTTGCAATTTGTGACAAATATTCAATGTTTTGAATACCCTAGTTACCAGTATATGTAGAAAAAGAAAATATTAAATCTCTTAAACTACAAACTCCATTTTTAAGAAATGTCGACTGTATGCATATTTACCATATTTCTATTGAACATAGAAAACACTTCAAATGCAACAACTTCTCAGGCCTCCAAATGAAATGAAAATAAAACCACTATATCTAAAATCAAATTTGAAATCCTGCTTGAATCTATTTTCTCACCCTATTTTTTGCAATTTCCATCGATTTAGAATTTTGCTTCTGCCAAAGCTTTCCAAAATGATAACTAACTCAAGAAAACCAACTTTTATTTGTCAACCTCACCTCATAACTGATTTCAAATACGTACTCATTTCCCATTGGTTCTCACTAAATTCTGTCCAAGTTAGCAGTTTACTAAAACATTTTAACTAATTGCCAAACTTAGCATTCACTATTCTTTCCTACCAAATTTCATACTAAACAATGTGCTTCGAGGAGATAAGCGAGTCATTAATGCACCTTACCACCAATATTTCTATGATCTAAAGCATCTAGAGATATTAAAAAATAAATGATGTCACCTTACACAAGCCTCGATACCAATATTGCCAAGTCACCCTGATAAACTATCGATGTTATATCTTATTCCAAATAGACATGCCAACTCAACTCATGAGGACAAACTCAAGTGTGTATATTAGTCATACTAATATTTTGCATCATGAAAAATAAACCATTGACCATGGTCCCTTTTCTTATTCATTCATAATTATAATCTTATGACCTTAGAATTAATTAATCTCATATGTGTTTAAAACCAAATCATGACAATGACCATGCAATGTTAATAAAAGGCTAAGCTTAGTGAATTAAGACAAAAACTCATAATGAACCATCATTTCTTTAACAAACCTATAATAATTAATGCATGTGAGGATGATTACATTGCCATTCTTATAGAGATGGTATATACAACTAATGAGAATATTTCTCAATGATTTTTTTTTAAATGTCAAAGTTAATATCATGCATCTGATACTGAATGAGATAGAATCATTTGATCAAGAAAATACATCAAAGTGATAAATCCTTGCAATATCATGATCAATCACTGTTGCTTCAAAATAATATCCATTTAAACTATGAGATGAACAAGTCATTTCTGATCCATGAATAACAACTAAATCTTATGACAATAACTGATATAGAATTATATAAAACGCTGAAACAACTATATCAGAACTACAATGCTATACTTCCAAACATATCACTGAAATAAATCAAATGCATATGAACTGTAACTGCCAACAAAACTGTAACTGATCATGAGTATAACAATATATGCATATTTTATTCATTCATCCACTTTGCTTTTTGAAACCACTGAAACAAAGAATAAAATCATCAATCAATCATATGATTTCATAATCAAAATGCTTCTACTAATATTGTCAATAAAAAAGGGTCCCCAACATAGTTTTAGGCTTTATGACCAGGTCATCATTATGGTAGAAATTATGATTTTGAATTTTGGAGGGGTATAGAAAATAGACACAACATTAATGACCTTGTTAGTCAACTTTATGAAATAAATTTGATTAACAACAAATTTGTCTATATATAAAATGCAAATTTACCTTAAGAGTGTGATCCAAGAAAATTATTTCTCAAGTAGCTAAGCATGAACCCCTAAAAAGATGAATTCAAATAGGGATGGAATATTTGACTAGCGTGGCACAAAGAAAGGGAAATAATTAATAAGGAAGTTCAAGCTAGATGCATAAGCAATTTATAAATGCCTTAAGAACAAAATTTGATGATGAAGTAACCTTATCACAACCAAAGATAAAATAGTCATGTTATCATTAACTATGATTTTGAGTTTGTAAGAATATTTTTCAAAATGAAAGTTACTTATAGTATTTTTGTAGTTTCTCGTTTCCTTCCTTCAAATGTGATCTTTTTCACTTCAAACCTTTCACTGGTCCAATCAAAACAAAACAAGAGCAGCAAGCAAACAAAAAGAAAAACAACCAACAAAAATAATGAAGAAAGAAAAACAAAACCAAAAACAAGAAAAATGAACAAAAAGTACTAATCATAAAACAACTTGAGATGGTGACCATTTACTGAATAATGTAGCCAATTACCTTCAAGTTTTTTTAGATGAAAAATATTATTACCAAGTATTGTAGTGATTCTATAAGGTCCAAGCCATAAGGAATCAAATTTATGGTGTTTTCATGGGTCTTCACGAGCTTTATCCCAATATAATACTAAATATCCAACTTTAAACTTCTTATTAGACACCCTTTTATCAATTTTTTTTTTTTAGCTTTTGCTTAACATTTTCTAATTTTTGAAGTGCAGTTACTTTGGATTCATCAAGTGCTATCAAGTCATGTAATCTTTGCTTAGTTAAATTTACATCTTTTTCTACATATTGTAAGGCAGTTCTAGCTGAAAAAATATGGAGTTCTATAGGTAAAATAGCTTCAAATCTATATGCTAACATAAAAAGAGAATAACCAGTTGTTGCTTTAACAATAGTTCTATCAACCCATAAAGCTTCAAAGATTTTAAGATGTCAATTTCTTTTATTATCTCAAACTAATTTTTTCATTATAGAAATCAAATTTTTATTAGTGGACTCAACTTGTCTATTCTCCTGTGGATAATATTTTGATGAATGACTAGAAATAATATAATATTTTCCTAGAAATTTTAAAAATTCACTTGAAACAAATCATGGTCCATTATCAAAAATAATTTCATATGGGACTCCAAATCTAGAAAAAATTTAAATTTTTAAAAATGAAATCACTTCACCTACGACTGAACTTTTAAAAGCTTTAGCTTCAAGCTATTTAGTGAAGTAATATGTGGTTGTCAACATATATCTATGACCTATAGATGACGGTGGATGAATATCTAAAATAAATTGATGCCCCACTTAGTAAAATATTTTTCAAGAATAATTGGATTCAAAGGTATTGCTGGTAATCTATCCCTTTCAACAAAGAATTAACAAGGCATTTAGGAATGTACTAATTTATAAGTATCCTAAAATAAAGTGGGCCAATAATAACCAGCTCTTAAAATTTTATAAGGTATTATCTTTGCAGCATAATGTCCATCGTAACTTCCTTCATGACAACGTCTAAGCACCTATGTTTGATCATGAGTAAGACACCTTAGTAAAACACCATCACAATTATGATAAAATAAAAAGTTTACTAGAAAATAAAATTTTAATGCTTTTAACCGTAATGAACGTATTTTTTTCGTATTAAAGTTATTTGGGCAAGATTGATTTTTAAAATAGTAGACTAAGTCATGATACCAATCATCCTCAGCTAATAGACAATCCCAATCATTCATTTCATGCCTATACTTAAATTTTTTACCAAATTCATAAAATTTCATTATTTTGAAATGAGGTTTAGCATTTAATTTTTTACCAACAGATAAGACTAAGGCATTGATATCTGAAGCTGTATTTTCAGCTAAATGTTTTGCCAATTCATTTCCTTTGATAGTTTTTGATTTTTCAAATTCAAGATCAAATTCTTGAATATGAAGAATCCACTTAGCAAGCCTCCCTTGAATAATTGGTTGCTTTAAAAGATATGACAAAACAGGTATGTTAGATCACACAAGAATTTTGTTTCCCATTAGTAAATATCTAAATTTGATTAATGAAAAAATAAGAGAAAAGACAAACTTTTCAGCTAGAGGGTACCTAGTTTCAGTATCTTTAAAAGATTGGCTCATGTAACCAATAGGTTTTTTTTCATTATTTTCAAACTCTTGAGTAATTACAGCTCTTATAGCCTTTTTATGGCATTAACATAAAGGGCGAATGATTTATTTAAATCTGGTTTAGCAAGAACATGTGCACTAGCAATGACATTTTTTAGTGAATTAAAAGCTAAAACAATATTTTCATCCCAAATGTAAATCTTATCTTTCTTTAATAAAAATTGTAAAGGATTAGTCTTATCGGCAAAATTAGAAATGAATTTTCTAACAAAATTAATTTTATCAAAGAAAGACCTTAAACTTGAATGATCTTTTGGAGGATTTAGTTCATTTATTACTTTAATTCATTCTAGATCAACTAAAATACCATCCTTAGAGATTATATGACCCAAAAATTTACCTTAGGTTACACCAAAAACATACTTCTTTGAATTTAGAGAAATTCCAAACTTCCTACATCTTGTAAAAATTTCACGAAGATGATCTATTTTTTTTTTCTTTTTGGAATGAACAGTTAGGTCGTCTAAATAAACTTGATTGATTACACCTATTAAATCATCAAAAGATACGTACATAGCCTTTTGAAAAGTGGCTCCAACATTGATTAATCCAAAAGGCATTCGATTATAAGCAAAAGTGCCTCTGTGTGTGGTAAAAGTAGTTTTATGCCTATCCTCAAGATTCACAATAATCTAATTGTAATCTGAAAATCCATCTAATAAAGACATCATTTTAGATCCTACAACCTGATGTAATATTTGATATATACTTGGAAAATAAAAATTATCTTTAATACTTGCTTTATTTAAGTCTCTAAAATCAATACAAAGCCTAATATCTTCATTTTTTTTCCTTACAGGTGCTAAATTAGCCACCCACTCAGAATATACTACAGGAAAAATGACACCAACATCAATCATTTTGTCTAGATCTTTTTTAATGATGTCCTCTAACAAAGGGCTAATCCTTCATATTTTCTATCTTACAGGGTTAATACCCGGTTTAATTAAAATATCAAATTTAATAATATATGTATTGTAACATTTAAGATCTTTATATGACCAAGCAAATATATCAATAAACTCTTTGACAAGTTTAATGAATTTAATCTTTTCATTTTCAGTTACTTGTATCCCTAGATAAACATATTTAGGATCATTTTCGGTTCTCAAATTTATGGGTAAGGTTTCACCTATGATTCTTCTTGATGGTTCATCAGTTCTATCAACGTTGGGCTGATCATTAGGAGAAAACATAGATTCTAAACTTACTAAACCAACAAACAATTTGTTAGTACCTAAGTGTAAATAATCACCATAATTAAATACATAATCATCTTGGTTGAAATAGTTGCCTTTGAGAAACGAATTTATATGTTCATCACAACTGAAAATCAACCAACTTTCTTTAAAATCAATAATTTTTTGGATGAAATAATTCAATCAAAGGGAAATCAATAGTAGGTTCTATTTCACTAAAAGTAGGATTGGAGGCATAAACTACAAGTTTATCTACTCTTATATTAAATTCCTTGAGAATATAAGTAATATTGAAAGCTTCAAAAATTTTAGTTAATTTTCATATCTTTTGAGTATAACAATGCAATCGTGTTTGATTGGTCTTATATATTTTTTGAATTTGTCTTGCTATCAGCTCTGGTCTTCAAAAACCTCCATGTGTTTAATATTTAATTCTATAGCTTTCTCTAATCCCAAACATAATGCTTCAAATTCTGCTATATTATTAGTATTTTTAAAGGATAATTTATAAATATAATGTTATATCTTACCGATGGGAGATATGAGATAAATACCAGCACCACTACCCTGTTGAGAATAAGCTCCATCAAAGTAAAGAGACCATAAAAAGTTTTTTCTAAATATTTTTCATGTTAATTTTCTAGTTCATCAACATTCAGTAATTCATAAGTCCCGATACCTATTTCTATGTATGAGATATTAGAAGGAGATTCAATTAGAGTACCAAAAAAATCTTCTCTTTTAATAAATGCAATCTTTTTATTAACTGAAACCCAAGTTACATCTTTACCAATAAATGCTCCAGTTGCCTTTCACCAATCCCTTCCTAATAACATATCATAATTACTAAGAATATATAAAATTTGAATATTAGTCATACAAGTAATACGTTCATCTTGCACGATCTTAATAACTATATCATGAAATTTACCACAGCTCTTAGTTTGTCTTACATCAAAACCAGTCAATTTTCTACCATCTGCTTCATAATAAAAACCTAATTGATCAATAATACATTTAAGCATAATATTTTTTGAAGCACCAATATCAAAAATACAAAAATATATTATTTTATTACCAATTTTAACCATGACATAGAAAGGAAAAATATAATCAGTAGGGGGATCAAACTATTGAGCGCAGTTATGTTCAACATTACTTTCTTCCTGTAAACCTACATCTGATCTAGGATTTTTAACTGCTTCATTAATTTTATCTAATTTTCTGGGGAGACTAGCTACTTGCAATAATGAAAATCCAACTTTAATAGTTGACAAATCATCAATTATATTGTAGGTCTTAGCATCTGTTATCCTAAAATTCTTAGACTTATAATGTTGATATTGTGAATTATTATATCTAGTAGAGAAAGGAATATCTTGATCATTTTAATAATTTTTATGAGTTGTTTTATCTTTATCATTAGAATGAGATCTATCATTTGTTGATTTACTATTATCAGAAATTTCATAATTCTTATTCCTAGTATTAATAATATAAATTTTTTTTTTTTCTAAAGACTCATCAATTGTATTTACATTATATGTTGAATCTTTAGTTATCTTTTCTTTTCTACATAGAAAATATTTCTTAAATTTAATAACATCTTGACATGTTTCAGGAGTATGATCAAGCTCACAAACCTCACAATAATAAGAGACACTATCTTTTTTCATATTTTGATGAGATAAGGAAGGTTTATCATTGAGCTATATTTTAACAGTGACCAGCTCATTTTCTAAACTTTGGATTACTTTTCATATCTCAGCATTATCTGAATTCAATCTCATATTAGATCTATATTTAAAACCCACATGTTTCAGCTTCTTTTCATTATCAATACATAACTGAATGGTTTCATCATATTCAATTATATCTTTATCTTCTAATGCTATTTTGTATTTTAAAGGTAAAGAATTACAAAAATAAAGCCTAGATAATTTTCTTGAAGGCTTGATATCTCTTAAAAAAATTTGACGTAATTTAGTGAACCTAGAATTAAAATGATACATAGTTTCACTTGGATCTAATGAAATATTTTCAAGATCATTAACTAAATCAAAATCTTCTTTATCTTTCCCAAAGGATAATTCTAACCATTCTTCCACATCATTCCAACTTTCAATCACTTTTGATGGTAGACTAATAAATGCTTGATAAGCTTTTTCTTCTAATATTTATGCAAAAACCCTTAAAGAAGTCTTCTCATTAGTTATTCCTACAGTAACACAAACTAATCTAAAATCTTCTAAATGATTCTCTCGAGATTCTCCAGCTGCATAAAAAAAAATTGGTATGTTTAGTCCCTTAAGAGAAGGCAGCTTACCTCGACGATTTCTAACATTAATTGGATTTATAGAAATCCACGGAGCTACGACTATCTGACATTCTTGCTGAAGTTCTTCTTTATCTTCACCTTCTATGAGTTCTTTGATTTCCCTATTATCTTGTGACCCATGAAGGAGATCTTCTAGTCTCCTTTCTAGTATTCATTGTTCTTCATCTAGTTGATTTTTCAATTGATTCCTAGCTGGTGGGTTTCTGACAATTTGATCTGTCATTAAAATTTTCAGAAGATTTTATCTCTGAAATCTGATTGACTTGTACCTAATTTTTTTGACCTAAATACTGATTAGATAAAGGAATTTCAACAGGCTCAACAAAGTCATCAAAAAGAAAAAAATTAGAAAGATAGCAAATTTTAGGATAAGGATTAGTGGCTAACACCATTGATCTATCTTCTTGAATCCTTCTATTAAATTTAATTATATTGCATTGAGTTTCACATGTTAATTTTGAATACCACTCAATTTTAAATTCAACAATTTTTAATTTTTCATTAATTATTTCAATAATTTGAGGGAGATCTTCGGGATGATTATACCATGCAAAATGGGTTAGATTAAAATTAATATCAATTTGATCCTCTTCAACATTAATAATATATTGAATAACTAAAATTTGTTGACCCACAATAATCATTAGCAAGAAAATAGATTCTACAAAACTTCTCCAATAGATTCACCAAATTTGTTGATGAAAAAGATTATCACGTCAATGAATCAACCCTTTCACCTATCATGAAGGTCTAATTAAAATCATACCGGTTTAATCATAGGGGTTCTAAAAGTTTGTTTTGGATCCTAAAGATGCAAAGGGGTTTTATAATAATTCTATAAAAATAATCAACAAGTTATCAAATTAACTTATTCCTTTATCACAATTGAGAATTTGCAGTAATTAAGAATCAATGAAAATAAGAATCTATAATCTATTCTATCCGATAGAGATAATATATTAATTAAACCAACTCTTGAAGAATATAAATCTGATTCTAAAATATGTGTATGAAAATACACTTAATTATATTTTTCATGGTTCATTATCCAATTAAGCACTACTTAACAAAAAAAGATAAGAAAGACAAACAACAACTAAGAAAGAGACAAGAAAGGAAAAATTCAACACAAAAGACTAACACAAAACAAAAGAGAAGAAGAGACAAAGTAAAACTACACTAAAACCTAGAAACTAAGAAACATAATGCTATAAAACAAAGTACTAAAGCATATTTAGAATAAAAGATAATCAAAATGATATTAAACTAAAAAGCAAAAATTAAAAGAAACAATAGAATAAAACTAAATTTAAGTAACTAAAAGAAAATACACATAATAAACTAGAAAAAAAATTAAATTAAAACTAAACTAATAGATAATGATAACTACTATTAATAAACTTCTTAAAAAAAACTAAATTAAACCATAAAGATAATCATAACCAAAAGACATTTAAGAAAACATAAACTTATCTTATTAATGTAAGTCAAATATTTACAAAAGAGTTGTGAGTCTCAACATGAGAATCATCTTATCATATAATAGATATGAAATGAGAATTCCAATATTTCCAATACAAAACTTGAAAAGGACAACTCAAAAATTGATTAGATCAATGAAATGTCGCAAATAATGCGAAGTGATCATCATTTTTAGGTTGAATACTTTGAATTCTACACGTAAGACTGCAAATAATAGTCATAAAAAAATATTAGACTTAGCATACTTTAGATAATCAGTAATAGATGACAAATATAACTAGATATACCTGTGTTGCATAAGTTATTACTTAATCATCAAATAAAGTACCATTGGGTATGTCTGCAAAAGTTGTACTATCTCAAAGAAATTGCATAGAAAGAAAAATGAATGAATGACTTTAAAATAATACTTCAGTCCTCATTACCTGTTGAAATTCTATCTTCAAATAAAATTTTGATCTCTTTTTATCCTTCAACTTCAGTTTTGAAATAAGTTATAACTGACTTTAATTAGTTATTAATTAAGGTTAACAAATTGACTTATAAAGTCAATTAGTTAATAAATAATATAAGGAGAGATTAATTAAGACTACAAAGTCTTAATTAAATCAAACTATTAAAATGAAAGAACCTAGGTAATAATCTTAACAGGTGGGGACCCATCTTATTAACAGTAGAGTATGACACATAAATAATCATAAAAATAAATAATAAATTGATGAATCCTACTTTTGTTTAAACCATAATGCAATTTATACTTTAAACTTAAGCATATATTAATTATATCTCAAAATATTTGTTTTATCCATGCCTTCCAAAAATAAATACCAAGATAAGTTTTAAAATTGCATCAAGTTTTTAGAGTAAACAAAGTTATTTCGAATAATCATTCAAATATGATAAAACCTCTATAACAAGTTTGTCTGGCTGATCACGACAAACATTATATTCTATTTTAGATGTAGGAAAATATAGCAATCTAGTGCCTGTCTCAGATGTATCATCATCAACCTCCAACTTCACCCTTTTAAGCCTCTTGAGTTTATTTGATGCTTCAGATTCTGTCACTTTTCCAGCAGTGTTCTTCTCAGCAACATGATCAGAGATATCAATAGATTTCCTCTTACTGCCAACTCCTTGACCCCTTAAACTTAGCTTTTCAGACCTCAAGATTGGTTCACTATGATCCCTTGAAAGGTTCAATCTCTTATACTTCTCACCAAGTTCAATATTTGATGGAGCATGGGTATTTGAGAGAGTGGCAATGTTTCTAAGGTTCTTAGCATGAGCTTCCTATCTATTTAATTGGTTTTTTGGCTGACTATTAGGAAATTGATGAGCAGGGAGTGGCTGGTCAACTAGTTCTCTTCTAAAAATAGGTGGCTGTAACTATAGATAAGGATCATGTTCAGGATGATGTTCAAGAAAATGCGAAAAACTCTTTTGAGATTGAGCACAGGCTTCAACTCTTTGCCCTCAAATCCCCTATGACCTCTATGCTTTCTAAAACCACCATAACCTCTTTGAGTTGGAAGGGAATTTAGGATATTCTAGAAATAAGGATTAACAACATCAAAATGATTGGACAGTCTTGCACTTCAAGAGAATCTAGGCCCAAAATGTCTTGCACAAAAACCAATCCCACTAGAGTTTCGACTATGGTTTAAATGACTACCTCAATTTGACCTTTGACCCCATCCTCCATCATTACTATTCTCTGTTGGTTGTTCCCACCCAAACATTTTGAAATAAACAATAATCTAAAAAGACACCAAATTGAAATTTTGAGCTTATGACTAAAATTATTCATAACCCAAAAACATTTCTCATCACTGTATTGTATTTAAAAACCTAAACTAATTTCCAAATTCAAAATAAACCAATTTTATTCTTAAATTGTTTCCACATTCAAAACTAAATTATTCTAAGAAAGCATTTAACAAAAATTATACAACTAAGGAAATAATTAATCACTTCTAATTTACTACCATCTTTACAAACTCTGTCATGACCAAAAACGATCAAGGAAAAATTTCTAACTCAGAACAAAAATCCAAACTATGCCAGAATTCAAAAACTCAAGGTAATTAAATATGAATTTTTTAATTTACATCAAATTGGAACCTCTGTCTGCAATAATTCAAAATTCTTGTGTATTCAACATCTCAACACTGAAACCCAATAATCCATGAAAACAAAACCAATACTAAGATATCCAAAAACTAAAACCCTCGACAAATAATTGTAACATGCTAGTTATCCTTATCTTCTTCATTCATGCAACATATTCCACTATAGATTTGCAATTAAAGATTACAAATACAAAACATGCAAGAAACAAAATATGATATTTATGTATACACTGTCTATATCATCTAAAACTAAAAAGTGATAATAATGATAAGAAATGCAGATGAAACCTTGTTTAAAATGTTAATAAACAATTTTGGCCAGAATAGGTCTAAAAATATCACAAGAACCTCCAAATTTTAAAGATATATTCAATATAAAACCCATGTACCTAATTCAAACCTCAAATATTCATATGTTGAAAAACCCATAGCCAAATTACTGCATATATAAGGTATCACCCAACCAAGAGAATGAACAGGCTTCAATAAAATTTCACCATAAAAAATAAAGAGTTAACAACTAGAAAATAATAACCTTCCTGCAATCCATGACAAACATTCAATGTTTAGAATACCTCAGTTACTAGTATATGCAGAAAAAGAAAATATGAAATCTCTTAAACCATAAACTCCATTTTAAAGAAATTTTAACTGCATGCATATTTACCATATTTCCACTAAATATAGAGAACACTTCAAATGCAACAACTTCTAAAGCCTCCAAATGAAATGAAAATAAAACCACCATACCTGAAATCAAATTCGAAACCCTACTTGAATCTATTTTCTCACCCTCCTTTCTACAATTTTCATCGATCCAAAATTTTACTTTTGCCAAAGCTTTCTAAAATGATAACTGACTCAAGAAAACCAACTTTTATTTGCCAACCTCACCTCATAACTACTTTGGGATACGTACTCATTTTCCATTGGTTCTCACTAAATTTTTTCCAAGTTAGCAGTTTTCTAAAACGTTTTAACTAATTGCCAAATTTAGCATTCACTATTCTTTCCTACCAAATTTCATGCTAAACAATGTACTTCAAGGACATAAGTGAGTCATTAATGCACCTTACCACCAAGATTTCCATGATATGAAGCATCTAGAGATATTAAAAATAAATGATGCCACCTTACACAAGCCTCGATACTAATAATGCCAAGTCACCCTTATAAATTGTTGATGTTATATCTTATTCCAAATAGACATGCCAACTCAACTCATGAGGACAGACTCAAGTGCGTACATGAGTCATACTAATATTTTGCATCATGAATAATAAACCATTGACCATGGTCCCTTTTCTTATTCATTCATAATTATAATCTTATAACCTTAAAATTAATTAATCCCATATGTGTTTAAAACCAAATCATGACAAGGTCCATGCAATGTTAATAGAAGGCTAAGCTTAGTGAATTAAAACAAAACCTCATAATGAACCATCATTTCTTTAGCAAACTTATAATAATTAATGCATGTGAGGATGATTACATTGCCATTCTTATAGAGATGGTATATACAACTGATGAGAATATTCCTCAATGATTCTTTTTAAAAATGTCAAAGTTAATATCATGCATCTGATACTGAATGAGATAGAATCATTTGATCAACAAAATGCATCAAAGTGTTAAATCTTTGAAATATCATGATCAATCACTATTGTTTCAGAATAATATCCATTTAAACTGTGAGATGAATAAGCCATATCTGATCCATGAGTAACAACAAAATCTTATGACAATAACTGATATAGAATTATATAAAAAGCTGCAACAACTATATTAGAACTGCAATGCTATACTTCCAAACATATCACTAAAATAAATCAAATGGATATGAACTATAACTGCCAACAAAATTGTAACTAATCATGAGTATAAAAATATATGCATATTTTATTCATTCATCCATTTTGCTTTTTGAAACCACTGAAATAAAGAAAAGAATCATCAATCAATCATATGATTTCATATTCAAAATGCTTCTACTAATATTGTTAATAAATAAAGGTCCCCGACATAGTTTTAGGCTTTATGACCAAGTCATCACTATGGTAGAAAGTATGATTTTGAATTTTAGAGGGGTATAGAAAATAGACACAATAAAATCCTCAGTATTGAGGTGATAAAGCACTTCTTGATATCTAAATTAGTTCTTTGGTTCACTAGAAAATTGGGACTCGCACAAGAGTTATGGTTCTTGCTCAAATGATTCAACCTCCTCAGCAAGGGTCCTGGGGTAGCCTTAAGTAATCAATGTCAGTCCTGGTCAACTGGCATCGGTTGAGGGATGACCAATGTTGGTCATGGTGGAAATTGTCTAAGTTGCCCAAAATAGTATTTTGTACTTAAGTTTGGCTGTTAAGACCTTTAGAAGTGGTCCAAGATTGATTAAGGCAACATGGACATGTGGGAAGAAATAGTCTAGGAGGTTAGGAACTTAAATGCTAAGGTAATAAATAGTCTTAATGCTAGGTGTCACTAAGTCAGCCATGGGTTTGGTTAGGGTGAGGTGTAAATAAGATTATTAGCTTTATTAATTAATTAATTAATCTTAATATGTGTAAAGGGGTAAATGAGTATTTTAAAGGGTTTAAGAAATATTTTAACCCAAGGGGGTCAAAGGGGTTGAAATAAGTATTTTATGACAACTAGAACCATTGGTGTAGTTTTTAGTGTCTAGATTTTGCCCCTTTTTTTGCATAGGTTGCATCAATAACATGAAAAATAAAAATGAATGATGTAGTGGAAGGTTGGATGCCCCAAGTATGGGAGGAGGTGTTCCCCCTCAAACGTAAAAGCGAAGAGGTGAAAATGAAGTTAGGTTTGGGTTTGACAAGTGGGTAGGTGGGTGACAAAGTAGTTTGGGTGGTTAGATGTGGAAGCACAAAAGGGTGCCCAAAATGCAATGAAGTATAATGTGATAAACTGTGTTGAGATGAGGCTATCATGATTGAATGAACTGGTAAATAATGTTGTACATAAAATAATAAATGATAGGTGAATCAGGCCATAACATTAGGCGTAGCTGATATGGATTACACTTATAAACACAAGTCTTTGTGTTGATGTATTTATGTGCTTAGGGTACCAAAAGCAGGGTGTGATCCTGAGAAGCACAAATGGGTTGTAGGTGTCGGGACCACCAATGGGTGTGTTTGGATGCACCGAAAGGGATACACATAAAAGTAGTGCATATGTGTAACATTATGAATCATGGCAAGGTAGTCTAAGTGATCAAAGTGACTAAGGCAAGGTTGTTGTAAAAAGGCAAACAATTGGATTGAGTGACTAAGTTGAGAGAAAGTGGTCACGTACATCAGAGGAAAATAGGGTAATCTTCGATTGGTGGGTGAGGAATGAGATACAAAGTGTGGTGGGGTTAAGTTGTAAAAGATCTCTTTTTGGGTTGAAAGGGTACAAGGTTGAGGGTAGGGTTTAGGTGATGAAACCCTAAAGTACTTAACAAATTTTGATCATTCTAAGCTGCATGGATTGACATCGATCATGTCAACCCAATGGGTGATTGATATCGATCGTCAGCCAAACCCTAAAAAAGGGGGCCAATGA
Organism: Torreya grandis; assembly: GCA_037957365.1. Taxonomy (NCBI): domain Eukaryota; kingdom Viridiplantae; phylum Streptophyta; class Pinopsida; order Cupressales; family Taxaceae; genus Torreya; species Torreya grandis. The sequence goes on from JARHVA010000153.1 coordinate 1,612,712, forward strand.
CCAAAAAGGTCAAAAGTGATTATTATTTGCTTTTAGTTATGTTCATTACCATTTGTCTTTAGCGAGAGTGAGTGGTACCCAAAAAGAGATGTCTAATGATTGTGGAGTGAACTAGTAGAGGATGAGTAAGTGAGCTAAAAATTTTGTTTGGTGGGATTGTGAGTGGTGTTGATAGGGAGATCAGTGGGATATGGTTTGGGGACCAGTAGATGAAGAGGAGAGACCATATAGCCAAGGGGAAGACAAGTGGTGATTGGGTAGTGGGTATCACCACAGAGGTGGACATGAGATGAGGTAGGTGATTCAGTGTTGTTTATGTGTGTTTGTTTTGCATTTTTTAAATTATTTGGGTAGGGTAGTGTTTTAGGGTAGATCTAGTATAGAGGATAATTGGGACAGTGGCTAGAAGTATGTAGTTAGGGTAGTTATAAGTATATATAGATTAGGTTGTATGTTTTTGTTTTTTTGGGGTTTTAAGGTCAATTAAGGTTTGATGGCTTAGCTTGGATAAAACACAACGACTAATGTCAGTTGAGGATCAGTTGACATCAATTAATAGGGAGTTGGTATTAGTCAAAATTGGACTGATATTAGGTAAATAAGGGAAATAGTGTTAGCCAAGATTTGACTAATCTCAAACCATAAGGAAGCAATGTCAATCAAGATTTGACTGATGCTAGTCAATAAAGAACCAATGTTAGTTGAGGGTCGACTGACATTGGTCCTTGGGTAAAGGGTAGGAGATTTAAAAAAATGTAGAAGGTTGTAAATTTTTTTAGAATTGTAGAATGACTTGGAAAGTTTTTAGTTGTCGAGGGGATGATTCTTGTGAAGGCTAGTAATAAATGTGTAGGAGTGGGGGGTTGGGAATAGCTTATTTATGGAGTTGGGTAGGCTAAGCAATAAAGGGTACAAGTTGAAAGATGACTAGGAGTAGTTATTAGTTAGAGTAGTTAAGGGTGTTGGTAAGCAAAAGGAAGTCAATAGGGTTATTTGTGTGGGTAAGTGTGGGAAGCAATGAACTTTCACAGGTTAGGGGAAATGTGTGTTGGGTTTTAAGGTGTAGGTTGAATTAAGTCATATATCTAACCTTACAAACAAGGTATTTATTGATGATGTGAGATTGAGTACTACCAATACTCAAGGAGCTATACAGAGACATGACTGAGGATGAGTGGGCCCATATGATTGTAGTAGGTCAAGGTGGTATGTGACACTATTGTTGCATGCCTCGAGATACAACAATGTTGGTAGCCCTCATCAAGATATGGGACCCAGCTACCGACATGTTCTAGTTATTGATAGGAGAGTTGACCATCATGTTGGAGGATATTCATAGGATATTGAGGCTACCCATACAGGGTCGAGTAGTGGAGCCAATTTGTAGTGAGGAGTTGAATGCATAAATGGACTTGTTAGATGGGGAGCATGTAATAGAGGCTTGATACCATAGTGGGGGATTATGTTTTAAGTATATTTATTGCATGAATACTGAGAGGAGGAGACTTATGACTATGTTGATGATAATAGTCACCTGCCATGCATTGGTCGATTCTAGTAATGGGAGGTATCATTGGTATCTGACAGGCATGCTAGTGGATATGCATGAGGACCGAACAATATATGCATGGGCACCAACATTGCTGGTATAAGGTTATTGGGAGTTGTGGGGATACCAAGTACACAGATAGTATGGGATGAGTGTATGCTTGTTACTCTATTATTGGGCATATGAGCATATTACTATCTTATGATCAGATGGATTATCATGGATGACATGGCATCAAACTTGATTTAGATTTAGGTTTATGAGCTGGAGATATGATATGTATTTGCCATGGGTAGGTGGGGAGGTTTGAGATTTAGCATGGTTCAGGAAGCGATTAGATGATCTAGTAGATGGTGAGGTTATCTAGAGACCTTATGTGGGATTACATTCATGGAGGGGTCTGTGTGCACAAAAATTTTCCCTATAGAGCATCAGATGGATATATGGGAGGAGGGAGCATGAGATAGAGTTGATCCCTTCTGATTATGTGAGGTGATAGTATGGATTGGTGCAAGGTGAAGCAAGAGTATTCCCACAATATCAATGAGTCGATGTAGAGACACCACTACCTCTATCATAACCATCAAAGGATGCATTTTTATATGAGGAGATACCAACCCCTACAGTAGTGGATGATGTCAAGGTGACTCCTGAGTATATTACTTGGAAGTAGAGATGACACCTTACAATGATCAGTGGAGACAGAGGGCAGGGTCACAATGTTGGAATGGGTGATAGATAGGGTGAGGAGTTGGGTGAGGAGCAGGGTGAGGAGGGTGAGGAGGCACAGATGGAGGAGGGTGAGGTACTTGATTTATAGATAGTGACTAAAGATAGGGATACTATGAGAGTAACATAGATTTATCTATAGGCATCTCTTACATCCACGACACATGAAAGAGACACAACATGAGGACAACTAGCAGCGAGGACCCAATATAGGGATAGTCTCCAAGCATAAGTATCCACTATCAACCAGGAGAGAGACTCTACATGGGGAAAACTGACTACTATCACTCAGGAGAGGGATGGGCAATAATCATAATTGACATTGGTGATAACTGAGTGAGATGATATGAGACAGGCCGAAGAACGATGACAGAGTGGAGTAGTTACGGGACCACCTTAGGCCATCCCAGTGATGAGATATGCTACGATAGTAGAGGAGTTTAGATACTATGAGGGACATGTTATTACTAGGCTCCTAGATGTGCCATGGTATACGTCTAGGAGTCTTGGCACTACTACACCCAGTGGTGGCACAACATCTACAGGGGCACCGATAGGTCAGAGAGATGGACAGGGTCCAGGGGATAGTAGTGCCCATGCACCATAAACTATTGGCCTTTTGTACTATTATGATTTTTATTCTAGCTTGTGAGACAATGTAGCAAGATGTATATATCATTTTGAGAGAGACATGGACACACACACACACACACACACACACACACACACACACACACACACACACACACATACAGCATTTAGTTTGAGTTTATGATGTTATTGATGATGATTTATGATGTGATAGTTTATTTATGTTTATTTATATTGTGCTTATGTGATGATCCATGTTTATGATGTTATGAGGACATACAAAAATGACATATTTATGGTTTAGCATTTTTATTCTTAGTAGGTGTATGCTTGACTTAATTTATTAGATGTGGATATTTGAGTTTAATGAATCTATGTGATCCCATACTTAGATGCATATGTGATTTGGATAACATAATTGGTTGATTCATTTATCTAGTTTAGAAAAATAATTAAACATTGCTTATTTCATAGATGACAAAAAAAATTATGATTTTTATGTGATGAATTGATTTACATTAGGCATGATGATAAGCAATATTGATTAATTGCTTATATAGATGTGATGTTAGAGACTTATATGAGATGCTGATTTGATTTATGCACCATTAATAATTTATGATGATGTTGATGTGATGGATGATGTAATTTGACTTGAGATGGGTTATGAGATGATTTATATGATTTAATTATGTTGATTATAATGACTATGATGAATATAATGTTTTCATGATAATAAAAACACCTAAAGAAATGATATGAATGGTTAATAAAATAGAATGCAACAACATATAATAAAACACATAATGTTCTAAAATGTATTTAATGTGATGATGTCTTTGATTTGTAATAGATTGGATGAGATATGATTTAAAATGTTTAAAACCACCTTAACATATATTCTAATTTGGGTAAAATGCTATATGTAAGAAGAGGAAAGAAATGAAAAAATAATGCTTAATCAATCATAAGACCAACGCCTTAATGAATGTATCGACAAGTAGGCATGATGAAGAAGGAGAAGTGGTGATTTTTCATTGGGAAGGACCAAAATAGTAATATGGATTGGATTATGAACATAATCCCTTCTTATGCTTCGCATTAGAATTCATTTGTTTGTTAAGAAGTGTTTTGATCACATAGTGTCAAGTAAGATCAAAATCCCTTGATTTCTTGGAGAGTAAAAAGGGAAGTGGATGATAGTGGAACCTTCATGTGGGGACAACTTACCCCTTCTATAGGTGACGTAAGAACCATTATAAACAAATCCATGTATTATTTTGGTGTAGATTGATCGATGTGGGAAGTCTACTATTGATTTTGTTAAATTTGATTGAAGCTTTCATATATAATTTTTTAATTTTTTGACTTTTGATTATGGGTCTTGTTGACCAATTTTTAGTCTTGCAAGCCAAAATTGGGCACCCCCTCCTTTTTATTTTAAAAAGTTATCCAATCCATGTTTTAGCTAGATCATCCCTCTGCTACCTTGTACAAAAGTTCTCTGCCAGACCTTTCTTGAGAAAAATCCAAGTGTTTTCCTCATTTGCTTAGCCAAGTGCATTTTAGGTTTGTTAAGAATAGTTACTTCACCTACAATAGACCAAATCAGGGTTTCCAAATGACTTTACTTGTGAAAATTTCATAATTCAAGTTACTTGATATACCAATTTGGTCCTTACGGTGTAATTCAAACTTTGCAAACGTCTTTATTTATAAAGGTTAGACACTTGCAAAACCTGATTTGGTCTTGGCAGACCAAATTAGGTTTTTCAAATATCTTTACTTATTTGTTTTATGAGTTGAATTTGATGCAAAACCCAAATTAAGAGCTCATGAGAAGTCCGAAATGGTCTATCTAGTGCAATTTGGGTTTGTGCAAGTGTATTACTTATTGGCTTTTATAAGTAAAAGCAAGTAAAGGACCCAATTTGGTCTATGCAGCTTGCCAAAGTCATGGCTTTTCTTCAGAGGGCACATAAGAAAAAAAAGTGGACTTTTCACTTTTCCAAAGGATAATTGAAGAAAAGCCGAAGGACACTTCCCCTTCAGGAAAAGCCAATGCCAAGAGAATTTCTTTTGGATAAAATGTCTAAAGGAATTCCTTTGGACATTTTGTCCAAAGGAAAGAGACGTCGAAGCTTGAAGGTAGAAGAAAGATACATAGATAATTTCCTTCAGATAAAAGTCTGAAATAAATCACCCAAACAAAAACCCGAAGGTTGACGTAACATTGTGCAAAGGGTGAGCAACTGAAAGGATATCTTTCAAACATTTTTTCCGAAGGACAAAAGGAAAAGCCTGAGGTAGACAAAGAGAAGGCCATAGTGCAAAGGGTGAGCAAATGAAAGGAAATCCTTCAAACAAAAGGAAAATCCCACTGGAGTGTAAAAGGAGAAGGAAATGAAGAGACAAAACATAGGCAAAGTTAAGAGCAGGAAAGGACAAAAACGTAGAATAATTCTAGTAGTTGATGAAGTCAAAGGGTAGAATCAGAAACCACTTAGACCAAGACAAATGGCATAGACAACTTAGCCAAGGGATTTAATACGTTTAGGTAGAATATATCTACTGAAAACCAATGAAATAGATTGGTTTTTAAACTATAAAGAGCCACAACTCATGTTATCATGCCAAGCCATTAATGCACAACTAGTTGTGTCCAAACATTGAAGATCGCTCAGTCAGTCATAGTAGCTTAGAATGACTTTGTCAGTTTATGGGAATGGGTTCCCCATGCTTTTGTAACACAAGGATAGCAAGCATAGTGGCTTGAACATCTACAACATGGCTCTCCCATACGCAGTTTGAGGATATGATGGTAGAATGGTCTCTTGTCTCAACAGGTGTTTGACTCCAGTATGGGTCCCCTTTACATGATTTATCAACATCTTGTTTCCAACTCTCTATATATTTTTAACCTCTCATTTGAGAATAAAAAATCTATTAGCTTGTATGGTGAAGCCCTATAGGAATTTACCTTGAATCAAGACATAAGCATTTAACCTCCATTTGGGTTTACACTTTTGCATATGTCTATGGTTTTGTTCTTGTGCCAAGTCATTTTCTTTCATGCTTTCATAGTTTGAATCCAGCATATCTAGTGTATTATGAGCTCTTTCTTGCAGGTCAATAAGAAGTGTCCATAGCAGAGTATAGGTGCATGTGAATAGGCTGCCATAGTGTGTCTTAGAACACCTCTAGTAGTTCTTCCTTCTGATATCTACATAGGGCCTGCTGTTGAAATACTGATGTAGGAGAGTTTTTCATCTTGAATGATAGTGTATGTCAGCTTGTCTTGGTGTAAAGTGTATGTCAAAGCTAAGCAGACCAACCATTTTGGTGTATCACTACTTTAGTTTAGGTTCTGATTTCTAGTATTTCTCTCCCTTTTCATCCCCCCCATCATTATTAGTAGGAAATGTAGGGCCTCAAGGTGCATCAAGGGGATCTAGCCCCTAATCTAGAGATTCATCCCTCATGTTTTCCACCCACAACAAGAGGGATGTCTCCATTGTGTCATGTGGATGAAGAGAGCTGAGCCTCCCTTCACAAGGTGCAATCCACTATGTCAATAGTTTTTGGCATGCCCGATGGGATAGTTTGTCCAAGGATTTGAATGATTTTTGGTGTGTTCTTCAACCAATCAGCCTTTGGAGGCATTTCAATCAACACCAATGGTGATTCTGAGTTGAATCAATTGGTTAAGTAGTCCTGGTGCCATCAAGAAATCACATTTTGGTATGTATAATCCCATTATTGGGTAGTATGGGTCTTGTGTTCCTTCATATACTTTTGATCAAGCTCAAGTTATTCATGAAATCACCTCAAGCAACTCTCCTAGTTGCCTTTCACCTAGTTAATCTATGAGTGTGAGGGAAATAATGCTAGAGTTTGAGAAGCAAATGATGGAGATAGATAGATTGGATGAGCAAAATAGATATCAATAAGAGCTTACATACAAAGAGGAGTGTTTGTTTAGGGAAACTCAAGCCTTGCAATTCATGAAGGAGGAAGTAACAAGATGGAGGAGTTCATCCCTTTAAGGCAATTAGCCTTGCTTTCCTTTACCCATCCCAAAGCAGCCTCCTCTGATTCAAAAGGAAAACCCCTCTTGTACACTAAATCCTTTCTGTCAAATAGCTCTTGCTCACCAAAATAAGATGAGCCAATTTTATATCCCATCTAATGCATTATCTACTCTTGCTCTTACTCCTTTGCATCTAGATTTTTAGCACCAAAGAGAATTAGAGCAACCTCCCATGGAAACTAGCCTTCTCAATTCTTTAGACTGTGCATCCTCCTTTGAAGGAAATCATCTTACGTCTCTTGAAAAGCAACACATCTCTCTTCAAGCAACTCTTCCTATGCATGAGTGGATCCTTCCTAGTCTTCTTCAACCTTCTCAAGTCTTTTAGCATGATGCCAAGATCCCAAGTTGGAGGAGGGCATATCATGAACCAGTTCAGGCCCTTGAAGAGGATAAAGTTGCTACCTGTTTACAAGGGAAGAGTTCCAATCCCAAGGTCATGAGTTGGAAGTAAACAATAGAATCATGGGGTAGGAAAAAGGAGGAGGAGAGGACTATTCATTTTGATAGAAGCCTTGAATAAGATGAATTTGTTCCTACTCATCATCATGATGCTTGTGACCTCTAAGAAAGGCTCTTCCTAGAGAATATAACCAAGCAAATTATAGAGTTGGAGTCTAGAATGAGGTTCCTCAGCCAAGGTGTGATGGATGGTTTAGACCAAGTAGAAGATCCTACGTCTGAACACACCCCTCCAAGAGAGCTATCAAGCCACATCTAATGTGAATGAAGTGCTGGCCAAATGGAAGGAAGAGAATCATTCGATTCTAGCTCAAGGTTTGCCTCCTCTTCCACATGAGTTTAACCATCAGCCTTCCACTTCATCCCTTCTCAAGGAGGAACTTATTTTGAAAGAGGCAAGTGAATAAGAGAGGATCCAATTCATGGCTGTTCAAGAAGCTCTCATGGATGACAATGAGGAGAAAATCATCATGGATTCTCCTTTTAAAGACATAATCAACAATGAATAAGACATAGGTCATGCATACATACAGATGTTCCAATAATATGAAGTTGAGGTTAACAAACTTTATTTGTCAACAATGGATGATGAGGAATGTAAGTATGGTGAGCTCTCTCCCCCCTTGTTTGATGAACTTCCTTGTTGCTTTGATGAGGAGAATGACCATGTCATTGAACTTGAGCTGGAGGACAATCAGGAGAATGTCTTTGAATAACTAGAGACTCTTGTTTTTGAGCAAGAATAGGAGAGGCCTACCCATCTTGATGATAGATTTGAAGAAGAGAGCCTTGAGCAAGAAGATGATGTCCCTTAGGATGAGCAAGTAGTTTGTGATCTCATTCTAGACATCACAACAGTCACTCTTCTTCATGAAGGCCCTGATAAATCAAAGGGTCAGTTTGATAGGCTCCTTAATGAAGCAAAAGGGGACAAGTTAGTCCATGATGCATATCAAGGGGGATATGAGCTAAATTAGCCCTATGGTGATGAGCTATAAGCCATTAATTTCTTGGTGAGATATATTAGCATGAAGGGCCAGCATGAGGCAGTCTCCAAAGAGCAAAGTAAATACATATATGTTGGAGACATGTTTGACCCTAATTCACTTGGATACAAGCCAATCAAGGTGGCAGGCAAGAAGGGCAAGTCACCAAGTCTCCATTCCATTCAGTCACTTGTTTGGCACTATAAGTTTTCTTGCCATGAAGGAGAGTTGAGAATTTTTCCCTTTAATCCAGGTGGGAGGAAAATATATCTAGTTAGCTATGCATAGTAGTTTACTTTCAGTTGTCTTTATTTTCCCTAAGTGATGTTTGCACAAGTGTAGTGTTTTTAGCCTTGTTGTGTGTTGTTTTTCCTTATTGCTTAAGGTAAAGCTTTGTTGGTTCATAGGTCTTTAGAAGGTTGTTGCTAAATTTTTCAAGCTACATCCTGACTTCATGCCCAATGGACTTTGAGGCTACCAATATTCTTTAGCATAGCAGGCATGCTCCCCCTGTGAGTTTCCAAATGTGTTGACCAATTTTTGGTCCTGCAAGCCAAAGTTGGGCACCCCCTCTATTTTATTTGTAAAAGTCATCCATTCCATGTTTTGGCTAGATCATTCCTCTGCTGCCTCATGCAAAATGTTCTCTACTAGACCTTTTCCTGAGAAAAAGCCAAGTGTTTTCCTCATTTGCTCAGCCAAGTGCATTTCAGGTATGTCAAGAGCAGTTACTTCAACTATAGTAGACCAAATCCGGCTTTCCAAATGACTTTACTTATGAAATTTTCGTAAGTCAAGTTACTTGATAAACCTGATTTGGTCCTTACGATGTAATTCAAACTTTGCAAACATCTTTATTTATGAAGGTTTATAAGTAAAGACACTTGTAAAACTCGATTTGGTCTTGGCAAACCAAATCGGGTTTTTCAAGTGTCTTTACTTGTTTGTTTTATGAGTTGAAGTTAATGCAAAACCTAAAGTAAGAGCTCATGAGAAGTTTGAAATGGTTTATCTAGTGCAATTCAGGTTTGTGCAAGTGTATTACTTGTCGACTTTTATAAGTAAAAGCAAGTGAGGGACTTGATTTGGTCTATGCAGCTCGTCAAAGGCACAGATTTTCTTCAGAGGGAACATAAGCAAAGAAAGTGGACTTTTCACTTTTCTAAAGGATGATTGAATAAAAGTTGAAGGGCACTTGCCCTTCGAGAAAAGCCAATGCCAAGAGATAATTTCCTTCAGACATTTTATCCGAAGGAAAGAGACGTTGAAGCCTGAAGATAAAAGAAAGACACACAGAGACTTTCCTTCAAACAAAAGTTCAAAGGAATTAATTCAAACTTTTTATCTAAAGGAAATCGCCTGAACAAAATCTCAAAGGTCGATGAAGCATAGTGTAAAGGGTGAGCAATCAAAATTAAATCCTTCGAATAAAATGTTCAAAGGAAATCCTTCAAACATTTTCTTCAAAGGACAAAAGGAAAAGCTTGAGGTAGACAAAGAGAAGGCCACAGTGCAAAGGGCAAGCAAACAAAAGGAAATCCTTTGGACAAAAGGAAAAGCCTGTGAGAGTACAAAAGGAGAAGGCAAGGAAGAGACAAAACATGGGCAAAGTAAAGAGCAGAAAAGGACAAAAATGTAGAATAGTTCCAGCCGCTGATGAAGTCAAAGGGAAAAATCAAAGACAACTCAGACCAAGACAAGTGGCATAGCTAACTCAACTAATTAAGTTAATATATTTAGGTAGAATATATCTATCGAAAACCAATAAAATAGATTGGTTTTCAAACTATAGAGAGACACAACCCATGTTTTCATGCCAAGCCATTAATGCACAACCAGTTGTATCCAAACATTGAAGAGGGCTAAGTCAGTCACAATAGCTTGGAATGACTTTGTCAGTTGATGGGAATGGGTTCCCCATGATTTTGTAGCCCAAGAACAATAAGGGTAATGGCTTAGACATCTACAACATGGCTCTCCCATACATAGTTTGATGATACGGTGGTAGAATGGTCTCTTGTCTCGGTAGCTGTTTGACTCTAGCATGGGTCCCCTTTCCATGATTTATTAGCATCTTGTTTCCATCTCTCTATATATTTGTAACCTCTCATTTGAGAATAAAAAATCTCTCAGCTTGTATGATGAAGCCCTATAGGAATTTACCTTGAATCAAGACATAAGCATTTTACCTCCATTTGGGTTTACACTTTTGAGTATGTCTATGGTTTTGATCTTATGTCAAGTCATTTTCTTCCATGATTTCACGGTTTGAATCCAACATATCTAGTGTATTGTGATCTCTTTCTTGTAGGTCAACAAGAAGTGTCCATAGCAGAGTATAGGTGCATGTGAATAGGCTACCATAGTGTGTCTTAAAACATCTCTTGTAGTTATTCCTCCTTGTATCTCCATAGGGCCCCCTGTTGAAATATAGATGCAGGAGAGTTTCTCATCTTGAATGATAGTGCATGTCAGCTTGTCTTAGTGTAAAGTTTATGTCAAAGCTAAGCAGACCAACCATTTTGGTGCATCACCACTTTAGTTTAAGTTTTTATTTCTAGTATTTCTCTCCCTTTTCATCCCCCCCATTATTAGCAGTAGGAAATCCATCACGTCAAGGTGCATCAAGGGGAGCTAGCCCCTAATCTAGAGATTCATCCCTCACATTTTCCACCCATAGAAAGAGGGATGTCTCCATTGTGTTACATGGATGACGAGAGCTGAGCCTCCCTTCATAGGGTGCAATCCACCATGTCAATAGGTCTTGTCAATGTTATTGTGTTTGATAGGTTGGGAAAGCTGATCAATACAGGAAGCTTCCATGGGATTGCTTGCTTGACAAATGTTTGCCTTGGTCATCCTTCAAGGAAGTGGTTTAAGCTTTGGATTTTTTTGATTTGGACATCTTTCCTTCAAGGGAACAATCTATCTTGTTTTAAACAATTTTGAGTTGTTTTGGCAGCTGTCCTTCAAGGGAGCAGTCTGCAATTTTAGATATGACCCATAAGATATATTATTTCTTATACACACACACACACACACACACACACACACACACACACACACACACACACACACACACACACACACACACACACACACACACACACACATATATTGTAGACATAGACTTTCTTATATAGGCCTAAGGTTTACCTTTATGAGGGTAAAACTATAGCACAAGAAGGTTGAATGGTTGGTGAGAGGGCGTTTAAAAGACAACAACCATGGGGATTCATCCTATAAAGGATGAAAAGTATCTATGAGAATCATGCCATTGGTAGAGCCGTGGTACCCATGTTTAGGATTTAGGCTAAAAACTATGATAGATAATCACGTGATTCTTTGCTTCAATTGGTTGTCCTTAAAGTAAGGGGATGAAGGTGATAACTTTGTAAAACAAGGGATGAGCTTAACTTAGACACCAGGTGATTAGAACTTGTTTAAAAAAAAGAATGGATGCAGATGTGAAGCATTAAGGGGATCAGGTTCCAACTTTCCTTCAAGGGATGATAACCGGTAAGCTTCCAACCCATACTTATGCATTGTGATAAATTATCCAAGCCAATAGAAAGCAAACTTGTCCCACTTGTTTCTTTCCATGTTAGTTACATGTTTGTTTTCCTTTAAGATGAGATCTTTGATATTGGTTAGTTAAATATTAACAGGGCTAACTGTGTGGTATCATATATATTATTAAGAGCTAGGTGAATATAGTTATGTAACATGGTGGTCTCACCATCAAAAATACAAAGTGAAATGGAAGAAACATTCATGACATGTGGAGATGGATAGCATGACTGAGACTTTCATGAGGAATTATAGTATGATCATTAGATATATATCCTATATATAATCGAGTGGAAAATAATAGTTAGGTCAAAAATTAAATAAGTTCATTTAGCGACCTTTGGCCTATTTATGATTATATATCCTATAATGACACACTTGTTTTTTAGATAATTAATGTAGCACTGATTCCACTTATGCTAGGAACATAAAATGGTACATAGGCATCTCGAGGAGTGAGCATAGGTGAATTAGAGAATAACACTTAGGGTGTGGTGACCTCATTTTTTTTTAGTATTAGATTAACTTAGGATTAGTCATATTTTGTGTGTTCACAACTCACAAATCCCTAGATCACAACTTGACACGTGCTTGACACAAACTGCAACTAACTTGGTATCCTATCCATATTAATTTAGTAGGATTAATTATGGAAGAAAACACAATTTTATCATTACATGGTATGAAATTTTATGGATATTTTGGTTGAGTGTAGGATCATTCACTTTGTGTATGCATAATTAAGGTTAATTAAAGGAAAAAAATTGGAGTTGGTTTTGTAAGTAGCACCATAGGGTATTATACATTGTTATCAAAGTGGGGTAAAAAATTGGTGACATTGGAGAAGACATCATTAATGTGAAAGTTGTGCACGTGAAATGCAAGTGTGGAAAATTTCATGAGAAGTAACTTATGATAATCTTTGGGGACTCTACTAAAATTACACTAATCACTCGTAACTATTTCCATAGTAGTCTTGAGATTCACAATAAAATTTGTGAAAATGATCATGACAATAATTTTGAGAATACTATGGATTACTCTTTTGAGATATTATTTGCACATGAGATTATGTAAGATGATAAATTTGGGAAACGAGATTTAGATATGCAAATTATATCAAAAATACCAAAATTTACTATATACTTCATGAATTTAGAGCCATTAGACTATAATGCAAATAAATGAAACATTCATACCAACATTATAAATATAAATCTAAATGCTCCAAACAAGATTCAATAAGGACTAAAAATTATAATGTGAGATTGCTTAAAATAGACTTAAATTATGGATAACATATATCCTTGATGACTTGATCAAAAAACTAAGTTGATAATTTGATAGACTTATTTGATAGAAGATTTTAAATTGAAGGCTCATGGATTTTCTAGTTGTTTCAATGGAGGATGGGTTGGTTATTTATAGAGAGGGAGGAAGGAAGATCAATGGTGAAGAATTATTCAATTAATTAAAAATTCCTTGGATGATTCTAGAGGAGGGAATTCTAAGGAATTTAAAATTCCTTAGAATTCTCTAGAGAGAAATCTCTAAAGAAGGGGGAGGGTGAGGAATAGGGGGGTAGGCTTGTAGGAAAGGCTAGGAGTAGGTAGGTAAGTGGGTTATGGGAATTTTAAATTCTTAAATATTATATAAGTGGGATTAGTTACTAGATTATGGGGACTTAGATGGATTACTTAGTTTATGGGGATGTTATAAGGTTAGTGTAATATGAAGGATATATTATAAATTATAATATGATACTAGGAAAAATTAGATGGAAATAGATGAAATTAGTTATGTTAGTGACGAAGCGAGCAAATTTAGATGCATACATTTTGCCTCTCTTTGAAAGGGCATTGCGAGTGGATGAAGTGAAAGGAGCAATGGTCTTTCAAAGAAGAGAAACACTCATGGATGAATGTTAATAAATGATGTTAGTGGATATATTTAATTTTGACATGGCTAAAATTTGGCAAGAGGAAATCCAAATGCCAAGAGTGAAATGGAATCAGTTCACTAGAATATAATACTCTGACCAAAATATATAGTTGGCTGCAATTATTCTAATGGCTAGATTTTGTAGATGTACTTAGCCAAATGTTTTCTAATTCCTAGGTTGTAAACTAGTTATAGTTGTTATTTTAGAAAATAATTTTAGTGGGTAATTATAATGATACGAGGATGAACATTATATAACATAAATAAAATAGTGCGGAGAACCCAAGTAAGTAAAATTCACATTTTAAATACCTCATTAACAAGGATAAAACCTCATCTAAAAGTGTTGTATCCAAAAAAGTTGACTTTAAAGTAACTTTGAATTCTCTTATAAGCAATTCACATTAAATTTTACCAGGGATAAAAGATGAAGTGAAATGCATCTCTATATCCTAGAATTATATATGTGGGAAGAAGGGAACCTTATAAAAAATAAATTGTGTAAGAACCCCTGGAAACATCCTTAAGTGTGTGAGAATGCGAATTCATGGACATGAAGTATTTTTATCAATCAAAATATAAAAAAATATATTAATACATTTTCTATATTTAAACATAATATAATTTCAACATATTAAACTATGCACTCTCAGTTTTCTTATTCACTAATTAGAATTTAATTTAGTTGGTGACTGAGATGAGTTAGAAGGAACTCAGTGGAAGTTATTGATGGAAATATCTTCCCATATTATTATTTGAATGAATGTTGTAATTATGAATGATTGTAATCCTATGGATTGAGTTCATGACCTTATTTTTGAGTTGATTGATGATTTTAAGTATGCTTTATTGATTCCATGCTTGAATGCACATGTTGTTTAGTTCCAAGAATTACACAAATTTTATTATGATTTTATGTGTTTAATCATATGTTGGACACTTATATATGAACTGTTTTATTTATAGAATCATCATCTTAGATATGCTTCTCGTATTACCCAATGTTGGAATAGTTTAATCTATATGCTTAACTTTACCTAGAGGCAAAGTAGGAAGTAAGAACTATGTTCCAAGGAATACCTAGTTGTAGGAGAATACATTTCATTTAATGTGGATATAGTGCATTTTTACATGGATCAAACTTAATAAAAGTAGACAACCATTCATTTTTCAAGAGTGTATAAACTTAAACAATTTCATCTAGAAGCTACAATACAATAAAACTTATTCTATTTTCCATGGAATGGTCATAGGCATGCCTTAATATTCTTTGATCTCCATGACCCTATTTCCCCACATAATGTTTTATATTGATTGTAATCATTTCAAAATCACATTCATCAAAATTCTTACAAGCTAGGAAGGAGAAGGCAAATAGACCTTTATTTGGGCCATGATCTCTAGAAGTAGCCTTTATAGGCCTTGGAGATGATCATATTTTGTCTTGTAACCTTATAGGGAATGGTAATGTAAATGATTTTGTATCATTCAGTGGATCCCTCTAATTCACTCTAAACTTTTTTTTTTAATCATTTCAATGAAATATTATTGCCTTCACATATTTAATTATTACATCTATTCTAGTTTCCGCAACATGAAAAACTAAAGTTATCATATCAAAGCATAATATTTTATTGAAATGTTATTCGATTATTTATAGGAAACCTTAAAGTTTAAAATAATAATAAGTCATTTGAGAATATTTTAGATAAGTCGGTAGAAAACTTGAGAATCTTGCTCTATTGGGGTTTCATGTTGGTCTTATTTTTCCTTGTATCTTCATCTCCCAATATTGTCATACCACGCATGTAGAATTTTATAGGTTAAGCGTGCATTTATTGAAAAATAATATCCACCTTTTGGGTGGTTTGACCAAATTTTAAATGACATCAACCATATTATCACAACTATTTTTGTAGATAGCGCAAAGGATGGTGTTGAAAAGGGCCACAAAATCCATTCCTAATGTATAAAATGAGGTATAACTTTGATAACCCCTCACAACTTGATGTATGTTTGAAATATTATTATGTTAAAAACATATTCAAATATCATGAGAATAATTTTTTAATAGATTATTATGTTGGTTATGTCCCCTCAAAGGATTCCCTCAATACATGGATTTGTCTTCATTGGGAACCCTTTTTATTCCAAATCATTAATGTTCAGAATCTCACCATAAGATTTTTAATTTTCTCCTTTAAGGATTTATCTTAATGAAAATTCATCCTTTCCAAGTCTAACTACTAGTTTTTGAGGAATACCCTTACGATTATGTCCCTTTGGACTCATACCTTCAAAGTTCCAACCAAGCCTTCCTTAACATTTCAATCTGGATCAAACTTCTTGGCCTTCTATTACCTCCATGGGATTTTCTTCAGAATATTTTTAAACCCATAAGGTAGGTGATTTTCTAAGATCATATAAAATTTTACTCTGCTTGCCTGAATAAGTGTGTTTATATCGAGGTTGACTTCACCAAAGACATAAAAGCATTTATTGACGTGTAAGTAAGGCCAAGGTGTTAGGCATAGAAGGTCACCTATTTTAATATACCAAATGCATGATTTAAGTATTACTCACCTAACCATAGGATCCAAAAATGTTATCTAATGGGTTGGATAAAACCTTTTATAGAATGGGTACCACCTACAAACTGGAAGGTAGTGGTAAATAGTGATAAATGGAAAATGGTGGCAAATAAAAAATGCCACCACTAGTAGAAAAGGTGTTAAACTAACCCACACACCCTATTTTGAAATCCTCTAATGAGGATAAATAGGAGTAAATGGTCCCCTTGTTAACCCTCGTCAGTCTCTTATGGCCTCTTAAATCTAATTTTCTCAAGCTTTTTAGTCACAGGTTAATGTTCCTCTTATTGGGAAACCCCCTATAAACAAGCCTACCCCTTGGCGATTATGTAGTCCACCTTGTGGTGGTGCTGAATCTCCTAAAGAGGACAATGGGGATAAACACCACTCCATCTCACTTCAACATTTTATCCCAAACCAACACACTTTTGTGGGAAATTGGATTGGAATAGTTGAGTCTAGAAAATACATAGAGGATGGTTAGGGAGAACTACTAATCGAAGACTCCCTCGATATTTGTACTATCATTAAATGTTTATAGACTCACAGAATCCTCAAGGGTAAATTATTTGTGCATTTTAATTGTAGAAAACTAGGGGATTTATATTTTATTTATCTAAAATAAGTTAAGATTATAGGGTTTATTCTACAGTTTAATCAAAAATGCATTTTGCCTAATGTGTAGCACATTCCACTTTACACAAAGATGGACTTGGTGAGATGAATATTTTGGTTTCTAATAAATCCCCCCCATGGTTTTTTCCTCTATTGAATATCCATAATATCAAGTTATTTGGGTTTTACTTGACATTAATGGTCAGTTCCTTGGGGTTCTCAACATCCATGCCCCTAATTATGGACCTAATAGATCAATGTTATGGTGATTTCTTACTAATCATTTTCATTTTCCACCTGGATGATTTATAATGAATTTAATATGGTTAAATGGTTGGATGACAAAATTGGTCCTATTCCAATGTGATGGTGTATGGGAGAACATGAAGATTGGTTTTATTTTAAAAACTGGAGGTTTTATGTGGACTAACTTCTATGCATTAAATACTTCACCTTGGTTCAAGTGGTCCAACTATCCTTCCAGTGTTGATAGAGTCCTAAAGTCATTAGAATCTTTCATTTTTTCTAAGAAACATGTGTTCTCCTTCACTCTCTTTGATGAACACACTATCACTATCCACCCATAATTTCTCTTGTCAAACCTTAACCCCATCTCTTACAAATTGGAGTGGAATGATGGAAGATTCAATGTGCCCTATAATCATATTATTCTAAAAACATCCCTCATATGCCATGAAGTCACCATCTATCTCATATCCAGAGTTCAAAATCTTGTGCCATATCTACCTTATGTTCCTAGTTAGATCAAATGGTGGGCCGAGGTGATCACTTACACCACCACCTTCCTTCATCACTATGGCCAATAATTTTCCCAATTTCAAAAATGGGATGATGGTGTTGTGTTCAAATAATACCAAATAATTTAATCCATGGTTGTCTCACTAAATCATAAGATACAAATTATAGATAATAACATGGCTAGAGGAGTCTAAATCCACACTCGATTATATTGGCTCAATATGGGCAGCCAGGCCACTAAATGTTTTCAAAATACCTTTGGGTCAAGTAGGTTAGGGATAAAATCAAAGGCATTAAATATCCTTAGACTTTATTGATCAATAAAAGCTTACATTCCAAGCCCAAAGAGATTTGATGGAAAACATATGCTTGTAATAACGTCTAGATGTGGTGCCTCGTATACTCATCAATGATAATAAAAAGCTATGTGATACCCCTGTAACTCTTAATAAGCTCTTCCATGTAGTGAAATACATGACCAATGAATTTTTTTTGAGTATTGATGGTTTTCCTTATGAATTCAACAAGGCTACATGACATTTTGTAGGACCTGGCCTATTACAAGTCTATAAAAAAGCTTCACAAAACAAATCTCTAGGTTCTCTCATCAACAATGGAAATATCAAGTTCACTCCTAAGGTTAAAGACCCATATATCATCATTATTTGGCATTTCATCACCCTCCTTAACATGTCATATAAAATCCTCACAAAATCCCTTCCTAACCATTTGTATTTCCTCCTACAAGTCATCATTAGACCAAAGTAGACTGCCTTTATTAATAATAAATACATTGCAGGTAAGCTCATTGTGTCTAGGAAAGAGTTTAATTAGTTAGAACATATAACCAACATACCATATTACTCAAAATATATTTTTATAAGGCTTATGATATAATTGAGTGACCATTTATATTGGCCATGATTCAAGCCCTAGACTATAGTCAATTTTAAATCTTAGTAGTTTAAAATATGTTTCCAAAAGCCTCAACATGCCTCAATATCAATTTTATCAAATCAAATAGCTTTGTCTTATTATAATTCATTAGGCATGGTTTCCCTTTTGCTTCAATGTTATATTTTTTGTCTTTAGAAGTCTTTGGTTATCTGCTTGCTCACATGGCAGACCGAGGGCTTGTCAGGGACATTTTTATTTTTGATCATTCTTCTCATCTCATCAGTGGATATTAAATAGATGATAACTTTCTCACTCTCAATGATCAAGAATATTTAATTAAATAGATGTTAAACAACCATGATAGTATCAACAAAGCCTCTGGCTCTACTCTAGAATGGGCTAAAACCCAATGTTTTAGATAGAACATGATTCCTATGTCAGAATGGCTTAAGAAACACAAATGGAAATGATAAAAAAAGGTGAAATTTATAAATTTATTGGTATCCCATTTTATTTTGATTATTCTCCCTTTGAATTGCAGGAATATATCATCGATAGAGTAGATAAAAAGGTGGAGTATTAGATCAAGAAACTCTATCATTAGCTAAAAACATTAAGTTTTTCTAAGATCTTGATGGCCACCCATGTTTACTAATCTTCCTGT
Source organism: Torreya grandis (assembly GCA_037957365.1). Lineage (NCBI taxonomy): Eukaryota > Viridiplantae > Streptophyta > Pinopsida > Cupressales > Taxaceae > Torreya > Torreya grandis. The sequence continues at coordinate 1,632,156 of JARHVA010000153.1, forward strand.
TTAGCCCCCTCTAAAGCCTCATATGACAAACTAGACAAAGTTCTTAGGGATTTTCTATGGGACACTTCTAAACAAACTCACGGATACCACATAGTTACGTGGGATATTTTTTGTGTTCCTCATGAGAAAAGTGTTTATTGACATCTACATAAAAATTACCTATCTATGTGTTAAATGGGTGGCTTGACCAATAGAAGGTAATGAGACTTGGAAAATCCTTCTACAACATTGCATTGCCTCTAGCTTACCATATGGTAAATTTGGTTGGAAAAATGTTTGGTTTCACACCTTAATTGTTACCATTGCTCTTGTCAAAATTAAAGGATATTTTGTGGCTAAAACCATTTTAAAATATTTTGAAGCTATCAATCCTATTTCGAATGGGTGGGTAGTGATTTTTTAAATGTCTTATCCCTCAATCAACATAACATGTGATGGCCTCCTATTATGACCAATTCTAATCTTCTCTTTATAGAATGATTAAGTATGAAAGCATTAAGGCTCATAAAAAAGGTATTCATAAAGTTAAGTATTTGAGTTTTTACCATGATTGGGCTCCTTGGCCTCTATTAAAATAAAAATACAAGTTAATTAAGTTTCAATTACCTTCTATTCAATGCATCCAAGAGATGATGCATGATGTCATGCAACATAATATGGGTTTACAATGTCCATGAGCTTGGTGGAAAGACTGGAGATAGAACTATAATACTCACTTTAATAATTTCTCTCAAATTCACCTATATCAAGTCACGATCCTTTTCTCTCTAGCACTAAATAATGGAAATAGATTATGGAATTTGAATTCATCACCCATGACCTAGCTTAGCATAATTAACATAATTTGGAATGTGAAGCTTGATTCCAAGTTTGCTCACGTTATTTAGTTCTTAATTTACCAAAGTCTTTCTCTTGGGAAGCAGCTCCTTCATATTGAGATTCCTCAACCCAAGTGTCCTACTTTTTCCATACTAGAGTCCTTCAAACATATTTTTGGGACTTGTCCTAAATATAAATATGCTTAGAACTGGATCCATAGCCTCTTTTAGTTCATTCACCCAAAACCATTTTGTTGGTGAATGTCCTTCTTTTAGGATAATCCTCATTGGCCAACACATATAGTTTTTAATGGAATTTATTCAAGGATATCATATTATTTTGATGATGGAATTCTAGAAACTCAACTTCGTTTAACCATGAAGAAACATCTTGTCTCTTTTATTAATGATAAGGTGGTTGTTATCTCTTTGGCCTTTTTATAAATACAAGCAAATAAGGTGTCTCTAAAATTCCAACACTAATAGGAGTTACTCAACCACTAGGGGAATGCTCCCTACACCATGAGACTCATCCCCCCGAATCACCTAGAACATATATCTCTTCCCCTATCACCCCATCACCAACAAAGTTGTTTGCATAATCACTATCTCTTTTGACCAGTGTGGAATTGTGTTGTGACCTTCTGTCGACCATCTTATTATTCTAATCATTGTATATTATTATTTTTTGAGTATTAATAGTTATATTGATATGTTTCAATAGTAAAAATAATGATATAATTCTTTAGATATTTTATGATTTCACATTGCATGTTAAGTATAAAAAACAGTCTTTAGGATAAATTATGTGTGAAGAAGTTTTTGATCAAATTTTTGGATGTATTCTTCCTAATAATAGATCATAGAATGTGATTCAACATGTCCATCAAAAAATTATTTACACGGTTTTTATCCAACCGCCTCTTCTTAATAACTTTTTTAAATTTAATTCAACTTGGCAGAAATCTTACCAAAAATTGTCTTTCAAGAGAATACTTCAACTTTTGTGTGTTGGGCGTTACAGAGATGACATTTTAATAAATCAGTAGGAAAATAATTAAATAATGGGTGAATATCCTTTAAAACAATGATATTATGTCAAATTTAGCATGATGAAATCTAATTTCCAAGAGTGAAATGGAATTAGTTCACTATAATATAATATTCCAACCAAAATATATAATTGGTTGCAATTACCTTAGTAGCTAGATTTTGCAATTTTACATAGCCAAATGTTTTCTACTTCCTAAGTTTTAAACTAGCTAAAGGTGTTATTTTAGAAAATAATTTGAGTGGGTAATTCTAATGATACGAGGCTGAACATTATACAACATAAATACAATAGTAGGGAGAACCCAATTAAGTGAAATTCACATTTTAAATACCTCATTAACAAGGATAAAACCTCATCTAAAAGTTTTGTATCTATAATATTTGACTTTAAAGTAAATTTGAATTATCTCACAATAAATTCACATTAAATTTTACTAGGGATAAAAGATGAATTGAAACGCATTTCAATACCCTCAAATTATATGTGGAAGAAGGGAACCTTATAAAAAAATAAATTGTGTAAGAATCCTTAGCAACACCCTTAAGTGTGTGAGAATGCAAATCCATGGACATAAAGTATTTTTATCAATCAAACTACACAAAAATATTTTAATTCATTTTTTATATTTAAACATAATACAATTGCACACATATTAAATTGTGCACTCTCAATTTCCCTGTTCACTTATTATAATTTAATTTGGTTGATGATTAAGATGAATTAGAAGGAACTCAATGGAAGTTATTGATAATTCTAGGTTCCCTTATTAATATTTAAATGAATGTTCCAATAATGCATGATTTTACTCCTATGGATTGAATCCATGACCTTATTTTTGACTTGAGTGATAATTTTAAGTATGCTTTGTTGCTTCCATGTTGGAATGCACATGTTGTTTAGTTCTAAGGATGAGGCAAAGTTTACTATGCTTTTATGTGTTTAATCATATGATGGACACTTTATATATGAATTATTTTATTGACGGAATGGTCATCTTAGCTATGTTTCTCCTATTACCCAATGTTGTAACAATTTAATGTATGGGTTTAACTTTATCTAGAGGCAAAGTAGGAAGTAAGAAATATGTTCCAAGGAATACTTGGTTTTAGGTGAATACATTACATTTAATGTGGAAAATTTTCAATCGGACATGGATCAAACTTAAGAAAATTAGATAGACATTCATTTTTCAAGAGTCTATAAACTTAAACAATTTCATCTATCAGCTACAATACAATAAAAATTATTCCATTTTCCATGGAATGGTCATAGGAATGCCTTAATATTATCTAATCTCCATGACACTATCTCCCCACATGATGTTTTATATTTATTTTACTCATTTAAAAGTCACATTCATCGACCTTATTACAAGATAATAAGGATAAGGAAAATAAGCCTTTATTTGGGCCATGATCTCTAAAAGTAGCCTTTATATGCCTTAGAGATGATTGTCTTTTGTCTTGTAACCTAATGGGGAATGGCAATGCAAAGGTTTTTGTATCAGTCAGTGGATCCCTCTATGAAATATAAACTTTGTTTTTTATGGTTTTAAAGATATCTTATTGCATGCTATTTAATTATTTCATCTATTCACATTTATACAACACCAACAACTTAAATTATCATATCAAAGTATAATATTTTATTGAAATGTTATGTGATTGTTTCTAAGAAACCTTAAATTTCAAAATAACATTAAGTAATTAGAGAATATTTTAGATAAGTTAGTAGAAAATTGATGAGTCCATAAAATAACTCATTAATGCTATGATTGTGACCTTAAAAATGACAAATGTTGAGAATTATATGAAATCTTAGTATTTAGAACTAGCATAAGGTAGTAAATAGATAATTTTATCTGCATGAACTCATGTAAAGTCTAAATCTCTCTTCTTTGCACATTGTTCTAACATTTGCATCTTTTAGGCTCTACATTTTGTTATTTACAAGCAATAATACAAGTTTTTCCAAGATTCCCTGAAGATAAATAGGATTTAATACAAGGAATTCATCAATCCAGTCTAGCTATGGATCTTGACAGTTGACTATGGATTTCAACAGTTGGCTATGAATTTTAGCAGTTAGCTACGGATCTTGATAGTTGACTATGGATTTCAATAGTTAGCTATGGATTATGTTAGTTTTGCTACAGATCAGCCTAGCTCATTCCAGAATTGATTTTGACACACTTTTAAGGGCTCAGATAGTTTCTCTATATTCCTCATGATAATCTACAAGAATTCTTTCATTAGTTATATTTATGTGCATGTATATATTCCTATCAATTTTCATTTAGTCTTCCATTTTTGGAAGTTGTTCCAAATAGTAGTAATAGAATGGAAGATATAAATTTCAAATAGGTAAGATTTGGTTTATAAAGTTAGTTGTAGATAGTGTTATCTTGGGAACCTCTAATTCCTTGAAGATCTCATTGCCATGATTTTCTGTCTTAACTATATCACAAAATCTCTTCAGAATATCTTCTTGTCTTAAAATAGTCAAGATGTTATCTATAATTTAGGTTAGTCAGTTGCTTTGTATATAATAAATAGATATATCCCTATCAGGATCTATAACTTTTTGCACATAAAATACATTGTAAAACTTCATTCTCTAAAATACAAGTATTATAGTAGTTCTATTCTTTCACTTTATATCTTGAAGTTGATTTGATTTGAACCTGAATCTAAGGATGAGCAAGGGCCCACTCCCCAAGGAGACATGGGATTTATTTTAGTATTTATTTTATCATTTTAATTCAAAAATTAATAAATATTTATATTTGCATAGCTTATATTTATAACTTACATGATAAAATAGTTGTTTGATTTCACATTTCTTGTATAAGTAAATTGGTTACTGAGTTTTTAGCTTTTCTGCAATATATATTCTTGATTATCTTTCATTCCATAAGCAATGATTTGATATACTTTCATTTTTTAGGTGTGATTTTGAAATCAATATTTACAAGTTTATTTCATAATAGTGAATGATTGATGTTTTAAGCAAGTTAAGTGTGACTACTTTTCAGATTGTGTGATTCAACAAAGAATGGTGTCTTTTATATTTCATGCAAAATTGTTTATTTCTTTTTTTGAAATAGCTTAGATGGATAAGATAGGGATTAGATTTCAACAACTCAAAATCCCCAAAAAGATACCGTTAGCTGAAATTAATAAAGGACTTTACTAAAAACTACCTTGGACATTGGCCCTTGTAAGAACTAGCACCAATATACATTGGTTAAATGAAGGGGTAACAATGACACCCATCATTTTTGGCGTTGTTGCTGGGGAATTTTCTTGTGCAAAGTGTTAGTAAGGTAAATTTGTAAGCTAACAATAAAAAAACACAAAATCACAAAATCATTCAAAGAGCAATCGATTTATGTTCTAACCTAGGGATTCTAAAGGACAGTTTGTTTCTAGATACCCATTTCTACACAAATTCTCAGTGAATTATCAGGAATTCTAGATGAAGGTGTAAGAATTGTAGGAAGGTCTTCATTTCATGACCTTGTCAGAATTTTTAGCAAGGAGGGAGAGTCAATGCCAAGATTTGTGGAAGACATAATAGCAAGGGTAAAAGGGGTCAACATAGATTCCTTACTAGAGCCATGGAGGTCAATTGATTTTTGGCTTATTAAATATTTAACATGTGAAAGGAAATGTAGTGTAATGAGTTGTATAGTAATGAGGATGTTAATTCATTTACAATTTGGATTTGAACAACCCTAACATAGAATTAACCTACCCTCATTCCTCCTAGGGTCTATCCAAGTAACAACCTTGAGATATGCTAAAAACCCTTATGCTATATATCACCATGGATTGATTCACCTCATCATCCAACATCACTTTTTGAAGCAAGTAAATGGAATGGAAACTTGGATTGCTTTCCTAGTAGGGAAGAAAGGAAAAAACCCCAAAATGGTCAAACAAGTCCATGTTAATATGCATGCTTCTAGCTCAAAACCTCCATCAAAGATTTATACCAAACCTATTATTTCCAAAATAGTCCATAATACAAGATCTTTAGCTAGGTTGTTTCATTGCAAACCCCAGACCCTCTGAGTCAAATTCCCCCTTTTGAGTTAACAAATAAGAAGCTAAGGATTCAAACTTCAACTAGAAGTCAATAGGTTATTCCTTAAAAACCCATATAAATAATTGAAGAACCTCTTATAGACCCTGTCTCTCAGCCCATGCCACAAGAAGTTCTACCTCCTAGAACAAAATGAAGAAGACCTATTCTGGCTATTGACAGTGATGAGACTATAGATGCTGAAACACTAGATAGTTTAAAATAGACCCCGACAACCACTAGTGAACCTTAGGTAAGAACAAAATAAGACATCTATTTGCATGAAGACATTGCTGATGAGACTGTTGAAAATGTTCCTGATGCAAACCCTACGTCTTATATACAATAAAAAAATGATCAAGGAAAAGTCCCCATGGTTGAAGACAATGAGCATCCTTCAAAAGAGACAGAGGATATAGAATTGCAACATGCTTTAACTCTGTCTCAATTAGAAGCTACTATTGAATAAAATGCAAAAGACATTGTTGAATTGATTGTTGTTGCCCAAAATAAAGATTTTGTCATTTCTCACTTGATGAAATAAATTGAAAATTTGGAGATGCAATCCATTAAGGAAAGAGATGAAGCAGAGAATGAAATGATTGATGTATGGAATTATTTCAAATCACTTGAAGAAGAAAATATTTCTTTAAGAAGAAATATTTTCAAATCTGAAATAGAGAACACTAGATTGAAAAATATAATAGAATCTAGTCTCCCTCCATCCAAAGCTACAAAAGGGTGTCAGACTACTTTGTCATACACTGTTGTCAAAAAGCATTGGGAACAATTTTGTTTAGAAATTGAAGAATAGAAAAGACAAAATAAAGAGTTAAAACAAGAAAAATAATAGTTGTAGGAAGAGATAAAAAAGGGAAATAGAAAGAAGAGCAAAGTCAACAACTCATTCAGCTAACTTGCCAATTGAGTGAGAAATTGCTAGGTTATATAATTCATGCTTCTTCTTATAGTCTCTTTTTACACGAGAAATTTATTAGATGACAGTTGCTTCAAATTTCTTGTGGACTTCCCCATGAAATCTCTACTAGTACTAAATTTCTTTTAGTATTCCAAGATAACACCCTTGACAAATAGGATTTGCTTTGTTATTTTTACTTGTGTGACATTGTTTTGGGCAACACCAATGATTTATTAGTTAATCTGTTTGTAGGAGAGTTGAAATTGAGATCTCTCTTATCTACTTTTAGAAATCAGATTGCCTGGAAAGAAAGATATGATGATTATATAAATCATGCAAGAGAGGTTAGAATTTGTATTAGACCATAGTTTAAAGATGCATAGGAAACTTTATCAATAATACAAAATCTCTATTAGTAACATTCTGACATTCGTTAGAACTATATTCATGCCTTACAAGATGGAATTGTTAGTTTTGATTTGTTTGTTGAAAATCATTTGGATGAAGTGTTAATTGCTGCTCAATAATGATGGAGTTTCATGACCATGTCTTTGAAAATAAGATAAGTTATCTCTCTCACTACTCTCAGATGGACCCTCAAAAGAGATTATTTTGTTATTGAGATGATCACTGATCTAATTTAGAAATATGGAAAAGAATTTTGGATAGGGATGAAATTTAGACCTCCCTTATTACTTTCCCTTATGTCTCCATGGCAGAATACTGGACCTAAAAAAGATGAGTGGTTTGGTATCTAGTACCATTTTATCAACAGGGATAAAGGATTCACTCCTCCTAGTCAGCAGATAGGACATGACATATATGAACTCAGTCTAAAATTGGAATAGAGAGTTCATAATTATGGAGATGGAGCTAGCTAATTTGCAAAGGGACTTACAAAAGGTAAGGTGTTGAGGGAGATGAGTCCACAAAATGACTCATTAATTCTATGATTGTGACCTTAAAATGACAACTGTTGAGCACTGTATGCAATATTAGTATCTAGAACTAGCATACCATAGTAAATAGATGCTTTTATCTGCATGAACTCATGTAAAGTCTAAATCTCTCTTATTTGCACATTGTTCTAACATTTGCATGTTTTAGGCTCTATATTTTTTTATATACAAGCAATAATAGTAATAATACAAGTTTTGCCAAGATTCCATGAAGATAAAGGATATAAGATAAGGAATTCATCAATCCAGTCTAGCTACAGATCTTGATAGTTGACTATAGATTTCAACAGTTGGTTACGGATTTTAGCAGTTAGCTATAGATCTTGACAGTCGACTACGGATTTCAATAATTAGCTTTGGATTACGCCAGTTTTGCTATGGATCAGCCTAGTACATTCTAGAATTAATTTTGGCACACTTTTAAGGGCTCAAATAATTTCTATATATTCCTCATGACAATCTACAAAACTTATTTCATCAATTCTATTTATGTGCATGTATATATATACTTATCAATTTTTGTTTAGTCTTTCATTTTTGGAAGTTGTTCTAGATAGCAGTAATAGAATGAGAGATATATATTTCAAATATGTAAGATTTGGTTGATAAAGTTAGTCATAGACAATGTTATCTTGGGAACCTTTAATTCCTTGAAGATCTCATTGCCACAATTTTCTATCTTAACTATATCACCAAATCTCTTCAGAATATCTTCTTGTCTTAAAATAGTGAAGATGTTATCTATAATTTAGGTTAGTTAGTTGCTTTGTATAGAATAAATTGATAGATCTTTATGAGGATTTATAACTTTTTGCACATAAAATATATTGTAAAACTTCATTCTCTGAAATAAAAGTATTACAACAATTTTGTTCTTTCACTTTATATCTTGAAGTTGATTTGATTTGAACCTGAATCTAAGGGTGAGCAAGGGCCCCCTCCCCAAGGAGATAGGGATTTATTTTGGTATTTATTTTATCATTTTAATTCAAATATTAATATAGATTTATGTTTGCATAACTCAGATTTATAACTTGCGTGATAAAATAGTTGTTTGATTTCACATTTCTTGTATAAGCAAATTGGTTACTAAGTTTCTAACTTTTCTGCAATATATATTCTTCATTACCTTTCATTCCATAAGCAATGATTTGATGTACTTTCATTTTTCAGGTGTGAGTTTGAAATCAGTATTTATAAGTTTATTTCAGAATAGTGAATGATTGATATTTTAAGCAAGTTAAGTGTGATTACTTTTCAGATTGTGTGATTCAATAAAGAATGGTGTCTTTTATAGTTCATGTAAAATTGTTTGTTTCTTTTTCAACAATATCTTAGATGGATAAGATAGGGATTAGATTTTAGCAACTTAGAAACCCAAAAAAGATACTGTTAGTTGAAATTAATAAAGGACTTTACTATAAACTACCTTAGATATTGTTCCTAGTAAGAATTGACACCAATATACATTGGTTAAATGAAGGGGTTACAATGACACCCATCAAAAACTTGAGAATGATGCTCTGTTTGGGTTTCATGTTGGTCTTGTCTTTCCTTGTATCCTCATCTCCCAGTATTGTCATACTACTTTCATAAGATTTTATAGGTTAAGTGTGCATTTATTTCACCTAAATATTTACCCTTTGGGTGATTTGACCCATTTTTAAATGACATCAACCATGTTATCACAACTATTGTTGCAGATATTAAGAAGGATGGTGTCAAAAAGAGTCACATAATTCATTCCCAAGGTATACGATGAGGTATAACTTTGATACCCCCTCACAACTTGATGTATGATTACAATATGATTATGTTAAAAACATATTCAAATGGTATGAGAATAATTTTTTAATAGATTATTATGTTGGTTGTGTCCCATCAAAGGATTCCCTCAATGCTTGTATTTGTCTTCATTGGGAACCCTTTTTTCCCAAGTCATTGGTGTTTGGAAGCTCACCAGGGGATTTTTATTTTCTATTTTAAGGAGTGATCCATGATTTTAGTGTTACTAACCTAACCATGTGATCCATAAATGTACTCTAATGTGTTGGCCAAAACCATCCGTCGAATGGGTGCCACCTATAAAGTGGAAGGTGGTGGAAAATAGTGATAGATGGAAAATGATGGAAAATAAAAAATCCAACACTGGTAGTAAAGGTGCCAAACCAATCCACACACCCTATTTTGAAATTATCTAATTAGAAGTGAAAGGAAAAAATGGTCCCCTTATTAACCCTCCTCAGTCTCTTATGGCCATTATATCTAATTTTATTAAGCTTGTCATTTACAAGTTAATGTTCTTCTTCTTAGGAAACCCACTGCAAATAATCCTACCCCCCCGACAGTCATGCAATCCACCTTGTGGTGGTGTTAACTCTCCCAAATAGGAAAATGGGGATAAACACCATTCCTTCTCACTTTGACTTTTTATTCCAAACCAACACACTTTATGATCCAAAACTTAAAAGTTTTGGTTGATAAATATCTTAAGAACAAAGAAATAACATAGTAACAATGAATTCTCTGAGAAGAGATGTATTATTACTCAAGATCACTATACAACTATATGCTTATCTCTGGGAAGAGATGTCTAATTTTCCATTTTAGGTTATATCTTTACTTATACCTATTTTGAAAGTAGGGGGAGGATGTGGAAGGTCACCAATCTCGAGGGAGATTAATTGGTTCGACTTCCACGCTTTAAAACAATATAGAATTCAAGGAATTACAATTTTTAGACTGCACTACTAAAATTGAAATTTGGGGAACTTCCATTGGGTTTTTAGGGGTCAAACTTAATTGAGCTACGGTTCAAACGATGAGTAAATTGGAGCTACAGTGCAAAAGTTATGGCTCCCAGAAGTTCCATCATCAATTGGGGTGGAACTGTCACCCAAATTGTCACCTAAATTGCTGTCTGGATCATTCTTTCGTCCTTGAAAATCAATGGTCCCCATTACATCAATGTTCCTCATCAGGTGTGGCAGGTGTGTCTTGATTTGATTCTCTATGATCCACTCACCTTGGTGACTAAGCTAGCCCATTTTGACCACTCGATAAAGTGGAATAGAGTGTCCTCTGGTTGTCTTCATCCATGTGTCCACAATCTGATCCTCCTCCATTGGAGCAAAACTCTGTGGATCAAGCTCATCAATGTTGAGTTATTCTGCTATGACTAAAGTGTCTAATAGAGGTGGATGATATGGTTTGAGGAGCTCCACATTGAATATTGGATGCAGACCAAGGTAGGCTGGTAGGTTCAACTCAAAAGCATTTTCTCCAACTTTTTTGGTGATGGTGTAGGGACCATATTACAGAGGCTAAATTTTTTTGTGTGGGTCTGTAATTCATTGCTTCTGAAGCTGCAACCAAATCTTATCACCCATAACAAAATGGTGTGCAATCTTATGTTTGTCATGGCATTGCTTATACTTCCAATTGATCTTCTCCAGGATGTCATGAACTTGCTGCTCGGCTCACTTTAGTGGGAAACTAGGTTACAACATTTGAGTGTAGAGAATACATAGAGGATGGTTAGGGAGAAATAATAATGAAAGACTCCCCCAATAATTTTAATATCATTAAATGATTGAGAACTCATGAAGTCCTGATGGGTAAATTATCTATGCATTTTTCTTTTCAAAAATGAGGGAATTTATATTTTATCTATCTATAATAAGTTAAGATTTCAGGGTTTCTTTTGCAGATTACTCTGAAATGCATTTTACCTAATGCATATCACATTTCCACTTCGCATGAAGATGCACTTGGTAGCATGAATATTTTGATATCTAATAAAATTTCCCCAATGGTTTTTTCTATAGTGAAGATCCATTACATCAGGTTATTTGGGTTCTAATTGACATTAATGGTCAGTTCTTTGGGGTTCTCAACATATACACCCTTGATTATGGACATGAGAGATAAATTCTATGGTGATGTCTTGCTAACAATTTCCATTTTTATACCTGATAATTTATAATGAATTTAATATGGTTGAATGTCCTAATGACAAAATTGGTCCCATTCCAATGTGATTGTGTGTGGGAGAATGAATCTTGGTTTTGTTTTAAAAACTAGCTGAGTTTTGTGGACTCACTTCTATGCATTAAATAATTCACCTTGCTTCCCTTGGTCAAAGTATCCTACTAGCATTGATAGAGTCCTCAAGTGGTTAATCTATTTAATTCATTTTTAGTATTATTCTCTCTGGTGAACATACTATCACCATCCATCCATAATTTCTCTTATCAAACCATTGCCCCATCACTGACATATTGGAGTGGAATATTAGAAGATTCAAGGTGCCTGTAGACACCAGAAATCTGCACACTATGATTTTGAATGTCAAAACACCCCTTGAATTGCCTTAGGACCCCCCTAACCATTTAGCCTTCTGACCCTTGATGAACCTAGCCTGCAGTCAATTTAATTAAACTAGCTCAACCCTTCCTTTTGCCCTTTTTACCCTAACACTCGATCATTAATAGTCAACGTCCACCTCCCTAACCAAAAACATGCAAACCATCCACTTCAATTTTCTAATTATAGCTTATCTAAACCCTATTGCAAGCCTTTACATGGACAATTTATAATTAGATAGACTTGTTGAACCTTGACTTCCACCTCTTACTTGTGCTTATAAGAGGAGAGGAGCATGAAGGTGAAAATCATCAATAGTTATCATCAAGAGCTTGTGCATCTAGGATTTTCTTCTTGTAGGTCAATCATCATCAACAATCTAATAATCTATCAATCATATCAAAGAGTCAATTTGCCATGGCCTCTCCACCAAGTTTTTAGGTACCGTTACTCTATTAAAATGAAGCTAGATTTCACCAACAAGTTAGCTACCTCAACCATCCACCCAATCAACTTTTGGTAAGATAAGTACTTGTTTATTATCATTAATTTACTTTATTTCCATTTCACAATCAACCTAGGCCTTACCCATCTCTTGGAATCCATCTTTTGGATCTTGTCAATTAGCTAAATTGCCAACCTAGATCCTTACACAGTAACTATTGATAGTTGACTCAACTATTGATAGTTTTTCCAACCACTAATGGTCACCTTAATCACTGACAATCACCTTAACTATTGATAGTCAGGCCAACTACCAATGATCATTATGGCAGTGAAAACTAGCAAGTTGATTTCACCTACCTACACCCAATCAAACCTAATTTTTTGTGTTCCTGCTTGTCTACAAACCCCTTTCTAATTTTTGGAGGCATAATCAAACCCTCTAGTACTAGTATTAATTATTTTGTCACTAATTTAATCATTTATAACATATTTCTTAGTAATCACTCTTGTATTCAATTTTAGTACCTTTTGATTCACTGATGCAAGTACCTCCTATTTTGTTTATAAACTTGATTGTTTAAATGTGTTGATTGACAACGTCTAAAGAAGCTCTTGCTTTCAAGATCTAACTATCATTAAGAAATCCACCCAACTATTTTTCTAACAAACAAGTTTGCTTTAGTGCTTTCTTATCTACAGGTCATCCTCCCAAGATAAAGATGAGCTCTTCACAATCTTTTGATGTCAATGTCTGTACTATCAATCAAGTTTTTCAACCATACCCATACTTAGTTTCTCTTTTCCATAATAAGTAATAAATTCACTAAAACATTCTGGCATGCCTGGTGGTACCCTTGTGTCTTTACTTGGGTTCTTATTTTCTTGCACTTTCTCTCTATTATTTTCTCATTAATGAAATTAAAAATTTCTTTTGGGCTTAAAATTAAGTGCATATATCGACTACTTGGAAGTTTAGTTCATATAGCTTAAATTAAAGTTAAAGTAATCTATCGTATCTTCACTCTTTATTTCACACACCTAAACCAAACCACTTTCATCAATTAAACACCAAACAAACTTGAGACAAGGACCGACTAGGATTTCATCACCTAGAAATAACCTTACTTTTTCCTGACAATCCTACTTAGAGGTCATTACCAAGAGGAGGACCAACTTAGCTCTCTGGTTGAGTATCATCTCTAAACATCAATATATTTTAGTTAAGCACATGAAACCCTTATCACTATGATGTGTGAAGTGAGGGGGTAGGCCCCAATACCAAGCCATGTATTGATTCTAATACAATTTCTTTTTTAGTGCTTAAACACAACCTGAGACCAACCTTAGACTTCGTCTCTAGTACCTGATCTACAAACCAATTTTAGTCACACATAACTTCTTAATGCATAAGCTAAAAGTGAGATTAATTAAAATTTTAGGGATTAACATCTCTCTTAGAGTGTGATTGGATTTATTGGATCTTTTATTGCCTTCTCTTTGTTGTAGTGAGGCTATTTGTGATTTCTATCTCCCCTATCTCACACGTTTCTCATTCGCCATTAATGAAGAGACCTTATGGAGCAAAAACCATCACCTAGCTAACCTGCCTCTTCATCCATAGACTATACTTCCAAATCAATAAACTCTCCTTACCCTTTGGGAAGTGCTACCTTCCCTTGGGATGTTCCTCAAGGAGATGTGGATTTTTTCACTTTCCTAGACAATAATCCCATAGCCTTGCAACATTATCTTATAACTGCATCTTACCATATCCCAGTTTTGACCCCTTCTATAGACCCACCTTATGGCATGCCTCTCTACCTCATGAGGAGTACCTCCATTTCCATGGTTACAACCTAATCGTTAACTACCCAAAGTTCCTCAACAACCAACAAACCCTTTGAGACTACCATTGAAAACCAACCAACTCAAACTGCCACTGCCCTTATACCTTCTACTCTTAACAACCACTCATCCACTATAAGCATACCTACCCCTAGCACTACCAAACTTCATTTAGCTACCTTTAACCCATCAAACACCACTATGATTCAAAGCTTTATGGTGTCCATACCCTCTACCTTGCCATTGATCAGTACAAGGGTAACCACCCTTCCATTGATCACCAACCCCACTACCACTCCTATCCAAAAAGCACCCCTTGGACCACCCTTTTGATACATCCCTAATCTATAAGGGCATGTACCCACTACCCAACTACCTACCTCTACCTACCCTTATGCATCTTCCACCCAACCATTGATGTCCACTTACTCATATGTGGTAGCCTTCCAACCTTCTATCCATTATCTGTATGTCTCTCAACCACCTTAGCAATATGCATCGTATAACCCTTTGGGTACACAACACCAAGCTGACCTAATGAAGATGTGTATGGACAAGATGACCACCTTAGAATCATTCATCTTGGGTGCTCACAACATCTTGTCATATGACCAAATTTACAACGAGCCTATCCATCCATTTGTACCTATCAAGCCATATCCTTCCCAATGGGAACTTCCCAAGCTATCTAAGTTTCAAAGTAAGGAGGATCCCCAACATCACCTTAGGGAATTTAGGCATGCTTGTTATCTCATCACTTATGATGATACCCTTCTTCTCTACACCTTTCCCATGTCTCTAATTGGTCCGGCCTTAGATTGGTATAATGTCTTATCTAAACATTCTATCTTCTCCTTTACCTAACTGGCCCAAACCTTCTTGGACTACTTTTTGATTAATATCTCCAAGAAAGTGTCTATCATCAACCTCTACTCTATCCAATAGTTTTAGGATGAATCCATTATCAATTTTGTGGCTTGTTGAAGGAGCCTAATCAACCAACTATCCTTCTCCCTACCTCAACTTGAACTCATAAAGCTCTTCACTCAAAATGTGCCAAGCATATCTCCTCTACACTACGTGTCCAAAGCTTCCAAACCTTCGATGAAGCTTTTACCATGGCATGTAAATTGGAGAATCGAGCCATCGATAAAGGGAAACTTAAGCTCAAAAACAAGAACTCAACTTATAAAACCAATGAGATTTATTCCTCCAAGTTAAGAAACTAGTCTAATACTAACACCAATAACAAGGGAACCGTGAAAGCAGTCATCCTTAAATCCACTCTTCCACCTTCTGTTAACCAATCTAATTCCTCTAGTTATTTAAAGTAAAACTCGAAGAACCAAACATAGAATAACTAGAAGTAATTCACTCTATTTAGATAATCCTATGCTTCCATTTTAGAGAAGTTATTGAAATCCAATATCATTCAACTTCCTCCTATCAATCCACCCCAATAATTTGAATCTTCTCATTTTGCACTTAGTTGGTACAATAAGAATGATCTATGTACTATTGATGTAGTGGATTGCACCCTCTGAAGGGAGGGTCATCTCTCTTCATCCACATGACATAATGGAAACATCCCTCTTGTTATGGGTGGCAAACGTGAGGGATGGATCTCTAGATTAGGGGATAGCTCCCCTTGATGCACCTTGCAGCCCTAGATTTCCTACTGCTAACAATGGTGGGGGGAAGAAAGGGAAGATAAAAATACTAAAATTAGAACCTAGACTATGAGGTGATGCACCAAAATGGTTGGTCTACTCAGATTTGACATACACTTTACACTAGAGATAAGCAAGCATACACTTCATTCAAATGGGAACCTTTCCTACATCAGTGTTTCAACAGGGGGTCCTATGGAGATACAGGAAGGAAGAACTATCAGTGGTGTTCTAAGACACACTATGGACAGCCTGTTCACATGTGCTTATACTCTGAGCTGGACACTTCTTGGTGACCTGCAAGAGAATAACTCAAAATACACTAGATATACTAGAATAAACTTATGAAAGCATGAAAAGAAAATGACTTAACACAAGATAAAACCATAGACATATGCAAAAGTGCAAGCTCAAGTGGAGGTAGAAATACTTCTTCTGATTCAAGGTAAAGTCCTTCAGGGATTCACCATACAAGCCGAGAGAGATTTTTTTCAAATGAGAAATTATAATATATAGAGAAATCTGAATTAAGATAACTAACAAATTAAGGAATGGAGACCCATGCTAGAGTCAAATATCCTACTGAGCCAAAAGACCATGTCATTGTCCCTTTCTTCAAATTGTGTATGGGAGCCATGATGTAGGTTGTCCAAACTACTATCCTTGCTATCCTAGGCTTGCAAAAGCATGAGATACTCCTTCTATAAACTGACAAAGCCATCCCCAAGTTGTTGTGGTTGGACCATGCTCTCTTCAATGCCTAGACACAACTAGTTGTGCATTAATGGTGAAGCATGAAAACATGGGTTGCTCTCCTCTATAGTTCAAAAACCAATCTATTTATTAGTTTTTGATATATATATTCCACTAAAATGTATTAAATCCCTTTGATAAGTTGTGTTGATTCCACTTTCCTTATTCTGATTGGTCCTTGATTCTACCTTTTAACTTTGTCAAGTTGCTGGAACTGTTCTAAGCTTTGTCTTTTTTGCTTTATCTTTGCCCGTGTTTTGTCTCTTTCTTTTGATTTATCTTTTTCTTTGGTTCCTTTTCTCTTTACTTATTGGGCCTTTAGGCTCTCAGCGATCTTCTACTCCTTTGATAGGACCGAAACTCCCCAAAGCTCTGACACAACTTGTCAAATTTAAGAGCACACATGATTACCATTGTATAAGCAATTAAACATGTGGAATAACCAGAAGAACAAATAAATATCAATGAGAAAACACACAGAATATGAGAGGCAACACACAATTGTATTCAACTCATTACAAAGGAAATTACAATAAAGAGATCACACTCTTCTTCCACCTCTGTGAGGCTTCCTCCTCAAGGGCTCCAAGTAATCTTCCCACCTGAGTAATCTTCTCTCATAGGTCACAACACACAGCTAAAACAAGCTATTGTTCACCTCATTGTACATTTTTACAATCGAGTACGAACCGGTACTCTAAGTAGATCTCTCCATGATCCTGCTGATGTATTGCTGTCACCTTGGACCCTGGCCAACCGCCGATCTCTGTCTGACCCTCGCATACACACATCCCTGCATATCAAACCTGATCTTACTTAAACATACATGGGGAATCCTACTTGATTCCACCATGGGAAGAACTCTCCAAGCTTCACATAGCTCTTCTGCAAATTCTCCACTTAACAATACAGCCCATGAGTCTATTATATAGATCTCATGCATACACTGATTAGACTTGCCGCTCAAGACTTAGAACAAGTCTTTAACATACAAACTCTACATTCACTTAACTGACTATTCGTCAACAGTAGTTCAGACCACCACAGGTGACCAACGTTGGTCCCTGCCTTCCTGGAGGTGACCGACGCCGGCCGATATGCTGCCGATGCCGATTTCCCTTCTGCGTCCCCTGACCGACGTTGATTTTGGCCTACTAATGCCAGCGACTGCATATGCTAGAAACCCTCCTGTTTGCCTTAAGGTGTAGCTTTTAGCTCCACACCCTAACAATCTCCCACTTGGAGATAAAGAGCTGCACCTGTACCCAAACCAATACTCTGTCTAATCTGCATCCTGGCTTGTATTCCTCTTCAAGCTCCCACTTGAAGACAACCCACCACACTCCTTGTGGTGTTAAACCTGTGCCTGATTTTCTTCATTCTCATTGTACCATCTTCTGCCTTGCTATACTCCCACTCAAACAACAACCCCTGTGAGTAACCTGTAATTAACAAACACTTAACAGATCTGGGCCATCTGTTAGTCAAACTTGCTCTGAGAACGTCTAACCTCTCTCTGATACCAATTGATAGGATCGAAACTCCCCAAAGCTCTGACACAACTTGTCAGATTTAAGAGCACACATGATTACCATTGTATAAGCAATTAAACATGCAAAATAACCAGAAGAACAAATAACTATCAATGAGAAAACACACAGAATATGAGAGGCAACACACAATTGTATTCAACTCATTACAAAGGAAATTACAATAAAGAGATCACACTCTTCTTCCACCTCTGTGAGGCTTCCTCCTCAAGGGCTCCAAGTAATCTTCCCACCTGAGTAATCTTCTCTCATAGGTCACAACACACAGCTAACACAAGTTGTTGTTCACCTCATTATACATCTATAAAATCTAGTATGAACCGGTACTCCAAGTAGATCTCTCCATGATCCTGCTGATGTATTGCTGTCACCTTAGACCCTGGCCAACTGTCGATCTCTGTCTGACCCTCACATACACACATCCCTGCATATCAAACCTGATCTTACTTAAACATACATGGGGAATCCTACTTGATTCCACCATGGGAAGAACTCTCCAAGCTTCACATAGCTCTTCTGCAAATTCTCCACTTGACAATACAGCCCATGAGTCTATTATATAGATCTCATGCATACACTGATTAGACTTACCGCTCAAGACTTCGAACAAGTCTTTAACATGCAAACTCCGCGTTCACTTAACTGACTGTTCGTCAACAGCAGTTCAGACTGCCACAGGCGACCGACGTCGGTCCCTGCCTTCCTGGAGTTGACTGACGTCGGCCGATATGTTGCCGATGCCGGTTTCCCTTTTGCATCCCCTGATCGACATTAGTTTTGGCCTGTCGACACCGGTGACTGCATACGCTAGAAACCCTCCTGTTTGCCTTAAGGTGTAGCTTTTAGCTCCACACCCTAACATTCTTGGTCCTTGGTCTTTGTCTTGTCTTCTTCCTCCCATGTTTACTTGGGTTTTGGGCTCTTTGCCATTTTTTTTGCTATAAATTCTTCCTCTTGCTCGCTCCTTGTTTGTGCCTTGAGAGTCTTTTCTTTCGGGCATTGGATTTTTTTAACGAATTCCTTCAGACAAATGTTTGAAGGAATTCCTTTGGATAAATTCCTTTAAACATTTGTTTGAAATAAATTCTCTCTTAGCTTATTTCCTTTTCCCAAAGGGCAAGTGCCCTTCGGGCCCTTATAATTTGTCTCCTTCTTCAATTGGTTGCCCTCTGTAAGGGTTTATTTCATCCAAAAGTGCCCTTCAAGATTTTTAAAATGGTCTTCATCTTTCTCAAGGTGCTCTTCACAAGGACACTTTGAGTCCATAGTTGCCTTTCGAAAGAATTGTAAGGGTCCTATGCACCACCTAAGTGCCCTCTACAAGGGCACTTATCCTTCAACCTTTCTCCAATTGTCCTTCAGAAAAGTGAAAAGTCCACTTTTTTTTTCGCATATGTGCACTATGGAGAAAATTCATGCCTTTGGCGAGCTACATAGACCAAATCGGATCCTTCACTTACTTTTACTTAATAAAAGTTGACAAGTAATACCCCTGCACAAAACTGAATTGCACTAGATAAACCATTTCAGACTTCTCATGAGCTTTTACATCGGGTTTTGGGTCAACTTCAACTCATAAAACAAATAAGTAAAGACACTTGGAAAACCCAATTTGGTCTACCAAGACCAAATTGGGTTTTGCAAGTGTCTTTACTTATAAACCTTTATAAATAAAGACGTTTATAAAGTCTAAATTACACCGTAAGGACCAAATTGGGTTTATCAAGTAACTTAACTTATGAAAATTTCACAAGTCATTTGGAAAACTTGATTTGGTCTATTGTGGGTGAAGTAATTACTCTTGACAAACCTGAAATGCACTTGGCTAAGAAAATGAGGAAAACACTTGGCTCTTTCTCAAGAAAGGTATGGTAGAGAACATTTTGCACAAGGCAACAGAGGTATGATCTAGCCAAAACATGGATTGGATGACTTTTGTAAAAAAAAAGGAGGGGGTGCCCAATTTTGGCTTACAGAACCAAAAATTGGTCAACACATTTATCGACTCACAGGGGGAGCATGCCTGCTATGCTAAAGAAGACTGGTAGCCTCAAAGTCCATTGGGCATGGATTCAGGATGCATTTTGGAGAAGTCAACAACATCCTTGTAAGGACCTATGAACCAAAAAATATTTTACCCCAAACAACAAGGAAAAAACACACACAAAGGCTAAAAACACTACACACATGCATAACATCACTTAGGGAAAATGAAAGATAACCTAACAAAAAACAAACTACTATGTACAACTAACCAAATATGCTCTTCTCCCTAGTGGATCAAAGGGAATATTTTTTAAGTCACTTTCAAGATGAGATGAAACAAAGTGCCAAGCATGCTTCTCTTTGAATTGAATGCTTTGTAGATTAAGCCTCTTCCTTGGCACTTCACTTGGTCTAGTCTCGAAGAGGTCATCTTTGAATAGGTCTCCAATGAAGACATATTCCTCTTACACACATTCAGACATCTTATATTTCTACCCACTCTTTGTCTCATGGTCAATTTGTATCTCTTTAGTAGGCATGTCTCTAAAAGGATTGGTTTCATGTTCCTTATGTTCCTTAGAAGCTTCAGGCCCACATGATTCTTCTTTATCCTTCCAAAGCTGATGGGTTCCTTCTAGAAGGTGATATCCCTCCTTGGTGACTTCAAAAATATCATCTTCAGATTCACCAACCTCTTGAAAGGATATATCTAAAAGCTTGTTGCCCCTTTGCATACTTATTTGAGTCCCAATGTTGCCTTCTCCACCCTTAGCCAACTCATATCCTCCTTGAAGAAGAGTGTAACCTACCCCAATGACTTCAAACAAATCATTCAAAGAATGATCAAGAATCTATCCATGCTCTTCCATGATGTCTTGTAAAGTGAGAAAAGAGTCAATGACCATCTCTTCCTCATCAGAGATAGAGGCAAATGCTTGTAACTTATCTTCTTGTTCACCAAAGGGGGTACCTATGGTGATCTCCTCCTCATCTGCTCTCATGAAGTCTCCTTGATCAATCATGAACTGAGCATACTCCTCTTCACTTGATTCCCTCAAGATGGATTCCTCAACATAAGAGAAACATTCTTCATTTACCATGCAAGGTGGTGGAACACAAGGATTGTCAAAATCAAGTTGGGAATGGAAAGTAGGGGATCTTTTTGAAAGCTCATGAGAAAATGTGGGTATACTTTGGGCCAAAATCACTTTATTTTCTTCTCTCCACTTGACCAACACTTCATAAATATCAAAATTATCTTGAGGATTGGTAAAAGGGGTGTCTTTTGGCATAGGCTCCTCTCTAAGGTCTGAAACTTCCATCTCTCTTTCACTAAGCAATCTCACCTTTGCCTCTAATTCCTCAATTTGCTCAACTAGATTTTATTGAAACATTCTTTCTTGGAGCTCATAGGAATCATCATGGAAATGGGGAGTGCATGAAGGTTGCCATGGAGTACAAGAAGCTTCTTGAGGAAGGGTGGGAGGGACTTGAGAAGGACTAGCCTCATTTTGTACTTCACACTCTTGAACAATGCCCTTCTCCTCCTTGTTGCTCCATGACTCAACTAATTTACTCCAGCTCATGAGCTTAGGACTGGAAGTCTCCTTTTGGAGTGATGGGGATGTAATGTGAGAGGGTAGTGAGGGCTTGGATTCCACTTCCCTTACTACCAACATAGACTGTTGCATGTGAAGATTTTCCAACTCAATTTGCCTATCAAGATTGACCTTAAACATAATATTTTCTATTTCAAAAATCTCCTCAACATGATTAGGGAAAGGAATTTGACAGGTTTGACTTAGATCATGAGTAGGTGTTGTGTATGGTTGATATGAAACTTGGGGTAGTGGGTATGCAAGTTGATAGACTTGGTACGGCTGCCTCTCATGAATACTTAGCTTCTATTCCAAAGATGCAATCAAACCACTCACATCCATCATCTCATTTTCAAGCCCTTTCCAATTGGCTCTTTCAATAGGAGTCCATTCACTCTTGACCAGTTCTAATGTGTTTCTCACTTGATGGATGAAATGATCAAGAATTTCTTTGCCACATCCCCTTTTAGTGTCAAGCTCCACTACATACCTTTCATACCCTAACAATGCTTATTTGAAGGTGGAAATGGGATGACTGGCAAAAGGATTAGATTGAGTAGGATAAGTAACACATTGAAAAGATTGGGCATAAGACTTATATAGCTCATGACAGGGTTTAAACTGGTCATATTGGACCTGGTAAGGATCAACACAAGGTTGGTAAGGATCATAGCCAAGCTAGCCAAGGAATTCCTCAAACTGAGGAGGAAGAGGCAAGGCCTGCAATGTTTCACCAACTTGCAAAGGGAAAAACTCATAACCGTGTGCAACCATGAAACTTCATAAATAAAAATACTACCAAAGCTCTTTAAAGGATCACTTAGGTTGCTTAAACAGTTGATGTATCTTCGGAGTCACCATTGGTGTTGATTGAATGCCTCAAAAGGATGATTTGTTGAAGAACACACCAAGAATTCTTCAACCTCTTAGACAAAATGTCTCATCGAGCATGCCAAAAACTGTTGATCTAGTAGATTGCACCATCTAAAGGGAGGCTCAGCTCTCTTCATCCATGCGACACAATGGAGACATCCCTCTTGTTGTGGGTGGAAAACATTAGGGATGAATCTCTAGATTAGGAGCTAGCTCCCCTCGACACACCTTGAGGCCCTAGATTTCCTACTACTAACAATGGGGGGGATGAAAAAGGAGAGAAAAATACTAAAATCAAAACCTAGACTATGTGGTGATGCACCAAAATGGTTGGTCTACTCAGCTTTGACATACACTTTACACCAGAGACAAGCAATCATACACTTCATTCAAATGAGAACCTTTCTTTTATCAGTGTTTCAATAGGGGGTCCTATTGAGATACAAGATGGAAGAACTATCAGAGGTGTTCTGAGACACACTATGGACAACCTATTCACATGCACCTATACTTTGAGATGGACACTTCTTGTTGACCTACAAGAGAAGAACTCACAATACACTAGATATGCTGGAATAAACTTATGAAAGCATGAAAAGAAAATGACTTAACACAAGATAAAACCATAGACATATGACAAAGTGCAAGCTCAAATGAAGGTAAAAATGATTCTTCTAATTCAAGGTAAATTCCTTTAGGGCTTCACCATACAAGTTGAGAGATATTTTTTTCAAATGAGAAATTACAATATATAGAGCAAGCCAAAGTAAGATAGTTGCCAAATCAAGGAATAAAGATGCATGCTGGAGTCAAACATCCTACTGAGCCAAAATACCATGCTACTGTCACTTTCTTCAAATTGCGTATGGGAGCCATGTTGTAGGTTGTCCAAACCACCATCCTTACTATCCTAGGCTTGCAAAAGCATGGGATACTCCTTCTAACAACTGACAAAGCCATCTCCAAGTTGTTGTGGTTGGACCATGCTCTCTTCAATGCATGGATACAATTGGTTGTGTATTAATGGTGAAGCATGAAAACACGAGCTTCTCTCCTCTATAGTTTAAAAACTAATCTATTTATTGGTTTTCGGTAGATATTTTCCACCTAAATGTATTAAGTTCCTTTGTTGAGTTGTGCCTATGCCACTTATCTTGTTTTGATTGGTCCTTGATTCTACCTTTTGACTTTGTCAAGTTGCTAGAACTGTTATGAGCTTTGCCTTTTCTGCTTTATCTTTGCTCGTATTTTATCTCTTTCTTTTGATTTCTCTTTTGCTTTGGCTCCTTTTCTCTTTACTTATTGAGCCTTCAGGCTCTTGACGATCTTCTACTCCTTCTCAGTCCTTGGTCTTTATCTTGTCTTCTTCTTCCCATGTTTACTCAGGTTTTAGGCTCTTTACCATTTTCCTTTGTGATAGATTCTTCCTCTTGATTGCTCCTTACTTGTGCCTTGTAGGTCTTTTCTTTTGGGCATTGGTTTTTTGCAATGAATTCCTTTAGATATTTTTCTGAAGGAAATTCTCTCTTAGCTTATTTCCTTTTCCCAAAGGGAAAGTGCCCTTTGGGCCCTTACAATTTGTCTCCTTCTTTAGTTGGTTTCCCTCTTCAAGGGTTTCTTTCATCCAAAAGTGCCCTTTGGGATTTTTGCAATGGTCTTCATCTTTCTCAAGGTGCCCTCTGCAAGGACACTTTGAGTCCAAAGTTGCCTTTCAAAAGAATTGTAAGGATCTTATGCACCACCTAAGTGCCCTCCGCAAGGGTATTTACCCTTCGGGATTTCTCCAATTTTCCTTCAAAAAAGTGAAAAGTCCACTTTTTTTTGCTTATGTGCCCTCCGAATAAAATCTGTGCCTTTGGTAAGCTACATAAACCAAATCAGATCCTTCACTTGCTTTTAGTTATAAAAGCTGACAAGTAATACAAATGTATAAACCCAAATTGCACTAGATAGACCATTTGAGACTTATCATGAGCCCTTATTTTGGGTTTTACATCAACTTCAACTCATAAAACAAACAAGTAAAGACACTTGCAAAACCCGATTTGGTCTACTAGTTTTGCATCAACTTCAACTCATAAAACAAACAAGTAAAGACACTTGGAAAACCCGATTTGGTCTGCCAAGACCAAATCAGGTTTTGAAAGTGTCTTTACTTATAAACATTTATAAATAAAGACATTTGTAAAGTCTAAATTACATCATAAGGACAAAATCAGGTTTATCAAGTAACTTGACTTATGAAAATTTCACAAGTAAAGTCATTTGGAAAACTTGATTTGGTCTGCTGTAGGTGAAGTAACTGCTTGTGACAAACCTGAAATGCACTTGGCTAAGAAAATGAGGAAAACACTTGGATTTTTCTCAAGAAAGGTCTAGTAGAGAACATTTTGCACAAGGTAGCAAAGGGATGATCTAGCCAAAACATGGATTGGATGAATTTTGCAAGGAAAAAAGAGGGGGTACCCAATTTTGGCTTGTAGGACCAAAAATTGGTCAACATGTACCTTCCACCAAGTGATAGGACATGATGTCAGTAGGTGCAACACTTTCAAGAGCCTTATCCAATCCCTCATTGACAAGGGGGAACTTATATTGGACAACCCCAATGCACTATCCAACTAAGACCTTGATATATTCAGGCAACCCTTCCCAAACCATGTTCCTACCAAGAAAGAGAGTAACAACATCAAGTGATCTCATGATACCCATACAATTAACATGGTCTTTGATGCACTCATTAATAAGAAGCTTATTGACCAATCCATTTATCTATCCCCCTCTCCACTTATTGAGGTAGCAGAGTCACCTTCCCTTCCTTTAAACACTCAAACTGAGGAAATAACGTCCCCTTTCCCTCCACTTATTGAGGTAGTGGATCCGCTAGCGAACCTTTCAACTGATATACCAAAACAACTAACCATCATCACCTCGCCTTCACCTTTAGCTACCAAGTGAACCAATTCCCCTTTGGAGATCATTCCTGAGGGGGAGACCTCCATGTCTACTCTTCCCATAGAGGAACCATATATTTCAACCCTGTGTCCTTTGATTGAGGAAGAAGATAGGGTTACCATCCCTAAGTCTCTGCTTAGGGGCCTATATTTTAGTTCCACCATTTAGGGAATCAAACCAACTTATAAACTCTTCTTTAGGCTAGTGCAAAAATTAAAATTTGCATCCAATCCTGATAGGGATTGACCCACCTTCTGGAAGCACTTAGGCCTCCCTTATATTACATGACTAGAACCTCTAACCCCTTCTTGGTCAAACCAACCCACCACTTCCATTGACCAACCTCTTACCATATCTACCCAAACAACCAAACCCTCTAACCAACTAATTAAATCTTCCACCAAACTAACCAACCCTCAACCACTTAAGCCAACTAAGACCCAAGTAGCTAAACCTTCCCCTATCACCCCAACCAGATCTGCCAATAACCTTGGGTTCCTCCCTACACCGAATCTTAGCCATCTGTTGGTGAAAGTGGACTTAACCCCTTCAAGCCAACCAACCACATGTTAGACCATAGCAACAAATGAGGTAAAGCCACATAAAGATTGAAAGACCCAAAGTTTTCCTCCCTCAACTTTACCCTCCATTCTGGGGCTTCATCCCTCTACCTTGAGTAGGAGACACATCCTCTCTATCAAAACCCCACCACCTACCTTGGTTACACCTTCTCAACTACTTTCTGGCACACCTCTCTTTACCACACCAATAGTACCTAGACTACCTACCTTGCAATATTCTACCTCTAGCTCATCAACCTCCTCGCTTAAGCCAAAGCCATCAACCAAGCATACCACCTTACCCAAGGTACCTACTACCAAACCTATCTCCAAGCAACATTCTACCCAAACTATCAAAGAAAAAAATGCTAAACCTTTACCACCTTTAGTCGAATCCTACTCAACCATTCTCCATAGGTTATTACAAACCTCTTATTTATCCTTACCTCCCATCAGGCCTTTTGACCCTTTAGCTTCAAAACCCACTTGCTACAATGACCACCATGTGTGTTCCTATCATGGGACACCAGTCCATGATACAAAGAATTGTAAAGCTCTTCAAACCATCATCCATCGGCTTTACAATGAGGATAATTTGTTAACAGATGAACCTCCTACAAGCCCCATACCTATCCAACCACCCACCATACCTAACCAACATTCAGCCATTCCTCCACTCTCACCTTGGAGTGAAGATGAATCTTACCAATCCTCTAGCTCAACCTCTCTTTCTATCTATACCATTAACGTGGTCACTAGATCACAATAAAAGGATAAGGGGAACACTAAGGTGTCCATTCTTTAGACATACCCCTCCTCAAACTCCCAACCAACCTACACCCAACCATCTTCATCTTTGACCAAACCCAAGGTGTCTATTTTAGGTGCCTCCCAATCTAACCCCTCAGAATCCATTAGGAGAGTTGTCCTCAAATAACTTCATCAAACCTTGATGAAGATGAGCTTGTATGAGTTAATCTCTACCTCTCCCCACCACCACCAAGCACTAATAGAATCTTTGCAATCCATTGAGGTCCAACCTGAGAACCCCCGACCTCTAATTACTTTTATTGGTGCCCTTTAGGTCTCTAACCTTATTACCTTTAAGGATTCAGAAATATCCTCCATCCATCCTGAGGACCTAGATCCTCCTCTCTTTATCACTGTCTACATTAACCAAACCCACATCAAATAGGTCAAGATTGATGGGGGGCTAGCATTAACATCATGTCTTCTTATGCCTATAGCCAACTCAACTTATCAAACTATGTCATGTTCAAATCCTCGATCATCTTTCACTCCTTCAATGATACCATGGCCACTACCTTGGGAACTGTCATCCTTCATATCTATATAGGACCCCGCACACTCCCCAAACTATGTATGTTGTAGAAGGTGAATTCCAATACAACATCTTGTTGGGATGACCTTGGATTTGATCCATGGGTTGCATTCCCTCTACCCTCCACTATTGTATTAAGTTTGAGCATGAAGGCCAAGTCGTCACCATCTAGGATAACCCAATTCCTTTCTAAACATGCAATATGACCTACCACCCTAATGATATCCTCATACCCCCATCCATCACACCTTGGATAACTAAAACTCAACCTTCAACCACCAAAGCATACATTAGATCCCCTTCCACTGATGAGGCATCAACTAGCTCCTCTATACCTTTACACCAAATCCATACCATAGAATATTTGGAATCTACATTCCATCATCTTTCATTGGGGGAATATCGCCTTTTAACACTTGATGCTTTCGCTACTCCTCACAAGTACTAGCAACTTACCAATGAGTCAAGATATGACCCCAATGTTGAAACTATCATTTCCTTTGGACCTCTCCACCATCAGACTTATTTTATTTATGGGAGACTCAATAAATCCCTTAGTGCTCCTACCAACCTTAAGTAACTCTAAAGCTTGCAAGGAAATCTTTAGTCATTTCATCTCCCAGCTTTTAGACTAGTGCCAACCTTTCCACCACCTTCTGAATAAAGATGTCTCTTTTAAGTGGAGTAGTGACTGTCAAAAGGCCTTTGATTCACTCAAAAGGTACCATTTGTCTCAACCTATCCTTATCCCTCCTAAGAACGACCGACCTTTCTATCTATATATCTCTGCCACTGACTATTCCCTAGGGGTAATTTTGGCTCACTAAGATGAACAACATAGAGAGCAATTTATGTACTACATTAGTCACACACTAGTAGAGTACGAGACTCAATACACTCACAATAAGAAACTCTACTTAGCTTTAGTCTTTGTGTACACCAAAATTTTCCACTACCTTCTTAACCACAAAACCAATGTCATTACCAAAACCAACTCGCTCAAGTACATGCACTCCAAGCCATATCAAAGTCAGTGTATGGCCAAGTGGCTCATGCTTTTAGCAGAGTTTGATCTTGAGTTCCTCTATTAAAAGTCAATTAAGGGGCAAATCATTATCAACCAATTAGATGAAGCAACATTAGTAGACAATAAATCTCCTCCTCTTGAGTTTCTCAATGAGTCCATTACGACCCTATCTAAAGTATATTTCACCTATCAATTCACCATGTTCTTGTCAGGATCTAGGAAGCACCATTGATTACCATATACAAGCAACTAAATGCGGAATTAACTAGAAGTAATAAGTAACTAGAAATCAGAAACAACACATAATATGAGAGACAATACCCAATTGTATTAATACTCTTCCAGAAGGAAATACAACAAAGAAGATGCCACAGTCTTCTTCCTTACACTCCTCTAGGGCTCCCACACCTCTAGGGCATAAATAGTAAATCTCTTCAAGAGCTCACTCTCTCAATTACGTTCACAACAAACAACTCAAACACAGAGTTGATGTTCATCTCCACCAGCCAGTAACAATACTACCAGTCCACCAGTCAGTAACAATACTGTCTGTCCACCAACTACTCAAAAGTACTCCAAGTCTGAGTATACACACATACTCCAAGTATGCAATGTACTCCAAGTAGATCTCACCTGATCTTGCTACATGTTGTGTTGCTGACCTCCCTGATCTTGCACACCTACAAATCAACTTGGTTTTGTACACCTACAAACCTAGATCTCGCACACACACACACACCTGCAGATCAACTGACCTTACTTACCACATGTAGATATTCTACTTGATCTTGCACACTTGTAGACCAACTTGATCTTACATACCATGAAGAACCCTTGTCCTCCAAACTAGCACCCCTATGGATCTTCTACTAGACCTTGCTCTCCCACAGATCTACCTGATCATACACACTTGGCACTATGGCACTATGAGGAGCCAAGCTTGCTCTCTCTATTAAGCACCTGGGGAATCCCTGCTTTGATCCCTCACACTTTACAATATAGCCCATGAGTCTATTATATAGATTCCATGCAAACAATAATTAGACATCTAATTACAATAATTAAATCTGCAGCTCAAGACTAAAATTAGCCTTTTAACATGCAAACAACTGGTTCGTTAACAAACTATTCATGAACTAACAGTTTTGGAACCACACAGGCGATCGATGTCGGTCCCTGTCTAGCTGGAGATGACTGACGTCGGTCGATACCTGACCGATGTCAGTTGCTCTGCTCATTGGATATGACCGATGTCAGTTGATTAGACCAATGTCGGTTGTTCTGCAACTCAACAACCTCTCAACAACCTCCTCCATGTCTGCATCAGTGAAGCTTTTAGCTCCACAACCTAACAATTGTAGATTTCACCTATCAAGTCACCATGTTCTTCAATGGATCAAAATGTCAAGGTGGTGGGGGAGAAGGTATCATCCTTATCCCCTTTGATGGTGAATGCCTTCCTTTATCCTTCAAGCTTGACTTTGAATGTACCAATAACATGGCTGAGTATGAAGCCCTAGTGATAGGCCTTCAAACTACCTTAGCCCTAGGAATCAAAACAATCAATATATTTGGTGACTCCCAACTTGTGGTCAATCAAATCAATGACTCCCACCAGTGTAAAAATGATGTTTTACAATAATACAAACAACTAGTTGATGAACTCTTAGCATCATTTGAGTACTACTGCATCCAATCAAACTCATAATGTATAAACAAGTTCGTTGATACCATGGCTTCTATTACCTTGTAGATCTCGTTTGCACCCTCAAAATCTAAGCTATCTATCATTAGCCACAGACTTACCTAGCCTTCTTATGTCAAACCAAATTCTCCCACCATTTTCAATGTGGAGGAGACCCAACCTAACCTTTGGTATCAGTAAACCTTCAACTACCTTAACCTTGGCATAGTTCCTTCTGACCTCTCTATGAATTCTCAAAGAGCATTTATCCAGAGTACCTCTTGCTATACCATTATGGAAGGATTTATTTGTAAGTGTGGCTTTGATTGCCTCTTCTTTCACTGTCTGCATAGTCAAGAAGCCTCTCATGCCCTCAAAGAAACACATGATGGTATCTATGGAGGTCACTTTAGTGGCCTTGTTGTAGCTAAGTGCATCTTCTGATTTAGTTATTACTAGCCCTTAACCAATATTGTTGTGATTATGTGAAAAAGTGTGTCAAGTATCAATAACATGCTAATTTGCATCACACACCTAGCTATAGCCTTCATGTTTCCATCAAATTCTAGCCCTTTTCACAATGGAGTATAGACCTTATTGGTGAAATTAATCCCCATTCCTTGTAGTGGCACCATTCTATTATCACCATGACCGAGTACTTTACCAAGTGGTTAGAGGCTATTCCTTTAGTCTCAACCAAAATAAAGAAGATTATTGACTTTATCAACCATCACATCATCTACCACTTCGGTGTTCCTCATAAGATTATCATCGATAATGGTAAGTCCTTTAAAAACAAACTATTTTAGGGTCTATGTGATGCATTCGACATCAAGTTAAGCTTCTCCTCGCCTCATCACCCTCAAGCTAATGGATAGGCAAAAACCTATAACAATACTCTTAATAACATGTTAACTAAAATGGTCAGTATATCTAGTCTAGATTGGCATTTTCACATCCCCTTTGCCTTATGGGCATATTGTATTGACATTAGAACCCCTATGGGTGCTTCCCCATTTTCTCTTATATTTGGAGCAGAGGCAGTCTTGCCTCTTGAAGTCTAAATCCCTTCTCTTTGCATATCTTTGCAAGAGTTTCTTTTGAAGGGCGATTACCATCAACACCATTTAGCCCAGCGTTAGCTACTCGATGAGTGTTGCCTAGCAGACCTCACCCACCTCTATGTCTACCAAGAACGTATCAAATGTGACTATAATAAACACCTTAAAGTTTAAGAATTTAATATCAGATACCTCATCCTAAAGGAAAATCAACATGTCACTAATATAGAGAAAAACAAGCGGGGCAAGTTTACTTTCAATTAGATTGGACCTTATATCATAACCTATAAGTATGGATCAGGAGCTTATAAATTATCTTCTCTCAAAGGTCACCCAGAGCTTGAGCCCCTCAATGCTATGCATCTGCATCCATTCTTTTGTTAGGAAGGATCGAGTTCACTTTTTATTTCACTTAAGCTCATCCCTTACTATCTACCTACATTTTTCACCTCCCCCCTCTTTTAGGGGAGAATCGATTAAAAATGAATCATGTGATTATCTATCACCGACATATCCTAATCTTGATAATGAGTACCATGTATCTACCTATGGCATGGTTCTCATGGTACTTTCCACCCCTTTTCAGGATGGATCCCCATGATCATTGTCACCTGAGCCTCTTTACACCTAACCAACCTTCTTATGGTCTTGGTTTCTCCTCTATGAAGGTGAACCACTAGGTCAGCCTAAACAAGCCTATGTCAAGCAAAAATTAAAATAAAATAACAAAATTCCTATCATTGGCAATCATGGGTCGTTCCAAGCATTCACAAACTGCTCCTTTATAGGATAGCTATTAAAAACCTCTTTAAAATTGCCAAAATGTAAGGTAGACTGCTCCGTCAAAAGACAACTATCAAAAATCATTAATCAAAGCACATAACCTTAGACCACTCCCTTGAAGGATGGATAAGTAAGCATTTGTCAAAATCATAGAAATTTCTTGGAAGCTTCCCACATCGATCATCTTCCCACATACAATAATTAGTAGTAGACCCATTAATTCAATCAAAATAAAAAAAATAATCTCAAAAGCTATAATCAGCTCTTGAACAATACAATAAGGTGGAAGCTACAATCAACTTCCACAAGTATACTTCCTGCATCGATTAGTCTACATAGCTTGGCATAGTCTTATTTATACTGACTCTCTAGGCACCTATAGAGGAGGCATGCTAGTCTCACAAGAAGGTTATATTTTTTCCCATTCCCCCTACATGCAAGGGATTTTTGAGCTTACTTGACCTTATGTGGTCAAGACACCTTTTTAGCCAACTGACAAATGCTAATGAGAAGCATTCGAAGGGCTTATGTTCATTATGTCAATCTAACTTCAATTTTGTTTTAGTCCTTGTCAACGAAGAAGCATCATGCCCTCTTCTTACCCTATCATGACTAGTCGATATTTTCATTTATGGCATTTGCCTTTGAATTATATTCTCTACTCTACCATCTAGTGTTGTTAACTAAACTATCTCAAGCATTTTTATCATAAACATTAACAACAAAGAACCATAAGCATAACCATAACCATCTGTATTACCGTACCATACAATATAAATATAACATCCATAAGTAATATAGTCAATGTTAACATGTATAAACATAATGAAATCCAAAAAATTATCATGTCATAAGCATAACCATAATGACAACCATAACCATGACTAACATCATAAAGCAATAACATCCATTAACATTCAAATAATTAACCATTTTTCCACCACATGTCTAAATTCTACTAATGCAATATATACACATTAAGATTTAGCATGTCATAAACATAGCCATAAATCCCAGTCATCTCATGCCTAAGCTAAGCATCCATAACAATAACATAATCCATGATCACATATAAGCATCACATCATAAGCATTAATCATCAACATCACACTATCAAACCATAAAACCATGAACATAAAGATCGTATGTATATAAACTCATAAGTCAAATAACCATAGCATAACAAATATGTACATATAGAGATAGACAAGTCTCTCTCTCAAAAATTTACATCTCTCTACATTAGCTCGTAGTCCAGAATCAAAATGATACACAACAATCATATACCTATCTAGTTATATCTATGCCCCAGGGACACCACTACCTCCTGGAGCACCGCTCGATCCTAGTGCCTATCTACCTACTACACCTGCTAATCCACCACTTATCTTTGTCTATCTAATTATAGATGTTACACACTACCCTAATGTCACTAAGTTGGCTCCACCTGCTAAGCTGCCTTGATACTCACCCCATCAGAGCTCATTTAAACATAGTAATCTTCAATGGTTGTTTCAATCATTGATAATATGTCTAATCATCGATGATCACCCTTAAGTACCGTGACCGTTAATGGTCAGGATGCTCAATTTATCACATTAACCTTAGCAAACCCCCTTTTTTTAAAAAACCAACCTAGTCTGACCCACCCATGGAGACAACCTTATCCAACCACCTTGATTACCTTATCACCTCGTTGTTGGTCCATTTTGGCCCAACTAGCACACTTTTTGTGATGTTTTGTCCTTGGTCCCTTGACCGCAGTGATAACATTTCCATGTTGACCACCTTTTGAATTTGTGCCACCTCACGCTTACCTAACCTGCTTGTGTCTTTTAGGAGCACTTCCTACCTCGAATACCTACAACACTTGACCTATTTATGTTCTTCACAGGAGCACTTCCTACCTTGGATACCCACCAAAAACATTGACCTTATTTAGGAGACTAATAGGTGTACCCAACCACCATGCCTAAATGTAGTCACACAGTACACTGATCACTTGTCCCTTAGCATTGACCTTTATTTTTATCAACCATAGCAACCTTGTCTTTGCATGCTCTTAACTATTTCATCTTTTATCGCACTTTATGACCATGTTTGTGCTTTAGTACTTTAGTGCCCAACTTATCATCTACCTTTCTCATCACCCTCACCTACCTTGTCAAATCAACACTTGATTCACCTTTTTCTCATTGACTCTTAGTTTGAGGGGCAACACCGCCTCCCATACTTAGGGAAATCATCAGACCTTTCTCCAACATCGATTTTTGTTTTTTAGCTTATTTATTTCAAGACACAACAAAAAGGGGCAAAATGTAGACACCAAAAATCTGCACACTATGATTTTAAATATTGAAACACGCCCTAAACTGCCTTAAGACCATTTAGCCTTTCTACCCTTGATGAACCTAACCTACAGTCAATTTAATTAAATTAGCTCAACCCTTCCTTTTATCCCTTTTTACCCCTTGACACTCGACCAAGTTAAGGTAATCATTGATGATCACCCTGATCATCGACAGTCAGGGTCCACCTCCCTAACCAAAAGCATGCAAACCATCCACTTCACTTTTCTAATTATAGATTGTCAAAATCATGTTGTGAGCCTTTGCATGGATAAGTTATAATTAGATAGCTTAGTTGATCCTTAACTTCTACCTCTTGCTTATGTCTATAAGAAGAGAGGAGCTTGAAGGTGAAAATTATTTGTAATTATCATCAAGAGCTTGTGCATCTAGGAGTTTCTTTCTTGTAGGTCAATTGCCATAAAAAATATAGCAATCTAGTAATCATATCAGAGAGTCAATTTGTCATGGCCTCTCCACCAAAATTTTAGGTACTTTTACTTTGTCAGTGTCAAGCTAAATTCCACCAACAGGCTAACTGCCTCAACCATCCACCCAATCAACTTTTGGTAAAATAAGTACTTATTTCTTAGCATTCATTTACTTTATTTCCATTTTTCAATCAACCCATGCCTTACCCATCTCTCATAATCCATCTTTTGGATCTTGTCAATCAGTAAAATTACCAACCTAGATCCTTATACAGTAACCATCGATAATTGACTCAATTGTTGATGGTTTATCTAACCACCGATGGTCACCTTAACAGCTGATGGTTAGCCCAACTACTGATGGTCACTATGGTAGTGAAAACCCACAAGCTAATTTCACCTACCTATACCCAATCAAACCCAAATTTTTGTGTTCTTACCTATCCATAGACCCCTTTCTGATTTTATGAGGCATACTCCAACCCTCTAGCATTAGTATTAATTAGTTTGTCACTAATTTAATCATTTATAACATATTTATTATAAATCACTCTTGTATTGAATTTTAGTACCTTTTGATTCACTGATGCAAGTACTTCCTATTCTGTTTATAAACTTGATTGTTTAAAATTTGTGGATTGACAACCCCTAAGGAAGATCTTGCTTCCGAGATCTACCTATCACTAGGCAATCCACCCAACTATTTGTCTGAACAATAAGTTTGATTTAGTGATTTATTATCCGTAGGTCATCCTCCTAAGCCAATGAGGAGCTCTTCACAATATTCTGATCTCAACGTGTGCACTATCAATTAGGTTTTTCAACCATACCCATAATTAGTTTATCTTTTCCATAATAAGCAAGAAATTCACTGAAACAATGCTCTATAAGCATATTATTCTAAACACATCCCTCCTCTGCCATGAATGCACCACCTATCCCATATCTAGAGTTTAAAATCTTGTGCCATGTCGACCTTATGTTGCTAGCTAGATCGAGTGGTGGACTAAGGCAATCACTTGCACCACCACCTTCCTTTGTCATTAAGGCTGATAATTTTCTCAAGTTTGGAAATGGAATGATGGTGTTCTACTCAAATAATACCAAAAAAATTCATCTATGGTTGCCTCATTAAATCATAAAATAAAAATTATAGATAGCAACATGGCTAGAGGAGCCCATATCCATACTCGACTACATTGGCTCAATGTGGGCAACCAAGCTATTAAATATTTTTTCAAATACCTTTGAGACAAATAGGTTAGGGATCAAATCAAATGTATTAAAATTGATCAAAAACATCTTACCAACCTACATTAAATATACTTAGCCTTTATTGATCAATAAAATCCAACATTCCAAGCCCAAGTAGAGTCGACTGAAATGGTGCACGCTTTGTAATATTATTTATATGTGGTGTGTCACAAGCTCATCAATATAATCAAAATCTCTATGTTTCCCCTCTAAATCTTCATAAGCTCTTCCATGCAGTGCAATACATGATCAATGAAAAATACCCAAGTACCGGTGGTTTCTGTTATGAATTCTACAAGGCTACACGATATTTTTTAGCATCTGACTTGTTACAAGTATATGAAAAAGCTCTATAAAACAAATCTCTAGGTTCTCTCATTTACAATGGAAATATCATGTCCATTCCCAATGCCAAAGACCCAAAGCTTATCACTAGTTGGCATCTCATCACCCTCCTTAATGTGTCATATAAAATCTTCTCAAAGCCCTTACTAACTTTTTGTATTTCCTCCTACATGTCATCATCAGACTATAGTAGATTGGCTTTATTAATAATAAATACATTATAGATAATCTCATTATTTTTTGGGAAGGAATTTAATTTGTGAGGACATCTAACCAACATACCACATTACTCAAAACAAACTTTTATAAGGCTTATGATATAATTGAGTGATCACTTATATTGGCCATGCTTCAAGCCCTAGGCTATAGTCAGTGTTTAATATCAACAATTCAAATTTTGTTTTCAGAATCCTTAGCATGACTCAATACCAATTTTCTCAAATTGAATAGCTTTGGATTATTCTATTACATTAGTTAGGGTTTCCCTTTGGCTCCAGCTCTATATGTTTTATCTTCAGAAGCCTTTGGTTATTTGCTTGCTCACATGGTGGAGTGAGTGCTTGTTAGGTGCATTTTTATTCCTGATTGCTCTTCTCAACTCATCAATGGTTATTACATAGGTGATAACTTTCTCACTCTCCATGAGTAAGAATTTTATATTAAATAGATGCTAAGATACCTTGATATTGTTAATAAATCCTCTGGCTCTAATTTGCAGTGGGCTAAAACCCAAAGCTTCAGATAGAGCATGATACCTATGTTAGAATGGGTTAAGAAACATAGCTGGGAATGGATCCAAAAAAGTGAAAATTTTAAATTTATTGGTATCCCATTTTATTTTGATTATATTCCCTCAAAATTATGGCAATA
Source organism: Torreya grandis (assembly GCA_037957365.1). Lineage (NCBI taxonomy): Eukaryota > Viridiplantae > Streptophyta > Pinopsida > Cupressales > Taxaceae > Torreya > Torreya grandis. The sequence continues at coordinate 1,669,739 of JARHVA010000153.1, forward strand.
TGTCATTGATAGAGTAGAGAAAATGGTGGATTATTAGATCATGAACCTCTATCATTAGCTTTAAAAATGAGGGTTTTTATATGATCTTAACAACCACCCATGTTTACTAATATTCTTGTTGGGTGCCCTCTAAATCTTCATATGAAAAACTGGCCAAAGTTCTAAGGGATTTTTTGTAGGTCAATGTTAAACAAACTTGTGGATATGATAGAGTTTCTTGGGATGTTTTTTGTCTTCCTCATGAGAAATGTGTTGATTGACATCTATAAACAAATTAGTTCTCTATGCGTGAAATGGGTGGCTTAAGTAATTGATTGTAATGATACTTGGAAAATCCTTCTTCAACATTGCATTGCCTCTAGCTCACCATATGGTAAAGTCAGTTAGAAAAATGTTTGGTTTCACACCTTAATTGCTACCATTGCTCCTATCAAAATCAAGGGATATTTTGTGGTTAAAATCATTTTGAAAGAATTTGAAGTTGTCAAAACTATCTCAAATGTGTGGGAAATTGTTTTTAAAATGGTTTGTCCTTTAATCAACATAACATGTGGCGGTCTCCTATTATGACCAAATTAATCTTCTCTTTGTAGAATTATCACGTATGAAATCCTTGAGGCTCTTAAAAAAGGTATTCATAAAGTTAAGGATTTGATTTCTTACCATGATTGGGATTTTTAGACTCTATTAAAATAAAATTACAAGTTAATTAATTTTGACTTAAGTTCCATTCCATGCATCCGAGAGATGATGCTTGATGTCACGCTACATAAAATGGGTTTATAGTGCCCATGAGCTTGGTGGAAAGACTGGAGATGGACTTGTGATACTCACTTTAAGAATTTTATTCCATTTAACCTATATCATGTCATGATCCTTTTCTCTCCAACCCTAAATAATGGAAATATATGATAGAATTTGAATTCCTCGCCCAAGACCTGGCTTGTTATACGTAACATAATTTGAAATGTGAAGCTTGATTCCAAGCTTGCTTACTTTATTTGGTTCCTAATTTGCCAAGGTCTTTCTCTCAAGGAGCATATCCTTCATATTGGGATTCCTGAACCCAAGTGTCTTTCTTGTTCCAGACTAGAGTGCTTCAAACATATCTTTTGGACTTGTCCCAAAGCCCAATTTACTTGGCACTAGATCCATATCCTCTTTTAGCATGTTCACCTAGAATAATTTTATTAGTGAATGGCCTTCTTTTAGGATAATGCTCAGTAGCTGACATATATAGTTTTTTTTTGGAATTTCTTCAAGGCTATCATATTATTTTGATGATGAAAAGCTAGAAACTCAACTTTGTTTAACAATGAAGAAGCATCTTGTCTCTTTTTTATTAATGACAAGGTGGTTGTTATCTCTTCACACTTTTTACAAATATAAACACAAGTAGAGAAGGTGGATCTAAAATTTTAACACTTAGAGGGTTACTCAACTACTAGGGTAATGTTCCCTGTACCATGCGTCACATCCCCTTGCATCACCTAGCACATAGATCTCCTCTAGCACCCCATCACCATCAAATTTATTTGCATAATCATAGTCTCTTTCAATCAACATGGAATTGTGTTGTGACCTTATACCGGCCACCTTATTATTCTAATCATTGTATTTTTTTGAGTAATTATAGGTATATTGATGTGTTCCAATAGTAGAAAGAATAATACAATTCTTTAGAAATTTTATGTTTTTACAATGCATGATAAATATAAAAAATTATTTTGGATAAATTTTATTATTGGAACCCTTCATATTATATTAAAAAATCAAAATATAATACAAAAGGTTACATAGTAACGTGGATGGATAAATCATGGCCCATACTCCATGCTGGGAAAAAACATTGGCTCAAAACATCAATAAATTATTGGATAGAGCATGACAAGAATAAGCAAAACTATAAAAAAAACTAGAGAGAAATCAAGCACATGCCACTGCCCCAAGAGGTAGAGGTAGAGGGTCATCCTTAGGAAGCACCGACCAATTAGATAGTTCCACGTCCAAGATCTTTGAAGTAGTCCAACCATCTAGGGAGTCATCATGTATGGTGATCATCCAACAATTAATTAGCTGAGTAAGAACAACAATACTCATCAGAGACTACTGAGCAGGACCAACATCAGATTTTAAAAAAGCACTCCAACCACCCCCTAGAGGAGGGCAAGGGAAAAAGTGGCCCTTATTGTGGGACCAACTTCTACTCTAGTTCTTTCTAGGAGGAGTTGGTGGAACTCAGCTCATAGTGCACGGGGCACTCCCCCAATGGTCAAAGAACTCCTACAGGTGGAAGAGGTATAGTACCATCTTCTCCACTTGAGCCTAGATCTATAAGTACACTAAGGAGATAACCACTTTCTCATTAACATAGAATGAAAAATCACAATTTTCATGATTAAATATAACATTATTTCTATCTTTCCAAAGTTGAAAAGAATGATAGCATGAAAAAACTACCATAGAAAAGTAACAAAAGTTGTCTAGTTTGAATAATCCCAAAAAGTGCCTATCTCCAAGAAAATGGTTTAGGATGAAAAGGTTGGAATAGAGAATGGATCAACACCAATTAGATTGAGCTTTAGGGCAAAACCAAAATAGATGTTTGAAAGATTCAAATTGCTTACAAGCTAGATAGAAGGGCTGGGGAATGTGGAGGTGGAACAACCTCTCACCAAGGGGGAACCCTTGGTAAATTAATCACCAAAGAAAGTGAGCTAATTTTGGATCCAATCCTGGGTGCCACACATGTTATAGATAGGTGAGCCAGGTCCTGTGAGAGGACTGAAGGACCCAATGTCTATTGAGTTTGTTGAGAGGTGGGGAGAAGGGTTTCATCACTTAATACAAAAGTCCTAGAGAGTAGGATTTAAAATGTGTATTGAAATTCCACCTCTAGTCTTTCCACCGTACCTGAGGAGGTTGAAAGCCAAACTTATGGATCATAACATTAGGGAGTAATTATTGAATGTGAAGGATAGAAGGTAATTCAACATTATTTAATTGAAACTTAATTTTTAAATCTGGCCAAGGGATCTAGTCTTTAGAACTAACCAAATCATGAATAGTGTGAATTCCTTTATAGAATAATCATAATGATTTAATACCAAACATTTTAGCTAGGGGAATAAAATAACTAGTGAGAATAAGAGACCACAATAAATTATGATCATTGAAAGATAAAATTATACGAAAGCCATCCCCTACCCACTTCAACTGGGGTTTGATTGCTTCGAAAGCTTTCCAAATACTCTTGACCAGGAATGAACCATTAATTTTGAATGGCACAATAGTAATAAGAAGAGACTGGAAGCTAATATTCTACTAGCTAGTTTTGCCATAGGGAGAACCAAAATAAATATAGTGGTAGAGGAGGATTTTCCAAGCCTCATTTCCCTCAATGGACTGAATAACCCATTTAGCACACAAGGCCATGCTTTGTTGATAAGTGTCAATTATGCCCATGCCACCTTTGTCATGAGAAAGATAACAAATATACTAGGCCACCTAATGAAAACCTTGGGCCTTGTTAGAATTATCCCAGAGGAAATCACGAAGAAGCTTAGCTAGACTATCATAAAAGGCTTTGGAAGAGGCCGAGAAAGATGAGTACTAGACATGAATGGCTACCAAAATATTGGTGCACATCTAGAATTTGCCTGCTAGAGAGAGGGGTTTAGTGATCTAGTAATCTATTTTCCTTGAAATCCTATTGAGAGCATACTACCAAAACTCAGAAGGTGAGTTGTTAAATGCAAAAGGGATGCCCAAGAACTTGAATTGTTCTCCTTGAGCAATCCACTTCCAATGAATCTTTTTAATCCATTCAGGTACTAATACCATGCTTTGATGGAAACACTAGATTTTCCTCCATTGAAGGCTTGAGCTTGAAGCCAAATAAAAGGTGTCACGACACTGCATGGCTTCAATGAAGGTGACCTCTTACTCTTTAAGTGTGAGAAAGATGTCATCTACAAAGTGAACATTAATAAGCTAAGAGGCATGGTTGGGCAAAATAATGGCTGGAATAAGCCCCTGAGAGGCCTTAGAAGCTAAAAGTTACCCTAAAGCTTTAGCATCAATAACATAAAGTGTTGTAGCAAGGGGACATCCTTGATGTATAGAGTACTAGACTTCAATCCCTAGGGTCTGATAGCCATTGATAGTGAGGTGGGTAGAGGCATCATGAAGTAAGGTCTGCACAACTATGATAAAATAAGGACCAAAGCCAAGAGCTTTGAGCATGGTAAGAGTAAAGTGCCACTTAATCTTGTCATATTTTTTTTGAAATCTAACTTTATAAAAAGAAATCTCTATAGAGAGGAGCAGGCCCAAGCCATGCCCTCCTAGACTGCAATAAGATTGTCAAGGATTTAGCTCCCTCTAATAAAACCTATTTGCTTTGATCTAATAATGGCAAATAAGATAAGTTAGATGTAGTTGGCAAGCATTTTGGTGAGTATCTTTTAAGAAACATTTAATAGGGTTATCAGCCTCTAGCTGGTGAGAAGCTTATGATCCCTGAATTTAGGGTTAGATTTGATATTGCCTTGGTTGATCATAGGGCCAAGAGAATGAGTCTATAGGGATTCTTTGTAGACTTGCAACAAATCAGGGTTGGTGAATTCCTACATGGATTTGTAAAACATGCAAGGGAAGCCATTGAGTCTGGGGACCTTATAATTAATCATAGAGTTCAAAGCCTCCGTAAGTTCCTAAAGGGTGAGTGGGGTATCACAACCACTTATCTATAGGCTTGAGCTTGTAAGGCACCACTTCTAGAAAATTTTGAAGAGTGTAGGATCTCTTAGCCATAAAGGGCTATGCATGTAGAATCTATTGGTAATGCTCCAGAAAAGTCGAGGAGATAACAACATGAGAGGTGAGATGGGATTGAACCACTTGTATGGATTTAAATTACTTGTAGGTCTGCTTGGATTTCAATGCTTTGTAAAAATCCTTAGAGGCTTTATCACCAAATTTGAGCCAATGTAATCAAGCTCAAAGCTAGGCACCCCTAGCTGCATAATTATCTAACATCTTAAGGTGGTGTTTAAGGGAGGCAACAAGCCTTTGAAGCTAGATATTGAAATGATCTATCTTAAGGGAGGTAGATATCCATTTGAATTCTCTTATGGTAGCCTCCTCTAATCACTCATAAATCTAGGTAATATATTTGTCGTGGTGGCAGGGGAAGGAAGTGGTGCAAAGAATGGCTTCATTCTACCACTCAATCTAGTTGATGGTGTATGGGGGCCACGAGGCCAGGTCCTAGATGTGGTGGATGAGTCGGATGGTGCCAACATGACTTAGCATAGATGTTTTGAGAAAGAATTGATTACATGGTACTTTGTACTACCTAGGGGTCCATTCCAATTTGTAAGAAATAGGTGAGTGGTCTAACAAGACAATATCTGAGTAGATGTTGACTTGTTGGTGATTAATGCTAGAAAAAACAAAAAGATTTTGTTCTAATAGCATAAAGTGGTCTAATAATTTGAGCATGTGGTGATCCCTAGTTTGGTAATTGGACCTCGTAAACCAAGACGTGGGATTAAATTTCTACCACCAGAGGAGAGGGTCTACCAGCCCCCATTTATTTCTAAAATAGTAGCAAGCTTGATGGTCACCAACACACCAGTGCATGGGAAGGGCCCCAACCTTATTTTGTGGGTGTTCAATCATATTAAAGTCACCACACACTAGCCATGTGGTAGGAAGTAACCCATCTACCAAATATTAACAAAGTAGGGAGTGATCAAGGCCATCATTAAGAGCATAGATGTTGAGGATGCCAAAAGGCTGGTCATTAATGTCAGGAATAATCCAAACTTCATGATGTGATGGGTCTTCTCCCATGGCAATAATATCAGAGGAGATTTTAGAGGTAATTAAGATACAAGTGCCACCATGTCCTGCCTCATGCAAGGTGTTGACCTTGGTGGCATCTAGCCAAATACTTCATAGAGTCATATGGAGGAGAAAACCAGAGATCTTAACTTCTTGTAGACAGAAAATGTTTGGAAAACCAATCTACTAACACATAACATGCAAAAATTATTTATGGGTAGACTCTTTAAGACCCCTTACATTCCATGATAAGACATTCATAGAAGGATTCATCCATTTGAAGTTCCCTTTATCAATCCTCAAAATATGCCAACACTATAAAGTTATGTTGGTGAGGGTGAGAGATTATGCCACCTGCAATGTAGCAGTGTTTGGCATCATGTTCTTCCCAAGTAGAGTCAACACCCCTATGAGGGGGCTATGAGATCATTAGGAGAATGAGTAGTTGGTCGAGTGAAGCTCAACCAGATGCATATTAAGATTCTAAGAGTTTAGAGAAATTCTTTGAGGGTTAGAAGGAGTTGGGATGGAAAGGGGGAGAAGGAGGTCCCCTGATAGGGTGTGATAGGTGGAGGAGATGCCTCCTGAAGTGGTAGCTAAGGCATGTTTTGTGGCTTAAGGCCCATTTCCCATTTGTGGGGAATAGTGGTCCAACCATCACCTAGGTCTTTTGGTTTTGGCTTCTCATATTGAGGAGGCAACTAAGGAGGCTTGGGATGACCCATGTGAGGACAATCCTTGATGCGATGGTCTGAGGCCTGGCAGTAGAAAAAAGTGTTGGGAAGGTTGAAATAAATAACTTTCTAAGACCATTAGGTCTCTCCAACCTATATTTCAATGAACTCTTTGGTTGTTTTGAGAGGTCAACCTCCACATAGACTCACTTATTAAGGTAGGGGGAGAACAACTTATCTGGTTCAATCATTATCATGCATCTTATGGGAGTGATGATTTGGGGGATAAAAGCCCAAAGGTATACTGACAGACCCAAAAGTTTAGCCTAGACAGGGACATGAAGGGCAACATTGTCAGAAACATTAAAATCCTAGGACCAGGGAGACAAAATCATAAGTTGATTGCGAAGGAACCAGACATTGGACTTCACGAGAATTAGTTGAGTTTTAGAGGGATACTTAAAAGTAAATAAAAAAACCTTTGGTAAGGTAACAAATTCTAGAGACATGGACCCTTAGTGGCTCTTAGTGGTTGCAGAGCCAGTTATGGAGGTAATCCTTCGAGGGGATACAACCAACAAAATGAGCAATAATAGAACAATTTTCATACCATTAGTAACATTTTTCAACAACAACAAGTATACTTACCTCTGGAAGGAGGGGGCAGAGGGATTACCTTGTCATAAACTTTCAGAGTAAATTTTTGGGCTCTTTTGGGTGCCATTAGCTCTGTCTCCTACATCAACAAATGCAGTAAAACATGAATAAAGCCATAAATATAGGGCTTGTCCATCCAAAGGGTGACACATCGAACACAATTAATGTGCTACAACCCTAATAAATCTTGTGGGCTTCGTGGTGTGACACAAGGGGACCAAAAACACAAACAGATAGACACAAACCATGAAAAAACCGTAGCAAAACGAATTCTTCAGAACCATATTTTGGATAAATTGTGTAAAAAAGTTTTTGATAATTTTTTTGAATATATTCTTCCCAATAATAAATCATTAGAATGTGTTCTAACATGTCCATCAAAAAAATTCTTTAGATATTTTTTATCCAAAAACCTCTTCTTAATTTTTTTTTAATTTTTAATTCGACTTGGCAAAAATGTTTTGATAGAATACATCAACTTTTGTATGTTGGGCATTACTGAGATGACATTTTAAAAAATTAGTAAGAAAAAAATTAAATAATAAGTGAATATCCTTTAAAACGATGATGTTATATCGAATTCTTTATATTCGATAGGTTTTGGTTTTTAATTTAATTTAATTTATTGTAAAGTTATTTTATGGGGTATATCTAACATGGACAAGCTATACATATCTAATTTAGGAATGCGATAGTATAATATGTATCTATTACTATTAATAAAAATAAAAATAAAAATAAAAATATAGGTAGAAATAGATATATAAAAGTTAAGAAAACTAATGTTAAAATAGGTTTTCATAATATATCAAAATAATATTAATCTTAATTCCAATTTACATAAATATTAGTTATTTAATTTTTAACTTTTATTTTTTCGAAATACTAAAAATATATATATCATAAAAATATAATTATATTAAAATTTAAAAAATATTATACAATTATCTATAAAATTTAATTTATATTTTTAAATAAATATATTTTATAAATAATTTTAAATCAATAATATTTTAAAAATTATATATAAAAAATTCTAATATTACATATATAAAATTATTATACTGTAAAATAATATAATTGTTATATAGATTTTTGAAAGGTCTCTTTATATCCATAAGATAGTTGGAAAATTTACATCTAAAAATAACGTCTAAAAAATAGCATGCAATATTCTTAAATTAGAGTGAATTCAATGTTGTTGTTGTTGTTGTTGTTGTTGTTGTTAATGATCCTTCAGATTTTAGGGGAATGATCTATTTTTATATTTACACAGTAGATAAGTAGGAGGTATTCCCTCTTACAAATTAGAATTGAATAAATTTAAGATTATTAAATTAAAGGTCATTGGGTCTTGAAGAATCATCATCATTAATAATAATAATAATAATAATAATAATAATAATAATAATAATAATAATAATAATAATAATAATAATATTATCATTGATTCTCATAGTTTAAATCTTAAATTTGACTTCAGTTTAATTATTATATTGAAAGAGTTTCCTCTGACTTCATTTTGATTATCATACTGATTTTTTTTTTTAAAAATAAATAAAAAAGATAAATAATATATATATTTTAAATAAGTAAAAAAGATAAATAATAATATATAGACATATATTAAATTTTAGTTTTTTTTTTCAAACTTATTACATTAATGCATCTAAATTACAACTAATTATTATTATTAAAAATATTAATTATTATAATATATATAACAATTTTAAAACAAACATTTCAAAATTAGTAAATGTATTTAAAATATTAGATAAATTATAAATGAATATAAATAAATATTACTCAAAAATAATATTCAAAATTAATCCATAAAAAATATTGATAATGCTTATGTATTTAATATTACTTTTAAATATTAATATGATTCATAATTTATTAAAAGAAACATTAAAAATATATATTATTATAATTTTTTATATTAATTATAATATGAAAGCGACAACTGATTTTGGTTGTGTGCCTTTTTAATGAGTTAAAAAAAAACTCAATGCATGTATTAATTTCACGCTATTTTGGACTCGGCAATTTGTGGTATATGTTGAAAGTTTTTAGTTTTTAAAAAAAAAATAGAGTCTTTTAAATATTTATTATTGTTAAATTGTATGATTTTACTATATTTGTGTTTTTATTAATTATAAATTATAATTAAATATTATTCGTATATTTTTATATTTTTTTGGTTGCTATATCATTTCATAATATTTTTTATATATCATCTTGTTTCTTATTTTATTTTTCCCACCTTGAATTATGTTTTAAGAGATTTCGATATTTTTCATTTTATTTCAAGTAAATGAATATCCTTAGGTTTATTAATGTGGATATTTTTATCTCATGATCATATGATTAATTCTTCTACACTTTTTAATTTTCCAACTATTTGGGTTTTAATAAGGCTCTAATTTGAATTTAATTTGTCTATAAAATATACAAGTATTTTAGGTCATTTATGGACAATAAGAATAACCATAATAGCATTTTATAAAAAAATTGTTGATCATTCACAAAAATTCTAGAAGAATCAAGCAACCATAAAAATATTTGTGATAAATATATGATCATATAGTATTAATGTAAACATGTTGTAACGTATGTCATCATAGAATTTAAATTGTCATGTTTGAAGTATGTATGTAACATAATGAATTTGAGGCACACAATTGTTATGTCTTGATATAAATAACATTGACGGATGCAATAAAGTAATCATAGTAAAAGTACATGATTTGTATCATGGCACTGCTAATAAAGCTCAACAAATGCACCAGCACAATACACAATAGTGTCACACAATATCACGTAATAAGGCCAAGGGGTACATATAAAAGAAGCTCAATTGTCACATGAGCAAATATTACGCACATAAGACTAAGGACCACAAGCAATGGACATGTTAAAATGTTGTACATACTAATAAATGGTCTTGTATATGTGCTCAAACAATTTTCACATAAAGGCTAAGGGACACACAATAATAAATCAATTTATATCTTATCATGTAAGAAAGTAAACAACATCAAAGATGCATAGAACAAGTGAGAACTAGTCTATTTCCTTCATATATATCAATGTCTTATTGTGAGCAAAGTAGCATATAGATTTATCACAATGCAAACTATGAGTGGTTAGCATAGATTGAGCACAATGTAAACTATGAGTGGTTAGCAAATTTTTTGTAAGATATGTAGCTCAATATTTCATTTGAGGTCATAGAAAGATATAATTTATGATAATGTAACATGCAGATTTAGATACCTGTAACATAAGCATGGTCACTAGGTAGAAGGGAGTCCAACATTTAAGAATGCATGTATAATGTATGTCCTACATCACACTCATATACCTCATGAAATGCATGTGTATTTTTAAAATAATATGATATCTACCATACATAAGATAAATAACATGTGTAAAGAAGTAACTAGCATCTTTTGCTATGCTTAGGTCATGATTTTTTATTTTTTAAAAATATTTTGAATGTTCTTGTATTTTTTCAATATTTGATTTATTTATATTTTTTGAATGTGTATGTAAAGGAAACTATCCAAGTATCCCATCAATGGTAGGATTTTAATGTATGCTTGGATCTAAGATTTTGAGGGTGACTTTCCATATATTGGAAGTGCTACAAGTAGTTGTATTTAAATCTGAAAAAGGTGTCAAGTGTTGTAGTATAAGTATCCTTATCACTGCTTATAGAATATGTTACCATATGTGTAATTAGAGAAGGTGCAAGACTCGATGGATTACGTTGTATAATAGCTGAAAAATGCACTGCCTATATCCGTTGTAGAACATGCCTATGGTTCACCAATAGGTTTTACCTTATTTTTTATAAAACAAAAATGAACTATATTTGTACTTATAGGTGTAAAAATAGAAATATCATAATGTTAAAGATATGCAATATTCAATTATTATAATTTTATAATGTGATAAATATGGAAATTTTCTATCTTGTAAAAATAATAGGAAAATATATACTTAGCTTCCACATTAATTTTTATTGATTGTTTTAACTGTCTACCGCTGGAAAGTAGAAGAGGTGATTGTGAAGAGTCAGTATTATATTCAAGAATTGAAATAGAAGTTGGACATGCTTGCTAGAAGTGGATGGTAGCATAGTTGTCATGTCCCCTCCCTAGGGCGTCTCGACATTTCACGAGGATTTGCCTATTCCTGACTCTCGTAGGCAGATAAAAAGGTGGTGAGAGGGCATTTTTGTAATTCAACGGCTCACGATGATACGGGAGATAGCATATTTAATTATGGAGGCCAAAGTGCTATATTTTAATTTTAAAATGCACTTTAATTTTATTTTTTATTACTTTTATTTAAAAAGTATAATAAGTTTTGTGTGATGTATTACGGAAACTCTTGGAAGTTTCGAAAAATACATAAATTGACCCTATGGGTTATGTAATTGGCATCCAGTTCATTCTAATTGATCATTGCATCTTCTCGAGCATTTGGAGACTTCAGAAGTCTGCATAATTCTCAGATTTAATCCTTGAGAATGATACCTCTCAAGCGATTTGCATAACTGAGGGAGTGAGAGATTCTTTCGAAGGGTTGCAGATTGGAGATAGCATTCAGCTATTTCATGCTAAATATTCAAGAACGGTCTGCAAATTTGTACCTTTAGCAGACAATAGTTTGAAACCCTATATGGCACGCAGTGCCTCAAGGAGGAGGCGATTTAATTATTGAAAAATTTGTGAGGGTCACCCAGCTGAGCACAACACTACAACAGACTCAGGCGTAGGTTTTTGAGGGCAAAAATAGCCCGTTTGTACAGGTCCGTACTGTACGGATCGTGTTCATATGGCGCCGTACGGACTGTGCATGCAGTGACTGGACAGTGACTGGGGGCAGCAAACAGGTTTTTTTTATCATATATTTTGTATCAGGTCCTTTTAATATATTCTGCAAATTTTGTAAGGCTGTAAAAGCCATAAATAGTTTATCAAGAAGTTTGTAAATTTTTTCCAGAATTCTAATAATATTATTGCTGGGCTATTTGAGGCTGTCTACAAACTGTTTGACAAAATTCCAGTATAATATTTTATGCAAATGTTTGACAAATTTCTGATGCAATATAATTCCGAATAATTCCTCAAAGTATTTGACGAAATTGCATAGTGAAATAACAGCATTTTAGTGATCCTATTAGTAAGGGTCATTACAGTGGTATCAGAGCCATCATCCTGCCACCCTGTGGTCCGCTAAATAGCCGATGAGCGATAGAGAAATCAGATATTACAGTCAGGAGCAGCAGAGGCAACCTCATCAGAATCCTTAAATAATAGAAGATACATTGCCAGAAGCGTTGAGGGACACCGGAAAATCAATTCAGAATATGGCAGAAGAAGACAGAGAGAGAAGTGTTGAAAGAAAATTTGACAACATGCTTGATATGATGTCGCGTTTATTGGCCAGAATGGACCAGCAAGCCATTCCCGATCAAAGTCATCAGCACACAGCGGAGCATAGTGGAGTCAATGAGAAAAGATCCGTACAACATGCTGGAAACACTAGAGGATCAACGTCTAGACCTCTTTTTCCCACCTTCACACCCAAGGAAGAACAGTTACATGTTGCTCCAGCTACTCCATTTGGCCAGGAGGCTAGACAAGCCTACTTAGAGTATACCGCTCTCCCTCCTGATATGCATCAAATATGGACATTTGACCAGTTCATGAATCAAAAGAATAAGAGAGGAGGAAGAAATGATCATCGTGCGCCAAGGAATGATTATCAACAAGCACTTGGTAAGATTTCCATGCCTAACTATGATGGAAGTAGCAGGTGTACAGCTAGGTCTTGGATTCAAAAACTAGATAATTATCTTTCTCTAAGACCAATGCCTGAGGAAGATGCCATAAGATTTGCTACATTGCACCTTGAAGGAGCTACTCACGAGTGGTGGTATCATGGTTTGGTCACTCTGGGACACAACCACATCACTACCTATGAGGAATTTACCAACAGATTGATCGAAAGGTTCGATGTCAAAGACCTTGAGGTAAGCTTCCGTGAACTATCACAATTAAAACAGCATGGTTCACTTGATACTTATATTAATGACTTCCAAAAATTAGCGGCAATGGTACCTGATATTTCAGAGCGTAGAATAGTCATGCTATTTACAGAAGGGTTGACTGAACCACTCAAAGGGTGGGTCAAGGCCTTTAATCCTCTCACATTCCAAGAAGCCATGAAGAAAAGCCGCAGTATGGAACTTGCAGCGTCAGCAAACAGGTTCGTTCCAAAGGCTCTTCATCGAACAAAGATAATAAAGAGGATTTCAATAAAGGTAAAGAGAAGGATGAAGATACGAAAGACAAGTCAGCTGCACCTTTGAATAAGGAAACGCTTAATGACCTGCGTAAGAAGAAGTTATGCTTCTATTGTAAGGATCCCTATGAGTTTGGACATGATTGCCCTATGAGGCCTAAGGGAAAGGCCAACAGGATGATGTGGGTTTATTACGAAGGCTCAGACTTAGACAGCTCAGAATACCATGATCCTAATGATGCAAAGCAAGAACATGAGGTAGAACAAAAGGGGGAACTAGAGTTACATTTACAGGAGGCACATCTATCTAGTATTCAGAGAGAGGGTGCTTTTAGAATTAGAGGTGTCTTGGCTGGACAAAAGGTTATTACACTCATGGATACTAGTGCCACAGACAACTTTATTGATGCATGCTTCACTGAGAGGCGTGGACTCACCACTGAGGAGTTTGAGGGACTGAAAGTCAAAGTAGCTGATGGATATACTCTTCGATGTGACAGAATGGTACGTGATCTACCTCTATGCCTGAATAACTATGAGTTCAAGGCAGATTATTATGTGGTCAACATGGGTGACATGGACATAGTGCTTGGGATGCAGTGGCTACATTCGTTGGAGGAGATTACCCTAAGACTTAAGGATATGGAGATGCGGTTTGAGGTAGGTGGCAAAACACATGTGCTGAAGGCTATTCGTAATAGTGATGATAGGACTATTACACTTAAGAGGATGGAAAGGCTAGCCAAGCATAATGTTATAGAACAGGCCGCTATTTGTACTTTGATGCCTTCACATAAGGAACAACACAAGGCTAAATATCATCTTGATAAGAAGGCATACATCAAGATTCCACCAGGCAAACTGCCAGATAGAGTGCGTAATGTATTCCATGTATCACGCCTCAAGAAGGCGTTGGGTCAGAGAGTGGTACCTTCAGTGGTATTACCTCCCTTGGATGATGAAGGGAAATTGATTTTAATTCCAGAGTCCATTTTAGACAGCAGAGAAAAGCAGCTTCGCAAGCGGGTGATCAGAGAATATTTGATTAAGTGGAAGGATCTACCCATTGAAGACGCCACTTGGGAAGGTGAAGTCATTCTGCAGCATCCGGCATTAAGATTGCTTGAGGTCAAGCAATTTCAGGAGGGGCAAACTGTCATGTCCCCTCCCTAGGGCGACTCGACATTTCACGAGGATTTGCCTATTCCTGACTCTCGTAGGCAGATAAAAAGGTGGTGAGAGGGTCATTTTTGCAATTCGATGGCTCACGATGATACGGGAGATAGCATATTTAATTATGGAGGCCAAATTGCTATATTTTAATTTTAAAATGCACTTTAATTTTATTTTTTATTACTTTTATTTAAAAAGTATAATAAGTTTTGTGTGATGTATTACGAAAACTCTTGGAAGTTCCAAAAAATACATAAATAGACCCTATGGGTTATGTAATTGGCATCCAGTTCATTCTAATTGATCATTGCATCTTCTCGAGCATTTGGAGACTTCAGAAGTCTGCATAATTCTCAGATTTAATCCTTGAGAATGATACCTCTCAAGCCATTTGCATAACTGAGGGAGTGAGAGATTCTTCCGAAGGGTTGTAGATTGGAGATAGCATTCAGCTATTTCATGCTAAATATTTAAGAATGGCCTACAAATTTGTACCTTCAGCGGATAGCAGTCTGAAACCCTATATGGCACGCAGTGCCTCAAGGAGGAGGCGATTTAATTATTAAAAAATTCGTGAGGGTCGCCCAGCTGAGCGCAACACTACAGCAGACTCATGCGCAGGTTTTTGAGGGCAGAAATAGCCTGTTCGTACAGGTTCGTAATGTACAGATCGTGTCCATACGGTGCCGTACGGACTGTGCCTGCATTGACTAGACAGTGACTGGGGGCAGCAAACAGGTTTTTTTATCATATATTTTGTATCATGTCCTTTTAATATATTCTGAAAATTTTGTAAGGCTGTAAAAGCCATAAATAGTTTATCAAGAAGTTTGTAAATTTTTTCCAGAATTCTAATAATATTATTGCTGGGCTATTTGAGGCTGTCTACAAACTGTTTGACAAAATTCCAGTATAATATTTTATGCAAATGTTTGACAAATTTCTGATGCAATATAATTCTGGATAATTCCTCAAAGTATTTGACAAAATTGCATAGTGAAATAACAGCGTTTTAGTGATCCTATTAGTAAGGGTCATTACAATAGTGCATTATAGTCTATTGACCATGGACTTGACTCAATTGACTGTGACATGTTATTGACATGAGAAGATAGAAAAAATAGGAATCTAGAAATGAGAGATCAAAGATAGAAACAAAATATATTTATGGATAGGACCATTTTAATTGGACATATACGTAGTGTGCCCAAGTCCATTGAACATGAACTTGTCATAGTTAACTATGCATAAAATTTGATCACTGTGTCTATTGTCCCTCTATTTGCTAATTAATTTGACATGTCACAACTATAGTTTGGTCACGTAGAAATCAATTTTTTTCTTCTCTTGTCTATGAAACCATTAGGGCATTTTGATAAATTGAAAACTTACAATAAAAATAAGGGACCGTAATGGGCTAAGCTAACCTCAATTACGTCCTTGATGATTAATCATTGCCTATGTATCAAATACTCTAAGGAGGAAAATTAATCCCACATAGTTCTCCCATATAGAGTAAATGTACAATTGTGTTCCTTTGGCTATATGTATGTAGCTAAAATATAAATTATATAATTTAAAATGATAGATTTTGACTTGCTTTAGAGGGATATTGACTTGGCATATCATTGCTCCTTGTGAGTGATTTAGAATTTGGAAAGAATAGGTAAGATTTAATTAATGTGTAGAAGTATATATGCTTGTACCAAGTGAATAACAAATGGTCTTAATGAGTGAATATTAACATGTATTTATAAGATAATACTTTAACAATTTCCTTTAGTCAACCATGTGAAACATGCAAAAAGATCGAAAAGTATGTTTTGCATTTTGGAAACTAGCCATTATTTTGTGTGGGAGGTAGTAGCTATAAGTGGACAGGGGCACAATGTACTCCAATCCACCGAGGGTGAACCTGTCTAGGAGGGTCAAGGACACCTTCCTAAATTTGATACAATATTAAGGTGAATTTAAAAAAATTGAGTATTTGACATTGAGAGTTATGTATAACATGGATGGTAAATAAAGGGTCGAGCCTCATATGGTTAAAAAGTCTTAGAGGATTGAAAAATGAGATTTATGTAATTGTATGCAACTCATGTGGTTTACAATATGTCAAGATTTAGTATTTTTAATCACATGTGACCAAATTTATGTGTTGATAGTGGGAATCAATGGTACCACCTATATACACACAATATTTTAAAACCTTATCAATTATTGATATTTTATCTCTTACAAGAACATGTTGAGACTCAATCTCTCTGAGTGCATGTCTTAAAGGGTGCACTAGGAAAGGGGTGAGCAAATCATTGGAGCTTCGAAAGATTGTTGTTCCTTATACCACCACTTGAAACCAACATAAACCTTTACTATACATTTCTTTAAGATTAGACACCTCCCTTACACACTCCTCTAAGTAATTCACCACCTTAAACAACCCCTACCTAAGCCAAAACATATTTTTATCATTTATCGAATAAAGTCACATGGGTCTACCTTGTTCTTAAAAATGAGCATGTTACGGGACTAGGTCGGTCTGACCGACCTAGTCTGAGACTTAATTGCTTTATTTATTCAAGAACATGGTCAAGCTAAATTTTCATAAGAGTTCAGGGTTAGATCTAGATATATAAACACATCTTTTTTATCCTTTTCATTAGAGATAGATAGAGATAATCATTTATTTGTGCATCTACTTATCAACCAATCTACTTGAAGAGCCATTACTTAGGGTTTCATATTTATTTTGGAGATTAAAATATTATCTTGTTGGAAAAGCCTTTTTGATGCATAGAAGAATTCGTGTAGCTTAGATCTGACCTATATTTATTATCTTTGCAAACTAGAACAACGTCTTACAAAAAACCATTTTCCAAGGGAGAGATTGAGGCTCAACGGATTTGTCTTCAAAAGCTAGTATTTCTAACTCTTGCTCCTCTTTATTAAGTAGATATATTTGTATGTGTTAGCTTATGAATATGTTTCTCTCTCCATGTATTAGGATTACCTCTACATTGACTTGATAAAATTTATTCTTTGCATGTTTGCTTTTATGTTTATTATCCCCATTTTGTGCCACAACATTTGGTGAGCACTAGATTAGATTTAATTTACTTTTTCATTTAATTTGATAAGAAAACATAGGACCTAACTAGGGTTATTGTGTGACATTTCTTAATTAGAGGCATTGAAACCTTATCTAGTGATATTGTGTGGTAATAGATCCCTTTAGTTAGGTCTAGTGGATCCATACTGGCCATCACTCTAATTGTCTAATTGTACCAACAAGCGATAGGGCTAGTGTGATTTATCTTCTCTAAGTTAGGATTGATTTATAGATTGGATTTAATTTCCCTTATAAACATTCTGTTGAACCCAACATGGACTAACCTTTGTAGGTTTTCTTTAATGCCTTTATTTTTTTATCATTTACTATTTATTTTATTTTTACATCAATGCATTGAATCTTTCAACTTCATCTAACTTTCTGTGTGTAGGTTTAACACATAGTTAATTCGATCAATTATATTCTTCTTTATGTAGGTCATATTCAACTACAAGTAACTGGATCGATTGGTTCAACTCAGTTCACTACTTTCCATATAGGTTTTAAAAATAAATCAACCCAATCGACTCTGTTAGTAGGCTAAAAATATTTATCTCGCTGACATAATATAAAAATAGTAATTTCAACACCTTCAAAATCATCCATTTCATTATCACCATTTTAGACATTTTTAAATTCATCACAGCCATGTTTTTCACATTTTTTAGTCTATAAAATTGTAACCCTACAAAAAACTAGATCGACATAGTTTTGTAGCTTGTTTTCTTGCTCAAAAAACTTAGTCTACTCATTCGACTATGTTTTTATGCCTCTTGCTTCAATAGATAGAGTCAACCTAGTTGATTCTATTATGTTTGTATATTTGGTCATCTAAACTTGTTGTCCCCAAAAAAATGTCACTCATTTTTGGGACAACCTATGAACTATTTTGGTTCAATAGACCAAATCCTCTCTCCCCTTTTCAAAAATTGTTCTGAGCATTCAAGTTCTTCATTTTTCAAAGCTTTTCTAGAAATCTACAGACTCTGTAGATATGTTTCTATGAACTCAACATGCTTGAAATTAGCAGGTTCAACAGGTTCAAAGGCTTCTGCAGGTGAGTTCAATCAAAAGAACAAGTTTCCAACACTTGGACATTTCCAGGATTGGTTCAATACCTTGGTTCAACCAAAAGAATTCAATCAACAAGCTTCTAAGCAAGGATTGAACCATTGAATCATTGAACCTTGAACCAAAAAGGTCCAAGGGTTCAATGGGTTCAAGGTTCAACATTGTCGGCAAGAGTTAAGCACTTTTCCAAGGTTCAAAGTTCAACCATTTTAAGGTTCCATGGCTTCAAACACTTAACAAAAAACAAAGGCTTGAACCATTGAACCGTTGAACCTTGAACCATTTTGGTTCGACGGTTCAACGGGTTCAACGACCAAATGGTTCAACACGTTTGGTTAAAAAGATCAAAAAGACTTGGAAAAATAAAGAGATTGAACCGATTCAACCATTGAACCGTTGAACCAAGGTTGGTTCAATCGATCGGTTCAATCGACAGTTTCAAGGGGCTGCCCTAGGGCCAAAGGAATAAATGCCCTTGTGGAGGGCAGGCAACATTAGTTCAAGTGTTAAAGAGAAGACATAAAATATAGAATTCCTTCAGATTCATTCAAACGCTGATATGAAATATTTCCTTACGACTTTTTGTTTGAAGGAAATTATTAAGTGAAAGAGCCATTGGACTTCAGGAAGATTTTCCTCAAAAAAATGGTTAAGGCATAATTCCTTAAAACATTTTGTCTGAAGGAATTCACTCAGGAAGAAAGCCCGAAGAAATTGAAAGGAACAAACAGCTAAAGAACAGAAGCTTTCATTCGGACAAATTGCTCGAAGGAAAAGCCCACTAAAAAATACTCGATGGAAAAAGACAAAGTGCAGTGGAAGTCACCATGTGTCCCTTATAGAGTTGAAGTGGAAGCTACCAAGTGTCGTCTACCGGGACACTTTATAGTTTATTTCCAAGAAGCAATGGAACATGCCACGTGTCCCATTGTAACTCAGCAAAGTGCGACAAGTGTTGGCGTCAGGGTTTTGGGCTTCTTATAAGTTTTAAAGCTTCTTTCAATAAGCTTCTTACAAAATCACGTGAAAAACACCAAGTGGAAATAGTGGAAGGTGTAATATGTTTTTCTACAAAGCCACAGAAGATGCCACGTGTCCCTTGAAAAGCTCTGCAGAGCATGACAAGTGTCAATATCCGCGGTCTCTCCCTTTTGTTCTGTAAGGACTGTGGTAGGCCTCGAGTGAGTTGCTAAGGTTAAGCAGAGTGAGACAAGTGTCATCATCTGCATGAATCCAAAATGAGTCTCGAATGTTTCTACAATGTTTTTAGGAGCAAGGTGGAAGCCGCCATGTGTCATCTTCTGTAGGACTCTCAAAAGCAAAAAATGTCATGTGTCACTTGCTGAGATCAGTGAAAAGAGGCCAAAGCAGGAAAGACATGAAGGAATTGCTAAGGAGGATGACGGACCTGAATGCATTCAAATACCTTCAATGCCAAAGGGAAGAACCACTGATTAAAAAACGTAAAGAGCAACAAAGCCGAGGATATAGCCCTGAGAGCTCAAATGCTAGGAAAAGACAAAACACGAAAGGGAAAAGATAACATGAGGGCTCAAATCATAGCAAAAAGAGGGAAAGACCAAAATATCTTCAAGGGAGTTATTTCTAATAGGTGCAATAGTGGATCAAGCAGACTTTCGAGCACACCAAATCAAAGACGCGGCCTATTTTTCTTCCATGAAGTAAAGGCAAAGGGACAATTATACAGACACCAGAAGAAGGACCAGATAGTCCATACTAAGAAAGAGACATATTAGATGAATTAACATGCCATAGTTAAGGTAGCCGCCCTATTCCGACATGGCCCTCCTTGACAAAACTAAAAATGCATTCAAGGCATTGAATGCATTATGGGCCGTTCCATGGAACAAAGCGCCAAACCTTTCTTGGCTGCTATATAATGTAATCTCTGATTTGATACAAAGGGATATCTTTTTGATCACATAAGCAAAAGTCTACCCAAATTGAAAGGCAAATACTGAGACTTTGAGCTCAGATTGTTGTGCATATCATTTTACCTAAATGAGAAAGCAAGTTGTTTGCAGACTTTGTACAATCATAGCTTGTATCATTTTAGGAGATTGTTCTTATGTCTATCTTCTGAATTTGTTCTTGTTTATTTAATTTGATAAGTAGAACTAGTGGAAGTGATAAGGAAGATGTCTTGAAGTCAGTTACTTTCAGACTTTGTGTTGTTATAGTTGTCTTCAGTGTGTGTTTTTAGTTTCTTTCTATGTAAAGGACCTTGGGACGACTTTGTGCCCCCATTGTTCTTCGTATTTCACTCTTGGGTAGTTGAGGTGGAGACTTTGCGCTACATCTCAGGCTGCTGGTTACTACATACTCTGTTACTAGTTACTCATCCTACCTGAAAGAACTCTTGCTGTCCCTTGCAAGAACACTTCTGAAAGAAGAGAAGTGCCTTCAGTGTTTTCACTAAGATTTTCTCCTCTGTTTGTTAACATCATCTCTAAAAGAAGAGAGATGGATGGTGTATCCTACCCCTGAGTGTTATTTTTTGCTTATATATATAGTATATAGCTCTTGCATATTTAATAGGGAACCTCCCCTCGATGAGAGGAGAGATTTGTCCCCTTTGGATGTGGTAAACCTACAACTTTGGATGACCAATCTCTCTATGCTGTAGTTGAAGAGACCTATTATGCTCACCAGTTAGCTAGTTGATAAAATATTCACCCAACAAAACTAACCCTATACTCTTCAAGCAAAGAAATTAACTCAGTTTGTTAGTAATTATTTCAATTTTATTTTATAGCTTACTTGCTTAGAGTAGCACACATAGACTAAATATTAAGTTTTAATTTATCTATTCAGTAAGACTATTTTTTCTTTATTCACACACTTCTAAACCACATAATATCAAAAAACTTTAAACAAATTCTACCCAAAGTCTAACTACTTAGATTTCATAATCAAGAGAAAATTGACTCAATTTTATAACTAAGTATAAATACATGGTTGATAATATATATTGGAAAAACACCTGACACCCTTATCACTACAGGATTGTGAAGTGAGGGGTAGGTCCCAATACCAATCTAGTACCATCAACAATACAAATATAGTTCAGTCTTAACTACCTGAAACCATCCTTATATGGTTTTTCTAGTTATTTTTTATAGCCAACTCTCTATCACATTTATTTTTAAAGTTTAGAAGTTAAAATATTCAAGAATTACCACATAGATTAACATTTCTATTTTTATTACTTTCTCTCTAATAATTGTATGTTGTATTGTTAAAATTGTATTGGCTAGTATTGCTACAAGCTTTGTGTTGTGTGCCACAACTAAATCGACTGGATTGACCTAGTATTCAATGTGTTTATTTAAAATATTCTACAAAATACAACTAGATCGTCTAGAGACATAACTATCAAAACCTATCTTTTCCTTTAGAACACAGTTGATTTATTTGACTATGTCTCCTATAATCTCTATTTTTCCATAGAACACAACCACTCTATTTGACCCAGTCTTTTACAGACTGCTTGTTCTATTTGCCTTCAACACATAGTTGACCTATTTGACTGTGTCTTTCATGCTCCCTTAGTTTCACTATCTACAAAACACATCTTGCAACACCCATTACCGATCAAAGTGATATCCATGTGGCCACCCAACTACCAATGATGGAACTCTTCCCTATTATTCCTAATCTCTTAACACCTTGTTTTCATTAGAATATGAGTGTTACCTTGAATGCATAATTGAAATGCTCTTTTTCATCAATGAAAACCCTTAACATAGAGGAAAATATCCTACAACCGTATAGAATCTCATGATGGAACCTCATATAAGAGATCCCAATTCACCTTCCCCTAGCTTTTCCTAAAGATTTGGGGCAAGCCCTTTATTTTCATCCGAACCTTTCCCCTCTATAATGTCTCATTACCATATCATGACATCATCCTCTATGTCTTCTAATACCTCCATGCCAAGTATTTATACAAACATGGCAAGTTCAACTTCTTGTGGGGCTCTTCAAAACACCCACATCCCTACCCATGATACTAATGCTTCTTTTTCTACCCATGCTACTTAGGCCACTATAGAAACATATGCTACTACCTCATCCCACACTCATAGTGCATCCTAATATCTTAATACCTCACATAATACTAATGCATCACATGTTGCATCCACTAGCCAAAATGTTGCTCAAACCAATCAACTTTTATTACAAATGCTTAACCAAATGCATACTTTTCAAACTAATAATTATTATCAACTAATGAAAATGCAAAATCACCTGATACATCTCCAAAACCAACCTCACCATGTGCTATGGAGAGCATAAAATCCTAATGCCCGCCACACCCCACTTTAGGGATTCACATAGTAATCTCATACCACAACCTCTACTTATTAACAAAACTATCAAACACTTACAAAATGAATTTCTAGTACCTCAAATTGCCAACCATTGATATATGGGGTATCACCCCCACCATCACTTATAATGGATCTATAAATCCTACATTGCATCTAAAAACCTTTGGAAAACTTTAAAAAGATTGAGTTAAGCTTAATACTTTCATTGCCACTAAAATCTTAGCTAAAACACTTTTAGGAGATGATTTAGATTAGTACAATCAATTGAAAACCCACTCTATTACTAGCCTAGAAGACTTGGTCAACTCACTGGTCCAAGAATTCCAAACTGGTGATCTTCCCAAAAATAACTTAGCTCATTTTATAAATTATAAACAATTCAAAATTGAAATGGCACAAGTTTTCATCAAACAATGGAAAAAAATGTCTAACAACTTTGAGCATAATATGGTAGATGAAAACCTATTCCACTTATTTATTAATGCTCTCCACCCTAAATTACAGTATCACATTAGGAACCTTCCTCTAAAACTTTAGAAGAAGATTTTGACCAAGATAAATGAAAAGACTTCCTCATGCATCAATTTCAACCACCTCAACCTACAACTGGAACTCGCCTATTTATCAAAAATAAAAACCATCATACAACCAATGATGGTGTTATAAACACTTATGACACCATACACACCATCCAATTTATTGCTCCAAACAACACCATGGATCATGTTCCTCCCCCTAACAACCATTATAATCATGCTCCCACATTTTCTCAGCACAATCATACTAGTGTGTAAAAACCATTATTCCTAGCATAAATTCACAAACGTCTTCCAAGACCTCTACCACGAGATCTTGACCCCACTCCTCCTATGAAATCACGGTATAATCTTTTTTTTTCTTTTTATGCAAGTTAGGGCCATTCTCATGAGACTTGTATAAAATTAAAAATATTGCTATGGATTTTCTCCTTGGTCCTAAATTTGACCAAAAATCCTTTATACAGAAACGTCAACAAGCTTATGGCATAAAAATTAAAGCTCATGAATCTAAATAAAAAATCAAGCTTTAAACCAAGCTAATGATCATTTATCTATCTACAAGGATCCCCTTCCTAACCACCAAGACAACATTGAACAACCTACCCCTAATATTAACAACATTGAAATTATTATAGACCGTAACACTAATGATGAAAATGTGGTTAATATGACTAATATGAGAAGAGTGGTTGCTTATATTGACTCAAACTCAACACCTTCACAACATACCTATACAAAAATTTTCATCATTCAAGACACTTCCCATCTCATTAAATTGGGGAATGAGGAACCAATACCCATATAAGCACCATTTCCAACAACACAAATTGACCATACCTTTCATACCATTGATATAACTTATATTCCTTCTCCAATTCCTATACCTCACGAAAACATACCTCAACAAACCATCACATCATTTGAAGTCACTCAACCCAATTGAAACCAACCATACCTTCTCGACATAAGTTTAATTACACATCCAACCCCCTTTCCCAAGAAATTTTTAAACACTATGTACCTATATCTAATAATATTATCATGGGTTATAATGAATGGGATTCTATTACGCAACTTTCCCACATTACATCTCAAATCCTAATGAAATTATTATTCAAAATGAACATCCCCCATCCTCATCATAGGGAAAGAGGATACTGTAGTTGGATTCAAAGATAACATACTTCAACAATGTGAAGAGATGTCCATCCATGTTGATAAAATAGTGGACACTTCCCTCTCACTTAAATTCCCTATCTCTTATATGATTCGTGACAAGATATTGCTTCATGCGGATGATCCTCCATTATTCATTAACATTCGAATAGGTGATATCCAAGTTAAGTGTGCTTTAATTGATTTAGGTTTAGGAACTTTTGTTTCCTCCCTTGACTTTATTAAAACACTTGGATACTTTGAATGTAACCTTAAATCCACATGAAGTACATGCTAAGGCTATGAGAAAAGACAAATGCCTTCTCTAGGTTATGTTTGGATTTCAATTACCATTCCTCCTATTACCATCCATGTGAAATTCATGATCTTTAACTTTCCACTTTCTTAAAATATCTTACTTAGTCGACTTTGGACTCATCGTATGAGAGCATTTGCTTCATCTGCATGCGAATGTGTCAAATTTCCTCATAATGGTGTTATATACAAGATTCAAAGGGAAACAAATCCTTGGAATTTTGAACAATTCCAAGAACATGGTGACTTTAAAATACCCACCCTTTAACCCTTACCTACTGTTCCATTTCAATAATCTCAATACTTTAACCACCTAGTTAATTCTACTAAAGGTTATAATGATCATCCTGAATTAACTAGGACTATTCGACCTAACCTCTTAGACTCCAAGGATGATGAGTTGGATGAGATAAGCCTAAAGATCAAAATTTTAAATCTTTGCCCTCACACCATGGCTCAACTTCCTCCTTCTCTTTAACCTTGATCCCGTCAATAACTTTTGATGACATACCAATTACTTTAATCAAAACTAGACATTCCATTCACCATGCTTCCTCGATCAATAAAATAGTTATTACATGTACTATCAAATTGAATACACCTGATTATTATGATGATTATGCTTTAGATGACCCATTTTTTGTCGGATTCCTCCAAGCTAGAAACAATGAAGTTATTAGATATCATTCTTTTTTATTTCAATCTTTTCATTCTTCTCCTATCATTCCTTCTCTTATAGTTCCTAATATTAGTTTTTCCACTACTATTCATATGTGAGAGATGGAGTAGTCATGTATTAAGCCTCTAGTCATAATAGATCCTCTCATGAGTACGCTCATGGATCATGCCATGATAATACCTTATTATTTCACTAGATATCATGACCCTTACAACATACTTCTTCCATATATGTTAGCCACTTTGCGTAGACCCACTGCACAACCAGTCTTACTTATAGATGATCCTAGTATAATTTTCAATCTAACTTATCCCTAGGCTTACTTATATATGTATTTATATGTATATTTTATTGTATTATAAGAGCTTTGAGCATGGTAAGAGTAAAGTGCCACTTAATCTTGTCATATTTTTTTTGAAATCTAACTTTATAAAAATAAATCTCTACAGAGAGGAGCAGGCCCAAGCCATGCCCTCCTAGACTGCAATAAGATTGTCAAGGATTTAGCTCCCTCTAATAAAACCTATTTGATTTGATCTAATAATGGCAAATAAGATAAGTTAGATGTAGTTGGCAAGCATTTTGGTGAGTATCTTTTAAGAAACATTTAATAGGGTTATCAGCCTCTAGTTGGTGAGAAGCTTATGATCCCTGACTTTAGGGTTAGATTTGATATTGCCTTGGTTGATGATAGGGCCAAGATAATGAGTCCATAGGGCTTCTTTGTAGACTTGCAACAAATCAGGGTTGGTGAATTCCTACATGGATTTGTAAAACATGCAAGGGAAGCCATTGAGTCTGGGGACCTTATAATTAATCATACAATTCAAAGCCTCCGTAAGTTCCTAAAGGGTGAGTGGGGTATCACAACCACTTATCTATAGGCTTGAGCTTGTAAGGCACCACTTCTAGAAAATTTTGAAGAGTGTAGGATCTCTTAGCCATAAAGGGCTATGCATGTAGAATTTGTTGGTAATGCTCCAGAAAAGTCGAGGAGATAACAACATGAGAGGTGAGATGGGATTGAACCACTTGTATGGATTTAAATTACTTGTAGGTCTGCTTGGATTTTAATGCTT
The DNA here is from genome assembly GCA_037957365.1 of Torreya grandis. NCBI lineage: Eukaryota > Viridiplantae > Streptophyta > Pinopsida > Cupressales > Taxaceae > Torreya > Torreya grandis. The sequence continues at coordinate 1,696,716 of JARHVA010000153.1, forward strand.
TGTAAAAATCCTTGGATGCTTTATCACCAAATTTGAGCCAATGTAATCAAGCTCGAAGCTAGGCACCCCTAGCTGCATAATTATCTAACATCTTAAGGTGGTGTTTAAGGGAGGCAACAAGCCTTTGAAGCTAGATATTGAAGTGATCTATCTTAAGGGAGGTAGATATCCATTTGAATTCTCTTATGGTAGCCTCCTTTAATCACTCATAAATATATGTAATATATTTGTCGTGGTGGCAGAGGAAGGAAGTGGTGCAAAGAATGGCTTCATTCTACCACTCAATCTAGTTGATGGTGTATGGGGGCCACGAGGCCAGGTCCCAGATGTGGTGGATGAGTCGGATGGTGCCAACATGACTTAGCATATATGTTTTGAGAAATAATTGATTACATGGTACTTTGTACTACCCAGGGGTCCATTCCAATTTGTAAGAAATAGGTGAGTGGTCTAACAAGACAATATGTGAGTAGATGTTGACTTGTTGGTGATTAATGCTAGAAAAAACAAAAAGATTTTGTTCTGTTAGCATAAAGTGGTCTAATAATTTGAGCATGTGGTGATCCTTAGTTTGGTAATTGGACCACGTAAACCAAGACGTGGGATTAAATTTCTACCACTAGAGGAGAGGGTCTACCAGCCCCCATTTATTTCTAAAATAGTAGCAATCTTGATGGTCACCAGCACACCAATGCATGGGGAGGGCCCCAACCTTATTTTGGGGGTGTTCAATCATATTAAAGTCACCACACACTAGCCATGTGGTAGGAAGTAACCCATCTACCAAATATTAACAAAGTAGGGAGGGATCAAGGCCATCATTAAGAGCATAGATATTGGGGATGCCAAAAGGCTGGTTATTAATGTCATGAATAATCCAAACTTCATGATGTGATGTGTCTTCTCCCATGGCAATAATATCATAGGAGATTTTAGAGGTAATTAAGATACAAGTGCCACCATGTCCTGCCTCATGCAAGGTGTGGACCTTGGTGGCATCCAGCCAAATACTTCATAGAGTCATATGGAGGAGAAAACCGGAGATCTTAACTTCTTGTAGATAGAGAATGTTTGGAAAACCAATCTACTAACTTATAACACGCAAAAATTATTTATGGGTAGACTCTTTAAGACCCCTTACATTCCATGATAAGACATTCATAGAAGGAGTCATCCATTTGAAGTTCCCTTTATCAATCCTCAAAATATGCCAACACTATAAAGTTATGTTGGTGAGGGTGAGAGATTATGCCGCCTGCAATGTAGCAGTGTTTGGCATCATGTTCTTCCCAAGTAGAGTCAACACCCCTATCAGGTGGGCTATGAGATCATTATGAGAATGAGTAGTTGGTCGAGTGAAGCTCAGCCAGATGCATATTAAGATTCTAAGAGTTTAGAGAAACTCTTTGAGGGTTAGAAGGAGCTGGGATGGAAAGGGGGAGAAGGAGGTCCCCTAATAGGGTGTGATAGGTGGAGGAGATGCCTCCTGAAGTGGTATCTAAGGCATGTTTTTTGGCTTAAGGCCCATTTCCCATTTGTGGGGAATAGTGGTCCAACCATCACCTAGGTCTTTTGGTTTTGGCTTCTCATATTGAGGATGCAACTAAGGAGGCTTGGGATGTCGCATGTCAGGACAATCCTTGATGCGATGGTCTGAGTCCTGGAAATAGAAACAAGTGTTGGGAAGGTTGAAATAAATAACTTTTTAAGACCATTAGGTCTCTTCAACCTATATTTCAATGAACTCTTTGGTTGTTTTGAGAGGCCAACCTCCACATAGACTCACTTATTAAGGTAGTGGGAGAACAACTTATCTAGTTCAATCATTATCATGCATCTTATGGGAGTGACAATGATGCAGGAGCATCATTACACTAGGAATGTATTTGTCATATTTTGTTGAGTTTTAGCATGTCTAGGTGTATTAAGTGAGTTCCCTCCATTTTCTGGGTTTTAAAATTTTTAAATTTGGCCAAATATCCTTTAAGCCTGAAAATGTAGTTTGTTGGGTGAGCTGTTAAACAGTTTGAGTTTTCCTATGCTAGGAGAACTGTTTATTCATTTTGGGGAGGTTGTTGTGTGACTCCTAGGGTAGGAGTAGTGTCTAAGTTGAGAAATATGTTTGGTAGGAGGATTTTCATGCAAAAACATGGGATATATGTTTTGGTGAAAGAATGAAGCATGGGAGAGACCAACACTAGCAGACAAACTCCAGACATATGTTTTCTTGTTATATTAATAAAGTATGTATTCTTTTGTTTGATGCAAATCGATTCTGAGATCATTGGCTACCTGTTTGTTGTTGATTCGACTGTGTTGCTGTTGATTAAACAAAGATTTGAATATAAAACCAAACAAATGTTTGGTCTGTGACCAATCGAGTCACCTGTGAAAATTTTCCTGCAGGGGCGCATATATCTGCTGGGCCATAGTTTCCTGCTGGGTCGCAGACTACTATTGGGTCGTGACACAGTTTGAGTTGAAAGTCAAACGATGATGGGTCTTCCATGGAAATTTTGATTCTGGTCTTTGCAACGCATATATGTTATGCTGGGCATTCCAATGTATTGAAACTAAGCAATGATTCTGTTGTCAGGTGAGTCGCTAGCTACCAAACTTGTTGGATATGAGTCTTAATTGAACTTTTATACTTTCAATTTGAATTAAAACACACAGAATCTTGCCAGATAGGCCAGAATAGTGAATTGTATCTTTAAATCCGTATGAATCATGAGTAAACAGTCGAAAAAGGAGAAGAATCCAGATGGTATTCTGTGTCTGAAGAAATAATTTGTCAAGACATATGTTTTATCCCTGTTTTCAAGAGATTTTCTGTTCATCATTAAAAAGATTGCTAAACATATATTTTAGTCCTATTTGCAAAACGTCTGTATGCCATGTCTTGGAGTTTGAGGTTTGGACCATTAGAAACCACAAAATGCTGTTATATTTTAGATTTTAGCCTTGTTGGATGTATGTTAGTTCATCATTTGGTATCAGAGCCCAAAGGATTGTGCACAATCTAAAGATCCAAGAGAAGAAGAATGTGATTTGTGAAGAAGAAGCAAGATGGCCATGAGAATTAGGAACAGAGGTAGAGCTGGAGGAAGGAGACCTGGAGGACAGGTTGCACTGGCAGAAGAGATTAGGAACCTGACAGCTAGGCTACAGGACCTAGAGATGGCTCAAAGAAGAGGCACTGACATGGGTGAAGTCAGTGATAGAGAAGAGGAGCCACCAGAAGATGAATTGGTGGTGGAAGAAGAAACAACTGAAGATAGGTTGATTAGAGCCATTATAAAGGTGAACACAAAGCCAAAAATGGAGGTTCCAATGTATGAAGGTAATTTGAATGTGGAAGAATTAATTGATTGGATTAATGCATTAGACAAATACTTTGAGTATGAAGGAATTGAAGAAGATGATAAGAAAGTCAAGTATGCCATGACAAGGCTAAAGAGCCATGCATCCCTGTGGTGGGATGGAGTACAAGAAGAAAGGAGGAGGAAAGGGAAGCCAAAGATAAGAAGCTGGTACAGAATGGTAGCAAAAATGAAAGGTAAGTTTATGCCTAAAGATTATCAAGCCAATCTTTTTAAGCTATTACAAAATTTGAAGCAAAAAGAGATGTCTGTAAAAGAATACACTGAAGAGTTTTATAGGTTGACTATAAGATCAGGTCATATTGAGGATGACATAGAGAAGGTAGCTAGATACACTAATGGTTTAAAATTTTCTATTCAAGATGAGATTGGTCTTCTCATTCCTAAGACAGTTGAAGAGGCATATCAATTTGCCTTGAAAGCTGAAGAGAAGATTGCAAGAAAATAAACATCCTTCTCAAGAGGAAGGGGCAGATCCAACAGAGGTAGAGGATTTCAAGTAGGTAGAAGATAGTTGCAAACATCTCAAGAAGAGGCCATCAGCTCACAAATTTCAAGAGGAAGCTATACACCAAGAGGAAGAAGGCCATACCAAGGATATCAAAGAGGAAGAGGAAGATTCATGGGCAAATGCTTTAAGTGAAACAAGTATGCAGGACACAGGGCATATGAGTGTCCAGAGAACCCTTCTACTAGCCATGAGAGGGGTGTACATGTGACCCAAGGTGAAGAAAAAAATGAAGACGTTGCAACAGCTTATGAAGATACCCCAGAAGAAGGTGAGTCTCTTTTGATGAAAAGAATCTTGTTAAAGCCAAATAAAGAAGTTGTAGAACCACCTCAAAGGAAAAATTTATTTAGAACCACATGTAAAAGTAAGGGGAAATGCTGCAAGGTCATCTTAGACAGTGGGAGTACTGACAATCTTGTGTCAACTGAGATGGTGGAGAAACTAGGCTTGAAGAAGGAGGTACATCCTACACCTTATCAAGTCTCTTGGCTACAAAAAGGACACAAAATCTTGGTAAGTGAACAATGTAAAGTAGATATTCAGATAGGGACATATAAGGATTAGATTTTATGTGATGTCATGCCCATGGATGTATGTCATATCTTGCTTGGAAGGCCTTGTCAATTTGACAGGAAGGCCATGCATGATGGAAGGCAGAATACATATATGTTTGAAAAGGATGGAATCAAGCATACACTCACACCATTGAAAGAAGAGGCTGCTGCTGTTGTAGGATAGAATTATAAAGTATTGATAGTGAGTGGTAAAGAGTTTCTACATCAAATGAAGAAGCAAAAGGTAAACTTTGCTGTGATTGGTAAGCCAAGGAGTGTAGTCACTAGTACTAAGTTGATTGATTTGCCTTTAGAGATTCAAGATATGTTGAATGAGTACATTGAAAATGTGGTAGATGATTTACCTAATGAGTTACCACCATTGAGAAGCATTAGCCATCACATAGACTTGATTCCAGGAGCAAATCTTCCAAACAAGGCTGCCTACAGGTTCACACCAAAGGAAAATGAAGAGATCAAGCACCAAGTTCAAGAATTGTTAGACAAAGGATTGGTAAGAGAGAGTTTAAGTCCTTGTGCTATCCCCACAGTGTTGAGTCCTAAGAAGGATGGGAGTTGGAGAATGTGTACAGACTCCAGAGCAATCAATAAGATTACTATCAGGTATAGATTTCCATTGCCGAGAATTGATGATTTACTTGATTGTTTAAGTGGAGCTACATATTTCTCTAAGATAGACTTGAAAAGTGGTTACCATTAGATTAGGAAAAGAGAAGGGGATGAATCGAAAACAGCCTTCAAGACCAATGATGGACTCTATGAGTGGGTAGTTATGCCATTTGGACTAACCAATGCACCAAGCACCTTCATGAGGCTGATGAACGAAGTGCTGAAGGAGTTCACTGGTAAGTTTGTGATAGTATATTTGGATGATATTTTGGTGTTTAGTCAAACTAAGGAAGATCATTTTAAACATTTGTGGATGGTATTGAGTAAGCTACATGAGGAGAAATTGCTAATCAATGTTAAAAAGTGCAGTTTCCTGAAGACAGAGTTGATATATTTAGGGTTTGTGATTTCGAAAGAAGGATTGAAGATGGATAAGGAGAAGATTAAGGCTATACTTGAGTGGCCTACACCTAGGAGTATATATGAGGTAAGAAGCTTTCACGGCTTGGCTAGCTTCTATAGGAAATTCATAAGAAATTTTAGTGGAATTGTTGCTCCAATGATAGATACAATCAAAGGTGATAAAAGAAGTTTTTGTTGGACTGAGGCTGCTGATAAGAGTTTTAGATTATTGAAAAAGAAGGTAACTGAAGAACCAATTTTAACCTTATCTAATTTCAATAAGCTTTTTCAAGTAGAATGTGATGCTAGTGGAACTGTAATAGGCATTGTTTTAAGCCAAGATGGGAAGCCTATAGCATACTATAGTGAGAAGTTAAGTGATGCTAAGAAGAAGTATTCAGCCTATGAACACAAATTCTATGCACTTGTACAGGCTTTGAAGAAATGGAGGCACTATCTTTTGCCTAAAGAATTTATTTTGTTAATTGACAATTATGCTTTACAGTTCATTAGCAATCAGAATAAGTTGAATCAAAAGCATATCAAATGGATTAAATTTTTACAAAGCTTCACATTCACTTTTAAGCATAAGAAAGGACAATCTAACAAGGTTGCAGATGCTCTAAGCAGGAGGAATCTGATCATGCAGGAATCTCAAGTAAGTATTTTGGGATTTGAAGATTTGAAGGAGCTATATAAGGAAGATCTAGACTTCAAGGAACCATATGAAGCTTGCATGAATCCAGTGGGGGTTGATAGAAGTCCTTGGATAGATTTCATGGTTTTAGAAGGTGTACTGTTCAGAGGTAGCCAGCTTTGCATTCCCAAGAGTTCCATGAGAGAGAATTTGTTGAAGGAAAAGCATAGTGGTAGCTTATCAGGACATTTTGGGCAGAATAAGACATTAGCACAATTGAGTGCTCATTAATATTGGCCAGGTATGGGTTCTGATGTCAAGAAATTTGTTGAAAGATGTAAAACATGCCAATATGCCAAGGGAAGTAGTCAAAACGTAGGTTTGTACCAGCCACTACCCATTCCAAATAGACCTTGGGATTCAATAAGCATGGATTTTGTACTTGGTTTGCCAAGAACTCAAAAAGGTCATGATTCCCTATTTGTTGTGGTAGATAGGTTCTCAAAGATGGCTCATTTTATTCCATGCACAAAAACAAGTTATGCTACTCACATAGCTAATCTATTCTTTCAAGATGTTGTTAGATTGCATGGATTGCCTAGGAGCATTGTTTCTAACAGGGATACCAAATTTGTTGGACACTTTTGGAGAACCTTATGGAAGAAATTGGGAGCACAATTGAGTTTCAGTTTAGCCTATCATCCCCAAACTGATGGCCAAACAGAGGTTGTCAATAGGAGCTTGGGCAACATCTTGAGAAGCTTGGTAAGTATGCATCCAAAACAATGGGATCTTGCACTTGCACAAGCTGAATTTGCCTATAATGATTCTCCTAATAGAAGTACAGGATTGAGCCCATTTCAAATTATGTATGGAATGCATCCAAGAGGTGTGTATGAGTTAAGAAATCTAGTAGCATGGAGACAAGGAGTGCTGATGCAGAAGAATTTGCCAATGCCATGCAAAATTTGCATGAACATGTAAAGAAGAAACTTGAAGAAAACACCATCAAGTACAAGCTAAGGGCAGATCAAAAGAAAAGAGAGGTCAGTTTTAGTATTGCAGACTTTATTCTTGCTCACCTCAGAAAAGAGAGGTTCCCAAAAAGGGAATACAACAAGCTAAAGGTAAAGAAAATAAGACCATGCAAGGTAATAAGGAAGTTTTCAAATAATGCATATGAAATAGAATTTCCAAAAGGAATTGAAATCTCTCCAATCTTTAATGTGGCAGATCTATATCCATACAAAGAGGAAGGACAACCAGCTAAAGAGATTGAAACAGGGATAGATGAAGGTATTCAATGGGAACAACAACTACCAAAGGAAGTGCCAAAGGAGATTGAGAGCATTTTAGACAAAAAAATGGTTAAAAAGACAAGGGGCAAAGAATATTTCTAGTATCTAACTAAGTGGAAGAATCTACCAGCTGAAGATGCAACATGGTTGACTGCAAATGACATCCTTGAGATGGGCACAAGCGTAGAAGAACTGCTGAAGAAAAAACAACAAGTGAAGAATACTTCTTCTGCTCCTTGGAAGAATGATGCAGGAGCATCATTACACTAGGAATGTATTTGTCATATTTTGTTGAGTTTTAGCATGTCTAGGTGTATTAAGTGAGTTCCCTCCATTTTTTGGGTTTTAATTTTTTTAAATTTGGCCAAATATCCTTTAAGCCTGAAAATCTAGTTTGTTGGGCGAGCTGTTAAATGATTTGAGTTTTCCTATGCTAGGAGAACTGTTTATTCATTTTGGGGAGGTTGTTGTGTGACTCCTAGGATAAGAGTCAGTGTCTAAGTTGAGAAATATGTTTGGTAGGAGGATTTTTGTGTAAAAATAGGGGATATATGTTTTGGTTAAAGAATGAAGCGTGGGAGAGACCTGCACTAGCAGACAAACTCCAGACATATGTTTTCTTGTTATATTAATAAAGTATGTATTCTTTTGTTTGATGCAAATCGATTCTGAGATTGAATGTTTAAAAAAAAGCGCTGTGTGCTGTTCATATCGATTTTGAGATCATTGGCTGCCTGTTTGTTGTTTATTTGACTGTGTTGCTGTTGATTAAACAAAGGTTTGAATATAAAACCAAACAAATGTTTGGTCTGTGACCAATCGAGTCACCTGTGAAAAGTTTCCTGCTGGGGCGCATATATCTGCTGGGCCATAGTTTCTTGCTGGGTCGCAGACTACTGTTGGGTCGTGCCACAGTTCGAGTTGAAAGTCAAACGATGATGGGTCTTCCATGGAAATTTTGATTCTGGTCTTTGCAACGCATATATGTTATGCTGGGTGTTCCAATGTATTGAATCTAAGCAACGATTTTGTGCTCAGATGAGTCGCCGGCTACCAAACTTGTTGGATATGAGTCTTAATTGAACTTTTATACTTTCAATTCAAATTAAAACATATAGAATCTTGCCAGATAGGCCAAAACAATGAATTGTATCTTTAAATTCGTATGCATCATGAGTAAACTCCAGATGGTATTCTGTGTCTGAAGAAATAATTTATCAAGACATATGTTTTATCCCTATTTTCAAGAGATTTTCTGTTCATCATTTAAAAGATTGCTAAACATATATTTTAGTCCTGTTTGCAAAACGTCTGTATGCCATGTCTTGGAGTTTGAGGTCTGGACCATTAGAAACCACAAAATGCTGTTATATTTTAGAGTTTAGCCCTGTTGGATGTATGTTAGCTCATCAGAGGATTTGGGGGATAAAAGCCCAAAGGTATACTGACAGACCCAAAAGTTTAACCTAGACAGGGACACTTAGGGCAACATTGTCAGAAACATTAAAATCCTAGGACCAGGGAGACAAAATCATAAGTTGATTGCGAAGGAACCAGACATTGGACTTCACGAGAATTAGTTGAGTTTTAGAGGGCTACTTAAAAGTAAATTAAAAAAAACCTTTGGTAAGGTAACAAATTCTAGAGACATGGACCCTTAGTGGCTCTTAGTGGTTGCAGAGCCAGTTATGGAGGTAATCCTTCGAGGGGATACAACCAACAAAATGAGCAATAATAGAACAATTTTCATACCAATAGTAGCATTTTTCAAGAACAACAAGTATACTTACCTCTGGAAGGAGGGCGCAGAGGGATTACCTTGTCATAAACTTTCAGAGTAAATTTTTGGGCTCATTTGGGTGCCATTAGCTCTGTCTCCTACATCAACAAATGCAGCAAAACATGAATAAAGCCATAAATATAGGGCTTGTCCATCCAAAGGGTGACACATCAAACACAGTTAATGTGCTACAACCCTAATAAATCTTGTGGGCTTCGTGGTGTGACACAAGGGGGCCAAAAACACAAACATATAGACACAAACCATGAAAAAACCATAGCAAAACGAATTCTTCAGAACCATATTTTGGATAAATTGTGTAAAAAAGTTTTTGATAATTTTTTTGAATATATTCTTCCCAATAATAAATCATTAGAATGTGATCTAACGTGTCCATCAAAAAAATTCTTTAGATATTTTTTATCCAAAAACCTCTTCTTAATTTTTTTTTAAATTTTTAATTCGACTTGGCAAAAATGTTTTGATAGAATACATCAACTTTTGTATGTTGGGCATTACTGAGATGATATATTAAGAAATTAGTAGGAAAAAAAATAAATAATAAGTGAGTATCCTTTAAAACGATGATGTTATATCAAATTCTTTATATTCGATAGGTTTTGGTTTTTAATTTAATTTAATTTATTTTAAAATTATTTTATGGGGTATATCTAACATGGACAAGCTATACATATCTAATTTAGGAATGCGATAATATAATATGTATCTATTACTATTAATAAAAATAAAAATAAAAATATAGATAGAAATAGATATATAAATGTTAAGAAAACTAATGTTAAAATAGGTTTTCATAATATATCAAAATAATATTAATCTTAATTCCAATTTACATAAATATTATTTATTTAATTATTAACTTTTATTTTTTTTAAATACTAAAAATATATATATCATAAAAATATAATTATATTAAAATTTAAAAAATATTATACAATTATCAAAATGTTAATAAATATAAAATTTAATTTATATTTTTAAATAAATATATTTTATAAATAATTATAAATCAATAATATTTTAAAAATTATATATAAAAAATTCTAATATTACATATATAAAATTATTATACTGTAAAATAATATAATTGTTATATAGATTTTTGAAAGGTCTCTTTATATACATAAGATAGTTGGAAATTTTACATCTAAAAATAACGTCTAAAAAATAGCATGCAATATTCTTAAATTAGAGTGAATTCAATGTTGTTGTTGTTGTTGTTGTTAATGATCCTTCAGATTTTAGGGGAATGATCTATTTTTATATTTACACAGTGGATAAGTAGTGGGTATTCCCTCTTACAAATTAGAATTGAATAAATTTCAGATTATTGAATTAAAGGTCATTGGGTCTTGAAGAATCATCATCATTAATAATAATAATATCTTTGATTCTCATAGTTTAAATCTTAAATTTGACTTCAGTTTAATTATTATATTGAAAGAGTTTCCTCTAACTTCATTTTGATTATCATACTGGATTTTTTTTTTTTAAATAAATAAAAAAGATAAATAATATATATATTTTAAATAAGTAAAAAAGATAAATAATAATATATAGACATGTATTAAATTTTAGGTTTTTTTTTTCAAACTTATTACATTAACGCATCTAAATTACAACTAATTATTATTATTATTAAAAATATTAATTATTATAATATATATAACAATTTTAAAACAACATTTCAAAATTAGTCAATGTATTTAAAATATTAGATAAATTATAAATGAATATAAATAAATATTACTCAAAAATAATATTCAAAATTAATCCATAAAAAATTAATCCAGAAACATTAAAAATATATATTATTATAATTGTTTATATATTTTTTTTACACTCTATTGAAAATTTTAGCATTCATCTAATCTAATTTTCTTAAAACATTGATTATATTTTGCTACTAAAAAAGGTTAAAAAGGTAGCTTAACTCCATGTTGAGATTGCGTGGCATTCTTTTATTGGATAGCACATCACTCTCAGTTACACAGGTATTTCCAATATGAAAGCGACAACTGATTTTGGTTGTTTGCGCCTTTTCAATGCATGTATTAATTTCACGCTATTTTGAAAGTTTTTAGTTTTTTTTAAAAAAATAGTCTTTTAAATATTTATTATTGTTAAATTGTATGATTTTACTGTATTTGTGTTTTTATTAATTATAAATTATAATTAAATATTATTCGTATATTTTTATATTTTTTGGTTGCTATATCATTTCATAATATTTTTTATATATCATTTTGTTTCTTATTTTATTTTTCCCACTTTGAATTATGTTTTAAGAGATTTCGATATTTTTCATTTTATTTCAAGTAAATGAATATCCTTAGGTTTATTAATGTGGATATTTTTATCTCATGATCATATGATTAATTCTTCTACATTTTTTAATTTTCCAACTATTTGGGTTCTAATAAGGCTCTAATTTGAATTTAATTTGTCTATAAAATATACAAGTATTTTAGGTCATTTATGGACAATAAGAATAACCATAATAGCATTTTATAGAATATTTGTTGATCATTCACAAAAATTCTAGAGGAATCAAGCAACCATAAAAATATTTGTGATAAATATATGATCATATAATATTAATGTAAACATGTTGTAACGTATGTCATCATAAAATTTAAATTGTCATGTTTGAAGTATGTATGTAACATAATGAAATTGAGGCACACAATTGTTATGTCTTGATATAAATAACATTGAAGGATGCAATAAAGTAATCATAGTAAAAGTACATGATTTGTATCATGGCACTGCTAATAAAGCTCAACAAATGCACCAGCACAATACACAATAGTGTCACACAATATCACATAATAAGGCCAAGGGGTACATATAAGAGACGCTCAATTGTCACATAAGCAAATATTACACACATAAGACTAAGGACCACAAGCAATGGACATGTTCAAATGTTGTACATACTAATAAATGATCTTGTATATGTGCTCAAGCAATTTTCACATAAAGGCTAATGAACACACAATAATAAATCAATTTATATCTTATCATGTAAGAAAGTAAACAACATCAAAGATGCACAGAACAAGTGAGAACTAGTCTATTTCCTTCATATGTATCAATGTCTTATTGTGAGCAAAGTAGCATATAGATTTATCACAATGCAAACTATGAGTGGTTAGCATAGATTGAGGACAATGTAAACTATGAGTGGTTACCAAATTTTTTGTAAGATATGTAGCTCAATATTTCATTTGAGGTCATAGAAAGATATAATTTATGATAATGTAACATGCAGATTTAGATACCTGTAACATAAGCATAGTCACTAGTTAGAAACGAGTCCAACATTTAAGAATGCATGTATAATGTATGTCCTACATCACACTCATATACCTCATGAAATGCATGTGTATTTTTAAAATAATATGATATCTACCATACATAAGATAAATAACATGTGTAAATAAGTAACTAGCATCTTTTGCTATGCTTAGGTCATGATTTTTTATTTTTTAAAAATATTTTGAATGTTCTTGTATTTTTTCAATATTTGATTTATTTATATTTTTTGAATGTGTATGTAAAGGAAACTATCCAAGTATCCCTTCAATTGGAGGATTTTAATGTATGCTTGGATCTAAGATTTTGAGGGTGACTTTCCATATATTGGAAGTGCTACAAGTAGTTGTATTTAAATCTGAAAAAGGCGTCAAGTGTTGTAGTATAAGTATCCTTATCACTGCTTATAGAATATGTTACCATATGTGTAATTAGAGAAGGTGCAAGACTCGATGGATTACGTTGTATAATAGCTGAAAAATGCACTGCCTATATTCGTTGTAGAACATGCCTATGGTTCACCAATAGGTTTTACCTTATTTTTTATAAAACAAAAATGAACTATATTTGTGCTTATAGGTGTAAAAATAGAATATCATAATGTTAAAGATATGCAATATTCAATTATTATAATTTTATAATGTGATAAATATGGAAAGTTTCTATCTTGTAAAAATAATAGGAAAATATATACTTAGCTTCCACATTAATTTTTATTGATTGTTTTAACTGTCTACCGCTGGAAAGTAGAAGAGGTGATTGTGAAGGGTTAGTATTAGATTCAAGAATGGAAATAGAAGTTGGACATGCTTGCTATAAGTGGATGGTAGCATAGTGCATTATAGTCTATTGACCATGGACTTGATTCAATTGATTGCGACATGTTATTGACATGAGAAGATAGAAAAAATAGGAATCTAGAAATGAGAGATCAAAGATAGAAACAAAATATATTTATGGATAGGACCATTTTAATTGGACATATACGTAGTGTGCCCAAGTCCATTGAACATGAACTTGTCATAGTTAACTATGCATAAAATTTGATCACTGTGTCTATTGTCCCTCTATTTGCTAATTAATTTGACATGTCACAACTATAGTTTGGTCACGTAGAAATCAATTTTTTTCTTCTCTTGTCTATGAAACCATTAGGGCATTTTGATAAATTGAAAACTTACAATAAAAATAAGGGACCGTAATGGGCTAAGCTAACCTCAATTACGTCTTTGATGATTAATCATTGCCTATGTATCAAATACTCTAAGGAGGAAAATTAATCCCACATAGTTCTCCCATATAGAGTAAATGTACAATTGTGTTCCTTTGGCTATATGTATGTAGCTAAAATATAAATTATATAATTTAAAATGATAGATTTTGACTTGCTTTATAGGGATATTGACTTGGCATATCATTGCTCCTTGTGAGTGATTTAGAATTTGGAAAGAATAGGTAAGATTTAATTAATGTGTAGAAGTATATATGCTTGTACCAAGTGAATAACAAATGGTCTTAATGAGTGAATATTAACCTGTATTTATAAGATAATACTTTAACAATTTCCTTTAGTCAACCATGTGAAACATGCAAAAAGACCGAAAAGTATGTTTTGCATTTTAGAAACTAGCCATTATTTTGTGTGGGAGGCAGTAGCTATAAGTGGACAGGGGCACAATGTACTCCAATCCACCGAGGGTGAACCTGTCAAGGAGGGTCAAGGACACCTTCCTAAATTTGATACAATATTAAGGTGAATTTTAAAAAATTGAGTATTTGACATTGAGAGTTATGTATAACATGGATGGTAAATAAAGGGTCGAGCCTCATATGGTTAAAAAGTCTTAGAGGATTGAAAAATGAGATTTATGTAATTGTATGCAACACATGTGGTTTACAATATGTCAAGATTTAGTATTTTTAATAACATGTGACCAAATTTATGTGTTGATAGTGGGAATCAATGGTACCACCTATATACACACAACATTTTAAAACCTTATCAATTATTGATATTTTATCTCTTACAAGAACATGTTGAGACTCAATCTCTCTGAGTGCATGTCTTAAAGGGTGCACTAGGAAAGGGGTGAGCAAATCATTGGTGCTTCGAAAGATTGTTGTTCCTTATACCACCACTTGAAACCAACATAAACCTCTCCTATACATTTCTTTAAGATTTGACACCTCCCTTACACACTCCTCTAAGTAATTCACCACCTTAAACAACCCCTACCTAAGCCAAAACATATTTTTATCATTTATCGAATAAAGTCACATGGGTCTACCTTGTTCTTAAAAATGAGCATGTTACGGGACTAGGTCGGCCTGACCAACCTAGTCCGAGACTTAATTGCTTTATTTATTCAAGAACAAGGTCAAGCTAAAATTTTATAAGGGTTCAGGGTTAGATATAGATATATAAACACATCTTTTTTATCCTTTTCATTAGAGAGAGATAGAGATAATCATTTATTTGTGCATCTACTTATCGACCAATCTACTTGAAGAGCCATTACTTAGGGTTTCATATTTATTTTGGAGATTAAAATATTATCTTGTGGGAAAAGCCTTTTTGATGCATAGAAGAATTCGTGTAGCTTAGAGCTGACCTATATTTATTATCTTTACAAACTACAACGTCTTACAAAAAACCATTTTCCAAGGGAGAGATTGAGGCTCAACGGATTTGTCTTCAAAAGCTAGTATTTCTAACTCTTGCTCCTCTTTATTCAGTAGATATATTTGTGTGTTAGCTGATGAATATGTTTCTCTCTCCATGTATTAGGATTACCTCTACATTGACTTGATAAAATTTATTCTTTGCATGTTTGCTTTTATGTTTATTATCCCCATTTTGTGCCACAAGATTTGTTGAGCACTAGATTAGATTTAATTTACTTTTTCATTTAATTTGATAAGAGAACATAGAACCTAACTAGGGTTATTGTGTGACATTTCTTAATTAGAGGCATTGAAACCTTCTCTAGTGATATTGTGTGGTAACAGACCCCTTTAGTTAGGTCTAGTGGATCCATACTGGCCATCACTCTGATTGTCTAATTGTACCAACAAGCAATAGGGCTAGTGTGATTTATCTTCTCTAAGTTAGGATTGATTTATAGATTGGATTTACTTTCCCTTATATACATTTTGTTGAACCCAACATGAACTAACCTTTTCTTTAATGCCTTTATTTTTTTATCATTTACTATTTATTTTATTTTTACATCAATGCATTGAATCTATCAACTTCATCTAACTTTCTGTGTGTAGGTTTAACACACAGTTAATTTGATCAATTATATTCTTCTTTGTGTAGGTCATATTCAACTACAAGTAACTGGATCGATTGGTTCAACTCAGTTCACTACTTTCCATATAGGTTTTAAAAATCAATCAACCCAATCGACTCTGTTAGTAGGCTAATAATATTTATTTGGCTGACATAGTATAAAAATAATAATTTCAACACCTTCAAAATCATCAGGTTCATTATCACCGTTTCAGACATTTTTTAATTCATCACAGCCATGTTTTTCACATTTTTTATTTTATAAAATTGTAACCCTACAATGAACTAGATCGACATAGTTTTGTAGCTTGTTTTCTTGCTAAAAAAACTTAGTCTACTCATTCGACTATGTTTTTATGCCTCTTGCTTCAATAGATAGAATCAACCTAGTTGATTCTATTATGTTTGTATATTTGGTCATCTAAACTTGTTATCCCCAAAAAAATGTCACTCATTTTTGGGACAACCTATGAACTATTTTGGTTTAATAGACCAAATCCTCTCTCCCCTTTTCAAAAATTGTTCTGAGCATTCAAGTTCTTCATTTTTCAAAGCTTTTCCAGAAATCTACATACTCTGCAGATATGTTTCTATGAACTCAACATGCTTGAAATTAGCAGGGTCAATAGGTTCAAAGGCTTCTGCAAGTGTGTTCAATCAAAAGAACAAGTTTCCAACACTTGGACATTTCTAGGATTGGTTCAATACCTTGGTTCAACCAAAAGAATTCAATCAGCAAGCTTCTAAGCAAGGATTGAACCATTGAATCGTTGAACCTTGAACCAAAAAGGTCCAAGGGTTCAATGGGTTCAAGGTTCAACATTGTCGGCAAGAGTTAAGCACTTTTCCAAGGTTCAAAGTTCAACCATTTCAAGGATCGACGGCTTCAAACACTTATCAAAAAATAAAGGCTTGAACCGTTGAATCGTTGAACCTTGAACCATTTTGGTTCGACGGTTCAACGACCAAATGGTTCAACACGTTTGGTTCAAGAGATCAAAAGGACTTGGAAAAATAAAGAGATTGAATCGATTCAACCATTGAACCAAGGTTGGTTCAATTGATAGGTTCAATCGACAGGTTCAAGGGGCTGCCCCAGGGCCGAAGGAATAAATGCCCTTGCGGAGGGCAGGCAACATTAGTTCAAGGGTTAAAGAGAAGACATAAAAGATAGAATTCCTTCGGATTCATTCAAAGGCCGATATGGAACATTTCCTTCAGACTTTTTGTCTGAAGGAAATTATTAAGTGAAAGAGCCATTGGACTTCAAGAAGATTTTCCTCAAAAAAATGGTTAAGGCAAAATTCCTTCAAACATTTTGTCTGAAGGAATTCACACAGGAAGAAAACCCAAAGAAATTGAAAGGAACAAATGGCTAAAGAATAGAAGCTTTCCTTAGAACAAATTGCTCAAAGGAAAAGCCCACTGAAAAATGGTCGATGGAAAAAGACAAAGTGCAGTGGAAGTCACCACGTGTCCCTTATAGAGTCGAAGTGAAAGCTACCAAGTGTCGTCTATCAGGACACTTTATAGTTTATTTCCAAGAAGCAATGGAACATGCCACGTGTCCAATTATAACTCAACAGAGTGCGACAAGTGTTGGCGTCTACGTTTCAGGCTTCTTATAAGTTTTAAAGCTTCTTTCAATAAGCTTCTCACAGAATCACGTTAAAAACACCAAGTGGCAATAGTGGAAGGTGTAATATGTTTTTCTATAAAGCCAAGGAAGATGCCACGTGTCCCTTGAAAAGCTCTGCGGAGCATGACAAGTGTCAATATCCGCGGTCTCTCCCTTTTGTTCCATAAGGACTGTGGTAGGCCCGGAGTGAGTTGCTAAGGTTAAGTAGAGCGAGACAAGTGTCATCATATGCATGAATCCAAAATGAGTCTCGAATGTTTCTATAATGTTTCTAGGAGTAAGGTGGAAGCCGCCATGTGTCATCTTCTGTAGGACTCTCAAAAGCGAAAAATACCACGTGTCACTTGCTGAGATCAGCGAAAAGAGGCCAAAGTAAGTAGGAAAGACATGAAGGAATTGCTAAGGAGGATGACGGACCCGAATGCATTCAAAGACCTTCAACGCCAAAGGGAAGAACCATTGATGAAAAAGCGTAAAGAGCCAGCAAAGCCGAAGATATAGCCCTGAGAGCTCAAATGCTAGGAAAAGACAAAACCAGAAAGGGAAAAGATAACATGAGGGCTCAAATCATAGCAAAAAGAGGGAAAGGCCAAAATATCTTCAAGGGAGTTATTTCCAATAGGTGAAACAGTGGATCAAGCAAACTTTCGAGCACACCAAATCAAAGACGTGGCCTATTTTTCTTCCATGAAGTAAAGGCAAAGGGACAGTTGTACAGACACCAGAAGAAGGACAAGACAATCCATACTAAGGAAGAGACATATTAGATGAATTAACACGCCATAGTTAAGGTAGCCACCCTATTCCAGCATGGCCCTCCTTGACAAAACTTAAAATGCATTCACGGCATTGAATGCATTATGGGCCATTCCATGGAACAAAGCGCCAGACCTTTCTTGGCTGCTATATAATGTAATCTCTGATTTGATACAAAGGGATATCTTTTTGATCACATAAGCAAAAGTCTACCCAAATTGAAAGGCAAATACTGAGACTTTGAGCTCAGATTGTTGTGCATATCATTTTATTTGAATGAGAAAACAAGTTGTTCGCAGACTTTGTACAGTCATAGCTTGTATCACTTTAAGAGATTGTTCTTATGTCTATCTTCTGAATTTGTTCTTGTTTATTTAATTTGATAAGCAGAACTAGTGGAAGTGATAAGGAAGATGTCTTGAAGTCAGTTACTTTCAGACTTTGTGCTGTTATAGTTGTCTTCAGTGTGTGTTTTTAGTTTCTTTCTGTGTAAAGGACCTTGGGACGACTTTGTGCCCCCATTGTTCTTCATATTTCACTCTTGTGCAGTTGAGGTGGAGACTTTGCGCTACATCTCAGGCTACTGGTTACTACGTACTCTGTTACTAGTTACTTATCCTACCTAAAAGAACTCTTGATGTCCCCTGCAAGAACACTTCTGAAAGAAGAGAAGTGCCTTCAGTGTTTTCACTAAGATTTTCTCCTCTGTTTGTTAACATCATCTCTGAAAGAAGAGAGATGGATGGTGTATCCTACCCCCGAGTGTTATTTTTTGCTTATATATATAGTATATAGCTCCTGCATATTTAATAGGGAACCTCCCCTTGATGAGAGGAGAGATTTGTCCCCTTTGGATGTGGTAAACCTACAACTTTGGATGACCAATCTCCCTATGCTATAGTTGAAGAGACCTATTTTGCTCACCAGTTAGCTAGTTGACAAAATATTCACCCAACAAAACTGACCCTGTACTCTTCAAGCAAAGAAATTAACTCAGCTTGTTAGTAATTATTTCAATTTTATTTTATTTTATTTTATAGCTTACTTGCTTAGAGTAGCACACATAGACTAAATATTAAGTTTTAATCTATCTATTTAGTAAGACTATTTTTTCTTTATTCACACACTTCTACACCACATAATATCAAAAAACTTTAAACAAATTCTACCCAAAGTCTAACTACTTAGATTTCATCATCAAGAGAAAATTGACTCAATTTTATAACTAAGTATAAATACATGGTTGATAATATATATTGGAAAAACACCTGACACCCTTATCACTGCAGGATTGTGAAGTGAGGGGTAGGTCCCAATACCAATCTAGTACCATCAACAATACAAATCTAGTTCAGTCTTAACTACCTGAAACCATCCTTATATTGTTTTTCTAATTATTTTTTATAGCGAACTCTCTATCACATTTATTTCTAAAGTTTAGAAGTTAAAATATTCAAGAATTACCACATAGTTTATCATTTCTATTTTTATTACTTTCTCTCTAATAATTGTATGTTATATTGTAAAAATTGTATTGGCTAGTATTGCTATAAGTTTTGTGTTGTGTGCCACAACTGAATCGACTGGATTGACCTAGTTGTCTATGTGTTTATTTAAAATATTCTACAAAATACAACTAGATCATCTAGAGACATAACTATCAAAACCTATCTTTTCCTTTAGAACACAGTTGATTTATTTGACTATGTCTCCTATAATCTCTATTTTTCCATAGAACACAACCACTCTATTTGACCCAGTCTTTTACAGACTGCTTGTTCTATTTGCCTTCAACACATAGTTGACCTATTTGACTGTGTCTTTCATGCTCCCTTAGTTTCACTATCTACAAAACACATCTTGCAACACCCATTACCGATCAAAGTGATATCCATGTGGCCACCCAACTACCAATGATGGAACTCTTCCCTATTATTCCTAATCTCTTAACACCTTGTTTTCATTATAATATGAGTGCTACCTTGAATGCATAATTGAAATGCTCTTTTTCATCAATGAAAACCCTTAACATAGAGGAAAATAACCTACAACCATATAGAATCTCATGATGGAACCTCATATAAGAGATCCCAATTCACCTTCCCCTAGCTTTTCCTAAAGATTTGGGGCAAGCCCTTTATTTTCATCCGAACCTTTCCCCTCTATAATGTCTCATTACCATATCATGACATCATCCTCTATGTCTTCTAATACCTCCATGCCAAGTATTTATACAAACATGGCAAGTTCAACTTCTTATGGGGCTCTTCAAAACACCCACATCCCTAACCATGATACTAATGCTTCTTCTTCTACCCATGCTACTTAGGCCACTATAGAAACATATGCTACTACCTCATCCCACACTCATAGTGCATCCTAATATCTTAATACCTCACATAATACTAATGCATCATATGTTGCATCCACTAGCCAAAATGTTGCTCAAACCAATCAACTTTTATTACAAATGCTTAACCAAAGCATGCTTTTCAAACTAATAATTATTATCAACTAATGAAAATGCAAAATCACCTCATACATCTCCAAAACCAACCTCACCATGTGCTATGGAGAGCATAAAATCCTAATGCCCACCACACCCCCCTTTAGGGATTCACATAGTAACCTCATACCACAACCTCTACTTATTAACAAAACTATCAAACACTTACAAAATGAATCTCTAGTACCTCAAATTGCCAACATTGATATATGAGGTATCACCCCCACCATCACTTATAATGGATCTATAAATCCTACATTGCATCTAAAAACCTTTGGAAAACTTTAAAAAGATTGAGTTAAGCTTAATACTTTCACTACCACTGAAATCTTAGCTAAAAAACTTTTAGGAGATGATTTAGATTAGTACAATCAATTGAAAACCACTCTATTACTAGCCTAGAAGACTTGGTCAACTCACTAGTCCGAGAATTCCAAACTGGTGATCTTCCCAAAAATAACTTAGCTCATTTTATAAATTATAAACAATTCAAAATTGAAATGGCACAAGTTTTCATCAAACAATGGAAAAAATGTCTAACAACTTTGAGCATAATATGGTAGATGACAACCTATTCCACTTATTTATTAACGCTATCCACCCTAAATTATAGTATCGCATTAGGAACCTTCCTCTAAAAACTTTAGAAGAAGATTTTGACCAAGATAAATGAAAAGAATTCCTCATGCATCAATTTCAACCACCTCAACCTACAACTGGAACTCGCCTATTTATCAAAAATAAAAACCAACATACAACCAATGATGGTGTTATAAACACTTATGACACCATACACACCATCCAATTTATTGCTCCAAACAACACCATGGATCATGTTCCTCCCCCTAACAACCATTATAATCATGCTCCCACATTTTCTCAGCACAATCATACTAGTGTGTAAAAGCCATTATTCCTAGCATAAATTCACAAACGTCTTCCAAGACCTCTACCATGAGATCTTGACCCCACTCCTCCTATGAAATCAGGGTATAATCTTTTTTTTTTCCTTTTTATGCAAATTAGGGCCATTCTCATGAGACTTGTATAAAATTAAAAAATCTTGCTATGGATTTTCTCCTTGGTCCTAAATTTGACCAAAAATCCCTTATACAGAAACGTCAACAAGCTTATGGCATAAAAATTAAAGCTCATGAATCTAAAAATAAAAATCAAGCTTTAAACCAAGCTAATGATCATTTATCTATCTACAAGGATCCCCTTCCTAACCACCAAGACAACATTGAACAACCTACCCCTAATATTAACAACATTGAAATTATTATAGACCGTAACACTAATGATGAAAATGTGGTTAATATGACTAATATGAGAAGAGTGGTTGCTTATATTGACTCAAACCCAACACCTTCACAACATACCTCTACAAAATTTTTCATCATTCAAGACACTTCCCCATCCCATCTCATTAAATTGGGGAATGAGGAACCAATACCCATATAAGCACCATTTCCAACAACACAAATTGACCATACCTTTCATACCATTGATATAACTTATATTCCTTCTCCAATTCCTATACCTCACGAAAACATACCTCAACAAACCATCACATCATCTAAAGTCACTCAACCCAATTGAAACCAACCTAAACCAACCATACCTTATCGACATAAGTTTAATTACACATCCAACCCCCTTTCCTAGGAAATCTTGAAACACTATGTACCTATATCTAATAATATTATCATGGGTTATAATGAATGGGATCCTATTACGCAATTTTCCCACATTACATCTCAAATCCTAATGAAATTATTATTCATAATGAACATCCCCCATCCTCATCATAGGGAAAGAGGATACCGTAGTTGGATTCAAAGATAACATACTTCAACAATGTGAAGAGATGTCCATCCATGTTGACAAAATAGTGGACACTTCCCTCTCACTTAAATTCCCTATCTCTTATATGATTTGTGACAAGATATTGCTTCATGTGGATGATCCTCCATTATTCATTAACATTCGAATAGGTGATATCCAAGTTAAGTGTGCTTTAATTGATTTAGGTTTAGGAACTTTTATTTCCTCCCTTGACTTTATTAAAACACTTGGATACTTTGAATGTAACCTTAAATCCACATGAAGTACATGCTAAGGCTATGAGAAAAGACAAATGCCTTCTCTAGGTTATGTTTGGATTTCAATTACCATTCCTCCTATTACCATCCATGTGAAATTCATGATCTTTAACTTTCCACTTTCTTAAAATACCTTACTTAGTTGACTTTGGACTCATCGTATGAGAGCATTTGCTTCATCTACATGCGAATGTGTCAAATTTCCTCATAATGGTGTTAGATACAAGATTCAAAGGGAAACAAATCCTTGGAATTTTGAACAATTCCAAGAACATGGTGACTTTAAAATACCCACCCTTTAACCCTTACCTAGTGTTCCATTTCAATAATCTCAATACTTTAACCACCTAGTTAATTCTACTAAAGGTTATAATGGTCATCCTGAATTAACTAGGAATATTCGACCTAACCTCTTAGACTCCAAGGATGATGAGTTGGATGAGATAAGCCTAAAGATCAAAATTTTAAATCTTTGCCCTCACACCATGGCTCAACTTCCTCCTTCTCTTTAACCTCGATCCCGTCAATAACCTTTTGATGACATACCAATTACTTTAGTCAAAACTAGACATTCCATTCACCATGCTTCCTCGATCAATAAAATAGTTATTACATGTACTATCAACTTGAATACACCTGATTATTATGATGATTATGCTTTAGATGACCCATTTTTTGTCAGATTCCTCCAAGCTAGAAACAATGAAGTTATTAGATATCATTCTTTTTTATTTCAATCTTTTCATTCTTCTCCTATCGTTCCTTCTCTTATAGTTCCTAATATTAGTTTTTCCACTACTGTTCATATGTGAGAGATGGAGTAGTCATGTATTAAGCCTCTAGTCATAATATATCCTCTCATGAGTATGCTCATGGATCATGCCATGATAATACCTTATTATTTCACTAGATATCATGACCCTTACAACATACTTCTTCCATATATGTTAGCCACTTTGCGTAGACCCACTGCACAACCAGTCTTATTTATAGATGATCCTAGTATAGTTTTCAATCTAACTTCTCCCTTATTTGGTGATGATCTTCTTCCATTAACTTATCTTGATACCTTACCCACACAATTGGAATATCAACCTTACTAAGATATTCATAGATTTATTGGTCAATAAACCAAAGATTATCATCTATATCAACAGCCCCAGACTTTTTATTCTACCCCTTTAGCTAGTAGACTCTGATAGTATACTTAAATATGTATTTATTACTTCCATGGAATAAAAAACCATTCTTCTACCCATTTCTAAAAACTTAGGCAGTACATCGACACATTGTGACCAGTCATTGCCTAGCCCAAAGACAAGATCATACCTCCTCCCAAGCTACTTCTAGAGTATATTCCTAAATATGGGGAAGTCTACTATTTTTGGCATTCATTTTCTACCCAGCATAATAACTCATGCCACATTCTTCAACATCATATCTAAGATTTTTCACAGTCTATACTAGCACCAATTATTGCTTCTCCTACAGGTTGTTCACGAATGAAGGTTCCTTCATCTCTGTCGATTGCACCTCTTTCTATCTCCACAGATAACATTCACATTGAGATACCTATTCCTCACATTGATTATCCCACATAAGATATGCCACATGAGAATTAATCTTATTCTTCTAAACCTACCTTTTCAATTGAGATTATATGAAAGGAAGTCTTTTCACAACTTTTTACGAAGATTGATGAGACTCTAGCTAGTATTATAATTTAGATGCATAAAGATGTTTCAGATGTTATGGACAAAATTTGTGGTCATAACTATCAATATTTGTGAACATGACATGGTTTTCTCTCACATTATTGTATTATATTATTTGGATTGGATTTGTCAACCATTTATATATCTTATATTTTTAACTATTTGTCAAACATGATTTCACTTATCTCTTTTGCATGAACCATTATATTATGTTTTATGTGTTTTACGTGGTTTCATTCTCTTTCACTTTTTATTATGCCCTATTTTCATTCTTTTAATGAATATAAAATGTTTATGATTCCACTTCTTTCATGGATTCTTTTATTTTCTCTATAATGATTGTTTGTTATCTTTTACACTCACATAAAGATAATTATTATTGTGACTTGGTTATACAAATTTTATTTTCTTATTATTTTATCTTTACTATATGATTAGTTATCAAACAAGACTTATCATTTTAATACTTCTATACACCGATCTATTTGATCTCCCTTCTTCCCTTATTTCTATTTCACATACTAAACATACATACAGTTGAAACTCGAGATTACATATTGGTCCATAGGTAAGCCTAAGTTGTTTAGTCAGTCATATCTTTGGTTACTTAGCCTCCTTTAACCAAATTACAAAACTCATTCATGTGTATCACTTCTATCACTCATGATTGGTTATTCTAAATCCATATGGATGAGTAATCACAAAATCCATAAAAAAGTTAAAAGCCAAATAATTTAAACAAAAGGCAATGATTCAAAAGGCAATATCAAAAGTCAAATCACACCAAAAGATGTGATTTAATATCTTTAGCACATCTCATATTTATAATTGAATCTCAAACTCAATAGTTGGCCTCATGATAGAGTCAAGGTCCATTGGGGTGCGGTAGGCCAATAGATTAGGATAAGAAAAAAAATTGATAAGTACTACCTACTTTCTCACACATGCACCCAATCTTCACAGTAGATTGCTAGCTCTGTAAGAGGTCCTGACGAACGGGGAACTTATTGTGGGAAGGTAGGACCATTTTAATTTATTTGTTCATATAACCTTCATGTGTTGATCTTAGTATCTCACATATTTTCCTATACAAATTTGTGCTTATTGTGAGTAGCTATCCTTTGTATTTTGATGGTCACTGGACTCTTAGTGTCTTTCCTTCTTAACTAGTATGCCTCATGTTTGCTAAGGTTTTATCATAAACACCTATGTCATGCTTTTTACACTCCCTATTTCATTACAACAATCTTAATATTTCCCCTTGATGAATATTTTTTTGTTAATTGGTCATACACCCTAGGGTTTCCCTTTGTGAGTTGCATTGTAAGACCTTGGATAGGACTAGACATTCCTCAAAAAATATTTCTTTATTTTTTCCCTTATTACCATTCACTTCATTGGTGTCCACCTTATGAGTTGCAGTGTAAGACCATGGATAGGACCAAACTCTCCTCACAAATTATCACATTAAACATACTTAAATTATTCTCACATTTATCTCCACCTCATTGGTGTTCCCTTTGTGAGTTGCAGTGTAAGACCTTGAATATGACTAGGCTCTCCTCATAGAATATTCCAATAAAAATTTTATACTATAATTAAATCACAATAAAATTACCTGCTTCAAACTTGAGATAATTTGTGTTACATTATGATTTACACGTCATTTACATACTTCTCATCTTGATTTAGTATGTTTTATGCTTACTTTATAAACACTTCACTTTTACCTTCTTATTTTTTGATTGCGTGTATGTTTACAACCAATTTTTTAAATTTATCATACTTCCCATCTTGATTTAGTATGATTAATTTGATTTATACTTATATTTTGTTGTTCTTTACATACTTCCCATCTTGATCTAGTATGATT
The DNA here is from genome assembly GCA_037957365.1 of Torreya grandis. Classification (NCBI taxonomy): domain Eukaryota; kingdom Viridiplantae; phylum Streptophyta; class Pinopsida; order Cupressales; family Taxaceae; genus Torreya; species Torreya grandis. The sequence continues at coordinate 1,723,139 of JARHVA010000153.1, forward strand.
AATTAACTTTATAGTTCCTTTTTTATAAACCTTTTGTTTTCATGTTTTCCACTTTATTACAAAATTTCATACTTCTAAACTTGATATATTATGATTTCTCTTTGTTCTAATTTGGTGTAATTGTTACTTTTACATGGTTTGAAAAAAATTGTTACCTGTTACTTTACCATTTTGGTTTCTTATATTTATTCATCTTTTATTTTTACACATTTCACATCATGATATAGTGTGTATTATATTTTATGATTATTTGTAATTTTTCAAATCATTTTAATTTTGTTTTTAACCATGCATGTGTATCACATAATGATAGAAAAGAAAACAAACATCATATATTTCCCATAGCATATACAACAAAACTAAAATACATGTGCTAGAAAGGAAATACATCCATGCATCCATCCATAAATAACAAAACCATATATATATAACATGGCTTTGATATAATATAATACAAATACGAAAATAGATACAACTCTAAGGTTGTGCTATATCATGTGTATCTTGTGGCCGATCCATGCTACCCATGGATGCCTATGACAGACCCCTTTAAATGGTACACTGTAATGAGGTAGTATGGGATCTCAAGCTATTGACTTGTCCCTTGAGATTGGCCATATAGAATTGTACATGTCTAAGATATATAGTAGTCATCATATGGGTGGCTCGTTCCTATGTCAATACCTATTAGGCTCAAGCCTCTCCCTTTCATACTCTTGTAGGTGCCTTTAAGTTATATCCTTGCACCTATAATTGCACATCTAAAATGATATATCTCAAATACATAAACAACAATGAAACTAGTGATATATGTCAAAAAATTAAAACCTTAAAGCATTTCTCACTAATGTTGGTATGACCAACCACAATATCCCCATCACCTTGACTGTCGGCACCTCTTTTGTGAGCTACCTTTTTACAATTGCAAAACTTGGAGTCACCACACATGCCCATTATGGTCCCCTCCTTAGTTTCCTCTCTATCAACTAGCTGTGTCCAATAGCTATGGTAGGATCTCCATGTGTGACTACTCATGCCTGTGTACCTTGTGAATTCTATAAGGTTACATGACATTTTATAGCCCATGACCTATTACAAGTCTATAAAAAATATCTATAAAACAAATCTCTAGGTTCTATCATTAAAAATGAAAATATCAAGTTCATTCCCAAGGCCAAAGACCTAAAGCTCATCACTATTGGCCGTCCCATCATCCTCTTTAACATGTCATATAAAATCCTCTCAAAATACCTTACTAACCATCTATATTTCCTCCTACATGTCATCATCAGACCAAAGTAGATTGACTTTATTAATAATAAATACATTTCAGATAACCTCATTTTTGTTTGGGAAGGATTTTAATTTGCAAGGAAATCTAACCAACATACCATATTCGTAAAAATAGACTTTTCAAAGGCTTATGATATAATTGAGTGACTATTTATATTGGCCATGCTTCAAGCCCTAGGCTATAGTTAGTGTTTATTCTTAGCAATTCAAAATTTGTTCCCAAAATCCTCAACATGCCTCAATACCAATTTTATCAAATCAAACATCTTTGGCTTATTCTATTCCATTCATTAGGGTTTCTCTTTGGCTCCATATCTATATGTTTTAACTTTATAAGGCTTTGGTTATCTGCTTGCTCACATGGTGGAGCGAGTGCTCTTCAGGGTAATTTTTGTTCCTAATTGCTCTTCTCAACTCATCAGTGGCTATTATGTAGATGATAAAATCATCAATCTCAATGAACAAGAAGATTATATTAAATAGATGCTAAACTACCTTGATATTATCAACAAATCCTCTGGCACTAATATGCAGTGGGCTAAAAACCAATGTTTTAGATAGAACATGATGTGTATGTCAGAATGGCTTAAGCAACACAACTAGAAATGAATCTAAAAAGGTGAAATTTTTAAATTTATTGGCATCCCATTTTATTTTGATTGTTTTTCCTCCAATTTGTGGTAATATGTCATTGATAGAGTAGAGAACATGGTGGAGTATTAGATCAAGAAACATCTATCACTAGCTACAAAAAACAAGGGTTTTTCTATGATCTTGGCGAACACCCTTATTTACTAATCTTCCTGTTGGGTCCCCTATAAATCCTCATAAGACAAACTAGCCAAAGTTATTAGGGATTTTATATAGGACAATGCTAAACAAACTCATGGATATGACAAAGTTTATGGGATATTTTGTCTTTCTCATGAGAAATGTGTTTATTGACATCTATAGAAAAATTATTTCTAAATGTGTTAAATGGGTGGCTTGAGTAATCAAAGGTGTTGAGACTTGGAAAATATTTCTTCAACATTGCATTGCCTCTAGCTCACCATATGGTAAAGCCAGTTGGAAAAATATTTGGTTTCACACCTTAATTGTTAGCATTGCTTCTATTAAAATCAAGGGATATTTTGTGCCTAAAATCATTTTTAAATATTTTAAAGTTGTTAAACCTATATCGAATGGGTGGGAAATGAATTTTTAAATGGCTTGTCCTTTAATAAACACAACATGTGGTGGTCTCCTATTATGACCAATTCCAATCTTCTCTTTGTAGAATTGTTAGGTATGAAATCCTTGAGGCTCTTAAAGAACATATTCATAAAGTTAAGGATTTGATTTCTTACCATGATTAGGATGCTTAGCCTCTATTAAAATAAAATTACAAGTTATTCAATTTTTACGTGCCTTCCATTATGCACATCCAAGAGATGTTGCCTGATGTCACTGTTGATGTAGTGGATTGCACTCTTTGAAGGGAGGTTTATCTCTCTTCCTCCATGTGACACAATGGAGACATTCCTCTTGTTGTGGGTTGCAAATGTGAGGGATGAATCTCTAGATTAGGGGCTAGCTCCACTTGATGCACATTGAGGCCCTGGATTTCCTACTGCTAACAATGGGGGTGGCATGAGAAGGGAGATAAATACTAAAATTAGAATCTAAACTAAAGTGATGATGCACCAAAATGGTTGGTCTACTTATCTTTGACATACACTTTACAATAGAGACAAGCAATCATACACTTCATTCAAATGAGAACCTTTCTTGTATCAGTGTTTCAATAGGGGATCCTATGGAGATACAGGGAGGAAGAACTACTAGAGGTGTTTTAAGACACACTATGGACAACCTACTCACATGCACCTATACTATGAGCTGGACACTTCTTATTGACCTGTAAGAGAAGAACTCATAATATAGTAGATATGTTGGCATAAACTTATGAAACCCTGAGAAGAAAATGACTTAACACAAGATAAAACCATAGACATATGCAAAAGTGCAAGTTCAAGTGGAGGTAAAAATGCTTCTTCTGATTCAAGGTAAATTCCTTCAGGGCTTTGCCATACAAGCTGAGATATCCTTTCTCAAATGAGAAATTACAAAAATATAGAGAACTGGAAACAAGATAGTTGACAAATCAAGGAATGAAAACCCATGCTAAGTTAAACACTTCTGGAGAGACCAAAAGACCATGCTACTACCATATTCTTCCAACTGCATATGGGAGAGTCCTGTTGTAGATGTCGAAGTCACCACCCTTGTTATCTTGGGCCTACAAAAACATGGGATACTCCTTCTAGCAACTAACAAATCCATCCCCAAGTTGTTGTGGCTAGACCGTGCTCTCTTCACTGCTAGGTGAAATTGGCTATGCATTAATGTTGAAGCATAAAAACATAGGCTACTCTTCTCTATAGTTCAAAAACCAATCTATTTTATTGGTTTTTGGTAGATATATTTCACCAAATATATTAACTCCTTCTACTGAGTTGTCTATGCCACTTGTCTTGGTCTAAGTGGTCATTGATTCTATCCTTTGTCTTTGTCAGCAACTTAAACTGTTCCTTGTTTTGTCTTTTTCACTTTGGCTTTGCTTGTGTTTTGTCTCTTTGTTTCAACTTCTCCTTTGCCTTGGCTTCTTCTTGGCTTGTCTTTGACTTATCGGGCCTTCAGGTTCTCAGCGATCTCTACTCCTTTATTTCAAGATTTTTTCTGCACTTTCCTTTGGGAAAAATGTCTGAAGGAACTCCTTCGGACATTTTGTTTGAATAAATTCTTTCTTTTGATTGATTCTTTTCCTGAAGGGAACGTGCCCTTCGGGCCTTTGCAATTTATCTCCTTCTTCAGTTGGTTGCCATTTGTAAGGTTTATTTCATCCAAAAGTGCCCTTTGGGATTTCTAAAATGGTCTTCATCTCTCTCAAGGTGCCCTCCACAAGGGCACTTTGTGCATCAAAATGCCCCTTCATAACTTTTGATTTGGTCCTGCCACTAATCAAGGTGCCCTCTGCAAGGACACTTTGAGTCTAAATTTGCCTTTCAAAATAATTGTAAGGGTCCTGTGCACCACCTAAGTACCCTCCACAAGGGCACTTACCCTTTGGCCTTTCTCCAATTATCTTCAAAAAAGTGAAAAGTCCAATTTTTTTGCTTATGTGGCCTCTGAAGAAAATTTGTGCCTTTGGCGAGCTGCATAGACCAAATCTGATCCTTCACTTACTTTTAATTAAAAAAGCTGATAAGTAATACACCTGCACAAACCCAAATTTCACTAGATAGACCATTTCAGACTTCTCATGAGCTCTTACTTTGGGTTTTGCGTCAACTTCAACTCATAAAACAAACAAGTAAAGACACTTGGAAAACCCAATTTGGTTTGCCAAGACCAAACCAGGTTTTGTAAATGTCTTTACTTATAAACCTTTAAAAATAAAGACATTTACAAAGTCTAAATTACATCATACGGACCAGATTAGGTATATCAAGTAACTTGACTTATGAAAATTTGACAAGTAAAGTCATTTGGAAAACCTGATTTGGTCTATTGTAGGTGGAGTAACTACTCTTGACAAACTTGAAATGCACTTGGTTAAGCAAATGAGGAAAAAACTTGGATTTTTCTCAGGAAAGGCCTGGCAGAGAACATTTTACACAAGGCAACAGAGGGATGATCTAGCCAAAACATGGATTAGATGACTTTTAACCAGAAAAAGGAGGGGGTGCCCAATTTTGGCTTGTAGGACCAAAAATAAAAAATTGTTGACGCAATAGATTGTGCCCTCTTAAAGGAGGCTCAACGCTCTTCCTCCATGCATCACAATGGAGACATTCCTCTTGCAATAGGTTGCAAACGTGAGGGATGAATCTCTAGATTAGGGGCTAGCTCCCCTTGATGCACCTTGAGGCCTTGGATTTCCTATTGCTATCAATGGGGGGGATGAAAAAGGAGAGAAATACTAAAATTAGAACCTAAACTAAAGTGGTGATGCACCAAAATGGTTGGTCTAATCAGCTTTGACATACACTTTACACCAGAGACAAGCAAGCATACACTTCATTCAAATGAGAACTTTTCTTGCATCAGTGTTTCAATAGGGGATCCTATGGAGATACAGGGAAGAACAACTACTAGAGGTGTTCTAAGACACACTATGGATATCCTGTTCACATGTGCCTATACTATGAGTTGGACACTTCTTGTTGACCTATAAGAGAAGAACTCACAATACAGTAGATATGTTGGAATAAACTTATGAAAGCATGAAAATAAAATGACTTAACACAAGATAAAACCATAGACATATGCAAAAGTGCAAGCTCAAATGGAAGTACAAATGCTTCTTCTAATTCAAGTTAAATTCTTTCAGGGCTTCACCATACAAGCTAAGATATCCTTTCTAAAAATGAGAAGTTTCAAATATATAGATAAATGGAAACAACATAGCTGACAAATTAAGGAATGAAAACCCATGCTAATTTAAACACTTCTATAGAGACCAAAAGACCATACTGTTGTCGTATTCTTCCAACTACGTATGAGAGAGTCATGTTGTAGATGTTCAAGTTGTCATCCTTGTTGTCCTGAGCCTGCAAAAGCATGGGATAATCTTTCTAGCAACTGACAAAGCCATCCCCAAGTTGTTGTGGCTAGACCATGCTCTCTTCAATGTTGGACGCAACTAGCCGTGCATTAATTGTGAAGCATGAAAACATGGGCTGCTCTCCTCTATAGTTCAAAAACCAATCTATTTTATTGGTTTTCGATATATATATTTCACCAAATGTATTAACTCTTACTGAGTTATCTATGTCACTTTCTTGGTCTGAGTAGTCATTGATTCTATCCTTTGTCTTTGTCAGTAGCTAGAAATGTTCCTTGTTTTATCTTTACCGCTTTGTCTTTGCTCGTGTTTTGTCTCTTTCCTTTGACTTCTCCTTTGCCTTGGCTTGTCTTTGACTTATTGGGCCTTTAGGTTCTCAGCGGTCTCTACTCCTTTATTTCAAGATTTTTGTTATACTTTCCTTCGGGTAAAATTTCCAAAGGAATTCCTTCATACATTTTGTCTGAAGGAATTCTTTCTTTTAATTGCTTGTTCTTGAAGGGCACGTGCCCTTCGGTCCTTTATAATTTGTCTCTTTCTTCAGCTGGTTGCTCTCTACAAGGGTTTATTTCATCCAAAAGTACCCTTCAAGGTTTTTGAAATGGTCTTCATCTTTCTCAAGGTGCCCTTTGCAAGGGCACTTTGTGCCTCAAAATGCCCCTTTGAAACTTTTGATTTGGTCCTATCACCGATCAAGGTACCCTTTACAAAGACACTTTGAGTCCAAAGTTGGTTTTTGAAAGAATTGTAAGGGTCTTGTTCGTTGCCTAAGTGCCCTTTAAAAGGGCACTTACCCTTCGGCCTTTCTCCAATTGTCCTTCAAAAAAGTGAAAAGTCAACTTTTTTTTGCTTATGTGCCCTTCAAAGAAAATTCGTGCCTTTGGTGAGCTTCATAGACCAAATCAGATCCTTCACTTGCAACTTATAAAATCCGACAACTAATACACCTACACAAACCCAAATTACACTAGATAGACCATTTCATACTTCTCATGAGCTCTTACTTTAGGTTTTGCGTTAACTACAACTCATAAAACAAACAAGTAAAGACACTTGGAAAACCTGATTTGGTCTGTCAAGACCAAATTGGGTTTTGAAAGTGTCTTTACTTATAAAAATTTATAAATAAAGACATTTGCAAAGTCTGAATAAAACTATAAGGACCAAATTAGGTTTATAAAGTAACTTGACTTATAAAAATTTCACAAGTAGAGTCATTTGGAAATCCTAATTTCGTCTGTTGTAGGTGAAGTAACTACTCTTGACAAACTCGAAATGCACTTGGCTAAGCAAATGAGGAAAACACTTGGCTTTTTCTTAGGAAAGGTCTGGCAGAGAACATTTTGCATAAGGCAACAGAGGGATGATCTAGCCAAAACATGGATTGGATGACTTTTGCAAAGAAAAAGGAGCGGGTGCCCAATTTGGCTTGCAGGACCAAAAATTGGTCAACAGTCACACTGTATAAAATGGGTTTACAACATCCATGAGCTCGATGGAAAGACTGGAGATGGAATTATGATACTCACTTTACTAATTTCTTTCCATTTCACCTATATCAAGTCATGAGCCTTTTCTCTCTAGCACTAGATAATGGAAATAAACAAGGGAATTTGAATTCCTCATCCAAGACTAGGCTTGCTAGACTTAACATAATTTGAAATGTGAAGCTTGATTCCAAGTTTGTTCACTTTCTTTTGTTCCTAATTTACCAAGATATTTCTCTTAGGGAGCATCTCCTTCATATTGGGATTCCTCAACCTAAGTGTCTCACTTGTCGCAGACTTGATTCCTTCAAACATATCTTTTGGACTTGTCCCAAGCCCAATTTGCTTTGCAATGGATCCATAGCCTCTTTCAACGTGTTTTTCTAGAACCATTTTCTTGGCGAATGGCCTTCTTTTAGGGTAATGCTCAGTGGTCGTCATATATAGTTTTTATAAGAAATTTCTTTAAGGCTATCATACTATTTCGATGATGGAAAGCTAGAAACTCAGATTTGTTTAACAATGAAGAAGCATTTGATCTCTTTTTTTTTAATGACAAGGTGGTTGTTATCTCTTTGACCTTTTTACAAATATAAACACAAGCAGAGAAGGTGGCTCTAAAATTTCAATACTTATAGGGGTTACTCAACCACTAGGGAAATGCTCCATACACCATGAGCCGCATCTCCTGCATCACCTAGCACACAAATCTCCTCCCTTGGCACCCCATCACTAGGAAACTTGTTTACATAATCACAGTCTCTTTTGACCAACATGGAACTATGTTGTGGCCTTCTACCAACCACCTTATTGTTCTAATTATTGTTTTTTTTAGTAATAATAGTTATATTGATACATTTCAATAGTAAAAATAATAATACAATTCTTTAGAAATTTGAATAATACAATTTTTTTTTTTGAGATTTTATCCTTTGAAGTGCTTAATAAGTATAGAAAAGAGACTTTTGAATAAATTCTATATGATTTTTTTTTTTTATCAAGTTTTGAGATTAATAAATCATAGAATGTGATATAACACATCCATAAAAAAATTCTTTACAAAATCTTAATCCATAAAACCTCTTCTTAATGTTTTTTTAATTTTTAATTCGACTTGGCAGAAATGTCCACAAAATTTGTCTTTCGAGAGAATACTTCGACTTTTGTGTTGGATGTGACGGAGATGACATTGTAAAAAATCAGCAGGAAAAGAATTAAACAATTGGTGAATATCCTCTAAAACGATGATGTTATGTCAAATTCTTATTATTTGAAGTTTTTCCCTTTTTAATTATTTAATGGTGCATATTTAAAGTTTTTTTAATAATATGCATGTATTAAGAGAAACGTATATATAATTCATATATAACACTTTCATAAGAGATATATAAAGGTTAAGAAAAGTAATGTTACACGTGGTTTTCACAACACGTGTTATTTAAGAGTGATCTTAAAAAATAATATTTATTTTAACTTTTGTTTACATAAATATTATGTATTTAGTTTTTAAATTTTATTTTTTTAAATGCTAAAAATATATATATAATATATTTAAAAGGAGATATAATTATAATAAAATTTATAAAATATTTTATCATTCTTAAAATGTTAATAAATATAAAACTTAATTTAAATTTTTAAATAAATATTTTTTATAAATAATTTTAAGTCAATAATATTTTAAAAGTTACATGTAAAAAATTCTAATATCTTATATATAATAATTATTATAAATTTTTTTAAAAGGTGTCTGAAAAATAGAATGCAATACTCTAAAATTAGAGTGAATACAATGTTTTTACCATTATATATTAATACTATTGATTCTTGGGGTTTCAGGGGGATAGGTTATTTATATATATATATACAGTGAATAAGTGGTTATTAAACTTCGATTCTATACAGCATATCTGTGTAAGGGTTATATTACAACTATACAGTATATCTGTGTAAGGGTTATGGGGATGGGGATATGGGATGGTCTCCCAGAAGATTTGTTGTTCATGTGTTTAGCAAAGCTGCCCACTCGGTTTCTTGTGAGAATGAGGTCTGTGTTTAAAAGATGGAATGAGTTTTTATGTTATGATGCTTCTCTGCAACAAATGTATCCGGACATATTGTCGTCTTTGTTTTGTCTGGAATTCCATAAATCAGATTCTGATGAAGTGCAGAGGTGGGCGATTGAAGGAAGCCAAGATTTTCATAAAATTCCTTCCCTTGAATTACCTGAACCAAGTGCTTTTTTGGTGCTCGTCTGCAACAACACCTATCTTCTTTATGTCACAGAAAAGGATAGTGATGAAGGATATTGTATATATAATTCAGTTACGAGGACTTGGAGACCCATTGACACTATTTTTGATAAGCGGTTTGAATTGTATTATTTTATTTCGTTGGGATTTGATAGTTCTTGCAGGCGTTCCGTTCTGGTACTTGGGAGACCTGATTTTGAAGGCAATAATATGATAGTTGATATTTATGATATAGAATCTGATGCATGGACTCAAATCCATATGACTGTGGACTGCTCCATTGAGCCTCTTGGAAGTGGTGTTTATTCCAATGGCCGATTTTACTGGGTGAATTTTGGAAACAATGGTGAGATTGTAGAATTTGTTGTTTGTGAGAAGCCCTCTTGGACAAAAATTCCAGCGCCATATTGTAATGAATGTGGAGATTGGAAGTTGTGTGGGATGGATGGAAGAGTGGTGTTGGTTAGCTGTGAGTTGCAGTGCATGTGGAAGTTAAGGGAAAAAGAAAATAAATGGTGTCAACTATCTATCAATCTCCCAGAAGAGGTGGATGCAGTGGCAGTCAGCAGAGGTGGGTGGACGTTAGTTTTTGGCTTACAGAAAATATTCATATATAACAGAGATGGAAGAAAAGTAAGAACCATTGAATTCTCTGAGCTCCATTCAAAATTCATAATACATGGTCCTGTAACAACCTTTGCCATGAGCAACGTATGGTGGGCTTAAGGCATGCATAATGCAATAGGTGAATTGGGCACTGATGGAATTTGTATTTCTCCTTGCATATCCTTAAATCTATATTTCAAGAAAGAAAATTGTAAACCTATATTTCAACATATGATTGGAATATTTTGAGATAGTTGTTAAAGATACGAGAGAGTTTTTATTTTGTGGAATAATAATTGATTTTTGGTACTTTTATTTATTTATTTATGTACATTTTTTTTAATTGATTATTTTTTTATATAATATTATTATGTTGATAAGTTTTTTAAATAGTAGTTTAGGAGCGGTGGTAAATTGTAATGTATGTGAGTTATTAATAATTAATAGTCATTTCAAATTTGATGTTTATTTATTTATAGCGTGTGAATTGAGTCATTTTTTATTAGGTTTTATGATATCATCTAATCATTAATAATAATAATAATAATAATAATAATAATAATAATAATAATAATAATAATAATAATAATAATAATAATAATAATTTATTAGGTTGAATTCTTTGATGGTAGCCTCTTCTGATCATTTATAAATCTAGGCAATATATTTGTCGTGGTGGCAGAGGAAGGAGGTGGTGCGAAGAATGGCTTCATTCTACAACTCAATCTAGTTGGAGGTGTATGGGGGCCATGGGGCCAGGTCCCAGATGCAGTGGATGAATCGAATGGTGCCAACATGACTCAACATAGATGTGTTGAGAAAGAGTTGATTACATGGCACTTGTACTACCCAGGGGTTCATTCCAATTTGTAGAAAATGGGCGAGTGGTCTGACAAGATAATATCTAAGTAGATGTTGACAGGTTGGCCATTAATGCTAGAAAAAGAAAAAAAAAGTTACTTTGATAGCATAAAGCGGTCTAATTGTTTGAGCATGTGGTGATCCCTAGTTTAGTAGTTAGACCACATAAACCAAGACGTGGAATTAAATGTCTGCCACCAGAGGAGAGGGTCTACCAGTCTTCATTTATTTCTGAAATAGTAGCAAGCCTCATACTCACTAACACACCAATGCATGGGAAGGGCCCCAACCTTGTTTTGGGGGCGTTCAATCATATTAAAGTCACCACACACTAGCCATGTGGTAGGAGGTAACCCATTTGCTGAATATCAATCGAGCACGGAGTAATCGAGGCCATCAGTAGGAGCATAGATGTTGAGGATGCCAAAAGGCTGACCATCAATATCAAGAATAATCCAAACTTCATGATGCGATGGGTCTTCCCCCATGGAAATAATGACAGAGGATATTTTAGAGGTAATTAAGATACAAGTGCTGCCATGTCCTACCTCATGCAAGGTGGTGACCAAGATGGCATCCAACCAAATACTTTGTAGAGTCGTTTGGAGGAGAAAACCAAAGATCTTGACTTCTTGCAGACATAGAATGTCTGGAAAACCAATCTACTAACACACAAAATTCACAAAGTATTTATAGGTAGACTCTATAAGACCCCTTACATTCCATGATAAGACATTCATGAGAGCGGTCATCCATTTGAAGTTCCCCTTGTCAATTCTCAAAATCTGCCAACACTACAAAGTTGTTGTGTTGGTGAGTGTGAGAGATTCTATAGTCTGCAATGTAGTGGTGTTTAGCATCATATTCTTCCTAAGGAGAGTCAACACCCCTACGAGGTGGGCTACGAGATCGCTAAGAGAATCAGTCGTTGGTCGAGTAAATCTCAACCAGAGGCATCTTAAGATTCTAAGAGTTTGGAGAAATTCTCTGAGGGTTAGTAGGAGCTGGGATGGAAGGGGGAGAAGGAGGTCCCTTGAGAGGGTGTGATAGGTGAAGGAGAAGCCTCCTGAAGTGGTCGCTGAGATGTGTTTTGTGGCTTAGGTCCCATCTCCCGTTTGTGGGAAACAGAGGTCCAACCATCACCTGGTTCTTTTGGTTTTGGCTTCTCATATTGAGGAGGTGGTTGAGGAGGCTTGGGATGACCCATGCGATGACAATCCTTGATGCGGTGGTCCTAGGCCTGGCAATAGAAACAAGTGTTGGGAAGGTTGAAATAATGTTTTGAGATCATTGGGTCTCTCCAACCTGTATTTCAATGAACTCCTTCAGCGCTTTTGAGAGGTCAACCTCCACACAGACTCGCTTCTTAGGGCAGGAGGAGATAGCTTATCTGGTTCAACCATAATCATGCATCCTATGTGAGTGATGATTTAGAGGATAAAATCCCAAAGGTGTACTGACAGACCCAAAATTTTGACCCAGACAGGGACACAAAGTGCAACATTGTCAAAAACCCTAAAATCTTGGGACCAGGGAGAAAAAATCATACGCTGATTGCGAAGGAACCAAACATTGGACTTCATGAGAATCAGTTGAGTTTTAGAGGGCTCCTTAAAAGTAAACAAAAAAAAACCTTTGGTAAGGTTACGAATTCCAGAGACATGGACCCTTAGTGGCTCCTAGTGGTTGCAGAGCCAGTTATCGAGGTAATCCTCTGAGGGGATATGACCAACAAAATAAGCAATAATATAACAATTTTCATACCATTAGCAACATTGTTCAATAGTAACAATATGTACACTTACCTCTAGAAGGAGGGGGCAAAGGGATTACCTCATCATAAACATTCAAAACAAATTTTTGGGCTTGTTTGTGTGCCATCAACATTGTCTCTTGCATCAATAGATGCAATAGAACATGAATAAAGTCATAAATATAGGGCTTGCCTGCCCAAAGGGCAATGCACTAATCACAGTTAATGTGCTGCAACCCTAATAAATCCTACGAGCTTTGTGGTGTGACACAATGGGACCAAAAATGCAAACAAATAGACACAACCCATGAAGAAACCCTCACAGAACAAATTCTTCAAAATCATATTTAGGATAGATTTTGTGTAAAGAAGTTTGTGATAAAATTTTCGAATATATTCTTCCCAATAATAAATCAATAGAATGTGATCCAACATGTCCATCAAAAAAATTCTTCACATATTTTTTAATCCAAAAACCTCTTCTTAATATTTTTTTTTTAAATTTTTAATTCGACTTGGCAAAAATGTTTCGATAAAATACATCAACTTTTGTGTGACGTTACATAGATGACATTTTAAGAAATTAGCAGCGAAAGAATTAAATAATAAGTGAATATCTTTATATTCAATGGGTTTTGGTTTTTAATTTATATTATTTTATTTTAAGGTTGTTTAATGGTGCATATCTAACATGGACAAGCTATACATATCTAATATACAAATGTGATACTATAATATATATCTATTAATAAAAATAAAAATAGAAATATATATAAATGTATAGATATAAAGAGATATATAAAAGTTAAGAAAACTAATGTTGGAGTAGGTTTTCATAATATATCAGAATAATATTAATCTTAATTTCCATTTACATAAATATTATTTATTTAACTTTTAACTTTTATTTTTTTGAAATACTAAAAATAAATATATTATAAAAATATAATTATAATAAAATTAAAAAAATATTATACTATTATCACAATTTCAATAAATATAAAATTAAATTTAAATTTTTAAATAAATATATTTTATAAATAATTTTAAGTCAATAATATTTTAAAAATTACATATAAAATAATTCAAATATTATATATATAATAATTATTATACTATAACATAATATAATTATTATACAGATTTTTAGAAAGTCTCTTTATACTCACAAGATAGTTCTAAAAATAACGTCTACAAAATAGCATGCAATACTCTAAAATTAGATTGAATACAATGTTTTTATTATTATAATAATAATATTATTATTATTATTATAAAAACATTGTTTTCAATCTAATTTTAGAGTATTGCATGCTATTTTGTAGACGTTATTTTTAGAACTATCTTGTGAGTATAAAGAGACCTTCTAAATATTATTATTATTATTATTATTATTATTGTTTTAGGGGAATGAGCTATTTTTATTTTTACACAGTGGATAAGCTCCAGGTTAAAGGTCGATTAGACTAAAAATAAAACAAAAAGTAAGCTTATCACTGCAACTGCTGGATATCTGTGCAAGGGTTTATATTACAACTATGGAAATGCAGATGGAGATGGAGATATGGGACGGCCTCCCAGAAGACTTGTTGTTGATGTGTTTAGCAAAGCTGCCCACTCGGTTTCTTGTGAGAATGAGGTCTGTGTGTAAAAGATGGAATAAACTTTTATGTTATGATGCTTCTCTGCAACAAATGTATCCGGACATATTGTCGTCTTTGTTTTGTCTGGAATTCTATAAATTAAATTCTGATGAAGTGCAGAGGTGGGCGATTGAAGGAAGCCAAGATTTTTATAAAATTCCTTCCCTTGAATTACCTGAACCAAGTGCTTTTTTGGTGCTCGTCTGCAACAACATCTATCTTCTTTATGTCACAGAAAAGGATAGTGATGAAGGATATTGTATATATAATTCAGTTACGAGGACTTGGAGACCCATTGACACTATTTTTGATAAGCGGTTTGAATTGTATTATTTTATTTCGTTGGGATTTGATAGTTCTTGCAGGCGTTCCGTTCTGGTACTTGGGAGACCTGATTTTGAAGGCAATAATATGATAGTTGATATTTATGATATAGAATCTGATGCATGGACTCAAATCCATATGACTGTGGACTGCTCCATTGAGCCTCTTGGAAGTGGCGTTTATTCCAATGGCCGATTTTACTGGGTGAATTTTGGAAACAATGGTGAGATTGTAGAATTTGTTGTTTGTGAGAAGCCCTCTTGGACAAAAATTCCAGCGCCATATTGTAATGAATGTGCAGATTGGAAGTTGTGTGGGATGGATGGAAGAGTGGTGTTGGTTAGCTGTGAGTTGCAGTGCATGTGGAAGTTAAGGGAAAAAGAAAATAAATGGTGTCAACTATCTATCAATCTCCCAGAAGAGGTGGATGCAGTGGCAGTCAGCAGAGGTGGGTGGACGTTAGTTTTTGGCTTACAGAAAATATTCATATATAACAGAGATGGAAGAAAAGTAAGAACCATTGAATTCTCTGAGCTCCATTCAAAATTCATAATACACGGTCCTGTAACAACCTTTGCCATGAGCAATGTATGGTGGGCTTAAGGCATGCATAATGAAATAGGGGAATTGGGCACTGATGGAATTTGTATTTCTCCTTGCATATCTTTAAATCTATATTTCAAGAAAGAAAATTGTAAACCTATATTTCAACATGTGATTGGAATATTTTGAGATAGTTGTTAAATATAGGAGAGAGTTTTTATTTTGTGGAATAATAATTGATTTTTTGGTACTTTTATTTATTTATATGGCTTTTTTTTAATTGATTGTTTTTTAATATAATATTATTATGTTGATAGGTTTTTTAATAGTAGTTTAGGAGTGGTGGTAAATTGTAATGTATGTGAGTTATTAATAATTAATAGTCATTTCAAATTTGATGTTTATTTATTTATGGCGTGTGAATTGAGTCATTTTTTATTAGGTTTTATGATATCATCTAATCATCATTATTATTAATAATAATAGTCATTTTAAATTTAATGTATTTGATAATAATAATAATAATAATAATAATAATAATAATAATAGTCATTTTTTATTAGGTTGAATTCTCTGATGGTAGCCTCCTCTGATCACTTATAAATCCAGGCAATATATTTGTTGTGGTGGTAGAGGAAGGAGGTGGTAAGAAGAATGGCTTCATTCTACCACTCAATCTGGCTGGTGGTGTATGGGGGCCATGCGGCGAGGTCCCAGATGCAGTGGATGAATCAAATGGTGCCAACATGACTCAACATAGATGTGTTGAGAAAGAATTGATTACATGGCACCTTGTACTACCCAGGGATCCATTCCAATTTGTAGGAATTGGGCGAGTGGTCTGACAAGATAATATCTAAGTGGATGTTAACAGGTTGGCCATTAATGCTAGAAAAAGAAAAAAATAATAATTTGATAGCATAAAGCGATCTAATTGTTTGAGCATGTGGTGATCCCCAGTTTGGTAGTTAGACCACGTAAACCAAGACGTGGGATTAAATGTCTGCCACCAGAGGAGGGGGTCTACCAGTCCTCATTTATTTCTGAAATAGTAGCAAGCCTCACACTCACTAACACACCAATGCATGGGGAGGGCTCCAACCTTGTCTTGGGGGTGTTCAATCATATTAAAGTCACCGCATACTAGCCATGTGGCAGGAGGTAACCCATCTGCCAAATATCAATAGAGCAAGGAGTAATCAAGGCCATCATTAGGAGCATAGATGTTGAGGATGCCAAAAGGCTGACCATCAATGTCAAGAATAATCCAAACTTCATGATGCGATGGGTCCCCCATGTCAATAATGTCAGAGGATATTTTAGAGGTAATTAAGATACAAGTGTTGCCATGTCCTGCCTCATGCAAGGTGGTGACCAAGATGGCATCCAACCAAATACTTTGTAGAGTCGTTCAGAGGAGAAAACCAGAGATCTTAACTTCTTGCAGACATAGAATGTCTGGAAAACCAATCTACTAACACACAACATGCACAAATTATTTATAGGTAGACTCTATAAGACCCCTTACATTCCATGATAAGACATTCATGGGAGGGGTCATCCATTTGAATTTCCCCTTGTCAATTCTCAAAATCTGCCAACGCTGCAAAGTTGTTGTGTTGGTGAGTGTGAGAGATTATACCGCCTATAATGTAGTGGTGTTTAGCATCATATTCTTCCTGAGGAGAGTCAACACCCCTGTGAGGTAGGCTATGAGATCACCAAAGAATGAGTCGTTGGTCAAGTAAATCTCAACTAGAGGCATCTTAGGATTCTAAGAGTTCAGAGAAATTCTCTGAAGGTTAGTAGGAGCTCGGATGGAAGGGGAGAAGGAGGTCCCTTGAGAGGGTGTGATAGGTGGAGGAGAAGCCTCCTGAAGTGGTTGCTAAGATGTGTTTTGTGGCTTCTCATACTGAGGAGGTGGACCTGGTTCTTTTGGCTTTGGCTTCTCATACTGAGGAGGTGGCGATTACGTGGCATTCTTTTATTGGATAAAAGATCTCTCAGTTACCACGGGTATTTCTAATACGAAATTGACAGCTGATTTTGGATGTGTGCGCCTTTTTAATGAGTTAAAATCATATCGCACTTGAAAAGAAGCTCAATGTATATATTAATTTCATGCTATTTTGGACTAGACAATTTGTGGTATATGTTGGAAGCTTTTTTTAAAAAAAAGTCAGATATTTATTCGTTTTTACCCTTTTTTTTGTTTTATCCATTATGGGTTACTTCGTATATATTTTTTATTTTTTATGATTTCTATATCAATTTATAGTATTATATATATATATTTGTGTTAAATTTTTTTACATAATATAATTATTAATAATTTTATTATTTTTTCCATAGATCTATTATTTATTAATGATAAATTATGTTAATTTAATTATAGTATGTGTTAAGCTTGAAAAGATATATTCGGAAAACAAAAAAGTGCTCCAAAATTTCTTATATGACGATGATATTACGATTTTTTGATTGTCTTCTTTAAGAAAAAAAGAAAAACTTTTATGTGATAGTCAAATAGACATGAAATTTAAGGTTGAAATTAAAAGTGAAGACATTCATGGGCATTACAACCCACCACCCCTCGATTGCCATTATAGAATGTCTCTCGTTACAATAATACGTATTTATTAATATTAATACAAATATCTTAAATGCATTTATCTGAAAAATATCGAGAGAGATCGATCTCAAAGTCTCTATCTTAGGTTTTTAACAAACTACAATTATTAATACTTGCTATCTAAATCATGTCAATCTAACTACACCATTGTGTCAAGTAAAAAAACTCTTCTCTGAAAAAGGGGATCCAAAGTTGGCCTTGTGGCTACGATATTATGATTTTTCGATTGACTTCTCTTCAAAAAGAAAAAACTTGTATGTGATAGTCAAATAATCGTCAAATTTAAAGTCAGAATTAAAATTGAACACACTCAAGCTTATTACAACCCACCATTACCTCCTAAGTGCCATTGTAAACTACCTCTCAACATAATAAACAATATACAAAATAAATAGAAAACTATTTTTTTTGAAACTTTCATAAAAAATATCTTATGTATAAAATAAATGTAAAAACTAAAGTTTAGACTTGGACTCAAACTTTTTGATCCAAACCGCCACTTGAGGAAAGATTTAGACTCTCCCTAGTTTTCATGGTCCAATTTTCAACAAGAAGATGATACAGTTCTTAAACATTTGGACCATGCTCTGTTGGCTATACAAGATCTCATATCTGATTCAATATTGAATGGTCTACGCATCAAGTGAGGCCTGCTAAAACTCAATTTCATCTCAAAACTGCTCATTTAAGAATGAGAGAATTATCAGGCACATTGTAAGAATTTTGAATTTGGTTCTCATGCCCACTGGGGACTCTGGCTGGATTCAGTGGCAGACTGATGCTCCTGCTCACACTACCATCTTTCTTCGTGTTTATAGTAAGTAAGCTTCTATTTTTCACTAGCATTTTCATAATGATACAAACCATGAATACCTATGAATTTCATAGGAGCTTGAGGCCTCCCCTGTCAATGTGCATTTACAAACCCAAGCAACGCTTTAACAACACAAACTGCAAGTTGAGGAGGCCTACAAAGCCAAAGAAGTTGAACTTTGACTCAAATGCATTGGATGAAAATTGGGAATAAAATCACCAAGAAGCTTTTATATGTCCTTCACTCCATAGGAGATGCTGGTAAAATAAAAAATGTCAAGGAAGGTTCAATTAGAATTACCAAACTCCTTGACATTCTACATTTTGTTCACTATTACCATGGTGTTTTCTTGGCTCATACCAATTCCCATGAGCATGAAGCTGATCTCATCCAATGCCTTCAATTTGTCTCTTGTAAGCTTTCTAATGCTCAATGAGTTACCTGTGATAGGCCACTTACCCTCAATGATCTTAAAGAAGTGGTTATGTAGATGGTTACTGATAAATCCCCAAACATCGATGGGTTCCCTTGCAAGTTTTATCAGACCTTATGGGATACTATGGGTCCAAATCTTTATAAGGTTTATTCTAAAGCTGTATTGATGAACTCTCTAGGACCTAGATTATAAATCAAGGTAACATCAAGTTTATTCCTAAGGCTAATGATCTTGAGGTTAGTACTAAATGAAGACCAATTAATTTTCTAAATATTTCTTATAATAAAATCGCTAAGGTATTGGTTCACAGATCTAAGCATCTCCTTCCTTTAATTATTAGAATCAAGCAAATAGGCTTTATCCAACATAGATACCTCCTTGGCAACATCATTTCTATCTGATAAGCTATGAAATGGGTTCGGGTCTCCAGTTAAAAGGCCCTTTTGTCAATATTGATTTTGAGAAGGCTTATGACCATATTGAGTGGTTTTATATTTTCGCCATGTTATAAGCTGTTAGATTTGGTCCTAGGTTTATTCAGGTGGTTAATATGCTTTTTCAAGGTGTTAGAGTGTGTATTACTATTAAAGGAGCCCAATCCTCTCAATTTGAGCTACATAGATCTATTGGGCAAGGATTGTTAGGAGGCCCCTTATCCAACGGTAGCACAATTGATTACTTATATATGAGCAATTGAACACAGAAATTATACCAGAATGATTAAGAAACTAGAAACATGAGACAGCAAAGAATTTGAGAGACAATACACACAATTGTATTAGATAATACTAGAAGAAAATACAAATAAGGAAGATGCCACTTCTCCCTCCACCTCAAAGGCTTGCCACACCTCAAGACCTTCTTCCCTCTCTCTTGCTCAACACAAAACCAACTCTAAAACCTGAGTTACAATTCCTCCTTGAATGCTATAGCTGATCTCCTTGACCTTACACCTGTAGATCTCCTTGACCTTGCTTGCTTCAATGCTCTTACTTGATCAATATGATAATTACAATACAAGCCTCATGGTTCTTTAAATAGGAATCCATGGTTACAAAAATAGACCTCTAACTACTAAAATTAGACACACAGCTCGCAACTTAAAATAGTCTCTTAGCATGCAAACACTCGGTTTAACTAACTGACTGTTCGTAAACAGCAGTTCTGGACCGCACAGGCGACCGACGTCGGTCCCTGCTTGTCTGGTGCTGCCGACGTCGGCCGACTCTCTGCCGTCGCCGGTCTCCTTCTCCACTGCATCTGACCGACGTCGGTCATACTGACGACGCCGGTGGATCTGGTTCTTCAGCATCCTTTCTTCATGTGTGTGCAAACGGTTGAAGCTTTTAGCTCCACACCCTAACAAGGATGTACTTTAGTTCCTTCACTTAATGTGTTAGAATATGAAGTGTTTAGCTATATTTTATCCAATTATGTCTCCAAAGGCTTCATGGAGGGGATCTCTCTCCCTAATTTTGATCATCAATTGCTTAATGGTCATCTGTTGATGATCTTTTCTGACTCTCTAGGAAGAGGAAGATTTGGTTAAGAGTTATGGATTCTCTTAATATTTTTTGTTTGGCCTCTAGGTCCTCTATTCAATTGAAGAAAACATAGTGTTATCACTAGTCTCTCTCTCCCAAAACTCCTTAGCTACAGGGATATCAATGGCAATGGCTTCTCATAGGTGTTCAATTTAAGTTTCTTGGCAATCCTTTCACTTTTCAGACCTTTCTAGATGACTTGTGGTCTTATGTGATTTGAAGGGTTGAGAAGAAAATTTCTTTTTAGATCACAAAACTCTTATCTTTGGTGGGTAAGTTTTAGATTTGATCCAAGGTGTTGGTGGCTATGCATGTTTATTATTCTTCATGTTGGACTCCTTCTAATATTACCTATGGTAGGTTGGAAAAACTTACAAGAGATTTCTTATGGGTAAGTTCTAAAGGTCATAAGGGTTTTCACATAAGTTTATGGGATATTTGTTGTTGGCCTAAATAACTAGGTGGTCTAGGGCTAATGGATATTAGGCTTCAAGGTATTTCTTTCAATATTAAATGGGTTATCCAAGGAATGGAAGGTGATGAAGCCAAAAAGATCTTGCTTCATCATTGTATCCCTTAGGGGATTCCTTGTGGTAGATGAGCATTGCAGGCCTTTGGTTATATAGTTTTCTCATAACCCCAATACCTATTAAAATTAACGGTACTTTTGTTATTCAAAGCATTTGGAAAGCTTAGGACAAACTCAAACCCCATCTCATTTTGGTGGGGTAGGGTTTCAAAAATGGTCTCTCTATAACTTCTCATTCTCTTTGGTGGTCTCCCACATATAATTTTTGCAATATTCCCTTTGCAATTGGTCCTTTGGATCAAGAACATAAAACTATTCAAAAAAGGTGTGAAAAATATTGAGGATTTACTCTATAAAGCGAGTCATTATTAACTTCCTTGACATCTAGTTTAAAACAAATTTAACTTAAATAAGAAGATGTTGAGTCTATTACAAAGATTTAAGGCTCCATACCTGACGAGTATCGTCATACTTTCCTTAATATCTGGTGTAAGGATTAACATTGGTGTACAACCGCTCTTTTTAATTGCTATTATCCATGTCTGGGGTGTAATATTTTAGCTCCCTAGCATATTCAAGATGATACTCTCAATCACTGATGGAACATTTGATCCATCCATGTGGTTTAGTCCAAAATATTTACCACTATATGGGCTACTCCATTGAGCCTAAAAAGGCTAATCTCCTTTAGTGTATTCTTTATCAAGGTTTGCTTGTTGGTGATTGACATGGGGGTTTCAAATCCCATTTTCTTAGCATGTCATCAACTTGAGACAATTAAGCATATTTTCTAGTTTTACTACCATGCCCGGTTTGATGGCATTTGATTCATACCCTTTTTCATCCTTTTAGGCTATAGTTTTTTTATGTAGAATATGGCTCTCTTAGGGGACTCTGCCTTGTTTTCTGCAAGATACAATATATATTTTGGTAGATTTTTTATGTTGATATTCTTTTCCAAATCTGATGTATTATGAATTTTGAGATTTTAAATTAAATATGCAATTTATACCCAAAACATCAAACTACCTAAGTAAGATCTAAAGCCATTAGAATCAAATGCAAATAGATGAATAAATAGTTCAAACTAACATTATAATTCTAAAGCTAATTTCTCCAAATCAATATTAAATGGATCAAAAATAAGAGGATTGAATTGAGATTACCTTAGACTCAAAATTTTGATATTATGTTTGGTTGATCATGGATTATGGATTTATGGATTATTAGATTGGCATAGATATTTTTTTGAGTTTCATAGATAGCTCCTAGTTGATCATATGGACATGAAGACTTTGTGGATTCAATGCTTGGTTTCAATGGAGGAGTGGCCTTGTTTATATAGAATATAGAGGAAAGGATTAATGGTTAGAATTCAAAGTTGGCTTGTGGAGATTTATGGTTCGCAAGTTTTCAAAGAATTTTTAATTCTTTGGAAGCCTATAGAATAGAGACTTCTAGAGGGGAAAGGATAAGTTTAGAGAGGATTCTAGAATTCTCTAATTCTAAAATCTTTTTATGGATTAATTATGATTAAGTAGGGGATTATATAGGGATTGGGTGGGTGATTAGGGACTAGGGGTATAGGAGAGCCTAGGAAGAGGTTAGTAGATATGTCATGCGAATTTAAAATTTTCAAATAATAGATAAGTGAGGATTAGGATAAGATAATCGGGATTTAGGATAATTAATAGAGAAGTGGGATATGACTATAGTTAGTAGATGAAGAATAATAAAAGATAATATTAGATAAATGATTAGAAAAAAGGGGGTTATTAGGATGAGATTAAAAGAGATAAATTAGATAAATGGAATTAGAGTCGACTAATAATAAATATTAGTGACGTTAAATGAAGTGAATGAATTTAGATGCACATATTTTGCCCCTCTTTGAAAGGGCATTACAAGTGAAGAAAATTAGGAGTAATGGTCTTTCAAAGAAAAATCATGTCATTAATGAATGTTAGTAGATGATTTTAGTGGATACGATGCCCCCTTAAGGGGACATGCAGAAAAAAATGAGATGGATGGCCACTCGAAAGAAGAAACAATGGGTAGAATGTGATGAATAGATAAGGGGATGGGATTCAAGATGTGAAGATTGATGATGATGAAGAAAACAAAATCAACCTGAGCAATGAGATACAAAGCAATGATGTCTTTGGCAAAGACATATGCACAGAGAGTGAGAAGGACTATGTCACGATTTTTGACACATCCCAAGGGGGAATCAACTATAACATGATGATAATAAGATAAAATTATACAAGCTTTCGATGCATCCTAAATAAAGATGCATGTAAGGGAGAGTTATAGGCCATGATAAGACAATGATTTGATGAGATTAATGATGGGTGTAGCCCAGAGCTAAAGTCGAGCGATATGATGAAGAGGATGAGAGAGAATAAATGTTATGATTGAGTGACTAGAAGATGAATTAAACTACATTAAATTGAATCAATGAGCCATAATGTGATTAATAATGATGATGCCCGTAGCAAGGACACTTGTAGGGGAGTGATATATGATTAATTGACCAATCAGTGATAATGGATGAAGAAAATACAAATGTTGTGACTTGTAAATTTTGAGCAAGAAGACAAATAAAACCCAAAATGGATAGCACACTTATTAAGACAGATTACAAGAACAAATCATAAACAATAAGAAATTCTTATCGATTCCTTGCTCCAACTAGCCTCCCTCCAAGATCTTCAAGTGGATTTTATTGATTGTAGATTGCCATGGACTCATAATTCCAGCATTATAATGGTTTGATTTTTGGATTTAGATGAATTACTTGATCAAATAGACATGACGACTCTATGGGTTCAATGGATTGATTGTGATTGTTAGTTGATCATATGGACATGAAGATTTTATGGATTCATGAGTTTGCTAGATTAGATTGTAGTTATTTTCCATGGAGGAGTGGCTTTGTTTATACAAGCCAAGGCAGAGAGAATGAATGGTTCATGTTTAATCTTGGGCCATTAAGATCAATGGTTGAGGATTTTCTGAGGAATTTTTAATTCCTTGGAAGCCACATGGAATTGTGGAATCTACTAATGAAAAATGGTGATATAGAAGTTGTGAACAACACAACATGAAGTGCAAAAATCTGTAGAGGCTTTAAGTATTGCATATTGCTTATACAGGTCTGCATAAGTTTGAGGACTACAAAACAAGTGTGCAACAACACTGGGATGACACAAAGCACAGTGCTTAGTGGAGAATGTTAAGTATTAAGCAAGAGTAAATTTAGTGGTTAATATTTTTCTTCTGGATAAAAGTAACTTTTGATCTTCTTGAAAATAATTAATTCTGTGCATTGGTTGATTAGCCCAAATTTTATACAATTTTATATATTTATGCTTTTAATCAGCCTATAATATATATTCTAATCAATTTTGGGAAAAAACAAATCACCGTAATTACTATGCATGCATGGGTTTGATTCACCATAAAATTATAAAAGATATGTATTAGAGATGGTCATGTGTGGGAGAGGTGGGGGCGAGGGGGACAGATGTGTATAAAAGAAAGATTTAGCAATTGATTGATACTTGGTAAATATTTTAATTAATTAAATATTTTTATTACTTTATTATTGTTGTGCTAACATTAATAGTGAAGAAATGGATATATATATATATATATATATATATATATATATATATATATATATAAACAAACTAACTGATAATGAAATAATATATCATAGACCAACCACTCTAGTTGGACTCAATCTGTGGTAAAACATTGAAAAGAAGAGAGACCATTCGATTTGCTGAATCCTAGCAATTGATCTATGTTGGATATTACAAATGCACCATTCTAAACAATATTTTTAGAAGCAAAGATTATAAAAAAATATTTAGAGAATGTTGGAAGTTGCAGAGAGGGATAAAGTTTTTGAGACTGAATATTTGTAGAGAATGGCGATGTCATGAAATGGATGGAGATGGAGATGAGCACTCAACAGTTCAAAAATAGTTTAAAAGATCCTTTTTTTTTGTTTTGTTTTTGTTTTTATTTTTAATCAATTTTTTTTCCTATAAATTCAATTCTAAAGTAGTTGAAGGCCTGTAAGAGGGTTTACATGTCATTCTTGTGTAGTAAGTGTAATGTTTACAGGCTCTCTGCACGTTACTGCAACCCTAACAATGTAATATATATTGATTTATATATTATATTTAACTCGCTAGATAATTACGATTTTTTTTCGAGAGCCAATAGGATAGTTACATGTCAGATTATTGCCCTTCAAATCATATCTGCCAAGTACCAAAATGGAACGACTGCAAGAACTATCAAATCCAATGCAATAAAATAATACAATTCAAACCGGTTATCAGAATTAGTAACAGGTTCTTCATAAGATCCATGTGTAAAATTTCTATCTTACGGATATAAATAGACCTTTTAAAAATCTAATAGCGTATAACAATTATTATATATTAGAATTTTTATATATAACTTTTTAAATATTATTGATTTAAATTTATTTATAAAATAAATTTATTTGAAATTATAAGTTAAATTTTATGTGTATTAATATTTTGGTAATGTTAAAATAATTTCAAGCTTTATTAATTTTAATGTAAATTCTGTATATCATAATTATATCTCCAATTAAATATAGTAGATTTTTTTTCATATTTAAAAAAATAAAATTTAAAATTAGACAAATAGAATTAAAATGAGTTAGTGTTAAATGATATGTGTTGTAGAATATCATAATAATTTGTTTGATTGAAGAGTGTACTCATATTAATATAAACAAATAATGGTACAACATTAGTCATACAATAAAATCTTAGGTGGAAAAGGTCACATCTCACAAGTAAAGTCATATCGAGGTATGAAATCTTCAAGAAAGAAACAAGTCCAATAGGGGATCAAAATGACCATACCAAAAAAAGTCACATCAAACTGACATAAATGTTTAACAACCAAAAAAAGATGCACATAAGAACACAAACAATCAAAAAAATATTTAAGCTGCAGCAATAAACATGGTGGCTGGAGGGGGTGGCGGAGAAGGCAGATCTTATGGCTCACCTCCCCATCCCCCTTGAGTAGGGGGTATTCATTCACGAGGGATCCCGTCCCATCATTTTGTTGTAGATTATCATTTTTTCATTGTGCCAATTGGGTGATATAGTAAGACCTAGACATGGATACTTATCCTATGGAGGAGGGCCCCAGTCTCTTCCATCACCTCCCCCTCTATTAAATCCATGAGACTAGATGGGGGGTGATCAATGAGGAGAGAGGCTCCTGTATCGGTTCCTAGAATGTTTTCGGTGTATACCACGCCCTCACCCATAAGGGTGTAAGTGGAGATGTGCAAGCTCTGGAGGTTCACAACTAACTATACACGAGGCATTCCCCTAGTGATCAAGAAAATACTAGAGATGATTATGTTCTAGTTGAAATTTAACAGTGTGACTCTAAATCTATAGAATAACATTAAAAAATATAGTAACTTTATTAGTAACATAAAAACTACGTTCCATTTCCTCATGATTAAAACAAGTATAATTTATAGCTTTCCAGATTTGAAAAAGAATATCAATAATTTTTTTTATCAAAATCTATTGTATCTTGCAAGAAGCATGGCAGAGTCCCCCAAGAGAGCCATATTCCACGTAAAAAACTCTAGCTTGAAAGGATGAAAAAGGGTATGGATCTAATGCCACACAAATTGGGCATGGGAGGAGAACCAGAAAATATGCTTAATTATCTCAAGTTGATGACATGCTAGGCAAATGGGATTTAAAACCTTCATGTGCTTAAACCTATCACCAATAGGGAAACCTTGATAAATAATACACCAAAGGAAAAGAGTCTTTTTAGGCTCAATGGGATCAATCCATGTAGTGGTAAATCTCTCGGATTAGACCAACAGGCTGGGTCGAAGGTTCCATCAGTGATCGAAAGTATCATCTTGAATATGCTGGAGAGCTAAAATATTATACCCCAAATGTGGATAATAGTGATTAAAAGGAGTGGTCGTAGGCCAATGCCAATCCTTCCACCAAAGAGTAAGGAAATTAACTCCAATATTATGAAGATACTCATCAGGTATGGAGCCTTGAATCTTTGTAATAGACTTAGCATCTGTATTATTTAATTTAAATTTGTTCTAAACTAGATGTCAAAGAAGTCAAAAGTGGCTCGCTTTACAGAATAAATCCCCAATATTTTTCACACTTTTTTTGAACAGTTTTATGCTCTTGATACAAAGGACCAAAGCAAAGGGAATATTGTAAAAATTAAATGTGGGAGACCACTAAAGAGAATGAGAAGTTATAGAGAGACCATTCCCGAAATTCTCCCCCACCAAAATAAGTTGGGGTTTGAGTTTCTCCCAAGCTTTCCAAATACTCTAAATAACAAAAGTACCATTAATTTTAATAGGTACATGGGTTATGAGAAAGGTATGTAACCCAAGGTTTGCATTGCTCTTCCACCACAAGGAACCCCTTAAGAAACACAATGATGAAGCAAGATCTTTCAAGCTTCATCACTTTCCAATCCTTAGATAACCCATTTAATGCTGACATAAATACCTTGAAGCCTAATATGCATGAGCCCCAGACCACCTAGCCCTTTAGGCCAACAAAAAATATCCCATGAAAATCTGTGAAAACCCTTATGACCTTCAAAACTGGTCCTTAAGAAATCTCTTGTAAGCTTGTCCAGCCTACCATAGGCAACATTAGAAGTAGTCCAACATGAAGAATAATAAACATGCATATCCACCAATACTTTGGATCAAAACTGAAACTTTCCTGTCAAATACAAGGTTTTTATGAACCAAAAAGAAATTTTATTCTCAACCCTTTGAATTGCATAGGACCATAAGTTAGCTAGAAAGGCCTAAAAAGTGAAAAGAATGCCAAGGAACTTAAATTGAACACCTTGGAGAAGCCACTGCCATTGATATCCCTTTAGCCAAGGAGTTTTGGGAGAGAGAGACTAGTGATAACACTATGTTTTCTTCAATTGAATGGAGGACCCAGAGTCTAAACAAAAATTATGGAGACAATCCATAACATTCTTAACCAAATCTTCCTCTTCCTAGAGAGTGAGAAAAGAATCATCATCAAATGACCATTAAGCAATTGATGATCAAAATTAGGGAGAGAGATACCCTTCAGCAAGCCTTTGAAGGCATAATTGGCTAAAATATATCTAAATGCCTCAAATTCTAACAAATAAAGTGAAGGAGCTAAAAGACATCCTTCCCTGATAGATATATGTACCTCAAACTGAGAGGATTGGGCTCCTTTAATAGTAATACACACTCCAACATCTTGAAAAAGCATATTAACTACCTAAACAACCCTAGGACCAAATCTGACAGCTTGTAGCATGGCTAAAATAAAAAGCCACTCAATGTGGTCATAAGCCTTCTCAAAATCAATCTTGATAAAAAGGGCCTTTTGACTGGAGACCTGAACCCATTTCATGACTTCGTAGACAGAAATGACATTGTCAAGGATGTATCTATGTTGGATAAACCCTATTCACTTGATTCTAACAATTAAAGGAAGGGGATGCTTAAATATAAAATCCAATGCCTTAGCAATTATCTTATAAGAAACATTTAGAAAATTAATTAGTATTCATTTAGTAATAACTTCAAGATTACTAGCCTTGGGATAAACTTGATGTTACATTGATTTATAATCTAGGTTCTAGAGAGTTCATCAACACAACTTTAGAATAAATCTTGTAAAGATTTGGACCCAAAGTATCTCATAAGGGTTGAATATGACTTACAAGGGAACCCATTGATCCCTAGGGATTTATCAATAACCATTTACATAACCACTTCTTTAAGATCATTGAGGGTAAGTGACCTATCATAGGTAACCCATTGAGCATCAAAAAACTTACAAGTGTTGGATGTCGGACCCTGATCTTACTAGAATGCCCAGTTCTTGATAGGGGGTGTGGGGGGCAACTCCCCCCCACTATGGTCACCATCTGGGTCGTTCACTATTAGGTCACAGATGTAACGATAGAAATTATGTTGGTGCATTTTTGTCCTAATATATAACCCCCATCTACATAACCACTTCTTTAATATCATTGAGGGTAAGTGGCCTATCATAGGTAACCCATTGAGCATCAAAAAACTTACAAGTGTTGGATGTTGGAACTTGATCTTACTAGAATGCCCAGTTCTTGATAGGGGGTGTGGGGGGCAACTCCCCCCCACTATGGTCACCATCTGGGTCGTTTACTATTAGGTCATAGATATGAGGGCATTGTAATTACGATGATGCACTGTGTGTGAGTGAAGAGGATATTGTAGTGGATGTATTGTAGTTTCATCCTTTCATTTGTTGGATTGAATAAGAGAAGAATTGGTTGTTTCTGTGTGGATGTAGCCCATATTGGATGGACCGCGTTAAATTTGTGTCTCTCTTATATAGTGTTTTCTACATTTTATTTCCATCTTTATTTCATTAATATTGCTCTATGTTCTATATTCCTATTAAGGGATAGATTGAAGGCATTAGAAGAGAGTAGATTCATGCTCAAGATAATTTGGTAATTCTAACGGAACCTTCCTTGACAACTTTGACTCTATCAACATCTCTTATGGATTGAAGGAAAAAAAAAAGCTTCTTGGTGATTTTTCCCCCAATTTTCATATAATGCATATGAGCTCAAAGTTGAGCTCCTTTGGTTTTGTAGGCCTCCTCAACTTGTAGCTTGTGCTACTAAATAGCTACTTGGGTTTGTAAATGCACATTGAAAGGAGAGGCCTCAAGCTCATATGAAACCCAAAGGTACTCATAGTTTGTACCATTATGAAAATACTAGCAAAAAATAGAAGCTTGATTGCTATGAAAACAAAGAAATGTGGTAGTGCGATTAAGAGCATTAGTCCACCATTGAACCTAGCCAGAGTCCCTAGTGGGCATGAGAACCAAATTCCAAATTTTGACAATGTGTTCGATAGTTCTCTCATTCCTAAGATGAGCTCTGTTGAGATAGAACTAGGTTTTGGCAAGCCTCACTTGAGGGGTAGACCACTCAATATTGAAGTAAATATGATGATGATCCAACAATAAGGTGTCAAAGAGCACAAAAACTAACCTATCATGAACTTGAGCAAAACATAAGGGATCTTGTTTAGCCAACAGAGCATGGTCCAAATGTTTAAAAACTCTATTATCTTCTTGTTGAAAATTGGACCATGTAAACTAGGGAGAGTCTGAATCTTTCCTCTAATGGTGGTTTGGATCAAAAAGTTTGAGCCTAAGTTTGAACTTTAGTTTTTCCATTTATTTTATACATAAGATATTTTTTATGAAAGTTTTAAAAAAGATTATTTTTCTATTTGTTTTGTATATTGTTTATTATGTTGAGAGGCATTTTACAATGACACTTAGAAGGTAATGGTGGGTTGTCATAATCCTGAGTGTATTCAATTTTAATTATGACCTTAATTTGATGTTTATTTGATTGCCATGTAGAAGTTTTTTTCTTTTTTTGAAGAGAAGTCAATCGAAAAATCATAATAACCTAGCCACAACGCTGAGTTTGGATCTTTTTTTTTCTGGAAAGATTTTTTTAAACTTGACACAATGGTTATTAGTTAGATTGACAAGATTTATCATCACTTAAGAAAAAATTTGTGTAGAAGGTAATACAAGAATTAATAATTGTAGTTTGTTAAAAAATTAGGATAGAGACTTTGAGATTGATCAGATAAATAGATTTAAGATATTTGTACTTTAATATTAATAAATACATATTATTGTAATGAGAGGCATTCTATAATGACAATCAAAAGGTGGGGGATTGTAATGTCCATGAGTGTGTTCGCTTTTAATTTCAACCTTAAATTTGATGTCCATTTCACTGTCACATATTTTTTTTTCTTTTTCTTAGAAAAGTTAATTGAAAAATTATAATATCATGACCATATAATAAATTTTGGAAAACCTTTTTTTCTCTGAATATATATTTTTTGAATTTAAAACATACTCTAATTAAATTAACATAATTTGTTATTAATCAATAATAAATTTGTGAAAAAAATAATAAAATTATTAATAATTGTATTATGCGAAAAATTCAAAAAACTCATTAAAATTAATATCTTCTAGTATTTTAACATAAATATATAAAAAAATATTATAAAATAATATAAAAATTATAAAAAATAAAAATATATATAAATAATACCTAATTATAACTCATAATTGATAAAAATACAAATATCCATAAAAATAATCAATAAATATGTAAAAGACACTTAATCTCTTTTTAAAAAGCTTTCAACATATACCACAGATTGCCGAGTCCGAAATAGCATGAAATTAATATATATATATATATATATATATATATATATATATATATACATTGAGCTTCTTTTAAGTGCGATATGATTTTAACTCATTAAAAAGGCGCACACATCCAAAATCAGCTGTCACTTTCATATTGGAAATACCGTGGTAACTGAAAGATGCTTTATCCAATAAAAGAATGCCACGCAATCGCAACATGGAGTTTAAGCTACCTAAGATTTTGTGGGTGGACTCGGGTACTAAATTTGATGGACGTATTTATATTTTTTATTAGTAAAATATAATCATTTTTTAAAACGATTAGATTAGATGAATGATAAAATTTTAGGTAGACCGTTAAAACAAATTATAAATAATTATTATATATGTTTAATGTTTATTAAAAAAAAAATTTATATTAATATTTAAAAAATAATGTTGAATAAAGAATTATTATAAAAACAATTTAATATTTTTTTCAATTATAAATTATATTAAATAAATATTGTAAAAAAATTATAATATATATGACATCATCAAATTTAAGTTTTGGGTAGATTATTTTTTAATAATGTTTATTTATATTTTATGGTTGATCAATATAATTTGACTAATATTTTAAATACATCTATTAATTTTGAAGTGTTTATGTTAAGATTATGATATATATTATAATAAGTAATATTTTAAAAATAATTTTAATATTTTTTTAATGATAATAATTGGTTTTAATCTAGGTGCACTAATGTAATAAGTTTGAAAAAAATTTCCAATATTTAATGTATGTGTAAATATTATTATTTGTCAATGTTATTTT
The DNA here is from genome assembly GCA_037957365.1 of Torreya grandis. Taxonomy (NCBI): domain Eukaryota; kingdom Viridiplantae; phylum Streptophyta; class Pinopsida; order Cupressales; family Taxaceae; genus Torreya; species Torreya grandis. The sequence continues at coordinate 1,755,604 of JARHVA010000153.1, forward strand.
TTTAAGTAAGAAGAAAAATTTCAATATAATAATTATACTGAAGTCAAATTTAAAGTTTAAATTATGAGAATCAAAGACATCATCATCATCATCATCATCATCATCATCATCATTATGGTATCGGAGGATCTAGTGAAAAATGATTCAATTGACATACCATAAATAAATAGATAGATATTAAATTTGAAATGAATATTAATTATTAATAACTCACACATATTACAATTCACCACCACTCCCAAACTATTATTATAAAAAACCTATTAACATAATAATATTATATAAAAAACAATCAATTAAAAAGGATGTATATAAATAAATAAATAAAAGTACCAAGAATCAATTATTATTCAATAAAATAAAAACTCTCTCGTATCTTAAAAATTATCTCAAAATATTCCAATCATTTAGGTTTACAATTTTCTTTACTGAAATATAGATTTGCAGGTATGTAGAGAGAAATACAAATTCCATCAGTCCCCATTTCACCTGTTTCATTCTACATACCTTAAGCCCACCATACATTGCTCATGGCAAAGGTTGTTACAGGACCATTTCTTATGAGTTTTGAATGGAGCTCAGAAAATTCAATGGTTCTTACTATTCTTCCATCTCTGTCATATATGAATATTTTCTGTAAGCCAAAAACTAACGTCCACCCACCTCTGCTGACTGCCACTGCATCCACCTCTTCTGGCAGATTGATAGATAGTTGAGACCATTTATTTTCTTTTTCCCTTAACTTCCACATACACTGCAACTCACAGCTAACCAACACCACTCTTCCATCAATTCCACACAAATTCCAATCTCCACATTCATTACAACATGGTGCTGGAATTTTTGTCCAGGAGGGCTTCTCACAAACAACAAATTCTACTATTTTACCATTGCTTCCAAAATTCACGCAATAAAATCGGCCATTGGAATAAACGCCTCTTCCAACAGGCTCAATCGAGCAGTCCACAGTCATATGGATTTGACTCCATGCATTAGATTCTGTATCATAAATATCAACTATCATATTATTGCCTTCAAAATCATGTCTGCCGCGTACCAGAACGGAACGCCTGCAAGAACTATCAAAACCCAATGCAATAAAATAATACAATTCAAACCGCTTATCAGAATTAATGACAATGGGTCTCCAAGTTCTTGTAACTGAATTATATATACAATATCTTTCATCACTTTCGTCTGCAGTGACATAAAGAAGATAAATGTTGTTCCAGACGAGCACCCAAAAAGCACCTGAAGGAATTTTATAAAAATCTTGCCTTCCTTAAATCGCCCACCTCTGCACTTCATGAGATTCTAATTCATGGAATTCCAGACAAAACAAAGACGACAATATGTCCGGATACATTTGTTGCAGAGAAGCATCATAACATAAAAGCTCGTTCCATCTTTTACTCACAGACCTCATTCTCACAAGAAACCGAGAAGGCAGCTTTGCTAAACACATCAACAACAAATCTTCTGGGAGACCATCCCATATCCCCATCTCCATCTCCATAGTTGTAATATAAACCACTAATGAAAGCCACCCTATAGTATTGGCTTGTTTTTATAAACTCCTTTCATCCCATATCCCCATCTCCATCTCCATAGTTGTAATATAAACCACTAATGAAAGCCACCCTTTGGCTTGTTTTTACAAACTCCTTTCTTATAGGGTGACTGTTAGTGCTTCAAATAGTTAACAAGAAAACATTCTGATCCAAGTGAATGAAGGAAATCAAGGAATTACCATTAGTTTTCCACAAAATGTCAAAGAAATAAACCTAGAATACTAAAAAAAATCATTGATTTCAGTGTACCAGTGAAAATGTTCCTCTTCAAAATAATCCATAGATCAATTACACTAAATTAAAGTAAAATTACTACAGTATGAAAAATTAATGCATAGACATAGACAATATTTTTTATTTTTTAACAAACATTCCAAGTAATATTCATGACAGCTATAATATGTCTATGTGTGCGAAGCCCAAGACCTGCTAGAGTGGAAACATCGGTGCCATCACACAGTGGATAAATGGAAGACATAAAGATATCAGGGAAATATCACATAAAACTAGAGAAAGCAAACACCACTTCTAAAACATTAGATAGTATGGCTTGACAAGGAGACAACACGAAAGTAGAGAGAGGATTGCATGCATAACAAGGCTGAGCAAAGGGTGGGAAGGCGTAAATAATTTGTCTCCTCGCCTTGACTACATGCATAACATGAAGTGATATCTATATGACCAAGATTTAGTGGGGTGTGAGCACCATTAGCAAAATATTTAGATAGGAATCCCACCCTTAACGAGGTATAAAAAATCATATGGCTCATAGCTTTAGTGAGGTATAAAAACCTATAAGAAGTGATGGCAAGTGAGTGTAAGCGCTCACAGTGTTGTTGCTTGACTTCATCTCCTTTTCCCCTAAAAACCACCTGCTCATGCAATGTATGCACTGAGGGAGATAAATAGGCAAGACATTAATGCTTTGTCACCTCAAGTCGAGTGTTTATATTCCATTGGATATGTCTTTAGCTGTACATTTAGAGATGAAACACCACAAAAAGAGGGTTAAGACTGCCATTAAAGTTTGTAAGACAAAAATACCCATTTTGAATGATTTATAAAACAACTACACTAAATTTAGCATGTCATAATTGACAGAATGACCAAACAAAATTACAAGTGAGTGTAAGCACTCATGGTGTTGTTGCTACCTTCACTAGTGTATCATCTTTGAAACCTCCATCTCCTCTTCCATGCTCGTGCAATATATGCAAATGGGGATGAACATGCTAGAAGGTTGAGGTAAATTACCTAGATGATGATGAAATAAATGCAAGGCGGTGGGTCATAAACTCAGAATGGTGAGATATAAATGGTCATAAATATAGAGTGGTTATAAATTTAACAACAAACCACAACATAAAAAGAAGGTTAAAACTGCCATTAAAGTTTGCAAGCCAAAGCCACTCAATCTAAATGATTCACAAAATGACTACATTGAATTTAACACATCTTAATCAATAGAATGAACAAAAAAAATTGCTAATTTTTTTACATACATTCGAAGGCATATTAGCATATTCAAAACCAAATGGTTCAAAGCCTTAGTGAGGTGTAAAATACCCCACCCATAAGTAGTAATGGCAAGTGAGTGTACGTGCTCATGTTGCTACTACTGCTCTTACTGGCGTGTCATCTCTAAAACCTTCCATCTCCTTTTTCTTGCTCATGCAATGGACAAGAATGGGGACAAACATGCTATAAGGTTGGGGCAAAATACTCAAGCATCAATGAAATGAATAGGAGGCAGTGGGTCATAAACATAGAACAATGAGACATAAATGCTCTACCAGCTTGAACTCGGTGTCCACATTTCTTTGGCTGCACATTATTAATAGGAGTTTAAACTCCCCACTTTTGGTGTGACTGGTTGATATTTTGGGGAGTGTATGCCCCACTATTGGCCCTAATTGATTTTTTTTGGCTATGGCATACCTAGGGCCAGTTGGACCTCCAAAATGGCCCCATAAGGACCCCTTACATATGGATTAAAACATTGGGTCTGTACAAACACGTCATGAAATGAACATATATTATCAAGAATTAGACTTGTTAAATATCTATTGATGTCAATTTTAAGTGTTGGTGTGACACAATTTAGGCTCCATGTATGTGAGAAGTTACAACGCATGACTATTGGTTCCTCTCCCTTACCACAAATTATCGAGTCCAAAATAACATGAAATTAATATATATGTTGAGCTTATTTTAAGTGTGGTATGATTTCAACTCATTCAAAAGGTGCACATATCCAAAATTAGTTGTATCTTTTCTTGTTGGAAATACCCTTGTTAGTTGAAAGTGATGTGTTAGCCAATATAAGGCAATAAAAGAATGCCAACAATTGCAACATGGAGATAAAGCTACCTACGATTTTGTGGGTGGATAGGGCCTAAATTTGATGGTCGTATGGCCATATTTACATTTTTAATTGTAAAATACAATCAATTTTTTAAAGAGACTAGATTAGATAAATGGTAAAATTTTAAGTAGAGCATCAAAAACTATAAGAGATTACAATAAATATATATATTTTTTGTTTATATGTTTTTCTTCTACAATAAATTATATTAATATTTGAAGGGCAATGTTGAATAGAAAACCATCATCGAAATTATTTAATGTTTATTTTTTCAACTATGAATTAAATATTAATATTTGAAATACAATGTTGAATAAATAACCATCATCAAAAAAATCATGACACGCATGGTCTACGATCAAATTTAAGCCTTGGGTGGACTATCTTTGTGTACTACATTTGAGTAATGTTTACTTATATTTTGTGGTTGACCAATATAATTTGGATTATATATATATATATATATATATATATATATATATATATATATATATATATATATATATATATATATATATATATATATATTGAAGTGCTTATTTTAGGGTCATTGCATATATTTTATTAATTAATATTTTTAAAATATTTTTTATAATTTTTTTAATGGTGATAATTGGCTTTAATCTAGGTGCATTAATGTATCGTATTTGAAAAAAGAACTCCAAATTCTAATGCATGTTTAAGATATTATTATTTGTCAATCCTAATTTTTTAAGTAAGAAGAAAAACTTCAATATGATAATCAAACTAAGGTCAAATTTAAGGTTTAAACTATGACAATTAAATAGACATTGAATTTAAGAAGATGATTATTATTATTATTTGATGATTAGGTAGTGTTTTAAGACTTAATGCTCTGATAGGATACAATTTGAGATGTTAAAGCAATGTAAGTCCAGTAATCCACCCAGAAGGTGAACAACAATCAAATTCATATACATAAATAAAAATTAAATTTAAGATGACTATTAATTATTAGTAACTCACACACATTACAATTCACCGCCACCCCTTAACCATTATTATGAAAAGCATATCGATATAATAATCAATAAACAAAAAAGTATATAATAATCTAATATAAAAAGATAATTTTATATCAAGTAATCTCATATTAAAAAAAATCTTTTAAAAATGAAATTTGTCCTTCTTGAAATATAGATTTACAGGTATGTAAGGACAAATACAAATTCCATCGGTGCCCAACTCACTGATTTCATTCTACATACCATACATTGTTCATGCCGAAGGTTGTTATAGGACCATTTATTATGAGCTTTGAATGGAGCTCAGAAAATTCAATTGTTCTTACCATAAACCCTTGCATAGAGAGACAACAATTGCAGTGATAAACCTCCCTTTGTTTTGTTTTGTTTTTTCCCCATAATATATTATGATAAAGACTTTGTATTGAAACTAATTTTCATTCTACTTTTCTACACGTTATTTTTAAATGTAAATTTAGCACTTTCTTGTGGATATAAAGAGACCTTTTAAAAATCTATATAATAATTATACTATTTTATAGTATAATAATTAATTTATATTAGAATTTATTTATATATAATTTTAAAATATTATTGATATCAAAAAAATTGTAGTTCGATTGGTGAGGATGATGGTTGTTTGTATTCATTTACTAAAGTAAAAATTATTTTAGATACTCGATAAAGAGAGTCAAGCAGTTAAGGTTGGTTAAGCCCATATCGTACTATAGATGATTTAGATATATACTTACTCAGTGTTGTAAATATACTATCGAAATATGGACAGAGATATTAGCATTCTATGTAATTCAATAATTTTATATAATACCTTTTGGACACACACACACACACACATTATCAATTTAAAATTATTTATAAAATATATTTATTTAAAAATTTAAATTAAATTTTATATATATTAAAATTTTGGTAATGGTATAATACTTTTTAAATTTTATTGTAATTATAGCTCCTATTAAATATAGTAAGCTCAACTTTGATGGAGCCTTGAAAAGAAATTCGGGCCTTGCGGGAGGGGGAGTAGCCATAAGGAATTCATAGGGAAAGTTGATTGCAGCTTATGCAATCCCCTTAGGAATTGAGACAAACCATGTGGTCGAACCCAAGGCAACACTCTGGGGCATTTAGCTTGCCTCCAGACTCAAGATGGAGAGAATTCTCGTTGAAGGGGATTCTCTCAATATCCTCAATGCTATAGATGGCAAAACCATCCCCTCCCACACAATAGAAGCCATAATAGATGATGCCAAGTAGAGCTTGAGGGAGATGACACACTCTTCCATCATTCACACATACCATGAAGGGATTGGGGTGGCAGATTTACTTGTTAATATCAAAGTAGGTCTCCCTCTTTTATCCACCTGGCACGTTGGATGCCATGTCCCTAAAAATGTCTTATCAACTATTCAAAATGAGGTCACATCAGGGTATGATGATGACATCGCAACTGCATGTGCAAACTTTTTGTCTCAAGCGAAGGCTTTCAAAAATCATGACCCACCATCATTCCATCGTGAGGAGAATTAATTATAAAGGTGGGAGCAAGCATGTACTGCAAGCTCATTTCAACTATTAGCTCTAAGCATTACCAACATCCATCAAAATCCATCTTTGACTCTCGGGATACTATTGAGATGGGTGGGGATAGGGATCATTTTAAACCGACTTCCTGCTCGAAAGTTAGAAGAATGAAGAAAGTGTGAAAGAAGCTTCACAGGGGAGGCCTTATAGAATTTATGTTGAGGATAAATGACCACGGTGTCGATTTGGTGAAAGAATTCATTTCAGCATGGTTTCGTGAAAGAATTAAAGAAAATATTTTTGACTAAATTTAAATCAATTGGTCTTCATAATTGATAATGGCTTACGCCACCAATTATATTCTCTAAGGCTTTGTTACCATGTCAAATTCATTGAAGGAATGCATTATGCATAAACAAGATATAGAATATAATTGATAAGCAAAGCATATAATGAACACATCAACACGACGCATGAGTTACCATGAGAAAACCTCAAAGAGGTTAAAAACCCACCAATGTGATATTTATTAATATGAGAAATCAATCCAATCCAATACAATTCCTCTCCATCTCACTTATTCTCTATACTTTCAAAAAACCTTGTTTACTCAAAATCATATCAAGATCGAATGAATTTATAGTAAGGGTAAAACCCTATTTATAAAATTCACAAGGGAAGGTGACCATTGTGAAACAATGGGTCCATCCATCCTAAAAGTATATTTAATAATATTTGATAAGAATTATAATTATAATATTATTATTTATTTAACTAAGATTTTTATCTCGAGGTAATAAATAATATATTATTCAATATTTAATTAACACCAATGTGAGCTAAGGGTTAATGAAACACCACTTAGTCATTAAATGTTTTAACACTCTCCATTAATGCTAAGTGAGGATAAATGTCATAGTCACCTTAAAAAATAATTATATTATGTACATAATTGAAGGATTTAAAAAATTTCATTATGCCAAACATCACCTATTGAAACAAAATAAATTATAATCTATAAACATCTGCTTTATTTTTGCACTTGACTTTCCAAACTTCTCTGTAAAGGAATCAAACCAGTCCATATCCACCTCTTCACCTGCACTTCTTCTATCAAATAATAAATTAGACTAGGAGGATGCATACTATTGAAGTAAATGACTTCTATTTTGAAATTTTGTTAATTTTGAACTTAAACATGTCATATTTTTACATTTAAATCTGACCTTGTCTTAGGAATTTTCTTTCTCGAGTCTAGATAGAAACCCTTTTATTAATTATGATCTACCTCTACCTTCTAACTGTTCTACTACTAGCCTAAGTTCTTCCCCTACTATCCTACCTTCATATCTACATCCTCCTCTTCACAGGGCCCTTTTGCATACTCTGTGTATCATTTGCTTCCATCAATCTTCTTGTCTCTAACATCTTCTTCCCGTATCTTTCCAACTCTAGCACCTTCTTCCATACTTCTAATCTTTTATGCAGTTACTTCTGAGTTTCTTAATTTATTCCATCTTCTCTGTTGTCGTAGTTTCCTTTCTAGTCCCAAATTTTTCTTCTCACTCTGAATCTTTTTGCCTTCCATTTTTGGTTATCAGGTTGAAATTTATTTTACTCAGCTCCTCATCATTCACTTCATCCTCCATACACCCCCATGGTTCCTAAAGCAACTACTCCATATTGACTGGAGTAAGCACCATGTCCTTTTCCATAACCAATATTTTTATCAATATAGGTAGTTGCTTCAAAAACTTCCCCTAATTCTTCAAACGAACTAGTCTTGCATAGTCTCAAAAGCTAAGTATCCTTACATTACGAACTTGGTAATATAGCCATCAATTGTAGTCACCCTCTAATAATCTACTACTTAGGATCAGTCTGTATCTAGGTTGTGCATTCTATCTAATTTTTATTCTGTCTAAACTATAAGCTTTGTCCTCCTTAGGTTGAAGCAATAGTATTCTAACGTAGTTAACCATGCAACTAATAATCCAGGCAAATCACACTAGAATATTTTATAGATTTCACCATAAATGTGCTCTTGGATAATCTCCTTCGCAGTTGTTCTAACTCTCCTTGCTTAATCTTTTGAGAAATTCTATATTCTTTCATCCAACCATCTCTCTATATCCCTTTGTCTTGCTAGCCATCTCAACATATTTCATCCAAATGGTTCCATGCTCACTATTGTAGTGTTAGCAGAGGTTCTTGATATTACTCTAGAAATTGCTAATTACAAGGATAGCTTGCATAGTGGAGAGTAAATATAAACCATAAATGACATTATAAAATTATAATTCATCATTTACATCCAAAGTTGCACATACAGGTTAAGAAGAACACAACTGCAACAAAAGGTAGAACACAAATGACATAATATATGATAAATAGATTAAAGCAAAATAGAGTACTTACTATGCACTAACCATACGTAAAAGAAGATTAGGAAAAACCATATAAGAATGATTATATTAATCTATCAACACATTAGAACCATATTCTATTACAATAAAGCGCTATATATAGCCTTTTACAACCTATTATCTCTTCACATTCCAGCCATTTAAGATACAAAATAAAAGACTCTTCGCATTCTTCTATTACTCAATTAGGCATATAAGGTTGAATACATACATAATTTTATACAGAAGATAAAGCTATATACTTTGCACATGTCCTTTTATTATACTTTGCTATTTTATTGCACCTTATTCCACATCCAACACTCTGGCTTGAAATTTTCAAAATTTCTCCAAGGTCCTAGTTGCCACTCATCTATACTATTATTTTATTGGGCTCCCTCAAAAGTATCCTATAAGATGCTAGAAAATTTTCTCGAGATTTTATGTGGGCTAATTCTAAAGGAAACAAAAGCTTTCGTATAGTTTCCTAAGACATTTTTTTAGCCAATAGAAGCAGGGGGCCTTGTATTGATTGACATTACTAAGCAAGGACTAGCCTTATGTGAAAAGTATATTATCTAGGCCATAGAAGGTCAGAAGGCAGAGAAAATTCTTCTCAAGAATTGCATCTCTTCAGGGTGTTCCTACAGTAAATAGGCATGGTAGAATTTGGGCTTTCAAACCTTACTTATCACCCAAGTAGATTTTAAGATTATTGTAACTTTGTTGTCAAAAACATTTGGAAAGCATTTTGACTAAAAAATCCTAGCTGATTTGGAAAGGGAATGGCTTTAGGACTTGCCTTTATATCAACTATCATTCCCTATGGTGGTCTCCTATTAACTCTCTCAATGAGAAACCTTTGGTAGAAGCTCCCAGAATTAAAGAGTTGAGACTCCTTTGTCTAGGTATTAAAGTTATAGGAGATATGTTTGATAAGCACACTGGATCTTGGCTGACTTGGGATCATCTAAAATCCAAATTCATGCTTAATGCTCAGGATTTTGATTCTATTTTTGGAATTTAGATTGTTGTTCCTGATTATGCTTTGCACAAAATTGGTGTTACTGGTTCTCCTCGATGGTGGAACGACTGACATTGGCCTCCCTCCACTCTTATGCCTTGATATCAACCTTGACTTGGTTATAAATAACTTTCATTGAGTAACATCCTCTAGGAGATGCTCAACAAGTGATGGAATATCAATAACACTTTTTTTTTTGGAATAGAAGATTTCAATTGGTCTAATCTGCTATTTTCAAACCCAAAGAGTCAGTTGTGCTTGGTTTTTATTATACCATGGGCTTCTTGTGGGAGAAATATTATTTTACATGGGTAATCCTCTACCCAGATGTCTTGCATGTGATCATATTGAGTTCCTCAAACATGTTTTATGGTTTTGAATTAGAACTCAGGATGCTCGAAATTGGATTCACTCTTTATTCCAACCCTTTAGGCCTAAAGAGTTTACTTGGAACATCATCCTTTAAGGGGATACAACTTATCTCCATGAGAAGTACAATCAAATATGGCATATCTTTTGCATTGAAATCCTTTTTATTATTTGGAAAGACCAAAATACTGTTACTTTTAATAAATAAATCTTAGGCAAAGATTTTTCTACTTCTAACAAAATCTCTATCTTGTCTAACGTTCTACTTCAGATTTAAGTTCAAGCTGACAAAGTGGATATGGAGGTCAGGGACCTTCGCACTATGCTAGAACACTAGGGTTGCACCCCACATGTGGTTAGTCGAGTGTCACTCGAGGATCCCTCACACAACTATCAACAGAGAGAGCAAGATTAATAGGGTCATGTAGGTCTTATAACCACGACCACCATAGATTTGAGGGTTTGTCATCTCTCTCCACCCTCCCCTTTATCCTAGACGGAAATTTCTCCCTCTAGAGGATTTAGAGGGCGGTTGTCTCCTGATATTGGTCATGCATGGTTCCCCCCTAGATGGTACTGGGTAGGGAAAGTTTCCTCCCCTGGATGGCCATCTTCCCCATCATGTTCCTAATTATGAAGTTGGAGAAGAGAATAAATAAGAAAACAAACAAGATGATGGCTAGACCATACTCGATACCCCCCATTAGGGAGGTCGGGGTGAGAAAATGGATGGTCCTCCTCCGCCTCCTCCTCCTTCTATGGGGATGGTGGATCTTGTTTCCCAATGGGTTGTTTTAGTGTCTTTTTATCTCTTGTGTTGATGTCAAATATGATATAATGGGCTCTTGATAGTTTTTTATTTCTTGGGTTCTCCGATGTATTTTGTTTTCAGGGTGTCTTGCCATACCACCCATCATTTTTATCGTTCATGTATTATATTCCTTATTATAAATATGATGCATGCTTCAATAATTAAAAAAATCCAACATTTAGAGACTCATATTGATAATATCCTTATTGTCTTTATTTTAAAGTATGTACTCATGTCATCTACTTTGTGGCTAAGTGTGTACCTTAATATGAGAAAAGTTTAGACACAAAAAATGGCCCCTTGGAATTTATTTAGTGTTATTTTATGAGTGTTTGGTACATTTATCTATGTATGGGTGGTCGGTCCAAATCAGATATTATTTAACTATTATGTTTATTTTTATTTCACTTGTCCGTAAGTTATCCCCTTGAGCAATTTCAAGTTTTTGTGATGTCGAGATTGACCATATGGTCCTACACTTTAATTCCTCCCCCTTGATTCCCCCCGCCTCCCTCTCCCTCAACCCCTTCCGCCCATGCCATTTCACTGAATGGGCCCATTTGTCCCTTTTGTCTTTCTTGTTTATAACCATTGGAAGTCAACACACACAAATTATTCCAAAGTTTGAATTCAAGGCCATCTATAAATAGACAAGTGATTAGGTTAATTTGATAATCAAGCACATTGAAGTACTTCTCATTTATTGGCTAACATTCTATTGTAGAGCACTTATTGGAATTGTTACTTTTATGCAATTTTTGTTATATAATTTTTTATTATTGATATCTTTGTTCCAATTTGAAAGGTCTAATAAATTAGTAGATTTCTATAACACAAACCCCAAAAGAAAACTTTTAGCATTTTAGACTTGTAGATTCAAATTATTGCATGAGGACATGAGTTAAAGTGTGGAAATTAGTGTAAGAAGGCAAAAGCATGAAAGTAGGCGAACATGTACGATGAATAATTTTTTAGGTGATAATCAGCGACCAAGTGTGTTTGTACAATCATAGTATCATGTAACGAGTGTTTGTATAACCTTAATAGTGATCTCAAATCATTTACAAAATTTAATTTCGTTGATGTGATAACTTCGAATGCATATTTCTATATCCAAATTCGAAAAAATATTTAACAATCTTACAAAAACAAAATAAGAGCCATGTCTTCCTCTTATTTCTACATATGTCAAATCAAACAATAAATTATGTTTAATAAGTGTAAAGTTTAAACCTAAAACATCAAACACAACGTCGTCGTCATCATCATTATTATTATTTTTATTTTTAATTTTAAATTAATTTAATTTTAATGTCCGTATCTGAGATCTCACGATCGGTTGTAAAGTTATTCGGTGAGCTATCCCTATACCCTTACCTTTTGTCAATAAATTTGACCTAATGACAACCCATCCTAGATAGCGAAAGAGGAGACTCGCTCAAAAACGCAGAAAAAAACGTATCAAAACAGACATATATTAAGCCGACAATTGAGGTCGTCGGGCGTTTAATTTTGTCACATTCAGACATTATCCGGATTCCTGCTCCGTCGTAAACGGCTACATTAAATGCCTGGCGGACCACGATGTTGATGTCGGCGGTTCAATTCTCGTGATGTGCTCCAGTGCTCGTACACGCCGCGCTACTTTTCATACATTGCTTAGTTTAGAATTCTTTACTGCTCCAAAGCTGCAGGGACTGATAAACGAAACCTGTAGTGCCCTTCACGCCAGAGGGCACAGGCACGCTCTTCTTATTATTGCACTTTGCGTTTTAGATTTTCACTTCTGTACAGTGCGAATGTGGAGCATCTGCAGCTGAGCGGAGGAAAAGAACGGGCAAAAATGGCAGCAACAGCAACTGCTCCGGTTTTCCCTGTGTCCGGCCATTTCCAGTTCGACCAGTTTTGCCTCGGCCCCGAAATGGACAACGCTCAGGTAAAATAAGAGTTAAGAGTAAAATCTTAAATGTTACACAGTGCCATATCATACTGAATTTAATGGAGTTTTTATACGGTGACCTGTTTCAGGTTCTGGAAGAAGCGCAAAGGATTCGGCAGCCGCAGAAGCAGAGAGACATAATTTCTTCTGCCGCTAGAACGACCCGCCGGCCTGACTTAGTGGCCGACATTTCGTGTTTTTCGCGCCATTTCAGAGCGGCGACGGCGGTGGGGCAAAATCTGAAAACAAATATACGGTCGTGGAAGAGCTCCCTTTTCTTCTGGAGAAAGGCTCAGAAGAACCACCTGAAGAACCAGGGTTCCTCGAGCATCTTGACGCCGCAGCATGCCGGGTTCAAGTCTCGCTGCAAGCCTGCCGCTTCCGGGCCGCTCTACATGAACGACGTTCGTAGCGGGCCTTCTTATTGCCGTTCTGGTCGGGCGGCGTCCACGCCGTTGGCTGCTGCGTTATTGAAGGTGGACGCCAGAATCCCCTATATCTCTCTCAATCCGCACATATATACTAGAAAACCAGTAGCCAGACCTATTTACTTGGTCACATAGATAGGATCCTCTACTAAAACCAAAACCAGTAATCAGGCCTGTTTACTTAGTAACCAGAAAACTAGTACCCAGGCCTATTTAGTAAAGGGTTTCTTAAATAGGTTTCAGTTAAAATATGATAATTTTTACTGGATTCAAATTTTGGATAATGTATATATTGTTTTCAAATATTATTTTTATTATTAAATTGGTCATTTTCAAAGGTTAAAGGATAAGTAAGCTGAAAAAAGAAAATGATTAACCAATCAAATTTAAAAGCTGGCACCTATATAAATATTCTATTTGAATTTTGGAGTTGAATCTATGGAAGAAATATCTGTAGAAGATAATATATTATCACAGAAGGAATCAAGAGAATACATGAATATAAATCTTTTGAGTCAGATAAAGATTAAGTCTCAGTTGAATCTCAATTAGAGATGGGAACTATTGTTCTTCCTTCAAAATTTCTTCCAGAGTTTTAGATAGGGCAATAAAATGATTTAATGATCTTGTTGATTATGAGTTTAGTTTTCCTAAGTCTATTCATATGATTTAATTTTTTAATTTGTGGTTTGTGAGGTCTTGAGTTGGCCATTTTGTTATCTTGTTATCTTTACAAGGCTTGTTGAGTTTGATGTAGCTTAGCTTTTAAAAGATGAAGTTTTCACCCCTTTTTTTGTTTGAGTTATGATGTCCTATATTAAATTATATTAATAAAGGTGCACTTTTCAATCAAAACTAACATAAAAATATGTTAGTTTTGAATGAAAAGTGCACCTTTATTAATATAATTTAATATAGGACATCATAACTCAAACAAAAAAAGTGGTGAAAACTTCATTTGTTAAAAGCTAAGCTACATCAAACTCAACAAGCCTTGTAAAGATAACAAAGAGTGCGATCTGCCTTCTTTTGACCAAACAGGGCGTTCAAGTGGTGGTGCGACTTGGATTCCAACAGTTAACTGGTAAGTCAGCGTGTGTCAAGAGGAGCAAGCAGGTCAAGGAGCAGATTCTTAGGACTGGTTAGAGGCAACGCCCCTCTAGTGGGATTCTCAAGATCAATATGGATGGTTCTTGCAGAGGTAATCTGGGACCCGCATGTACTGGAGGGATAGGAAGGGATTCTAAAGGTACGGTGATTTTCCTTTTTGCAGTTTCTGAGGGGATGCAAACCATTAACATGATGAAAGGTCAGGGCATTCTTTATGCCCTTGAGAAGGCCTAGGCGTTAGGTTGGCGTAGGATTATCTGCGAATCGGACTCTCAAGTCTTGATTACCCTGCTCATCAAGAGGAAAGTGGTGGACGTCAATTGGCAACTATCTCTGATTATGCAACATATTTTGCAGATTTGCTCGCTTATGAATAGCGTTACTTTTGCTCATATTCTGCGTGAATGGAACAAGGCAGCGAATTTTTCGGCTAAATGGGCGTCTGACCATTTGGATGGTAGAAACATTGAGGATTGGGGGTCTCTCCCCCTACCGTTGCGCTCTGATTTGGAAAGAATTCTGGAGGCTGATAGGGAGGTTCATAATATTGTCTAGTTGAGCGTGTGCCTAGTTTTTCAGTTTATGCTGCTTTCTTCTAGGGTTTTTTGGCCCCCGTTCTTCTTGTAATGCTCTTTTCTTATTAATATTATTTTTACCCCTTTTTTTATTAAAAATAAAAAAACTAACATATTTTTATATTCAATAACATATTTGTGATGCCATTATAACCAATGATTCAAATCCATGGTTCCATAAAGCAAATATAATATAATATAATGGTACTGGGGCTCATTAGATCAAACTTTTTTATTTAAAAAATTATACTAATAATAAACAAATGAAGTTGAAAAGAAAGATACTAAATGTTGATTGGAAAGTAGGTTTTACATTAACTAACACATTGGAATTAAGTTTAATTAAATTTAAATAGTTATAATTAGATAATCAATAAATTTTTTGAAGTTGTAGCTCAATGGTACTATGAGGGTATGTCAAATGTTGGATTATAAGGCCAAATATTAGTTCACCAATACATTTTGACTATACATCTAACACTTAAAGGGTGGTGGCCTATCATTGCTTAACAAAGCAATAAAAAAAAATAAGAGTTGGGTTAAGAGGAATATTTGAAGTGTTATAAATTTAGACAATAGTAAAAAATAAATAACATAAAGAATGTCTAGTTAACAAGTTGAACAAAACCCAACAAAATTAGAGCAAATAAAGATTATTGACCTAGAATTGTTAGTTTATTCTTTTGAAATTCTCAAGTTTTGGTTCTTGCAATTGTCTCTAATATAATTTTACAATCATGTTCATTAAATTTAGGGCTTTGAAAGCCTTATTCACTGTTCTAAAATTATGTGTGGATCTTTGGGAATCTAATCTTGTCAAAAACCTAGCATGGTAACATCTAGACATAACAAAAAAAACAAAGTTTTTATTTTTGTACTTATATTATCCCTCAATTATTATCAGGCCCCAAAGCTATTCGTACAAATTTCACAATCAACACATCAAACATAATGCATGTTCAACATGAAGTCTAATGAATGCAGGGCCTAATCCTATATGAATTTTTGTGCTAAAATTTAATGTATGGAAAAGGAACAAATACTTCAAATCTACTTGATATTTTTTTCTAAATGCTCAAATTAACTACTCTTGTACTTTCAACTTTCATCTCTAGATGAATTTCTTCAATTCATTCATTGCCCTATATGTGTATTTATCCCCTTATGGAATTCAAATTGGGACCCTATTGGCATGCAATATGACACATAGTGGGTGCAAAAAACTAATCCAGAATATGAATCGGGACCATTACATAAGAGATGGTTTATTTTCAACAAGTTACAATTTTTCACAATTTTCAAAAAAATTGAACGCAACAAAAATGGAATTTAAATTTTTGTCATGTTTTTGTATTTTTAGATCCTTGGTTTACATTAAGATCTTATTAGCACACTTTCCCTTCACATTAGATCCTTCATGGTCTTTCATTATTATCCTTTTCTCATAACAACTTAGTGGTTGACATTTCATATTTTTTAGGGAATTTTATAAGGGTGACAACAATGATGGAGAAGGATCAAAGTATGAAGACAAATAGGTGGTTTTGAATTAGCTCCCTTTATTTTTGGAGTAAGGAAAAAAATAAGCACTTGAAGACCCAATGTTTATTGAATATATTGACACTACAACACCATGTGTTCAAGTCTCACTGCAATCCTAAAGCTTATGTGTGGCTCTACATGCACATCATTTGTAGTAGCCCTTCTTACTGCCACTTTGGTTGAGTAGTGTCCACCCCATTTGTTGTTACTTTATTGAAGAGGGATGTTGGATTCCCCTATATGTCTCAAAGTCATCACACCCATAATAGAAAACATGTATCAAGCCCCATTTACTCAGTCACAAATGGATATTTTATTGTTCAATGGATGGAAAAATTCAGTGCCTTTTAACACAACCCTCCATATTTTTTAGCACAAATATTTGTTTCTTTTAGCAAGTCAAGTGTGTTAAATACAATTTTTGTAGTAAAGACCTTGTTAATAAGGCCACGATTCTTGGCCCACATTGTGTTTTTAAATTTTTATGTTTCAATTTATTGCTCAAAATAAACAACTAGTTTTCCTTGAAGGAAAAGACTTCAATTCTCATGTATAAGGATGGGGTTTGAGTTGTTTTTAATTAATTGAGATTTAATTTGCACATTTTAACAGAAATTATGCATTTGTATAATCAATTTTAAATGGTCTTGTTTATAGTCAGACCCACATATTCCAAGTATTTGGATAAAGGATTAAGGCTCCAGTGTCCACACTTGCCCTTAAGTTCTCCTATAAGTTTTGGGTCAAATCTTAGGTCTAGAGACCTAATTTTGGTACAAGACCCTCTTCTATTGTGCCTTATGCCCATTTTATTACACTTGGTCCACTTATGTATATTTTGATATTTTCAAACACTTAACTCTCTTTGGCCTTATTTTAGCATGATATCCTTATATTCACCTATTATTATCTTCTAGATCATAATCATCCACTTTTTAAGCATATTGCCCTTCATTATGAGAATTCATTTGACTTTGTATAGAATTAACAACATGTCGATTATGTTCCTTGTGTTTTTTGTGGGTCCTTCTACCTTGACTTGATTTCATACACCATGACTTTCAATTATTGCATTCTTCCATGGTCAGTCTTCTCATGTCTTGTCCTAGAGATCCCTATATACACAAATTCATCCCTATGATTTTAATAAGTATCACTCTATTGATAATACCTCCTCCAATATTCAAGTTTGAACCACATATTGATCAAATTTATTAATACACTTACAAACGAGTTTGCACATTGATATTTTATTATTTATACATCATCTTTAAGTCTTGTGCCATCATTAAATTACACTAAAAAAATTCTAAGGTGAATGCTCATGTAGGTGAAGCACTTTATCTCAATTACACTTCACGCACATACACAAGAGAACTACATTGACTCTGATTCTGGACATATGGGATTTGTAGTTGTAACTCCTTAAGGGGTAGCCCAGTCAGCTAATCTTACACACTCTTGTTTCATTTTTAATTTTGAGGGTTAAATCAAGGAATGAAGAGAAGAAAAAATAATACATTTTCTCATTAATTTTTCACAATAATCACACAACCCTAATTAACATATGATAGTGCATAGGCTCAAAAAAATCCAAAATTATAAATAGATTAGAGGATAAAGTTGATGGCTAGGTATAAATTCGACAAGAACAAGTGGCATGTATTTCATGGCCTATTGATTCTACTATGTTTGGATTCAATGTAACGTTGATTTTGCCCTTTTCACAACTAGTAGCCAAATTTCACATAGAACAACACAATCACATACAATGCATACATCTAGTCTTTTCAAAACATAAATCAAGTGTGTTAGATTCTAACCTTATTTATATTTTCATTATTCTTCTTGTTTTTGTAATTTTCTTGATCAAAATTTTCCTTTTTTTGGCACATGAGATATATATGATTATGTTTTAGATCAATATATATCATAAATCTAACTTATGTCTTGGTTTTAATTGTTTACATGCATACAATACTTCACCTTAAACCATAGATAATCAAACCATTTTTATGAATTAGATATTTTGATAATCTAACCTAAAGTTTCAAAAACTTCATCCCTCTAGGTTTTGAATTATGATTATATATATATATTTATTAAACCCCAATTTACTCTTTTCATTCACATTTTTCTACTCTTTGTATTTACATCTAGTTCTCCAAAATTGGTGCACACCTTTGCTCTATAAATACCTACACATTATAAGGTTTCCCCTAGGGTTTGCTTCTACATTTCAAATATGAATTTTAGAATTTCATCTTGTTTGTTTTTATTAGATTGCTTAATCATTAACCCTAACTTCCTTCAAGTTGTTCGTGCTTACATATTATGATAATTAGGAATACTACATCCACCTATCCTACTGGGCAAAGTTCTAGATTGAGTGGTGCTTCTTTTAATTTGATCTGACTTCCATTATTTGCTACTCAAATTTCTTGAAAATCCAAAATGTTTACTTCTAATGGTGTTCCTCTTTCTATGGTTGTTGATACATATCCTATAAACAATACAAATGCTAGTGGTTATACTAAGTATCTTGATGATGACTATATAGATAATGTTTATGATGATAAAAATGTTTTTGATGATGTTGATCCATGTAGAGTTTATAAAATTGCTAATTTTATTGTTTTAATTCATAAAAATCCTACGTGCTTAGAACCTTTGTTATTTAAATTTAAGTAAATACAAAAAAATAGGGATAAAGAAGATACACTTGAGACTTTTATAAATCCATTAAATGTTTATACTTTGCTTATTGGAGGCTCGACATCTACATCAGATGGTAAGGCTAGTGTTCCTACTAATACTTGTACACCTCCACATAGTGTTAATCTTGGTTAGATTGATCCTACTATTCCTATAAGATCCAAGGTTTCTATGACACATCCCACTTGCAATCCAAATGTTAATGCACCATTACAGCATGCTCATTATGTTTTATCTCTTGATGTTGGTCATAGTCAATATACCAGTCATGCCTCTGTTTCTACTAATGCTAATCTTATGAAGGGATTCATTTCTACACGTATGCATACAAATTTTAATCATACACCTATCAGTACATCTCAACATCCATTGATTCAATAATAAATTCAAGCTATGCAATTGCAACTCACACAACTATCCCAAGCATTCTAAAAGTGTAATCATGTGGTTTTATCTTACAATATATTACATAACCCCTTGGCTACTAAGATTCTTATCTTCCTTTTCCTCTTGTTTTTTTAGTGTTTTAATATGACTTGTACAGTGGCAAGAGTGACCGTTGCATCACATTTGAACCTATTTTTCTTCATGTTTCGGACTTGTGTATTGATTTATTTTATATCAAGCTTTTCTCTAAAAGTCTCAAGAATTATGCTTTTGCTTGGTTTTATGCCCTACATGCAAACTCTTTGCATCAATTTAATGACCTAACTGATATATTACTAACTCATTATTCTATAAACATTTGTTAAATAGATTTTAATCCATAATATACCATATAAAAAGATTAATAAAAAATACATAAAATTATATGTAAAATGTAATTAAAAGTCAAATAAGTCAAGGATTGCTATGTAAATACATGCAAAAGTGAATAGAGATTATTAAAATATGATGATAAAAAGTATATATTATGAAAAGGTGCATTGTTTAAGAGTGTTTTAATGATTGATTATAATTATTGAAAAAGGGCACGTAAGAAAAAAATAAAAAAAAAAGGAGAGAAGAAATTCAAGGTGAGAAGTGGAAGATAAGGAAGTTGTGGGCATTAAGAAGTGACATACATAGTACGTTTTAATAGACCTAGCAAGTATTGAGTTATCTAAAAGTTAGATAATATTTTTCTTTATATCACTAATGTTGCATGTGCTTCCAACCTCTTTACCACATCCCAAAAGTCATTGAAATCGATAAATTACAATCACTTTTCCCTTACTTTCAACCATATTTTAAAATGTCACTATCTTAATGTCGCCATTATATATTTGTCAATAAACTTGAACTTGACCCACAATGAGGAGATGGCCCAAGGGATCGAGACAAAAAAAAAAAAATACATTCCCCTCGTAAACGGCAACCCATCCTATTTGACCGTTTATAAAGGCCCGCGGTACTCTCATAAGATAGCGAAAGAGGATAATAGTTCAAATTCCCGCAAATACAAACCAAGAAACGAATCGAAACAGATATAGATTAAGCAAACATGAGGTTGGCGTGTGTTTAATTTGTCCCATTCCGACCTTTTTAACGGCCTACTTTTCCAATAAGCTGCAGCGCCTGCCGTTCTCCGGATTCCGTCTCCGTCGTAAATTGCTACATTAAATGCCTGGCTCACCATGATCATGATGTCGGCGGTTCCATTCCCGTGATCTGCTCCAGTTCTGCATTGCTTAGTTTAGAATTCTTTACTGCTCCAAAGCTGCAGGGACCGATAAAGGAAACCTGTAGTGCCCTTCACGCCAGAGGGCACAGGCAGGCTCTTCTTATTATTATTTCACTTTGCAAAAATGGCAGCAACAGCAACTGCTCCGGTTTTCCCTGTGCCCGGCCATTTCCAGTTCGATCGGTTTTGCCTCGGCCCCGAAATGGACTACGCTCAGGTAAAATAAGAGTTAAGAGTACAATCTTAAATGTTACACAGTGCCATATCATACTGAATTTAATGGAGTTTTTATACGGTGGCCTGTTTCAGGTTCTGGAAGAAGCGCAAAGGATTCGGCAGCCGCAGAAGCAGAGAGACATAATTTCTTCTGCCGCTAGAACGACCCGCCGACCTGACTTAGTGGCCGACATTTCGTGTTTTTCGGGCCATTTCAGAGCGGCGACGGCGGTGGGGCAAAATCTGAAAACAAATATACGGTCGTGGAAGAGCTCCCTTTTCTTCTGGCAAAAGGCTCAGATGAAGCACCTGAAGAACCAGGGTTCGTCGAGCATCTTGACGCCGCAGCATCCCGGGTTCAAGTCTAGCTGCAAGCCTGCCGCTTCCGGGACGCTTTACATGAATGACGTTCGTAGCGGGCATTCCTATTGCCGGTCTGGTCGGGCGGCCTCCACGCCGTTGGCTGGTGCCTTATTGAAGGGGGACGCCAGAATCCCCTGTATGTCTCTCAGTCAACACGCTTATACCAGAAAAGCAGTAGCAAGGCCTGTTTACCTGGTCACACAGATGGGATCCTATACTATATAACAGGATTGTATCGGATGCCATTTTTTGGTAGCGAAAACATCCGTTTCTACCCCGTGCACCGGAGTTGCCCTAATGGTAAAGAATATGTGCCCTTAGAAGGGAGGTCACAGGTTCAAATCCTGCAGAGGGTAGGGATTACACGCCTCATATTCATAGCACGCTAAGGTGCCTCTTCACAATAGGGGTATGAGGTGGTCCCATAAGGTGGACATGCCTTGTAGACCATAACCAAAACATTAAACCATAACCAAAGCATTAATTGGCATCGTGGACCTTAAAAACTATATTATTATTATTATTTCCAGATTAGATGAGTAAATGGAATATTAATATGTAAAAGTGTTTAAATAGTAATAAATTTAAAAAAATGTGAAAATGATTAAATTATGAATAAAGTAAAGAAAGAATATTATATCCAAAAATTTAATTTTATATTCAATCATGATAAAAGAGTTAACAGAAGTAGAAGTATAAATTGAGTGGAAGGTAAAAATTTCACTCTAGTCCTCACTTAAACACCAAACTAGGGTGTTTGGAAAGGCACTTACAACTTAAAGACCAGTGCATATCATTTTAGGTGTGAAATCAATAAATAAACAATGTCTAAATAAAAGTGGTGGATCAAAAAATAAGTCAATATTACAACAAAGGGGTGGTAGAGATAGATGGAATTACATTATGGAGTGCATAACTTATAATGGCATTCAGATCAAGTATGACGATAACTTGAAAGTAGACAATCTAATAATTTTGTTTGAGAAAACATATTAGACAGCACAACAAGCTTTTCGATCAAAGTCTATAGTAGAAGATTCAACATCAAAAAGGAAATAGACATTTCGAAAAACCACTTAGATAACATTTATATCAAATAATTATGTAAACATATAATACTTCTATTACTACTCTTAATCCCATAAAATACTTTAGTCTTATAAATGTTAGAAAATCTTAGAAACTAGTCTTAATTTTGGTTTTGAGTTAGTGACACTAGCAATTCAAGGTTTCCTTAATTCTTATTTTAGTTTTATAATTAAATAAATTTTGCACTTATACCATAAAAGATTTATTACATGTAGAATAGGGAACAAGAAGGCCCAATTTTAGTCATCCTTACATATTCAATAGCACAAGAAGATGGCAAAAAAAACCTAAGCGACAGACATAACCCTGCAGCCAATGGTCCTTGTGGCAGCTGATGCCTATTACACTATGTGGTTGGAGCCTCTTCCCCTCTTCTTTGACTTGCTATATGGATCTAGGGTTATATGTAACTAATCGTACAATGAAACAAGGCTCTGATATATCCTACAAGGATATTGCTTGTCCCAAAGCTCCTCTACCATCAGCTTCACATTTCATTTTTCTCAGTACATATATTATGGAGAAACCAAATGAAATATCGATAATGGAGATCTCTCTCCCTGAGGTAATTGAGCTAATTTAGGTATTTAAAGATTATGTAGTTATATGTAGGTTTAATAGATTATGACCTTAGTCAGAAGAACTACATCATTGGATCTATGTTCCTTGGACCAGTGACTATGAGATCTAGTTATGTTCTAAATGTTAGGATGTGAAGTCACTATTTATAAATCACTATTCACATGCACTATTCATGATGACATGGCCTACTGATGATGTGGTTGATTGGTGATATGGCAAGGGCCCATGGAGGGTATCCTATGAGTGATCAGGTTGATGTGATGGGAGTGGGGCATAACACTCCACCAAGTTACATGGGTTTGTCCTAAGTAGTCACAAGGGTAGTGTCACATGGTACAAAAGACAAAAAGATTGATGTGGGTTAAATTTTTAAGGGACTCCATGGTTCACATGTGTAGAAAATTTCAAAAGGTGATTGCAACACCTTTTAGATTTTTGTGTGCACATGGAAGAAAAAGATAAGTTGTTTATTATTGTTGTTTATCCTCACTTGTGTAGTGGGAGACAATGTTTGGAGTCACATGAAAGTGGATTGAATCTTATTTAAAGTGGATGGACCATTTTTTTGACCCTTGCACATAAAGATAAACAACTTTTGATGATCATTGTTTAGCCCACATGGAATGTGGCAAATTTGTTGGTGCCACTATTCATTCTCTTTCCCCTCTCTCTTTCTCATATTATAAATGTTATTAATAAGCATGAATCTCCCTTTGTAATTCATCCAATTAGTGGATTCATGCAAGTTTGGGCTTGCATGCCTAGAGGTTGTATCATGTATAGACTAGTTTAGCTTGGTTCATAACCTGAATACTTTATGGGGAAGCATTAAGTGATTTATTTGTTAGCACTGAAGGAGTTCCCAGAAGAGCTATTGTAGAAGAGAGATTGATATTGTTATTAATGAAGTCTGAAAGCTATCATTTTGCCCATGATTTTTCCTTTCACATTGCAAAGTTTCCACATAATCTCTTATGTAATTTGTCATCTTTCTTGTCTATGTTTTTGTATCTTGTTTTTTGTATTTATCTACTTTCACCATAGGATATAGGTCATTGATCTAACATGTACTATCATAGACTTATTCCTAATATATGGTATCAGAGCCATGGTGAAAAACTCCATGTATGAGTGTTTTTTGTTGTTGGTTGCTATTGTGACAGGAGGAGAGACCAAGTGGAGATTTAAAAAGAAGAAAAAGTTTGTTTTGGTAGGTATCTCTCTGTGGAGTAAGGTGGAATATCTCTTGGTGAAGATCTTGTTCTCTTCATGTTGCTAAGGAGAAGCTTGTAAATGAGTGGAGTAAAAAGATTAAAAAGCTTTGCCAGACAAGTCAACAACCTTCATAGTGTTCCTGTTAATGGAAAAGCAACTCTACAACTTGAGAAACAAGCTAGACTCCTTTGGAGGAGGTGGAGGACAAGGCATGACCTTGTTGTAGTTATTGGCAACAAACAGAAGGGGTGTGTTGATGTGGTATCCTACTGACTACATGTTGTTAGCCAAGATGTTGAAGATAAAAATCCATGCAAAGGAATGAGGTATAGAGAAACTTGAAGCTATATTTATTTTGAAGTAGTTGAGGATGAAAGAGATGAAGATGAAAATGAACAAGTGAGACCCAATGCTCACGGAAGGTTAAGGTCTATGTTTGGACATGTGATAGAGCAATGATGCATTTTTTAGGCTAAAAAACTAGGTCGGTACATAAGTGCACCGAGTAGTGTGATGGCTTCTTTGGAGCTATAATTGGTCTACTTGTGTCATGGTTGGCATGATTGGTAGTTGAAAGCTACATGCAAAAAATCAACTGACACCTAGTGTTCCTAAAAGGAAAAGGCCGATGTTGACCGTATAACTTTGGGTGTTGGAGCGTTATGTATATGGTTGTGGCATTAGTTAGGTAGACTAATGCATTGACTAACATTGGAGGCACATGAGTTGCTATTTTGGCAACATTCGATAGAGCATTATTCATTTCAAATGTATTTTTGAGACTAAAAAATCTAGTAGATGTAGTGATGCATTGAGTAGCGTGATGACTTTCTAGGAGTTTTGATTGGTTTAGTGATCTTGTACCATGTTGATAGCTTCGAAAGCTATGTCGAGAAGTCTAGTTTTGACTTCTATGAGATCTTCTTTTCTCACTACTATCAAGAGTGTTATGTGCACTTATTATTCTTTAAGGAGATGGAACATCGTTATTCCTTCATGGTGATCTCTATTAGGGAGAGATAAATAAAAGGATGAGACAAAGGCGTTATTGGTTTGCATGTTGAATAGGTCATTATACAAGGTTATGCAAGTACAACACATGTAGTACAAAATTTTTAGTACCTTCATGAAGAGCTAAGTGTTTAGCAGAGGTTGTTACTATGAGTTGTGACATGTTGGATGCAAGCCCCAACATGATCACTAGTGTGATGGCTCAGTAGAGACATATGAAATGAAGGTGGTATGAAGGAGCAAACCAAGGATGGATATGTATAAGGATGGAAGAGCAAAGAAGTACCCCACTTCTTGCATTTTGAGTTGTTTTTCTATGAGTATCTCAAAGGAGGAGAAGACATGTTATGTCTCGTGTATTAGATTTATCAGGAGTAGGAAGCCTTATGTTTCCATGGTGAGAACTAAACCGAATATTCCCAAGCAGTGGGAGTTGTGAGCAATTCATTACAGAATCCCATTTGGAGGATTGGTTTGTATGTGGTGAAGTGATTTGTGACTTTAGTGCAGTAATTTGCTATGGAGGAGTAGCTATTGACAAAGTTGGTCAAGACATAGAAGTTTTAGTAGTGTAAAAAAATTCTACTAGGTTTGTGTCAAAGTAGAAGATGGCATTGATGAGTAGCTGGTTGTAGAATACTCACATGTAATAAAATTATGTGTATATTGACTTTAAGTGAGAGTATGTTAGGATGTTAACTTACTATTCACAAATCACTATTTACATACACTATTCATGATGACGTGCCTGCTGGTAATATGATTTTTGAGTGATGTGGTTGATTAGTGATGTGGGAGGGGCCCATAAAGTGTATCCCATGAGTGATCAAGTTGATGTGATGGGAGTGGAGCGTAGAAATTTACTAAAGCACGTGTGTTTGTCCTTGGTAGTCACATGATGAAAAAAATAAAAAGGTTGGTATGGGTCAAATTTATAAGAGATCCCATGGTTCACATGTGTAGAGAAAGTCAAAAGGTGATTGCCACACTTTTTGGACTTTGGTGTGCACATGGAAAAAAAAGACAAGTTGTTTACTATTGCTATTTGCTATCATTTGTAGAGTGGGAAACAATGTTTGGAACCATATAGAAGTGGATTGAATCTTGTCTAAAGTGGATCAACCTATTTTTTGACCGTTGCACATGAAGATAGACAACTTTTGATTATCATTATTTACCCAACATGGAATGTGGTGAATTTGTTGGTGCCACTATTCATTCTCTCTCCCCTCTCTCCCTCATGTTGTAAATACTATTAATAAGCATGAAGCTCTTTTTGTAATTCATCCAATTAGTGGATCCATGCAAGTTTGGGTTTACATACTTGGAGGTTGGATCTTGTAGGCAAATTTAGCTTAGTTCACACCCTGAATGCTTCAGGTGGAAGCATTTAGTGATTTGTTTGTTAGCACTAAAAAAATTGTTGGAGACGTTATATAAGAGAGATTGATGTTGTTATTAATGAAGTCTGAAAGCTTCCATTTTGCCTGTAATTTTTTCTTTACACATTGCAAGGTTTCCACGTAATATCTTATGTAATGTGTCCTCTTTCTTGTCTATGTTTATGTAGTTTGTTTTCTGCATTTATTTAGTTACATTGTAGGATATAGTGTTAGGTTGTGGAACTAAAAGCTTCACTGATGCAAACATGGAGGAGGTGTTGAGTGTCACAGTAACCGACGTCGGTTAGAGGAAGACATGAAGCTGCCGACATCGGTCATGGATCGGCTGACGTCGGTCATCTCCAGATAGACAAGGATCTATGTCGGTCGCCTGTGTGGTTTCAAAACTGTTAGTTACATGAACAATTTGTTTAACGAACCAGTTGTTTGCATGTAAAGACTAATTTTAGTCTTGGAGCTGCATTTTTAATTATTGTAATTAGGAAGTCTAATTATTGTTTGCATGGGATATATATAATAGACTCATGGGGATGTATTGTAATTTTTAGAATCAAAAGGGTTCTATCCAAGGGAGAATCATAAGGACTTGTTGAGGCAAAGAAAAGGGTTCTTCCGGGTGTGTAAGATCTAGGTCAGCAGGTGTGCAAGGCTAGGTTGATTTGCAGTATAGCAAGATCAGGTTAGATCTACATGGTGAGTAAGGTCGATTGATCTGCAGGTGTGTGTGTATGCAAGATCTAGGTTTTTAGGTGTGCAAAACTAGGTTGATTTGCAGGTGTGCAAGATCAGGGAGATCAACAACACAACATGTAGCAAGATCAGGTGAGATCTACTTGGAGTACATGGTGTACTCGAATTTAGAGTATGTGTGTATACTCAGTGGTACTGGCAGTATTGTTACTGACTGGTTGAAACATCAACTCGGTTATTGAGTTGATTGTGTTTGTAATTGAGAGAGAACTCTTGAGGGAAGATTACTGGTACACCCAAGAGGTGTGAGAAGAGTGTCATCTCTTTATTGTATATCCTTCTGGAAGAGTATTAATACAATTGGGTATTGTCTCTCATATTTTGTGCTATTTTTGATTTCTAGTTATATTTTACTTCTGGTTAAATTTTGTGTTTAGTTGCTTATACAAAGGTAATCAAGTGTGCTTTTAATCCTGACAAATTGGTGTCAGAGCTTTGTGAGCCTAAGTCCTAACAGTTGGTATCAAAGCTGGGTTGCTAGTTCATCAAGTGATACCACTAACAGTTGGTATCAGAGCCAGGGTGCTGGTTTATCAGAGCGAGGTTGCAGGTTCTCAGAGCGAGTTTCAACTAACAAGCAGGTTAGTGTTTGTTGATTACAGGTCACTCTCAGGGGTTTCTGATTGAGTGGGAGTATAGCAATGATAGAAAAAATTAAGCTAAGAATGGAGGAACTCAATAGCAAGAATGATCAATTACGGAATTATGGAAAGAAAGAGCAGGTGAAGAAAGATTGCTGGTTGGTTGAAGATCAGCATGAAGGAAATGAAGAAGTAGGTGTTGCAGGTATTGTTGCATGGGTTGCTCTTGTATGTTCCTTGGATAAAGTAGAATCTTGGATTATAGATTTTGTTGCCTCTTTCCATGTAGCCCCAAATAGAGTATTTTTCCATGTTAATGTCCAGGGAGACTTTGGAAAGATTTATTTAGGGGTTGGTGAGCCTTGTCAAATTGTTGGCAAAGGGGAAGTGTGGCTGAAATTGCACACGGCCAACACATGGGTGTTGAAGGATGTCATGCAGGTCCCAGTCTTGAAGAGGAGTCTAATTTCTACAGAAAAGTTGGGTGATGAGAGATGCACAGTAACTCTCATAGTGGATGCACTTGAATTAGCATGTGGTAAGAAAGTAGGTATTCTTTATCTATCTACTTGTATTACTGATTCTCCTTCTGTTGTAAAGATGTGGCTTTGTAGGCTTGGTCACATGAGTAAGAAGGAGATGCATGTTATTAAGAGGATGTCAGATGTCTTTGACAAACTTAAGAACTGGAAAGCCTTGATTTTCATGGAGGAGATGATGGACAGAGATCAGTCACAGGGGCTGAATAACTCTGAGCAGGGCAGTTTGGACAGAGTTTTTGATCCAAGGTGAGCTCGTGGGTAAAAAGTCATCACTCACAAAGAAACACAATTACCAGCGTCGGTCAGGTGGAACCGACGTCGAACAAATAGGTACCGATTTCGGTCATGTGCAGATCAGAGTCGGTGGTGTCAGGCAGGTGGCAATCGATGTCGGTCAGAGAACCGGTGTCGATGACTAGGTGGACATCGATGTCGGTCAGGGAATCAATGTCGACGATTAGTAGGATTTGACATCGATCAGGTGCAGACCAGGGTCGATCAGAGAACATATTTTGGACGAACAATAAGCTGTCAAGGAGTCTCAAATGCCCATATGGAGGACTGAAAGGGTAAGTAAGCTTCAAATTCGTTATTCCCCTTCTTTATACTACTTGCTCACTGTAGAGCAGGTAGAATCCAGGAAACAGTGAGAGCATGGCATGAATGAGGAATTTGATTGCTTGGATGAGAACCAAATGGGAGATTTGGTAGAGTTGCTAGCCAAAATGAAAGCACTAAACAACGAATGGATTTTCAGGTTAAAAAAGAGAGAGAATGGACACATGAGATGAAAGGCCAAAGTATATGGTCTTGAGCTGGCTGCAGGACAATGGAGATTTGATAGGTGTATGACAAAGCATGGCTTTAGTCAATGTCAATGTGACCATTGTGTTTGCTTTACCAAGTTGGATAATATTAGCTACATTATCTTGTTACTGTATGTTGTGTGTATGCTTGTTGCAGGGTCACACATGCAGGGAGTTGCTGAGCTAAAGGTAAAGTTAGTTCAGAGGTGTGCCATGAAGAATTTGGGAGCAGCAAAATTCTTTGGCATGAGTATTCCTAGAGACAGGGAAGATCACAAGTTGATGTTGTCTCAAGATGATTGTGTGAATAAGGTAGTGGCGAGGTTCAGGATGCAGAACCGGTTAGCACACCTATGGATAGACAGTTCACAAAACAATGTCCCAATTCACATGATGAGGTTAAGTACATGTGTACTAGCCCTGATATTGCCCCAGTAGTGAGAGTTGTCAGCAAGTTCGTGTCCAATTTGGGAAAGAAGCACTGGAAAGAAGTTCAGTGGATTCTCAGGTATTTGAGAGGGACCAATAGCAGGGATTCATGCTATGCAGGGTCAGAGACTTCTCTACATGTGTATGTAGATTCAGATATGGTAGGTTACTTGAATGACAGGAGATGCACCATTGGATTTGTGGCGGTTGGTCTTCAAAATTGAGCTTGAAGAGGGATACAAGCCAAGAAATAAATTAGATGATGTACAGGTACAGGTATAGGTGCAGCTATTTATCTCGAAGTGAGAGATTGTTAGGTTGTGGAACTAAAAGCTTCACTGATGCAAACATGGAGGAGGTGCTGAGTGTCACAGTAACCAACGTCGGTCAGAGGAAGACAGGAAGCTGCCGACATCGATCATGGATCGGCTGACATCAGTCATCTCCAGACAGACAGGGACTGACGTCAGTCGCCTATGCAGTTTTAGAACTATTAGTTACATGAACAATTTGTTTAATGAACCGGTTGTTTGCATGTAAAGACTAATTTTAGTCTTGGAGCTGTGTTTCTAATTATTGTAATTAGGAAGTCTAATTATTGTTTGCATGGGATCTATATAATAGACTCATGGGGTTGTATTGTAATTTGTAGAATCAATGGTTCTATAGAATCAAAAGGGTTCTATCCAAGTGAGAATCATAAGGACTTGGTGAGGCAAGGACAAGGGTTCTTCTGGGTGTGTAAGATCTAGGTCGGTAGGTGTGCAAGGCCAGATTGATCTACGGTATAGCAAGATCAAGTTAGATCTACATGGTGAGTAAGGTCGGTTGATCTGTAGGTGTGTGTGTGTGTGCGAGATCTAGGTTTGTAGGTGTGCAAAACCAGGTTGATTTGCAGGTGTGTAAGATCAGGGAGATCAGCAACACAACAGGTAGCAAGATCAGGTGAGATCTACTTGGAGTATGTGGTGTACTCGGACTTGGAGTATGTGTGTATACTCAGTGGTACTGACAGTATTGTTACTGACTGGTTGAAACACCAACTCGATTATTGAGTTGATTGTGTTTGTAATTGAGAGAGAGAAATCTTGAGGAAAGATTACTGGTACGCCCAAGAGGTGTGGGAAGAGTGTGATCTCTTTATTGTATTTCCTTCTGGAAGGGTATTAATACAATTGGGTATTGTCTCTCATATTCTGTGCTATTTCTAATTTCTAGTTATATTTTACTTCTCGTTAAATTATGTGTTTAGTTGCTTATACAAAGGTAATCAAGTGTGCTCTTAATCCTGACAAATTGGTGTCAGAGCTTTGTGAGCCTAGGTCCTAACATATAGTTCATTGATTTAACATGTAGTATTAGAGCTTTATTCCTAATACTAAAGGGTTCTTCATAATATTTTTTAGCTTAAAGATTGTTAGAGAGTTTTTCATAAGGGAGCTTGGTTTTAGGGTAAAACAAGATGTTTTACTATACTTGGTTTATATATTTTTATCCCTTGATAATGGTGATGTCTAAAATGCCAATTTGGGTTTGGCTCTTGAATTTTTCTCTTCCTTTCTGACACCACTTAGTATGTGAAGCTATTGGAAACATGATTGGAAGATTCATCAAGTTGGGTGAAGAGTGGTCTAACCAAAGGATGTCTACCTATGTTCGTATTTGTGTGGAGGTAGAACTTAACAAAGTTCTCTCAAACAAACTCCAAATAAAACATAACAATTTCCATTGGATCTAAATCTTGGATTATGAAGACACTACCTTTAGATGTCATTTTTGCCACCAAACTAGCCATATCCATGGGGCATGTCCTCACACAAGTAAGCAAAAAAATAAAAAAAAGCCAATGAATTAAATCTAAAATTTGTCAACCTTATGAGCATCTTATTTTAAAAGATGAAAAAGAGAAAGTCCTAAATGATATGAAGACTTCCAAGGTCAAGGTAAAATCTACAAATGGATCAACAAAGAACTCTGGAGCTCACTTTATGGAAGAGACATCTGTGGAAGATAATGTTACAAGTGGAGGAATCAAGAGAACACATGAATTTGAATCTTCTAAGTTAGATAAAGATCAAGCCTCAGTTGAACCTCATCTACAAATGGTTAATATTGTTACATCTCGATTCCTTACCAGGCAATCCTGCTATATTATTCATAGATATCTATAGTTGACAAATTTAGATTTGGCTATTTTTAATTAAACCGTGAGATATGTGTTGATATGGGGTAGCAGGATATTGCTTAGGTTACATGATCACCCTGCTATGAGTTAGTTGTAAGTAAATGTTTACTTTATGATTATGTTAATTTATTATTTTAGCTATATTTTATGATAAACGTATATCATGACTGTTATGGCCTAATTCTTGCTTTGTTGAGAGTTTGATGCAAGAGAACTCCTTCCTTAGAGCATCTCGGAGGTAGAACATCATCAGATAGGGTGATGTAGATGGAGACGTTGGAAGTTGATAGAGAGCTAGTGAAAACCTTGGACACACCACATTAGATGACACATAATTAGATGCGTAATTAAATGGTTAGTAAAGTGTGTTTATTGTTGTTTGCATTAGATAGTCATTTATACTTGATTTACTAGCAAAGTTTAATAGT
This sequence comes from Torreya grandis, assembly GCA_037957365.1. Lineage (NCBI taxonomy): Eukaryota > Viridiplantae > Streptophyta > Pinopsida > Cupressales > Taxaceae > Torreya > Torreya grandis. The sequence goes on from JARHVA010000153.1 coordinate 1,788,249, forward strand.
TTTGCGTGACTAGTGTGTTAGTCCAGATTCATGCTTGGTTGATTTGTTCTGTGTGATTACGTTTATGACCATTAATATTTTTTTTGTGAATGCAATTTGCGTGGCTAGAATAAATTTTTATTTATTGACTAAATAAGTTAGTCATTAAATTTTTATGATAATAAAAGTGCTAATGAATATTGATTTTATGAATTGATGAATAAAATAATAATAGAAAATAAAAAGAAAAATCATGCTAAAGAGGGAAGGTGAAATTTTTAAAAGAGAACATAGCATGAAAAAAAAAGAAATTAAAGCAAAAAAATGAGAGTTTTATAAAAATATATATATAATCCAAAAAAAGAATCTTTAAAGCAAAAAAAAGGCTATGCCTTGTTTCATAAGAGGGAGAACATTAAGAAAGGGGGATCGGAAGTGTTTTTTTGGGAGAGAGCAGCAGAAAAAGGAGAAAAAGAAAATTGAAGGAAGCTAAAAGGAAAAAGAATGAAGTTCGTCACGCTGAGCCTTTTTGACATCTTGTATAAATAAGTACTATTATTTACATTTTGTGTAAAGTATATGTTTACTGGAGTATAGTGATCCAGCGAATTTAAATTATTTAAGTTTTATTTTGTTGAAAAAGAAAACTGTAGATCATCCACAAAATAAACATTTGTACATATACAATAGCTTCTGCAGTAACACAATGATCGTTGCTATATATAATACCAATCATTGGCTATATCTACAAATAATATATAGATAAAAAGATTTTTAAATTGATGTTTGTAATATCTTCTCTTGGATTTCCAATGTTTTGAACTATATAGTTTTATATCTGTTAAATTACATTACATTATCATATTGTATTAAATCTCCCCATAGCCAGGAGTGTCTCGTGAACTTTTCCTACCTAGAGACGTGATCCTAAATTACCATAAAGTTTTCCCTGGTCAAATCGTTAGGTCCTCAAGCATGCATACATAGTTACTATATAAATATATAGGCTTCCGCATGTTTATTTTTGTAACTCGAAAGGTGGAATGTGGAATTGTTTTAAAGCAACTCAAGATTAGATATGTTTTAAAACAATTCGAGTTGGATTTTCAGCAACAGTAGTCTCTATTCTTTAAATAGAATGTTTCTGAGTTTGTAAGGATGAGATAAATCCTAGAGTGATTTTATGTGTAAAATAAATAAAAAAGCCAAAGAAAGCAAGGAAAGTTCCTTTTTCTTGCACGCTAAGTAAAGCAACTAGGCTCTCTATAAAAGTAAGATTGCTATAGCAAACTCAGATATTGTATTTTTTCGAAAGAAAAGTTTGCTGTTAAGCTGAATAGAAGATCCAACATTTGCAGGTTTTTCCCCGCATTGGGGTTTATTGGGTATATCTGTGTTATTGTCTTTTTGTATTGGCTTATTGTTATTTTTGCTTCCGCTATTATTAGTTGTTAATTAACCCAGTTGTATTAATCATTATAAATCAAATTTATGTCTGTGAATTTATTATGGAATTAATCTGTTGCTAGGTTATAGAAATTAACATGGTATCAGAGCTCTAAACTCTGAATACGAAGCCAAGATTTGTAACACAGATTTTAAGAAAAAAATCAGTTCTTTCATCCTCAGTTCTTTTTGTGGCTATGGAAACCAGCATTCGATATGAGGACAGGCTCGAGGGTGTGTCTAACTTCTTGCAGTGGAAGGTTCAAATTACATCTGTTCTCAAGGAGAACATGCTGTGGATCTATGCTAGCACAGAAGTGACTCCACCAACAAATGATCCTATTGCCTTAGATTCACATGAAGTTAAAGAGGCCAAGGCTTAGAGGATTACCCTGGATGGAGTAAGAGATCATTTAAATCCTCATTTATCAGGGAAAGACACCGCCAAGGAGATGTAAGATTCACTCACAAAACTTTATCAGAGTCATAAGATGATGCTCAAGGACAAATTGCATAATACCAAGATGTCCAAAGGCGAGAGTGTGACCTCTTACTTGTCCAAGCTGACACAGGTCAGGAATGAGCTTGATGTTGTTAGAGAGACAATTATAGAAGATGAGTTGGTGCATATAGCCTTGAATGGTTTTTCAAAGCACTGGGAAGTGTTTGTCAAGTGTGTTGTTGGCAGAGATCGGCTACCTGATTGGGCAAGACTTTGGGATGATTTTGTTCAGGAGGAGATTCATGAAGGTGCTCATCAAGGAGATCAGACAAAGAAGGGTCAAGATGAAGAAAATCTTGCTCTTGCAAGCAAGGGTAAGAAGAAGTCCAATAAAGAGCAATTGGAAGGTTCTTCTTCCAAGAGATGGAAGAAGAAAGATCTGAGCAAGATTAAATGTTTTTGCTGCCATCAGATGGATCACTATGCCAGTCAATCTCTGAATAAGAAATATAAGGACAAACAAAAGAAGCAGTTTGATGCTACAATAGAAGTGGATGAGTTTGCATCAAAATTTGAGAATGAGTTTTCACTCATTGCCTGTCTCTCAAGATCAATTGCCAACAGAGTATGGTATATTGACAGTGGGGCTTCTCGCCACATGATGGGAGTCAAAGAGTGTTTCACCAAGTTGGAGGAGAAGAAGCTGGATTTCTATATTGAGCTCGGAGATAATGCCAAGTACCATGCAACTGGTATTGGCACCATCAAGTTTCAGAGGGAGTCTAGCAAACCTTTGTTGGTAGAGGATGTGTTGTATGTCCCTGGCATGACAAAGAATTTAATCTCAATTTTTGCCTTGGAAGATAAGGGTTACATCATGACCTTTGAGAGGGGAAAAGTCTATATTCGTCCCAAAGATTCCAAGATTGCAAAATTGATTGGTTTCAAGCATGGCAGCTTGTTTCGGTTACAGTTTGAACCAGCACATGTGTTGGTTAGTAGCTATAAAGGGATAGGAGAATTGTGGCACAGGAGGATGGCTCACCTTCACCATGGAGCACTTAATATTCTTAAGGAAATAGTGACGGGGCTGCCTGAGATAAAGACAAAATAGCATGAGGTTTGCAAGGGTTGTGCTCTTGGGAAATATGCTAAAACCAATTTTTCAAGCAGCGACACTAGATCCGAAGGGATTTTGGATCTCGTACACTTAGATGTGTGTGGACCTATGTCAAAAACATCCTTGAATAGATATGAGTATTATGTTACCTTCATTGATGATTTCTCCAGGAAGACGTGGATATATTTCATGAAGAATAAAGATGAGGTCTTCAGTAGGTTCAAAGAGTTTAAAGCTCTCGTGGAGAACCAAACTGGGAAGAAGATCAAGATACTAAGGTCTGATAATGGAGGCGAGTATACCTTGAATGCCTTCAAAGATTTTTGTGCTCAGGAAGGTATCAAGAAAGAGTTGATAGTTCCGTATAACCCTCAATAGAATGGGGTTGCTGAATGAAAGAATAGAGCTATCATTGGAGCAGCCAAGGCCATGCTTCATGATCAAGATCTGCCTTGGTTCTTATGGGCAGAAGCTTGCAACACAGCTGTGTATTTTCAGAATAGGAGCCCTCACAAAGTGTTGGGCAAATTGAATCCAGAAGCGGTGTTTACTGGTAAGAAACTAGATTTGGGGCACATTCACATCTTTGGATGTCTTGTGTATTGTCACATTCTTGATGAGAAGAGAACCAAGTTGGCACCTACTGCAAAGAAAGGTATCCTTGTTGGGTATAGTGAAACTTATAAGGCTTATCGGGTTTATATTCCTACTCTCAGGAAAATAGTGGTTCACAGAGATGTGATGTTTGAGGAAGAGAGGGATCTTTAAAAGTCAAGTAACTTGATGAATGAGGAGGAACAAACATCCATAGTTGAGGTAGCACAAATTCCTCAAACTTTAGTCATGCAAGCTAGAGAGCAGAACAAGCAGGATGATCAGATAGAGGAACAAATAATTCCTCAGCCTTAGATTCCTATTAGTGAGAAGAGGAGAAACAGGGCAGCTGAGCAAACATTAAGAGAGGCTCAAGAATATGTAGGTGATCCTCAAGATTTAGTCAGACAAAGAAGGGCTCCCAAACGTTATTCAAATTCTGTGGCACTTATGAGTGAATTAATTGAAGTAGAGCCTTCTAGCTTTCAGGAGGCATCCAAGCACCAAGTATGGAGAGATACCATGGTGGAAGAGTATTCTTCCATCATGAAGAACAGTGTGTGGGAGGTAGTACCAAGACCAGAAGATAAGTTTGTGGTGGGCTCGAGATGGTTGTATAAGATTAAGCATGTTGCAGATGGTAGTGTCAAAAATTTCAAAGCTCGGTTTGTGGCTAAAGGGTTTTCACAAAAGGAAGGAGTCAACTATGATGAGACTTTCGCTCCAGTAGCCAGGTACTCATCCATAAGAGCTATCATTTCTATAGCATCACAGATGGGTTGGAGGATTCATTAGATGGATGTAAAGACAACCTTCCTCAACGGGGTGATTGAGGAAGAGATTTACATAGAGCAACTATAAGGGTTTGAAGCACATGAGAGGGATTCTCATGTATGCAGGTTGAAAAGAGCATTGTATGGACTCAAGCAGGCTCCTAGGGTGTGGTATTCACGTATTGATAGTTACTTGCAGAGTGTGGGCTTCATCAAGAGTGAGGCAGATTTGAACCTGTACTATATTCAAGTGAAGGGTAAACTTCTCATATTGTTGTTATATGTTGACGACCTATTTCTCACAGGGTCAGAGGAGCTCATATCACACTGCAAGCAAGATCTTGCAGGAGAGTTTGAGATGAAGGACTTGGGGTTGATGCACTACTTTCTGGGATTGGAGTTGTGGTAGAAAGAGGGAGAAATCTTCCTTGGACAAGGGAAGTACTTAATTGACATCTTGAAGCGATTCAAGATGGAAAACTGTAAGCCTATGTCAACGCCACTTGTGACCAACTGGAAGAAGATTGATGCTTCTAGATCAGAGACAGTGGACCCTACTTTATACAGACAATTGATAGGCTCTCTTATGTATTTGGTCAACCCCAAGCCAGACATTTGTTTTGCAGTGAGCTCACTTAGTCAGTTTATGGTGGAACCTAAACGTGTTCACTAGATAGCTGTGAAGCATGTTTTGAGATATCTCCAAGGCACAGTTGATTATGGGCTGAAGTATGTTCAACAGGATGGAGTGAAGCTCAAGGGGTTTATTGATGCAGATTGGGCAAGCAGTACAACTGATCGAAAGAGCACTTCAGGGTGTAGTTTTAGTTTGGGATTAGGAGTAGCCTCTTGGTATAGTAGGAAATAGAATTCAGTTGCACTGAGTTCTGCAGAGGTTGAGTATATGGCAGCCAGTATGGCTAGATGTGAGGCTATCTGGCTTCGAAAACTTCTAGCTAGGCTCTTTAATCAAGAGCTGGATCATACAGTCATTTATTGTGATAATCAGAGTTGTATCAAACTCTCTAAGAATCTAGTGTTTCATGACAAGTCAAAGCACATTAAGATCAAGTATCACTTCATCAGAGATTGTGTGGAGAAGGGGTTAGTGAAGCTCAATTACATTCCTATGGACAAACAAATTGCAAATACCCTGATGAAGACCTTGATGAAGAGCAAGTTTGAATTCTTCAGGGACAAGTTGGGTGTGGTGCAGAACACCTTCCTCGCTAAGAGGGAGTGTTGATTTTTGTAGCTCAAAAGGTGGAATGTGGAATTGTTTTAAAGCAACTCAAGATTAGATATGTTTTAAAACAATTCGAGTTGGATTTTTAGCAATCGTAGTCTCTATTCTTTAAATAGAATGTTTCTGAGTTTATAAGGATGAGATAAATCCTAGAGTGATTTTATGTGTAAAATAATAAAAAAAAGCCAAAGAAAGAAAGGAAAGTTCTTTTTTCTTGCACACTAAGTAAAGCAGCTACGCTCTCTATAAAAGTAAGATTGTTGTAGCAAACTCAGATATTGCATTTTTTTGAAAGAAAAGTTTGCTATTAGGTTGAATAGAAGATCCAACATTTGCAGGTTTTTTCCCGCATTGGAGTTTCTTGGGTATATCTGTGTTATTGTCTTTTTGTATTGACTTATTGTTATTTTTGCTTCCGCTTTTATTAGTTGTTTATTAACCTAGTTGTATTAATTGTTATAAATCAGATTTATGTCTATGAATTTATTGTGGAATTAATCTGTTGCTGGGTTATAGAAATTAACACTGCAGTGACTTGACAATGGTAACACTATATTTTGAACATAAATGGAAAGCAACGAACCACATTAAAGCATATATAATGACTTTATCTCTATTTTATATTGATTTAGTTAACATACAATGAAATGAAAGTATATACATAATTTATTACAATAAATTAAAAAAAAGAAAAATGTAAGCAACAACTTGACATTAACATGCAATGACTCATATTCTATAAGCAACAATTTGACTTTAGCATACATTGGCTCAATTTTTAGAAGCAGTGACTCAGCGTTGTCAACAATGACTCACTCTTGTCTATTAGTGATTTTATTGTTTGCAGAATACAACAAAAGGATATATATTTATATATATAAATGTATATAATCAATAAGAACATATTTTGATAAAAGAAATATATTATCATTGTATTAAATAGCCATTATACTAGAAAACATTGATTAGTTGGATATAACTATAATTCCAGTCACTAATTTGGTTTGTACTAATTGTTTATTTCTATAGGTTTACGGGTCACTATGAAACTAGTATAATTCACACTATTTAAATATACTAGTATAATAATTTTATAAAATAACTTAGAAAGTACAGATTTAATCACTGTAATACAAGTATTTCACTAAAATATGAACATTAATACAAATATGCTTTAGTGTAGCAATCTCTTCGTGGTACAGAACTGAAAGAATCGATCAGTGGATTCAACTAAGGAAAAAGGAGAAAAAAAATATGTTTGCAAAGTTTGTATTAAAGTTTAGCGTCCCACGGTTGAGTAAAGGGAAGTGCAATAAGAGCCTCCTTAATGAGGCAATTTGGTATTCAGAATTAATTTGTGTTTAATAATTATTTCAAACAAACAAAGAAAAAAAAGTTCAGCTTGTCATATGGCCCGGACGCCAAATAAGGTAATTTATATCTAAAAGGATATTTTAGTTTGAATTATCTAAACAGGTCATAAAGGTTGGGATCTAAATTGTAAATTAATTTGCTTAATTAAGTTGGAAACGAATTATGAGTTGGATTGATTTAATATTTTAGAGCTAAAATTTTAGCTTTAGCGAGTTAAACTAATATATATATATATATATATAGCAACCTGTATTTTAAATGTCTTATATAGCTGATCGGTGTTAAGAAATATTGGGGGTAATATTTAAACCCATGGAGTAGAACTAAGTTCATAAATATACTGTTAGGATGTGGAGCTAAAAGCTTCAACTGGTGCAAATAGGGAGGAGGTTGCTGAGTTCTAGGGAGACCGGCGTCCGCAGAGTGTAGTGCACATGGAAACTGATGACAGCAGGATGGATAGGAAGGAAACCGACATCGGTAGGATGTCAGCCGACATCGGTCACCTCCAGGTAGACAGGGACCGATGTCGGTCTCTTGTGGCAGTTCCAGAACTGCTTGTTCCACGGACAGTTAGTTCATTGAACCGAGTGTTTGCATGCAAAGGCTATTTTTGGTCTTGAGTTGCGTGTCTAATTATTGTAATCAGGCTAGTCTAATTATTGTAAGCATGAGATCTATATATGGACTCATGGGCTGTATTGTGAATTTGTAGCTAGTGAGTAAGAGAGCAATAAGCTCCTTCAGAGAGAAGAGAGTAATGGTGCGTTCCTCCTAGTGCCGCAGTACCAAGGTGGGTACTGGTTTGGAGAATCAGCAGGGTTCTTCATATGTGTATGATCTTGGTCAGCATGTGTGCACGACTTTCTATAGGAGATCTACAATGGTGAGTAAGGTCTAGTGATTTGCAGGTAGCAGAAGAGAGCAGGAAATCTACTTGGAGTACGGTTGTGTACTTGGTGAACTGGCAGCATGTTACTGACTGGTTGGAGAGGTGAACATCAATTCTGTATTAGAGTTGATTGTTGTGACCAAGAGAGAGAGGGAAGAAGGTCTTGAGGTGTGGCAAACCTTTGAGGTGGAAGAAGAAGTGACATCTTCTTTATTGTATATTCTTCTGAGTGATTATTAATACAATTGTGTATTATCTCTCAATTCCTGTGTTGTTTCATATTTCTAGTTACTTATTGATTCTGGTTAAATTCCATGTTTAGTTGCTAATACAAGAAGTAATCATATGTGCTCTAATTGTTAGAGTAAGATACTGACAAGTGGTATCAGAGCCTTGGTTATAGGTTCAAGAGCTGATACCAACAAGTGGTATCAGAGCTTTTGGTTGGGTTGACTAACAGGTGGTTTCATATTTGGTAGTGTTTGTTGATTACATGTCACTCACAGGGGTTTCAGATTGAGTGGGAGTATAGCAATGGCAGAAGAAAGTAAGCTACGAATGGAGAAACTGAATAGCATGAACGGTCTGATTGATGGAAAGAAAGAGCAGGTAAAAAGAGATTGTTGGTCGGTAGAAGATCAACGTGTAGAAGCATATGTTATAGGTAATATTGCATAGGATGTTTTGGATAAAGTGGAATCTTTGTTTACAGATTCTTTTGTCTCTTTCCATGCAGCCCGAAATAGAGCATCTTTTCATGGGTATGTCTTTGGAGACTTTGGAGAGATTTATTTAGGGGTTGGAGAGCCTTGTCAGTTTATTGACGAAGGGGAAGTGACGCTGAAATTGCAGACGAATGACACACAGTGGTTGAAGGAAGTCATGCAGGTACCAGTCTTGGAGATGAGTCTAATTTCTTCAGAAAATTTGGGTGATGAGAGATGCACTGTAACTCTCATAGCGGATATACTTGAATTAGATGGTGGTAAGAAAGTAGGTATCCTTTATCTATCTACTTATATTGTTGATTCACCTTTTGTTGCAGAGATGTGGCTTTATAGGCTTGGCCACATATGTAGGAGGGGAATGCAGGTTTTGAAGTGGAAGTCAGATGTCTTTGACAAGCTAAAGAACTAGAAAGCCTTGGTGTTCATGGAGGAGATGACGGATAGATATTAGGTGTGGGAACTGAATTATTTTGAGTAGAGCAGGGTTGATTTGATTAGGGTTTTGATCAATGGAGAGCTCGTGGGTAAATATTTATCACTCACAGACGAACACAGGTACCGGCATCGATTAGACAGTAATCAACGTCGATAACAGGAAGACTGACGTCGGTAATGAATGAACCGATGTCGGCAGAAAGGACACCGGCATCGGCCAGGGAAACGACGTCGGCAGTCAGGGTCAGTACAGGGAGCCGACATCAGTCAGAAATAGACTGGGAGATGGCCGAGATCGGTCACTGGTACGGATGGTGGGCGGACAGCAAGCTGTCAACAAGTCTCAAATGCTCATGTTGAGGTCAGAAAGGGTAAGTGAACCTCATATTCGTTGTTCACCTTCTTTATATTGCTTATTGATCGTCAAGAACCAGGAAGATGGAAGAGGCAATGCAGGTAGAATCTAGATACAGTGGGAGCTTGGCATGGATGAAGAGTGAGTCCTTAGAGAAGAACCAAACAGGGATTTGTTGGTATAGTTGTTAGCTGGAAGTAAGCACTGAGAGATGGAATGGATTCCCAAGTTAAAGAAGAGAGTGGATGGACACAAGAGACAGAAGGCTATGGCATATGGTCTTGAAGAAGCTACAGGATAGTGGTACAGGTTTGACAGGTGGATGACTAAGCATGGCTTTAGTCAATGTCATTGTAACTATTGTGGTTTTGTCTTACTAGGTGGATGATGAGTCATGACATTATCCAGTTACTGTATGTGGGTAATTTGCTAGCAGGTTTTGTACATACAGGGATTTACTGAGCTAAAGGTAAGGTTAGTTCAGAGGCGTGTCATGAAGAATTTGGAGCAGCGAAATTCTTTGGCATAAGAGACATGGAGATTTTATCTCCAGTGGGAGCTGATGTGAAGACAGTGTTGGCGGGGTTCAGGATGCAGAATCAGAAAGCACACCAAGGGCTGGATAGTTCAAGCTTAGCTTGAAATAGGGTTCGAAATCACATGAGGTCTAGTGTAGACCTGAGTTTTCCCAAGCAGTGGGAGTTGTCAGAAAGTATGGAGCCAATTAGAGGAAGAGGTACTAAAGGGCAGTTCAGTAGATTCTTACAGGGATCAGCGGCAGGTCGACATGCTATGCAAGGTCAAGTTATTTTCTACATAGGTTTGTAGATGCAGATTCGGCAGGTTACTTGGATGACAAAGGCACAAAGGTTAGAGCATCACAGGGTGTGGTGGTTAGTCTTCAAGATTGATCTTGAAGAGGGATATAAGCTAGGGTATAAATTAGACAGTGTACATGTATAGGTACAGTTGCAGTTGTTTATCTCCAAGTGGGAGATTGTTAGGATGTGGAGCTAAAAGATTCAACTAGTGCAAACAGGGAGGAGGTTGCTGAGTTTTAGAGAGACCGACGTCGGCAGAGTGCAGTGCACATGGAAACCGACAACGACAAGATGGACAGGAAGGAAACTGACATCGGCAGGATGTCAGCTGACGTCGGTCACCTCCAGGTAGACGGGGACTGACATCGGTCGCCTGTGGTAGTTCTAGAACTGCTTGTTCCACAGACAGTTAGTTCGTTGAATCGAGTGTTTGCATGCAAAGGCTATTTTTGGTCTTGAGTTGCGTGTCTAATTATTGTAATTAGGCTAGTCTAATTATTGTAAGCATGAGATCTATATATGGACTCATGGTCTGTATTGTGAATTTGTAGCTAGTGAGTAAGAGAGCAATAAGCTCCTTCAGAGAGAAGAGAGTAATGGTGCGTTCCTCCTAGTGCCGCAGTACCAAGGTGGATACTGGTTTAGAGAATCAGCAGGGTTCTTCGTATGTGTATGATCTTGGTCAGCATGTGTGTACGACTTTATATAAGAGATCTACAATGGTGAGTAAGGTCTAGTGATTTGCAGGTAGCAGTAGAGAGCAGGAGATCTACTTGGAGTACGATTGTGTACTTGGTGAACTGATAGCGTGTTACTGACTGATTGGAGAGGTGAACATCAATTCTGTATTAGAGTTGATTGTTGTGACCAAGAGAGAGAGGGAAGAAGGTCTTGAGGTGTGGCGAACCTTTGAGGTGGAAGAAGAAGTGGCATCTTCTTTATTGTATATTCTTCTGAGTGATTATTAATACAATTGTGTATTGTCTCTCAATTCCTGTGTTGTTTCATATTTCTAGTTACTTATTGATTCTGGTTAAATTCCATGTTTAGTTGCTAATACAAGAAGTAATCATATGTGCTCTAATTGTTAGAGCAAGATCCTGACAAGTGGTATCAGAGCTTTTGGTTGGGTTGACTAACAGGTGGTTTCAGATCTGGTAGTGTTTGTTAATTACAGGTCACTCACAGAGGTTTCAGATTGAGTGGGAGTATAGCAATGACAGAAGAAAGTAAGCTACGAATGGAGAAACTAAATAGCATGAATGGTCTGATTGATGGAAAGAAAGAGCAGGTAAAAAGAGATTGTTAGTCGGTAGAAGATCAACACGTAGAAGCATATGTTGCAGGGAATATTGCATAGGATGTTCTGTATAAAGTGGATTCTTTGTTTACAGATTCTTTTGCCTCTTTCCATGCAGTCTGAAATAGAGCATCTTTTTATGGGTATGTCTTTGGAGACTTTGGAGAGATTTATTTAGGGGTTGGAGAGCCTTGTCAGTTTATTGACGAAGGGGAAGTGACGCTGAAATTGCAAACGGATGACACACAGTGGTTGAAGGAAGTCATGTAGGTACCAGTCTTGGAGATGAGTCTAATTTCTTCAAAAAATTTGGGTGATGAGAGATGCACTGTAACTCTCACAGCGGATATACTTGAATTAGATGGTGGTAAGAAAGTAGGTATCCTTTATCTATCTACTTATATTGTTGATTCACCTTCTGTTGCAGAGATGTGGCTTTATAGGCTTGGCCACATATGTAGGAGGGGAATGCAGGTTTTAAAGCGGAAGTCAAATGTCTTTGACAAGCTAAAGAACTAGAAAGCCTTGGTGTTCATGAAGGAGATGACGGACAGAGATCAGGTGTGGGAATTGAATTATTTTGAGTAGAGCAGGGTTGATTTGATTAGGGTTTTGATCCATGGAGTGCTCACGGGTAAATAGTTATCACTCACAAACAAACACAGGTATCGACGTCGATCAGACAGTAACTGACGTCGACAACAAAAAGATCGATGTCGGTAATGAATGAACTGACATCGACAGAAAGGACACCAGCATCGGCCAAGGAAATGACGTCGACAGTCAGGGTCAGTACAGGGAGCCGACATTGGTCAGAAACAGACTGGGAGATGGTCGAGATCGGTCACTGGTACGGATGGTGGGCAGACAACAAGCTGTCAACAAGTCTCAAACGCTCATGTTGAGGTCAGAAAGGGTAAGTGAACCTCATATTCGTTGTTCACCTTCTTTATATTGCTTATTGATGGTCAAGAACCAGGGAGATGAAAGAGGCAATGCAGGTAGAATCCAGATACAGTGGGAGCTTGGCATGGATGAGGAGTGAGTCCTTAGAGAAGAACCAAACAGGGATTTGTTGGTATAGTTGTCAGCTAGAAGTAAGCACTGAGAGACGGAATGGATTCCCAAGTTAAAGAAGAGAGTGGATGGACACAAGAGATAGAATGCTATGGCATATGGTCTTGAAGAAGCTGCAGGATAGTGGTACAAGTTTGACAGGTGGATGACTAAGCATGGCTTCAGTCAATGTCATTGTAATTATTGTGGTTTTGTCTTACCAGGTGGATGATAAGTCACGACATTATCCAGTTACTGTATGTGGGTAATTTGCTAGCAGGTTTTGTACATACAGGCATTTATTGAGCTAAAGGTAAGGTTAGTTCAGAGGCGTGTCATGAAGAATTTGGAGCAGCAAAATTCTTTGGCATAAGAGACATAGAGATTTTATCTCCAGTGGGAGATGATGTGAAGACGGTGTTGGCGGGGTTCAGGATGCAGAATCAGAAAGCACACCAAGGGCTGGACAGTTCAAGCTTAGCTTGAAACAGGGTTTGAAATCACATGAGGTCTAGTGTAGACCTGAGTTTTCCCAAGCAGTGGGAGTTGTCAAAAAGTATGGAGCCGATTCGAGGAAGAGGTACTGAAGGGCAGTTCAGTAGATTCTTATAGGGATCAGTGGTAGGTTGACATGTTATGCAGGGTCAAGTTATTTTCTACATAGGTTTATAGATGTGGATTCGGTAGGTTACTTGGATGACAAAGGCACAAAGGTTAGAGCATCACAGGGTGTGGTGGTTAGTCTTCAGGATTGATCTTGCAGAGGGATACAAGCCAAGGTACAAATTAGATAGTGTACAGGTATAGGTACAGTTGCAACTATTTATCTCCAAGTGGGAGATTGTTAGGATGTGGAGCTAAAAGCTTCAACTAGTGCAAACAGGGAGGAGGTTGCTGAGTTCTAGGGAGACCGGCGTCGGTAGAGTGCAGTGCACATGGAAACCGACGACGGCATGATGGACAGGAAGGAAACTGACATCGGCATGATGTCGGCCGACGTCGGTCACCTCCAGGAAGACAGGGACCAATGTCGATCGCCTGTGGCAGTTCCAGAACTGCTTGTTCCACAGACAGTTAGTTTGTTGAACTGAGTGTTTGCATTCAAAGGCTATTTTTAGTCTTGAGTTGCGTGTCTAATTATTGTAATTAGGCTAGTCTAATTATTGTAAGCATGAGATCTATATATGGACTCATGGGCTGTATTGTGAATTTGTAGCTAGTGAGTAAGAGAGCAATAAGCTCCTTCAGAGAGAAGAGAGTAATAGTGCATTCCTCCTAGTGCCACAATACCAAGGTGGGTACTGGTTTGGAGAATCAGCAGGGTTCTTCATATGTATATGATCTTGGTCAGCATGTGTGCACGACTTTCTATAGGAGATCTACAATGGTGAGTAAGGTCTAGTGATTTGCAGGTAGCAGTAGAGAGCAGGAGATCTACTTGGAGTACAATTGTGTACTTGGTGAACTGGCAGCGTGTTACTGACTGGTTGGAGAGGTGAACACCAATTCTATATTAGAGTTGATTGTTGTGACCAAGAGAGAGAGGGAAGAAGGTCTTGAGGTGTGGTGAACCTTTGAGGTGGAAGAAGAAGTGGCATCTTCTTTATTGTATATTCTTCTGAGTGATTATTAATACAATTGTGTATTATCTCTCAATTCCTGTGTTGTTTCATATTTCTAGTTACTTATTGATTCTGGTTAAATTTCGTGTTTAGTTGCTAATACAAGAAGTAATCATATGTGCTCTAATTGTTAGAGCAAGATCCTGGCATATACTTTGGAATGTGTATGAACTAAGATATGAGTATTTATTAAAATATGAATGGGATTTATGATTAATGATCAACGAAATTGATCCTATTGTAATATAAATTTGATAGGCTTAACTCATTTTAATAACTTCGAGTGAAGTAGTCATAATTAAGAATTGTTTTAAATGAGCTAGCTGGTTATCTATGCCTTATTTAGAATTGATAGACTAATATAAAGGACTGTAGTTTTAACTTACTAGAATTCTAAAATATTTATGAAGTATAAACGTAGTCTTTCATAGACATTCTTAAGATTCATTTATTTTAACTTGGTATATAAAACCTGTGATACTTATGTAAACATTATGGAAGCTACATATTGATGAATTATAGGTGTATTACTAAAAAAAAACATAGGTATACTCATAATTATTAACTTATACCTGAACAAAAAGGTGTGCTTCTCTAAATATAGCTTCACAGGTGGTTTTAAATTATAAAGTTTATGTATAATACAGATTTATGGTATCTTTTATTGCTAAATACTTGTATGCTATATATAGTATAGTTGTTATGTACGAGGGTATAGATATAGAAAGTATACTTTCATATGAAGTATGCAACAAAAATGTATAATATAAATGGGTATGTTGGGTCATATACCTAAGTTTGTAGCTAGAAGTATGGTTTTATTCAATCATCTAGTGTCCAAGGGATTGAAGCTATAACTATATTAAAACAATCTTCTTAGTAATGGAATGAGATGTTTAAATGAATGTTATAATGGATTTATGAATTCTTTGTTTCTCTACAAATGATGTATTGGTTGTTGGTTATAGTTTGAGTACTTGTGTGTAGTGCATGTTTAAAAGAGTCTTGGTTATATCTAGAATTAATTATGCATCATGATGCATGCTTATAAGTTATATTGCTTGAATGCTAGTATGTACTTTAAACTTAGAGTATACCTGTGTGGTATAATCTTGTACTTACTTGTTTGTATGTAGGTCATCTAATTTTTGAAAGTACAAGTTTGGTTATGTATACTTATATAGTTGTGAACTATGATAGTATGAGATATCATAGAGTAATACAATGTGAATGCATGTTGTACTTGGATGGTACATACTATAATTGTTATGACTAGACTCACATTTAAATTTAACTAATTTACTATATATCTATTGGTTATCGTTGTGAATGGTAAGTTTTGTAACAGTTGATAAGAATTTGTATATGCATGTATACAATCTATGAGGGTGTAGTATGATTAGAAAATCGATTTGGTAGTGAAAATCTACAGTTAAATATGTATTTATCTGAATAGTATAAACTATAGTCATTATTTCTAGTATGAGATAAAAAATAATGTAAGATTCATTAATATGTTTGATAAAATAAATGTATGCTTTGGTTACTCTTGTTTTGTGTTTTTTAGTAGGATGTTAACTAAATGAATATTATGTTTGAATTGTATTTGACCAGTCTACATTGTTGATACAGAGTAAGGAGTGAGATGGACTTCACTAGCTTACTGGTATTAATATAATAGATGAAGACAGTCTGATTAAGTGGTGTGTATGAATTTGATTGATATAGATCGTTATTATTTATTATTTGTAAAACTTTGGACCAAAGTATGTTTAATGAGATAGTATCATTTTATGAATATGATTTACATGTTTGTGTGATATCTTGTAATAAAATAGTTTTGATATGATACATTGTATATTTAGTATAGAAATCATACAACACACGGGTACTTATCTCTCTGAATTCTTACACTGTCACTATCTATTCATCCGTGAAGGGAGGGCCATTTCTTGATGAGACTATTATAAGAGATTATTGGTGTGAAAAAATACTTGAATGATGCTCTCTGTCTCCAAAATATTACTACTTATCGAGATGACACTTGAAATTGTAATAGATTCTTGAATTTGAGAACTATGCTATGAGGGAGCCATGTATCTATATATACATTGTATTGTACTTATCATTAAATACTATCATGTAGAGTTATAATTACTTGTTATTGTATATTGACAGTGGTAGTTATAGACTTATTTCAGTTATAGCTAAGATAATGTGATTACTTTCTATATTTGCATTATGACGTGTACTCTTATTATATTAGAGACATTGATATGTGATTAATTTAAATAAAAAATCATGTATTTCTTGATGGTTATATTTTGAGTAATTATGTGTAGTACATGTTTAAGAGAGTGCTTGGATATATCTAGCATTAATGGTGCATAGTGATGCATGCTTATAAGTTATGTTATTTGAATTTTAGTATGTAGTTTAAACTTAGAGTATATCCAGGTGATATAATCTCGTACTTGCTTGTTTGTATGTGGATCATCTGATTTTTAAAAGTATAAATTTGGTCATGTATACTTATATAGTTGTGAACTATGATAGTATGTGATATCATAGAGTACTATAATATGAATGCATATTGTACCCATATGGTACATATTGTAATTGTTATGGCTAGACTCACATCTAAGTTTGATTAATTTATTGTATATATGCTGATTATTGCTATGAATAGTGTGTTTTGTAACAGTTGGTAAGACTTTTGTGTGTGTATACAATTTCTGAGGGTGTAGTATGATTATAAATTCAGTGTGGTAGTGAAAATCTATAGTTAAATATGTACTTATTCAGATGATATAAATTATAGTCATTATTTATAATATATGATAGAAAATAATGTAAGATTCATTCATACATTTGATGAAATAAATATATGCTTTGGTTACTCCTGTGTTTAGAATATTATATGGCATGTTTGATATTAAGATGTTAACTAAATATTTTTTTTGGTTGAATTGTATTTGACCAATCTACATTGTTGATATGGAATAAAGGGTGAGATGAACTTCACTAGCTTATTAGTATCACAATGACAGATGAAGGTAGTTTGATCAAGTGGTGTGTATAAATTTGATTGATCTAGATCCTTATTATTTACTATTTATAAAACTTTAGACTAAATTATGTTTAGTGAGACATTATCATTTCATAAGTATAATTTACGCGTTTGTGTGATATCTTGTAATAAAATGACTTTTTATGATATACTGCATGTTTAGTATCAAAATTATACATCACATGGGTACTTGCTTATCTCTTTGGATTCTCACGTCATCACTATCTACTCATCTATGAAAGGAGAGCCATTTTATGATGAGATTTGTGTAGGGGATCATTGGTTCATGGTTGGTATGGAAAAATGCTCGAATGATTCTCTACCTCTCCAAAATAGTACTACTTATCGAGATGATACTTGAGATTATCATATATACTTGAGTTTAAAAAATGTGCTCCAAGGGAGCCATGTATCTATATGTACATTGTATTGTATTGTACTTATCATTGAATATTATTATGAAGAGTTATAATTACTTATTATTGTATATTGATAGTAGTTTTTATAGATTTGTTTCAGTTGTAACTAAGATAATGTGACTATTTTTTATACTCACATTATGACATGCAATCTCATAATATTAGAGACCAGTGATAAGTGATTAATTAAAAAAATCATATATTTATTGCTGGACACCATCAGGGTTGTCACATGTGGTATCAAAGATGTGTCTCAAACTCTAAGACTTAATGAATTCATTAGCACTTTTATGTCTTTTTGTTCACCAGTGTGAACCCAATGACATGAAGTATTGAACTGATATTTTAGATTTGTAGTGCCTTAGTGTGGAACCATGTTACACCATGATTAGAAGTTTGAGACATTTGTGAAATGTGTATGGGGAACATTGAGTGTGTACCCTTAAGAGTACTTGTACCCTTTGAGTTGTAAAGGGGATTGATTTATCGAGTATTCAAATGGTGATGGTTGTATACGAGGTTTGGGTCGGCAAGTATATAGTGTAGTATATGAGTGATGAACAAAATATTTCTACCATAGTTGATCGGTTAGATCAAACACCTCAAGTATGATTACATCCTTCTTGGTAATCAAGTTATCTTCATCATTTATGTTTTGTGAGTGTTTTATAAACATGAGATGCTTCTCACTTGTGTGTGTGTGTGTGTGTGTGTGTGTGTGTGTGTGTGTGTTTTATTTTTTGTGTCTTATGTTTGCTAATCCTAAGAATAAAAAATCTTATAAGATCATTTTTAGTTTAGTATCACTTAGGGTGGTGGAAATATTCTTAGTAGAGTGTTGCTATTTTGCTTGGGAATTCCTTTGTGTTAAGACTTCATTTATGTAATTGCACCCTTAAGTTATGTGGGTTAGGAAGAAGTGACATCTCTCTTAGATATCTTAGAGGTGAGTTGTTATTGTCTCATTCTCCTTTGACATCATTATAAGCTATTGAGAGGAATGTTACTTATATGATGTTGATTTAGTGTTCTCTTAAATGGGAACTTGTTTCTAAATATTGTTTTGATCATATTCCATGGAGCTCATGGGATAAATGTCTTCTACTTCTTGTTGAGATAGAAGTTAAAGGATTTGATGAATTGATACATTTTTGTGATTAATATTTTATTTCTCTCAATTGTGGAAATAAATTGTGATACCATACTTATAGATTTGGGAAGTAGGTAGTGTTTGGGAAACATTAAGTAGCGGTATTTTCTTCATACCATATGCGAGTATGTAAGATTTTTTTCTGTTGTGACTATAGTTCTCTACTTTTCACTTGTGTATCCTTAGAGTCACTACTTTATCTAACTTGTGATATTAAGACCACATAGAGTGGAAAACCTTGATATATATTTCTAGATTAATAATTATAAGTTGATTATAATTAATATGCTATTAGGTACCCTGATTAGATTGATATTATTCTCTTTTAGCTTACAACATGTTTTGAAGAGTTATTTTTATCTTTCATCAGAAACGAGTAGGGTATAGGATGTACATAACATCTTGTCAATCTAAGGGTTGAGATAAACTTTTATCCATTGTGTGTTAGTCAAACAAGTTGGAAGACATGGTCTCACTAATTACCTTTATAAGGTTGTAAGGATGGTGTAATCCTTGGCCTTTGTCTGTTATGATCATTTTAACATTGTTCCATTTTAACTATAAACATAACACTATAGGTTAAGATGTGAAATATGATACTAGTTATGTTTGTCTTGCGATAACTTAATGCAATTACAGATTAATTGCATGATTTTTTTTGTATGTATGTTGGTATGTATAGAATTATTGAGCATGTATTTTTTATTTATATGATCTTATAGTATATAACTATGAGTCATTGAATCGTGTACACATCATAGAGATCGTAGGTCATGGAGACTTGAGGGAAGAGGCGTGAATTAGGAACATGATTTCTAAGCAATAGGATGGTATCTTACTTAGACTCATATTGAATTAGTTGTTACTAAGTTCAGATATGATAGACAGACTTGTCAAATTCAGTCGTATGGTCATACACATGTATACTATAAATGAATATTCCATAATTTTGTATACATTAGAAACATAATATTTTTAATTTTTATTCATTGTCACATTTGTTAGGAGCTTCGTGAGTAAGGACAATACTGACATGTTATATTTATCAAGTTTCTACACATAGTAGTGATAGTATTCACTTATGCACATCATTCTTGCCGAATTTCTTAAATATTTTCTCTGAAATGAGAAAAACTTTCTAGATTAGAGAGATGTGTAGAGGATTGAAAGATTTTGTGGAACCCTCCCTAGTCATTTATTTTGGCTTGTATGATTATCTTATTTACTTTAAGGAAGTCAACTAAATTTTCACTAATATATGTTGGACCCTTCAAGGTAACATAAGTGGTCAGTCTTATAGTATATAGGCTTGTCTTGACGGTTCTGGACTTTGGGGTGGTCATGACAGAACCCGTCGGAGTATGTAATACTAACAACTATGCTTATTAATATGGATATATCATAGAGCAGGGTCTTGTATAACCAATACTCTTAGAATAATGCATTTTGAAAGAACTATGGTGAGTTCTATATGTAATTTCTCATTTGCTTATTTAATTTGATATTGTATATTATGTTATTGCTTTGCTAAGTAAAGTTTTTAATTCAAAACTTATGTTTGAATAAGATTCATCGAGAATTATGAATAGCTTTAAGGGAAAGGATGTGCATCCATATTCCTCACCAAACAAACTTTCTAGATTACCCATATATATCTATAGTTGACAAATTTAGATTTGACTATTTTTAATTAAGCTGTGAGATATGCACTGATATGAGGTAATAGGATATTTTTTAGATTACATGATCACCTTATTATGAATTAGCTACAATTAAATGTTTACTTTATGATCATGTTAATTTGTCATTTTAGCTATATTTTATGATGAATATATATCATGACTATTATGGCTTAACTACCTACTTTGTTTTGAGGTTGCAAGAGAACTCATCCATAAGAGCGTATCGGAGGGAGAACATCATTAGAGAGGGTGATGTAGATGGAGACGTCAAAGGTTGACAAAGAGCTAGCAAAAACCCTGCACACATCACATTAGATGACACATGATTATATACATAATTAAATGATTAACAAAGTGTGTTTATTTCTATTTGCATTAGATAGTCATTTATACTTGGTTTGTTAGCAAATTTTAATAGTTTTACAGAATTGCCTTGCATGACTAGTGTGTTAGTCTATATTTATGCTTGGATGATTTGCCCTGTGTGATTATGCTTATGACCATTAATATTTTCTTTGGAAATGCAATTTGTGTGACTAAAGTAAATTTTAATTTATTGACTAAAGAAGTTAGTCATTAAATTTTTGTGATAATAAAAGTGCTAATGAACATTGATTTTTATAAATTGATGAATAAAATAATAATAAAAAATAAAAAGAAAAATCATGCTAAAGAGGGAAGGTGGAACTTTTAAAAGAGAACATAGCATGAAAAAATAGAAATTAAAGCAAAGAAATGAGAGTTTTATAAAAATATATAAAATCAAAAAAAGAATCTTTAAAGTAAAAATAAGGCTACACTTTTTTTCATAAGAGGGAGAAGATTAAGAAAGGGGGATCAGAAGTGTCTTTGGGGAGAGAGCCGCAGAAAAAGGAGGAAAAGAAAATTGAAGGAAGCTAGAAGGAAAAAGAAGGAACTCTGTCAGGGAGAGCCTTTTCGACACCTTGTATAGACAATTACTGTTATTTAGATTTTGTGTAAAGTACACATTTATTGGAGTATAGCGATCCAGTTAATTTAAATTATTTAAGTTTTATCTGGTTGAAAAATAAAACTATAGATCATCCACAAAATAAACATTTGTACATATACAATAGCTTTTGCAGTAACCAAATGATCATTGCTATATATAATACCAATCATTGGCTATATCTACAAATAATATGCGGATAAATAATTTTTTAAATCGATACCTGTAATATCTTCTCTGGATTTCCATCATTCTGCACTGTATAGTTATATATCTGTTAATTTACATTACATTATTGTATTGTATTAAATCTCCCCATAGCCGAGACTGTCTCGTGAACTTTTCCTGTCTAGAGAGGCGATCCTGAATTACCAGTTAAATCATTGGGTCCTCAGAAATGCATACATAGTTAATATATAAATACAAAAGCTTCTGTAGTACTTGACAATGGTAACATTGTATTTTAGACATAAATGAAAAGCAACGAACCACATTAAAGAAAATATTGCAACTTCTTTATCTCTATTTTGTAGCGATTTAGTTAACATACGATGAACTAGAAATATATACATAATTTATTACAAGAAGGTAAAAACAAGAAAAATGTAAGCAACGACTTCACATTAACATACAATGACTAATATTCTATAAACAACGATTTGACTTTAGCATACATCGACTCAAATTTTGGAAGCAAAGACTCTACCTTGTCAACAATTACTCACTCTTATCTATTAGTGATTTTATTGTTTGCAGAATATAGTAAAAAGATATATATTTTTATATATAAATATATACAATTAAGAACAACTTTTGATAAAATAAATGTGTTGTCATTGTATTAAATAGCCATTATACTAGAAAACAATGACTAGCTAGATATAATTGTAATTCCAACCACTGATTTGGTTAGTACTAATTGTTGATTTCTATAGGTATATGGGTTGCTATGAAATTTTCATAATTTGCACTATTTAAATATGTTAGTATAATAATTTTATAAAAGAACTTAGAATGTACAAATTTAATCATTGTAATAATTTTGCTAAAATATAAATATTAATACAAATATGCTTTAGTGTAGCGATCTCTTTATAGTACAACCCTGAAAGAATCAATCAATAGATTCAACTAAGGAAAAAGGAGAAAGAAAATATGTTTGCAAAATCTGTATTAAAGTTTAGCATCCCATGGTTGGTTAAGGGGAAGCGCAGTAAGAGCCTCCTTAATGAGCCAGTTTGGTATTAAGAATTAATTTGTATTTAACAATTGTTCCAAACAGAAAAAAACAAAAAAGTCCAGCTTATCATGTGGCTCGGATGCCAAGTATGGAGATTTATATCTCAAGAATATTTTGGTTTTAAATAGCTAAACAGGTCATAAAGGTGGAAATTTAAATTGTAAATTAATTTTCTTAATTAAGTTGGAACAAATTATGAATTGGATTGATTTGATATCTTAGAGTTAGAATTTTAGCTTGAGGGAGTTAAATCAAGATATATATTTTTATAGCAATCTGTATTTGAAATATCTTATACAGCAAATCGGGGTTAAGAAATATTATCGGTAATATTTAAACCCATGGAGTAGAACTAAGTTCATAAATACACTTTGGAACGTGTATGAACTAAGACACGAGTATTTATTAAAATATGAATGGGATTTATGATTAATGATCAATGGAGTTGATCCTATTGTAATATAAATTCGATAAGCTTAACTCATTTTAAGAACCTCAAGTGAGGTAGTCATAACTAAGAATTGTTTTAAATGAGCTAGTTGGTTATCTATGCCTTATTTAGAATTGATAGTCTAATATAAATCACTGTAGTTTTAACTTACTAGAATTCTAAAAGATTTATGAAGTATAAACGTAGTCTTTCATAAACATGCTTAAGATTCATTTATTTTATCTTGGTACAAAAAAACTTGTATTGATGTAAACATTATGGAAGCTACGTATTGATGAATTATAAGTGCAATACTAAAAAAGAACATAGGTATACTCATGCTTATTAACTTAATCCTGAACAAAAGGGTGTGCTTTTCTAACTATAGCTTCACGAGTGGTTTTAAACTATATTTTTTTTTATGTATAATAGAGATTTATGGTATCTTTATATTGTTAATTTCTTGTATGCTATATATAGTACAGTTATTATGTACAAGGGTATATATAAGAAGTATACTTTCACATGAAGTATGAAAAAATATGC
The DNA here is from genome assembly GCA_037957365.1 of Torreya grandis. Lineage (NCBI taxonomy): Eukaryota > Viridiplantae > Streptophyta > Pinopsida > Cupressales > Taxaceae > Torreya > Torreya grandis. Next base: position 1,811,939 of record JARHVA010000153.1, read on the forward strand.
ATAATATAAATGGGTATGTTGGGTCATATATCTAATTTTTTAGCTAAAATTATGGTTTTATTCAGTCATCTGGTGTCCAAGGGACTGAAGCTATAACCATATTAAAACAATCTTCTTGGTAATGGAACATGATGTTTAAATGAATGTTATAACAGGTTTATGAATTCTTTATTTCTTTGCAAATGATTTATTGGTTGTTTGTTATATTTTGAGTACTTGTGTGTAGTACATGTTTAAAAGAGTGCTTGGGTATATCTAGCATTAATGGTGCATCGTGATGCATGCTTATAAGTTATGCTGCTTGAATGCTAGTATGCAATTTAAACTTAGAGTATACCTAAGTGGTATAATCTCATACTTGCTTGTTTGTATGGGGGTCGTCTGATTCTTGAAATTAAAAGTTTGGTTATGTATACTTATGTAGTTATAAACTATAATAGTATGGAATATCACAGAGTACTATAGTCTGAATGCATATTGTACTTGGATGGTACGTACTATAATTATTGGCTAGACTCACATCTAAATTTGACTGATTTACTATATTCTTGTTGATTATTGCTATGAATGGCATATTTTGTAACAGTTGGTAAGAATTTGTGTATGTGTACATAGAATTTGTGAGGGTGTAGTATGATTGAAAACTTAGTGTGATATTAAAATTATACACTTAAATATGTATTTACCCAGATGATATAAAATATAGTCACTATTTATAGTATGGGATAGAAAATATTATAAAATTCATTCATACGTTTGATAAAATAAATATATACTTTAGTTAATCCTATGTTTAGAATGTTATATGATGTGTTTGATAGTAAGATGTTATTTAAATGAACCTTGTGGTTGAATTATATTTCACCAATCTGCATTGTTGATATGGAGTAAAGAGTGAGATGGACTTCACTGGCTTACTAGTATCACAGTGATAGATGAAAACAGTGCGATCAAGTGGTGTGTATGAATTTGATTGATCTAGATCATTATTATTTATTGTTTATAAAACTTTGGGCCAAAGTATGTTTAGTGAGACATTATCATTTTATGAGTATGATTTACATGTTTGTGTGATATTTTGCAATAAAATAATTTTCTATGATATACTGTATATTTAGTATAAAAATCATACAGCACATGGGTACTTGAAATATAAAAAATTACAAGAGGGGGTTCAAGAACAACATCTAAATTGTTATAAATTTAGAGACAATTACAAAAAACAAACAACATAGAGAATGTCTAGTTAGCAATGTGAAGAAAATCCAAACAAATTAGAACGAACAAAGATTGTTGCCCTAAAATTATCAATTTATTCTTTTGAAACTATCAGGTTTTGATTCTTGTAATTGTCTCTAATATGATTTTACAATCACGTTCATCAAATTTAGGGCTCTGAAAGCCTCGTTCACTTTTTTGAAATTATGCATGGATCTTTGGGAATCTAAATTCCTTATCAAAACACTAGAATGATAACAACATCTAGACATAACAAAAAGAAATCGGGGTTATATTTTTGGACCCATGTTATCCCTTAATTATTATGAGGCCCCTAAGGTATGTGTACAAACTTCACAATCAGCACACTAAGCATAATGTATGTTCAACATGGAGTCTAATGAGTGCAAGGCCTAATCATGTATGAATTTATGCACTAAAATTAATGTATGGAAAATGAATAAATACTTCAGTTTTACTTGAGTTTTTTTCTCTAAATGCTTGAATTAACTACTCTTGTACTTTCAACATTCGTCTCTAGATAGATTTATTCAATTCATTCATTGCCCTATATGTGTATTTATACACTTATGGAATTCAAATGAAGACCTTATTGGAATGTAATACAAAACATAATGGATAAGAAACATGGATCTAGATAATGAATCAGGACCACTAGATAAGAATAATGGTTTATTTTCAACAAGTTACAACTTTTTTAAAAACTTGAACACAATGTAAATGGAATTCAGTTTTTTTGTACATTTAGATCCTTGGTTTACATGAGGCTCTAATTGACACACTTTCCCTTCACATTATATCCTTCATGGTCTTTCTTTACTATCCTTTTCTCATGAAAACTTAGTAGTTAACATTTCATATTTTTTAGGGAATTTTGGAGGGGTAAATAGGTGGTTTTGGAAGAGATCCATTTATTTTTAGAGAAAGGCTCAAAATAAGCACCCAAAGACCCAATGTTTATCGACTATATTGACACCACAACATCATGTGTTCAAGTCTCGTTGTAACCCTAAAGCTTCTAGGCTGCTCTATAGGAACATCGCTTGTAGTGGCCCTTCTTACTGCTGCTTTGGTTAAGAAATGACCACCCCATTTGTTTCTACCTTATTGAATGGGGGTGTTGGATTCCCCTATATGTCTCACAATCATCACACTCATAATATAAAACCTATAATAGGCCACGTTTACTCAATCATAAATGAATATTTTCTTGTTCAATGGATGGAAAAAATTGGTACTTTTTAACACTACCCTCTATATTTTTAGCACAAATATTTGTTTTAGCAAGCTAGGTGTGCTAAATATAATTTATAGTAAACGACCTTATCAAGAAGGCCACAATTCTTGACCAACATTATATTTTCAAATTTTTATGTTTGAATTTCTTACTATAAATAGCCATCTTTTTTATCTGAAGGAAAAGGCATCAATTCTCATGTATAAGGTTAGGGTTTTAGTTTGATTTTAAGTAATCAAGATTTAATTTGCACTTTTTACTGGCAATCATGCATTTTCATAGTCAACTTTCAATGGTTTTGTTTATAGTCAAACCCACATATTCCAAGTATTTGGACTAAGGATTAAGGCTCCAGTGTCCACTCTTGTCTCTAACTTATCCTATAAATTTTGAGTCAAATCTTAGAGGTAGAGACCTAATTTTGGTACAAGAACCTCTTCCATTGTGCCTTATGTCAATTTTACCACACTTGGTCCACTTGTGTATATTTGGATATTTTCAAACACTTCTTAACCCATACTTAACTCTTTTTGGCCTTGTTTTAGCTTGATATCCTTAGATTAACATATCGTCAAATTTTAGATCATAATCATCTACTTTTTAAGCATCTTGACCTTCATTATGAGTATTTATTTGGATTTGTATAAATCAAGAACATGTCGATTTCATTCCTTGTGTTTTTTGTGGATTCTTCTGCTTTAGCTTGATTTCATACAAGATGACTTTTGTTTATTGCATTTTTCCATTATTGACCTTCTCATGTCTTGTGTTATATATATATATATATATATATGAGTTTAATAAGTATCACTCTATTGATAATATCTCCTCCATTATTCAAATTTTAGCCACATATTGATCGAATTTATTGATACTCTTGCCACATAGTTTGCACATTGATACTTTATTGTTTTGACATCATCTTTTGGTCTTGTGCCATCATTAAATTGTAATAAATTTTTTTAAGGTGAGTGCTCACATTGGTGAAGCCCTTTCTCTCAATTACACTTCACTCACTTATACAAGAGAACTACATTGACTCTGAATCTAAGCATATAAGATTTGTAGTTGCAACTTGTGAAGGGATAGCCCGATTCAATTAATATTTCAAATTATTGTTTTTGTTACATCTTGATTTCTCGCTAAGTAAACTTTCTTCATTATTTATAGATATTTATAGTGAAAATTTTAGATTTGGTTATTTTACCTAAGCTTTGAGATATATGTTATTATGGGATAGTAGGATATTACTTAGGTTACATGATTATATTGTTATGAGTTAGCTGTAGTGTATATATTTACATTATGAGCATGTTGAGTTATTATTTCAATTACATTTATGATGTATGTATATCATGATGTTATAGTCTAAACAACCACTTGTTATGAGTTGGATATATGAGAGATTCATCCTTTAGAGTATGATGAAGGGAGAGCATCATTAGAGAGGGTGACATAAATGGAGTTGTTGGACGTCGATATAGAAATCGGATAGAACCATGCACACACTATATTAGTTAGCACATGTTAGATGCATAATAAAATAGGTAGCATAATGTGTTTTTATGTCATTTACATTAGATAGTCATTGAAACATGGTTGCTAGCATAGTTTAAATGGTTATTTAGAATTTATCTTGCATGATTTGTGTGTGTGACTATTAAATACTTTTAAAAATATGAGTTGCGTAATTAGTACAAATTTAAGGTTATTGATTAATAGATTTATCATTAAACTATTTTGACATTTAAGGTGATAATTTAATTAGTGAATATATATTAATTATTATTAATGATCAAATATGCTCTAATAAATTTAGAAATAGAGAAAAAATAGAAAAAAGAAATTAAAAAATAAAAATAAAAAATAGCAAGTTAAAAAAAAAGGCATGTTTTAATTAAATATCATGATTTATGTGAAAAAGAGATAAATCAAATAAATAAATAAAATAATGGAAAGTCATTATTAAAACAAAAAGAAAAGTGCCATACCTTTTAAAAAGGAAAAGTGTGGTGCAACACAAAAAGGAAGAAAAAGGGAGACACAGAAGAAAAAAGGGAAAGAAAGAAGAAAACAATGAAGTGGAGGAGAAGGGGAAGGATTAAAGCCAAGGAAATTTATCCAGGTGGCACCTTACCAGTTTAGATGATTAACCAGGTAGGTGGCATCTTAAAATCTATGGGAAATTCGTCATGTTAATCATGTTAATCATATTTTAGTATGGGAATAGTTATGTTACAAAATTTGATACAATGATCTAATGCATAAGCTTGCCTATAATATTCTCTAGCTAGTGTGTGTGTATATATATATCACATCGATACATATTTATATACTTGGAGATATTATAACGATCTGGGAATAATTAGATTTGTCTTAAATAGAGTATATATGAGTTTCATATTCATCTATAATGATTAGAACCTATGGACATTGTTGTATGAGAATATGTTATATTATAAATATACCTTGATAGTGTATAAAAACAGTATATGGCGATATGCAAGAATATGACAACCTATATTAAAACATGTACCAAAGTGGATGTATAGGAATACTATATATAGTGATCTGATATGACACTGCAATGTTTTATATTAATAATATATACAACTATTTAATCTTGAATCATATATATACGTTGGAGCCAAAAAGAATATACAGCGGAAAAAATAGTGAACCGTTATAAATATAGCAACCCGGTAGATTCTACTGTGTATGTATATAACCCATCATTTGAAATTACTATATATTAAACATTTGTATGAGTTACACCTACATCTGTATATATAATATAGCGATCTGTATTTATAACATAGCAATGTACCAATATATGGGAATATGCAAATCATACAATATAGTTAATAATGTTATTTATATATATGATCGCTATATTCACCAATAGATTGATATATGATCTGCATATGATGTAAAATTTATGAAACACATAATATGAATATACATAATATATTTAATGTATTTGTGAAATGTACTAATATAGTTATTCACAAATATAGTAATGTAACTCATACATCAGTGTTTAACATATATGAATATCTAATAAACTCATAGAACATCATTGCATACTTAACGTTACTTTATAGATATATGTATACGCCCATATGTCTCACTCAATATATATGTTAAGATATATTCCAATGCCTCAAAAGTAGTATTAGTCATAATGTCCTATTGGAAATTGCCTATAGAACTCATCAAATATTTTTGTGTCTCCCACCCAATCTATTAGAGATGTGATATAATAGTTACCAATGGATACTTCCTAATCTAGGATGAGTTATAGTGATGTTAATTAGCCTAACATGATTATAGTCAATATCTGGGAATTGTTAGCAATGTATATTGTTAATAGATAGTAACTAGTAACTAGTGACTAATTAATATATATATAATATTAACTATATATATATTGGGAGGGTTAATATACTATTAGTCACAATTTATTCTTTTATAATAATGTATTCTAACATACTGAAATAGCAAGTGGATAGTTAGTTAGTATACTGTTAGTTAACTATAATTAGGGGCACAGTTAATATAGTTAACAAAATCAGGCAAGAATACATATAGTGATGTTGATATAATAGACACATATTGTTTATCATAAAGATAGTTGTACAGTTAATCAACAATTGTGAAGAATGAACCATTAATTTAACATATATGAGATGTGATTTTAGTGCTTATCATAGAATATGTTGTAGTTAAATCTACTTTGAGACTTGAAAATGTATTTAAAATATATGCCCTATGTAAACAAGATTGACTAGGCACAATATCCTGTATGTAAAATCAGTTCATTAAGAAAATATTCAAACGAGGTCTTGGCTCAAATAACTTTTCAAGATAATTTTAGCATATTTTTAGTTAATCTTGAGTGGGCATGGATTTGGGTGATTCATTTATCTATGTACTTGATGAAACTTTTATGTATCATATAAGATCAATTTTGGATATTGCCAAATACTTATATGCAAACCCTGAAACAAAAAACTATGTAGTCTTGAGAACTGGTGTATAGATTTAAATACACTTTGGTTATATCGGGATGAAAATCTATTTAATTAGGGATAAAAACTAAGAAGTTTTACATTGCTGAATCCCTAATAGATCATCAAAATATTTTTTTGAGCATGAGAGTTTTAAGGATTGTTGAAATCATAAGGAGTTCTTAATTAAGAAATATAATTGAACATTGATATAGTATTTACATATCATTGGAGCACATACACATGGTGAATGTTATGATGTATAAATACTCGTATATAGGAATTATACTTATAGTTAAATAGATGGTTAAAATGAGTCATAAGGTGTTTGAAAGACTGAGACTATAAGTATACGAAAACAATCTTCTAAAAATGGAATTAAGTTATTTAAATAAAAGATTATGGTATAACTTAGTTATAAGTTTTCTAAATCTATGAGAATAGCATGACTGAACTGTTGATATATATACATACAATAATGAAAATTGGTGAGCGGTACATATTGCGAGTAGATTAAAATGTAAAAGTGTTTAGACATATATAACATATACTAGTGCATTATGACGTGTGTCTATAAGTTATGTTTCTTCTATTTTTTAGTATGCAGTTTAAACATAAGACATACTTGATTGATATAAACTATACTTGTTTGCCTATTATTTAGGATTAAGAAACATTTGATTCTTAAAATTATGAGACTAGTTGTTCGTGATTGGGTAGTGTGCTCATGTACAATGATCTATGATATTATGGGATGTCATAGAGTGTCTTTATTTGAAATTTATAGTCTAAATGTATGTTATACTAGAATGGTACAAAATGTAATTGTTATGTTTAGATACATTTGATAGATTAAATGTATTCATGTTGGTTATTTTTATGAATAGTGTGTTTTATGACAGTTAGTAGAGAATTATTTATGCATGCATACAACCCCCTCGAGAGTATAACATATGCTAGAATGAAATATTATATGTGTGAGAACTGAGACTTTCTTGTTATACCTAGTTGTTTGAACATAAGTTTATGTCTCCATTGATTTATACCACTTTATTATGACTGGTTGTGGTATTTAGTAGTTGTGCATAAGAACACTAAACTATGATAATATAGGTACCCATATGGTGTAGTATACTTGAAAACTATTTATAGTAATTAGAATTTATAGCTAGATGTATATTATAACTAAATGGTATAAGTTGTAGTCATTATTTCTATTATGGGATAGATAATAGTGTCAGATTCATTCATATATTTGATGGAATAAATGTATATTTTTAGATTATCCTAAGCTTACAACATTATATGATTGTTAGTAGGATGTAATCTGTGTGAATTTATTAGTTATATTATGTTAACCAAATCTTTCATTGTCGATACTAAGTAATGAGATGAACTCCACTAGCTTACTAGCACCACAATGATAGATGAAGGTAATCCAATCAAGGGTGTGTATGAATTTTGACTAATCCTTAGATCATTATTATTAATAAAAAAATTTGGCCAAAGTAATGTTTAGTGAGACATTGTCATTTCATGAATATGATTTACATGTTTGTGCAATATCTTAAGTAAAATAGGTTTCTATGATACACCACATGTTTCGTTTTAAAAATCATACTACACATGGGTACTAGCTTGCCTCTTTGGATTCTCGCACCATCACTATCTACTCATCCATGAAAGGAGGGGCATTCTTTGGTGGGATTAATATAGGAGATCATTAGTTCATGGTTGGTGTGAAAAAATGCTCAGATGATGCTCTCCCTCCCCATAATAGTACTAATTTTGAGATGACACTTGAGATTGTTGTAGATACTAAAGTCCAAGGATCTATGTTCTAGGGAGCCATGTATCTTATATATGTACATTGTATTGTATTATATTTTTTATTGAAATACTATTATGATGAGTGGTAATTACTTATTTATTATAATTTGACAGCAGTGACTATAGGCATGTATCTGTCATGGCTAGGTAATTGTAATTACTTTCTATATTTGTATTATGATGTATTTCTTACGATAATAGTGATTAGTGATATATGATGTAGTATGTTTCATTTATAGTTATCACACTTAAAGTATTTTATATAATATTTGAATTAGATTCCCATGGTGTAATCTATTTAAAGTATATGTTGTTTAAAAAAAATCATATTTACCTAGGTCAAACCCAACATGGTTGTTACATTTGCATTGTTAATTTTGAGGGTTCGGTCAAGGAGTGAAGAGAAAACAAAATAATGCATTTTTCTCATCAATTTTGAATAATGATCACACAACGCTACTTAACATCTAATGGTGCATAAGCCCAAAAAAATCAAAATTATAAATAGAGGATAGGATAAATTTGATGGCTAGATATAAATTCGATGAGAACAATTGGCGTGCAGTCTATGGCCTACTGATTTTGCCATGTTTGGATTTAGTGTAATGTTGATTTTTACACTTTCATAACTAGTAGCCAAATTTCACATAGAACATCACAATCACATATAATGCCCACATCTAGTCTTTTCAAAACATAAATCAAGTGTGTTAGATTCTAACCTTATTTATATTTTCATTATTCATCTTGTTATGGTAATTTGCTTGCTCATAATTTTCCTTCTTTTTTGGCACATGAGATAAATATGACTATGTTTTAGATTAATATATATCATAAATGTAACTTGTGTCTTAGTTTTAATTGTTTGTGCATATAATAATTAACATTAAATCATAGGTATTCAAAATATTTTGATGAATTAGATATTTTGATAATCCAACCTAGGGTTTCAAAACCTTCTTCCTTCCCCTTGGGTCTAAATTTTATAAAATTATAGTTGAATCATGATTATATATATTTATTAAACACCAAATTAATCTTTTCATTCACGCATTTTTTTACTCTTTGGATTTACATTTACTTTTCCTAAATTGGTGCACACCTTTGTTCTTTAAACACCTACACATTCTAAAGTTTCCCTTAGGGTTTGCTTCTACATTTCAAATCTGAATTTCAGATTTGCACCTTGTTTGTTTTTATTACATTGATTAATCATTAGCCCTAACTGCCTTCATGTTGTTCATGCTTACATCGTATGTTAATTGGGAAGCCTACATCCACCTATCCTACTAGGCAAAGTACTATATTGAGTAGTGTTTCTTGCAATTTGATCTAACTTCCATTGTTTGCTACTTAAATTTCTTGGAAATTCTAAATGGCCACTTCTAATGGTATTCCTCTTTCTATGGTTGTTGATACATATCCTATAAAAAATCCAAGTGCTAGTGGTTATATCAATTATCTTGATGATGACCACATAGATAATGTTTATGATGATAAAAATGTTGTTAATGATGTTGATCCACATAGCATTTCTAGAATTTCCAAATTTATTAGTTTAATTCATAAAAATCCTATGTGCTTAGAACCTTTGTTATTTAAATTTAAATAAGTACAAAAAAATTTAGGGATAAAGAACATAAACTTGAGACTACTCCCATAAATCAATTGAATGTTTCTACTTTGCCTATTGGAGGCTCTAAAACTACATCAGGTGGTAAGGCCAGTATTCCTAGTGATCCTATTGATACTTGTACACCTCCACCTAGTGTCAATCCTACTCAGATTGATCCTACTATTCCTATAGAACACAAGGTTTCTATGACATGTTCTGCTTCCAATCAAAAGACGAATGCACCATTACAACATGTTTATTATGTTTTATCTCTTGATGTTGGTTATAGTCAAAATAACAATCATGCTTCCATGTCTACTAATGATAATCCTATGAAGGGATTCATTTATACATATATGCATATGGATTCTAATCATATATCTATTAGTACATCTCAACATCCATTGATTCAACAACAAATTCAAGCTACACAATTGTAACTCACACAATTAAAACCCAAGAATTTCAAAAATTTAATCATGTGATTTCATCTTACGATACATTAAATAACCATTGACCACTAAAAATTCTTATCACCCTTTTCCTCATGCTATTGACTTATACAGGGGCAAAAGTGACCTTTGCATCACATTAAAACCTATTTTTCTTCATGTTTTGAATTTGCACGTAATGATTGATTTTATATCAAGCTTGTCTCGTTTTATGCCCTACGTGGAGAATCTTCCTATCAATTTAATGATTTGACTAATGTATTCCTAATTCATTATTATATAAACATTTGTTGTATGGTCTTTTAACCATAGTGTGGCATATAAAAATATTAATAGAAACCACATGGAAGCATGTGGAAAGAGCGATTAAAATGTCAGTATTGTAATGTCGCCATTATATTTTTGTCAATAAACTTGAACTTGACCCACAATGAGGGATGGCCCCCAAAAAAAATACTTTCCCCTCCTAAACGGCAACTCATCCTATTTGACTGTTTATAAGATAACGACAAGCATATTGACGTCGCAGCATCCCGTGTTCAAGTCTCGCTGCAAGCCTACCGCTTCCGGGCCGTTGTACAGGAACGACGATTGTAGCGGGCCTTCTTATTGTCGCTCTGGTCGGATGACGACGTCTATGCCGTTGGTTGCTGCCTTATTTAAAGGGAATGCCAAAATCCCCTATATGTCTCTCAATCAACACACTTATACCAGAAAAGCAGTAGTAAGGCTTATTTACCTGGTCACATAGATGGGATCCTATACTATATGAGATGATTGTATCAGATGCCATTATCCAGTACTAACTTGGATAGTGTCCGTGTCATCATCTACTTGTGTTTGAGTGGGCGAGATAGCCAAAGAGATCCTGGGGAACTTATCTAGCATGTCTGCACACCTTCTAGGTGGTGCCCCCAAGCATTTGGATGCAGAGGAGGAAGAACGCCATAGCCGTCCTGCCCAGCAAGAGAAGGAGGCGGTGACTACCACCCTCGTTGTTGCCCAAGAAGGGAAACACACTGGTAAGGGGTGCCGCTATGAGAGTGATCCCTGGAATAGCTGTGACGATGCCCATCGCGAAGCAGTCAAGGCACTCTGGAATACCTGGGTGGAGAAGATGAAAATTGAGCCATAATGCAGGGAGCATCTCCCCAATGAGAGAGGGGAATCTGAAGGTACCCAAGCTCCATAGCCACTTCATTGGCTTGGACTTGAATCTACAAAAAAACATTGGAGATGATAGAAGATTTGTGCAAAGAAGAAACATTACAATCAACAGAAGCATGATTAAGCACATAATTATTATTTTTATTCCAAACCCAGAAGAGAATCTCCACTTTGAAATTATGCTAGACTTGTCCGTAAATGAAGGGCATGGCAGGTTTGTCACCAAGGAGGATATGCTGCCAAATGAAAAATTTGGGGTGGAAAGGCCCGAAAAGATCATAGATCTAAGTTTAGACCCTTTGAGCTTTGGAATAATATCAGAAGAGATGGAGCGTCTCAAGGTGACCACAGAAGGGGCAAGTAGGCTTGTGAACTCCCAGTTGAACAAGTCTTCTACCAATAGGCAAGCCTTAGTGCACTATACACCAAGCAAAGTGGGCAAGCTTGGGCTCCACAATAGCTCCCAAGATATTGTTGAAGCGAACGCTCCACGTTTTAACAAATGAGTGTAGCCCCCAACAGGGGTTGAGCTTGTCTACCATGGGCAAATGGGGGGTGAGCCAAGCATAGCCTAGCTGAGGAGTGTAATTACAGAAAGGGGTCTCAACATACCACTTCTAGTCCTTCTACCAAGGTCGAGTGGAATGGATCGATATTTTATGGAGCATAAAGCAGGTATGCCATTGATAATTGCTTGGTACGATTCTCGGTTTGCATTGGCTAACCAGAATTTAGCTTTTGCCTCTTCCCAAGATAGCCAAGAGCGAGAATGCCTATAAAAGATGTCCTGGATGGAATGAGTTCCTTTGCAAAAAAGCTTGAGGGCATTGATCCAAGGGAATTCTGCCAAGGGCACTTCATTGCAAGAAAAAATGGGAGACCATCATAGAGAGTGGGAATTAGCAGAGAGCTCGTTATGGAAACTAGAACCATTCTAGAGAAGCCATGGCTTAATCTTTTCCCAAGCCTTCCAGATGCTTTTGGCCACAAAGGAACCCATGATTTGGATGGGAGACTAGGTGAAGAGTAAATTGGGGAAGCTGAGCCCTTTTTCGGCTTTCTTGCCCTTGGGTAACCCATAGGAGATACAGTGTTTGAATAACACCTTCCAAGCTTCTAGGCCCTCAATGGTCCGCACAATCCATTTGGCACATAAGATAGTTCCTTACCGAGCTATGTCAATGAGATCCATCCCTCCAGCATCACACGTGAGGCAACAATATTGCTAGGCCACTCTATGGAATCCTTTACCTTGCAGGGAATTTGCCCAAAGGAAATCTGAGAATAATTTCTCCAACTTCTAGTAAGATTTTTTAGAAGGTACCCAACATGACGAGTAATACTTTTGGATGCTATTAAAATCTTAAATTTATTAATTCAATCAATATTTCCCTTGTCCCCAAGTTATCCCCTTGAATAATTTTGAGTTTTTGTGTCTAGATTGACCATATGGTCCTACACTTTGATTCCCCCTCCCTCTCTATGCCATTTCATTGGATGGGCCCATTTGTCCCTTTGTCTTTCTCATTTATAATTACTAGAAGTCGGTACACACATATTTCTATATATATTAAATTAAGCAGTGCATTATGTCACACAGAAATGAATTTTAAACCTAAAATGTGAAACATGACATTTTTCTTCGTATAAAATTATTTGAAAAAAAAAAAATTATACATTTCATAATTAAATATTATTTTATAATACTTAATTTGAAATAAATATGTTTCTTTAATTTATTTTTTAAATGTCACTATCCTTACCTCAGAGTTGGTAAGCTATCCGTGCCCTTACCTTTTGCCAATAAACTTGAGCCAAAATGAGGGATACCCTACAACCGAAGGATCGAGACAGAAAAAAACCAATTTAATTTGATTTAATTTGGACTGTTTATAAGGGCCCGCGGTACTAAGATATCGAAAGAGGATAATAGTTCAGATTCGTGCAAAAACGCAGAAAAAAAAACAGACATAGATTAAGCCGACATTTGAGGTCGGCGGGCGTTTAATTTGTCACATTCAGACCTTTTTAACGGCCTACTTTTCCAACCATTATAACCAACGACTCAAATCCATGGTTCGCTCAAGCAAATACAATATGATATAATAACTATAGGGGATGTCGATGCTTCAGTCTCCCCGACAACATTCAAGCGATTGATGAGCTTTCTTTGTCTAGTGATTTGAGTGAATGCAAGTCAGCAAGCTAACAAAGTGTCTAAGAGCGATTCAATGAGAAGCAACCCTGTGTCAGTGCCAAGTTTATGTGAACCGTTGACTCAGCTGGTGTCAGTTCTGTTATGTGAACCGTGGGCACGATCCGTGCTAGTTCTGTGCGGGTGTTTGTGAGCAGTTCTGTGGTCTCAAATTTCGTGAAGCAAAGACTAGGTTGTCTTGGGCTGAGAGTGATCAGACCCGGGAGGGGAATTGTTCATTGTAATCATACGAGTGGTTCCGAGCATTATCGGCTGAGCCCGACTCGGTGTGGTTGTTGTGTATGCGGCCAGTTGGCCCCAATTATTGTACATTGGACCGGATTGTCCTGAGATGTGAATAAAATACATGTTACTCCCAGCTTTCTTGCAATGTGTGAATGTCCTTGCGTGTTGGGCTGATTTACTGATCTTTGCAAGTGTATGTTTGTTTTCCGCTGCTAATCCGTTTATGTATGCAAGTTTGTTATCCACTGGGGTTGTGGTAAGCTTGTGCAGGAAACACTGAAGGCGTAGTCCGTAGTCCATGTGAATCCCGCCGCAAAGGGGGAATCCCGACTGGTCAAGTAGTGCTGCACGTGGGTTCTAGGCTTCGAAAAGCTAGCCCCGTGACAGTTGGTATCAGAGCGCACGGTTTGTGTTTTGAGGGATTGTGTTTGCCTGGAGTCAAACAGTCTTGTGTCCCTTCCCCTGTCGAGTCAGTCCAGCGTGGGTCTGGTGTAACTGAGTCAGTATGGCAGGAGATCTGTCCAGGAAGTTGATGCTCAAGGAAGCGGCTAGTAGGGGCCATGAGCATAAACAGGGCAAAGGTGAAGGTGCAAGAGGTGGCCGTAGCCACGTTGGTGAGTTGATAGAGTCTGCATTTGATGAAGGCCTTGTTGAGCAAGTTAATGCCCAGTTCCAAGTGATTAGGGACCAGGTGGGCACGAGATTTGACGAGCTCGAGGAGAGGGTGACTACCTTGGAGCAGCACGTGATCGATAGGGATCACACTATCAGAGAACTTACTGAGAAGTTGGAGGAGAGCTTGATGCTCCAAACGAAGTTGCAGGATGAAGTGACTTTAGTCCGAACAGGAGTGTCAGGTTTGGCGATTGCATCAGGGTCCAGTTCTTCCCCCGCTGTGAATCTTCCCGAGTTGAAGGAGCCAGAATGTTATGACGGTGATAGGGATGACCGTATTCTGGATAACTTCTTCTGGAGCATGGGGGAGTACCTGGCAAGTTTTGAAGGAATGCCAGGCGCACAAGAAGTGCGAGTTGCAGCAAGGTACCTTACGGGTGCTGCGAAGGTTTGGTATAGAAACCTGGCTAATGACATTGCATCAGGGAGTTCAACGCGGAGTTTAGACTCTTGGAAGGATCTGAAGGATGCCCTTGAGGCTCAGTTCCGACCTGGAAATGCAGCATGGATGGCAAGGATCCGTTTGAGTCGCTTGAGACAAGTGGGGGAGATGGGTGAGTACATCCATGCTTTCCAAAGCCTTTTGTTGGAGGCTACCAACATGTCGGAGGCAGATAAGCTGTTTCAGTTTACTCAAGGTCTACAGCCATGGGCTCAGGATGAGCTCCGTCTCCATGAAGTGTCCGATTTTAGCGAAGCGATTGCTGTGGCAGACCGTCTCTTAGATTTTAGAGAGGGTTTTTCATCCGAAAACACCTTGGGCCCTTGCGCACCCAGCCGGGGTGGCGTTGTTAAGGGGTTGGGAAAGTCTTCCAGGAAGCCAGGTGGTGGCCAGAGAAGGAGGCTTAGCCCGATACCCTCAGAGGAATCTTGTGAGTCCGGGAGCACTACCACAAGTGGCGAGATGAAGTCACAAGGTGGGCGATCAAAGGGGAAGCAGTCCCGTTTGAAGTGTTGGACGTGTGGTGGGGATCACTATAAGCGAGATTGTCCGAATCGGTAAGGTTGGTGTTTGCAGTTCAGATGGGGGAGTTCGGATGAACTGGTGTGAGCAGGCAGGAAGTGTGCTCACGGGATCTCAATGCTGAAGGAAAGCTTGAGTTCGAAGGTGGCAGTAGTGTAGCATGCTGGGTTGATTATTGCGGATAGTGGGCTCGCAGACTCGAGTGTTCTGTAGTTGGAAGTCAATCAGTGTAGCCATGTAATCTTGGCTCCCAGTCCTTCGGGGGTCCAAGTAGGCTTGAGCAGTTACAAGTCATCCGTGTTGTGCTAAGGCAGGGTTTGCCCAGGTTGGGTAAGTGGCAGTTTTCCTACATTTCAGTGTTCTCTTGTGTCTGATCTGTTGTGCACGTGCAAGGGGAAGGTTGGGCAGAGGAGTGAAATTGGGAAGATGGAATTGGTGTTGGGTCGAGTATGCTAAAGAGTGCAAGAATTGGCGAGGAGTCAGTGGATTTTGTATTGCTTGGTGGCAGTTGGGATGGTGAAGGGCAGCGTGTTCCTTTTTCCCGTTGAAGTGGAGTGGTTTCTTCACAGCCATGGCGTATACCCAGGGAAGCATCAGTTTGGTTTGTCACCGTGGAAAGGTAATTGGTCAAAGTTACATCACATTGGTTTCTGAGGAGAGTTCGGTGAAGAATTCGATACCTGTAGATGCGCCTGGGGTGTTTGATCTGAAGAGTTATCTTCTGCCTGTTATACTCTTGGTTGAGAGTTTCAGTACTGTTGGAGGAAAGTTCTTTGGAGCTGTTTTCCTCTGCCCTGCGTTTGGGGGTTAGCAAGATCCGGATTGGTCTTGCGAAGCTGCATCAGTATGGTGTGGCGTGGGTAGACAAGTTGTGTCTACGTGTGGATGCTGCCGGAGATTCAGTGGGTTTCTCAGTGGTGTAGTCAGTCCGTTTTCCGGCACAGTTCGTGGGGAGAAGACCGTGGGCTACTTGGCAGTTGAAGCAGAAGGTGTTTCCAGTGGGAAGGGAAAAGTGAAGCCTTCAAAGTAAGGTCATGGGTTTTGACCTAGTCTCTTGACTCAGTTGGGGCCCGTATGGGAGAAATGTTCTCTTGGTCTGTGGGTTCCATAAGGAGGCGTAATCTCTGGACTTTGGCGAGTGCGCTTGTGTTTAGAAGGAGATGGTGGAATTGTTCGATGGGGTCACTTGGATTGTTGTAGCTACAGAGTCCTGCATAGTGGATCATCAGGAGCTGTTTTCCACGCCCCAGTGTTTGGGGGTTGTCAAGATCCGGATTGATCTTGTGAAGTTGCATCAGCAGGGTGTAACTTGTGTAGACAAGTTTGTCTACGTGCCGAAGTTGCCAGAGATTCAGGGGGAGTCTCCGTTATGTAACCAGTCAGTTTGCCTTAGTCGTCGATGAAGCCGAATCAGAGATGATTCCCGCCTAGGCGCCCTTCTGCGTGCAGTCGAAACAATTTGTTGAGGAATTAGCCGTGGGTTACTTGGCAGTCTAAAGCGTGGTGAAAAGGTCAGGTGCTTGGCCTTGGTCTCTTAACTCGGTATGGAGCCCGCAGAAGGGATGTTTGATTCTCTTTGGTTCTTGAGTTTGAAGAAGGGACGTGTTGGTCTCTTGACTGGAAGAAGCTTGGTAGGGAGATGCGTTTCTCTTAGCTTTGGGTTTGGAAGGTGGTTGTGCAGATTTCGACCTAACTTGGAAGGAGCTTGGTAAGGAGATGTGATTCTCTTGGCTTTGAGTCTGGAAGGGGTTGTGCCAATTACCTGACTCTGGAAGAGCTTGAATAGGGGATGGTATTCTCTTGGCTTTGGGTCTGAAGAAGGGACGTGGTATTCTCTTGACTCCGCAGAGAGCCTGGAAAGAGCGTAGTGAACTCTTGGCTTGGGTCTGAAGAAGAGATGGGGTAACCTTGGCTCCGGATTGGGCCCTGGTGTGAAGTGGTCCTTATGGTTTCCTGCCAGCGGAGTTTGCCGGCGTCGGGGACGTCGCCGATCTTTAAGTGGGGGAGATTATAGGGGATGTCGATGCTTCAGTCTCCCCGACAACATTCAAGCGATTGATGAGCTTTCTTTGTCTAGTGATTTGAGTGAATGCAAGTCAGCAAGCTAACAAAGTGTCTAAGAGCGATTCAATGAGAAGCAAGCCTGTGTCAGTTCCAAGTTTATGTGAACCGTTGACTCAGCTGGTGTCAGTTCTGTTATGTGAATCGTGGGCACGATCCGTGCTAGTTCTGTGCGGGTGTTTGTGAGCAGTTCTGTGGTCTCAGATTTCGTGAAGCAAAGACTAGGTTGTCTTGGGCTGAGAGTGATCAGACCCGGGAGGGGAATTGTTCATTGTAATCATACGAGTGGTTCCGAGCATTATCGGCTGAGCCCGACTCGGTGTGGTTGTTGTGTATGCGGCCAGTTGGCCCCGATTATTGTACATTGGACCGGATTGTCCTGAGATGTGAATAAAATACACGTTACTCCCAGCTTTCTTGCAATGTGTGAATGTCCTTGCGTGTTGGGCTGATTTACTGATCTTTGCAAGTGTATGTTTGTTTTCTGCTGCTAATCCGTTTATGTATGCAAGTTTGTTATCCACTGGGGTTGTGGTAAGCTTGTGCAGGTAAACACTGAAGGCGTAGTTCGTAGTCCATGTGAATCCCGCCGCAAAGGGGGAATCCCGACTGGTCAAGCGGTGCCGCACGTGGGTTCCAGGCTTCAAAAAGCTAGCCCCGTGACAATAACATTAGGGCACGTTGGATCAACCATTTCTATTTAAAAAATTATTGTAATAGTAAACAATCTAAGCGTGAAAACAAAGATACTCAGTGTTGATTGGAAACCAGGGTTTACATTAACATGCCATACATCTATCCATAACATATTGGAATTAAGTTTAATTAGATTTAAATGGTTATAGTTAAATAACCAATAAATGTTTTGGAGTTGTGGCTCAACAACACCCGAAGGATATGTCAAATGTTGAATCACATGGTCAAACTTTAGTTCCCCAATACATCTAGCGCCTAAAGGGTGGTAGCCTAACATTGTTATATGTCGAATGTTGAATCACATGGTCGAACTTTAGTTCCCCAATACATCTAGCACCTAAAGGGTGGTAGCCTAACATTGTTTAACAAAGCAATATAAAAAATTACAAGAGGGAGTTCAAGAAGAATATCTGAGTTGTTATAAATTTAGAGATAGTTGCAAAAAAAAAAAAAAACACAGAGAATGCCTAGTCAGCAAGGTGAACAAAACCCAAACAAATTAGAGCAAACAAAGATTGTTGCCCTAGAATTCTCAATTTATTCTTTTGAAACTGTCAAGTTTCGGTTCTTGCAATTGTCTCTAATATGATTTTACAATCATGTTCGTCAAATTTAGGTCTCTGAAAGCCTCGTTCACTTTTCCAGAATTATGTGTGGATCTTTGGGAATCTAATCTCCTCAAAACCCTAGCATGGTAACAACATCTAAACATAAAAAAAGGGGATTGTATTTTTGGACCTGTGTTATCCATCAATTACTATCAGGTCCCAAAGCTATTTGTATAAACATCACGATCAACACACCAAGCATAATGCATGCTCAACATGGAGTCTAATGAATGTAGGGCCTAATCTTTTATAAATTTTTGTGCTAAATTAATGTATGGAAAAGGAACAAATACTTCAGATCTACTTGATTTTTTCTCTAAATGCTTGAATTAACTACTCTTGTACTTTCAACATTCATCTCCAGATGGATTTCTTCAATTCATTCATAGCCTTAAATGTGTATTTATACACTTATGGAATTCAAATGGGACCCTATTGGTGTGCAATATGGAACACAATGGGTGGGAAACACTAATCCAAATAGTGAATCAGGACCACTATATAAGAGATGGTTTATTTTCAATAAGTTACAATTTTACAAAAAAATTGAACATAACATAAATAGAATTCAATGTTTTTGTATTTTCAGATCCTTGGTTTACATTAGGCTCTTATTAGCACACTTTCCATTCACATTACATCCTTCATGGTCTTTCCTTATTATCCTTTTCTCATGAAAACTTAGTGGTCGACATTTCATATTTTTCAGGGAATTTTATAGGGGCAACAACAATGATGGAGGAGGATCAAAGTATGAAGACAAAATAGGTGGTTTTGGAAGAGCTCCCTTTGTTTTTAGAGAAAGGCTAAAAATAAGCACTCAAAAACCCAATGTTTTTCGAATATATTAACACCACAACATCATGTGTTCAAGTCTCATTGTAACCCTAAAGCTCTTGGGTGGCTCTACATGAACATCATTTGTAGTGCCCCTTCTTAACTGCCACTTTGGTTGAGCAATGCCCACCTCATTTGTTGCTACCTTATTGAAGGGGGATGTTGGACTCCCCTATTTATCTCACAATCATCACACCCATAATATAAAACATGTAGCAAGCCCCGTTTACTCAATCGCAGAAGGATATTTTATTATTCAATGGATGGCAAATTTTGGTACCTTTTAACACAACCCTCCATATTTTGTAGCACAAATATTTATTTAATTCAGCAAGTCAGGAGTGCTAAATAGAATTTTTGTAGCAAATGACCTTGTCAAGAAGGCCGTGATTGCTGACCAATATTGTATTTTCAGCTTTTTCTATTTTAATTTATTACTCTAAATAGACAACTAGTTTTCCCTAAAGGAAAAGGCTTTAGTTCTCATGTATAAGGCTAGCGTTTGAGTTCACTTTTAATTAATCGAGATTTAATTTACACTTTTTGCTGGAAATTATGCATTTGCATAATCAACTTTCAATGGTCTTGTTTATATTCAAACCCACATATTCCAAGTATTTGGACCAAGGATTAAGGCTTCAGTGTCAACTCTTGCCCCTATGTTCTCCTACAAGTTTTGAGTCAAATGTTAGGTGTAGAGACCTAATTTTGGTACAAGACCCTCTTCCATTGTGCCTTATGCCCATTTTATCATACTTGGTCCACTTTTGTATATTTGGATATTTTCAAACACTTAACTCTTTTTGGCCTTGTTTTAGCATGATATCCTTAGATTCACCTATCATCAGCTTCTAAATCATAATCATCCACTTTCTAAACATATCGCCCTTCATTATGAGCATTTATTTGGCTTTGTATAGAATGAACAACATGTTGATTATGTTCTTTGTGTTTTTTTTGGGTCCTTGGGTCCTTCTGCCTTGACTTGCTTTCATACACCATGAATTTTGCATATGCATTCTTCCATGGTTGGCCTTCTCATGTCTTGTCCTAGAGATCCTTATGTATACAAATGCATCCCATTGAATTTAATAAGTATCACTCTATTGAGTATACCTCCTCTATTATTCAAGTTTGAGCCACACATTGATCAAATTTATTACTACACTTACCACAGAGTTTGCACATTGATACTTTATTTTTTCTATATCATCTTCAGGGCTTGTGCCATCATTAAATTATACTAAAAAATGTCTAAGGTGAATGCTCATGTAGGTGAAGCCCTTTCTCTCAATTACACTTCACTCACATACACAAGATAACTCCATTGACTCTGATTCCAAGCATATTGGATTTTTAGTTGCAACTCTTGAAGGGGTAGCCCGAGTCAACTAATCTTGCACACTCTTGTTTCATCATTAATTTTTAGGGTTAATCAAGGAATGAAGAGAAGACAAAAAAATGTATTTTTCCCATCAGTTTTGCACAACAATTGCACAACCCTACTTAGCATCTGATAGTGCACACGCCCAGAAAAATACATAATTTTAAATAAAGCAGGGGACAAATTCAATGGCTAGGTATAAATTTGATAATAATAACTAGTGTGGATTCCATGGCCTAATGATTCTACCATGTTGGGATTTAGTGTAAGTTTTTTTTGCCCCTTTCACAACTAGTAGCCAAATTTCACATAGAACAACACAGTCGTGCATACAATGCCCACATCTAGTCTTTTCAAAACATAAATCAAGTGTGTTAGATTCTAACCTTGTTTATCTTTTCATTATTCTTCTTAGTTCATTAATTCGCTTGCTCAAATTTTTCCTTTTTTTTTGGTAGATGAGATTTATATGATTATGTTTTAAACTAATATATATCATAAATCTAACTTGTGTCTTAATTTTAATTTTTTGTGTGTACAGTAATTAACCTTAAACCATACATAATCAAAACATTTTGATGAATTAGATATTTTGATCATCCAACATGGAGTTTCAAAATCTTCATCCCTCTTAGGGTCTAAATTTTATAAATTTATAATTGAATTATGATTATATATATTTATTAATCCTCAATTTACTCTTTTCATTCACCTTTTTTTACTCTTTGGATTTACACCCACTTCTCAAAAATTGGTGCACATCTTTGTTCTTTAGACACTTGCACATTCTAAGGTTTCCCCTAGGATTTGCTTCTACATTTCGAATATGAATTTTAGATTTTCATCTTGTTTATTTTTATCAGATTGTTTAATCATTAAGCCTAACTTCCTTCATGTTGTTCATGCTTACATCTTATGCTAATTAGGAAGCCTACATCCACATATCCTACTAGGCAAAGAGCTAGATTGAGTGGTACTTCTTGCAATTTGATTCAAATTCCATTATTTGCTACCCATATTTCTTGGAAATCCAAAATGGCTACTTATAATGGTGTTCCTCTTTCTATGGTTGTTGATACATATCTTATAAAAAATCCAAATGCTAGCGATTATATGGAATACCTTGATGATGGCTACATAGATAATGTTTGTGATGGTTAAAAAGTATTTGATAATGTTGATCCACGTAGAGTTTTTAGAATTTATAAATTTACTATTTTAATTTATAAAAATCCTATGTGCTTAGAACCTTTGCTATTTAAATTTAAAAAAGTACCAAAAAAAATTAGGGATAAAGAGCATACACTTGAGACTACTGACATAGATCCATTGAATGTTTCTACTTTGCCTATTGGAGGATCTACATCTACATCAAGTAGTAAGGCTAGTGCTCCTAATGATCATATTGATCCTTGTACACCTCCATCTAGTGCCACTCTTGCTCAAATTGATCATACTATTCCTATAGAATCCAAGGTTTCTATGACACCTCCCACTTCCAATCCAAAGACTAATGCACCATTACAACATGTTTATTATGTTTTATCTCTTGATGTTGGTCATAGTCAATATATCAATCATGCCTCTATTTTTACTAATGCAAATCGTATGAAGGGATTCATTTCTACACATATGCATACAAATTCTAATCATAAAACTATTGGTACATCTCAGCATCGATTGATTCAACAACAAATTTAAGTTATGCAATCGCAACTCACAAAACTATCCCAAACATTTCAAAAGTTTAATTGTGTGATTTTATCTTATCGTATATTACATAACCTATTAGCTACTAAGATTCTTATCACCCCTTTCCTATTATTTTTCAATGTCTTAATTTGACTTGTACAGTGGCAAGAGTGACCCTTGCATCACATTAGAACCTATTTTCCTTCATGTTTTGGATTTACACACAATGATTTATTTTATATCAAACTTTTCCCTAAAAATCCCAAAGATTATGCCTTTGCTTGGTTTTATGCCCTACGTGGAGGGTCTTTCCATCAATTCAATGACTTGAGTGATATATTCCTAGTTCATTATTCTATAAACTAAAAATATTAATATAAGTCACATTGAATTATGTGTGAAAAGTGGTTAAAAGTCAAATAAGTCAAGGATTACTATGCAAATAGCCATGAATGTGAGTAGAGATTATTAAAATGTAATGATAAAGAATATATAGTATGAAACGATGAATTGTTTAAAAGTGTTTTAATTATTGAAAAGGGGCAAACAAGAAATAAAACAGAGAGAAGAAATTCAAAGTAAGAAGTGGAAGGTAAGGAGGTTATGGGCCAAAGAGGTTATGGGCATTAAGAAGAGGCATACATGGTTCGTTCAATAAGGAGTTCATACATTTCTAATGAACTCGACGAGCAATAAATTATGTGAAAGTTGATAAATTTTTTCTTTTCTAATATTGTAGATGCTTCCAACCTCCTTACCACTTCCAAGAATTATAAAATCGATAGAACACTCTGAACCACTTCTCCACTTACTTTCAACCATATTTTAAAATATCACTATCTTAATCTCGCCATTTTATTTTTGTCGATAAACTTGATCCACAATGAGGGATGGCCCAAGAGATCGAGACAAAAAATAGTTTCCCCTCGTAAACGGCAACTCATCCTATTCGACCGTTTATAAAGACCCGCGGTACTTAAAAGATAGCGAAGAGGATAATAGTTCAAATTCCCGCAAAAACACACTAAGAAACGAATCAAAACAGATATAGATTAAGCTAAAACATGAGGTCGGCGGGCGTTTAATTTGTCCCATTCCGACCTTTTTAACGGCTTAGTTTTCCAATAGGCGGCAGCGCCTGCTGTTATCCGGATTCCGGCTCCGTCGTTAACGGCTACATTAAATGCGTGGCTGACCATGATAATGATGTCGGCGGTTCCATTCGCGTGATCTGCTCCAGGGCTCGTACACGCCACGCTACTTTTCATGCATTGCTTAGTTTAGAATTCTTTACTGCTCCAAAGCTGCAAGGAGGACTGATAAAGGAAACCTGTAGTGCCCTTCACGTCAGAAGGCACAGGCACGCTCTTCTTTTTATTGCACTTTGCGTTTTAGATTTTCACTTGTGTACAGTGCGAATGTGGAACATCTGCAGCTGAGAGGAGGAAAAGAAAGGGCAAAAATGGCAGCAACAGCAACTGCTCCGGTTTTCCCCGTGTCCGGCCATTTCGAGTTCGACCAGTTTTGCCTCGGCCCCGAAATGGACTACGCTCAGGTAAAGTTAGAGTTAAGAATAATCTTCAATGTTAGACAGTGCCATATCATACTAAATTTAATGGAGTTTTTATACGGTGGCCTGTTTCAGGTTCTGGAAGAAGCGCAAAGGATTCGGCAGCCGCAGAAGCATAGAGATACGATTTCTTCTGCCGCTAGAACGACACGCCGGCCGGACTTAGTGGCCGATATTTCGTGTTTTTCGCGCCATTTCAGAGCGGCGACGGCGGAGGGGCAAAACCTGAAGACAAACAGACGGTCGTGGAAGAGCTCCCTTTTCTTCTGGCGAAAGGCTCAGATGAAGCACCTGAAGAACCAGGGCTCGTCGAGCATCTTGACGCCGCAGCATCCCGGGTTCAAGTCTCGCTGCAAGTCTGCCGCTTCCGGGCCGCTCTACATGAACGACGTTCGTAGCGGGCCTTCTTATTGCCGCTCTGGTCGGGCGGCGTCCACGCCGTTGGCTGCTGCCTTATTGAAGGGGGACGCCGGAGTCCCCTATATGTCTCTCAATCCACACACTCATACTAGAAAAGCAGTAGCAAGGCCTATCTACCTGGTCACATAGATATCATGTAGGGTTTAATGCTGATTGGATCGGATGCCATTTTTTTGCGTAGCGAAAACATCCGTTTCTTTAAGCAAGTAGGGTTTGTTAAATATATATTTTTAACTAACCTTGTTAACAAAGCGATGATTCCCGAGCGCTATACAGGATCCAAACACATTCAATGACAAGCAGCATTTAAATTGGAAAATCTTGCATGAGATTTTATTCATTAAATAATATATTTTTTTCATTGGACGTAGTCAAGGGAGTAGCTAATAGTTGAGCGATGGCAAGCGAATATAAGTGCATGTAAGTAGTGATGGCAAGCGAATGTAAGGGTTCACATGGATGTTGTTTTTATTAGTGTATTATTTGTGAAATTTTTTTATCTCTTTTTTTGTGATCATGTAATGGACATGAATAGAGACAAATATAATAGAAGGTCAGGTTAAAATACCTGAGCGTCGATGAAATGAATATGATGTAGTAGGTTGTAAATGCATGACGATGAGACATAAATGCTTTGTCCCAGACTCACTAACTGTGTATTATTAATGAGCGTTTAAACTCTCAACTTTTGGCATGATTGTTTGATTGCTTGAAGAGTGTATGCCTCACTATTGGCTTCAGATTAATTTTTTTTTGCCATGACATGCCTAGGGGTCAATTGCCTCCAAAATGACCCCATAAAGACCTCTTAAACGGGAATTGAAATATTGTGTCCGTACAAACATGTCATGAGCTAAAAATCTAGAATCAAGAAGTAGACTCATTAAACTATTCATCGACATCAATTTTAAGTGTTGACATAGCACGATTAGGCTTCACGTACGCACGAAGCTAGGGCACATGACTATTGGCTCTTCTCCTTTAGGAATGATTGGAATGTTATGGTGGCTCAGAATGATAGGAGAGGAAGAATAAAACATGAATAAGAACACGAAAATGAAATAAAATTACAAATAGATGAGTAAATGGGATAATAACATGCAAGAATGTCTTAAAAGTAAAAAAGTATGTGAAAGTGATAAGCATTTGAAAAAAGCAAGAAAAAAAAAAAAAAAAAAAATTATATTGAAAAATTTAATCTCACATTAAACAATGACAAAAAAGTTAACATATATAAATTAGAAATCAAGTAAAAGGCAAATATATTGATGGTTCATTTAAAGATTAACATACATTATTTTAGATGTGAACCCAATAAGTAGACAATGCATTAAGAAAAATGGGAAAAAAAAACAAGTCAATGTTGTAACAAGAGGGTGATGGAGATAGAATGACATTACATTATGGAGTGCACAATTTATAGTGACATCTAGAACAAATATGATGACAATTTAAAAGTGGACAATCTAATTATTTTGTTCAAAAAACAGAATAGACATCGAACTTTTTGATCAAGACCTACATTAGAAAATTCAATATAAAAAAAGAATGACATTACATTATGGAGTGCACAATTTATAATGATAGAGATAGAATGACATTATATTATGGAGTGCATAATTTATAATGACATCTAAAACAAATATGACGATAATTTAAAAGTGGACAATCTAATTACTTTGTTCACAAAAATAGAATAGACATCAAACTTTTTGATCAAAAACTATACTAAAAAAATCAACATAAAAAGAGAATGAAAACTACTTAAATAACATTTATATCAAATAATTATATAAAAATATAATATTTTTTATTACTACTCTTAATCCCATAAAATGCTTTAGTCTAATAAATGTTATTAAAAACTTTAATTTGTTCATTAGTTTTAGAAATTGAATTTAATTTTAGTTTTAAGTTAAGAGACACTTTGGATTCAACGTTTTTTTAATTATTTTTTATTTTTTGATTGAAATTTTGCTTTTACACAAATTAGGTATAGAATGCTTCTTTGACTTAGTGCTAAGGATTGAGGGGTATCTATTTCATCAAATTTGCTTGGGGCACAATCCTAACCTCATCTCTTTTTAATATCTCTTGAAATTTATACCTCGATAAATTACTAGGCAATGCCTTTTATACCATCATCCTTACCATTAAACTATAACCCATTTAATTTCTATTATTTTTTACCTTTATAATTAAAAAATATATATACTTATATCATAACATATTTATTATGTATAAAATATGGATCAATAAGACCCAATTTTAATCATTCTTACCATATTCAATGACATTTTTATATTCAATGTCATCTTCTTGGTGCCGTTATAACCAACAACTCAAATCCATGGTTCACACAAGCGAAAATGATATGATGACATTGGTGCTCCCTACATCAAACTTTTCTATTTAAAAAATTATATTAATAGTAAAAAATCTCAGTGAAAATAAAGATATTAAGTGTTGATTGGAAAGTAGGTTTTACATTAACATGCATTACATTTACTTATAACATTTTGAAATTAATTTTAATTAATTTTAAATAATTATAATTAAATTATTAATAAATATTTTGGAATTATAGTTTAACATTAATTTGAGACTGTCAGAGGTTAAAATATAAGGTTAACCTTTAATTTGTCAATATATCTAGCGTTTTAAAAGTGGTTGCCTACCATCGTTTAATAAAATAATAGAAATTTAATAAGAAGAGGTTCAAGAAGAATATCTAAATTATTATAAATTTAGAGATAGTCACCACAAATAAATAAAATAGAGAACGTCTAGTTAGTAAAGTGAATACAAACACAACAAAATTAGAGTAAACAAAGATTGTTTTCCTAGAATTATCAGTTTATTCTTTAGAAACTGTTAAATTTCGGTTCTTGCAATTGTCTCTAATAAGAGATATGATCTTACAATCATGTTTGTCAATTTTAAGGGTTTGAAAGCCTCCATTATTTTTCCAGAATTACGTGTGGATCTTTGGGAAATTAATTTCCTTCTCGAAACTTTGGCATGATAATAACATTAAACATTAAAAAAAATGGAGATTGTATTTTAGGCACTGTATTATCCCTCAATTATTATCAGGACATGAAATTATTTGTACAAACTTCACAATCAACACACCAAGCATAATACATCTTCAACTTGGAATCTAATGAATATAAGAACTACCCTGTATGAATTTTTGTACTAAAATTAATGTATGAAAAAGGAATGAATGCTTCAGAGCTACTTGATTTTTTCTCTAAATGCTTGAATCAACCATTCTTTTACTTTCACAATTAATTTCCAGATGGATTTTTTCAATTCATTCATTGCCTTATATGTGTATTTATACACTTCTTGAATTCAAATAGGAATCTTATCAGTATGCAATAAGACACACAACGAGTGAGAAACACTGATCCAAATAATAAATCAAAAATACTAAATAAAAATAATAATTTATTTTCAACAAATTACAATTTTTCGAAAAAATTAAACACAACAAAAATAAAATTCAATATTTTCTATCATATTTTTATACATTTAAATTCTTAACTTACATTAAACTCTTATTAACACACTTTCCCTTCACATTAAATCCTTCAAAGTCTTTTCTTATTATCCTTTCCTTAAGAATCCCCTACATGTCTCACAGTCATCAAACGCATAATAAAAAAAACCTGTAGCAAGCCCGGTTTACTCAGTCATATAGATGGATATTTTTCTTGTGCAACAGATGCCAAAATTTTAAACTTTTAACACAACCCTCCATATTTTGTAGCACAAAGATCTGTTTCTTTCAGCAAGTTAGGTGTGCTGAATACAATTTTGTAGCAAATGACCTTGTCAAGAAGGCCACGATTCCTGACCAGCATTGTATTTTCAGTTTTTTATGTTTCGATCTCTTACTCTATATAGTCAGCTAGCTTTAGCTGAAGGAAAAGGCTTTGGTTCTCATGCATAAGGTTGGGTTTTGAGTTCGCTTTTAATTTAATCGATATTTAATTTGCACTTTTTGCAGGCAATTATGCATTTTTGTAATCTTCTTTGAATGGTTTTGTTTATAATCAAACCCACATCTTCCAAGTATTTGGACCAAGGATTTCGACTCTAGTGTCCATTCTTGCCCCTAAGTTTTTCTTTAAAAAAAAAATGATTTAAATTTTAGGTGCAGAGATCTAATTTTGATAAAGGCTCTTTCTTTTATATACATGGTCCACTTGCGTATATTTGAATATTTTTGAACACTTCTTAACCCACATTTAATTTTTTTTGGCCTTGTTTCAAATTGATATCTTTAAATTCATTTATCATCAGTTTCTTGATCATAATCATTTACTTTTTAAACATCTTACTCTTCATTATGAACATTTATTTAGTTTTGTATATAATCAACATGTTGATTTCATCTTATTTTTTTGTGGGTCATTCTGATTTTACTTGATTTCACACACCATAACTTTCACTTATTTGATTCTTCCATGATCATCCTTCTCATATATTTTACTAGAGATCTCTATACATACATATTCATTCCTATGAGTTAATAAGTATCACTCTATTAAAAGCCTCCTTCATTATTCAATTTTGAGCCACATATCGATCAAATTTATTACTACACTTGCCACAAAGTTTGCACATTGACACTTTATTGTTTCTACATCATATTTAAGTCTTGTATTAAAAAATAGATAAGGTGAATGCCCATGTAAGTGAAGCCCTTTCTCTCAATTACACTTCACTCACATACACATGAGAACTATGTTTGACTCTAATTCTAAGCATATAAGATTTGTAGTTACAACCCTTAAAGGGGTAGCTCGAGGTAACTAATCTTACAAACTCGTGTTTCATTGTTACTTTTGAGGGTTAGGTCAAGGAGCAAAGAGAAGATAAAACAATACATTTTTCTCATCAGTTTTGCACATCGATCGCACAACCCTACTTAGTATCTGATAGTGCATAGGCCCAAAAAATTATAGAATTATAAATAGAGTAAAGGATAAATTTGATGGCTGGAATAGATTCGATGAAAACAACTGGTGTGAATTCCATGGCCTAATGATTATGCCATACCTGGATTTAGTGTAATACTGATTCTGCCTATTTCACAACTAGTAGTCAAATTTCACACAAAATAACATAGTCATCTACAATGCCCACATCTAGTCTTAGATTTGCAAAATATAAGTCAAGTGTGTTAGAATCCTGCTTTATTTGTCTTTTGAATATTTTTCTTGCTTCAGTAATTTTCTTGCTCAAATTTTTACTATTTTTAGCATATGAGATATATATGATTATGTTTTAGACTAATATATATCATAGATCTAACTCGTATCTTAGTTTTAACCATTTTTTCATATAATCACTAACTTTAAACCATAGATAATCAAAACATTTTGATGAACTAGACATTTTGATAATCCAACCTAGGGTTTCAAAACCTTCATCCCCCTTGGGGTCTAAATTTTATAAAATTATAGCTAAATTATGATTATATATATTTATTAAACCCTAATTTAGTCTTTTTATTCAACTTTTTTTACTCTTTGGATTTATATCCACTTCTCAAATATTGGTGCACACCTTTGTTCTTTAAACTCCTACACATTCAAAGGTTTCCCCTAGGGTTTGCTTCTACATTTCAAATATGAATTTTAGATTTTCATCTTGCTTTTTTTTTAGATTGCTTAATTATTAGCCCAAACTTTCATATTGTTCATGCTTACATCTTATGCCAATTATGAAGCCTACATCCCCCTATCTTACTAGGCAAAGTGCTAGATTGAGTGGTGCTTCTTTCAATTTGATATGATGTCCATTGTTTGCTACTCAAATTTATTGGAAATCTAAAATGGTTACTTCTAATGGTGTTTCTCTTTCTATGGTTTTTGATACATATCCTACAAATAATCCAAATGCTAGTGGTTATGCTGAAAATCTTGATGATGATTGCATAGATAATGTTTATAATGATGAAAATGTTTTTGATGATGTTGATTCATGTAGAGTTTCTAGAATTGCCAAATTTAAAGTTGTAATTCATAAAAATCCTATGTGCTTAGAACCTTTGTTATTTAAATTTAAATAACTACAACAAACAAATGGGGATAAAGAACATACACTTGTAACTACTCTCATAGATCCATTGAATGTTTCTACTCTGCCTATGAAGGCTCTACATCTAATCAAGTGGTGAGACTAGTCTTCCTAGTGATCTTATTGATACTTGTACACCTCCACCTAGTGTCACTCCTACTCATATTTTTCCTACTATTCCTACATAATCCAAAGTTTCTATGACACGTCCCACTTCTAATGCAAAGACTAATGCACCATTATAACATGTTTATTATGTTTTATCTCTTGGTGTTGGTCATAGTCAACATACCAATCATGCATTTATTTGTACTAATGTTAATCCTATGAAAGGATTCATTTCTGCACATATGCATACAAATTCCAATCATACACCTATTGATACATCTCAACATCCATTGATTCAAAAAAAACTTCAAGCTATGCAATTATAACTCACACAACTATCCCAATCATTTCAAAAGTTTAATCATGTGGTTTCATTTGAAGATACATTACATAACCCATTGGCTACTAAGATGCTTATCACCCTTTTCATCTTGTTTTTTCAATGCCTTAATTTGACTTATATAATGGCAAGGGTGACCCTTCACATCACATTATAACCTATTTTTCTTCATGTTTTGGATTTGTAGATAAAGATTTATTTTATACTAAGATTTTCCATATATTTGACAAGGATTATGCATTTGATTGGTTTTATGCCCTACATGTGGGTTCTTTGTGTAAATTTAATGATTTGACCAATACATTCCTAGCTCACTATTCTATAAACATTTGTTATATGAATTTTTATCCATGGTTTGCCATGTAAAAAAATTTATAGAAGTCACATGGAATTATATGTAAAAAGTGGTTAAAATTCAAATAAGTCGAGGATTACTATGTAAAATACCCACAAATGTGAGTAAAGACTATTAAAATGTAATGATACAAAATATATATTATGAAAAGAGGCATTGTTTATAAAGACCTTTGAGTGTTTTAAATATTTATTATAATACTTAAAAATGGAAAATCAAGAAGAAATAAGAAAGAGAGATAATAAACACAAGGTGAGAAGTCAAAGGCAAGGAGGTTGTGGGCATTGAGAAGATATATACATGGTGTGTCGAATGGGGAATTCAGGGTACACTCTTAATAATCTTGAAAAGTGCTGAGTTATGTGAAAGTTGATAATATTCCTCCTTATATTACTAGTGTTACATGTGCTTCTAAATATACCCTAAAATGATTGTCTTTCAAAGTGCCAACCAAGATATGTATTTGAACTCTTATTTAATGAAAGATAATTCTTCTATAAACTGTGTTTTTGTTGAGTAAGTTTATATGATTCTATTATGTTATTTAAATAAGATCCATTTTATCATTTTAAATATTAAATAAAATAGATAAACTTTAATTATTCTATTTACTAAAAAAGTAAAACAAATCGAACAATGTAAATAAAATATAAGCCTAAGTAAGTTTTGTTTTAAAGCATGTTGTGTAAAATTTGGTGTATGATGAGTCCACACTATGACTCATTAAAACCATAATATATCATCCTTCACATCCATTAATATGTCATTTAGGTTGAGCATTGCATGTATTCTTAGGATTTATAACTAGTCTAAGGTAGAAGATGAATGCTTTTGTTTCTTTAAGCTTATGTGAGTATAAGTTAACATTCTTTACATAATGTTCTAACTATTTGCATGTTTAGTCCTTCATTTTTGATATGTACATGTATTATAACATATAAATAAGAGTCTTGATATTATCTTATGAAGACAAGGAAGGGCCTCAGTCACAAACCTATCATTCTAATGAAGCTC
This sequence comes from Torreya grandis, assembly GCA_037957365.1. NCBI lineage: Eukaryota > Viridiplantae > Streptophyta > Pinopsida > Cupressales > Taxaceae > Torreya > Torreya grandis. Next base: position 1,844,749 of record JARHVA010000153.1, read on the forward strand.
TAGACTTTGCTAGGTATTCTACGAACCTCGATAGATAGCTATGGATTTTGACAGTCGAGCTATGGACCTCCAAAATACACTACAAACTCATCTAAAATATGTTTCGAAGGCATTCCAAAGGTTCCTTCAACCATTCCATTATGATCTAGACTCCTCAAGCTATCTTTTAGATACTTTATATTTTTTCATATATCTATATACAAACTTATATTTATATGTAGCTTTCCATTTATAAAAGCTAGTAGATATAGGTTGCAACTTTGGACAAGATGATATGAGTACGTTGTATATGAGATTTGGTAATCAAATATGGATGTAATAAGTAGTTGAAAATCCCATGAGGATCTCCCCAACCATGTGTGGATATTCATTGTAACGTTCCTCCCTATTTTAACCACATAAACCAATCTTTATGAATATTCTCTTGTTTAGCTAGTTACGTTGTTACCTAGTAACTAGGGGTAGTTAGTTTCCTTTGTATCTAATAAAAGGTAGATCCCTGCTTGATCTATAGGGTGTGAAACATTGTAATAATTGTCATTTTGAATACAGAATACAAGAAGATTTTTTGGCAAAGAATACTCTTTCATTTCTATGCGTTAGTCAAGATCACTTTCTAAGGACTGAATTGTTTTGACCCTGAATCCAAGAGTGAGCAAGGGTCCACTCCCCAAAGAGACAGTACATGTGTACTTTTGATATTTATAATTTATTTCTTATTTTTTTTTAATTTCAATTTATAAAAATACTTTGTTTGATTGGATTGATAACTTGCATGTCAAATAGACTATTAATGTGTGTGTGTGTGCTTTATGATTCAAATGAACATTTATCATTTCCTTAATTTCAGTCATCTTAATTCTGTAACTTAGCTTAAATGTGGATTTGATATTCAATTTTAATGTGTTTACTTTTCAACAACATTGTGTGATTTATTTCAAGCATTTCATTTAGTTTGGTGTGTTTACCTTTTGAGCAAGTGTGTTTATTTCAGCACTTAGTTAAACTTTAGGAAGTAGAAACTTAAGATAGATCAGCTCCAAGAAAACCCCAACCAACACTGTTAGCTGAACCTAATAAATACCTTATTGTAGATAACCTTGGAGACTGGACCTGGTAAGTAATGACACTAACATAGATTGGTTAAATTAAGGGATGATAATGACTCTGATCTTTTTTGTGTCATTGTAAGCGAATTATTATAAAGTGTTAGTAAGGTAAAATCTTAAGCTAACAGTAAAAAAAATCAAAAATATAATAAAAAATACTCTCTTGTTAAATACAAGTATATGATTAGGCAAAGGGATTCACAAGCAAGGTTTATTCCAAAAGATCCTCATCCTTTAGGGGAGAGAATAAAGATACTTTTAGAAAAGATAAAGAGATTGAAGAAATAAATAAGTGAGTCTTTTGGAAGTACATACGAGGATTTAGAGGAATATCCCTCTATGAAAATAGAATTTTTAGATAGTGAACAACCATCAGGCCTTGAAGGATCCCCTCCTCTCAATAGAACTTTATTCACAATAGGAGAAAATGTAGGTCATGTAGAAAACCCTTGCAGGAATCCTCCTGAGGGGACTTTCTCTTACCCCATCATATTTGACAATGATGATACAATGAAAAAGATTTTCCCATCCAATCGACCTACCTTTAGAGGTCTATCCAATAAAGACCCAAACTAATTATTTTTTGAATTCAAAGTTCTCTTCCGAACCTATGATTACACTTCAATCAATCAAAATCTAAAACTCTTTCCCTCTACCTTGAAGGAAGGAGTAATGAGGTGGTTTATGGGCTGAGCAGGAAACTCTATCAACACTTTGAGAGAAATAGAAACAATATTCCTAAATAGATACCAATATTATTGTAGGGTCAAGGATAGAAAAGAAGAATTCTTCAATATAAAATAAAATGAAGATGAGAACCTTGAAGATTATCTAGACTTGTTTGCTTTTGCCCATAATAGGTGTGGATATGAGCTATCTGAGGAAGTAAATTTTCCTTAAAGGATTGGATGATTCCTCCAAGGATTCTTTGAATCTCATGGGGAAGAGAGATATTACCAAACTAGATTTCTAAGAGATTACACAATTATATACCAACTACTCTAGGATACAACCTAGCAGTAGGAGAAGTAAACTAGGGAAATCTAGTGATGTGAGTCAACTCATGGAGGAATTAGAAAATTTCAAAATAGATATACTGGTTCAACTAAATACAACATTATATGGATTACAAGATAAATCCAAATCTGAAATTGAACCATAATAAATCTATTTCCCAAAGTGCAAATTAAAAAATACACTTAGAGATTGTTCTCTAGACAAAACAAAAATCTATGGAATATGTGATGCTTAGGTTTATGATAAAAGAAATTGTAATCACCTTCCTACTATTAATAACCATCTTAAACAAAATATACAAACCATAAAATAAGTAAAGTATGTGAAAAGGCAAGGAAATACCTTCCTACAAAATCAACCACAACAGTTTGGCTTAAGGATTTCTTTTACACCATGGCATGCACCTCCACAAGTTTGGGTAACACCACCTCAGTGGGAAAACCAGGAATGGATGACACCACCATGGATGATGCCTCAGCCTATTAAACAACCTTGGATACCCCAAGGTCATCAACAACCATGGGTAAATCAACATTGGAACCCTAACCCTAACTATAACTAACAACAAAGAAGGTTTCCACAACAAAAAACATTGATATATCCTTAGGGAGCTCAATTACCCCCCATAGAACAAGTAAACCAACCTCAACTACCTACCCAACTAGTAGCAAATGCAAATAATAGGCAGGTTTATGTTAATGAATAAGGTGAAACTACAGGGGTAGGCATTATTGAATGTGCGTACATACATCTTAGGTTAGGAAAAATATCACAAGAACCTTATATTATCATCACATGAATGCTTCATGAAAAAACAAGTCAACAAACTCAACTAGTTATGAAGAAGAGTTAGGAGAGAAACCTAAAAAAATAGAGAAAGTCACCACAACTAGTCTACTTGTTTGCTTTACAGAACGATTAAAGGAAGTGGAAGATAAAAGGGAATTTGAATTTATTCAAGAGCTCAAAAACTTAATATATAAATCCCATTATTGCAAGCCACTAGGGACATTCCAAAACTCAATAGAGTAATAAGAAAATCATGTGTTAAGACACTTGGTAGGAAAAAACAATATCCAAAGACTATACAGGTAGATGGAAAACTTGTTGATTTATTAGTAGGTAATTTACTTCTACCCAAATATGGGGACCCAGAGAGTCCTGTCATTTCTATAATGATTGGAAAGAAAGAGATACCAAATGTATTAGTGAACTTCAGGGCCACTATTAATGTGATGACTAATGACACCATGCAAAACCTCTCTCTAACAAGTATGCAACCCACCACCACAATCTTACAAATGGTAGATCATTTCACTATGAAACTAGAGGGTGTCATAGAATATATAGTAGTAACTATAGAGTCATGGGAGTACCCAGTTGATTTTATTGTTCTCTAGCCTAAAAACAAACAAATTAGATACCCATTAATTTTAATAAGGCCTTGGTTAGCTATAGTAGCAACTTTGATTGATTATAGATTAAGATATATGACCATCTCAAATGGTCTTAAAGAAAAACACATTTCTCTATATTCACCTGCACAACCATCAATTAATCTTGTAAAATAGTTATGGGTAGATAAACCTAAAGAAAAACATGATAGTATCTCCTCTCTAGCTATGGTCACAATCACTGATCATGTGGAATAAATAGATGATGAGTTAACAAGAAGTATCAAGAATGTTACAGACTTTGATAGTCCAGTTACTAAACTTGTCAGTCCAACTACATACTTTATCAGTCTCACTACGAAATTTGTCTGACTAGGTATGGACTATGACAAAAGAACCTATAAAGAAAGTTCTTCCTATCCTTATAAACATCCATCCTTTTCCACCTCTTCCATCACTATATATGGCTATAGGGACATCCAACACAACGTTATGCAATGGGCACATGAAGGTCAACATAATTTTTGATAGCCTTCTATTTTCCTCTACCTAGAGTGATTTCTATAGGAGATAAATTCTTCAAAGATGTTGTCACATTCCATATGTTATTTCCATATCCCTATCCTCTCAACTCTTTAATGAGTGAATTTAAAAAAATAGATTCTTCTCATCCATGCACTAAGAAAATAATGGTAACACTAGGGAAGTTACTCAATATAAATAGTTGGATGATAGATAATTAGGAAGTAAAATTCTTTGATATACTTCAATAACACATTAAAGCTTTTTATTGGGAATATCAAGACATGAAGGGAATCCCTCCTAGTGTATGCACCCATCATATCTACATAGAGAACATTAAACCAGTCAGGCAACCTCAAAGAAGAATTAATCCTGCCTTAAGAGACATTGTGAAAAATGAAATAGAAAAGTTTTTAGAAGTAAGATTCATCTATGCTATCTCTGATAGCCAGTGGGTCTCTCCCTTGGTTATTATTCCTAATAAAAATGGTAAATGGAGAGTATGCATAGACTATAAGGAATTAAACAAATCAACAATGAAATTTTATTTTCCTTTACCCTTTATTGTCCAAGTACTTAACAACTTGGTAGGGAAAAGATACTTCTCTTTCTTCGATGGTTTTAGTGGGTACAATCAGATACAAGTGGTAGCTAAAGATCAGGATAAAAAAATGTTCACTTGTCCATGGGGGAAATTTTCATATAGGGTATTTCCTTTTGGTTTGTGCAATGCACCTGCTACCTTCTAACGATCAATCTTAGCCATATTTTCAGATTTAACCAATGATTGTGTAGAAATATACATGGATGATTTCACCGTTCATGGACAATCCTTTGATGAAAGTTTGAATATTCTAAGCAAAGTATTGAAAATATGTGAATAACACCATTTGTCCTTGATCCATGAAAAATGTCTGATCATGGTAGAGGAAAGGATAATTTTAGGACATCATTTTTTTGCAAAAGGAATGCAGGTGGATCTAAAGAAAATTGAAGTCATTTCAAACTTACCTAATCCTCAAAATCAAACTAATATCAAAAGCTTCTTAGACCATGCATGATATTACATAAGGTTTATAGAAGATTTCATCAAAATTACTGCTCTTATGTTTGCTTTGCTAACAAAAGAGAGTGAGTTTGTTTGAAGTCTAGATTACTGACAAGCCTTTGAGACTATTAAGGAAAAATTGAGTTCTACCCTAGTCCCAAGAGGACCTAATTGGTTACATCCCTTCCATATTTACACTAATGCATCTAATCATGCTATGGGGGTAGTTCTAGGATAAAGAGATGAATAAGGACAAATGTATTCCATATATTACATTAACAAAAACTTGAATCCTACTGAAAGAAATTACACAACCACTGAGAAGGAATTCCTTGCTATAATTTATGCCATAAATAAGTCTAGACACTATATTACTGGTTATAAAATATTTGTATATACTGACCATGCAATTATTGGATACCTGATGAACAAACCAATGGCAGGAGGAAGAATCATAAGATGGTTATTATTGTTGCAGGGATTTGACATAACAATCATTGATACACTTGGTAAGTTTAATGTGGTTTCTGACTTTCTTTCTAGATTAAACAATGCAGATGAAGGGGGACCTATATAAGACAACTTCTTAAATGAACAACTATTTATTGTTGTAACAAAATCATCTTGATTTGCTGATATAACCTTTTTTTGGCTACAGGAAAGTTTCCTTTTTAATTCACTAAGAAATAAAAGAAACGGTTGATTAAATAAAGTTATTACTTTAAATGGATTAATGGTATATTGTTTAAATATGGAATTGACTATGTCTTCCATAGGTGTGTGAAAGATAATGAAATTTATTACATCATTCATGCTTGCCATGATGAACCTGGTGGAGGACACTAATCTGTTAAGAGGATAATGCACAAGATCCTTAGAGCTGGTTACTATCGCCCAACTCTTCATAAATAGGTAAAGAAGTACATCTAGAAATATGATCCATGCTATATAATGGGTAAACCATCACTACCTTATGAAATGCCCCTCTAACCTAAAGTGGTTTTAGAACCTTTTAAAAAGTGGGGTATGGAATTTATTGGGCCCATTTATCCACTTTCTCAAGGGAAGGAGTATTTTTTGGTATGTACAGATTATGTGACCAAATGGGTTGAATTATAAGATCTTCCATTTGCAAGAGAAGAGGTAGCAACACATTTTCTATACTCTAGGATCATGCAGAGATTTGGAGCATCTAGAGAGATAGTGTCTGATCAGGGACCCCAGTTCATGTCCAATATGATTCAAACATTCACATAGCTCTACCAAGTCAACCATAATAATTATTATCTATACCACCCACAAGCAAATGGATAGGTAGAAGTTACCAATTAAGAGTTAGAGAATATTCTTACCAAGATAGTTAGTAGCAATAGGAAAAATTGGGTAACCAAGCTTTCAGAGGCTGTATGGGCATACAACACAACATGGAAAACCACTACTAGTTTTTCACCATATGAAGTGTTATTTGGTAAGAAACCTCTTCTTTCAATTGAAAGAGAAATGCAAACTCTAATTATTGCACTAGAAGTAGGTATTGACTTGGATGAAGTGCACACACACGAGAGAGAGGAGAGAGAGAGAGGGAGAGAGAGAGGAGAGAGGAGAGAGAGAGAGAGGAGAGAGAGAGAGAGAGAGGAGAGAGAGAGAGAGAGGAGAGAGAGAGAGAGAGGAGAGAGAGGAGAGAGAGAGAGAGAGGAGAGAGAGAGAGAGAGAGAGAGAGAGAGAGGAGGAGAGAGAGAGAGAGAGAGAGAGAGAGGAGAGAGAGAGAGAGAGAGAGAGAGAGAGAGAGGAGAGAGAGAGGAGAGAGAGAGAGAGAGAGAGAGAGAGAGAGAGAGAGAGAGAGAGAATTTTACAACTAAATAAACTGGATGAGATGAGGACAAAAAGTTTGCAACAAATAGAGATGATGTAGTATGAAAGGAAATAATGACACAATTTGTACATCAAAGAAAGGAAGTTTAATGAAGGAGACTAGGCACACTTGTATGATTCTAAGTATCAACACTTCAAAAGCAAGTTGATATCTAGATGGTTAGGATTGTTGTAGATAGAAAAGGTTTTTGATAATGATTTAGTACAATTTCTACCTATAGATGGTAATCAGAAGACACTCCTAGTCAATGGACATAGGTTGAAGTTGTACTAGAAACCTTCTAGCAAAGAAGAATTCATCCAAATGATAAAAAAATGAGTTTAGTCTCATGGAAGAACATAAAAATTCCATGACAACTAATCCTTGAAGCCAAGATGATACCTTTTCTCTAAAAAAGTAAAAACTAAATAATAATAATAATAATAATAATAATAATAATAATAATAATAATAATAATAATAATAATAATAATGAAAATGAAAATCTTTAGGGATGTTGTTGACAATCATTACAAAAAAACCAACTTGTTGGTTGATCTTGTACTACAAAATGAGCCTTGACTAGAAAATCAGTAAATGATTGGTCAAGGGCAAAAGTAAAAAAAAATAGAAAAGTGAGTTCAAAAATTTAGGATAATTATCATCTATGATTGATCTTACTTGTCCCAAAAATAATAAACTTGATGTTGTCCTATTCTTCAAACTAATCCATGCAATTGTCTTTTATTAGAACAGGGTAAAGAACCTAACAAGCAAGGACACCATCATGAGCTTTGGAGGTGTATTTAATCTTTTGCTAAGGGTTCATTTTTAAGTATACATGTATATGCCCATTATTTTGGTAGTCCCTCCATAGTATATTATGTGAAGGATGTGGACCTATTACTAGGGTATCTCCACATAATCAGGAAATCTTCCAAAAGGTCACCTTTTGGTACTTGACTAAAAGCTATGGAATCAATCCCATCAAGCAAGTGCTCTTCCATGATAACCTTGTCCTTATAATTAAAAAATGACTCATGTTGACAATAAATTGATATAAGTATTGGTAGTGTGATGATTACAAATGGATTAAAAGGTAATAATGGTTAATTATTAACCATTTCATGACATGATAAGTTTTAAATTGTCATCATTACTATTGACGTGGTAGATTGCACCCTCTAAAGAGAGGTTCAACTCTCTTCATCTATGCAACACAATAGAGACATCCCTCTTGATGTGGGTGGCAAATGTGAGGGATGAATCTCTAGATTAGGGGCTAGCTCACCTTGATGCACCTTGAGGCCTTGGATTTCCTACTACTAACTACTTGGGGGGATGAAAAAGGAGAGAAAAACACTGAAGTCAAAACTTAAACTATGTGGTGATGCACAAAATGTATGGTCTACTCATCTTTGACATACACTTTAAATCAAGATAAACTAGCCTACACTTCACTCAAAATGAGACCTTTCTTGCAACAATGTTTCAACAGGGGATCCTCTGGAGAGATAAGAGAGGAAAAAACTAGCACAAAAGGTGTTTTGAGACACATTGTTGTGTAGCCTATTCACTTGCCTATACTTCTTCAGACACTTCTTGTGACCTGTAAGAGAAGAAAACACAAACACTAGACATTGCTGGGGTTAGCACATGAAGGTAGAAAAAGAGACCACACTTTCACAAAAATAACACCCAAATGTATGCTCAGTGCAAGACTCAAAATAAGGTAAAAGTTTTGTCTTAGATTCAAGGTAAAATTTTGCAAGGCTTCACCGTACAAGTTGAGAGATCCCTTCCTCAAATGATAAATTAAAATATACAAAGTGTTAGAACCAAAAGCTAATAAATCCCTAAGAAAGGAGACCCATGTTGAGTCAAACATCTACTAAGACAAGAGACCTTGTCGCTACTATGTTTTCTAGATTTATATATGGAAACCATGTTGTAGGTTATCTAAACCACCACCTTTATTTTCCTTGGCTTACAAAAGTGTGTGTTATTCCTTCTAGTAACTAACAAAGCCATTTTAAATCTATTGTGGTTGGACTGTGTTTTCTTTATTGCCTGGGTATGACTTGGCTGCACATTAAAAGCTTGGCATGAAAACATGACTACACCTTCTATCATTCAAAAACCAATCCTTTTATTAGTTTTCATTAGATAATATTTCACCTAAGAGCATTTACTCTTCTTGTTGATGACACCTGTACCTCTTGCCTTGGTCTGGTTGGTCCTTGGGTCTACACGTTTGACTTATCATGCTACTTGGAACATTTTGATATTTTACTTTATTGTGATGCATGGCCATGTTCTGAGTTATCCACCTTATTTTCTTTTACTTTGTTATTTCCCTTTGTCTTGGCTTTTTCACTTTTGTCTTTAACCGTTTAGGTTCTCGAGCACTTGTTATTTCTCGGGCCTTCATATTTCTTTACTCGCTTCTTCCCTTTTTCCTTATCTTTTCCTTTGGGCTTTTGGTAATGTCAAATTTCTTTGGACAAAATGTCCAAAGGAATTCCTTTGAACATTTTATCCTAAGGAATTCTCTTTTGGGCTTGCTTTTGTGCCTTTCTTTTGGTGGGCCTTTGTACTACGCTTTCCTTCGAACAAAATGTTTGAAAGAATTCCTTTGGCCATTTTATTCGAAGGAATTCTTTCCTTTGATTTCTTCTTTTCTCAAAGGGAATGTGCCCTTTGGGCCTTTTATCTTCATCCGCTCTTTCTTAAAGTGCCCTCTGCTAAGGCTTCTCCCATCCAAAAGTGCCCTTCAGAAACTCTGAAAATGACCCTTCAAAAAAGTGAAAAGAGTCTTCTTTCTTGACCAAGTGCCCTCCGTAAAGACACTTACCCTTCGAAACTTTTGCAATTGCCCTACACATAGTCAAAGTGCCCTCTAAGGAAATTCCTTGCCTTTGTGAGCCGCTTAGACTAAATCAGGCCCTTAAAAAGAACTTACTCATAAACTTCCTTAAGTAAGGCCTCTTGACAAACCCAAATGTTTCTTCTAGACCCTTTCAGGTTCTCCAATGCCTCCTACTTTGGACTTTGGACTTGTTCTAACTTATGAAATTTCATGACTAAGACCCCTCAACAAACCCAATTGTAACTGTCTTGACCCATTTGGGTTTTTGGATTACTTCTGCTTATAAGACAAAATAAGTAAAGTCATTTGGAGAACCTGATTTGGTCTAGCAAGACCAAATCAGGGTTTGAAAGAGACTTTACTCATGAAATTTTCACAAGTAAAGTGGTTTATAAAACCCAGAATGCACTATGGGGACCAAGTAACTGCATTTGGAAAGCCGAAAGTAATTCCCCTTGACAAACCCAAAATACACTTGCTTAAATGAAATGAGGTAAACACTTGATTTTTTCATGGAATAGGTCTAACATGGAACCTTGATGAATGATTTTAGCCAAACCATGGATTGAAGACTTATGCACAAAAGAGGGGGTGCCCATTTTTTACTCTAAATGACCAAAAAATGGTCAACAAATTGGTGACTCACAGGGAAAGCATGCCTGCTATGCTTGGGAAGATTGGTAGCCTCAAAATCCATTGGGCATGGAGTTAGAATGCATCTCGAGCATGTTAAAATAGCCTTGCAAAGACCCTTGAGATAGCAAATCTTTACCTCAAACAACAAGGAAAAACAACATGCAACAAAGGCAAAAAATAATAAAGTTGTGTAACAACACTTAGGGAAAATGAGGAAAAATAAGTAAAACTATGCACATGATAAAATAAACTCAGTAACAATGCTTAAGGTATATCTAATTAATTGGGATATGTATATATTCACCATCCAACTTGGAGAGTTGGGCTTGCATTGGCTGATGATACATGGGCCACTTCACAAAATGTCAAACTTTATGTGCCTTACAGGCTTGGATCTATCCTCATCCCACTTCAAGATAATTTCACCTTCTAAGAAGCTCCTTAGTGTAGACCTTTTGTCAAAATGTTTGTTTGTTTACTGTTGGTGGCTGGTCATGGCATCCATGGCTTGGTCTCTCGCTTCTTGAAGCTCTATTAACTCACAATACCTGACTTCAAAGATACCACTCTCCATAAATTTTAGTTGATGGGAAAGATCCAAGGCTGGTAAATCAAGTGAGATAAGAAGTCTAGCTTCCCTTCCATACACAAGTGTGTATGGTGAATTCCTAATTTCCCTCTCTGGAGTGATACTATCTGCCCAAAGAGCTATCTTCAACTTGGCATGCCAAGTTCTTTGATTTTCCTCCATTGTCCTCTTTATGATCCTAATCAAATTCTTATTTATGGACTCGACCAACCCATTTCCTTGTGGATAATAGTTGTAAGAAGTGTTGAGATAGATGCCATACTTCAATGCCCACTCACTTATCTTTGTTCCCAAGAAAGCAATTGCATTTTCTAAAATGATTATGGCTGGGATCCCAAATCTTGTCACTATGCTTTCATAGAAGTCTAAGACTGCCTTCTCATTGGCCTCTTTCAAAGCTATGGCCTCTACCCACCTTGTGAAATAATCCATGGTAGTCAAAACCCACTTATGTCTAGCACTAGAAGGAGGATTGATCATCCCTATGAAGTTGAACCCTCATTACATGAATGGTTGTTCCACTTGAATAGGATGAAGAAGCATGGCAGCCAGCCATTGTTTCCCATCAAAGAAGGCACATTTTTGACATTTCCTCACCCAAGTATGAGTCTCTTTAAAAAAATTGTTCCAAAAGTAACCAACCCTCATAATCCTTGTAGCTGTGGCCTTGGGAGCAAAGTGGCCACTAGCTGGTCCATCATGGAACTCAGACAGTACCTAATCAACTTGGTCTGAATCAATGCATCTCAAGAGCACCCCTGAAAAGTCTTTTCTGAACAACAATCCATCAACTAGGACATAAGGAAGAGATTGGAGTATAAAATACCTCTTCTTGGTCCTATCAAGACCTTGTGGACACTCACCAGTTTGAAGGAAATGAACCATGCCTTGTGCCCAACTCTTCATGACTATAGGTACAACTATTGTAGATTCATCATGGAGTACCAAAACATCCTCCTTTGGATCTTTCAAGTTTGTAGTAAGGTGTTCACACAACCCTCTTCCTCTTACCAGCTTGGTGGTCTTGATCTCTATGTCATACTCCATTACTTTGGTGATCAAACCTGCCCTTTTCTCATTCAAGTCTCAGTTTAGCAAGAAGCCTTTTACACTAGGATGTGGCACCATGATGTGAAATTTGCTACTAGACAGCATATGTCTGAACTTCTTCAAACTTTGTATGACTACAAGAAAGAGTCTGTTCTAAATTCTCATCATTTACTTGAGTGAGAATAGTAGAGATTACCTCTTCATTCCCAAAGGTGTATAGATTGAAGTCCTTGGAGAAGTTTGGACTAGCCAAGGTAGGAGCTTGGGCAATAGCTTGCTTGATGCCTTCAAATATTTATCTTCTTCTTGATGTCTACATGAATGTCTCATACTTCATTAGCATGGAAGTTAGTGGCTTGACAAGCTTAGCAAAGTTAGGAATGAATCTCCTAATGAAATTTATCTTACCAAAAAAACTTTGCAAGCCCTTCTTGTGCTTAGGCAAGGATAATGCTAAGATGGTGTTCACCCTCTCTAGATCAATAGATAGGTCTTCCTTCGAAATAACATGGCCTAAGAGCTTGCCTTCATGGATGAAAAACATGCATTTCTTTAGGTTGAGAGAGATGCCAAAATCTCTACACCTTTCAAAGATTTACCTTAAATGCTTCAAGTGTTCACTTGCCTCCTTAGAGAAGACTATCACATCATCAAGATAAACCAGCACAATGTCATTGATCAAAACTTGGAAAGCCATGTCCATAGCACGTTGGAAGGTAGCTCCAACATTTGTCAATTTGAATGGCATCTTCCTATAGGCGTATGTTCCCCACTTGGTGGTGAAGGTTGTCTTGTATTGATCACATTATTGCACCAAGATTTGATTATACCTAGAGTATCCATCTAGGAGAGAGAACCTTTCACTGCCTATCACCATTTGAAGAATTTTCTCCATGCTTGGAAGGGGATAGTGATCTCTCAATGAGACTCTATTCAGGTCTCTAAAATCCACACACAATCTAACTTCTCCATTCTTCTTCCTAATAGGGACCAAATTGGCCAGCCAAGAAGAGTGTTTGATAGGGAAAATGATCCTGCACTCAATCAATTTGGTGAGCTCCTTCCTCATGAGAGGCTCAGTCTTTGGATTGATTTTTCTTTGCTTTTACTTGATGGGTTTGGCACCTTCCTCCAGCTTAATGGTGTGTTGGGCCAAGCTTGGATCAAATCCCTTCAAATCACCATACTCCCAAGTGAATACATCAACAAACTCTTGACATAACATAATGAAAGCATGGTTTTCCTCATTGGTACACACCTTCCCAAATGCAAGGAGCTTATCCTTGTAGATCTCTACCCTTTCATAATTTTCCTTCTTAGTTTTCATGCTTGCTTTGTCTCTCTTGAGTTGGTCATCTTCATTGAAAATTCTCTCAAAAGTTACCAAACATTTGGGAATCTTATTGGTATTTAGTTGAACAATCTGCCCATCATATTGTTGTTGTAGCTTGGACTAATTTTTGGAAGTAAACCTAGCTTATTCCTACAAGAAAAGTTTTATTTACTGGTCACTTTCAAACACCTACCAATTTGTGACATTTTAAAGTATGGAGGGCCTCATAATCATCTTTAAATGATGTTGATCCTTGCTTTGTCTTATCCCCTTTGGGATGTCAAACTGAGCACTAACTATTGCTAGTCTATTAGCATGCTTGTTCTCCTCTCTTGGAATGGAAGTGATGTTGAAAGCAATGAAGTTATCTACAAGGTCCCACACACTATTCTTGTAATACTTGAGTAATGAGTTCTTTGTCAAGTTTTGACCTCTCACTTGGTTCAAAATCAACTCACTGTTTCCAAACACCTGCAATTCTTTGATTCCTCTCTTCCTTGCCCATTCTAGGCCATGAATAAGGGCTTCATACTCTTCTATGTTGTAGGTATAGGAGAAGTAAAACCTAAAAGTTGAGAAGTATTTATCCTTTGAAGGTGAAGCCAACATTTCCCCACCATCAACTCCCAACTTACTTCTAGATTCATCAAAGAACAACTGCCACAAACCATAGTCCTCTTGGTTTATCTTCATCAATTTTAGCATGAAAGAATCTTTTTCATGCATGCAGTAGACTCCAAGACTATCTTCTTTAATGAACTTGTAAGGATCATGCTCAAATTTATCATTTCCCCATTCATCTAGGAGTAGGTCAGCAACTCCTACAAGGGAAGATGATGGAGATTGATCCATATGGAGCTATTCTTCATCAATGATTATGTAGTTCACATTTGCCACTTTGGGCAAGTATGGATCTAGGTGATCCTTGTGGATGGGCTCTGACTCAATCTTCACTTTAGTTCCATACTTTGTCCTGAAAACCATGTAAGACCAGTTGGTTACCAAGTATCCACCTATCTTGGATGTGAAATCCCTTAACAAGTAAAGAGTGAAGTAAGGAGGAACATCTACCACTACCACATCATGGGGAATTGATAAGGTTAGACATGCATGGAGATTCAGATTCAATCCTCTTACCACTCCCAAGGTCTTAGCTAGTGATCCATCCAACTGTAGAACTCCTTTGTTCATTTGTTCATACTTGAGGCCTAGAATATCAGCTATGCATTTAGGCATAACTGAGGTGCTTTATCCACTATCAATGATGTAATTATGGACTAAGAAATCACCAATAATTAGGGACAAATATAAGGGGGGGCCCTTCTCATCTTTTTTTGCTTGACTAGCCATGGGGGGAGCCCCATTTACTACCAACACATTATCATTTCTTGCTAGGACAACTTGCTCACCTAGCCCCTATAATTCCTTTTGGAGTATATCCTTTTGGGCTGGCAGTGATAAAGAATCCCATAATGAGATGTTCATGTGTAGCTTCTTCATTTGGTCAACCAGATTGATTAAAGGATTGCCCTATTTAGATTTATCCTTGGGAACATTCATAACCTATGGTGCAACTTGAGGAGCTAAAGATGTAACCATTGGCCTAAAATTGGGAAAATTTTGATTTACTTGTGATCTTGTGGATATTTCAAGTACACTCCCTAATTTATTAGATGAAGGAGATGCAATAGGTGCTTGAGTGGCTGATTAAGCTTCATTAATGGCTCTCCTTTTGGACCTGTTATTGGATGCAACACCAACATTCTGATACTTGTGCTCCCCATATAATTGACTGCGTAAAACTCTCCTTCTAAGTGATTCATGAGAGTGGAATCAGATTGAGCCTACCTAATATCTATCCCAAGTTGTGTTGACATCTCAAAATTTGAGAATTGGGCTGCCTGATCACCTTGTGCAATCATGCTTTGATTTGGTAGCTCATTGGCATAAGCAACCTATTCTTGGCCATGCTCCAAGGGTGGATAGTTGGGCTGCTGCTACACCAAATTATTTTTAGTGGGGACAAGAGCCTTGGAAGATGAAGGGGAATTTAGATTATAGTTTTTATAAGGCTTGACATGTGTAATTTGACCTTGCCCTTGATTATAATTCTAGAAGGGAGGCCTATTTGCTTAACTAAACTACTAGTAGCCTTGATTTGGCCTATAACTCTGAGCTTGTTATCTTTTGAGGGAAACTAAATCATTGGTAACACTCTAGAGTAGGCTCTTAACTTCATGGATGTCATTTTCAGGGGTGGCAGCTGGCTTCTCTTAATTAGGCAGAGGATCTAGAGTGGGCAAAGCAGGCTAGACTAAGGGCTGTAAATCAAGAAAGAGTGGCATAGGAGGTCTAGGAACTATCTTTCTTGCTTGAACAAGGAAATTTTCAATAGCTATGGCTATCTCATAAGCAATCGGCACAGTGTTTCCACCCATGGACTGTATCATGACAACAATGTCACTATTCAGGGCCTTCAAGTAGTAAAGGAAAGCATAGCTTGTGATTGGCCTCATAAGAATTGGGATCATGTCCCAAGTCTTTTGGAACCTAGTGTTAAAATATTGCATAAACTCATGTGGGGCTCTCTTCATGGTGGTTAACTGCTTAGCTAGAGACAAATGATCACTTTTCCCCCCAAACCTATTGGTCAAGAGGGTCCCTAACTCATCCCATGAGCCAACTAAGTTCACATGCAAGGTCCCATACCAGCCCATAACTTTCCCTTTGAAGGACAAGGCTAGAAATCTAATGGCTACATTTTATTCAGTGATATTATAGATGTTGTAGAGGTTTTTTATGTTTCTAATATGCTAAACAATAGTGATTGGGCCCTCTCACTATTGAGAGTTGTCCCTGGAATTGGGTCATACTGTTGAAGGCCCAAGGGACTTTGACCATTGAAGGCCACAAAAGGGAAAACTCTAGGGACTGCCATGGTTGTGAAAGGATTCAACATGGGTCTCCTTGAGTAGGTATATTTTATGGTTGGCTTATAAAAATGGCTTCCTACATAAGGGTGGATATTTTCAAATCTCAATCTCTTTATTGAGTTCAAAGGTAACTCAACAAATTTAAAAGGGACACCCTTAGAAGAAGATCTTGTAGTGACCTTTGGCATGGGATGCCAGGATAGTCATTAACCAGAGACTTGGTTTCTAAATGGAGTCACCAAGTGCTAAATATAGCTCCTTCTTTTGGATATTTTAACAATATCAAGACCAACACCAATCCTGAACCTTGTAGGACATAGAAATTGGTCCCACTGAGCGTGCCAAAAACTATTGACATGATAGATTGCACCTTTTGAAGGGAGGATCAACTCTCTTCATCCACATGACATAATGGAGACATCCCTCTTGTTGTGGGTGGCAAACATGAGGGATGAATCTCTAGACTAGGGCTAGCTCCCCTTGATGCACATTGAGGCCCTGGATTTCCTACTACTAACGACTTGGGGGGATGAAAAGGGAGATAAAAATATTGAAATCAAAACCTAAACTATGTGGTGATGCACCAAATGGATGGTCTACTCAGCTTTTACATACACTTTAAATTAAGACAAACTAACCTACACTTCACTCAAAATGAGACCTTTCTTACAACAATGTTTTAGCAGGGGGTCCTATGGAGAGATAAGAGAGCAAAAAAATTAGCATAAAAGGTGTTCTGAGACACACTACTACATAGCCTATTCAATTTCCTATACTTCTTTAGACACTTCTTGTGACTTGTAAGAGAAGAAAACACAAACACTAGACACTATTGGGGTTAGCACATGAAGGTAGAGAAAGAGACCACACTTTCATAAAACTAACACCCAAATGTATGCTCAGTGTAACACTCAAAATAAGGTAAAATATTTGTCTTAGATTCAAGGTAAAATTTTTCAGGGCTTCACTATACAAGCTAAGAGATCCCTTCCTTAAATGAGAAATTACAATATATAGAGTGCTAGAACCAAAATCTGACAAATCCCTAGGAAAGGAGACACATACTAAGTCAAACATATGTTGAGACAAGAGGCCATGCTACTGCCATGTTTTCCAAATTTGCATATGGAAACCATACTTTAGGCTATCCAAACTACCACCTTTGTTGTCCTTGGCTTACAAAGTATGCGCTACTCCTTCTAGCAACTGACAAAGCCATTCTGAAGTTGTTGTAGATGGATTGTGTTTTCTTTAATGTTTGGGCGTGACTTGGCTACACATTAAAAGCTTGACATGAAAACATGATTTCACCTTCTATCATTCAAAAACCAATATTTTTATTGGTTTTTGGTATAGACTATTTCACCTAAGTGCATTTGGTCTTCTTGCTGACAACACATGTGCCACTTGCCTTGGTCTGGTTAGTCCTTGGGTCTATTCTTTTGACTTGTCATACTACTTGGAATGTTTTCTTTTACTTTGTTATTTCCCTTTGCCTTGGGTTTTTCCTCTTTGTCTTTAACCATTTGGGTTCTTAGGTGCTTGTTATTTCTTGGGCCTTCATATTTCTTTGCTCACTTCTTCCCTTTTTGCTTGTCTTTTCCTTTGAGCATTTGGTAATGTCTAATTTCTTCAAAAAAAATGTCTGAAGGAATTCCTTCAGACATTTTTTTCGAAGAAATTCTCTTTTGGGATTGCCTTTGCACCTTTCTTTTGGTGGGCCTTTATGCTATGCTTTCCTTTGAATAAAATGTCTGAAGGAATTCCTTCAGACATTTTATCTGAAGAAATTCTTTCCTTTGATTGCTTCTTTTCCTGAAGGGTATGTGCCCTTCAAGCCTTTTATCTTCATCCTCTCTTTCTTAAAGTGCCCTTCGCAAAGGCTTCTCCCATTCAAAAGTGCCCTTTGTAAGGGCAAGTGCCCTTCAAAAACTTTGAAAATGACCTTTCAAAAAATTGAAAAGAGTCCTCTTTCTTGACCAAGTGCCCTCTACAAAGACACTTACCCTTTGGAATTTTTATAATTGCCCTACACATAGTCGAAGTGCCTTCTAAGTAAATTCCTTGCCTTTGTGAGCCACTTAGACTAAATCGGGTCCTTGGAAAGAACTCTTGACAAACCCAAATGTTTCTTCTATAACCTTTTAGGTTCTCCAATGCCTCCTTCTTTGGAATTTGGACCTGCTCTAACTTATGAAATTTCATGAGTAAGACCCCTCAATAAACCCGATTGTAACTATCTTGACCCATTCGAGTTTTTGGATTGCTTCTACTTATAAGACAAAACAAGTAAAGTCATTTGGAGAACCCAATTTGGTCTAGCAAGACCAAATCAGATTTTGCAAGTGACTTTACTCATGAAATTTTTCCAAGTAAAGTGGTTTACAAAACCCATAATGCACTATAGGGACCAAGTAATTGCATTTGGAAACCCTGAGTAGTTCCCCTTGACAAACCCAAAATACACTTGGTTAAATGAAATGAGGTAAACACTTTGTTTTGTCATGGAACAGGTCTAACAGGGAACCTTGATGAATGATTTTAGCTAAAACATAGATTGAAGACTTATGCACAAAAGAGGGGGTGCCCATTTCTTACTCTAAATGACCAAAACAAGTTCAACAATTACATCACATGCTTGGAGAGTTGTGGGATTCATAAGTAAAATTAAGATAAATGGGATACCATTTATTTCATAATCAATTTCTAGAACCTAGTGAAGTGTCATTTTCATTCCTGAGTAGAGTTGTAAATTACTTTGTTGAGATCTATGGAGAATTGCAAAATTTAGTATGGGACATAAAAAGAAGTCTGAGCTAGAGTCCCTATAAGTTCTCTTGGGGGATGAGCAAACAAAAACCATATTTGAAGTTTTAGGGTGGCTCAAATTTCTAATGAAATTTTAAGGGTTTGATGAAACCCTTGTCATAGACTTTATTCTCCATTTAAAGACAAATGTATCCACTGTCAAAGGTGTGAAAATTATAGTTTCTAACCAGGTCATCAATGAATTGTCTGGAATTTTAGATGAAGGAGCCAGGATTGTAAAGAGATGTTATTTCAATAACCTCATCTGCATTTTATGTGGAGAAGGAAAACCAATATTAGAATGTGTTTAAGGCAATAATGGAAATATCAAAGGCATTAGTAGAGATACCTTATCGGAACTATGGAGGTCTGTATCTTTCTGGCTCATTAAATATCTCATTTGTGATGGGCAATGTAGTGTATTGAGTTGTACTATAATGAGGATGTTGATTTATTTAAGGTATGGCTCACAAAACCCTCAACATAGAATAAACTTATCTTTATTTCAGCTAGGGTCTATACAAGTAATGGCCATGAGGTATCCTAGTAATCCATCCTCTATCTACCATCATGGACTTATTTAGCTAATAATCCAACACCATTTTCTTAAGAAATAATAGGGCACCTAAGAATGGATAGCTTTTCTTGAGGGAAAGAAAAGGAAACATCTACATATTTTGAGGTGCATACCATAATAACCTTCTGATTCTAGGTCTAGGGCTCCAACAAAGGCCTCTTCCTTCAAAGTAGCTACTCAAAAATTAGTTTGAAGTAAAAAGTCAACCTTTAGGGATGCTACACCTAGTCCTATAATTCCATTCAATGTGGTTGTGCCACCAAGACCCAGAAGAATATTAAGACCTAGATCCTTAGCAAGAAGCCCTAAACCATCTTCTCAACCTACTATTGCATAAGAACCTATTTAGATTACTGAGGATGATCCTACTACAAACCTTGTTCAACATTCAGTGCATAGGTATCCTACAAGAAATAAGGAGGCCTCATGTGAATAAAATATTCCTCCCACTCAGTATAAGAAGAGAAGAAGGAAGTTGATATTGAATGTTGATGATGATGAAGTAATTGCTATAGAAACCCTTGACAAATTATGACAAGAACCCACTTCTAATGTGGAAAAAGATAAATAAGAAATGGAGAATCCTTTCCCACAGGATGTTTTTAAAGAAACTATTCCTTCCATCACCCCAACACAACCATCCATTGATAAGGGTAAAGCTCCCATGGTTGTTGAAGAAACCCAACCATAAAAAGTAATAGAAGATGTAGACATGCATCATGATTTGGCATTATCCTATCTAGAGGATACAATAAAAAAACACACAAAGGACATTGCTCATCTAATATCTTGAATTCAATGTAAGGATTTTTTTTATTTCCCTTTTGTTACAAAATATAGAGAACATTCAACATTAGTCTTTTGACAAAGATGAAGAAATAAGATCATTGGATAATAAAGTGGATGAATTTGAAAATGAAGTTATTAACATATGGGGTTATACCAAAAAACTCGAAGAAGACAATTTGTCCTTAAAAAGGAATCTCTTTAGATATAGATAGAAGAATAAAACATTGAAAGCAAAATTAGCCTCCAACTCTCACACTATGCCCCCTAGACCTATGGTAAATAAATTTTTTCAAACCATTATGTCCTACTCTGAAGTTAAAAGTCATTGGGAATGAACCTGTTTTGAGCTTGGAGAATTAAAAGAACAAAATAAACTAATTAATAAATAGAAATAAAAGTTGCAAGAGGATATTACACAAATACAACAATAAGAAGAATGAGCCCAAAAAAACTATATAGTTTACTTGTCAATTAGGTGAGAAGCTTAGATTAGCTTGTAGGAGTCCATCTCCCTCTTATAGTTTGTTCTTGTATGAATATCTTTGTAGATGGAAGATACTTAAAATCTCTTGTGGATTGCCACATGATATCAACACAAGTGAAGAGTTCTTATCAATTTATTAGAAAAGTATTGACATAAAGATCTATTGTGTGAATTTTACTTATGTGATATTATCTTGGGAAACACTAATGATTTCTTGATAAACTTGGTTTTTGGTGAGTTACAACTAAGATCCCTTCTCTCTACCTATAGAAACCAAATAATTTGGGAATATAGATATAATGATCATGTGAATACAACACGAACAATTGGACTATGCATAAGAGCTCAATTTTGTAATGCATGGCAAGTGCTAGAAAAATTAAAAAGCCTTTACTTTCAACATTATAAAGTTCATGACCACTATATTCATGGTTTACAAGATGGTATTACCAATTTTTAGTTGTTTTTTCACCACTTCTTTGATCAAGTTGTAACTACCTATAGTCACCGATGGAATCTGTTAACAGTTCCTTTGAAAATAAGAGAATTTCTCTCTTCCATTAATGTAAGATGGACCCTTAGGAGAGATGAGGCCATCATTCATATAATTTTCAATATATTTCAAGAAGGTGGACAAAAATTGTGGATAGGAATAAGATGCAGACCACCCCTATTGCTTTCTCCCATGTCTCAATGGCAGAACACATGACCACAGTCTGAGGAAATTTTTTCACTTTGGATTCAATTTGTTAATAGGGATATGGTATCCACTCCTTCTCATGATAAAATAAGACAATAATTATACTCAATCTATGATCTTAGCCTTAGATTGGAGCAAAAAATCCACACCTATGAAGACCAGAGAAGATAGTTTGCTGTGGGACTTATAAAAGGTAAAGTGTGGGGGAAATGATGAGTGCACACTATGACTCATTATAACCATAATATATCATCGTTCATAACATTACCATTCCATTTAGGTTGAGCATTACATGTAGTCTTAGGGATTATAACTAGCATAAGTTAGAATATTTATGCCTGAGTTAGTATTCTTTACATAATGTTCTAACTGTTTGGATGTTTAGTCTTCCATTTTTGATATGTATAGGTATTATAGCATCTAAATAATAGTCTTGATATGATCTTATGAAGACAAGGAAGGACCTTAGTCACAAACCTATCATTCTAACAAATTTATAAACTTTGGTAGGTATTTTATGGACCTCGACCCATAGCTACAGATTTTGACAGTCGAGCTATGGAATTCCATAACATGCTACTGACTCATCTAAAACATGTTTCAAAGGCATTCCAAATGTTACTTTAACCATTCCATGATGATTGATACTCCTCCATCTATCTTTTACATATTTTCTATTTTTGCATATATATATATAGAATTTTATTTATATGTAGCTTTCCATTTATAAAAGTTAGTAGATATAGGTTGTAACTTTGGACAAGATGATATGAATATGTTGTATATGAGATTTGGTAATCAAATATGGTTGGAAGAATTAGTTGAAAATCCCATGAGGATATCCCCAACTGCATGTGGATCTTTGTTGTAACGCTCCTCCCTATTTTGACCATATAAACCAATATTTATGAATATTCTCTTGTTTAGCTAGTTAAAATATTACCTAGTATATAAGGGCAGTTAGTTTCCTTTGTATCCAATAAAAGGATATCCTTGTTTGATCTACAAGGTGTGAAACATTGTAAGAATTGTCATTTTGAATACAGAATACGAGAAAATTTTGTGTCAAAGAATACTCTTTCATTTCTATGTGTTAGTCAAGATTATTTTCTTAGGACTAGATTGTTTTGACCTTGAATCCAAGGGTGAGTAAGGACCCACTCCCCAAGGAGCCAGGACATATGCAATTTTGGTAATTATAATTTGTTTCTTATTTTTTTTAATTTGAATTAATATAAATGCTTTGTTTGATTGGATTGATAACTAACAGGTCAAACCAACTATTAATGTGTGTGTGTGCTTTACAATTCAAATGCACATTTATCATTTACTTAATTTTAGTAATCTTAAATCTATAACTTAGCTAAAGTGTGGATTTGATACTCAATTTCATTATGTTTACTTTTCAACAACATTGTGTGATTTATTTCAAGCATTTCATTCAGTTTGGTGTGTTCACATTTTGAGCAAGTGTGTTTCCTTCAACACTTAGTTAAACTTTAGGAAGTAGGAACTTAAGATAGATCAACTCCAAACCCCCCCCGCCCCCCCCAACCAACATTATTATCTGAACCTAATAAATACCTTGTTGCAGATAGCCTTGGACACTTGCCTTGGAAAGTAATGCCACCAACATAGATTGGTTAAATGAAGGGATGACAATGACACCTATCAGTGTATAGTTAAAAGGCAAGGAATAATGTATGAAACCAAAATTCCTAATCTATCCTAATTCACACAAATACCTTAGACTGGGCCAAAATGAAATAAAGAAATTATACATCACTTTTGTAGTCAAACAAACCCTCCTTGACAATAATTAGATGAGCCCAAATGACAAGTAAATGATTGATGCTTGATTTGAAATGTTGGATTATCTTAGACTATGGCCTCAAGATTTGAAACAATAGTGAATGTATGAATGTTCGACAAGAGATTTGAGATCAAGTTGGCAACACTTTAACATCAAAATACATAGTCTTGTAAAGATTGGAGGTTTCATGTAGATGCATGTGATTATATAGAAGGTGGTTAGAGAAATAGATGGCTTGATTTTATCCATATAGAATTGAGATAGAGGGTGAAGGTTTATTCTAGGAATTTAAAATTCCTAAAAAATCCTAGAAGGAGATTAGTGTGGGGATCAAGGAAGTTTAGAGGATTCTAGAGCATCTTAAGGATAATAAATATGATTTGGTGGGTGATTATAAGAGGGAATAGTAGGAGAGGAAGTGGGGAGTTGGGGGATGAATTAAAAATTTGAAAATATTAGATAAGTGAAGTTTAGTGGTAAATGGGATTATTAATATAAGAATTTATTATGATTTTGGAGTTATAAGGATATTATATGATGTGATAAATTCAAAGGGGATTTTAGTAGTGTTATGGATATAATATAAATTGGTTATTAGTAACAGATAATAGAGTGAGTTAATTTGGATGTATACATTTTCTCCCTCTTTGAAAGGGCATTATAATTAGAAGAAGTAATTGTTTTCAAAGAATAATATGGTCATAGATGTTAGAGAGTTAGGATGGATGATGCCCCCTTGAGGGGTCATGTGGTAAGTAATAAGGTAGATGGCCACTTGAAAGGAAACAAAGGGTGGGACATGTGAAGAGGATAAAGAGGGGTTGGGCGAGACACAATAGTTGTGATTATGAATATGACTGAGTTGACACGAGATTAGGAATTTATGAGTTATAGTTTGATTAGAACTCAAATTGATGATGCCCTTAAAAAATATGTATACAAGGGAGTAAATTTATGATCATGGATGTGCCTCAAGTAAAGGGGCCACCGTAAAATTGGATTACTTATACAAGCATAGCCATGAACTTAGGACATGTCCTAGGTAAGGACACATGTTTGGGAGAGATGCATGCTTGGATTTAATGAGTGATTGATATGATGTCACATGATTTGGATGCAGCCTAAGAAAAGACATATGCCAAGGAAAGATATAAGTATTAATTTGATTGATGGAGGAACTGATATTCACCAACTTTGGACATATCCTAAGTAAGGATGCATGACATAGAAAGTAGCAAAATTGAGATTGATGAGGATGGATATGTATTGAAATGATTAGATTGAGGATTGAAGTAGTTGTATGCCTATTTTTCCTTGATAAATATTATACATATATGAGTGGAAGCAGTAGGATAGGATGCATGTGACTGATTGCCATAAAATGATAGTGATATAATGGGGAAAAAGTGATAGGAATAATGAAGAAGGTGAGAATAATTTGAGTGGCCAAAATAAGAATGGATAGAGTGGCTTAGTGCAGTTGAGTTGTCCTCAGACACTCAATGTGATCGAGAACTATCTACTTAATCTATAGGGACCTTAGGCCAATGTAGTCTCCCTATATTGGAGGTAGATGATAATTGGTGATAGGATATGATAGATGATGACGATGCCCTAGGGATTCCCTAGGTCAAATAATTAGGATTTGATAAGGACTATTAGATGTTAGTAGAAATTTTAGATCAGTGATGATTATGATAATTAGATATGATTGGATGAAGGATGGATGATTTTACTTAGATGGTCAATTTTAGATAGACAATGTGATTATGTTAAGGTAGCTAGATGATTATTTGATGTTATATTAGATAATGATCAATGTTATATTTTTTAATGATGATATAAATGATGATGGGTAAGATTATAGGTGTGAGATTATGAGATGAGGATGTAGGTATTAGATGAGACATCTTGAGACATTTATGTTTTTACAATCCTTTTTAATGTAGTAGCAGACAATATGCACCATGATATATATATATATATATATATATATATATATATATATATATATATATATATATATATATAATCATGGTGACATTTTCCAGAGTGCATAAGATAGTGGAATAAAAAATAAAATACAAAATGTACAAATGACATTTTGATTGATGTGCCAATGGTATTAATATTACCAAGTTAACATCATGGCATCATGCAAGTACACAAATGATAAAATAAGACATAAAAAAACAAGACAAAGATAAAAGACAAGATAAAAAATGACTTAACATGAAGAGACATAACTAAGATAGATAAAAACACAATCACACAAACATTCAACAAGTTCATATAACACACAAATATATAAAATCATGATGAAAATGTTGTTCCTTGATGATGTCTATAATACTTAAAATGGGAATAGGGTGAGAAAATAAAGATTCTGTGCATCTTTATTATTTCTTTTCCCCTTGAGTTATATTCGAAGCACAATAATGACATGTTGAAAAGTGACAAGAGATGTAAGATAGGATTATAGAGGGGAATAATGATCATGACACAAGGTGGTAGAAGTGTAAGGGAAAGGCTTAGGAATGTATATGTGTATATGTGGACAATTGGGCATACAAATATAATCCATATTTAATAACCAAGATGAAAGGACTTGACAAGTAATTATGTAAAGTGGAGATGAGAGATGAGTGATGGGGGGAAGGAAGAAAAGCTATGGATACATTTTCAAGGGTCCTCTTATCTTACCCCAATTTGACTTGTTGAATTCTTTTAAGCCAAATAGTCACCATCATACTGCATATTCTTCCCTAAAGTATTGTTGGATATATGAATCCAAGATCGAGGTCAAGGGGAAGGTGGAAAAGGTTATAGGATGATGGGGTGATAGGAATGGATATGTTTAACTCAATTTATTGAGGTGATATAAATGAGGTGATTGTAGATGAAGGCATATCACGAGTGATTTTGGAGATATTTTTTCATCATCGTGCTTATCCAAGGTGCTAGAGCAAAAAATTTCACCATTAGATGATTTTTTTCTAGAATAATACTATGTAAAATAATGTACAAAGATGAGACTTTGATGTTTTTTAATCATGTTGAGAATGTGTGATATTTTAATTTTGATTACTCAGTGAAGATAATCTTTAGATAATAATAGTTTCCTTTATTGACAATTATAATTTTCTTGGACTTCTCTACTAAGGTCTATTTGTAGCCTTTATGAGGAATAATATTGTTCGGGGAGATGTGGATTTTAGGAGATGGTATGGAATGTAAAAGCGTAATGGGTGACGAAAGATTGGGATCAGTAGTTTCACACATCATCAAAGATGCCTCGAGTAAAGGGGCCACTGTAAATTTAGATTACTTATACAAGCATAGCCATGAATTTAGGACATGTCCTAGGTAAGGACACATGTTTAGGAGAGATACAGGCTTGGATTTAATGAGTGATTGATATGATGTCACATGACTTGGATGTAGCCTAAGAAAAGACACATGCCAAAGAAAGATATAAGTATTAATTTGATTGATGGAGGAATTGATAATCACCAACTTTAGACATATCCCAAGCAAGGATGCATGACATGGAAAGTAGTGAAATTGAGATTGACGAGGATGGATATGTATTGAAATGATTGGATTGAGGATTGAAGTAGTCATATGCTTATTTTTCCTTGAGAAATATTATACATATAGGAGTGGAAGTAGTAGGATACGATGCATGTGATTGATTGCCATAAAATGATAGTGATGTAATGGGGAAAAAGTGATAGGATGATGAAGAAGGTGAGAATAATTTGAGTGGCCAAAAGAAGAATGGATAGAGTGGCTTAGTGCAGTCGAGTTTTCCTTAGACACTTAATGTGATCAAGAACTACCTAGATAATCTATAGTGACCTTAGGCCAATGTAGTCTCCCTAGATTGGAGGTAGATGATAATTGGTGATAGGATATGATAGATGATGATGATGATGCCCTATGGATTCTCTAGGTCAAATAATTAGGATTTGACAAGGACTATTAGATGTTAGTAGAAATTTTAGATCAATGATGATTATGATAATTAGATATGATTGGATGAAGGATAGATCATTTTACTTAGATGATCAATTTTATAAAGACAATGTGATTATGTTAAGGTAGCTAGATGATTATTTGATGTTATATTAGATAATGATCGATGTTATATTTTTTGATGATGAATATGGTTATGATGATATAAATGATGATGGGCATGATTATAGGTGTGAGATTATGAGATGAGGATGTAGGTATTGGATGAGACATCTTGAGACATTTATGTTTTTACAATCCTATTTAATGTAGTAGCAGACAATATGCACCATGATATATATATCTAATCATGATGACATTTTCCAGAGTGCATAAGATAGTGGAATAAAAAATAAATAAAAAATGTACAAATGACATTTTGGTTGATGTGTCAACGGTATTAATATTACCAAGGTAACATCATGACATCATGCCAATGCAGAAATGATAAAATAAGACATAAAAAGACAAGACAAAGATAAAAGACAAGCTTGAAAATGAGTTAACATGAAGAGAAAGAACTAAGATAGATAAAAACACAATCACACAAACATTCAAAAAGTTCATATAACACACAAATATGTACAATCATGATGAAAATGTTATTCCTTGATGATGTATATAATAATTAAAATGGGAATAGGGTGAGATAATCAAGATTTTGTGTATCTTTATTATTTATTTTCCCCTTGAGTTAATTTGGAAGCACAATAATGACATGTTGAAAAGTGACAAGAGATGTAAGATAGGATTATAGAGAGGGGAATAACGACCATGACACAAGGTGGTGGAAGTGTAAGGGAAAGGCTTAGGGATATATATGTGTATATGTGGACAATTGGGCATAAAAATATAATCCATATTTAGTGACCAAGATGAGAGGACTTGACAAGTAATTATGTAAAGTGGAGATGAGAGACGAGTGATGGGGGTAAGGAAGAAAAACTATGGATAACTCTCCAAGGATCTTCTTATCCTACCCCAATTTGACTTGTTGAATTATTTTAAGCCAAATAGTCACCATCATACTTCATATTCTTCCCTAAAGTATTGATATATGAATGCAATATCAAGGTCAAGGGGAAGCTGGAAAAGGTTATAGGATGATGGGGTGATAGGAATGGATAGATTTAACCCAATTTATTGAGGTGATATAAATTAGGTGATTGTAGATGAAGGTGTATCATGAGTGATTTTGGAGATAATTTCTCATCATCGTGCTTATCCAAGGTGCCAGAGAAAAAAATTTCACCATTAGATGATGTTTTTCCACAATAATACTATATAAAATAATGTACAAGGATGAGACTTTGATGTCATTTCATCATGTTGAGAATGTGTGAGATTTTAATGTTGATTACTCAGTGAAGATAATCCTAGAGAACCATAGCTTCCTTTATTGACAATTTTGATTTTCTTGGACTTATCTACTGAGGTCTATTTGTAGCCTTTATGAGGAATAATGTTGCTTGAAGAGATTTGGATTTTAGGATATGGTATGGAATGTAAAAGCGTAATGGGTGACTAAATATTGGGATTAGTAGTTACACACATTGTCAAAGATGCCTCAAGTAAAGGGGCCACCGTAAATTTGGATTACTTATACAAGCATATCCATGAACTTAGGACATGTCCTAGGTAAGGACACATGTTTGGGAGAGATGCGGGCTTGGATTTAATGAGTGATTGATATGATGTCACATGATTTGGATGTAGCCTAAGAAAAGACACATGCCAAGGAAATATATAAGTATTAATTTGATTGATGGAGGAAATGATATTCACCAACTTTGGACATATCCCAAGTAAAGATGCATGACATGGAAAGTAGCGAAATTGAGATTGAAGAGGATGGATATGTATGGAAATGATTAGATTGAGGATTGAGGAAGTCATATGCTTATTTTTCCTTGAGAATTATTATACATATAGGAGTGGAACCAATAGGATAGGATGCATGTGTCTAATTGCCATAAAATGATAGTGATGTAATGGGGAAAAAGTGATAGGATGATGAAAAAGGTGAGAATAATTTGAGTGGCCAAAAGAAGAATGGATAGAGTGGCTTAGTGCAGTCGAGTTGTCCTCAGACACTCAATGTGATTGAGAACTACCTACATAATCTATAGGTAACTTAATCTAATGTAGTCTCCCTAGATTGGAGGTAGATGATAATTGGTGATAGGATATTATAGCTGATGATAATGCCTTATGGATTCCCTAGGTCAAATAATTAGGATTTGACAAGGACTATTATATGTTAGTATAAATTTTAGATCAATGATGATTGTGATAATTAGATATGATTGGATGAAGGATAGATGATTTCACTTAGATGATCAATTTTAGATAAGTTGGGTGAATATTTTGTCGTCAACTAACTGATGACAAAATGGGTATATCAACCACAACACAAGGAGATTTATGCCACAAAAAGTGTGGGTTTACCAGATCTGGACGAGGTAAATCTCTCCTCTCATCAAGGGGAGCTTCCCTATGAATATTTATACGCTATATGTATATATAATTAAGCAAAAAATAATACTTGGGGTGGTATTACAGCATCCACCTCTCTTTTTTCAGAGGTGATGTCCAAGGAACAAGAGAGAGAAATCCTGGTCATTGGCCAACAACATTCCTCTTCTTTCAGGAATGATATCTAATGTAGAGCAAAAAATCACCTGAAGTATGTAACAATGTTAACAAAGAAACCTACGTAAGCACAAAGTCTTTCGTAGTCTCCTTCACCAGTTCGGAATATGCGTAACTGTAGAGTGAAATGAAGCACAAAGTCTTTGCCTGAAACTACAAAAGATAAAAGGATCACAAAGATAAAAGTAGCTCAAAGTCTCTCTTCTATCTTTTAGAAATGTCCTCAGATAATTTCAACACACAGACTTTGCTTATTAAATGAAATAAATAAGAGATTATTAGGAAAGAGGACATAAGAACTATTTCCTAAATAACACAAATAAATTCAACACAAAGTTTGAAATAAACCTGATTCTCATTCATTCGATGAAATATGATTTACAAGTTGAGCACAAAGTCTCAAGAATTATCTCAATTTCAGCAGAGTTTTTGCTCTCAATTATCATAGATATATTTACAAAAGAGGTCTCCACTATATATAGGTAGAAACCTTCAAAAATTAGAAAATATTAAAATACAAAAATATCCTAGTCAAATATGACTCATGTAATTACACGTTACAAAATTGCATGCACTTTTTCATGACAAAAGTGCATGAGAAGAAAAAGAAGAGAGAAGGAATGTATGGGCAGCAAAAATTGCCGCCCTTGCATATTGGAGAAGTTCTTGTGCATAGGCGGCAAAAATTGCCACCTGTGCACGTCAGGGGGAAAGTGTCGGTGGCAAAAATTGCCGTCGACGCATGTTGAAGAAGAACATGCAAGCATGGAAAAAATCACCACTCTTGCACCTAGATGAGAGGAAACGGGGATGCATGGGCGGCAAAAATTTTTGCTCCTACATAGAAGAGACCAAAAGATGCAAGGGCAGCAAAAAATGTCGCTCTTGCATGTTGGGTGCAAACACTTGTCACGTTCTACTATCTTTTTCCATTGGACACTTTTTCACAGGCTTTTCTCTTCAGTTGGGCTTTTCCTTTGCTTTTTGCTTTTGTCTTTTCCAGCTTTGTCTCTTCTTGTTGTGATTTGAGTTATCGGGTTATCTTTCCAACCAGTCGCTTGGTTCTTCTTTTAAGTTCTGCACTCTATTTGAATTTCCATGGATTTTCCTTTACTTTAAAATCTGACGTTTGAGGGGCCATCAATGGTTGTCAGCTACTTAAACAAAGCAGATGAACCAAACATTGAACCTGCTACTGATGCTTGTCGATGGAAATTTCTGTTTAAACCAAAGCGATGAACCAATTTCAAAAATAACCAATTGTTAGAAGCCTGTTATTTTGACTGATCTCGCCTGTAGAAGCTTTTTAACCTATTGAACCTGCTAACTTCAAGCATGTTGAGTCCACAGAAACATATTTGTAGAGTCCGTAGTTTTCTCTAACCTTGAAAGAGTCCATAGATTTCAACCTGTAAAAGCCCATAGAACTTGACCTGCTGAGTCCGTAGATTTTCAAGAAGCTTGAAAAATGAGGAATTTAAATGCCTAGGACATATTTTGAAAAGGGGAGAGACAATTTTGATTTGTAAGTTGTCCCAAAAATGAGTGGCATTTTTTGGGGACAATAGTTGGCTCCAGTTGGGGAACTCCTTCTATTGGAAAAATCAATTGAAGGGAGTAGAATCCAGAATCTCCAGTGCCTTGAAGTGTGCCATTGGGCTATGGAGTCATGCTACCCAAAAATAAAGGCTCCAAAAACAAAAATGAAATGAACAAAACAAAGCAAAAGACTATACAAATATACATATGTATAGGGGGACTCATCCGATACTTCAAGAGTTGAAGTACTTCAGACACTGCTCCCCTAGAGGAAGTGACAATGGCATTCTGTCCTGATAAACCAACAAGATGCCATTTTCTACCTAGAATTGATGATGTGTGAATGGAACTCTCCACCAGGAAACCAATTTCCTGTGCCTTCCCTTTTGTTTTCTCCTCTTGCCCCACAGCAAGACTTGTCTTTTGATCCGAAAACCATGAATCTTTGTTTTCTTGGAGAGAGCTCCTTTTCCTGATCATGACACACAATAGCATGGTCAATGACCATAATTGGTTACTCTTCTGGTTCCATCTGGCACCTAATTTGATTGCCCTCATTTGACACCCACCACTGATTGGCACTATCAGGCCCACTTGGCGTTGTTTCATCTGAACCAATTTTTTGGTTGGCATTCTCAAGGGCTTTAACAGGGACTTCATGAACCTCTTCTGTGGTCAAAAAATAATTACCTCTTCCTGAGGACTCAAACAAAATTTGAGATGTTTGGGTGACCACGTACTTTGTCTCTCTCTCAGGAAGCAACCTCTGCATCATGCCTTTCATAGGGATTCTTGCTTGGGACAAGTCCATGCTCAATTCCTCTCTTACATCCTTGCAAAAATTCCATCCAAGCAGAATGCCATATGAAGCTAGGATGTCAGCTACCAAAACTGTCATCTTGATCTTCTTATCAGGGAATGCTGCAAATGCAAATTGGGCATCTTTTATTTGACCGAGAAGTGGGACTTGCTTGTTTTCCATAGAAAAACACCTCCCAAAAGTTTTAGTCAATGTGAGACCAAGAGATTCTACCACTTTAGCAGGCATGACATTGTCAAATGCACCAAAATCGATGATGCAGTTGCTCAACTTGCGACCATTTATAAATAGGAAAACGTAGAAAGGATCTACTTTCCCAGAGGCAGCAGGGGGAGAAATGACAAGGTTATTCCAAGTGGATACATTCTTTGGGGGATCATGAGTTACCCTTAGAATTTCTTATCCTACAAGGATGGTTGTACCTTTCACACATTCCACCAACCTGTCCAACTATTTAGGATGGGCTTGTAGAAATTCAAATTCAGACATTTGAATTTTAGTCTTTTTGACATGCTCAATTATGTCAAATGTTTGAATTGGACTAGGGACAGAGGATGGGAGTTCACTCTTTTGGTTTTTGGGATGGGGAGGGCTGGTTTGCAAAGTTGAAGTAGAGGGTGTAGATATGCTTGGGGTACGCACCTTTTCAATAGTCATCGGGTCCTTTGGTTGGAAGGGCATAGTGGTTCCCCACTTGGCAATTGAAATTATTGGCCGAGGTTGCTCCTCTGTCTTCTCTTTATCGGCTTGTCGGGCTAACTGATTCTAGGACCGAGTGAATATGGCATATGATCCCTTAGCTGTATTCCCCTCGCTTTTGGGTTCATCTTGATAATTTAGGTAACCAATGACGGAGTCGCCAGCTAATTCTTCTTTCTACTCTTCAAAGAGATTAGCATCATATTGTTGGTCCAACTCAGGTTGGAAAGAGGAAGCGTGTTCTATTTCCAAATATCCAACCACTAAGTTGGTTGGAGGTGCTTCAAGGGCGAGGTTCCTTTGTGGGGGAGGAAGGCAATTTGGCTGCCCTTGATTCCTAGAAACATTACTTTAGCATGCCAGATTTTGAAATGTCCTCCTTAGCATATCCTGATTAGGAGAAGCAGACATAACTTGGGTCATTTGTCTCTTCAAAGCTATCAGTTCATTTGTCAATTTTTGCACCATAAGATCTGTAGTGCCTGTAGAAGAGCTTTCAACAAATGAAGAGAATCTATTTTTACTAGGGTCTTTTTTGATCTTACCTGCCAGGATAAGATCATCCTCAATCTCAATAGCCAAATTTTGAGCCAATGCTAGATCCATAGGGCCAGCTCGCCTCAATAGAAAAATAACTTCAAGAAGCTGGGAGTTGATAAAAAATCACTTGAGATTCTCCAGCATGGGCTGAGCAACAGTTGGAATTCAGTTCCTTAACTTGTTGAATTTGGCTATGAAATCCCTCATGGGTTCCTAGGATTATTTTTTCATCTGTGTTAGCTGTGCTAACAAGGCGTGTAAATCTTCAGTAAGTTTGAATCTAGCTTCAAATATGGACTTTAGTGTATTCTAGTCAGTTATAGTTTGAGCTTGAAGGTGGTAGAACCAATCCGCGACAGTGCCTTGTAGAGTTTTTACAAAAAGTCTCACTGCTACATCCTCAAATTCCACACCGATTACACCACATGCTATAGAGAAAGTGACAATATGCTCATCGAGATGAACCTTCCCATCACCAAAAAACTTAGGAATTTTTTTTCTAGAACTATGAGGTAGTTCATGCAAGGGTGGGGTCAAATTAAGAGGACCAAAGGAATTGCTCCATGGGCCTTGAGCCATTATGGTAGGAAAATTAAATGGCAAGATAATAAAACTTGGTGGGGTGTTTATAGGTAGGGCACTATTAATAGCAGGAAAAGAAGCTCTACCTTGCGTTGGTGACCTGATAAGGTCAGGAGGAAGACTCCTAGATCATTGGAGGAAAGGTGGTAGAGGAAATAAATCAAAATTGCTCTGTTGTGCCAACTCAAACACAGCGTCAAAAACACCCTTAGATCTCTGGCTTCTTGTGTAGCGTGGAGTTGCCATATTTAAAATGAAAAGGGACCGAAACTTCTTCAAGTTGAAGCTTGAGGCTTCAAAATTCATGTTCGTATTCCCCAGTGGAGTCGCTAAAAACTGTTGGGTGAATATTTTGTCGTCAACTAACTGATGACAAAATGGGTATATCAACCACAACATAGGGAGATTTAGGCCACGAAAAGTGTGGGTTTACCAGATCTAAACGAGGTAAATCTCTCCTCTCATCAAGGGGAGCTTCCATATGAATATTTATATGCTATATGTATATATAATTAAGCAAAAAATAATACTTGGGGTGGTATAACAACATCCACCTCTCTTTTTTCAGAGGTGATGTTCGAGGAACAAGAGAGAGAAATCTTGGTCATTGGCCAACAACATTCCTCTTCTTTCAGGAATGGTATCCAGCGTAGAGAAAAAAATCACCTAAAGTATGTAAAAAAGTTAACAAAGAAACCTACGTAAGCACAAAGTCTTCTATAGTCTCCTTCACCGGTTTGAAATACGCGTAACTGTAGAGTGAAATGAAGCACAAAGTCTTCACCTGAAACTATAAAAGATAAAAGGATCACAAAGATAAAAGTAGCTCAAAGTCTCTCTTCTATCTTTTAGAAACATCCTCAGATAATGTCAACACACACACTTTGCTTATTGAATCAAACAAATAAGAGATTATTAGGAAAGAGGACATAAGAACTGTTTCCTAAATAACGCATATAACTTCAACACAAACTCTGAAATAAACCTGCTTCTCATTCATTCGATGAAATATGATTTAAAAGTTGAGCACAAAGTCTCAAGAAGTGTCTCAATTTATGCAGAGTTTTTGCTCTCAATTATTAGAGATATATTTACAAAAGAGGTCTCCACTATATATAGGTAGAAACCTTCAAAAATTAGAAAATATTAAAATACAAAAATATCCTAGTCAAAGATGACTCATCTTTGACTTTGAGATATTTTTCCAGATTTTTTACATGTAATTACACGTTACAAAATTGCATGCACTTTTTCATGATAGAAGTGCATGAGAATAAAAAGAAGAGAGAAGGAATGTATGGGCAACAAAAATTGCCGCACTTGCATATTGGAGAAGTTCTTGTGCATAGGCGGCAAAAATTGCCACATGTGCACGTCAGGGGGAAAGTGTCGATTGCAAAAATTGCTACCGACACATGTTGAAGAAGAACATGTAAGGGTGGCAAAAATCACCACTCTTGCACCTGGGTGAGAGGAAACGGGGATGCATGGGCGGCAAAAATTGCCGCTCCTGCATCAAAGAGACCAAAAGATGCAAGGGCAACAAAAAATGTCACTCTTGCATGTTGGATGCAAACACTTGTCACGTTCTATTGTCTTTTTCCATTGGACACTTTTTTGCAGGATTTTCTCTTCAGTCGGGCTTTTCCTTTGCTTTTTGCTTTTGTCTTTTCCAGCTTTGTCTCTTTTTGCTGTGATTTGAGCTATCAGGTTATCTTTCCAGCCAGTCGCTTGGTTCTACTTTTAAGTTCTGCACTCTATTTGAATTTCCATGGATTTTCCTTTACTTTAAAATCTGATGTCTGAGGGGCTGTCAATGGTTGCCAGCTGCTTAAACAAAGTGGATGAACCAAATGTTGAACCTGCTGCTGATGCTTGCCGATTGAAATTTCTATTTAAACCAAGGCGATGAACCAATTTCGAAAATAACCAATTGTTAGAAGCTTGTTCTTTTGACTGATCTCACCTACAGAAGATTTTTAACCTGTTGAACCTAATAACTTCAAGAATGTTGAGTCCATAGAAACATATCTGTAGAGTCCGTAGTTTTCTCTAACCTTGAAAGAGTGCATAGATTTCAACCTGTAAAAGCCCATAAAACTTGACCTGCTGAGTATGTAGATTTTCAAGAAGCTTGAAAAATGAGGAATTTAAATGCCCAGAACAAATTTTGAAAAGGGAAGAGACAATTTTGATCTATAGGTTGTCCTAAAAATGAGTGGCATTTTTTGGGGACAACAAGATAGACAATGTGTTTATGTTAAGGTAGCTATATGATTATCTGATGTTATATTAGATAATGATCAATGTTATATTTTTTGATGATGAATATGGTTATGATGATATAAATTATTATGGGTAGGATTATAGGTGTGAGATTATGAGATGAGGATGTAGGTATTAGATGAGACATCTTGAGACATTTATGTTTTTACAGTCCATTTTAATGTAGTACCAGACAATATGCACCATGATATATATATGTAATCATGATGACATTTTCCAGAGTGAATAAGATAGTGGAAAAAAAATAAAATATAAAATGTACAAATGATATTTTGGTTGATGTGTCAATGGTATTAATATTACCAAGGTAACATCATGACATCATGCCAGTGCAGAAATGATAAAATAAGACATAAAAAGACAAGACAAAGATAAAAGACAAGATCAAAAATGACTTAACATGAAGAGACGTAACTAAGATAGATAAAAACACAATCACACAAACATTCAAAAATTTCATATAACACACAAATATGTACAATCATGATGAAAATTGTATTCCTTGATGATGTCTATAATACTTAAAATGGGAATAGGGTGAGAAAATCAAGATTTTGTGCATCTTTATTATTTCTTTTCCCCTTGATTTATATTCGAAGCACAATAATGACATGTTGAAAAGTGACAAGAGATGTAAGATAGGATTAGAGAGAGGGGAATAATGATCATGACACAAGGTGGTGGAAGTGTAAGGGAAAGGCTTAGGAATATATATGTGTATATATCGACAATTGGGCATAAAAATATAATCCATTTTTAGTGACCAAGATGAGAGGACTTGACAAGTAATTATGTAAAGTGGAGATGAGAGATGAGTGATGGGGGAAAGGAAGAAAAGCTATGGATAACTCTCCAAGGGTCTTATTATCCTACCCCAATTTTACTTGTTGAATTATTTTATGCCAAATAGTCACCATCATACTACATATTCTTCCCTAAAGTATTGTTGGATATATGAATCCAAGATCAAGGTCAAGGGGAAGGTGCAAAAGGTTGTAGGATGATGGGGTGATAGGAATGGATAGGTTTAACCCAATTTCTTGAGGTGATATAAATGAGGTGATTTTAGACGAAGGAGTATCACGAGTGATTTTGGAGATAATTTTTCATCATCGTGCTTATCCAAGGTGTTAGAGCCAAAAATTTCACGATTAGATGATTTTTTTCTAGAATAATACTATGTAAAATAATGTACAAGGATGATACTTTGATGTAATTTCATCATGTTGAGAATGTGTGATATTTTAATGTTGATTACTCAGTGAAGATAATCCTAGAGAACCATAGTTTACTTTATTGACAATTTTTATTTTCTCAGACTTCTCTACTAAGGTCTATTCATAGCCTTTATGAGGAATAACGTTGCCCAGGGAGATGTGGATTTTAGGATATGGTATGGAATGTGAAAGTGTAATGGGTGACTAAATATTGGGATTAGTAGTTTCACACATCGTCAAAGATGCCTCGAGTAAAGGGGCCAAGGTAAATTTGGATTACTTATACAAGCATAGTAATGAACTTAGGACATGTCCTAGGCAAGGACACATGTTTGGGAGAGATGCAGGCTTGGATTTAATGAGTGATTGATATGATGTCACATGATTTGGATGTAGCCTAAGAAAAGACACATGCCAAGGAAAGATATAAGTATTAATTTGATTGATGGAGGAACTGATATTCACCAACTTTGGATATATCCTAAGTAAGGACGCATGACATGGAAAGTAGCAAAATTGAGATTGATGAGGATGGATATGTATTGAAATGATTAGATTGAGGATTAAAGTAGTCATATGCTTATATTTCCTTGAGAAATATTATACATATAGGAGTGGAAGCATTAGGATAGGATGCATGTGATTGATTGCCATAAAATGATAGTGATGTAATGAGGAAAAAGTCATAGGATGATGAAGAAGGTAAGAATAATTTGAGTGGCCAAAAGAAGAATGGAAAGAGTGGCTTAGTGAAGTCGAGTTGTCCTCAGACACTCAATGTGATCGAGAACTACCTACATAATCTATAGGGACCTTAGGCCAATGTAGTCTCCCTAGATTGGAGGTAAATGATAATTGGTGATAGGATATGATAGATGATGATGATGCCCTATGTATTCCCTAAGTCAAATAATCAGGATTTGACAAAGACTATTATATGTTAGTAGAAATTTTAGATCAGTGATGATTGTGATAATTAGATATGATTGGATGAAGGATAGATGATTTTACTTAGATGATCAATTTTAGATAGAAAATGTGATTATGTTAAAGTAGCTAGATGATTATCTAATGTTATATTAGATAATGATCAATGTTATATTTTTTAATGATGAATATGATTATGATGATATAAATGATGATGGGTAAGATTATAGGTGTGAGATTATGAGATGAGGATGTAGGTATTAGATGAGACATCTTGAGACATTTATGTTTTTACAATCATTTTTAATATAGTATCATACAATATTCACCATGATATGTGTGTGTGTTTGTGTGTGTGTGTGTGATAATGAGATGAGGATGTAGGTATTGGATGAGACATCTTGAGACATTTATGTTTTTAAAATCCTTTTTAATATAGTATCATACAATATTCACCATGATATATATATATATATGTGTGTGTGTGTGTGTGTGTGTGTGTGTGTGTGTGTGTGTGTGTGTGTGTGTGTGTGTGTGTGTGTAATCATGATGACATTTTCCAGAGTGCATAAGATAGTGGAATAAATGATATTTTGCTTAATGTGTCAATGGTATTAATATTACCAAGGTAACATCATGACATCATACCAGTGCATAAATGATAAAATAAGACATAAAAAGACAAGACAAAGATAAAAGACAAGATCAAAAATGAGTTAACATGAAGAAAAATAACTAAGATAGATAAAAACACAATCACACAAACATTTAAAAATTTCATATAGCACACAAATATGTACAATCATGATGAAAATTTATTACTTTATGATGTCTATAATACTTAAAATGGGAATAGGGTGAGAAAATCACGATTTTGTGCATCTTTGTTATTTCTTTCCCCATTGAGTTATATTGGAAGCCCAATAATGACATGTTGAAAAGTGACAAGAGATGTAAGATAGGATTATCGAGAGGGGAATAATTATCATGACACAAGGTGGTGGAAGTGTAAGGGAAAGGCTTAGGGATATATATGTGTATATGTGGACAATTGGGCATAAAAATATAATCCATATTTAGTGACCAAGATGAGAGGACTTGCCAAATAATTATGTAAAGTGGAGATGAGAGACTAGTGATGGGGGGAAGGAAGCAAATCTATGGATAACTCTCCAAGGTTCTTCTTATCCCAATTTGACTTGTTGAATTCTTTTATGCAAAATAGTCACCATCACACTACATATTCTTCCCTAAAGTATTGTTGCATATATGAATCCAAGATCAAGGTTAAGGGGAAGGTGGAAAAGGTTGTAGGATGATGGGGTGATAGGAATGGATAGGTTTAACCCAATTTCTTGAGGTGATTGTAGATGAAGGCGTATCATGAGTGATTTTGGAGATAATTTTAGCATCATCGTGCTTATCCAAGGTGCTAGAGCAAAAAATTTCACCATTAGATGATTTTTTCTAGAATAATACTATGTAAAATAATGTACAAGGATGAGACTTTGATGTCATTTCATCATGTTGAGAATGTGTGATATTTTAAGGTTGATTACTCAGTGAAGATAATCCTAGAGAACCATAGTTTCCTCTATTGACAAATTTTATTTTCTCAGACTTCTCTACTAAGGTCTATTTATATCCTTTATGAGGAATAATGTTGCTTAGGGAGATGTGGATTTTAGGATATGGTATGGAATGTAAACGCGTAATGGGTGACTAAAGATTGGGATTAGTAGTTGCACACATCGTCAAAAATGCTTACTATATTATTCTTGATTTGTGCCATGTGACATGAGCTATTAATGGATCCAAGATTTTTAAAATTTTATCCTCTTTGATCCGAGTAATTGAAATATTGTCAGCAATATTGATATTAATTTTGGAGTCTTCTTGGCTTGTTGGTTAGATTAGATCTTGACTACCCCTAGTGCCTTAAGAAAGGTTTCACCAGAGGAATGTGACGATTAACTTTCCTAATTATTATTTTTCGTGAGCTTTCACATAGTAGATTTTTATTAGGTTGATTATTTGAATAATGCTACCTTTGAATTACTAATAGATCAAAGTGTCTTTACTATTTTGTTTGTTTATTTGAATATTATCATGGATCTTGTCATATTTGGCATATGATATATTGATTTAAAAAGGGTATAACAATGCATGATCCTATTTGTCCTTGTTGAGGAGTGTGATTGAGTGAATTTTGAGGGGAAGGAAAGGATTGATGATGGATGAGGATGAAGTGGATAGATTGGTGATATCAATGAGTGGAGAATACGTAGCATGATCCTCATAGAGGGTACTAGAAGTCACAGCTCCAATTTTAGAGAAAGCATCCTCAAAATTCACAAAAGGGTCACTAAGGTTCTTTATAGGATAAAACACACACACACACACACACACACACACACACACACACACACACACACACACACACACACACACACACACACACACACACACACACACACACACACACACACACACACACACACACACACACACACACACACACAAAACAAATCCATATTGATAGAAATTACCTAAGAGATCCTCCTAAAGTCCCATAGTGTTTGTAATGACATTGCCTTGTTGAAATAGGTCAAGAAATATGTCCTTCCATTGACTAATATCTGAATAAACTATACAAATGGAGACATTTTCAAAAATATTGGTATCATCTAAGTCATCATAAATGGTATGAATAGAGATTATTTTAACATCCTCGTCAGGTGATGATTCTCATGAATCTAAAGAGGTGTCATAAAGAACATCATATTGATCCTCATCTGATGATTTATACTATAAGCCATGATATAATTGATGCTTCTTGACAATGATATGCTCCAAGATGCCTTGATAATGAATACAAAGTAATTTTCCTTTATAATTCATGTTTTTACACATTTGATTTACCTTATGGTATTCTATATTCTTTAAACATGATGCAAACCCTTCTTTTGATAACCATGAGTCATCTGACTTTTCAAAGTAATGATTTGATATGATTCCTAATTTTGTAAATGAGGTTGGTCAAAATGGTGAGAACTCTAATTATCTTCCTTCATAGGGGGACACCCATTACTAAGGGGTAATGAAGGGAAATCACCAACATTGAATGTGTGGTATTCATACTCTCTGCATCTTTTGTAGATGATCTTGATGTGAGAGGGTGAAAGAAGATTTGACAAAGTGGATAGAATGTCATTGACATGAATATATTTATTGGACTTGGGATCAACATAAGGGTCACTTTTGATGCTGGGGTAATATAAAACATCATGATCAATCCCATCTAGTGATTGATAGTTACAGATGAATTATGAATCATTGAGAATGATGACTTCCATCCTTGAGTGGGTAAATTTCATACATTGGTGAAGAGTGGAAAACACAACCTAGATCCCATGGACATCCAAAAATGATTTTATAAGGTAATTCAAATTTGACCACATGTATGAGTGTTTGGTGTGTAACATGGTCGACCATGATAGGAAGGTAAATAGTACTTGTTGACTATCTTTCATTATCATCATATGCCTTGATTATGATAAGTTGTGGCTCAAGCACTAATTTTGAATACCCTAATATTTTGATCAAATTAATGTTACAAAGGTTTATTATAGATCCTTTATCTACAAGAACATGTTTGGTCTTGTGATTAGCCATAGACACCTCGATGTACAAGGGGTAATTATGATTAAGGAAAATGGGTGGCATGATTTAGAGGTTGAAGGTGATTTATTGTGAGGATGGAAAGTGGATTTAAAAGTCTAAAAAATGACTTACATCAATGTTATTAGGGACTCTTGACTCTTGAAGGATCTTATTAATAATGTGACAATAAAGGAATGATGATTTGAGAAGGTCCATAATTTAAATCTACACAGGTGTCTTCTCAATTTATTGTATGATGTCATAATCCCCTTCATGAGTGGTCAATGGAGCCTTAAAAACATTGGTTTTAGGAGAAGCCCTTCGAGGTAGGGCATTATGAGGTGCCCATAGTATAATGATTTTTCCATCTTGGGTATTAGCAGCATAATCAGATAATGGGACTTTAATCTTGATCACATGATGATGTGGGACTTGAGGGTGTTCAAGTGTTTTTGTTGGACCTAAAATTTTGGCAAAGTGTTGTCCAATTTTGGCATAAAATTGACATGATGTTGAAGGACCATGGCGCGTAGTTAATAAGAATAAAAACATTATGGCATGAAACCTATGGGGTACAAGAAGATAACAACATGGAGGAACCAACATGAGAGGAACCAGTCAAATGGGAATGAGTCATGAGAAACCCAAGGACATAGGACTCAAAATAGAAGTGGAAGACTAGGGGAGCACATGGGAAGTGAGAGAAATTAAAAGAATAATTCATACAGGTCACCCTCACCCTATTAATAGGAAGTTTTTCACCAGCCCACAAGGAGAGGAACACATGGTAACAAAGATATAGCATAGAGCAAGGATATATGGGGCACAGAGGCCCAGGTCTTTAGGAACAATTAATTATTGAACACCATGACTCTCAATCTGTTGAGAGTTCATTGGCTAATTATTCACACCATTAATGATTATAAACACTTGGTTAGGGAAAAATAAGTATAAATACCCCTATTGTAAATTACTTTGACAATGAATTTTGGGATGAATTTGTGATGAACTTTTATCTTTTTGATGAGTAAGCTTAATATATGAGATAACAGGTTTTATCAACTTCTTGTGTTTTAGGATGTATGATGGTGTGTGATTTAAGTGATTAGACTTAAATATGATTTCTTCCCTGTATTTATTTTATTTCATAACTAATGCTAATATAAGATGATAATATTCTACGTAGCGATATTAATCAAACCTCGAAATCAAAGGATCAAGGTAGTATATCCTTGTATTTTATAATCCCTATTTAATTTGCATAAAGAGAAAGATATGAACAAGTTATTGACACTGTGAAAAAAAAACTACAGGAATTGATCTTTCATTGCATGCTTTGAGTGAGTGCACAAGACTTAAATATTACATGAAAGGGCTAATGCTCTAGCTTATTGGGCTAGACTTCAATGTCAAAGCTAGAATTATTAAAGAAACCCTAACAATTTTGGTTCTATTGTCGAGACTGGAAGCACATTCATGGAAAATGTTTGAGCATATTACTCTTGAGAATATAGAAGAATAGATTACTAGTGTTGAAGGTAAATATGTAGTTCCCTACCTTGAGCCAAGAATCTCCACACGACAGTGGGTAGAGTAGAACCTCTATAGTGCATTCTATGAAACCTTCTTTTCAGAGGTCCAGGTTCATTTACATACTTGGTTGTTGGCATATGATCAAGGATGATCAAAGAATCTTGGAAGGAGAGAGTCTTGGATGTTAGAATGGCAAAGAGCTTTAGCAAAACTTGGAGCTTTGTGGTGTGAGAAGTCAAATTTTGGTGGAAGGAGTTCTAAATAGCTACATTTTGGAGTATAATGTACTTACCTATTCATGTCCTAAAGAAGCCAAGTGTCAGTTCCTTCGAGAACCACATGGTCATTATATTAGGCTTTTTGCTTTTGAAATCAATAAGCTATTTGTTGATCTTAGACTTGAAACTATACCAATGGAGAGGTAAATCCTCTTATGCATGAGCTACACATTTGGAAGGGGATATTAGGAGTTTGTAGGAGATTGTGGGTTCAGAATGGTAGCTAGCCAATGTGCATTAAGGAAACATAAGTATGATGAAGTTTGACAAAATATTATAGGAGTCAATGATATGGGAAGAGATCGAGAAAACTCAAGGAGTGTTATTAGG
Source organism: Torreya grandis (assembly GCA_037957365.1). Taxonomy (NCBI): domain Eukaryota; kingdom Viridiplantae; phylum Streptophyta; class Pinopsida; order Cupressales; family Taxaceae; genus Torreya; species Torreya grandis. The sequence continues at coordinate 1,889,354 of JARHVA010000153.1, forward strand.
AGCCATAGGGAAGTGAAAACACATGAGGACCCCATCACTTTTGAGTCACATTCTATGCCAATTTTATCCTACAAAGGAGAAACAAGCTAGATGGTAGGAATCAAAGAACCAAGTCTGAACCAACCAGGCTCCCCCACCATAGTGCCCACTCATGCTTTTGAGTTAGATGAAGTATACATATGTAATGGGGATACAAAAAATCTGGAATTAGAGACTAAATTGATAAGGGATACCGAAGCTAAGCCTTTTGATGCTTATTTAGACTTAACACTTTCTTTCCCTCTTCAAGGGAAATCCATGCCACAACTTGGGATTCCTGGTGGACCAGGCCTACAAGGACAAAATACAGGCCCTAATTTGAGTAATCAATTGACCAACATGCCTTATATCAGAAGCACTACTATAAGAGGCACTAGAGGTGGACTAAGAGGTGGTACAAGAGGTAGTGGACTTCCTCAAGGGATTAGGGTTGGAGTTTCTCAACAACTACCTACTCAATCACCTACATAAACTACGGTGTATTATGAAATGACACTGCACTTACACGAATATCAAGTTATGAATAATTCAACTAAGCATGTCCATAAATGTGAACTGATTTGGAGGGTGTGAGGCATTACCTCCTTTGAATGTAAGGCCACACAATTTTCAACTTTGATTTTGGAGTGCACACACAAATGGTGTCAAAATTTCAACTCTTAACAAGTGTTGGTTGACTATGATCAACTTAAGATAGCCTTCTTTCAAGAATTTGGCATTCCTAAATTTGAGCAACAAAGCATAGCAACATTGAAGGACATAAAATAAGGACTTACTAAGAGTGTGCATGAATATGATGTAAAGTTTAATACCTTATTTTCTAAATTATCATTTAAGATTAACGTTTCTCAGTATGCATAATGGTTTGTGGGAGGATTTATACTACCCTTCTGTCAAACCTTGTCGCAATAGATTTTCACTAGTCCACTCGAGGCTTTAGAGGCTACTCTCCATGATGAGGTAGTTGGAAGCATTGATACTAGGATCAATCCCTTTTTGGAGGCAAGAATAGCCTTAATGGCATCACATCTTGAGAATTTGACAACTAATAATGCACATGAAACATACAGTGGTGTTTGGTACATAGACTATGAATCTAAAGGGCACACACAAATCAATTATTTGTGTAAGAACATCTACATGGTACTTAAATAGACATGTGAAATTTGTCATGAAGAATAGGATGTATGATCTTGTCCTCTTTTATAGTGAGTTAAGCACACTAAAGTGTCTAACTATTGCAAGATTTTTGATGCCTATACTCATGACACTAATGACTATCATTTGATTAGCAACATCCATAAAGCTTGAGTGCACGGCACGTGCCAAACCTCAGTAGTAAATAATCAAGACAATGGTGGTTACCATGGATGAGGAAGAGGGAAAGGATGAGGAGGTGTTTATTTCCCACCCATGACCCATTACAAATTTGGATCTCCAGATCACTATCAAAAGGATTGCCCATACTACCCAACATTCACTTCTTGTAAAAAAGACCACTGACTGGAAGAGTGTCCTGACTTATACATGCCTATCACTAAGGATCAAAATGAAATAGGTACCAGGATGATTCTAATTGATAAACCACATTAGCATGCATGCCAAACCATCCCTATAGTTCAATGGGTAAACATTACCACTCGCAGTCAGGAATAAACCTAGTCGACATCTAATCCCATCAAGAAAGTACATTGGGAAGAAACAAGAGCAAGAAAGTATCTTGATGTTCAACAACAGAAGGATGTCCTAAAAGATATGATGGCACTAGTATGAGAAATTTAGGGAGATTTATTTCTTAAAATATAAAGACATAATGTAGTGTGTTGTTGTGCAAAGGGAAGCTGAACCTCAAAATGTGGCACATGATGACTTTCAGGAGCTATACAAGAGCATGTTAGATGAGGACATTGTTCCAAAGCTAAGATTTTGGCTTAAGAATCACTCTTGAGTACCAAATGAGGTTCACCCTCAAGTCACTAAGTAGAGTGAAGATCATCGTTTAAATCATGCTCAGTGACAAGACACTCCTAATTCCTCTACTCCCTTGAAAGATAACAAAATATTGGTTAATGTTGCCATTGATGAATGGATAATTTGGGACATATTGGTAGACACCAGTATAAAATTCAATGTACTCACTAATGATTCTTAGCACAAGTTGTCCATTCCAACACTAAAACCTTCACCTCATGTCTTATTTATGGCAAATAAGACTCATATGTTACCTATTGGGGTCCTTAAGAACATAATGATTGACATACTTAGAGTACCCTTCCAAGTGAATTTTGAGGTTCTGGAGCTAGATGAAGCTAATGATTACCTAGATCTATTGGGAAGACCTTAGTGATATGAGAATAATTCAAACTTGAGATTTAAAAAGCGTGACATTAGTTTTGAAAACACTGATCAGTGTGTTGTAATACCACTAGATCAAGCACAAGATCCCCCTTACATAGAGCCTATCAATATTGATGAAGATATAAACCATATATATAACATGAATGCAAGGAATGATGAGCAAAGAGATCCCACTCCAAATGGAGTTTTTTAATAGTCAGATACTCAGTCCCTTTCTAACACTACAAGCAATGTGTGCAATTGTTGGGCTCATGGTGACTATGACCTCAATGGTAGAATATGTAGTACCATCAATAGCCAGGAGAATGTGCCACACCATTTTAATAAATGATAATTTTGTTCACCTTATCACTAGCCAAGTCATGAGGGGACCTATCATAGAGACACCACTCGAAAGACTTGACGAGGGTCCAAGGTTCCATGAGCAGATAAAAGTCTGAGATTTCAATCAATGACTAGAAGAGTTTTACCACACTGATGAAGATCGTCTTCAATATTTGGTTCATCTCTTTGATGCCACTATTATGTAATGGTGGTGAAACCATTATGAATGAATCCTCCAGTGGGATCAAATACACTCAACCTTACACCATTGATTACATCATGATAACAAAATAAAGGGAGTAGTTAGTTACATCAAAGTATAAGCACTTGAGCTCCACATTGAAGCTTGTGAAATAATGTGGCAGGATGATGAGTCCTACTTACCAAAATATTTATGAGTGCATGAATTATATAGATATCTACATGCTTGGTCACAAGCATGGTATGTTCATGAAGAGAGACACATGGGTACCAAGTTTTGGTATCTACTTAATGAGAACATGAACTTGGCACTATCCTATTCTTCACCAAGGATGGATTTGTGCCTCACCCTCTAAGCCATGCATGAAGTGGTAGGAGGTGACCCATGTCCCATGAAATAACATTTGAGTATTATCCATCAGGACCCTAAAGAACCCCTACACCTATTCCATGAACCATTGACATACCTAGTTCCTGCACCTACACTAGTCCTTGATCAAAATTGACGTAAAGAAATTTGTCTGGGGAAACAGAGGCTGATGTTACAAGTGGAAGGTGAAGGATCCACTCCACTTGGCCCAATGTCCAACCATTTATATGTTCCTACATACATTGGAATAATGACTATTCAAGACACAAGTGCCGATATGGACAACCCCTACCATGGGTTTATTTAGACTATTCAGTGCAACATCAACTCAAAACAAGAACCAAAGATGGCTACAATAGGAAACTAATAGACTAACACAAAGATTTCAAAAATAATTGAATTAATAAAAGAATATCAGGATGTCTTCCCAAGAAACTATAGTTAAAAGAAGTAATTCCAATCATCCTTGGGGAAGATGCATATCAAGCTAATTGACGATGTTCGCCCAGTTAGAAAATACCCATATAGGATGAATCCTAATCTTTGGGCACACATCAAAGGAGAAATTGACAATATGTTGCACACCAGATTAATCACTCACATTTATGAATTTAAGTGGGTTAGTTCTATGGTGATTAATATCAAGAAGGATTGACACATCCATATCTACATGGACTATCAAGTGCTTAATGCATCCTATGTAACTGATCCCTTTCTAACACCATTACAGAGGAGATCCTTGAAGGTGTTTTTGGATGTGAGGTATATACCTTTACAAATGGCTTCTTGGGGTAATATTAGGTCTAAATAACTAAAGAAGACCAACCCAAGACAACATTCACCATCGTATGGGTATCATTTGCATATACTGTTATGCCCTTTGGGTTGAAAAATACCCCAATAGTGTTTTCAAAAATAGTAGTTAAAGACTTTAAGGACTTCATCCACAAATTCCTTCAAGTTTGTTTGGATGATTGGATAATATATGGTTTGGTGAAGAATAATTTTTCTAACCTTAAACTTATTCTTGAATGCTATCAGGTCTTACAAATATCATTAATCTTAAAGAAGTGCCTATTTGTGACACCTTTTGGTATGCTTCTACAACATATTATTTATAAGGAAGGACTTCTAGTAGACTCGATGAAGGTATCTATTATTCTTCACCTCCTAACACCCAAGACTTGGCATGAGGTCCACACTTTTTTGGACCATATTGGTTACTATAGAAAGTTCATCTATGGATATGCAAATTTTTTTGTGCCCCTAGATGAATTTTTAAAGCAGAATGAGCATTTCATATGGACTTGATCTTGTAAAGAGGCATTTAAAACACTAAAGGAAAAGTTGGTCACTACTCTTATCCTCTAATTCCTTGATTGGACAAAACCATATCATGTATATATTGATGCATCTAGCATATACATTGGTACAATCCTTTCAAAACCAGGTGAAGGTCACTTGGATCACCCAATCTACTTTGCTAGTAGGAAGCTCACACCAGCTAAAAGAAACTATAACACTAAGGAATGCAAAGCATTATCAAAAGTCTACATTTTGTAGAAGTTCAGATAGTACCTATTAGCTACTCCTTTTGTTTTCTATACAAATCATGAGGCTTTGAAGTACCTTTTCAGTAAACCCATACTACATGGATGGATCTGTCACCAGATTGCTTTGTTCCAAGAGTTATAATTTTTAGTTATGGTGAAACTTAGGAAGGCTAATTATGGACTTGACCACCTATCACGGATTGAGAATGGAGAACCACTTCATGCCATAGAAGATGATCTTCCTGATATATAAATATTCTATTTTACATAGGTACCTAAAGAGCTGGGAGATATTGCAATATTCTTGACCACTGGATCCATGCCTGATGGTCTCACCTCGCAGGCTAAAAAAAACTCATAATTCGTGCTATACCCTTTCAACTTATAGCAGGAGATCTTTAAAAAATGGGTTTTGAAGAAGTTCTTTGACATTGTGTAATGCAAAATGAATGTCTCGAAGTGCTCCACAAAGTTTATGAGGTTATTTCAAGTCAACACTATGCGAGAGATGCTACCACATGAAAGGTTATGCTAGCTAGATTATGGTGGCCAACTTTTTTCCAAGATTAGCTAAAGCATATGCCAGGTAATGTGACATATGTAAACACATAGGCAAACCTAACTAAAGAGATGTTATACCGCTATGACCCATTCCTTCTCAAGAACCCTTTAAAAAGTGGGCTATTGATTTTGTTGGCCCCATCACTCCAACAGGATGATGAATAGGTTCTTGATACATCATTGCAGTAACCAACTACCTTATGTGTTTGGCTAAAGTTTCATCGACAAAGGATTGTAATGCTACTACTACTATGCACTTCATTTAGGATAATATCATAACTCAGTTTGGATGCCCCTTGAGTTTCACCAGTGATAATAGAACTCACTTTTTGAATGTAATAATTCACATCTTACTAGCTGAGTTCATCATTGTGCACCAAAAAATCACACCATATCATCTTCAAGCCAATGGAACTATTGAGGATTTCAATAAGATCCTAGGTACCACGCTGACAAAAATATGTAACATTGGCCAAACTGATTGGGATGATAATATGTCTATAGTACTATGGGCTTACCGAACAACCTAAAAACACCTAAACAAAAATCATACCATTCAACTTGGTGTATAGCAAGGAGGCAGTCCTACTAGTAGAGTTCTTGGTACCATCTTTATGTATAACATGAGTAGGACAATTGGATGCATATTCATCCTTGAAAGTGCTCCAAGACACTTTATTGTAACTAGATGAAGCTTTTTTTCTTGCTCATTGGAGCCAGGATGTAGAAAAGTGAAAACAAAAGGCATGGCATGATCTCCATATAAAGAACAAACCATTTTCTCTAGGAATGAAAGTCTTATTATAGGAATCCAAGTTCGTGCACCACCCTAAAAGGCTTCATGTACACTGGGATGGCCCTTTTATAATTCATAGCATTAGACCTATTGGAGCATGTTAGTTACAAAGGATGGATGGCCAATTCCTTCTTAGGCACTATAATGGAAGCTAGCTCCAGCTGTATTTCACTTCAAAATAACTGAAGTATTGTAATCACTAAGGTTTATGCCATTAATTTAGGATTTATTGCTTTCAATAAAAGCACTGCCTTTATTCCACACAACTTTTCCTTTTTGTAATTTTATTTCAAAAGTTCTTGTTCTTTTGATGGAGGACCACAACTCATTTTAGTGTGGGGTAAGGAGTCATGACTAGTAAGAAAAACATGAAAAGCGTGCAAGTTACTTAGGCACATGAGTTACATGGGTGCACAAGATATTAAGGGTATGTAAGGTAATAAAGGCACGTGAGTCATTTAAGGCACAAAGGGGTGAGGTTCCCTCCATGATTTATAAATTCAAAAGAGACAGTTGTCTCCCACCTCAGAAAAAGCATGGGACACAATTGTCATCCACTTCAAAGAAAGGCATGAGATGGGATATGCCATTAATGCAAAAAGAATAGTTATGGAAAGAAATGTGTCAATAGTATGATGGCATAATATCATTAAAAAATTAATTTCAAAAATTAAGGATCCAAATGCGATGGCTATTAAGGATCTGCATTAATGACATCAAGCAATGGGTGATGAGAAAACATTAATGATGGTAAACCCCTTCTGGATCTTATAAATAGGCAATTTAAACTCATTTTACACTTTAATTTGAGATTAATAGAGATAAAAATCAAGTGACTACCAGAGTTGAGTTAATCGAACTTAGATCAAAGCAAAGTCAATTCATCTCCACAACAACCTACATAGGGCATTACTAAGTTTAGAAAAGATATTACGAGTCTGGATTGTTAGAAAAATGTTAGTAGCAAAAGTTATAGGTTGTAGGTCTGCTATTGAAGGGTGCTTAAGCTCAAAAAGCCAAAGTATTTATCCATAACCATGTATTCTTTTAGAAACATTAAACAATCACACATTAACCTTTGAGCTCTTAGAAGGGTGATGCAGCCTAAGAAAAAGGCCAAAAGAATTGAACCCTTGCCAATAATACTAAAAGAAGAGGAGGTAAGCAGAGGAGACTGGATTATAATTAAGAAAGAGACACAAGAAGAAGAATTTCAACATGTGGAAGAAGAGGAAAGGATGGTGTACAAAGTGAAGCAGACTTAATCATCCTTAGTGCAAAAAGCTCAATCATCCCCACCTCTATCTCTATTGATTGAAGAAATGCAATATCCAAATTCAATGTTGTATGTAGAGAATTGGGTCTCTAAGGTTTCCACTTTTACCATCTTTGACTATAATCATTGCCAACCTGAGAATTAGGTTGAGATCCAAAGTGAATATTGGGTCAAGACCAAGAACACTAAGAACCAAGTGGTGTATTATCTCATGATCTTCAACCAGTTAGACGTTACAAGGTTGTTTCAACTCTTCAATTTACCATACTTTGGTCAACCCATAGAGGCAGTTCAATTCCTTCTTTCATGCATCCATGAGGACTATATTTAATTTGCTAGGCATAGTATGAAGATCATGCCTGAGAGGATGAATAAGGTCATGGGATTACAATGTTTAGGGTTGAGCATAATTGATGACTTGGAAAACACTAAGGAGGTCTAAAAAAATACCATGGTGCTCATGTATCAAAAGTAGGGCCATGCCATGTACATAAAAGACCTGCAAGATCTTACCCTCTAGGTTGTGGCGTAGATCACCATGACAAAGATCGAAGGGACTGATCGTTGGAAAGAGGTCGACATGGTGCACCTCTATATTACCCATCAAGTGATATAGGGACTGAAGTACAACTAGGCTATGTACTTCACCTAGAAGATTATTGAAGATATAGAAAGGACACATCGGATGCCTAAGTATAGGTTTCCATGAAGAGTAATCCTCTTCTTATTAGTTTTTGATAAAATTGTTGTGCCATATTATATCTTAGGAGTGCTGAAGTGGGTATACCCTCCCATGCATAAGTATCTCACTGAATGCTATAAGGTGTTCACATGCCCCGATCAAATCACCCCCTCATACAAGATCAAGATGAGGTATTGGATCAATGAAATGAAGGTAGTATTTAGGTATGAGTGGTGCATCCCCAAGGACTTGCCCCCTTTAGCTACAGAGCAAGCACAATTTGTTGTGAAGCAACAATTCTCCCTCAAACATATCTAAATGAACCCATTTGGAGAGCTCTTTACAAGGCTCAAGTTACCATATGCCTTCTCGACATGGTACTTCATAGAATCTATGAATCAGATTTATGACATGTAACCTATCATCCTACAAGTTGAGGGAATAGACTCAAAGATTCACACTCTTCATAAAATGTTTGTCTATATAGGTAAAAAGGCCTCTATGAAGAAGAGAGAGATGAACCTGACTGACATCAAGGTCAAACAGATGATGGTGGGGAACAAATTCACAACTTGTTTTACATATTGCACTCCTGAAAGGATCTACAGGGTGAGGAACTTAAAGAAAAACTTCCATCAGTGCCACCCTTGAAGAAGAAAAAGTGGTCAGATGTGGGTGCCATCACAAGTGGTTATCAAGCACCACAAAAATGGTAGAAGACTATAGAATCACCATGAACTACCCCTCCACCATATAGACCCATGCCATCTCATCCATCGATGCTACCTCCACCTCACCCTTTACCTTCTCTACCTCATCTATCTCCATCCCCTCCCCATACTTCTCCATCTCCTCCACACTCTTCAACATCGTGCCCTTCATCTCCCCAGCCTACTCCTCCTCTTTTTCCTCCACCTTCTCCACCTCCACCTTCTCCCCCTAAAGTAACTCCACCACCATCTCCCCCAAGTGCTTCTACTTTAAAAGCTGCCCAATAACAACTCCCAAGATAAGAACCCTAGTAGGAAATTCCTGAGGTATAGGTTCATATCTCCGGTTCGGATTCTGAGAAAAATCCCTCTCCAACATGTGAGGAGAAATCCAACTCTAATGATTCATTGCTTGATTTTGAACCACTATATGACAAGGAGGGGGATGATGAAGGAGTACTAATCACTATGGCTACTGAGAGTCATGAGGAGGCCAAACTTGAGCATGAACCTAGTAAAGGGAAGGGACTAGCCGAGACTATAAAAGATCATGGCGATGATGTAACTGGCAATGCGCATGAATGATATCAATTTAGTGTCCAAGATAAGATGCTCTATCTTTGATCGCAGTTCATTCCCAATGAGGTAACCTTGAAAATAAGGAAGAAAGTGTCCTTATTATATATGTATAATGAGGAGCACGAGTTTAAACTCCCCCAAGGTAACCTTTCCTTGGGTCCAAATGCTCCAGTGCTACCAAAACCACTATGGGTAAATCCATAAAAGATATTCCCTCTTCTAACAAGCACCACCTTTTTGAAGCTGGGCATGGAGATCACACACTAGAATATTTTATTAGATTATGATGTGAACACTACTAAGAGGAAACATGCCAAGATTGTGGGCATGTATAATAAATAATTTACAGAGAAATAAGTACTCATCGAGGAAGTGGCCACATTGAAGCATCAGATCCAAGAGGCCATAAAGGTAAAAGTAAGGATCTTGAGCCTCTATAAAATAATTTTTAATGAAGAAACAACACTAACAAATGGTGTACCTCTTGATGGGGATGCCTTATAAAATCTAGAGACCTTGGTAGAACTTCTGCATAAGTGATGTAAGGAGAAACCCACACCAAAATAAGAGGGATTAGAGCTAGCTAAATAGTTCACTACGGCTATCAAAATCTATAAATGCACTATAAAGAGGGTTGAGGAAGTTATCTCCATTTTGGATGGAATTTTTGTGCAGCTAACATGCTCAAATAAAGTCTTGGATGCTTGACTCCAAGTTGAACAAGCCCAAAGATAGCAGTTAGCCAATGCTGCACTCTTAATAAAAGACTATGTCGAGCATGCCAAAGCATTCATGGATGTAGAGATGATGGAGGATGCAATTATTAACGTAGTGGATTCCACCCTTTGAAAAGGAAGCTAAGCTCCTTTCTTCCATGTGGCACAATGGAGAAACTCCTCTTGTTGTGGGTAGAAAAATTGAGGAGTGAATCTCTAGATAAGGGGCTATCTCCCCTTGATGCACCTTAAAGTCCTGAATTTCTACTAATAACAATGGGGGTGGTGAAATGAAAGAGGGATGCTATGAAAATAAAACCTAACTAAAGTGGTGATGCACCAAAATTGAAGGGTCTACTCATTTTGATCTACATTTTGTACCAAAAGAAGGGAACAGACAGTTCATTTGAATAAGAAACTAGACTACATCAATGTTTCAATAAGGGGTTTGATGGAAGTATAATGAAGAAGAACCTACTAGAGGTGATCTAGAGGCACACTTTTAGATGGTTTCTCACTTGCACCTATAATTCAACCTAGACGCTTCTTGTTAACTTGTAGAAGAGGATCTTGGATACACTAGATACATTGGCTTCGACCTATGAAAGCATTAAAATAAATGACTAAACATAAGGAAATACGCAAACATATGTAAAAGTGTAAAAAATTAGATGGAGGTAAAATGCTTCTTTTGATTAAAGGCAAATTTTGTCAGGGATTTGCCATTCAAAACTAAGAGAGCTTTTTGCAAAGTTAAGAGGTTACAATATATAGAGAAATTGGATAAAGACCTTTGACCCTTCCAAGAGCAAGTGACCCATACTACATTAAACACCTCAACAAGAAGAATTTGTTCATGCTACTATCATCTTCCCTTAAATACAGCTATAAAGTCCATGCTGTAAGTGTCCAAGATATTGACTTTGCTACCTGAGCTGCATTAAACACTCCTACTAAAGAATCGGTCACTTTGCTCCTCAGCCGACAAGGCCACCTCTCACCACATTCTGGGCCATGATTTTTTTCTTGAATTCTCCCATAGCTCTCCTTAATGGATATTCATTAATGTAAAATGCAAGGAAAATTGGGTCACCCTCTTAAAAGCTCGTACAACCCTCTTAATGGTTATTCATGGATACTATTCCATTTTCAAGCATTTACTTCTCCTATCGACTCCTTTTGTGCCACCTGGACTAGTTTGGTTTATTCCTGTGATTGATTGGATGTGTAAACTAGAACATTCTGAGTGTTTGTCTTATATGTGTATGGATATGTTCTGATTCATGCTTTCTCTCTCTTCTCTTTTCTCATTATTTCTTGTCTTTTCCTGATAGTTTGGGCTCCTAAGGGGTTATCTTTTCCCTTTTAGGCTCCTTTCTCAGCGGGTCACTGAGTCTTACTTCGATCTTTGGGGCCATTTGAATTTCTTCAGGCAAAATTACTAAAGGAATTTCATTCATTATGCTTTCCGCTTTGACACCCACCTTTGATGACACTTAAGCCCTACACTCATGAGTTTTTTCAGACAAAATGTGTAAAAGAATCATTCTTTAGCTTCTCTCCAACGGCTAACCCATCTTTTTAAAGTTGATGTTCACAGGCCTATCATCAACCATTTGAAACCCAATGGCTATTTTGATACCCTAAATTTGATGCTTACGGGCCTACCACTAGATATTTGAAAACCAACGACTAGCTTATCACCATAAAATTGATGTCCATGGGCCCGTCACCCCTCTTTGGAAATTCTTTTGGCCTTTTGCAAACAGAATTTTCCGAAGGGAAAGTGACCCTTTGGAAAAATGGGAAGGTCCTCTTTTGATGACCAAGTGTCCTCTAGAAGGGTACCTACCCTTCGAACTCTTGGTTTCTAAATTCTTTCGGATTTCCTCACTTACCAAATTTCTTTAGACAAAATGTTTGATGAAATTCCTTCAGACATTTTGTTCGAAGAAATTCATTCTTTGGGCTTCTTCATTAGATTTTCTTTGGAAATTTTATTTGATAGAAATCTCTCTTCGACTTGTCACTTTTCCTGAAGGAATTATTCCTTTACGGGATTTATGGCCTGGCCTTTTGCAAGCAGACCTTCTGCCATCCACAAGGGTACTTTGGGCCCAAGGTTTCCCTTCAGATCTCTTTGAAAAGTTCCATTCATCACTTTCCTGCCATCCGTAAGGGTACTTTGGCCTTTGAGTAGTCTTTCAGACGAATTCACAAGGCCCTATTTGGCACCCGAGTACCCTCTGCAAGGGTAACTACCCTTCAAACCTTTTGTAAAAGGACTCTGCCCCTTTGAACTTGGCCCATTTTGTCGATAAAAGGCTTACTTGAAGTAATCTATTTGTCCTGCCAAACATCTAGGATCAAAATGAGTTCCAAATCAACCCAAGTGCTTGTTGGACTTTAAAACACTTAGCCATCAGAAGGAGGAAACTTGTTTTTTTATGGAAAGAGGCTTGTCATAGAGAAAACCCATAAAGCAACTGTGGGAAGAACTCATCAGAAATTGATAAAAGACCCTACAAAGGAAGGGAAAGGGGGGTTCTCAATTTTGGCCTGTAGGACCAAAATTGGTCAACATATTTAGCGATTCACAGGGGAAACATACCTATTATGCTTTGAGAAGACTAGTAGCTTAAAGGTCCATTGGGAATGGAGTCAGGCTACAACTTTGAAAGCTAGCAATAGCCTTGAAAAACCTAAGAACCAATAAATATTTTACCCCAAATGGTAGAGAGAACACACACAAGGCTAAAAAACTATAAACATTCATAAAAGCACTTAGGGAAAATGAGGAAATAGGGAAACTATGTACATAACAAGAGAAGGTCAGTGACAATGTTTAAGATATATCCCATTGACTAGGATATGCAGTTCTCCACCATCCAACTTAGAGAGTTAGAATGCATTATGTTGTTTACATTTGGTGATAACATATGGGCCACTCCACAAGGTGTCTAACTTCATGTGCCTTCTAGGTTTGGCTCAATCTTCATCCAATTTCAAGACAATGTAACCTTCTGAGAAGTCTTTTGATGAAGACTTATTGTCAAAATACTTCTTTGTTTGCTGTTGGCAGTTGGTCATGACATTCATGGCTTGGTCTCTTACCTCTTGAAGCTCTATTGATTCACAAAATCTGACCCATAGGCTGTCGCTCTCCTCTAATTATAGCTGATGGACAAGATCCAAGGCTAGTAACTCAAGTGAAATAGGAAGTCTAGCTTCCTTTCCATACATTAGTGTGTATGGTGAATTGCCAACTACCCTTTTTGGAGTAACCTTATTTGCCCATAGAGCTATCTTCAGCTTGGCATGCCAAGTCCTTTGATTTTATTCCATTGTCCTTTAATGATCATGATCAAGTTTTTATTGGTAGACACAACCAACCTATTAACTTATGCGTAGTAGTTGAAGAAAGTACTGAGATAGATGCCATATCTTAATGCCCACTCGCTTATCTTTGTTCCCAAGAAAGCCAATGTGTTGTCTAAAATGATTGTGGCTGGGACCCCAAATCTCATCACCAGGCCTTCATAGAAGTCAAAGACTACACTCTCATTAGCTTCCTTCAAAGCGATAACTTCTACCCATCTCATGAAATAATCTGTAGCAATCAGAACCCACTTGTGACCAACACTAGAAGGAGGGTTAATCATCCCTATGAAATCCAAACCCCATTTCAAGAATGACTATTCCACTTGAATAGGTTGTAGAGGGATTGTAGTCAGTTGATATTTTCCATCAAAGAGAGCACATTTACGGCATCTTCTCACTCAAGCATGAGTGTCTCTAAACAAAGTGGGCCAAAAGTAGCTAGCTCTCATAATCCTTGCAGTTGTGGCCTTGGGAGCAAAGTGACCACCAGCTGGTCCATCATGAAATTCAGATAGTACTCTATCAACTTGTTCTAAATCGATGCATCTTAAGAGTACCCTAGAAAAATCCTTTCTATATAGCACCCCATCAACTAAGGCATAAGGAAGAGATTGGACCCTGAAATATCTCCTCTTAGTTCTATCAAGACCTTGTGGACACTCACCAGTTTGAAGGAAATGAACCATATCTTGGGTCCATCTCTTCATGATTGCAGGTATTTCCACTATAGCTCCATCATTGAGTACAAAAATGCCCTCTTTTAGTTCTTTGAAGTTTGTATCTAGGTGCTCACATAGCCCTCTTCCCCTTACTAGCTTGGTGGTCTTGATCTCCACATCATACTCCATCACCTTGGTGATCCACCTTGCCCTCTTTTCATTCAAGTCACGACTTAACAAGAAGTCTTTGACACTAGGATGTGGCACCATGATGTGAATCTTACTATTTGACAACATATGTCTGAATTTCTTCAGGCTTCATATAATTTCAAGTGCTTTCTTCTCAACATAAGTGTACCTAATCTCATAGCCTTCTAAGCCTTGGCTAAAAAATGCGAGAGGCTACTCGAGGTTTTCACCATTCACTTAGGTGAGCATAACAAAGATTACCTCTTCATTGCCAAAGGTGTAGAGGTTGAAGTCTTTGGAGAACTCAGGACTAGTCAGGGTGGGAGCTTGGGCGATAGCTTGTTTGATTCTTTCAAAACTATCTCTCCTTCATGCTGTCCATGTGAATGTCTCATCCTTCCTCAACATGGAAGTTAGTGGTTTAACTAGTTTAACAAAACTAGGGATGAATCTCCTAATACAATTTATTTTTCCAAAAAAAATTTATAGGCCCTTTTTGTGTTTAGGCAAGGACAATGCTAAGATGGCATGCACTCTTTCCAGATCAATGGTGAAGCCCTTTTTTGAAATGACATGACCCATGAATTTGCCTTCATGGACAACAAACACACATTTATTAGGGTTAAGAGAGATGCTAAACTCTCTACACCTCTCAAAGATTTGTCTTAGGTGTTTTAGATGTTGTCCCACCTCCTTGGAGAAAACTATCACATCATCAAGATAAACTAGCACAATGTCATTTATCAAACCTTAGAAGGCCATATCTATGGCTCATTGGAAAGTAGCTCCAACATTTGATAGTCTGAATGGCATCTTCCTATACGCAAAAGTTCCCCACTTGGTAGTGAAGGTTGTCTTGTACTAGTCGCAGTCTTGTACCAAAATTTAATTGTACCCAAAGTACCCATCTAGGAGGGAGAATCATTCACTGCTTGTCACCATATAGAGAATCTATTCCATGCTTAGGAGGGGATAGTGATCTCTTAATGAGACTCTATGTATGTCTCTAAAATCAACACACAATCAAATCTCTCCATTTTTCTTCCTAATGGGAACCAAATTGGCCAGCCAAGAAGAGTGTTTGATAAGGAAAATGATCTTGGACTCAACCAACTTGGTGAGTTCCTTCCTCATGAGAGGTTCAATCCTTAGATTGATTGACCTTTGTTTTTGCTTGATGGGCTTGGAACCTTATTCCAGCTCAATGGTGTGTTGGGCCAAGCTTGGGTCAAACCCCCTTAAATCACCATACTCCCAAGCAAAAATGTCAGTAAACTCTGGGCATAACAAAATGATAGAATGCCTTTCCTCATTGGTACATACCTTCCCAAGTGCAAGAAACTTATCCTTGAATATTTCTATCCTTTTATAGTTTTCTTTCTTGGTTTTCATGCTTACTTTGCCACCCTTGAGTTGGTCATCCTCATTGAAGATGCTCTCAAGAGTGACCAAACCTTTAAGAAGTCTATTGTTCTTCAGTTAAACAATCTGCCCTTCATATTGCTCCTGTAGCTTAGATTAATTCCTAGAAGTGAACTCGGCCTCTTCCTACAAGAAAAGTGATATCTACTAGTCGCTATCAAATACCTACTGATTAATGACATTATCTAGTATGGAGGGCCTCACTATTACCTTTAAATGGCACCGATTGCTATCCTGCCTTATTCCCTTGGAAATATCAAACTGAGCACCAATTGTTGCTAGTCTATTTGCATGCTTGTTTTGTTCTCTTAGGATGGAAGTGATGTTGAAAGCAATGAATCACTCCATTTGGTCCCACACCTTATGCTTATAAGACTTGAGCAGGGAGTTCTTAGTCAAGTTTTGACCCCTCACTTGGTTCACAATCAATTCACTGTCTCCAAACACTTATAACTCCTTGATCCCTTTTTTCCTTACCCACTCTAAGCCATGAACAAGAGATTGATACTCTGATACATTGTAAGTGTAGGAGAGTTGGAACCTGAAAGTTGAGAACTATTTTTCCTTTGTAGGTGAAACCAACATTGCTCCACCACTAGCTCCCAACTTGCTTTTGGACCCGTCAAAGAAAATTTGCCACAACTCAGAGATCTCTTGGTTTGCCTTCATTACATTTGGCATGAAAGTATCCTTCTCATGCATGCAGTAAACTCTGAGACCTGATGCTTTGATGAACTTGTAAGGATCATGTTCAAAATTGTCATTTCCCCATTCATCTAGGAGTAGGTCAGCAACTTCTTCAAGGGAAGATGGTGGGGATTGGTCTACTTGGAGTTCTTCTTCATCAATGATGGTGTAGCTAACATTTACTACCTTGGGTGAGTATGGATCTAGGTGATCTTTGTGGATACGTTTTGACTCAATCTTCACTTTGGTTCCATACTTTATCCTAAAGACCATGTAAGACCAATTTGCTGCTAAGTACTAACCTATCTTGGATGTGAAATCCCTAGATAAGCAAAGACCGAAGTAAGGGGTAACATCTGCCACTACCACGTCATGGGGAATGGAGAAGGTTGGAAAGGCATGGAGAGTTAGATTCAAGCCTCTTACCACTCCCAATGTCTTGGCTGGTGATCCATCCAACTACAGAACTCCCTTGGTCATTTGCTCATATTTGAGTTCTAGCTTGTTAGCTATGCATTTGGGCATCACTGAGGTGCTTGATCCACTATCAATGATGAAATTTTGGACCAAAAAATCATGAATAATCAAGGAGAGGTAAAAAGGAGGGACCTTTTCATCCTTCTTTACTTGACCTCCCATGGGAAAAGCCCCATTCACAATTAACACATTATCAACCTTCACTAGGATAGTTTGCTCACTCAACTCATACAATTCCTTTTAGAGTATATCCTTTTGTCCTTGAATTGCTAAGGAATTCCACAATGATATGTTCATGTGTAGCTTCTTCATTTGGTCCACCACATTGATTGGAGGGTTGTTCCCTTTTGAGTTCTCCTTGGGGACATTTGCAACTTGAGGTGCAACCTAAGGAGTTGAAGCTACAATTGGTGGTCTGTGATTTGGAAATCTCTAATTTACTTGTGATAAAAGAGATGCCCCAGATGCTTGACTAGCTACTTGAGCTTCTTCCATAGCTCTCTTCTTAGACCTAGTGTTGGCTGTAACACAATCATCTTGATTATTTACAGTCCCCACATAATTGATTGCATATAACTCCCCTTCTAGGTGGTTCATAAGAGTGGAATTAGATTGAGCCTACCTAATATCTATCTTAGATTGTGTTGATGAATCAAAACTTGAGATTAGGTTGTCTGACCACCTTGTGTGGGCATACATTGATTTGGTAGCTCATTAGCATAAGCAACCTATTCTTGACCATACCCTAGGGGTGGATAATTAGGTTGTTCCTGTACCAAATTATTTTGAGTGGGGACAAGAGCCTTAAATGATGAAGGGGCACTTGGATTATAACTCTAATAAGGCCTAACTTGCATAATCTGACCCTGTCCTTGATTATAATTATAGAAAGGAGGTCTATTTGTCTGTCTGAACTGCTAGTATCCTTGATTCGATTGATAGCTTTGAGCTTGATACCTCTTGAGTACCACTAATTCATTAGTAACACTCTGCAGTAAACTCTTAACCTCATGGAGGTCATTTTTAGGGGTAGCAGCCAAACTTTCTACACTAGGTAGAGGAGCTAAAGTGGGTGTGACAGGTTGAGCTGAGGGCTGTAAATCAAGAAAGAGTGGCATATGAGGTCTAGGAGTTATCTTTCCTACTTGCATCAAACAATTTTCAACAACTATGGCTATTTCATAAGCAACAGGGAAAACTTGTCCACCCATGGACTGTATCATGATAACAATGTCGATATTCAAGGCCTTTAAGTAGTAAAGGAAATCATAGCTTGGGGTTGACCTCACTAGAATTGGGATTCTATCCCAAGTCTTTTAGAACTTAGTGTTAAAATCTTACATAAATTCAAGTGAAGCTCTCTTCATAGTAGTCAATTGCTCAGCTAGAGACAAATGGTCACTCTTTTCTCCAAACCTATTTGTCAGGAGGGTGCCTAATTCCTTCCATGATCCAATTGAATTCATAGGTAAGGTCCCATACCTGTCCAAAACTTTACCCTTAAAGGATAAGGCTAGTAACCTGAAGGCTACATTTTATTAAGTGACATTATGGATATTGTAGAGGTTGGCTATGTTTCTAATATGCTCAATAGTAGTGATCAACCCCTCACCACTAAAGGGGGGAACACTCTTGAGGGTTGTCTCTGGAATTGGGTCATACTACAGAAGGTTCAAAGGACTGTGAACATTGAAGGCCACAAAAGGCAAGGCCATGGCTATGACAGGGTTCAACTTGGGTCTCCTTGTGTTGGTATATCTTATGTCAAGTCTGGGAAACTGGTTTGCCATGTAAAGATGAGTCATTGAAAACCTTAGCCTCTTTACTGAGTTCAAAGGTAGCTCAACAAATTTGAAAGGGACACCATTAAGAGAATATCTTATGGTGACCTTAGGCATGGGGTGCTAGGCCGATCAGTAACTAGAGATTGAATTCTTAAAATGGAGTCGCCAGATGTTGGATTATAGCTCTTGCTTTTAGATTTTTTTATAGTAATAAGACCAACACCAATCCTAAAACTCATAGGATGTAAATTGTGTCCCATTAGGTGTGCCAAAAACTATTGACACAGTGGATTTCACCCTTTGAAAAGGAATATAAGCTCCTTTCTTCCACATGGCATAATGGAGACACCTCTTGTTGTGGGTAGCAAAACTGAGGAGTGAATCTCTAGATTAGGGTCTAGCTCCCCTTGATGCACCTTAAAGTCTTGAATTTATACTAATAAAAATGGGGGGGGGGGTGAAAAGAGAGAGGCATTCTATGAAAACAAAACCTAACTAAAGTGGTGATGCACCAAAATTGATTGGTATACTCATTTTGATCTACACTTTGTATCAAAAGGAGCGTATAGACACTTCATTTGAATAAGAAACTAGACTGCATCAATGTTTGAACAAGGGGTTTGATAGAGGTATAATGAAGAAGAACCTACTAGAGGTGCTCTAGAGGCACACTGTTGGATGGTTGCTCACCTGCACCTATACTTCAACTTGGACGCTTCGTGTTAACCTACAGAAGAGGATCTTGGATACACTAGATACACTGGCTTCAACCTATGAAAGCATTAAAATAAATGACTAAACATAAGGAAATACACAGACATATGCAAAAGTGTAATAAATAAAATGGAGGTAAAACACTTCTTTTGATTAAAGGCAAATTTTGTCAGGGCTTCACCATACAAAACTGAAAGAGCCTTTTGCAAAGCTGAGAGGTTACAATTGATCCATAAAATACACTGATAAAAATCAATGAGAAGTTTTTAAGTACGAATACTAAATTTCTCAAACTTAACAAATTCTTGAAATACTCAAAATAACTTGCAAAATGTTTGGCTAAAACGTTCTCGGTTGTTGAGTTGGATTGGAATTGTCAAAAGACTTGTTATTTCCATTTACCAATTAAACCAATTTTTTTAATAACGTTTTGTTAAAATTGTAGAAATGTAAATTACTTGCATGAGTAAGTTTACTAATTAAAATCAATTCAACAAACTGAAACAAAAGCATGCATCAAATGATAATTTACCAAAACATGAAACGTGATAACGGAGTTCGGCTCAATAATTGATGCCTACATCTCTGGGTTCACCAAAGGAGTGGAACGTTTCCATTAAGGGCACTTCAAACACCTGGAAACAATAAACAACTTTCCTGCAAGCTGATATCTCAATGCAAACATTCACCTTCACCATGACTGAAATCAAGCCCGGCACCTTCGAATTTTGTGAGTCTTCATTAACACCTACAAAGTCGCTCTAAAAGTCCTAAAAATCTCCTCTATGGTTTGAAATATACTCGTCCAATATGCAAATTGGATAAATAGAGTATTAATACTCTGTATTATGGCTGAAAGATGGATAAAAATCTATTAACATAAGCTTTCCAAAGCTTGAACAAAGTCTCAACCTTTTAAAATAAAAACACAGTAAAAAATTTGATAACTTCAAATAGAAATTCATGCTTTAAATAACACTTTGACCCCTACAACTCAAGCAGTCAAAGCCTATTCTTTTTGGATGGTAGGTCAAGAGTTCAAAACCGTCGGCCTTTCTTTTAGGTGCTTATGCATGAGTTTGAATAGTCGGCCTCCTCCTTTTTTGGTGCTTAGGCATCTGTTTTATCCCACATGCACATATTTGGGATAAGACAAGGCTTTAAAAAGCCTTTAGCCACCCAATTATCACGTGGCTTCGGCCACCTAAGAGGCATTTTGTTCGGGCTTGGCCTTGGTCTTTCCTTCAAACTCGCCACATGCTTGGTGTCACCACCTTGCTCAACGAGCTTATCTTATGCTTAACTCCACGTGGCATGTTGATGATGTGGCATTTCATCGAACCATTTTTTTACAAACCTTTCAATTTTCCAAGTGTTGACCTCTGATAGGTCCAAATGTTGAAACAACCTCCAAACATGTGCCACATGTCGCAAGAGACATTTTTTGACCAATCTTCAAATGGCCATAACAGGAGCTCCCGAACTCAGATTTACATTCATAAAAATGCGTCGAAAAGCTCTCAAAGAGATCTACAGTGTGCCACCACTGAAACTCTGAATTGAAACCATTATTAGAACCCAAATTCTGATCACACCTCCCCAATGGAGGGCTTTTGGTCTCCAAAAGTCCAATATCCCCTGAAACTGCAAACTGGTCTACTGCATTCATGAAAATAGAACCCAATCATAGCAAGAGATATAAACAATTGCATTAAAATGATTCACAATAAAACTCTAAAAATGCCTAATCCAAAGGCATGAGTAAGTGAATCTGCAACTGCCAAAGTGATTACAACATATCAAACTGCCTGCCTAAATGTTACATCCTGTAAAGCGGTGAATTGCCAAAAACTGAAATAATTCCCAATGTAACTGCAAGACAAGTTTTATAATGCCAACAACATACAATAAATGTTGTGGACATGTTGCAATAAAATGCCCTAGTATGGGACTTATATGCTAAGCAAAATGCAAACAACCAAAAGTGTATGCTGCCTAACATCTAAACATGCCCATAGGGTCTTTCAATGCATCTATACATCCATGTGCCAAAAATAGATACATTCTGAAAAATAGTAGTCTAACTATCAAATGCTGTAAGAAAACAAATCACAACATCACTTTGCTATATCCCCAACTATTTCAAATGAGTTAATGTCTTATCCATTATTAGACTACCCATACAGTATATTCTGGAGATAAAAAACTTAGAGTTATCAAAAAGTTAGAATTGAAAAACTTCATATGGTAAACCTGTCTTGAAGTGTTCCCACCAACTCTAATCTACATCTATCAAAGCTTGTTCATTCCCTTAAGTGAATTCTTAACCATGCTTTGCAAAAAGAATGTAGTGATAATCCACTTAACCAATTCTTTATTCTTAGTGAAATTGATTGTCTCTGTGGATTCATTATCAACTGCATATTGTTGACTTAACCTCTTAAATGGATTTTCACTTGTAGGTTTTACCTTATCCTGGGTTGTATTGTCAATTGCATTATGGCTTGAATTAGCTTCATTAACCTTAGTGAGAGGTTTGTAAATCATCTTAGTTTTAAAATTACTTGAATGTGAAGATGAATGAAGCTTAAAACATCTATCAATCCTATGTCCACTCACTTTACAATGAGTGCAAACTTCCTTCTTAGGTGAGGGTCCCCTTTTGCCAATTTCGAACTTAACATGAGAATGGTCTTTCAAACATGCAATCTACTTAAACAAAGCTTTTCGTTTCCAACAAGTCTTAGCACTATGGTTATTCACCCCACAAAAAGTGCATGGAAATGATTGCATTATCTTCTGTACATTATATCCAAACTTCTTAAAAGTATCAACTAGATCAGAAGATTTAGTGTAAGAATCAGGAGGTGGAATCTCAATACCTCTTTTACCTTTACACCTTTGAACTAGTGTACTGGAACATTCACTATTGGAAGCTCGTCTTCCTTTAGCCATGGAAGAAACTTCTCCATCATCCACCTGCACACTAGTATAACCCAAACCTACATGAAGAGGTCTATGCTCAACCTGAATTGGGTTAGATATACCTTGGCTATCTCTACCAAGTCCTTCTCCATTATAACCCATTTTAAACAACTTAGATCCTATGCCCTTAGTGTATCTTTCAAAATCAACAAAAACAATATTACTAGAATCTGAATCTAAAATGGTAGAAGAAGATGAAGATTCCCGTGGTGAAAAACTTATAATGCACTTAGTCATAGTTTCTGCATCTGAAGTTGAAGGCTTTATTTTTTCACACTCACCATATTGCAGTCTAATCAAGAGCTCGTCCTTGGATTCGAGCTCCGATTTTAACTTTGCCACTTGTAATTCAAGTGTAAATTTATGGCATCTCAAGATTGCATTTTCATCTTTGATGACCTCAATCTGTGACAACTTGCCCATGGTTTCCTACAAACACCTGATTCCACACTGCACACTGCAATATAATCAATCTGCAAACCAATAATCCAACTATTCTAGAAGCAACTTTCAATACACAACTAGAAGCAATCCTTGCATTCTAACCACTCTGATACCAACTTGATCCATAAACTACACTGATAAAACTCAAAGTGAAGTTTTTAAGTATGAATACTGAATTTCTTAAACTTAACGAATTCTCGAAATACTCAAAAGAACTTGCAAAATGTTTGGATAAAATGTTCTCGGTTGTTGAGTTGGATTGGAATTGTCAAAAGACTTGTTACTTCCATTTACCAATTAAACCAATTTTTTAAATAATGTTCTATTTTAATTGTTAAAATGTAAATTACTTGCATGAGTAAGTTTACTAATTAAAATCAATTCAGCAAACTGAAACAAAATCATGCATTAAATGACAATTTACCAAAACACGAAACGTGATAACGGAGTTCAGCTCAATAATTGACATCTACATCTCCGAGTTCACCAAAGGAGTGGACTGTTTCCATTAAGGGCACTTCAAACACCTAGAAACAATAAACAACTTTGCTACAAACTGATATCTCAATGCAAACATTCACCTTCACCATGACTGAAATCAAGCTCGACACCTTCGAATTTCGCGAGTCTTCATTAACACCTGCAAAGTTGCTCTAAAAGTCCTAAAAATCTCCTCTATGGTTTGAAATATACTCCTCCAATATGCAAATTGGTTAAATAGAGTATTAATACTGTGTATTATGGCTGAAAGATGGATAGAAATCCATTAACATAAGCTTTCCAAAGCTTTAACAAAGTCTCGGCCTTTTAAAATAAAAACATAGTTAGAAATTTTATAACTTCAAATAGAAATATGTGCTTTAAATAACACTTTGACCCCCACAGCTCAAGCAGTCAAAGCCTATCCCTTTTGGACGGTAGGTTAAGAGTTCAAAACCGTCAGCCTTTCTTTTAGGTGCTTATGCATGAGTTTGAATAGTTGGCCTCCTCCTTTTTTGGCGCTTAGGCATCTCTTTTATCCCAAATACATAGATTTGGGATAAGACCATGCTTTTTTAACTTGAATGCTCCTGCAGCTCCCCTTAATGGCTATTCATTAATGTTAAATGCAAGGATAATCGGGTCATCCTCTTGAAAGCTCACGTAGCCCTCTTAATGGCTATTCATGGATACTATTCCATTTTTAAGCATTTACTTCTCCTACTAACACCTCCTATGCCACTTGAACTGATCTGGTTCATCCTACACTTGATTGGTCATGTCACCTATAATGTTCTAAGTGTTTCTCTTCTATGTACGTGGCTATGTTTTGAGCCATGCTATCTCTCTCTTCTCTTTTCTTGTTATTTCTTATCTTTTCCTGATAGTTCAGGCTCCTGGGGGGCTATCTTTTCCCTTTCAGGCCCCTGGGGGCTATCTTTTCCCTTTCAGGCTCCTTTCTCGATGGGTCACTGTGTCTTGGTTTAGGCTTCTAGGCCTTTTGAATTTATTCAGGCAAAATGCTTGAAGGAATTTCCTTTATTATTCTTGTCGCTTTGACACCTGCCTTTGATGACACTTAGGGCCTATGCTCATGAGTTTTTTTGGACATTTTGTCTGAAAGAATCATTCTTTGGCTTCTCTCCAATGGCTAACCCATATTTTCAAATTTGACATTCATGGGCCTATCATCAACCATTTGAAACCCAATGTCTATTTCACTACCCTAAATTTGACGTTCACGGGGTTGTCACTAGACATTTGAAAACCAACAACTAGCTATCACCATAAAATTGATGTCCATGGGCCCGTCACCCCTCTTTGGCAATTCCTTCGGCCTTTTGTAAATGGGCTTTTCTGAAGGGAAAGTGACCCTTCAAAAAAATGGGAAGGTCCTCTTTTGATGACCAAGTGTCCTCCGAAAGGGTACCTACCCTTCAGACTCTTGGTTTTTGAATTATTTCAGATTTCCTCACTTGTTAAATTTCTTCAAACAAAATGTCTGACGGAATTCCTTTGGACATTTTATCTGAATAAATTCATTCTTTGGGATTCTTCATTGGATTTTATTCAAACATTTTTTCTGACGAAAATCTCTCTTCGACTTGTCACTTTTCTTGAAGGAATTCTTCCTTTACAAGATTTCTAGCCTGGCCCTTTACAAGCAAACCTTCTGCCCTCCGTAAGGGTACTTTGGGCCCAAGGTTGCTCTTCAAAGCTCTTTGAAAAGTTCCATTTTTTGCTTTATTTCCCTTTGCAAGGGTACTTTGGCCTCTGAGTAGTCTTTCAAATGAATTCACAAAGGCCCTATTTGTCACCTGAGTGCCCTCCGCAAGGGTACCTACCCTTTAGACCTTTTGTAAAAGGCCTTTCCCCCTTTGAACCTTGCCCATTTTGTCGATAAAAAGGCTTACCTAAAGTAACATGTCTGTCCTACCAAACATCTAGGATCAAAATGAGTTCCAACTTAACCCAAGTGCTTGCTAGACTTTAAAACACTTGGCCATCAGAAGGAAGAAACTTGGTTTTTTTATGGAAAGAGGCCTGTCATAGAGAAAACCCATAAAGCGACTATGGGATGAACTCATCAGAAACTGATAAAAGACCCTACAAAGGAAGGGAAAGGGGGGTGCTCAATTTTGGCCTGTAGGATCACAATTGGTCAAAAACAATCAATAAACAACATCAACAGCTGAATGTAAATTTATATCCCTTCAAGGACAGGTTGACAAGGAGGTATCCACACTCGAAGACATCTTGAAGGTTACCATCATGCCCCTGGATGAACTGGTCAAAAAGGTTGATGAGACCTCCATTGAACTCGAGGAGATAAAGAAATCAAAGGAGGCCATAGAAGAAATAATTGCAAAATTTCTTAAGGCATTGTCACATTGGGAAATATGAAGAAGAAGATCAAGCAGTCAGGGCCCAAATTTTTGGTGGAGGATGCTAGCACGAATTATTCCAGGACAGACTAAGAGCATAGTGTGGGGTGATGTTAGCCCCAAAATTTTGGCTAAGTGTTATCCAATTTTAGCATGGAACTGACATGGTGCTGAAGGACCACATCATAGAAGGACCATGGCACGTAATTGATAAGTGCAGAAGCATTGTGACACAAAACCTATGGGGCATAAGAGGACAACAACATTGAGGAACCAACGTGAGTGGACCTAGTTAGAGGGGAATGAGTCACGAGGAACTTGAGGACATATGATTCATAATAGAAGCATAAGATTAGGGGAGCATGTGGAAAGTGGGAGTAGTTAAAATAATGGTTCATACGGGTCACCCTGACCCTATTAATAGGAAGTTTTGTACCATCCTACAAGGAGAGGAACACATGGCAACAAAGATATATCATAGAGTGAGGATAAAGGGGGTGTAGAGGCATGGGTTTTTAGGAACAACTAGTTATTGAGTGTCATGACTCTTAGTCTATTAAGAGTTCATTGGCCAATTATTCATGCCATTAATGATTGTAAACACTTGGTCAAGACAAAAAAAGTATAAATACCCCTATTGTAAAGTACTGCAACAACAGATTTTGGGATGAATGTGTGATGAACTTTTACCTTTCTGATGATTAAGCTTAATATATGAGATAGCATGTTTTATCAACTTCTTATGTTTTATGATGAACGATGGTGTGTGAGTTAAGTGATTAGACTTAAATATGATTTCTACCCTATCTTTCTTTTCATTTCTAAGTAACTGATGCTAATATAAAATTATAATATTCTACGTAGTGATATTAGTTGAACCTATAACTCAAAGGATCAAGGTAGTCTATCTTTGTATTTATATAATCCCTATTTAATTTTCATAAAAAGAAGGATATGAACAAGTTATTAACACTATGCAACAAAACCTATGGGAATCGATCTTTCGTTGTGTACTTCGGGTGAGCACGCTAGACCTAAATCTTGTGTGAAAGGGACAGTGCACTAGCTCGTTAGGCTAGACTTCAGCGTCGAAGCTAGAATTATCAAAGAAACCTCAATAGATTTGGACCTAATCTTGATTGTGGCAACTGAGTGTCTGATATGGCCTATGAAGGAATCATATTAATAGGGTGTTCTTTGGTAATATATGTGGTTTGAGGTGGAAGATTGACCTTGGTCCCTTTGCATACTCTTTTGATTTTGATCATGTTTGGGGAAGGGGTCTTGATATATACCCAACTATTGGTTATTAGATTAAGGTGACTCCTCACCTTTGACTTCTATGTCACCTTTTTTAGTCAAGTCTTGAATGTAATTTCATAGTTGCATATACCTTCTAGTATCATAACCTTTGACACGATGGTTGTAGATATATTAATTTTATTTATACCATGATGTTCATGGTTGACTTTCATCAAGTGGTTTGATTTTAGGTTAATCATATTTACATCTATTATTTTCTTCAAGACACTTTCCATACATTCACCCAAATTTTTATAGTGTCATTGTCTAGAATGAGTCTTTGGTCTGCTTATAAGCACAATAATATTTGATGGACTTTGAGGTTTAGAATAAGAAGTGGATCCTTGAATGGTTTGTACATGCTTAACATCCATTACACCATCTCCTATAATATTATTATTTTTATTGAATAAGTTAGGCCTTCCAGTAGGGATGTTGTTTATATTTTGATCATTCTTTGAAAAGATCTTGATTACCCCTTTACCAATGAGGGCCTTATCAATTTGAATACCCTTTTAGACATTGTCATCAAATGTAGAAGCATAATGTAGTTTTAGATGATAGGCCAATTATTGATTGAGATTGTTGATGAAGATGGTTTCTAATACTTTCTTTGGGATTGAACAAGGGAACCAACTAGCGAGGCTTCACCATTATTAAATAAATGATGAAAAGCTTTCTTTGTTTCTTTGTTTGGGGTTGTATATGTATAACATAGTGATCTTAATCTCAACATCATAGGAGAAGTGTTTGAAAAAAATTCCAATCAGGGCCCCAAATGATGAAATTGATCCCTTTGGAAGGTGCATGAACCATTCTAGCGCAGCTCTGATAAGACTTCAAGGAAACAATCTAAGAAGGTAAGCATCTCTATAAGTAATCTCTTGACATGACATGAAGAAGTCCTTAACATGTTTCCTTGGGTCTCCCTTTCCCTTATATTTTTCAAACTTAGGAGGCTCAAAATGAGGGCAAAAGGGACACATAGAATGTCTTTGTCAAGAGGATAGGGGCATACATCTTTGAATTTTTACTTCTTGATCATGCTCATATGTTTATCCCTTAGAGAAAGTCCTTCATAGCTTTCTATTCTTGGTAAATATAGGATCGAACAATGAAGTAGATGTGGATGATGGTTTTGGATTAGGATTATTTTGATCTTGATTGGTGAGCAATAAGGTATTTTTAGATGGATTCTTAAGTGTCTGTGGCTTATGAGCTTCGGGGTTTGTTTGTGGAGCAAGGATATTGACTTGTTGGACTATTTGATTCAAGTGGTCAAGCATCAATTTTTTATAATATTATTGGGCTTGGTCCTCTAAGGTAGATTTCCCTTTATTGATTTTGACGTGATCGGAATTGGCATATTCATGTTAAGGTTGTTCCTCTCATTAATCCTCTATGAAAGGATTTTGACTATGACCAGTAGTGGCTTTATTATGTTGATGACTTTGGACAAGATTATTTATATTGTCTTGGTCAAAATCAAGTGGTTACCTAGTTCCAACCTCAATAATATGGGCCAATAGCAGGTCTCAATTTTCATATATGTATTGCTAAAATTGGGCCCTACTCTCGTCAGTATTCAAAAAGTTATCTTGTGCTTCATTATTATTGACTGTGTCCATGTCAATAAAGTTTTCTTCCTAATAATGAGGTTTCTCACTGTATAATAAACTCCCAAGGGTATCTCTTCAATTAGAGGATTATCCAATATTAATATCTTGGGATCATGTAATGGGTGCCATGTAGATTGATGTGTTGGATGCATAAATGATTGATTGAGCTTGCCTTTAGGTTATGATTTTGACTTGATAGATGATGAGGATTTGGATAGGGTATATCTTGAGTAAATTTGACTATAAGACATTAGCTAGTAGTTTGTTTAGGATGATGGGAGGGTATACCAACCCTACGTTTGACTAGGTTGACAAGCTCATGAATGTGATTTAATTTTGACTATGATGGGTGCTAGGTTTTTAGGTTAGTAGAATGATAGGTTTTGACTAAATTTTGACAAGGATGTGGTAATCCTTAACCAAGGTTGACTTTGAAATGGACTAACTCAAAATGATGAATTAGATGGCTTTGCTCAAGTTGAGATGAGTTGATAACAATGGGGTCTATGACAATGTGTTTGACTATGTAAAAGAGGTGACTGAGTCTTAGATGTTAGGCAAACTTATAAGTATGATGACAAATGATAGAGTTGGGACTAAGTCTTATGAGACAAGGTATGAGACATGATGACGATTATGACCGATTATAATATTGGATAGAGGATTGGGTATGTTTTGACCTTGTGTTAAGTTTTGACAAGGTGACTTGTTTGGGTGTAGGTTGTAAAGTTCATGAACAATACGGGTCTCGATAACACACAAACAAGATTATGCATTCTATAAGCCTATACTAGTGTGATGGGTGTGCAACTCAACAACCAACCCACCAATCTACTTACATAGATTGTTGACTAGATTGGTCTCCCAACCCTCACTCTATGCCTGTATGTGGTGAGTGCTCTTTAAGGATTTTGTTTCCTTGCACTGGATGTTGTTTGCAACTGATAGATCTTATTCTAGGTTGAATAGGGTCATCAAGAGAGTCCCCTATATACTTCACAATATAGTGGAGCCTACATCGATGTAAGTTGTTCTCTGACATCTGGGTATTGGAGTGTTACTTCCTCACTTCACAGAATCTTGTATAGGAAGTTATGCTTAGCTTTATGAAAACTATCCTTTATATTTATACTTCACTAGAACATGGAGTTTGGATTAGTGCGTAGTGATGAAATCCATGTCACAATCTGCCTAAGACTATGACAAGTGCATGGGGATGAATTCCATTTCATGTTGCCCCTAGAAAATTAAAAATGGGAGATTTATCGATTATTATGATCCCAAGCCTCACCCTATAGGTGCAATGAGAGAACATATACAATCTTAACCTTAGTTGACAAACAAGTAAGCCAAAAAATTACGCTAAAATAGTCAAAATTTGGACATACATTCACATAATTTAAACTAATTAATCCCAATGAAAATGTGACAAAAATATATTAGAAAAGGTTTTAAATACAATTTCGGGACAAATGAGCCTTGCAACACAAGTGGCTAGTAGTTTAGTTTGGCTCTTTGAGGTAAACTTAAAAAAACATAGAAAGCCACATATCTTAGAAGCAATGCCACCTTTACACAAAACAAATCTGCTTTTGTGAAGGATAAAACTAACACTTGACGGATTTTTTAAAAAAAAGTTAGATTTTACAAAATCGCTACTATTGACTACAAATTCATTAGTAAGAGCACACAATCACTCTCATAGAAATGTGAATTTGACATTGACAAAAAATGCCGACATGGAAATTTTTATCAGAGTGATGCCACGACTGATTTGCACAAAATCGAGTTTCAGTTATCAATGTTGTGTTTTAAACAAAGCGAAATCTCACGACTGATAGCAAAATAATTAATATGTTTTATGAAGTTGAATTTTGAAAAACATATTTCATGAAAATGTAATAGAAACTTTAACCAAAAGATAAAATAGTCAAATCTTAGCATAGCCATGTCTATTGAACATAGCCATGTCTATTGAACGCATTAAATCTAAGCATAGCCATGTCTATTGAACGCGATGCTGCATTTCTGCAATGACGAGTTCGCACCTGCACAAAACATAATGTCAATAATTCATGGAATCGTAATTTTTTAAAGTAAAATCGTAAATGATAAAACAAAATCGCAAGTCGTAATACAAAAATTTGTTAGAAAAAGGTTAGACAAATCAAACGTTAGCCGAACTGTGATGGTCAAGTTTAGCAGTCTGAAGTAATGTAATTTTTTGTTTAAAGTGAAATTGTGTTTACCAAAAATAGATTTGAATGAGCATGGAACGAAGTTGCATTAAATTGTGGAAGTGAAAATCACATTAATTTGGAAGTTATGGCTACCAATTATTCATCTAAAGGGTCTTACAAGTTTGTATAACGACACCAAAAATGAAAAATTACAATTTAAGGAAGGATTATCCCACTTGAAAATTTGTTGTGTAAAAAAATGTTGTAGAATTCAAATGCGAAGAATAATATATAAAACTAGTATTCATAATCTATTATAATTCATACAAACACTTCATGTGTGATTTGAAGGATTGGATTGACTTGTGCTATCAACATCTCTTTTACTTAGGTTAAGCATGCAAGTTTTGGGCACTGTGGATCAAGGTCCATATTGTTCAACGCTGAAAATTGATGATCTTTATTCTCTTGTCGACATCTGTGGCAAATTGGACTTTTAGGGGATCGAGAGATATTATGCTAAGGTAACTTTCTTGAAAAATATAACATATGCTTGGTGAAGCCAATTTTTCTAGATGATGGCAAAAAATCATTTGTAATGTCTTTACATCTACCTCTATATTTCCACTATTATCATGTGTATTTTGTATATTATTTTCAACACCGTCATCCATTTTTTTTCTTGCTCTATTATTCGACATTTCTAACGCACATTCTATGGTCCTTGAATTCACTTCTTTAGAGTTAGCACCAACATTAGCATTCGTTCGATGATGTCTTCGAACCTCTTTACGATTATGTTCTTGTACTTGATTTGTTTCTTCCTCTGTGAATTGATTCAAATGCATTTCTCTTTGCATTCTTCTTCTTAATTTATGTTGACCATATTGAGATGTTCGTGCACAATATGCCCTCATTTATTGGACATGTTCTCTCATTTTTACTTCCAATTCTTGAACTGGCATTTTTACTCGACGTTTTGCACGTCTTTCTCTTTCATTCTCATTACGTTGTCATCTTTGTTCTTCTGTTCTTTGTTCACATTGTTGTCTTTAATGTTATCAAGCATATTCTCTTCGATATTTTATTCGCTGTTCTTCGATTTCAAAATTTAATCGTGAACGTGCCATACCTATAAAATATAAACATAAAATATTCAATCTATTTTAAAAAAAAAATTAAACCACAATTAACCATTTTTTATAAATACAAAAAATGAATAATAATATACTATTAATAAAAAAGAAACAAAATACAATAAATATCATATAAATAAAATCGTCTATAATATAATTTTATATTTTCACTTTTCTTTGAACTAAATGTAACTATAATATATATATTTTATAAAATATTAACATTTAAACTAACTTAAATAAAATTATCTTTAATTTTATTTTCCAGATTAACATTTAAACTAATTTAATTTAAATAAAATATTATTTTCTTCATTATTATAAACCATAAAAAAATATATAGTTATAATATAATGTGTGATATAATTAATTATCTTAAATATGTAGTAAATAAATGTTTATAAACATATTAAATTATAGATAAAAAATATGAGATAGAAAATAAACATATTAAATAACCCAACAATAAATGTTTATTATCTATTTTGATCTCATACTAATTTATTAAATGACTCATACATGTGTCAAAGTGTTAATACTCCAAGTTAGATGACTCGTTTATTAAATTATTTAAACTATTAATTTATCGGCCTATAAATATCTATAAACATATTAAATTATAATTATCAATCTAAACATTTTAAAATTAACAATATCTAACTATTTATAATTGTAATTACTTAAACATTTACTATTATTTACTTAGTAAAAATATCTTTATTTTCTTGTAAAAATATTTTTACTGTTACTTACTGTTTAGATATTTAATGTTTATTTTTTCCTTTTTTTAATTCATTTACGGTTATATTTTCACATTTACGGTTATATTATAATAGTTTATTTGACGTGTTAATATTACAGTTTTTTTTACAGAGGTAATTGTGTAACTATTTAAAGTTTGTGAAATTAAAATTTAATAGGTGGATTAAAATAAAATTGTAGCAGAATTTAAACTAAAATTTATATTATAATATTAATTGTATTTAATTCATTTTGGGTTTTATATTTTTAATGATTATTTAATATATTTAAGTCACGTTTCAGAAAAACACAGTAGAAAATAAGATATTTTAAAAAACATACCTCTTCCTTGCAACGAAGTTTAAACAACAGTAGAAATTCAAACATAAAATTTGCGATGCAAAAATCTTTGGCTGGAGCAATAAAAAAATCTTGTTGTAATGCAATGTGTTTATATTATTTTTTGGAATGTTTTATCTTATATATATGTATCTATATTTATTTTTAAACAACGCAAAATAATTATCAGTTGGTTATATATTTTTTAATAATTTATTTTTATATATCGACTTAAAATAATAAAAGTTAGGCACTCATGCCATTACACACCTGATTGTCACTATAAATTATACCACTATAATAATTTTGTATTTTATATTTATAAGAGAGTGCTATAAAAATATTAAACTTGAAAGGTCTAAAGAAAATAATAATTGATTAACTTTACATATTAAAATTAAACATTTAATATAGAATGCCAAAAAAAAAGGTAAATACATAATACTTTTATATTTAATATTTATCAGAGAGTACTATAAAAATGTTAAGTTTGAAAGGTCAAAAAGAAATAATAATTGAATACCTTATAATGGGATTGATCATTTAATAAAGAATAAACAAAAAATTAAATAAAATAAAACTAAACACAAATTAAGTTCGCATGTTACTATTTTTTCAACTTAACAAGAAGTCTCTAAAATGTTAAACTCAAATGTTGGAATGGAGACTAGACACTAATTGATTTAAGAATATAAATATTTTATGCTTAAGAGGAAGTGCAACAAAGGTTCGGACCTAAATGCCAATAAAATGTAATCACTTTAAGAATGAACTACAGTGCAATAGAGGTGTGATACAACTCTCTGTTTTTCTGGGGGGCGGGGGACGGCTTGAACTATATTAGCATACATCTCTATAGAAGGTATTATGTGAAAAGTCTAGATGTATAGTAAATGAGCAGGCACAATAAAATATTAAACAAACTATGGTATAATATATAAAATAAAAATGTAGTATGGATAAGGTAAGATACATATTTATAATGAAAATATATACGGTTTAGAATGAAAGTAAATATTGAAAGGTTTTTAAGAAAATCAAATAAAATAATTTTTATATTTTATAATAAATATTTGAAAAGAATATGTATTGTATGATTTATATATTGTGTTAACTTTAAAATAATATTTAAAAATAAAATAAACATATCATATGTAACAAACTTGAATACAATGTATAATAAATTTCGTATAGTTTTAGATTTATTAAATATATTTATTTTTTATAGAAGTATTTTTAATATAACTCATATAACAAACTTAATTGCAATTTATTAAAAGTGTCGTACATTCTTAATTTTACCCAACATAATTATTTCATAACCTAAATGATATACCTCCATTTTATGTATAATGTTTCTTTATCATTTACTTTCTTACTTCACATAATAATAAATTTCAATGGTACATAATGAAATGACTTATCGTGCAATGAATTTGAATCCACAAACTCTTTTAATCCTTATTTTATCATAAGTTCTAAGGTACACCAGATCTTTTTTTTTTTTAATATATTACAACTTTCATGATCACATCTTGCCTTGAACTATTTATAGCACAAGGAATCTGCACACGCAATGTATAGTGATACCTTAAGGAATGGTCACATAAATGTGGGATTGCTTGCACCTGAGTGGTCCCATGAAATACACATTTTACCATATTAACCTATTATGTCACTTTGTCTCAATATTTTTATTTTTTTTAAAGACCCATCAAATGTTTGTCAATTTTTTATTATTACATGCAAATCGTCTTTATAAGATGAATAATAATAATTATTTGAACATATGTTTTATATATACATGTATTATACAATTCCATATATTTTGACATGTATTATACAATTCCATCTCTCATGCATTTTTGCATTTTTAGAGGCAATGGTAATGGGCATCAACCAATTATGGTATGAAAAGGAAGTGGTCCTTATCAAATTGCAGCATTAAAATATTTTTCTCACGTCATCTTTTTTTGGTATAGACAATCTTTTAAACTCTTTAATTAATATTAAGAGAATTATTCTCCACCAGTAAATGTTAAGTCATAGTATGAAAAAATATATACATCGTAAAGGTATTATATGGAATTATTGAATTATATAGAATGTTGATATCTATCTATATTTTAGAAATAAGCATATAACGGATTTAGGATATTGAGTAATCATACATTTAAATCAATGATCTACTTTAACTAAGTAGTCTTGACTAAGGAGCATCCATGTTATCAAAATCATTTAGGGCATGATCTTAACCTTAACCACTTGATTCTCCATATCAAACATTGAAAAAAATTATATCTTAATAAATAAATACGAATAAGTATCATCCTCACCAATCAAAATACAACTATTTCAATATATATAATTATTTAAAATTTATCACTTAATAATTTTATTTGATATAAATTATAAATATATATAAAATTGTTTTAAAATTTACTGCTTAATAATTTTATTTAACATTAATTATAAATAATAAAACTTTTAAGATTTAAACTTGTGCTGCCCCACTACAAATGAAAAATCTTCACCATCAAATTTGCTTGTTAAAATATTCATACCAAACCCAATGAATTTGTTAAGGCAAAAGAAATAGTTAAAACATGTACACTCTTTTATTATGAATCTTATTTATTAATTTTTTGATTGTATAATAATTTGTTATATTATTTATCAAAGTATAAATTTATTTACATATTTATTATAAAAAGTTAAATAAAAATTTATTTCCTAAATAATTTTAACAATTATATGTTCCTAATCAAAACCCACTTATTCTTATAACCATATAAATTGGTCCAGGTGAAAGAAAGGTCAAATGGAGTTTCTTAATAAGAAACCTCTACACCTTTACCCTTAAGTGTTAGGGAAGGTGGACCTGAACTAGCTCCACTGGAACAGCATGACTGTCCACTAGTATGAATGTCGTTCATGTAAATTGGTCCTGACTGAGAGTTGAAACCTGGACATTGTTGTAGTGTGGAGATGAGTCCCACCATGTCCTGCTTCTCAGACTGAGGCTTCCTCCAAAAGAACAATGACTTCTTCCATGATCGCTTTTTCTTTTTTAAATATCCCAGAGATTTCTGCAACTCCTCACGCTTAAAATTTGCAACTGGAAAGCAGGAAACGTCCTCTACTATTGGTGGATGATGAAATAGTTGTGGGATATCATGGATGATCTGTTTATTCTCCCAACCTTCTGCAAGTACCTGTTTATTATACATATCCAACAAATCCGTGCTCTTAATTTCTTATATAAAAAAAAAGTCTACTAGATTTATCTTCATTTACATTTTAACAATTGCATACCCACTGTTTCAATTATACAATCCAACTTGCAGAAATCATGCCCATGAACTCGGAACATTGACTTTTAAGAAATATTTTGATTTGCAAACAATTTCTGTTTTAAATTTTATAAAAGTACAGTTACCTTAAAAAAATATAGCTCC
The DNA here is from genome assembly GCA_037957365.1 of Torreya grandis. NCBI lineage: Eukaryota > Viridiplantae > Streptophyta > Pinopsida > Cupressales > Taxaceae > Torreya > Torreya grandis. The sequence continues at coordinate 1,925,900 of JARHVA010000153.1, forward strand.
CACATATACCCTGCATGCAGGGCCAAAAAACAAAAACAAAAAAATTGTACATAAAAGCTAAATGAATTAATCTTCGATAGACCCTAGAAGGTAAAGACTATTTTTTATTCACAGAAATAAAACAATCAGAGAATACTGAGATCTCATTAAAAGAAAAATGATTATGCAGTTCGTCGAAGACTTGGGTACAGGAGTACCTGGGCATAGTGCATTTGTGGAGCAAAGATAAAGCTCTCAGACAGTTGATCCACAGGATTTGTTACTTCCATTTCTGCTCAGTTTTGAGTTAGACAATGGAGATACAGAAAGCCCATTTTATGCCATCAATAAAGCAAATGCTTGTCAGACATTTGGTGAACAGTGTAGGCTACTGTAGAGTGCCTTTGGGCTTTGGGTTGGAGGTCTGTGGCTGAAATTTGTGTAACAGTTTAATCGTTTATTGAATGATAATTTTGAAAGAAGATAATATTTTTTTTTGTTGATCAACTTTTCGGCTAAGTGATAAGGATCAATCCAACCTCATCATTACAAATAAATGAAGCCATACAAGTACACATACCTAAGTAAAGGCTACTTAATCACTACAAATAAATGAAGCCATTAAATGTGTTGAAAAATGGTTTCCCTATATTTTCAAATGCAGAGAAACGTGTTGAAGAGGGCAATGGTTTTGACCATGAACAGAAGGTGTTAATTCAATGGAATAAAGCTGCATATGAACATGACAACATATTACCCACATAATGATGGACAACCCACGAAACCTGGAAGCAATGATGAAATTGAAACAAGTAATTGCAGAATGAGAACTAAATGAAGTTAATTGATTTAACACACATAACCACCTTGCGGTTCCCTCAAGTTGGAACCATTCAAACTTCAATTGAATTTAATAGAAGATTTACAAAAGGACGTTTTCCTGTTCTAGTTTGGCGATTTTTAAAGGCATTCATGTTTTTTTTTAAGAATTTATTGATATATTAATTATTCAAATAAAAATATAATATATAAATAGTTATAATTAAAAAAGTGGTTGGTTGGTATTTATGGTTTAATTTTTATGTTGAGAAAAAAAAATTAAAATAATAAGTCTGCCAATAATATATGGTTATAGAGAATTATCAATAAAGCATTTAATAAATTAGGTATATATTGGAGTCTTTGAAAGTGGAGGTGGATTATTTTTGGGTCGCTGAACACTTCAAGGAGAGGGTTTCACAGAGAGATGATCAGGGGCCACCGACCCATTGTATGTGATATTGGGATGAGCAAAAGAAAGTGTAATCTCCCGATTAGAAAGCAATGATGACAAATAAGTCCCTAGCCAATTCTCTACCATGTACACTTGAGTTCCACTGAGATGGAGCAAGATTAGATTTTCCACAAGGTATGGACTCCAACCCCTCCATTGAGGAGGAGGATTGGAAAGCATTTGCAATTGTGAGAGTTACTCTGCAATTGTGGAGGAGTGGCATGTGAGGGTTGGTCGAAAAAGTTAGATGGCATATTATACAAGCAACACTCTCCGCAGTGGTTGAAGACCTCCTAAAGACATTGAAACTCAAGGGAAATTTTCGTAGCTTGTGTTTGAATACGTAGAAAAGTCAAAGAAATAACAAAAACTTTATCATTAACAGAGAAATTCAAACAAAGCTCTTCATTGTTAGATATAACTAAATTTTTAGATTTCCACAATGAAAAAGAATAGGAATATGAAGATGTTCCATAAAAATCAAAGTAAGAAGGCCACTGAGCTTGGTTCTCCAAGAAAGCCATGCACCAATTAATCATCTCTAAGTGGTAAGGCTGGGATAAACTATGAATTCATTGCAAAGTAATCTGCGCTCAAACATATCTAAAAAATGTGTTTAAAGGTTTCATGTCAGAAGTACGTTGAGCATTTGGGGTTAGAAAGTTCAACATGATTGAGACGCTCTAGGGACAATTTTAAGAATGGATCCCTAAAAATATATATATTTGAATCCTAGACAATAAACATAATGCCATTGATTAGTTCTTAGAAAATTCATTGCACAGATATAATTGATTCACTGTTTGATTATCTCTTTCCAAAAAAAAAATATAACTAATTGGTAAATTAATTGTAGATGGTAGGAAAATTATTGATTGAGATTTTTTATGGAGATGGTTGCCAATTATTTCTCAGAGATCGAACAGGGGAACCAACTAGTGAGGCTTCACCATTGTTGAATAAATGAAAAAAATCTTTCTCTTTTTCTTTGTTTGGTGTTGTATAGGTCTAACATAGTGATCTCATGCTTGACATTATAAGAGAAGTGCTTGACGAATTTTCTAGATAGGTCCCCAAATAATGAAATGGATCCCTTTGGAAGGTGTATGAACCATTCTAGGGAAGGTCCACCAAGACTTCGAGGAAACAATCTAAGAAGGTAAGCATCTTTATAAATATTCTCTTGACATGGCATGAAGAATTCCATAATGTGTTGCCTTGGGTCTCCATTTTACTTATATTTTTCATAAAATTAGGAGGCTCAAAATGAGGGGAAAAGGGATATGTAAAATGTATTTGTCAAGAGGATAGGGGCCTAAATCTTTGAGTTTGTGCTTCTTGATCCATGTTCCTTTGTCTATCCCTTGGAGAGCATACTTCATACCTTTCCATTCTTGGGTAAATATAGGATCAGACAATGGAGTAGATGTGGATGATGGTTGCATATCAGGCTTATTTTGATTTTGATTGGTGAGTGACATGGTATTTTTAGATGGATTCTTAGGTGTTTGTGGCTTATGAGCTTTGGAGTCTATTTGTGAAGTAAGGGTATTGACTTGTTGGACTATTTGATTCAAGCAGTCAATATGCCTTGTTTATAATCCTATTCATTTTGGTCCTCCAAGGTGGATTTCCATTTCTTGACTTCAACATGATTGGCATTGATAGATTCATGTTGAGGTTGTTCCTCTTATTCATGTTCTATGGAAGAATTTTAACTATGATTGATAGTGGTTTTATTATATTTATGACTTTAGACAAGATTATTTAGATGGTATCAATACAAATCAGGTGGTAACCTAGCTCTGACCTCAATAATATGGGCCAATAGTAGGTCTCGATTGTCATATATGTATTACTCAAATTGGGCCCTACTCTCTTTAGTATTTAGAAAGTCATTTTGAGCTTCATTATTATTAACAATGTCCAAGTCAATAGGGCTTTCTTCATAATCCTAAGGTTTCTCACCCTGTAGTAAATTCCCAAGGGTATCTCTTCAATTAGAGGATTGTCAAATCTTAATAACTTGTGAAAGTGTAGTGGGTGCCATGTAGATTAATGTGTTGGATGAGTGAATGATTGATTGAGCTTGCCTTTAGGTTGCGATTTTGAATTGATAGATGCTGAGGATTTGGATGAGGTATATCTTGAGTAAATTTAACTATAAGACGTGAGCTATTAGTTTGTTTAGGATGATGTGAGGGTATACCAACCCTAAGTTTGACTAGGTTCACAAGTTTATAAATCTTATTTGATTTTGACTAAGATTGGTGCTAAGTTTTTACGCTAGTAGAATGACATGTTTTGATTATATTTTGACAAGGATGTGGTAATCCTTAATCAAGGTTGACTTTGAAAAGGACTAGCTCAAAATGACAAATTAGATGAGTTTGCTCAAGTTTAGACAAGTTGATAATGATGGGATCTATGACAATGTGTTTGAATATGTCAAATAGGTGACTAAGACTTAGATGTCAGGAAAGCTTAAAAGTATGATGAGAAATGATAGAGTTTTGACTAAGACTCATGAGAAAAAGGTATGATGATAGGATGATGATTATGGCTGATTATAATATTGGATAGAGGATTGGGTATGTTTTGACCTTGTATTAAGTTTTGACAAGGTGACTTGTTTGGGTGTAGGTTGTAAAGTTCATATATAGTATGGGTCTTGACAACACATAAACAATATTAGGCATTCTACAAGCCTATATGAGTGATTGACAGGTGTGCAACTCATCAACCAACCCACCAATATAATCGCATATAATGGTGTCTAAATTGGTCTCCCAACCCTCATTCTATGTTTGTATGCGGTGACTGATCTTCAAGTATATTATTTCCGTTGTATTGGATGTTATTTTCATCCAATAGGTATTATTCTAGGATGAACAGTCTCACTAAGTTAGTCCCCTATATACCTCATAGTAAAATGGGTCTCAAGTTCGTGTAAGGTGTTATCTAATACCTGGGTATTAGAGTGTTACTTCCTCACCTCATAAAATCTTATAGGGGAATTCTGCTTCACTTTATGATAAATATCCTTAATATTTATATTATGCTAGAACACAAAATTTGGATTAGTGTGTAGTGATGAAATCCATGTCACAATCCACCTAAGACTATGTTAAGTGCATGGAGATGAATTCCATGTCACATTTCCCCTATAAAATAAAAATGGGAGGTTTATCAATTTTTTTTGATCCTTAGGATCACCCTAGAGGTGCAAGGGGAGAGCATACACAATCTTAGCCTCAGGTGACAAACAAACAATCCAAGAGCTTACACTAAACTAGTCAAAATTTGGACACTCACACTCAAATAATTTAGATTAATTAATCCTGATTAAAATATGACAAAAATATATTGAAAGAGGTTTTAAGTACAAATTCTAGGAGAAATGAAACCTGCAACACAAGTGGTTAGTAGTTTACTTTGGCTATTCAGGGGTAAACTTCAAAAAACATAGTTAGAAAGGAAAGTCATGTATTTGATAAGCAATACCATGTTTACACAGAACAAAGCCACTTTTGTGCAGGGCAAAATTAACACTTAGATGGATTTATTTAAAAAAGTTAGATTTTACAAAATGGCTACTATCGACTACAAATTCTCTAGTAAGAACACAAAATCACCAACAGACAAATGTGAATTTGAAATTGATAGAAAACACCAACACATTAAATTTTACCAGAGTGATGATACGACTAATTTGCATGAAATCAAGTTTTAGTTATCAGTGCCACGCTTCTCAAAACGTGATTTCAAACTTGTGGAGGTGAACTTAGAACGATGCTACATCAAATTTGCATGAAGTCATGTTTCATTTATCAATTCTACTTCTTGTAAAATGCAAGTTCGCACCTGTGCACAAAAAGCCAAACAACACGAAATCTCACAACTAATAGCAAAATAATTAATATGTTTTATAAATATAAATTTATAAAAAAGTAATTTCATGAAAATATAATAGAAACTTTAACCAAAAGATAAACTAATCAATTTTAGCTCAAAATCACATTAAATCTAAGCATAGCCGTGTCTATCAAACGCAATGCCGCATTTTTGCCATCACGAGTTCTCGTCTACACAAAACATAAAGTAAATAATTCAAGAAACCACAAAAAGCTTTTAATAAAATTGCAGATGATAAAATAAAATTGCAAGTCGTAATATGCAAATTTGTTAGAAAAGGTCAAATAAATCAAATGGTTAGACAAATTGTGACTGTCAAGTTTAGCAGTCTTAAACAGAGTCTCTATTGTTTGAAATGAAATTGTGTTTATCAGAATCAAATTTGAAAGAGCACAGGGTGAAGTCGCATTAAAGTGTGAAGTGAATATCACAGAAATTTGAAAGTTTTGATTGTCAATTCTTTGTCTAAAGGGTCCTACAAACTTGTTTAATCACACCAAAGTTAAAAATGACAAATTAAGAAAGGATTATCCCACTATGGTCGCCGAAATATGTTGTGTAGAAAAATGTTATAAAATTCAATATAAGAATAATGGATGAAACTAGAATTCCTAATCTATCCTAATTCACACAAACACCTCAGAACGAGTAAAAGAAGAAGTTAGAATGTAAATACACAATGAAATAAAGTAATTATACCTCAGTATTGTAGTCAAACTGATCCTCGACAAGAATATGATGAGCCCAATTAACAAGCAAATGCTTATTTCTTGATTTGAAATGTTGGATTGTCTTGGATTATGGCCTCAAGATTTGGAGCAATGGTGGATGTATGAATGCTTGACAAGAGATTTGAGAGCAAGTTGGCAGCACTATAACAGCAAAAGCCTTAGTCTTACAAAGATCGGAGATTGCATGGAGATGCATGTGTTTATATAGGTGGTGGTAAGAGAAATGGATGACTAGATTTTAGCCATATAGAATTGAAATTTAGTGTGAAGATTTATTTTAAGAATTTAAAATTCTTAGAAAAGCTTAGAAGGAGATTAGTGTGGGGTTCTAGGAAATTTAGAGGATTGTAGAGCCTCATAAGGATAATAAATGTGATTTAGTGGGTGATTAGAAGAGGGATTAGTAGGAGAGGAAGTGGGGTAGTTGGTGAGAATTAAGGGATGAATTAAAAATTTGAACATATTAAAGAAGCGAAATTTAATGGTAAATGAGAGTGTTAATAGAAGAATTAATTAGGATGTGGGAGTTATAAAGTTAGTATATAATGTGTAAAATGTAAAGGGGACATTAGTAATGTTAGGGATATAATATTAATGGTTAATAACGGAAATTGAAGAATTAGTAATGGATAATAGAACAAATTAATTTAGATGTATTCATAAAATATATTATATTATGATATAAAAAAGAAGTTTTTAAAAAATTCACCACTCAATTAATTTTTTTGGTGTTAATTATAAATGATGATACTTTTAAAATTTAAACATGTCTCCTCTTCACCATCAAATTCAATCATTAAAATATTCGTATATAACCAATATTTTGATTTGCAAACAATATCTATTTTAAATTATATAAAAATCCACTTAACTGAAAAATATATAGCCCACAAATATACCCTGCATGCGAAAAAAAACGTACATAAAAGCTGAAGTAAACTTTGGTAATTCTAACTTCCTTCGATAGACCCTAGAAGGTAAAGACTATTTTCTATTCTCACAGAAACAAATCAATCAGAGAATACTGAGATCTCATTAAAAGAAAAATGATTGTGCAGTTAGTCTAAGACTGAGGTATAGGAGTATCTGGGCATAGTGCATTTGTGGAGCGAAGGTAAAGTTATCAGAAATTTGAAACACAGGATTTGTTACTGCCATTTCTGCTCATTTTTCACTTAGACAATGGAGATACAGAAGGCCCTTTTATGCCATCATTAAAGCAAATTTTTGTCAGACATTTGGTGAACAATGTAGATTACTTTAGAGTGCCTTTGGGATGAAGTTCTTTATGGAGGTTTGTGGCTGAAATTTGTGTAACAGTTAAATTGCCTATTGCATGACAATTCTGAAAGAAGCTAACATTTTTAAGAAGAGGAGAGAAAAACATATGAAGTAACCATTAAATGAATGTTGAAAATCAGTTTACCTGTATTTTCAAATGCAGAGAAGGTGTTGAAGAGGGCAATGGTTTTGACCATTGAACAGGTTATGTTAATTCAGTGGAATAGAGCTGCATATGAACTCGAGTGCATATTACCCACGAATCTTGGAAGCAATGAAAAAATTGAAACAAGTACTTACAGAATGAGAATTAAATAAAGTTAATTGATTTACACACGTAACATTTACCCTTGCAAACTTTAATTTAAAGTAGCCTAGCTTTTAAGTTAATTTAATTTAATAGAAGGTTTACAAAAGGACTTTTTATATAATTTTAGTTTAATAATGTGTTTTGTTATTAGAATGTATTAACATATCAATTAATCAAAAAGAAATATAATATATAGATGGTTATAATAAAAAAATGATCAGTTGGTATTCATGGTCTAATCTTTATATCCGTAAAAAAGTTTAAAATAATAATTCTGCCAACAATATATAGTTGAACAAAACTATCAATAAAATATACAATACAATTAGCTATATGCTGGAGCTGTAAACAGTGGTAGAGATAGATTATTTTTGTTGAAGTTGAACACTTTAAGAGGATGACATCGTAAAAAGAGGATCAAATGCCACCTACCCATCTTATATGATATCAGGAGGAACTAGAGAAATTATAGTCCACCTCTGAGAAGTAGTTGTGGTTATGAAAGTGACTTTGCCAATGTTTGGTTGTCAATAGAAGAGTACCATGTGAATGTTTTTCAAGAGAAACATGGCTCATTGTACAAGGAACACTCACCCCTAATGGTTGAGGAGCCCCTAAAATAACTACAACTCAAGGGCCACCTTCTCAAAGTATGTTTGAATTTACAGAAAAGTCAAAGAAATTATCGTTAATAGAGAAATTCATACAAAGCTCTTCATTTTTAGATATAACTAAATTTATATATTTTCATAATAAAAAAGAGTAATAACTATGAATATATTCCATATAAAAGTAAAGTAAAGCCATTAAGCTTAGTCCTCAAAGAAATCCATATATCAAAGAAATTCATGTATCAACTAATTTTTTCTTGGTGGTAAGGTTGGGATAAATTAAAAATTCATTGCCAAGCAATTTGAACTCTCAAACATGTCCAAAAAAATATGTTTAGAGGTTTCAAATCAGAAAAAAGCTGAGCATTTGAGTTAAAAAATATAACATGCTTAAGACACTCCAGATATAATTTTAAAAATGGACCTTTAAAAAATCTATAATTTCCTAATAAATCCTAGACAACAACAATATTGCTATTAACTAATTCTTGGAAAAATTATCACACATTTGCAATTGATTGGTTATTTCTTTAACTCATATACATATATATATAATTGGTGAATTAAATATAATATCCAATGCAAGACATAATTATACCTCATTTCTTCTAAATTATTTCTTCTCAAAGTAATATTTTTCTTCTTGTCAATTCTTTAAAATGTTATTATCAATATATTTTTTGTAAAAGAAAAGGGTGAATTGGTTGATGTAATTTTTAAAATATAATAATACAATATATTTGAACATACCAAATAAAATTAAAATAACCCCTATTTTTAAAATAAGTTTTTCTTTTCAATGATCATATAAAGTATTTAAAGTGGCTTTCTATATCTTGTGCCATCCATTATTTCCATTATTGCAAACTCAAATTAGAGAACGATCTATTTTTAAAAAAAGCAATATAAAATATTATTAAAATTATTTCAATTAAATAGGTAGAATTAAATGGCATACAATTTTAGTAGTCATCTTCTCCCTCAACATCATCAGTACCTTCCATTAAAATAAAATAAAAATGTACCATCCATATTAATTTATATAATTTTTATAAAATGATTAAAATTTTTAATTATATAACATCTATTACAATGAAAAATATTAAATGAAAATAATATAAAATAAATAACAAAAAAATTTACAAACATAAAGGAAGAACAATACCCAATCATATGGGTGGATGGATAGACAAATATCCACACTATACTTCGGGAATGTCAAAGAGTTCTTAAAATACCTTCTAGCCATCTAGTTGCTTTTGTAACCAGCCTTTTGGTATAGTTAGTGTTTCTATGAAAGATAATGCTTTTGGCTCATCATCACGGTTTATTTTTTATGCACTTTTATTTTCTAGGTTCTTAAGGGCTTATGAAATTACCAATTAGTTTGAATCTTTTTTATTAGGAAGCAATGACGGCATACAAGTCCCCATCAATTCTCTACCATGTACATGTGAGTTTCATTGAGATGGGGGCAAAAATAATTTTTCCACAAGGTGTGGACTCTAACCTTTCCACCGAGGAGGAGGGTTGGTAAGCATTTGCAATTGTGAGAGTTACTCTGCCATCATTTGGTTTCTAGTGGAAGAGTGGCATGTGAGGGTTGGTCGGGAGAATTACATGGCTTAGTTTACAAGCAACACTCTCCATACTTGTTGAAGAGCTCCTAAAGGCATTGAAACTCAAGGGCAATCTTCTTAGCTTGTGCTTGAACATGTAGAAAAATCGAAGAAATAACAAAAAAAATATCATTAACAAGAGAAATTGAAACAAAACTCTTCATTGTTAAATATAGCTAAATTTTTAGATTTCTACAATGAAAAATAATAGCAACTATGAAGATGTTCCATAGAAAGCAAAGTAAGAAGGCCACTGAGCTTGGTTCTTGAAGAAAGCCATGAACCAATTAATCGTCTCTACATGGTAAGGCTGGAATAGACTATAAACTCATTGCAAAGTAGTTTACTCTCAAACATGTCCAAAAAATGTATTTAAAGGTTTTATGTCAGAAGTAGGCTGACCATTTGGGGTTAGAAAGTCTAATAATGATTGAGACATTCTAGGGATAATTTTAAGAATTGACTCCTAAAAACGTATATATTTTTCTAACGAATCCTAGACACCAAACATAATGCCATTGACTAGTTCTTAGCAAATTCATTGCACAAGTATAATTGATTGGCTATTTGATTAATTCTTTCAAAACAACTTATAATTAATTGGTAAATTAAATGTAATATTCAAAACAATTTACAATAACATCTCTCATCTCTTCTAGATTGTTTCTACTTAAATTAACATCTTTATTATTATTATTATTATTTTAAAAATTATTGTTAATAGATTTTTTTGGTAAAAGAAAAAATTATCATCTTAAATACAAAATTCTGAATTGATTAAAATAATTTTTAAAAATTAATAGTAAAAATACTTTGAACATACCAAATGCAATCAAAATAACCCCTCATTTTTTAAAATAAAACAATTTTTTTTAATGAACATATAATATATTTATAATGGCTTTATATATCTTATGTCATCCAATGGAATTATAGAATATCATATTTAAAAAAAATACTGGGAAATCTAAAATACCATTAAAAATTGCTGCAATTAAAAGGCTAAAATTTGGTAGAATTAGGTGGCATACAATTTCAGTAATCGTCTTCTCCCTTAACATCATCAATACCCTCCATTTTAAAAAACAATGTATCATCCATCTACTTTTAGCTTCTCTAACACTGATATGAACGTTGAACCCATTGATAAAATACCATTTGTATTGTTACCTAAACTCTCACACCATCCAAGAGCATCTCATACAATTAAGACAAATTGGTTAAGATACTTATCAACAGTTGTCATAGCTTGCAGCAAATAACTTTTGTTTTTTTAAATCTTGGAAATGGATCCATTGAGGTGACCATGTTAAATTCATAAATGACATGTAATTAGCCATGATGAATAGTGGCAACACTTTATTGTCTATATTTTATTGAGGGAAATAAATAGAAGCAGTCACACTTAGCATCCTTATAGATTATTTTATATATATATATATAAACAAATTGTTGCAAACATTTGAATTGATATTTTGTAAGCATCAAATATTCCGACTTGGTTAACCACAATAGATAAAATGGTTATAATTCAGTGTAAACAATAACATATTGCAACATCATTCACATAGCATAGAAATGTAGAATGCTTTAAAAAAAAAAAAAAAAATTGAAAAAAAAACAAAAAAAAAACAAAACCAAAATGTCATAAATATAAATAAAGTGTACAATATAAATGTATTATACAATCTATTAATTATAAAAATTGTTCAACGAAATATTTTTTGAAATTTAACTTTAAAAAATATTGATTTCATGTATCAATACATTCAAGGAGCATTTGGTGGGAGAGACTACCTACCAACAACTATCTAGTAAAATAGAACAATCTATAACAAAAAAATAAATATATTCATCATATCAAATTTCCTTGACATGCTATGGTTGAAAGGATTATTATAATAAATTATTGGTTTAGATATGGAGGTTGGATAAGGAATCTTTCTATAAGAAGCAATTTGAATGCTTTGCCAAAAACAAAATGCATATCAATTTTTATAAAATGGTTAAGAATTTTAACTATATGACATTTATTATAATGAAAAATATTAAATGGAAATAATATAAAATGAATAAAAAAAAGCGTATAAATTATATTGATATTTTATTATTATTATTTTTATTAGGTAACGATTTTTTATAAGAGCGTCGATCTTGAGAATATAATTAATGGCCACAACCAATTTAATATATCTTTTCTGAGATTTAAATTTGAATGAGACTTGAAACAACTAAGTCACTTAACCAACTCACCCACATCTCATTGACAACATATTGATATTTTATTATAAAAAAATTAAAGAATCAAAATAATTTTTAAAATCAAAATTATATAAAAAATAATTATTACTTACAAATACAATAAATCATCATAACATCATAGTAAATAATTAATATCTTACATAAAATAAACCACCTAAAAAATAAATCAATAATGTTATTGTTCAAAAAAGATATAGGCTATCTTAAATCTAAATCTACGATCAAGACATTAATAAAATATTGAACATATAAACATTGTAATCATTTATGCTATGAATTTCAAGGTAATGGTATTGTGTTTTCAAAAATCACTTAGGTCTTGAAGAGCACCACTGGTATTGTGTTTTCAAAAAGAAAGAGAAATTGATAGTTATAATATATTTTATAATAAAAACCTCTTAAATAAGGAAAGGGATACCTAAAAAATAAATAAATAGTGTGCTTCATTTTAGTTATGAAGATGAAAAATATGAAGATGAAAAATAAAAGAAACATTTTAGAGTTTAAGTTTTAGATAATAACATAGTTGAATAAGGGAACATATTACTCACATTTAAAAGAATATATTTACAAGTTGTAAATTGAGTTGATTTAGTAAAAAATAAATTTAATTTTTTTGGTAAAGAGATGTTTGGATGTTCTTTAAAATTATCTATTTTATATGGGGTTGTAACAGTTTCTCCATGAAATGTGTTGAGGTGTAGTAATTGACTGGATCATATTAGGGTTTAAATTCTAATTAAAATGTATTGAGGTGTAAAATTTGACTTGATCATATAAGGGTTCACCAAGAGTCGACTCTACTTGTTTACTCAAAAAACTGAGTCAAATTCAAGGCTTTTTCCACTTGAAAAGAGTATATTATAACAAAAAGGGATTCAAAAAATAAAAGCATAAAAAACAAACTATTACACATTTGTAAACATAGATGAAACACTAATACTAAATAATTTGTAGGTATGACCCGTATATTTATAACCTAATGTTAAAGTTTTTCTTTATCTAAAATATGACCCCATGTCAACTCAACTAACCACCACTAATTAGCAAAAGTCAACTAGAAGTTTCAACAAAAGGCCTAAACTATAATAAAATCTAGAAACAATTTGGATTACTAAGGCTTACACATATTACCTAAATCATCCAATGGATATGTGTTCTCCAAGATTGATGGGGTCTAAGTTAGTGTCAACCATTATTTAATTATTTTTTTAACAAAAAACCTAAATGATGGTACAAGTCACTAGTATTTTAGAATTTGGATTACCACAACCAACATGTACAAACAAATTATGTGTTCTCAAAGTTTGATATAGAACATGAAGCCCATTGGATGATATGATCATACTTGTTTAATAATCTCTTTCTATTAATCCTTCTCACCATGATGGCATGCATTTATTGTAGAAGTTTAGTGGAACCAAATTCCAAACCTCAAACGATGCAATGAGTTTCAAGTAGACTATTCAAACTCATGAATGATGGGTCAATAAATAAATGATTGGAGTATTAAATATTGTATGCTATCGATCCTGAGATTCAAAATTTAAAAAAATTATAGAAGTTTTAGTTGCTTAAAATAACACTAGCACAACCCTGGTAGGATTTTCTTTGCTACAAATAACACTCCCCCTCCCTTTATGAAGCATCATAATCCCCATGCCAATGTGTGAGTAGGGTTTTTATTAGAGTGCACATAGATTCTTGCTTGTTATTCATTAACTAAACCAATAGTCTAAATTTATAAACACCCGATTTTACTCCATTATTGTATATTTGAGGCCAATACAATTCATAGTATAGGTGGCATGACTCACAAGTGAAGTATCTACCATATAAATTTTTTTACTATTCATTTCAACAATAACCAATCAAAAAGTGAATTTAAATTGCTTAGTGTAATGCACTAAAATGAGAGAGACCTATACAAAGAACTCATTGTCTATAATTATACGATGTTGGAGAATCAATCTTATTTGGGTCCTTTAGTATAGTTTTAAGTTTATCCTAAGTCTCCTTTTATGTGTGCATTTATTATAAATGCATTTTCTTAGATTTATGAGGTGTCACTCACTTCTCTTGTTCAGTTACAAGATTTGAAGTTACTTGCACATGTAACTCCTCTTCGTACATGACACATACATCCTCCTTACTTATAAAAAGATTAGGGACACTTGGTACACATGCAAAAACTTGCACATGTAACTTCTTATTCCTTTTAACACTATTTATGTAGATTAGTATATAGGCTCATATGAAATATATGGGTTAATTTAGTCCCACTGGGCATGTCATAAGTGTTGACAGACAAACAAAGTGATAAAAAATACTAAAGACACACCTCAGAACTCAGAGCTCAACAAAATACCAAAGAGACTACAAATGCATAAATATTCACACCATGCAAACCTCCTTTGTAGTTTGATTGTTATTGGGATGTAGCTTTTAGATGGTCTTTGTCAATGCAAATTTGAAGTTAAGCATCTCCATAAAATCTATGGATCATGAAGACCTTGATCAAAGAGTGTAGATTGATGAACAAATTAGCTTGATAAAATGTCAGGGTTTTGCTATATTACTTGAACATGAAAATATGATGTGAATGATCTTATTTGTTAAAAAAATAGATTGATGAGGACCCTTCATCCTAAAGTCAAGATGAATGGCTACCAAAGTGTCCTAAAGTGTTCATATGGATCAATGATGTAAGCCCTTCATCTCGATCAAGATGAAGCGTGGAGGATGATGTTTACAAATATCAAAGATGAATGAAAATAAGCCCTTTATCCTAATCAAAATGAAGGGTGGAGGATTCTCTTTGTAAATATCAAAGATGAATGAAAATAAGCCCTTCATCTCAATCAAGATGAAGGGTGGAGCATCCTCTTGAATAGAGCACATGGATCTCAAAGGTGGGCCCTTCATCTTGTTTCTAAGATGAAGGGTGGAGGATAATCCAAATTTATTGCTAATTATTTGTATAATTATTGTGCTCTCAAAGGTATATCATTAAGATCTCAAGATTCCCTTTTGCATGAAGATTTCCTTTGGAAGGGGACAAGAATAAAATTAGTAGTTGGAAAAGTAATTAATAAATACAATGTGAGGAATTGATCATTAGACTAAAATTGAGACAGAGAAAGTAATTAAACAAATAATGGTAATTGATCAAAGATATGATAATTGAATAGAGAAGAGGGAACTGATTAGATAAATTGACAATTGAACGCAGAAATTGACTAGGATGTGTGAAATTATGGGAAGTCATTCCATTGTGTAATCTAACATAGAGGTGATAAAATTGGAGTGTCTACATTTTCCCTTGTTTGATAAGGCATTATGAGACACAAGCGAAGAAATGAATTTTTAAAGAATAAAAAGTCTTAAAAAGGATCATAGAATAAATGTTGATGAGAGTTATTTTTGATGAAATTTTGCTAAAATTTCTATGAAAATAGGTTCAAATGTGCCCTAAAGTGTTGTTGGTTAAGCCCTAGATGCTACCTCGATGGGATAGTTAGTAAAATTTTGATCAAGTGAACCCTCGTAATGATGGTATAATGATGTAGAAATAATAGGCAAAGAGAAAAATGAAAGAGATGGGTGAAAATTGGATGAAAAATGAACACCAATGCTAAAAATAAGCATCGTTAAAAGAAACAAATAGAGCAATGGGGGGGGGATATTTCAAATGAAAGGTTATAAATTCACCATGGGGTATAAAATAGTTCATTTTCACCCTCTCATTTTAAAAATTACCCTTGTGAATTCACATATGAGATATCGAGACAAAATGCCACGTTAGGGATGATCGAGATCATTTCCAAATTAGATTTGATAGTACATATAACCACGAGGGATGGGGCCACTGGTAGGTACCTTGTTTTCATTTTAATTTTGCATTTAATATCATTTATTACTTATTAAATTTAAACTTGTGATTAAATCACCATTTTTGAATCAAAAAATTCATTTGTGAAGATGATGAATTCATTGCCAAAAATGGCAAAATTGTCAAATGTGTAGCAAAATTATCATAGGGATTAGTGATTTCACTCATGAAAATGGATAAATCACTCTTTGGTGAAAACACTCATAGTAATCTTCCTAATCGATGAATTTTTCCTCTCAATCAATGATTTTGTTAAATTAAAAATGCTGAAGGGAAAACATAGGAAAAGCTAGGTTAACCTAGCAGCAAAAAATGAAGAAATAGAACAACGAAAATGTTGAACTATTGTCAAAATTAGCATGTTTTTGTTGAAATCTTCCAATAGTTTTCTAACAAGGGAACAATGAATATATTGGGATAGAATGACAAAAATGACTAGGAGAATGATGACAATGATAAGAGAACAACAAAATCACTATAAGCGACCAATGAACTAGAAATGGAACAAGACAGAACTAGACATGATTAGATATTAGAAATGTGATGTAAGTAGTAGAAATAGAGAAATAACAAATTAATTTGGACTGATTTATAGGATCAATGATCACACATTCTTTGGATGCCTAGTTTATGGAAGAGGGATCTACTTGGATTCTTTAACACCATTAGACTTGCCTACATCGTAAGGATGCCCACGATCAGGGCAGATCAAGCCTTACTAAGTGACCTCACTAAATGATGGAGATCAATAACATCTACCTTATGTATACCGATAAGAGAGATGATAATTAACCTAGAAGATGTGCGTCATATACTTAACATTCCCATCTTGAGTCATCTATTATATTAATTACTTCTGAGGGGTAGACAGGCAATTTCAAATGAGCTGATAAGGCCACTGGTCATTGAGATGGTGTGCAGGGATTATGTCAATATCGATGAGATCAAGATTGTGATGGACCTTCATCAAGATGAGGTGGTGGAGGAGGATGTTCCTACACTATTAGTATATGATTGGATTGTTATTACTCTCATGGATGTTATCAATACCATTCTAATTCTTGACAAGAGCAGACATTTCTTCTATATGGGGATAGGTGGTATGGTCTAAGATATGTGATCAGATACAAATATATTTGAATGGGGATGGTGATACTAGCTCATTTGTATCATGATATACACTATGTGGTTCACCATGATCATCAGAGTATAGGCCAATCGACATTGCTTCAGGTATGGGTGTGGGAACATGTGGCTATTTAGTGCCTTGTTGTTATGTGACGGTTGAGGCCTCCAGATGAGCCTATATTTTATGGATGGGATCAAAGGGGACAAGGGAATATGTGTCACTTAGGAGATATTTGATACTACAGAAATGCTATTGATGACCTAATTGATGCTGACATCACATGGAAGCCATAACATGACATCTAGTTTTAGTGGGCTGAGGATGCAAAAGTGATGTTATATATGATCACTCCTTGTTATATTATGTGTTGAAAAGATTATACCATTGAGAATCATCAAATAAATAGTATACTATAATATTTTGGTATATGTTAGGATGTGACACCAAAACCACATAGATTTGATCATGCAGTGAGGAAAATGAGAGAGTGGGGACAACCTTGAATAGATTGAAGGCTTGAGCTAGCTTCAAATTAGTACCCTAGGTTGGTTGGGTATACATAGGTGGGCCAGATGATGTAAGAGTCATAGATGCATATGGAACATGGTGGTCTGAACATCACCCAATTAGATTGACTCTTCTACAAGGTAGTGCAGATGCACATGCATTAAGAGCTCCTAAAACTAGACCTATGAGGAGGAGAGTTGTAGAGGAGGTTGAGGAGGAGGGAGAGTTTAATGATATAGAAGATAACATAAAAGAGGTTGATGACATGGAGGAGGAGATATAGATTAGATCAAAGGAGGATCAGATGGAGATAGACAATACATGGATGGATTAGAGAGTATAGGGGATAATAGATCTGGGGCCTGCCAGCTCTTTTAGACTTCTAGTATCAGCAAAGACGGAGGCACTTAAAACTAGATTGAGATAGGAGACCAATGCTCAAGATATAGAGATGAAAGGAATATAAGGCAGACTAGATTGATGCTCTCATCAACTATCTATGGCACATGGGTAGATTACAATGGATCAGGCAGAGATATACAGGCTAATGATAAAGACATCTAGGTTGGATCTAGGTTTGAGACAAATTAATACTAAGAGGGATACTCTTAGATTTGAGAGAGACACAACCTAGTCTGAGAGGGATGTTGTAGTACAGGTTCATGCTTAGGTGGTAGCCTAGAGAGATACAACATAGATAAAATAAGACACGCTACGGGCTGACATATATAGATTATAGGCAATAATTGTTAGGTTACACCTTGAGAGGGATGAGGCCGGAGAGGTAGAAAATGAGAAAGGATTGATATCTATTTATGATCTAGAGCCTTGGGGATAAGGATGAGGCTACATATTACAATACACTATATGAGGCAACAATGCTTGTAGCTGCTAAAAGACCTAATTTTGTAGAGTATAGGGCTCAATAACATTCATCTTCTAGATCCTCTTCCCAATTCCATAGCTCTTTATCTTTGGTGAGATCATTTACATAGCCTACACTGCACTCATCCACTATGGGTACTCCAACACCACCACCACCACCACTCGATAGGGGAGGGGAGAGTTCTTGGTAGGAAGAGTACACAGACATATATGCTAGAGATAGTCATAGTTAGACTTGACTAGACTAGAGACATTTTACCTTGTATTTTGATATATGTTCTTGATCTATTCATTATGTGCTCAGCTAATCTAAGTTATACTTGTACTTTCTATTTTTTATGTACATACCCCATTTGATGTGTGTGTGTGTGTGTGTGTGTGTGTGTGTGTGTGTGTGTGTGTGTGTGTGTGTGTGTGTGTGTGTGTGTGTGTGTGTGTGTGTGTGTGTGTGTGTGTGTGTGTGTGTGTGTGTGTGTGTGTGTGTGATATTATTGATATTCTATGTTATCTCATGTGTTGTTCTATTTTATTTACTTATGTCTCTTACTCGTAGATTAGCTATGATTTTCTATGTTCTTGGTATTAATTTTTTCTCTTGCTTAGCATTTGATGTGACATATAGAATTTATAATCATGATGCTTGTTAGTCTTTGATGATTAGCTCTGTTAGATAGATATGTATTTGATTGTTGGCATTGACATGGTAACCACTGTAAAACTTGATTTTATATTTCATAGTATGCATCATAATCTAAGAAGGATCATGATAACATTTTTTTGTCATAATGCATAATAATGCATAATGTAAATTTATACAAGTTAAAATAAGATATGGATAATCAAGTTTTTAAATGTACAACATAATGCACTTAAATCAATTGAATTCATATACAATTATTTAGCACTCAAAATCATGATATGAATAATCAAGACTTAAGTGAGAAAAAAATTGCACTAAATTAAGGAACACGAGTAACAAAACAATACATCAATAAGTAAACAAACAATCAATTAAATCAAGATCAAATACATTCACTCACATCTAAACATTTGGATTAAGAAACCTAGAGTTATGCAAGAAGCAAAATGTAACAAGCTAAGGCACTCAATAAATTAGTAAACAATCCATTTATAAAATCAACATGTGTGACAATAAGGCGTTACTCTTTGAGCCCAATGGTATGATAAAACAATCATGATCAAGGGTGGGATATAAGTATAGGAAGGAAGTGGCCGATTTGACTCCAAATACCCTAAGAAAGTGGATGTTCCCTACATAGTTCCATAGACATTGGATCTAACAAGAACTTCAATTCAAATGTATTTCTCCCAAGGATTTTAGGATTGAATAAAAATTGATGACTAGTAACGAGATTTGATTATATATAACACATAAGAACATGCCCACAAAATGATGAGAGTGCATAATTAAACATGTTTATCAATACAGTAAGGGATATATTCAAAAAATGTCAAGAACATGGGATAAGGGATGGCTGAGATGACCTTAGAAAATTTAAAGTTGCCTACATAGTCCCATTGGGACCTCAAGTCATTGTAGTTCGACAAAAAATAGACAAAAAAATGAGAAGTATGATTTGGGACAAGAATGTGAATAAGTTTGAGGTAGAATGGTTTATCTCACAAAATAGTGAGAATACAGAATATGATAACTCATAAAATGACAAGATCATGAAATTTTAAAAGCTCACAAACTGGTGAGAGATTGAAGACAAGTTCAGAAAACAACAAGAGCATGGAGACAAGCTCATAAAATAACAAGAGCATAGAGACAAGCTCACAAAATGGTGAGAGCATGGAAAGTTGGTCCCATTTTTAAAAACATTTTCAATCATGAGAAAATGAAAATCCCCAATGAGATACATTAAAATTTGTCCTCTATATATGAGATCACCAGGAGAACAACTAATCAAATACAACCAACTAGGTATGGGTACCTCGTGGGAAAGAACACCACTATTTAGGATTTTATGCACTTTTGAATGTTTAGGGTTTTTTAAGATATTTAAATTTTTATGGAATTTTGTAATTATATATAAACAAGGTTATTTTGACTAGAGAATATACAGATATGTAATGGAAAACAAAAAAATTAAAAACACCTATCAAAGGGAAAGGTACTCATGGGTGTGATTATTCAATATGAATAGGAGACATGAACAAGGGAATGATCAAACACAAAAAATTCTATCGAAACCTTTTAAAAACAATAGGTAATAGGATACAACTTCCTCCTTGCACCAAAAAATCTATTTGTGAATGAGTTATATGAAAGAACACAAACATGAATTATTAAGAACTTAAGAGAACCATAACATTCTTACAAGACAAAAGATCATAAATTTCCATATCTAGAATAGAATGCCCCAAGCATGGGAGAACATAGATGATTTAGACACAATAGAATAGAGATTCCTCTAAGTAGAAACACCCATTGATCAGACAAGATAATTTAAGCATATGAATGTTTAAGATGCATAATATTCATTGGCTCAACAAATTCCTCACCCTCTAGAGTAGCCAACTTGTATGCATTTAATCCATATTTTGTTATGATAATGAAGGGACCCAACCAATTTTGTTTGAACTTACCTTTGTTTTTTTGTTCAACATTTATATTCTTTTGATTTTCTATGAGCATGAGATTTCCAAGCTCAAATTCTTGAGAAATAATTCTCTTGTTATAACCTTGATGTAGCTAATTTTCATAAGACTTGAGGTGATTTAAAGTAGCTAGTCATTTCTCATCTAGAAGTTCTAATTCTACTAATTTGCCAACTTTGTAGTCTTCTTCATCAAGAATGCCTTACAATGAAATACACAATGATGGAAGCTCGACCTCAATAGGCAAAATGGCTTTAAAGCCATAAACCAAGGAATAAGGATCTGCATCAATAAGAGTGTGAATATCGGTTCAATACGCCCATGAGGCTGGAAATATTTTCAGGTGTCAATTATGAACATATGTAATAACCATTTTCTTCATAATTTTGATCAAATTCTTATTGGAAGCTTCAACATGTTCATTAACTTGTAGATAGTATGGATTCAAGAATTTGTGAGTGATATGAAATTCAAAACAAAGAGTAGCAACATCTTTTTTTTGAATGATAAACCATTATCAAATATAATGGTGGATGGAATGCCATAGAAATAGATGATATGATTCAAAATGAACTTTAAAACTTGCTTACCAGTAGTATAGTTAAGATGGATTGTCTCTACCCACTTTTTGAAATATTTAGCTATAGTAAGGGTATACTTATGACCATAAAATAAAGTAGGGTTGATCTTGCCAATGAGATCAAGTCCCTATGTGGAAAATGGCCAAGGGGTTATTACTTGTCAAAGTGCCTATGCTGGAGCATGTATAATATCATTGTGTCATTGACATGGCAAACATGTCTTAACAAATGCACATGCATCTGTATCCATAGTAGGCCAATAGTATCTAATAAGAAAAAGTTTTTAACTAAGACAAAACTGCTACTATGTGCACCACATATTCTGTCATAAATTTCCTTTAGTGCTAATTTAGATTACCCCATATTTAGATAATGAAGCAGAGTTCCTTCATAGAATTTATGATAGTGTGTGTTGCCAAGGATGGTATAGTGGGAGGTGTTATGAATAAAAGACTTGGTTTAATTTTGGGATAAGTCAAGGGGAATGATTTGATCTTGGAGATATGAATAAATATCATAATGCCAGGGAGAATTGGGATGTATATAGGCTCAAATGAAAGATATAGGTTACGTGGTCCCACCAAGCATGTCATATATGCTGATATAAGGTAGATCTTCAATATTTTCAAAAAAAATTGGTTAAGACAAGCAAAGCAAGAATAAATACTAAAGACATACCTAAAACCTCAGAGCTCAACAATATTCCAATTAGACTACAAATGCATAAATATTCACACCATGAAAACCTCCTTTGTAGTTTGATCATTATTGGGATGTGACTTAGATGTATCTTTTAGATGGTCTTTGTGAATGCAAATTTGAAGTTAGACATTTCTATAAAAGCTACGAATCATGAAGACTTTATCAAATAGTGTAGATTGATGAATAAGTTAGCTCGATAAAATGCCAGGGCTTTGTTATATCGCTTGAACATGAGAATAGTGATATGAATGATCTTAGTTATAGTAAAAATAGATTGATGATGACCCTTCATCTTGAAGTCAAGATGAATAGTTGTTAAAGGGTCCTCAAGTGTGCACACAGATAAAGTACATGGATCAATGATGTAATCCCTTCATCTCAATCAAGATTAAAGGTGAAGGATGATCCTTACAAATATCAAAGATGAATGAAAATAAGCCTTTGATTTCAATCAAGATGAAGGGTGGAGGATGACCTTTACAAATATCAACAATGAACTAAAATAAGCCTTTCATCTCAATCAAGATGAAGGGTGGAAGATGCTATTTGTAAATATCAAAGATGAATAAAAATAAGCCCTTCATCTCAATCAAGATGAATGGTGGTGTACCCTATCCAAGAGAGTACATGGATCTCAAAGGTGGGCCCTTCATCTTATTTGTAAGATGAAGGGTGAAGGATAATCCCACTTTATTGTTAATTCTTTGCATAATTATTGTGCTCTCAAGGGTATATCCTTAGGATCTTAAGATTCTTTTTTGCATAAATATATCTTTTGAAAGGGGACAAGAAGAAAAATAATAATTGGAAGAGTAATTAATTAAAGAGTTTAAATATCTATTTAATTAATACAATGTGAGGAATTGATCATTAGACTAAAATTGAGATATAGGAATTATTTGAATGAAGAACGATAATTGATCAAAGAAGTAATAATTGAATAGAAAGAAGGGAATCGATCATATAAATTGACAATTGAACATAAAAATTGACCAGGGTGTGTGAAGTTATGGGAAGTCGTTCTATTGTGTAATTTGACATGAAAGTGATAAAATTAGAGTGCAATTCCTCTATCTACATGGCATACACATCCTCCTTATTAGGAACACTTGGCATACATGCTAAAGCTTGCAGATGTAACTCCTTATTCCTTCTAGCTCTATTTATTGAGTTCTTCTCTCTCATTCTTCATGTTGTACAATCTTGATCTTGCATCCTTATGATGCTCTTTTAGCCTAAATCCATTCTTTCTCTCACTCTTAGCTTCTTCCTGCTATGTTCTTAGAGATCTATTGTTGCAAGACCTATAATGATATTGTAGAATTTTTTTTCATTCAAAGGTTTTCCTACTTGTCAAATCTCTTGTCTCATATTTGTGGTTTGCTCACTTTGGCAATGTAACATTGTTTTATTGCTTGTTTTCAACGTATTTTAATTTGATCATTGGTAAATATTATTTCATGGTATCAGAGTCCTAAGTTTTCTAATGTTAATCTATGATCTTGTGCATGTTTTTTTGGGCAAAAAATCAAGTTTTTTGGACACTTTTAACCACAAACTATTGGTTTTTTATCACCTTTTCAATGTTTAACTTCATGTTTTCTGCTGAAAATGCAATCTAATATTCATTAGTTGTATTTGTTTAGTACTATATGCTTTGTGTTAGTCACATATTTGGTTGTTTGCTCTTTAATTCAACCTTCTACTGGTTGTTCTATTTGCTTTGCAGGATCTAACATAATTCTCTCCTTTGCAAGGAAAACTCTATGTTTTATTTCCACTCAGCATAGTTCTTTAAATGGCATAGCTTTTTTTATTTCCACTGAGTTTTTTCCCTCTCTTCTCTCTTGGGCCTTCCATAATGTATTTTTGTTCCCAGCTTCAGAACTCTTTGCTTTTATTTGCCTTCTCTTGATCCTCACTCACTGTAAATGTAACGCATATTTTTCATTTCTCACTTGTTTGAGTGACTACATGACAGTCTTGGCTAAAGTGTATGAATGTAGCACCTTTTTTACGAAGTTCTACATTTTAGTTTGGCTTTGCCTGTGACATATTTCCCTACTAATAAGCTTCTATTTCATGGCTCTCGCCCCATATTATACTCTTATGATTGAGTATTCTTTCTTTCTCCAACAGGTGGGATGTGGCACTTCTCCTTGCTACGCACTTCCATAATGCCTTTCTAGTTTCATCTTTGCATTTATAGCGTGCTTTCAATCTTCATCGCATTCTTTTAACCTTGGCAGGTGGCATTTTGGTCTTCCATGAGCCATTTTAAAAATTCTTAACTTTTTTTTCCTTATATGTAGCAAGCTTGAAATTTTAATTATATGTTTCATATTATATTTTTAAAAGAAAACAAAAAAACATTTTGTTTTTTATAGGCTTTAAAATAAAATAAAAAAGAACTTTTAATTCCTATTTAAATAAAAAAGGGAATCTTTTATTTTGTTTTTAAAAAACTTTTCTTTAAAATTTTAAGACCACTCCCACGTGGAATGGACACTTTATCAATCTTCATAAATTTTAAATTAGGTTAACCTTTATGCTTTGATTAATGCATTGTGATTTTATTTTAAATCATAAGCATAATTAATTTTTTGATTTGGTGTGGTCTTACATTTATGTTTAGTTTTAATTTAGATTTAAATTGAGTTATCTAAAGTTAAAGTTAAAGGGAAAGGGGTAGAGATAGTTTATAATACAAGAATGATATACTATTTTTAAAGTAAGTTAATCGGGTATTAAATTCAAATATAAATATATGATGGATTTATTGAATTAAGATAGGATAATAAGTACAATTATGTTAGATATAAAAATGATAAAGAGATAATGTATTTAGTTGGTTCTGATGCTAATGCATTTTTATATCTAGAACAAATAAGAAGTAGATTGGAAGATGATTCTAGAACAATTGTTAGATTATGGATTGGATGTTGATAGAGCCACATAGATGAATATTAACCTGGGATGGTTACGTCGATGCTACTGTATAGACTTGATGTAAGTGTCTTGTATAGATTACCTCTTGGAAGAGGATGTGATTACCTATATGCTTCTAGGTTTGACTTTGTCTTCCTTCTAGTGCATTCAGATCTAGGTCATGGACTGTCACTCTTTATGAATTTGTAAAATCCTAGTTCTTCATCTTCATTGTAACCTTAGGGCAAATTGAGTTAGTGGGCATACGATGTTGCGTTGAATTCAAATTTCCCTCTATCAATGAGTGTTGCCTATATATCCAATACTTCTGAAGAGGGCCTCATATTGATGTAGTTCTCCCCTATGTGTTAGCTTGTGTGTGAATCATTCAATATGTGTAAATCAAGTACAATAGTGACCTATCTTGTAAATTAGAAAATATAGCTCTTGGAATGATCTTTCAGTACTTCAGACCTATGTATGTCTTGTCCCTATGACTAATATGAAAATATGGAAAAATAGGGAAGCTTTGCTTACTTAAGTGCTTTATTGAATGTCTTTTGTAAGTTTCCTCGTGAGTAGGTAAGAAGTTTCTAGGTGAGGTATGACTGAGGGTTGATCTTTTATTTATATCAATCCCTTTGGATAAGTAACTCACATTAAAGAACTTAGGCTAACCATTAAGAAGTGTTTCATTTATAAATTAGATGAATTTAGGGCACTAGACACGTTGGAGCAAGACACTAGAGTTGACATAGGTGTTTGTTCAGGATGCTAGTTTTCAAGGAACAAGAAAGTAGGTACATAATCATAATTTTTTAGAGGTAGAAAATAAATAGGTTTTAAGTATTTTGAAAAAGATAGAAGGTCTGAGTCATCAACATAAGACTAGTCAGACTAAGAGATAGGTTAAATGGCACAAGATAGAGCGGATGTGAGACTTCAAAAAGTGGGAAATGTCAAAAACTAAGAGAAACAACTAAGGTCTGAGTGTTTTAGGTGTACAGTATTGAGGTGCTCTAAAATTCATAAAATAGTGTCTACATTTCCCCCCACCTCTACCCCTAATCTAATAATGGAATTTCTAGTTTACAGGAAATGATTGCATACTTGGGTGTGTATAACACACCTTGTCTTTGCATGAGCCTAACTTGAGTGCTTTGTTGATGAATAACTTGCAACCAAGAGCATGTTACAATATAAAATCAATGCATATAACCTAGAGTTGAAAGTATTTGAAAAGATTGAATTTAAAAGAGTAAGGTTTAGGAGTACACCTATATATCGATGTAACCACCCTATCTATTGACAAGTTGATTTGAAAGATGAATCATTATAAGGCTTTGAAATTGAGATTAGAACAAATATATATAAATATAGAAAGTGTATATATCTAAGGAGAGAGAGAGAGAGAGAGAGAGAGAGAGAGAGAGAGAGAGAGAGAGAGAGAGAGAGAGAGAGAGAGAGATAGATTATAAGGCATATACTTCCAACCATGGAGAAAAGATGAATTGCCACCTAACAATTGAGATTAGTTCAACCATACAACCCAATCATACTTGTAACTCTTTAAGCATGAGTGAACAAAGTCAGTTCATATTATCAAATTAATAAGGGTGGATGATACAATCAAGTGTAACCCAAAAACTTGGCAATATTGAGTTATTTAATCACCTCAACCATACCAAAAGTGAACCAACTACTACAGTAGATTGACTCAATATAGTCCATAAAAATACGTCTTAGGTATCAGTGTATAAAATTACAACCTATTGGGTGATGATATTATCTAAGAGTGTTTTAAAATATGAAACTGATTTGAATTTTGAAATATTATGTGAACATCGCATAACATATGCATCCTAAATATGTCTTATGCTGAAATTGTGTATAACAATGATATCAATGTATAAAATTTTATCACAACTATGAATCTAAATTATATAACTGTGTGATTTGACCAATTCAAAAATTGCATAAGTGTAGAGAACATGCTTCCAAAGTATGCCCCAACTATATATGGAGAAATATGAGAACTAAAAAAGTGTCAATGTGGAGGACATGTTTCCAAAACATGCTTCCACTAAATTTAGGTGTGTTGAGTAATGAATAAGTGTGGAGAGCATGCTTCCAAAGTATGTCCCCTCTAAATCTAAAAAATGTAAATGTGTGGAAGCCATGCCTATATAACATGCCCCTATTGAATCTAAAAATTGATATAAGTACCAAATATTGAATGAGTGTGGATAACATGCTTCTAAAGCATGCCCATACAAAATCTAAAAATTATGCCAAATGTGAAGAACATGCCTCTATGACATGCCCCCACTAATGTGACCCCCTTTTGAGGTGAGAGAAAAATAAAAACTATTATTTACCTCACCTCAAAATAATAAGACAACTGTAAAATCTATAAATTGAAACATGTATCATATAAAATGAATATGTCTAGGTAGATGTAGCATTAAATTACATAAAAAAATGTGATCACATTAAGACCTAAGATGCATGATAAGAATCATGGCAATGTCTAGATAGTAATAATACAAGATCAACAATTAAATCAAGCACACACACAAGAGCACTCAAAATAAATTCAAAAGGCAATGGTCCAAAGAGACCACAAACAAATGGAATGTTCAAATGATCCACAATCGAAGGGACATGACTTTGTCAAATGCCCACAAGAAAAAGGTTAACATATTCAAATGTCCATACAATAAATAATGGCATATTCAATTATCATAGATAACATACATAGGCATGGGGGATACAAACAACTGAGTATATTCAAATGATCAAATAAGAAAAATAATAGCAAGTCAAGACACTCAAGGAAGTGCATATAGAAAATCATGAACAACCAACATAAAGTCATCATGGCATCTCATGGACCAAATGTGTTAGTAAAAAATGTCAAGCGCATAGCATTTCAAGTACCCTATAAAAGATATAATCATGGACAAAGGCCTATATAATTACATATATGAGCTCAAAACATGATAATGTAGAGTGAATAGGATGATATAACCTGGAAATATCATGATCATGTAGGTAGATGTTTTCAATGTACTTATGACATGAGTACAGGAAAGCACCAACATCTAAAAATAGAAATAAATCATGTACCTATGTATTCTTATATTACACTCACATAGAATCATGACACACATGTGTATGCAGGCATAAATGATATATAATCCATTAACATGGAACTAACACATAGATTCCAAAGAGTTAATAGAACTTGTAAATGCTAAAAATATTATTTTGATGTTTTAATGTCTTAGATTTTTTTGGTATTTTTGGAATGTAAAAGGGAAAGGCTATCATATGATCCCATATAAAGGGTGATCATAGATATCTCTCCAATGTGAACCTCGTGTAATAATCTAATGACAATACCAAGGAAATGTATAGGTGCAATATCTATCATAATAGTATTTGTGATGCTCTACGTATGTAAAATAGGACTTCTATGGTCTTGGATAAATAATAGGCATAATAGGAGTAGGGGTTTGTGAAACCCATCATTGAATGATCTATGGTTTATTCATAACAACATTAATAAGAAAATGGATAGGTGTTATGGTTATATAAACATGGTACGTAGTAGATGAGGATTTCATAAAATCTACTATATGTCTCTAATATAATGGTATCTCAAGTATTGGCCACCTAGTAAAAATGATTGCTTGTCGCTTACCCTTTTGAGGTGGATTAACCTTAGTAGGTTTGATACTTAGCTATTTGGGCATACATTTTTCTTGTTCAAGGGGATGCTCATATGGGATTCCAAAAACTATAATTAGTTAATTAACATGAATGTATTTAAAACACCCATGTACTTTAGAAGGTACTACTCAAAGTGTATGGATCCAAGGTCTTCTCAATAACATATCAAAGATGCCCATGGAAGATATAACTAAAAAGGTAGTAACTACATGTGTGAGACTGACCTATAAATGTAAGTCAATCTCACCAAGAACCTTCTAGGAGGTCTCATTGAATGTTCTAACAGATCTAGTAGAAGATTGAAAATTGTGAAGAGTATAACCAAAGTACGTAATTCATGTCATGGTGAAAATGTTCTCACTTGTACCATTATCAATCATAACACTATGCATAGAGTGTTTATCAAGGTATGCTCTAATGAATAAAAAATGAAGATCAAAGGCATCATCTTTAATCTCACTATACACAAAATAAATAGGTCTCTAAACTATAAGAGAGGTATGTCATGTATAAGTATCAATAATACCATCTAATGGGTGCCTATAATGTGATGGAGGAGGATGTGCATTATATGCCATTTGCATTTCTAGTTCCTTCTTAGAATGGTCTTATAAATAATTGTTAAATATTTTCTTTTTATGGTGATCACCAAGTTGTGAGTCGGATTCCTTTAGAGTATCATCAAATGTAATATTTTGGTCATCAATAATGTCTTGTATATTATGCTTTAAGATAAAACATCTATTTTTAGAATGTCTTAGTCCCTTGTGATAATCATAATAAGCATTTGCATCATATCCTTTGGGTAGAGGTTTATTCATATCAACTTTTACAATGTGAGGGAGAGATATGAGATGACACTCTACTAACCATGGGAGTAATGAAGAAAGAGACTAAGGTAAGCATGTAAATAATCTCTTTGATACATTACATAAGACAAACTGATTAGGATGTTGTGAAACTATGTTAATTATTCTAACCATGTTGGTTGTTTCCTTTTTACACTCAGGGGATTTCACCTTATAACTTGGTTTGATTGTAAATTTGACATTGGATGTAGATTCATCAGGTGTGTTTGGCTACATACTTGAGATTATTCAATGAAATAATATTCATTTCATGGTCCTATACAACATAGCATAGGTCATCAAAATATTTGAACTTCTAGAAAATAATGGACTCATAAAAATGAGCATACAAACTTTGTTTGAGTATGTCTTACAAACCCTTATCTACCATAGGATTGGTCATTTTAGCTACCATTATCTTGTACCTCAATACATATTAATTGATAGGTTTATTTTTTCCTTGTTTGGATTTGACAATTTGAGCACAGGAAATGTTTTAGGAAATATTAATGGAAAAGTGTGCAAAAAAATGATTTGTAAGAGGTTTCAATGTTTTCATGGATTAGAGAGGTAAGTCATAGAACCACCTCAAAGCATAGTCCTTGGGGATTTTTCAAAATAATTTGGTTAAAAGTTTATCATTGGAGGCATAATCAAGGCATGTTACATAAAATATACGAAGATGCTATTTAGGATCACCCTTATGATCATAAAATGTGAACTTAGGTGCAAAAAAAAAAAAGTTGGAAAAGGGTGTAAAGATATCTCACATTTTTCTATGATAATCTCATCGTTATATTTTTCATTCTCAACATTGGTATCATCATGACCCATAGGATTATGCCCCTTAGTAGATTTAGACATCTTAGATGGTGGAAGGGAAAGCTCAATGTGTTCAATAGGTGTACCTACCAATTTAAGGCTACGCCTAAGTTATATGAAAAATAATATAAGTAGAAAATGAAAAAGCACAATAATTTCAAACCTTAGATGACTAAAAACCTAATAATTAGAAATGTTTGCATTCATACGAATTGGATTCACCAAAATTTTAATCTTAAATTGGATCTACATTGTTTTATCTAGGGTTAAAGGGGTAGAGATAGTCTAGGGAACAAATATGATAAACATTCTCTAAAATAAGGCCAATTGGGTGCTAAACTCAGATATAAACATATTTTGAATTCATTAAATTGAGACAGGCTAAAAATATCAAATAAAACTATCAAAGATATGAAAATGACAAAGAAGTAATGCACATCATTAGTTCTAATGCTAATATAGTTTTAGATCTAGAATAGATAGGAAGCACACTAGAAGATTATTTTAAAATAATTATCAGATTATAGATTGGATGTTTCTATAGTCATAAACACTAACATCAAATTAAGATAGTTACATCAACACTACTATCTAGGCCTGACATAAGTGTCTTATAAGGAATACATGCTAAAAAAGGATGTGATCACTTGAATGCTTCTAGGTTTTACTTATCTTTTAGTCTAGTGCATTCAGATCTAGGTAATGGACTATCACTCATAAATTTTGAAATCTCTAGTTCTTCATCTTCATAGTGACCATATAGAAAAATGGGTTAATAGGCACATAGTGTCGAGCTGACCTAAAATACCCATTTGTCAATGAGCACTGCCTACATAGCCAATAGTTCAAAGAGAGCCTTAGATTGATATAGTTCTCCTATATGTGTTGGTTTGTGTGTGAATCATACAATATGTGTAAAGAAAGTAAATAATGACCTAACTTGTAACTTGAAAAATATGGATATTGGGTTGTTCCTTCATTATAATTATAAGACCTTTTTATGTGTTGTCCCTATGATTAATATGGAAATAAAGAAAAATAGGGAAGCTTTTCTCACTTGAGTTCTTGATTTAATGTCTTTTTAAAGTTGTTTGGTCACTAGGTAAGAATTTTCTAGGTGAGGTATGAAGGAGGGTTTATCTTTTATTTATATCATTCTCTTTGGATAATTAACTTGTATTGAATCACTTGTGATGAATATTAAGATATGTTTCATTTACAAATTAAATGACTTTAGGGCACTGGACACATGCATCAGATCTAGACACTAGTATCGACATAGGTGTCTATTCGAGATGCTAATGTCCAGGGAATATGAAAGTCGGTACAGACTCAAAACTTACATATGTGAAAAATAAATATGTTTTAAGCATTATGAAAAAGATAGAAGGTCTGGATCATCAGTATAAGACTAGTTAAACCAATAAATAGGCCAAGGGGTACAAGATAGAGCATATGATAGACTTCGGCAAGTCAAAAAGGTACATAACTGAGATGAACAAATAAGGTATAAGTTTTTCAAGTGTACAAGACCAAGGTGCTATATAATCCATAAAATAGTGTCTATAATTTAAAAGTTAATTGGTAAACTTTGTGCAAGCTCACTTTTAACTATTATTAGATATTTTTATCTTAGACCTTGCAATCAAGTTATTGTTATAGAATTATTATTTTTTTAAAATCTTATATTTGTATATTCATGTCTAATGGAACTAAAATTAGATATTTGTTTAGTTTTTAAAAATGTTTTCACATCAAATAGATTTTAAAAATGAAGAATTTGGTGCTCTTAAAATGTAATTCAATGTCAAAATGACACTATTACTACCTTGCATAGTTTCATTATTTTACTTGGAAATACTTTTGAAAATTAAATGATGAACATGTAGTCATCTTTTGATGTTCTAAATGAAAAATTTACATCTTTTGTACTTGATATTAGTTCTCATGATGAAAATCACTGTGCTTCTCAAATAACTAAAACTTCTTTGAGCACTTCTTTTACCAACACTGACTTAAAAATCATTCAAAGTATGAGATTTTTAGGTGGTGTAATTGGTAAGTGTGAAGAAGGTATTATTGAACCTATTTTGTCTAATTCTAATGAAAATTGTAAAGGTCTTGGTTTTGATGAATTAACTACTTCTTTTACAAGTTTAACATCTTATTGTCCTCTACATCAAAGGAGGTATAATGCAACTTATTTTTATTATACTACTTGTAATGCTCATGCTATGGTTAACATTGTTAAACATTATGTGCATTGTAGAAACCATGGGTATTTTATGGCTAAATGTTAGAAATCGCATCTATGAAAATCTTGTGATAAATCCACTCATGACACTTTGCAGTGTTGAAAACCAATTAAATATCCTACCTCTAAGGTTGACATTTTTTAGATTCATAAAAATGATGAATGGATCTTTTAAAGACTTTAATGTGTCTTACTGTGATGCTTATTCTATTGCTTCACGTCATTTTTTTCTAAGTAACACATCTTATTTGTCTCTGTTTTGATAAAATCAAATCCATTTTCACATTAATTGCTTTTTATTGCATAGGAAATGTGTTTTTATTTTGTTGACTAACTTTTATTTTGTTTAGGATATTGCACTTTGTGATGAAAATTGGTTTTTCTCTATTTTTCTTTATATCTACTTCTATTATATTATGTATGTAGATTGTATTTTTTGACATATTAGTTACTTAATTTGAAAGATTGGAGTTAGCTTATTTGTTTTACGACTTTTTTGGATCATTCTCCTTTTTGGTATTTATTTCATTATGGATCAACTATAGTGTATGAAGAATAGGGTAAATTTTAGTGATGAATATTCGTTAATTCATGAATATTCTAATTTTCAGATTCTAGTTTTGACAATCTCAGATTGATGAAAGTTTAGGGATATATATTATTTTGAGGGTTGGCTCATCAACCCTTTACAATAATATATGATATTACACTTTAATTCACCACATATATATAATACAACCTCCCACTGATACCAACCAGGCCAACAAACAAAACCAAAACTAGAGGACCATAGAACCGAATGACAATGTCGAATAAAGAAATTGGATGACAATTCCAAATGACAATATCTTCAAACTCTTGACAGTGCCAAATGATAGTTCTAAATGATAGATCTAAATGACAGTGCCAAATAAAAGCATCGAATGATAGCATTAAATGCTTGTGCCAAATGGGAGTATCAAATGATAGAGCCAAAAAGCTTCTAGAAAGATGAAGCTACCAAACAACATAACCAATATATAGCATCTAATCTTTGATCGAATGATAGAACTAAAGTGTTTAATCTTTGAATATCATGACATCTGGTGGGAATGGTAAAATGATAGGCTACTTATGAGGGAAATCATGCATATTATTTTATTTTAATGAACCAACCAAAAAGTCCACATAATCACAAAGCACTCAAAATTCAAGTATTTTTTTAGTTTATCATAAATTTGTCTTCAACTGTTCAATAATATTAAAATAATTTGACATGCAAAAATCTTCACTATTATCTCACCAAAAATATTCAACTAGAATAATATATCACCACTTAAAGACTTTTTTGACGATGATGACATGCCACCACTTGAAGACACTCCTTTGTTTTTTGATGATGATGATGATGATGATAATGACACTCAAGTGGCAGAAGAGATTGCTGGTTCTTTCCAAACACAAAGTTCAATTGAAACCTCCAATTGAAAATCTTCGTGAAGGAAGATAAGTAGATGGATAATTAAAAGGTCTTTTAAGGTGGATTGGGTAACAAAATTTCCCTTCATGGAACCTGTAGAGCTTGAAAATTCTAATGATACTCTAACAAAATGTAGATGTACAATATGTAGCTAAAAACTAGAAAAGGAACACATAGTGCCATTGAAATTAGACATGATTGAGAAACATTGTGGAAAAGTATATGTGACAATGAAGCACCTAGATAGACTGATAACAAGAACACATAGGTGAAAAATTTAGAAGAATGCATGCATGTAAGAAATGCATGCGAGTATGAAAATGATAAGAAACATCAAAAATATCTTGTAGACAAGTCATGCAGTCCCATCTAAAAGTGAAATATATACAATTTTTATTGTATACCACATTCTAAAAAAAGGTAGACCTATTTCTGATTTTTTAGATTATAAGATTTTGTTTCAACATAATGTATTTATGGATATTCCATAATCACATTGGTCAGATAGTAGTGCTTGGGAAATGAAAAAAATGTTTAGCATTGGTTGAGAAAGAAGATTTGAAACAAAAAGTTCAAAATTTAGTATCCATTGATAAGGTCACAACAATTGACAACACATCTTGGGTTTGCATGCATGTGTATACTTTAAAGAATTATTCAAGGCAACATCATTTACTAGCAATTCATAAAATGGTAGAAAATTACAATTCAAAAAATCTTCACAAATTGGTTGTATCTAATTTGAAAGATAAAAATGGGATGGATGATTACGTAATAACTATAAAGATGGTGTGTGTTGGGGATGATGGTTCATCAGTTATGCATGGGCATATAAATATTTTGTGTATTCGATTAAAAATAATAGTTTCCCCATATATGATTCCAATTCATTACATGGCTCATAAGATGAATCTTGCATATAAAATGGTTAGCAAATTTGTCAATGTGATGAAAGTGGAGGAGTTCATTTGTGACCTACATGCTTATATGTCAAGCAGTCCAAAAAAAAATTTAGAGTTCCAAAAATTTGCAATAGGAGTGACTGATGGTAAGAAACTATTGAAATATGTTGATACAAGGTGTATTTCTATGTATGAACGTGCATGCTGAATTTTTGAAGAATATCCATCATTAGTAGGTTTTATATATAAATATCGTATAGAAATTGACAAGGTAAAAGATTTGTTGTACCGTTTAATAGATTTCAAAACACTACTGACTTTATGTGGAATTCTTCTAATACTGAAGGAAATAATTTTTTTAATGAAACATGCTCATGAGAGATCCATTTATATTGTTGATTTCATATGACTGAGAAAATGAGTATGTCAATCTCTAGATATAGTATACACTTCGAATGAAAAGTTTCAAGGCCATGTTTTTAGAAATTAGTAATGTTTGACAGATTTAGAGAATCCTAAGAGTTATTTGAAGGTGAATATCAATGATCATCTTTGTGTCATTGTTAATGGGAAGGAGATACCAATGCACACTTTCTACAAAAGACCTAATCTTATGGGAGATGAATCTGAAGAACTGCTTGTAACACATATTTTATATGACACTATTCTATTTAAAACCTGGATGAAACTAAGTAGAGTTTCTCAAAGCTTATATGTAGAGATCATAGATTGTTTTCAAAGGGATTATTTATTAGAGGCCATGGTAGTTGTGAATCCCATTTTCTAGAATAGTAATAATAGTCAAAAAATGATTAGCAATTTATTTCACAAATACATGGGTTGTCTTATAAAGTATTTTGGTAAATCTGTAGAGGTGAATGGAATAAAAATAAAAGTTATTTTGGGAAAGGACTTATTGACATCGTAGCAATATCATCTTCTAAGCGAACCAATAAAAAATGGGGTAATTACCTGGTTATGGAAAAACCTTTATCCTAGTAGTATACTGCAAGAAAGTCTAAGTGAATATTTCCAATTATATGAGCTTTATCAAATAATGATTCTGGGCTTAGTGGAAGATGAAAGATTATTTAGTGCATTATCATTCATAAATTCAAATCTTCATTATAGATTAGATAAAAATTTAGAAACCTGTTTGAGATTATATGTTTTACGTTATCCTATGGACATGTTTCCTTATGAAAGAGCTATGGAAACATGGAGTT
Source organism: Torreya grandis (assembly GCA_037957365.1). Taxonomy (NCBI): domain Eukaryota; kingdom Viridiplantae; phylum Streptophyta; class Pinopsida; order Cupressales; family Taxaceae; genus Torreya; species Torreya grandis. The sequence goes on from JARHVA010000153.1 coordinate 1,962,376, forward strand.
CTCTAACTGAAATAAGAGGTGTAAGCAATACATCGACTAATAAAGAGGATGTAAATAATGACACTAAATATCACACTGACACAGGAGAGGCAAATGTCACTAACGATGATCAAGTTTGTATAAGATTGTTTCAACTATCATACTATTAGTTTTTAAGTTCTAAATTCTAATTTCATATAATTTTGTATTTTGTTTTTAGTGACTACTATTCAATGTATTCATGTTTTACTTTATCTAATTCTTTGTAAGTAATTTTCACATGTTTATCATAAGATATAATAATTAATATATGTTTTCAATTATTCATAAACTGTAATAACTATCCCAATGCCAAAGCACTTTCCTGAGGATCTTTTTAGAATGAAGTGATCAAATAAAATATAACATTTGAATCACATATCAATGAATATGAATGAGACTCATGCTGTATAAGATACATGTTTCTTGATAAGAGTTTCCTACTTAGTCTTATTTTGTCATAATTTCACCAATACATAGTTCAGAAATTTGTAAAGACCTTACCTCTACTTCTTTATACCAAACTTCCTATTAATAAAATTGATTTCATGAGTCCTTATCTATCTAAACATACTCATAACATTAAACAGTCCATGAACCTATTATATAGTTCATGATCACAATCATTCATGCATATTTTCAACTTTGATGAATCCTTATTATTACTAACTATCACAATGTTATCTTCAACATAGACCTATACCAAACATGAATGTACCTTTCTAATGGCCTCAAAGGCATCTCAAATCATGATTTAATCAAGAATCACTCAAAATATAATAAAGAACATATCTTACACATAAATCAACTCACTCTTATATCATATCAAAACTCAATAAATTGATCAATGCATATCCAAACTTCAAATTATCATTAAAAATATATTTTATAAAAGAAAATATTGTTTACAAATATTATAGAACATATTCTCAACTACTCAGCTACTTTCTTAGCCACTTTCTCAACTTCTTTCTCAACCACTTTCTCAACCACTTTCTCAACCACTTTTTCAACCACTTTCTTAACTACTTTCTCAACCATAACATCCTCTATGCCACTATTATCCTTCAATATCCCTACCTTCTCAAGATCCTCTGCCACATAATTAACATGACTAAGATTTTCCCTTTCTTCTTTTCTAGCATCTCCTATAAAAATTAGACTTGGATCGACAATTATTTTTTGCTTAAATAAGGCATCAAGATCCCATCCTTGCTCCTTAATGATTTTTCAGAGTGTGTTATTCTATTTATTCAAAAAACCAAGATTCTCCTTAAATTGAATGATAGATAATAAACTTGGGCATGTCAGTAGGCCACTAAAGCAACATTCTAAAATCCAAACATTGTAAGCATCTGGCTGCTCCATGAACCTCAAAATGTTCAAGCATAACAGGCTCTTGAAAATGATTTTTTTTTCCATGGATGGGGAATTGTTGTGAGTAGGGGCAAAGGGGGATGAGAAATATCTTCTACAAAATGTTAAAAATGAGGGTAAAGGGTGAGTATTTATAAAATAGAGAGTGATTAGGCAATTGAAAAGCAGATTAGCTGCATAGGTCACCTGACAGTGTGGCCTAACATCACCATTTGGTATTGGATGCCTAGAAATCCATCTGACACAACCATCTGATGATGGACATCTAGAATACACCAACCACTATGCATGATGCACTATTCAGCCAAGCCATTTAGCTCTATTAGATGACACATCCATTTTCCATAGCCATTTACCATAGTCATTTAGCCTAGCCATTCGACATAGCTAGATGATACAACCATTTGACATAGCCAAATGATTCATCCATTAGGCATAGCCAGAAGTCACATCCATTTGACATAGTTGGATGGCATAGTCATGCAATGTAGTCACTTGACCTAGTTGTTCACCATAGCTAAATGATGATATACGAAAAAAAGGTAACATATGATTCACCATTGTCCATAGAGGATTCACCACACCCAAAAATAAAATATTCCTAGATTCACCAAGTATTTTCAAAAGGTTTTCTAGTAGGAACTCTTAAAATTAACCCAGATGAAGAGGATTCTTGGAGATTCTTGGTGATCATATTTTCATCCTTGCAAATTTTGGTGGCACCTTCTCTTTTTCTTTATTTTCACAATATCTTGTAAATTTTCTTGAAGGAAGTTTATATCAAGGGGGAGTATTATGTATTTTCAACTCCCTTCCTTATTTTAAAAGGTTTTATCCACTTTTATAACTCCCAATTAAACTTAAGGGGGAGTGTTAAATAGTTAATCTTATTTGGGTCAATTAGTATAGTTTTAAGTTTATTCAAAGTCTCTTTTTATATGTATATTTATTATAAATACACTTTCCTAAATTTATGAGGTGTCACTCACCTCTCTTGTCCACTTAAAGGCTTTAAATGTACTTGCACAAATAACTCCTCCCCTCACATGGAACACACATCCTCCTCACTTGTAATAGGATTAGGGACACTTGGCACACATGTTGAATCTTGTACATGTAACTCCTTATTCCTTCTAGCTCTACTATTTTTTTCCTAGAAAAAATGTGTAACTTCATATTATTAAAAATAAGAAATTATATTTAGTAAATAATTTTCAGCATTTCAAAGGAAAAAAGTCTAAAGAAAAGAGAATAAAATCTCCTAGCAGAAACAACAATAATAAATATCCCACCACAATATGGAAATGGATAGCATAACATAGAGAGGTCACCAATGTAAATATATATCATCTATCCCAACCTCCAAAGACTAGGGGTTAATGGGAAGTGTGTCCCAGAGGATCCCCCAATTTGCCTTTTTTACCTTTCTTTTTTGTAACATCCTATCACACCCCTTGGGAGAGTCTGGATGTAGTTATTTATAAAGCAGTACACTGATTAACTATAAATGATTGAGGAGCTAATAGTTCCAAAATCGGATGAGTAAGCATCTCTTTATCAGAATCTAAATCCTCCAATTCATGAGCCCTTTTTACTCCCCCTGACATATTCTCATTCATATCAATCCTCATAATTTTATTCTACTCTTCTTCTCTTATCACTATAGTAGATATAATTCCTCCTACCCATGCTTCATGTTCTTTAAAATAATTCTTTTTTGGTTCATAAGTGTGTTGACCATCCTCAACATTATTCACTTCTTCCTCCTCTTCCTCTTGCACTAGAAAGCTCCATCTTTTGAAAGTTGGTTTTGGCCCTTTTTTTAAGGAATGTTTCGTGTCTGAGGATAGGTAGCTTGAAGATGTCTTTTAAACCTAAAAATTTGAAATTGGAATGTTGTGTTCTCAAAGTCTAATGTTTATATATGCTAAATATTTTCACATTTAATTATCATTTTATCTAGTAAGCCCTTGTTGAGGTATATTTCCACACAAATGAAATCATATGTCCACACTCCCAATGTCATTATATACCCATAAACTTTGATATACTTTCCCAAGATATACCCTATTGCTTTCAAGTCACTATAAAGATATAGTGGAAGATTGGGAAACTGGACCCATATTGGCATTTTAGTGACAAAATTAGTATTTGGATCAAAGTTAGGGATCCAAGGAGTGAGATAGAGACCTACCATTCCCAAAAACCAAGGACCGTCTTCAAGAATTCTCTGATAATATGCCTCATCAAAGAAGTAAACACTAAAAAACCCCTTGGAGCAAAGGGAAATTTCACACTCCTTTGACTAGTTTGTATGAATCCATTAAAATAATGCCTCAGTAATTGACCGAAAGCTATTAAATCTAAAAATAATTACTTCTTTCTCTAATTTTGACCTATATGTTATCACATCATCCTCTTTTATTACCACCATTGGCACCTCTTCCACTTGTTCCACAATATAAGCACTGGATAAAGGTGTAGACTTTTGAGCACTTAGTTTGGCTACATTTATTTCACTACTTCCTTGAAAGATCCCATTTTAGATGAAGATGGCATCCTAGGACCTACAACTCCTCATAATCTCAAAACCATATATAGTGTGGAATATTTAACTATATCTAATTCTGATAGAATTCAGTGATCCTCAAGTTGTTTTCCCTCAAATTGAATACATTGAAGAGTTGCTAGAGTTCCTTCTATGTTCTCGATTATTTATTTTATATTAGCCACCAAATCTATCCCCTGTACCTAAAGGTACATAGTTTTCCCACTAATGGTATGAATCATTATCTGATACATAAGTTTAAGATTTACATCTATCTAGGTAAGATGTTGTAGAGGTGTTGTGTCATACATTTTGAGAGAAAAGTCTATATTTTGAAGGTTAGGAAAAAAGGCTCAAATGGATACCTTTCTTTGAGGCATGCTGTCATACAGTTTTAGTGCATCTAAAAAAGTACCGTACATTGAATTTTTTTTTTATATAAGATATGGTATACTGTATAACATCAAGTATAAAAGCCCTTTTATTGATTAAATCCTCTTATTTTGTTATAAAACCATTCTTTGTAATTAGATTTCATTCAGATAAATTGACAGACACTTTGCAGATGTTCTCTTTTTATTTCTCTGTAGAAAAAATTTCCCATCTCCATTTGTGATGAATGAATTCCTCCTCTTGCATCTGGTTGGAGGATCAACATTTTAGATCATTGATGGCCATTTTGTACTGATAGACATCAAATGGGCTATTCTACTGAATGGAGTCTCCTCATCTTCAGACAAGTTTTCATAGATAAGAAACATGATAGGGGCATTAACCATTATGGGAGTACTACTTGAACCAATGAGTTCCCCATCATTGAAGGCTCTATTATCATAAATATCAAAGTGTTCCTCTGTGAAAGAGTTGTTAAATCTCTGAGTAGTTAGATGTGGAACATATCCCAGATAATCATCACTATCAAATGGTCGATAGGTGAGATCATCTCCTTCTCCTCCCTTGAATAAATCATTGAAAAACCCCACCATTTCCTATGATATCTCTCCCTTCTCTACATTAGCCTCTTACATTCCTATCAACTTTGTAGATTATCCATGCCTAGTCATCATTTATATCATATGCCCTGAATGCATCTCCCCAGATCCTCCCATCATCGTCCACAATGTTGAAAGCCATTTCCCCCCCCTTCTCACTTGTAAATGATGGAGGAGTTAGATTTTTTTGGAAGAGCACAAACAAGTATCTCTCAGAATCAACCACTCAAGTCTTGTAAGGTTCTATTAAGGCTTTGCATTACTAAAATATCCTTCTATCTTTACTTGTTTAGCTCTTCTCTCTCATTCTTCATGTTATAAAATTTTGATCTTGCTCTTAGCTCTTACATCTTTGTGATGTTTTTTTGGCCTAAATCCATTCTCTCTCTCTCTCTCTCTCTCTCTCTCTCTCCTCTCTCTCTCTCTCTCTCTCTCTCTCTCTCTCTCTCTCTCTCTCTCTCTCTCTCTCTCTCTCTCTCTCTACCTCTCTCTCTCTCTCTCTTTCTCTCTCTCTCATTTTATTGTTGCTATGTACTTAGAGATTTATTTTTATAAGACATATAATAATATTATGGGGATTTTCTCCATTCGATAGTTTCCCACTTGTCAAATCTCATCTCTGATTTGTTGTTTGCTCACTTTGGTAACATAAAATTATTTAATCATTTATTTTCAATGTATTTTAATTCAATCCTCGGTAGATATTCTTTCATATGAAGAACTCATTAGATAGAATTTATTTCTTTTGCATTTTGATTTTTTATAAATATTACAAAAAAACTAGAGAAATATAGAGTTATTTTTTTTATATCTCTAAATACCTCAAATAATTTAGCTTAAATTTTAGAAAAGATATTGTTTCAACCAAAATGTTTTCATTTATTATATCATACCATCATAATTTTTAGCTTAATGCAACCAAGAAAGATACAAATATTTAGTATTTAGTGGCATAAATCAACCATTATATCACATATAAAACCCCCAAAAAATTATGAGTTTGGGATTACTTACCCTGACAGTGACTTTGTGATCTGGCATGGGATGTGCATTGATAATCCCATAATGATGTTTGTCAAGTTTTGGTTCTAAAAAATAATGGTTCCCCAACATCATGTCCAATCATTATGGATCTGCTCTACTACACATTTGGTTTGTCCTCATGGAAGCTAAAACCAAATTAATTACAACCCCACACCTAAAATTAAACCTTAGTAAACTAGAACCTATGTATAACTAAAAATATAGACAAGGTTATACCATTAAAATGTCAATAAACAAGGAATGTGAGGATTTAGAGGCACATAAATTATGTGTATTAATACTAAAAGAGTAGTAAAGAAAAATTATCCATATGAAGTATATTATCTAAGTTGGGTGTTGTTAAAACTATGTGGTTTCAGAAATTATACAATTCCAATTCTTTATTTTGTGACTCTCAATGTCAATCTCATCCAATTATGTAGAGATCCTTGGTTGAGGTAGCTACTACACATTATGTGTACCAAAAACTCCATTCAAACATCAGTTGTTTCAAACATACATTTTTTTAAAAAGTCTTATAGATGGCAAGAAAATATAATCCCACCTTAATGAGAGGTAATGCTTAATGTTAAACCAATAGGATAGTGGTTGTAAAGGAGCCATTAAAATTTTATGGAACATTTTTATATGTTTCAAAAAACCTCAAATGATGAGTGCAAAACAAATTTAGGCTTTCAAAGTACCTAAGAATAGATAAAATTTATATTATTAGAAGATGAATTGATATTTACAAGAAATTAATCCACTCCCAATTTGATGACCTCTTTAATGTGGGTGAGTTATCTTGAAAATCCACACTTTTCACTGTACTCTATAACACTCCAAGTAAGCATAGTCATAGCAAATACACCAAGGAAAATGAACTTTATATCATATCTTGGGCTATAAAACCCACCAATCAAATTTACCTTGTTGACTCTTGAATCAGGGGATAGACCATCACACAGGAAATAACTACCTTGCTAAGAGGCCTTATAATGCTTGGGAAGGCAACAACCAAAATTTAACAAGGTAGTAATTCTAAAAAATGTTAGTGTTTTAAAAAAAAAAAAAATCAAATGTTTTGTTTCCATTTCAAAACATTATAAACACATAAAAAATATTTAAAACCACATTGGAAAATTGTATATAAATGGAATTAAATGCAATATTCTTCAAAAAGATTTAGAGGAGAATTATGAAATTTATAAGTGAAAATTTTTATAGATGTAAAAGTAACATATTTTTTCAATGATTCTAATTCATTCAAGAAAATAAATTATTTGTCTTGGATGATTCCTATAGAGGGAATAATGATGTAGATTTTAAGATTTATTAAAGTCATTTTATAATGCATTGAAGAGATGTAATAGATTTGGGGTGTCAAACTTTGTTTGGGGTTATGAAGCTATGGAAGAGGAGAGGGAAAACATGAGTAAAGACATATACTCATCACACAACCAATCAATAATTATGTTGGTCGAAGGGTTAATTATAGCATGGTATCACCCCCATTGGAATAATGATCAAGGTATATTGGTTTTAAATGTTGTCCTAAATCAAGCATACAAGCCAATGCATGATTAAGTTTTTAAATGAATGAGAATTTAATTTGTAGAAATAATTACAAGATACATTGAAGAAGCATTTCCAACCTAGATTAATAAAACATACAAGTAGGAGATAATTAGAATTAATAGATTGATTTATGTGAGATGGAAAAGCCATGATATCATGAACATAAAAAATTGATGGGGCTATATGGGATCAATATGTAGGGTTTTTATCCATATAAAATGTATACACCTAAAGATGCCACTTACACATTTATTAGGCATTAAATTACATAATTAAAAACTTATTTTATACTAATCAATTTATACTTAATTTTATTCTAATATTATTTTGAAGGGGTCAAGTGTATGGAGTGTCACTTAAGTGACACCCCTAATAAATTAATTTCATGACTTAAAAACATGATATTGTAATGTGTGTGTGTGTGTGTGTGTGTGTGTGTGTGTGTGTGTGTGTGTGTGTGTGTGTGTGTGTGTGTGTGTGTGTGTGTGTGTGTGTGTGTGTGTGTGTGTGTGTGTGTGTGTGTGTGCGCGCGTGTGCGTGTGCGTGTGTGCGTGCATGCGTGCTTGCGTGCGTGTGTGTGTGTGTGCGCGCGTGTGCTTGTACGCACGCGCGCATAAATGGATATTAAAAATAGATAGTCATATTACATATAATTTTTGGGCAATGAGGATAAATATATGTGTAATAAATGTGCCTAAACCATGTATAAAAGTAAGCAAGAACATATTCTATAAGGAAATTATAAGTATGAAGTAAGGAAATGGAATAAAATTTGGGTTAATAGGTTGTTACATACATTAACCCAATTAGCCAATTTAAAAAAGATACAAGACAATTTTATCTAAATGGATAATATTATTCATCAAAATTACCCTAGAGATGTTATCCCAAAGGAAAACCTTGGTAAACCAAACATTAAATGAAATGGGCCAGTTTAGAATCTAACTTGGCATTCCAAATATTGTTAAGTTTATCAAGCCATGTTCTAGGAGAGGAATTTAGATTTCATATCCTATTAAGCATATGCAAATCCAAAGAAAAAGGAATCATGATCTGATAGAGGATACTAGGGGAGTAATTTTTAAAGGTGGTATTATTATTCCAATCCTAATCCTTTTACCATGAAAGTAGAGGTTGTAGACCCATCTTATGAAGCATAACATCGAGCATAAAATATTAAATTTTAAAAAAAAAGGTAAGTCTAAACTAATAATATTGTATTTAAATATTATTGAAAGCCACAGAATTTAATCCTGAGAGGAAACTAAATCCTAAATAGTGCAAATTCAGTTTCTGAAAAGCCAAAGAGCATTTATGCCTAGTACTTCTGCCAAAAGGAGGTTGAAACTAGTCATGATAGGAGACCACTAGAGGTTGTGATCAATAAAAGAGATACAAGTATGAAAATTATATTTTAACCCTTTTATGAAGGGTTTCACTATTTAAAAAGCCTCCTAGATGCTTTTAGTCATAAAGGATCCTTCTATCTTGACAAGAATAGAGATAATGGAAAGAGTTTAGAGGCTAATATTTTTCAAACATTTCTTATCATAAGGGACACATATAGCAATGCATTGGTCTTAGGATAATTTAACAAGTCTCATTTCCCTCTATTTCTAAAATAACCTAATTATCATAGAGGGTATTTATTTATTTGTTGATATCAATAATTCCCATTCCTCTTTTATCACAAGAAAAATAATAAATGACCTAAGCAGATCTATGGAATCCTCGAGTTTTCTCAGCATTAGATTAGATAAAATATTTAATTAACTTTTATAGTTTTTCATATGAGGCTTTGGAATGAGCATGAAAAGAGGAGACTAGACATGAGTGGTTACGAGAATGTTGGTACAAAATCAAATATTTTTTAAGAGAGAAAGAGGTTTATTAATCTAATAAGTGTTATATCTTTCCACTCTATCAATTACTTATTTTTAGAGAACCAAAGGAGAATTATCAAAAATAAAGGGATTAATAGTAAATTTAAATGTTTCCCCTATATGAATCCATTTCCATTGATAATGTTGAAGCCAATATGGAAAGGGCATCATGCTTTGTCTATGATATTAGGTTCTAGCCCATTATAATTTTAACTTAAAATATTCTCAAAAAACTCCAAGGTAGAGAAACACCTCTTTAAAAAAAGAATTTTTCTTAATAGATATTTGGGTTGAAGGGGTCCCCTGCCCACTAAAAATCTCAAAAAAGAATACCAAACTGACCTGGTGTATACATACAATCAAAAAATCCAGAGCTGCATAAAAAATGCTTAGCTAGAAATAGGCAAGCAGAAACTAATAATTCAAAAAATAAAAACAAAATAAAATGCATAGGAATTTTTAAGCCATACACCAAACAAAAAATAAAACACACCACTTAAGAAACTTTCTTGTGAGAGTGGAGTTCCATACGACACAGGTTCATTTTAAAAGCATAATTTTTCCTGTGAGAAACCTTTGTCCAATATTTATCATCACAAACTAGTCTATCATCTTGAGGGAATACCATGTTTGATTTCAAGTCCTCCAAAGTAGAATTACCTAAAGGGGATGAACTTAAATATTGCAAATAATGATCTTTCAAACACCAGGGAATTTTTAAAGCAATAAAATCCAAACTAGAAACCATTTTATTAGAGGGGACATCCTTATTGAGACAAGAAGAAGAGATCACTTCAGAGGAGGATGCCAAAGGAGAAGGAGAATCTTTATTCAAGTCTACAAAAGAACCAATATCCATAACATAATTAAAATCCTTACCCCTACCTCTAGAGTTTGTTTACATATCCTTACCAAAGACAATAAGATGTTCCACATCATCATCTTTCCACCAAGTATCAAATTTTTTAATTTTAATCTTGCTATCAGATTATCCACCAAATGGGATAATCATTATCCATATGACCACAAGCAAAGCAATTCCTTCATCTAAAATTTAATATTTCATAATCCAAAGGTTGATTCTAGATTTTGTTATCAACTTTGATCTTGATAACTTTAGGTACTTTTTTGAAAAGATCTAAGACAATGCACATCCAAGCAAAGGTAGTATGCAATTGAGATTAAATCTCAAAAACAAGAGAAATAAATTCCCAAAGGGAACTACCATTGGCTTGAAGAAAATAAGCCTACCAAAATTGTAAAGGCAAATGAGGTGTTAAGCATGAAATATACTGAGAGGGGGGGGTGAATCAATATATTATATATCTTATAAATCTTTCTTTTAACCAAATTCCACTTAATCAATCATTCAAGATATGCAATAAAACTGAAACAATAAACATCACACAAGACAAAGAGAGACACCAGATATAACGTGGAAACCCAATGTGGGAAAAACCATGAAGAATCAATCTCAAATATATTTGTGAGAATAACCTCACAGGAGCACCATACCCCTTTGCCAAGTACAAACCTCAGCTTTAATTCATGAGCACCACCCCACAGGAGCTTGAAATCCCTTTGTCGAGCACCAACCCAGCTGCTATTCATGAGCACCAACCCATAGGAGCACCAACCCCTTTGCCGATCACCAACCCAACAACAATTCATGAGCACCAACCCATAGGAGCACCAACCCCTTTGTGTATACCACACACCTATCTCTCAATGTTGATATCTCAACAAATGATAGATCAATACAACATCTCCTTCCTCTCTCTCACTTTTACTCTTCTAAGCTAGATATAACAAATACAAATCATCTCTCAAAATTGCTCTTCTAAGCTAGATATTACAATATCAAATCAACCTCTCACATCCACATTACAAATGGCTACTCAAGCCTTTATTTATAGCTTTCCAAATGACCTTTGGCCTTCCCCCTTTGTGAAATTTCATTCGTCATGGAAAATGGTGCCAATCTTGGATGGCCCTTCATATCCAAGCATTTAAAAAGTCATGTGGTGACCCTTCATGACCAAAAACATCTTTCCCACTTTTGTCCTTATCTTTGGTGACTTTTCGTAATCCTTTAAGTGTCCCTTCATGAGAAATTCATGCATACTCTTTTGTCTTCACTTGGTGACTCTTGGTATTCATCAAAATGACTCTTTATGGGAAAATGCGTCCCATCCTTCTTTTGTCTTTATCCTGTGACTCTTCGTCTTCTCCATGGGCCCTTATTTTGTCTCATATGCAACCAAAAATATATTCGTTAATATTAAATAAATATTAACTCATACTAGCCAAGATAAACAATATTAAATGCAATGGGGCCTTTATCACCAATAATACTAAACCTTTGACATCAATGACAATATTTCCAACATGAGGTACCTGACCCAAACTGGTATTGAAACAAAGGAATAATAAATAGGGTTAAAAGTAGGGAACCATAGTTTCATGCAAAGAAAGGCTTTATCCCAAATCCAAGAACCCAAATGTAAAAACCAACCTCTATTATCAGTCAAATAAAAAATAATGATGAATAAGCCCTTGGCATAAGGGTGAATAGCAAAAATGCCATTCAAAAGAGGTTTCTAATGCTTGGAAATCTAGGCATGCAAATTGACTACACTTAACTAGAATTTTTGAAATTGGAAAATCATTGCCATTGAAAAGAACCAAGCTTCCTCCTTTAAAATTGTGCTAACTAAATCCACCAAAATAACATCAACAATATTCATCCCTAAATTTCACTAATGAGAAAGAGGAGCTAAAAATCCCATTGGAGAAACCCTTGACAGATAATAAGGAACATTTAAGGCAAGAGTGGCCTCCAAGTCCCTTTGAGGAGCATTAAAAAAACTAGAACTCATTGAGAAGTTTAAAAAACCCTAAAAAGAGATGAAATCAAGAGACATAGGTCACACCAAATACTAAAACTAGCTTAAAGAGGATCCTGAATCTAAAAACACATGGCTTAGAATATCATAGAACCACACCTAAGTGGTGCCATTAGAAACAACAGACTAGGCAAACCTCAGAGGAGGAGAACAAAGCATAGGGCAGGTTGGGCATCATGCCCTAATTCACTAGTAGTAGCTTCAGTCTCCATCACCACATAAAAAATAAAGATTTTATTTCAACTTCAATAATTTACTTTAACTAAGAAATACCTTTTTGAAAGAAGAATATTTATTATCAAGAGTAATGAAATATTCATCTATAAATTTCCCATTAATGAGTTTAAAAGTGTGATCATGAAGATAAATTCCCTTGATAAGCCCTCAGTCCTCTATGAGCAAGCAAAGAACCAAAAGCTTCCACTATAAGGAAAAATATAGATATGGCAAGTGGGAAACCTTGTTTGATGGAGAGAAAAAGCGTATTTTTTTGTATTTTAGCCATTAGTGGTGATATAATTCAAGGCTTCATAAAACCTAGTTTAAGATGATGAAAGGAATAAATTACCAAAACCAAAATCTTTAAACCTAGCTAAGATAAATGGCCTTTCAATCCAATCATAACCAATTCCATTCCTTCTCATCCTATGATGATATTATCTAGAATAGATATACTTTTAGTAAACCTTATTTTATATAGTCTAATGACCGTAGAGAGGATGTGATGAAGGTGAATCAATAAGTCTTTATAGATGATCTTGTAGAAAACATTCAATGAAGTGATCATACACCAACTAATAATAATATTAGGGTAATTGGACTTAGGAATAAACTTGATATTTCCTTTATTTATGAAGACCATTAAATATTATATATAAACTTAGATCAAATCAAGCCCCATAAATTTCCAAGTAGCTTTGTAAAATACAAACAAGTCCATTAACCTTAAGTGCCTTATCATTGGCTATGCATTTCATAGCAAAAAATAGCTCATCTAGAGACAAGGGGAGCATTAAAGAGTTTTTGAGCTGAAGGGTTTAAATTTATAGGAAACACATTTAATCACATTTTAAAATACTTTGCTCTCTCAACCATAAATTTATGGGATTAGAACACAAGCTTCTAGTGGTCCAAGATAGTCAATGAGATCTCTAGTTGTTTTATGAGTTGAATATGATCTATTTTAATGGATTTAATTTTCTCTCTAGCTTGTTTGTCTAGGAGAGACTTCAATAAATTCTTAGAGGTATGGTTACCAAACTTAATCTAATGTAGTTAGGCTATAATTTAAGAACTTATGACAAGATTACATTTAACCTCTATGATCTTGTGTTTGAGAGAAGTAACCATATCCTATACCTGAGAATTAAAGGGGATTTTCTCAAGAAAATAAGATACCCTTTGGCATTCTTTAGAGACAGTTCTAATAATCCACTTCCAAAATTACAAAATTGGCTTTCCCTAGTGGCATAAAAAAGTAACAGTCTGACTGATTGCATCATTCCACCACTCGACCCAACTGAAAGGATATGGAAGATGTGATGCTAAGTTATAAACTCTAGTGATGATTTAAATTGTGTCCTCATGGATGAAAACTAATTTACACAAAAAAAATTGATTTTGAGGGACTTTATGAAGGTTACCTCCCCTTACAATCTATAGGTGATTGGACTATGGTTAGAAAGGACAACTTTTAGGTGAAATGTGATAGCTTCCCAATCATAAATGGAAAAGATTTTTTTCCTTATAAATCCTAAAATGGTCCAATTTTTTTATAATTCAATTGGTGTTAGCCCAAAAATTAGACCAAGTAAACCAAGGTTTGTTAATTAATGAGTGCCAATGAAAAAATGGGTCCTATAAGCACCAAAATTTTCCCTCCAAAATTTAATTTTAATTAGTTGAAATATTATAAATAAATTGATGTAAAGTGTAATTATTAGTAGTGTTTTAACTATTTAGGACTTATTCATGTAAATCCTGTTTGGTTAAAGGAGTTGGGTATGGGCGTAAACTCAAATAAATATTACAAATAGATATATCCAACTAATTTACCTGAAATGTAAGCACAATGAGAAAACTAATTTATATAGAATGAAATGGGAGTTGTTGGAAGTCTAGAGGGATATAATAGGTTAGAATATCTATCAAGAATATATATTTTTTGAACTGGTGTTAAAAAATGGCTTCAAACAATAGCGTGATTGAGAGGATAGTAGCGTTGTAACACTAGTGTCCAAGTTTCAGTGCTAATTTCCTTATATGGAGACTCTACCTGAGACTTCAAAGGATGTTGTGGGAGGATTTTAGTGACCTTTAGGTGAGTTTTGAGATTTTGATTATCCATCTACATCATTTTTTTGACAAATATTCTCCAAAACATAATGATCACCTACACACATGGAATAACAACAAGATCAAATGCAAAGGGAATAGAAAAACCGAGTTGTGAGATGTTACAATTGTGTGATATAGAACCCATGTTATCCTAAGTACTACCTATATTAAACCTAATGATATGGGTCTTATATCACATGTTATTCTCCCTTAGGGAACATGTGTAATCAACATGCACGTTATGATAGATTGATTTTTGCTTAAACCCTTATTTGATCAATCATATGAGTTTATGTGTGATTTTTAAGTACTACACAATATGTTGAGCTATACTATTGATTAATTTTATGTAATTATGTGAAAATTAGTAAATGATAGATGTAAAATTCCCTATGAGGATTTTTATATAGAAGGAACTTTGATTTGAATGTAAAACCCTTGTTCACTAGCTAAAAAGATGCAAAAGAAAGATAAAATCATAAGAAAAATCTCAAAGAAGGGTTATGACCCAAAACACACTAAAAAAGTGACCATTGAACACTAGAATTGAACTAGACACTAGTGCATTGTGCTAGTGTCTTGGACCATGCTAGTGTCTTGGGATCACAAAACTATGCAAAAATTGTGCAAAATAAGCCAAGGGGCCTTGGGACTAGGCGGGATAACATAGGACCATCAGGAGTGCATCAAACATGATAAACAAGTCATAAGAAATATTAAAAGACTCAAAGTGACCATGCGAACAAGACTCACATTCATCACTAATATCTTCTAGTGAAAGAGCAATAAAAGACATAATACTTCTAGTTGCTTGATCAAATTAGGGTGTGTACATTTACCCCCCTTTATTCTAGTAATGCAATGAAATAAAATTACTAGAGTAAAAGGAAAAAGAAAATTCATACTTGAACTTACCTATGTGATCAATTCATGTGTAGGATGGATGTGCTCTAGGCCTATCCCACTTCTTAGCCAGAGAAGTGGACAAGATCTAAAATGTAATTTGTGAAGAAGAAATCCACAATGTGGGTGCCCCATGTACTAAATCTAAATGATAAAATGAATTATGAGGAACAAAACCCTATTTTATCCCTACCCTGATATATGAACTGAGTCATGAGAGGTATCTAAAAGTGTGGAGAAATAATCCTTGCTTTTTCCCACTCTAGTGTGTAAATTAAATATAAAAAGTATTTGTAAATGTGGAAAAATAAGCCCTACTTACTCCCACTCTAGTGTGTAAGATAAATATGAGAATTAATATGCTCAGATTTCAAGAGGATCGCTCACCCCCCATAATTTGGGTTTGGTGACAAATTATGGATCAACCACTATAGTCAGCTATATGACCCAACCTGGTGAAATCCTGGGGACATCCTTGTGACAATATGAGTGTATATTTGATAATCTATGCATAGAGGATGCTATAATGTGCCATCCCCAAACCTACACCATGCCCCCAAACATGATATCTTAGTAATATAAGTATGTGCCCTATGTATAAAATTGTATCTATATAGGGATGGTGTACCATGTATGTACACCCATAATCATAATTTGATTTTAAAATTGTGTCAAAACCCTATGTAAAATTTGACAATATGAACCAATATCTGACAAGATCCTATAACCCTATAAATTTAATTTAACTTGTGTTTGAATATCTAAGAAAATTTACAAAAAAATCTGCATATATGAATATTTGAGTTCATCTAAACCAATCTATGTATGTGAATCAATCTGAGCCAATCTATGTATTTGGACTAATCTATGTATCTAAATTAATATGAACTAATCTATATGTTTAGACTAATTTATGTATCTGAATCAATCTGAGATAATTTGTGTGTTTTAACCTATGTATCAAAATTAATATGTGCCAATCTAAGCCAATATATGTATCTAAATCATTGTATATATGTGTGTTTGAATCACTATATATCTAGGTGTCTAAATTGGTGTGAGTAGTGTAAGTATGCCCCCTTTTAGTGAGAGAGAAAAGACTATGGTAAGGTGTCAAACCAAAAGTGATGCCAAAAATCATGTTAGTGATAGTTAGCATTGTTAATATGAACACAAGATTGACTATTTTGATGTTTTTAAGAGAATTATGTTGGAAGATGTGACTAATATAGGCTTGTGTTCTATAGTGGGTTGTTAAGGAAACATGGTTTTATTTTTGTTTTATGGAAATCAATTTGATTTTAATGTAAATGTAATAGGGATGGTGTGGTGGATAGCATGATCAAGTCCCATGCACAAAAAATAGATCAAAAATTGGAGCTACGATTCTCAAGATATCATGTTTGGAAGAATCTAGTATTAGTTGATGAAATAGACATGTAGGGTCAACCTTAGGCAGGTGGAATTTTTAAAATATGGCTTAAATAGGCTAGTCAATTGGTTTGAAAAATCATTTAAATCATTTTGAATTGAGATAAATTATTAGTCTGAGCTTAGAAACATATCAAGGAGACAAGAAGTGACTGTAACCCACTATGAGGAGGTGGAGCTGCTCATCCGAGCTAGGGAAGAGGTTACCCTAGTAATGAATCTATATTTGTCCCTATTTTTGACATATTTATTGCCTTTTCATCATTTTTAGTGAAAAATCTATAGTTTAGGGCACTGTTTTGGATAACTATGTTAGTGTCCTTTGTTTGGTGCTAGTGTCTTAGGATTTAACGCTATTATCTTAGGAACAATGCTACTGTCCAATGCTACTATCCAAGGTGTAGTGCTAGTGTTCACTAGAGACAATTTCACTAGATTTGCTTTTATTTTGTGCCTAATGATTTCCACTACATGTTTGCTTATCATTCTGAGGTGCTAATGCCATATTTGGCTATGTTTTGTAGGTGGATATGTGTATGAGGAAGTTATAGAGTGGTTGGATGATGGAGTGTTTACTTAGACTACCCTTGATAGATGATGAGAGGGTATTGATTTATATAGCTAGCCTAGGCCATGTGGCAACACTTACTTTGATGCCCTGGGATATCCATATGATGACAATGTTGTGAGAGAGGTGGAACACTGATACCTATACATTATGGTTGCCTACTAGGGAGATGACTGTGTTGGCTAGATATTTTTCATGTAGTTAAAATTACCTAAGAAATCATCTGATTAAATCCCTTCATTTAATGGTGAAGCTCCTATGCAATCATGTCTATATATCTTTAATTACTTATAACTTACAGTTATTCATAGAATATGCAAATTATGTGCAATTTATTCTAATTGGGGGTATCACTTTAATCACTTGGTTCATGAGCCATAACAAAGGGATTTTGTAGCAAGTAAGTGGATGGTTTTGGGAATCTAAACGGAGTTTTTGATAGATTGGAAAATAGAGAAAAGACTAGAATGCTTTAGAAAGAAGAGAAACAAGAGAAATGCACTCCACAATAAATAGTTTTGCAAAGTTTATTGTATACATGCAAATAGATAAACATATAATTGTGATAACCTTTTCATCAAATGATCAAGACAACATTGAATTCGATTTGGATAAATAGATAACACAAATTTTACCATTTTATCTTTATAGAACATAGACTAATTCCCTCAGACACAAAGTTCTCTAGAAAATAAACTTCCTTCTTATTCACTTTCATAAAAATTCATACAAAGTGTTCCAGATATCTAAACACAATTTTTAAATTGCTTGAACTTTCTCGTACAATGGTTACAATTACTTGTTTCCAAAAATTATCATCCTTAGGCACACAAGCTTGCACTTATATTTATACAATTTTAGATACCAAATTCAAATAGGAAGCAACTTCTTTAATACCCATGTGTTGCTCTAAAACTAGAAACCATTGAGTGGCATCTTCCTCAAAATTCTTCTATGTGGTATGCAGTGGCTAATGACATGTAGCACTTCTTGATGTTTGTATTTGAATCGAATACAGTTACTTTGCTTGTAGTACAAATTTCACTAAAGTAATTTAATTTTACAAGATAACTTCAAGTAATGGCGTTTTAGCCAAATTACTCAAGTTTTACAATTTCACAAAGTAATACACTTTAGCAAGTAACTTTACTAAACACCTTCACTTAAAATTTATTTCTTTTAAAAAAGTTACTTTACAAATAGAATGAATAGAATATAAGAAAATGAGAAGAAGAAATAAGAAATTATTGGGAAGAAAATCAACAACAATTATTCCACCTCATGAACCTCAGATCTAATTTTCTCTCTATATTTGATATGTTGAGACATCTTGAATTATATGAATACATCATCAGGTTTGGCAAGAGCTTGCCTTTCTGTCTCAAATCTTAGCATCTCCTTTTCTATCCTTATGCTTTGAGCTTTTACCTTCTCGACTCTCAATTCAAATGTTTTTATTTCCTGTTGATATTGGACTAACTCCTTGATAGACTTGGATGTGAAAGGAGTTGTATCTTTGTCCATCTGTTGTTTAAATTGTTCCCATAGTTGTTCAAATGTCCTTGGAACATTGTTAGACTAAATACCAATAAGACCAAAAAGGGAATCCTCTAGATTTACTTTTTCATCACCAGCTTCCTCCTTTAAAGTCTTCGTTTCTTCGCATATTGCTTCCAAAGTACGTATTCAAAAATACAAGAGATATTCCTACTATTGTATCTTCTTTAAGGACCCTTTTGGAGCAATCTTTTCTTCTAACAAAAATTTCTCATTCAAACTACTTATTTTTTGTAGACTTTTTAGTTATAACTCAATAATTTCATTTTCAAGCTCAATCTCTTTCAACACTATCTTCAACTCAGCTAACTTATTTAAAATGTCAGTATGAATACCTAGGACTTTGGGTCATCACTTTTGAACACTTTGATGCATCTTTTCAATCCAATCATCAACTACATTTGATTTATCACTAGTTTCCTCTAATTCAATAATCACTTGTTTCTCAATTAAATCTCCTAAAATAATATATTGTCATGGAACAAATCTAGCAAATTTAGTTATTATTTCACATAACTGCATATTGTGTTCCTTTAATTTGGCTTTAGCAGCTTTTTCTTCATCCAGCTTCATAAAGAGAGTATTTATCAAAGTATGAGTATCATGTTTCAAACCTTTAGTAGTAACCTCTTCGAGAGATACCTTTGTAACTACTACATCTTTCTCAGTACTTTCTCCTTTACTCATTCCTTGTGGAGGAGCTATTATCTCTTCAAAATTTTGCCCTAAAGATTCAATTACCAATTTTGAAGTTACTTTAGCTAGCTTGGGTTTCTTACCTTTTTTATCAAGACTTGTCAGTAGTTGTAAGTCCATCTCCTCAATATTTATCACTTCTTTAGCTTCTAGAGTAGTCTGCATAGCCAGATAAGATGAGAAGTCTGTAGAAGTAGAAACATCTACATGAACCACCATCTGCTACTAATTATTTCTAATCATTAGTTCCTGAGAAGGAACTCCCTATGCTTTAGTTTCTTTTGGATTTCTTTCTCTACTTGTATTTCAACCTATTTTTATAATGTTCCTTCTTTTTCAATATCTACTTCCTTCTCAACAACTACCTCCTCCTTAGGTTTCTCAGAAATTTCCCCTATCACTACCTCAAGCCCTTTTTATTTCTCAACTTCTCTCTCTTTTGCTATCTCAACTACTTTTTTAGGTTCAAATTCTTTTCTTTTCTCTGCCACTTCCTCCACAACTTCTTTCTTAGGCTCAACTACTTTTTCCAACTTTTCTTGTTCTTCTTCTTGAGATGGGGTCTTCTCCTTAGTAGTTACTTTTTTAGGCTCTTTCTCAATTGTGGGTTGTTCTAATGAATGAGGTGGTGGTGGTGAAATAAATGGATATGATTGAGGAAGAGGAGGAATTTCTTTTTGAATGGATTTCTTATGAGATTTGGTGATGTGAGACTTAGGAGGAGGCATTAGTACTGATGGGTCAATGATGGGTGTAGTGGAAGTTGGAATAGAAGGAATGGTGGATATAGGAGGAATTGAAGTATCAGTAAAATATATCAAGGGAGGAGTAGAAACCACTGGATAGATTGGTTTTCTATCTTTCACTATAGAATATGTATCATCCACATTTTTCTTTAGCTTCAACTTCTTTGTATGTCCTTGGCTGCTTTCTCCTTGTACTGTTTCTTTTCTTTTTTGACCTACATGGGTGGTTTATTTCATCAACTATTTCATGTAGTAGCCTTTATTGAGGATACAATTAGAATTCATTACCAAAACATTTGAATTTCTATCAAGAATAGTCTTATCTTGATCTTTGCCAAAAATGATTATTGGAAATGGGACATTATCCCCCCTACTGCATGAAAAGCATCACTGGTGACCACCCCATATTCTTCCATATCCTCAGGGATGGTGGTCAGATCAAAATCATGAATTTTATTCATAGTCAATCTACTATTATCTCTTCTAATCACATCAAACTCATTTTTGCAGTTAGTCTAAAAAACCTCAAGTGTTGGGATGTGCATGTATTCTAGAGAAACTGTATTTTGTGCAACCCCTCTATAATCAAAGTTGATCCTAGACTTAAAATGTGTTTGGGTGTAATGATGGTACATCTCTTTATATACATTTTTGGCCTTGTAAATGTTATGGCAATGGTAATGACTAATGACAATGGGAAAGTTGATGGCCGCATAGTGAGATTTTAACTACATGTCATGTAGTTCAACAAGTTGTCTGCACATTTCCATGAGAATCTATTTATCACTTGGGTATATGGGAAATTTGATAGGAATTCTTGAGAAACTTCCCACTTTGATGTATGTAAAGTTAAGGAATTGAATGAAAATGCAACCATATTATGAAACTATATCCCATGCTTCATCTGATACTCTTTTATGTTTTAGAGCTATATTCAATTTGAAAATAAGTTCATAAAAGAACCCATCATTTACTATAATGTCATGTTTATAGTATTCTAAAAGAACTAATTGTGGATAATACTCATATATTTGCATAGATGATAGTGTGTCTTTTTTCCTTATCCTTGAAAAGGCTCCACTTGAAGCTGTTGCATACATAAGGTATGATGTCATTTTGAAATTAAAAGTCTATAATACATTCCTCAAATGTTGATCCTTATTGTCACTTGTCATTCTTACCCACTCAATCTTGGCTAAGCTCCTAGTGACATCAATGGTTTTGATATAAGCATACATCCAAGGTGAGAAACATTTGGTATTCTTATCTCCATTGGTTTTGCGTAGTAATTGAATGATGTCATCTTCTTCTTGAATGAAGTCTGATCCTACTATTTGTTTTGAGAATCTTGAGGCTTGCTTCACTTTCTTCAAGTAATATGTATTCATTATCTTAATAAATTCTAACATCTTAATTTCCCATTGCTTATTGGATTTTTCCATTATCATATCAATTAGTTTTGGTAATGTTGGGATATTTAGATAATAGTTGAGATATTGAACATCTAATCTCACAACTACATTTCCAGTAGCATTTCTCACAACCCTCGTAAGAGACTCATATTACTTGGTATATGTCATCACAAATTCAAGAAGTTAAGCTAAGCTTGGGAAAACTCTAGCTTATAGAATTCCACTACTAGTCATTGTATGCATGAGTGGAGTCTTATCTATGGATTTGGATCTCTCTAGTAATTTAGTCATAGACACATGTCCTATGTCTATATCACTTATCTCTATTATCTTAGAAATTATGCTTGATTCAATTGGATAACCTTTATATTCATACTTCATTTTGGGCTATTATGACTTAACTCTCTGAGCTTTTGCTTTGCCTTTCTTACTTTGTTCTGGAATTTCTGCAAGTGCCAACTTTAGGACTTCTTTAATTTGTGTTCCTTGTACTTTCACTTCAACTACTTCTTCTTATAATCTTCTTGACCCTTCTGATCTAGACACTGTCTTTGACTAAATTTGAATAACTTGATAATTGCTTTTAAACACTTAGTAGCTACTCCACCTAGTTTAGAAAAGAGTTAACTTAATATCCCTAAGCAAGTCTTAGGTTTTAAGTAGAATAAAGTCTTGAAAATCCTTAAGTAACTCATATTTAATCAATAGGGTCTCACAACCTTGAGTTGGTCTGAAAATTACACAAGTCTTAAGCATTTGGAAACCTGGGTAGGTCATAGGAAGTATATACAAAGTAATATGGATTTTTAGTTAGCTAGTGACTTTAAGTTTTTATTATTATGCTACTTGAAATCGAAAACCCAAGTAAGTAATCATGGGGAAAAAATTTGGGTAAGTCTTAGGTGGTATTATATGGGTTTCTCAAGGTTCAAGACTTTGGGTTTTTAAAGGGAAGCAGCTACATTCAAAAAACTTGAAGTAGTGAGGAAAGGGAAACCCAAATAGGTCAATTATTTAAAGGTCAGGGTTTCCAAGGTTAACTACTTGGGGTTGGAAACTTGAGTAAGCAAAGTTAGAAAACCCAAGCATGTAAGGCTTTTGGGGGTTGAGTTTCTTGAGGGTAGTTACTTAGTATCAAAAACTCAAGTAATGCAAATTGGGATATTCGAATAAGCAGAGAGGTCTATGAAACCCAAGGAATTCATGAAGGTCTAGCTACTAGGGTTTTCACAAAAAATGATTTCACAAGGATTTTAGGCAAGTTTTCAACATGATAAGTGATCACGAGAGCAAATATGATATTTAAAACTTTTAAACATGCTAAAAAACAAAGTGGAAAACTAAATGAAACAAGTAATAACAAAGGAACATACATGGTGGTGCAAGGAAAATGCAGAGAGAAAATAAAAAGGAAAATATAAACATGAAACCAAAAAAATAACATGGATGAGATCCACCTACCTCAGACACAAATCAGTCAAAGAGAAAATCACTCAAAGACACTCTAAAGGCTCAAATTGCATGGATCAGGGTTTACAGGCATGGTTACTTGGTCAAATAACTTTGATGCAAGGTGGAAATGAGGTGGATTTTCCCATATATATATATATGCCAATTCATTAATGACAAACATGGGAAAGGCCATGTAATCCCTCAGCCTTTTTAATCAGTCTTTTCAAACTACTTTACTTGATTTTAGCTTTTGACGTAAAGTATCTTCACAAACTAAATCTATGTTGTCACTCCTAAATCTACATAGATGGCCACCACTATTTATAGTATATGGGGATGTCATGTAGGAGTTATTAGATTCAAATCCTATTAGGGTAGCGGAGGGTATGTTGTCATTATGTATTTATATGCTTTGTTTAGTTTATTTTTTAACTAATCGAATGAAATATCTAATGCACTATATTGGTATGTGTAAGTCTAGGAGCTGATGAGTATTGGGATACCATTATTGAGGCTTCACTATGATAGCTAACATGGCATGTCCCTGATGATGTCATGGATGATGAACTAGTGGAGAGGTACACAAGAGTTATAGGCATTCATGCACACCTATTTCATCGAGTGGTCATTTACACTACGACATATAGATGAGAAGTTTTTGATAGAGATGAGGCATGTGCTAAGCTGTAGAAGAAAGATATACCCCAACCTGATGGTATAGGTGGTAGTATAATGGATGAATACATTCATATATAGTGAGAGAATGTAAAGGTGTTGGACGAGTTAGTAGTATTATGGGATAGAGAGAGGAAATGCAGGTCTCAATTAAGATCTAGAGGGGATGTGAAGGTGTTGAATTTTAATGTTGATGTATCTAAGAGTGAGAGTGAGGAGCGTGGTCATGGTGACCAAACTCTAATTATTGAGTGATTATGTATTATTGTATTAAAACTTATTTAAAACCATATATATATATATATATATATATATATATATATATATATATATATATCCCCACACACACACACACACACACACATAACTCATGTTATGTAGGCATATAATTAGACTCTAGAACTGATATTGGTCTTGGTGTATTTCTTGTAGTTAGATATGTATACTTTGTAGTGTTAGGAGAATATTTTGTCACCAGCTAACTGACAGAAAAATAGGTATATCAACCTCAGCATAAGGAGATTTATACGGCAAAATGTGAAAGTTTACCACAGAAAAATGAGATAAATCTCTCCTCTCATCAAGGGAAGGTTCCCTATAAGTCAGGGGAGGTTCCTTGTAAACTACTATAACTAATATAAGCTAAAAAAACACTCAGGGGTGGAATAACACCATCCATCTCTATTTTTTTAGAGATGATGTTCACAAGGACAAGGAGAAATCTTGGGTAATTGTTGAAGGCATTTCTCTTCTTTCAGAAATGATGATTAGAAAACTAGAGGAAGACTTCTTGGGTAGCAACTATAACCACAAGAAACCCATGAAAGCACAAAGTCTTTCATTGCTTCTCTCACTGATCAGGGCATAATAACCTAGTAGAATGAAGTGTAGCACAAAGTCTCCACTTCAACTACAACAAAGTGAAAGATTACGAAGGCTAATGGGAGCTCAAAGTCTCACAAATATCCTTTACACTAAAACATAAAACAAATAGACTAAAGACAATGATGGCAGCATAAAGTCTCCCACAGTTGGCTTTAGGACACCTTCCAAATTACTTCCACTAATTTTGCTTATTTGATTAAATGGATAGGATTGTATTTATGAAATAGATATAAGAACAATTTCCTAGATAACACAAGCTATTTCAACACAAAGTCTAAAAGGTCACTTGCTTTCTCATTCAAATAAAAAAATACGATTAATAGTCTGAGCTCAAAGTCTTAGGAATGACTTTCAATTTGGGCAGAGTTTTCCTTTTGATAACAGAGAGATCTCTTTATAAAAAATGGGAGATTACAATATATAGCATTCGAAGAAAGACTTGGGTGCTTGTTTTCATGAAAATGGCCCATGCTGAATTGAATGCCTTGAATATCTATGAAAGGGTCATGCTAGAACAAGTCATCGGCCTTGACTTTGGCATTTTGAATCATCTCAAATGTCTCCTCCTAAGCATGGGTTGTCTAGTCTTTTTTATGATACACGACTCTCCATTTTTCCTTTACTTAATGCAGAAAATAGGCTGCACCTTTGCATGTTCGCGCTCTCTGATGTCCACTTGGTGGATTGTTCCACCTATTAGAAATAACTCTCCTATAGATATTTTTGAATTTCTTGTAGCATTTTGTTCTCTCTCTCCTTTCCACATTTTGTTCTTCCTTGGTGATCTAAGCTCTTGGGCTAACTTCTCACTTTTTAATAGCTCCTTTGGCTCCTTCTTTGGCTGTTCACTGAGTTTGTTCCTAGGTCTGCATCTTTGAAAATCAACAGATATTTTATTACCCTAAATTTGATGTCTATGGGGACATCATTGGTCACTTAGTTGCTTGAACCACTTTGAACCTTG
Source organism: Torreya grandis (assembly GCA_037957365.1). Lineage (NCBI taxonomy): Eukaryota > Viridiplantae > Streptophyta > Pinopsida > Cupressales > Taxaceae > Torreya > Torreya grandis. The sequence goes on from JARHVA010000153.1 coordinate 1,988,327, forward strand.
AACCTTTGAACCTTTGGAGTGCATCGGTTCAATGGTTCAATGGTCAGTGGTTCAATATTTTATAAAGGGCTGCGTTCGCTCTCTTTTTCTTTTGTTGAACCATTTCGTTGAACTTCTTTCTAGAATCTTCCGCTTGTTTGATTCAATAAAAGCTTTTGTTTGCACTTTGAACTTCTTTGAACCCTTTGAACCTTTGAACCTTGAACCATTTTGGTTCAAAGTTCAACGGTTCATTCTCTTTCTTTGAATCCTATGAAGGTTCGAACTCTCTGGATTCTTTTATTTTCTAAGTCTGTTGAACTTATTAAACTCGTTGAACCTTTGAACTCATTGAACTCTTTTTGGTTCAAGGTTCAACGGTTCAACAGTTCATTCTTCACTCTTTGAAGCCTTCTTTTCTTTAAATTTGCCAAAGCCATTAAACCTTTGAACTTGTCGAAGTCTTCAAACTCATTGTACTCTTTGAAGCGGTTGAACTTTTTTGAACTCTTTGAAGCGCTTAACTCTTTTTGGTTCAAGGTTCAATGGTTCATTGGTTCAATGATTCATTCCATTTGTTTGAAGCCTACCATTAAGTCTTTTGATTGAACCTCAGCGTTGAACCATCCTTGAAATGCCTAAGTGTTTGAAACTTGTTTCTTTGTGAAAGCTCACCTATTGAACCTATGAGTTCCTTAGCTGAAAAGGCTTGAATATTTGAAAAACTTAGTTGCTCAGAATATTTTTGAGAAAGAAAAGAGAGTTTTGGTCTGTAGGACCAAAATGGTTGGTATGTTGTCCACAAAAGCAAGTGACAGATTTTGGGAACAATAGCTGGCTCCAATTGGGGAACTTCCATCGATTGAAATTTTTAAATAATCAAAGGGAATAGGAACTAGAATATCAATGCCTTCATGTATGCCATTGAGTTATGGAGTCATGTCACCTAAAAAGAAAGATGCCAAAAAAATGAAAATAAACAACACAAAACAAACTAAAGACTATACATATGTATAACTGATCTTATCCAATACTTCAAGGATTAAATTACTTTAGATGCTACCCATTTTGAGGTAGTGAAAAAGGCATGCCGTCTTGATACTTCAATAAGAAACTATTTTCACCATTGAGCTGATGAATATAAAATGGGCTTCTCCATAAGGAAAAAAATTTCCCATGCATTCCTTTTGGCTCTCTCCTCTTGTCCCATAATAGAACTTGATCTCCAATCTAGAAATCATGAATCCTTGCTTTCTAGTCAAAGAGCTTCTTTACCAAACTCTGATGTGTGGCAATACGGTCCACCACCATAGTTCACTACTCATCTAGTTCAGTCAAGCACATGATCCTTTTATCAATTTAACTTTCAAAAATTTAATCTTCTATTGCCTTTGCCAACTTAAATGCTGGTAATTTTAGGGTGATTGGTATCTCTGCATTGAGACCATACAGAAGTTGGAATGGTGACATACCTATCGCCCTTTTGGGTGTAACTTTATCTGCCCATATAGCGTCAAATAATGCTTTATGCTAGGTTCTCTGATTGGCATCTACTAGTTTCTTGATAATGGTCACCAAGTTCTTGTTGCTTGATTCTGCTTGACCATTTCCTTGCAGATAATAGTCAGAGGAGTTGGAGAGGGTTATCTCATAATTGTAGCAAAACTAGGTAATCTCATGAGAAGAGAAATAGGATGCATTATCTGTTACAATCTTGGTTGGGACCCCAAACTTAGAAATGATGTTTTCCTTGAGGAGATTACATACTATTTTTGAAGTAGCATGGTTGACTGGAATGGCTTCTACCCACTTGGTAAATTAATCTATGGCTATGAGGACATAATCATGTCTAACACTCGAGGACAGATTTACAGTGCCAATGAAATCAATTCCCCATTGCTAAAATGGCTCTTCTATCACCATAGGCTTGAGAGGTAATGCAGCCAATTTGGGTCTTCCAATGAACTATTGACACAGTTCACATCTATGTACCCATTTATATGCATCTTAAAACAGATTAGTCCAATAGTACCTAGCTCAAAGAATCTTATGGGTAGTTACAAGTGCATAAAAATGTCCTCCACAAGCCAAATTATGGAAGGACTCCAAAATTTTGTTCTGCTGCACTTTATCCACGTAATAAAGGAATACCCCATCAAGGTTCCTCTTATACAGACCGTTGTCCCATAGGACAAAGTTGGCAGCTTTCAACTTAATAGGCCTCTTTTTTTATGAGATAGGTGAGCAGGACACTCACCATAGGTAAAGAAATGAGAAATATTCGAATACCATTCATTCGTAGTGGTGACAAAGAGAACTATTGGCATGTCTTCAACTTCTATTTTTTCATGCCCTATTTCTTCTAGTATGTTATCAACAATTAATTGGCAAAGACCCCTTCCCCACACAAGCTTCATTGGTTTGATAACTAGATCAAACTCTTGGATTTTAGCAATCCAATTGCCCCTTTTGGTTCCAAAGTCCTATTGAGTTAGTATGGACTTGACTGTTGTATCAGGGACCAGAGCAACAGTGTGTGAGTTTATGATGTAAAAACGGAAGTGCTTTACCACCTTTACCATACCATAAGCATGCTTCTCCATGTTTAAATACTTCAACTCATGAGCTTTGAGAGGATAACTCATGAAAGATATGGGAGATTCCACACCTTCTTTATTTTGTTGAACCAAAATGGCTGAAAGCGTGTGTTCAAAAGAATAATTGTACATCATGAAGTATTTAGCGTAATCAAGACAAACTAAAATTAGGGCATGGGTGATAGCTTCCTTGATGTCTTAAAATGTTGACTTGCCTCCTTTCGTCTAGCTGAAAGTGGCTTTGCCTTTCATCATATTGACAATGTGGTGAGTCTTTTCTATGAATTCAGGAATGAACCTTCATAGAAAATTTACCTTTCCAAAGAAAGAGTGGACTACAGTCTTACTGGTAGGAAGAACAAGCTCTTGAATGGATTTGACCCTTTTTGGGTCAATCTTTATGCCTTCTTAGGATACAGTGTGTCTGAGAAGTCTACCTTCTGTAACCCCAAAAATAGATTTCTTGGGATTAAGGGAAATACCATTCTGCCTACATCACTCTAGCACTTGTTGTAGATAATGCACATGATTAGAATGATGTTTAGAAAAGACTGTCAAGTCATTGAGGTATACCATAATGAATTTCCCCATTTCATTTTTGAAAGCAAGATCCATCACTCTTTGGAAAGTGATGCCAGCATTGATCAAGCCAAAAGGCATTTTACAAGATGCAAAAGTGCCTCAAAGTGTTGTGAAAGCGGTCTTATGCTGGTCTGCTTCACCAAATTACACTTGATTATATCCCAAAAAACCATCTAACATTGATAACATCTCAGCGCCAGTCACTGTCTACAGCAGCTGATCCATGATGGGTAGGGGATAGTTGTCCTTTAAAGATGACTGATTTAGATTTTTGAAATCAACACATAGGCAAATTTGTCCATTCTTCTTTCTCACAGGGACTATGTTCATAATCTAGGTGGAATGATAGATTGGGAAAATAATTCTTGCATTCAACATTTTTTTTATCTCAAACAAAATTGTGCCTAATATCCTGGGGTTGTACTGCCTTTGCTTCTACTTGTGAGACAACAACCCAATCTTGAGAGGAATTTTGTGCTAAATTTATTTAGGTCTAAGAGATTTTATATCATCATAAGAGTATGCCAAAACATCAATGTAATGGTGTAGCAGAGTGATGAATTTGAGTTTTTCATTAGGGCTACAATAATTTCCAATGTTGACCATTTTTGGATTGTCTTCTATACTCAAATTGATTTGATCAAAATCCATGGAGGATTTTGAATCCATTTGCTATTCCTTGATAAACCTATCATGCTTGTCAAAAAATTTCTCAAGAGAAACTAATCCTTTGGGAATTTTATTCCCTTTGAGCTGAAGGAACTCTTCATCAGCTTTTAAATTTATTTCTGGAGATGATTCCTATGGTGGAGATTCACTACCTTCAAAATAAAGTTTTTCAAAGATATCCTTTTATTCCATAAAAGTAATGATTTGGTTGTCACCATTGAACACCTGCCAATGGTCATCATTATCAGGCACACTTGGTCAAAAGACTAGTTTGATAGTGAACATATCTCCTTTGAAATCTTGGTGAGGGACCAAGAGAGTTGTAGAGATGGCCAACGATCTGTTCAACTGTTGAATTCTCTAGGCACAAAAAAAATACTGAAAGCATCAAAACTTTCAATGCAGTCTCACACCAGATTGTGATAATGTCACAATCTCTCATTCTTGGTTTGATATAGGTTCCTGAACTGACAAACCACCAGTTCAGCATGTCCTTTGGCATGAAGGATTTTAACACCTTTATTTTGAGTAGCTTTTAAACTGAGTAGCAATAATTCATATTCAACAGTGTTGTTAGTGTTGTTGAACTGCAACTTATATGCATAAGGGAAAATATATCCTTGAGGAGATATTAAAACATTTCCAACTCTAGAACCAGTAGAAGAATTGTTGCCATCGAATTTTAGAATCCAAATATTATCAAAATTTGATCTTCTTTCATATTTTTCTTCATCAAGAAGGGAAGATCCCTTTTCATGTGTACTATGCCCTACCAATTTTTTTGATGCTTTATCTATTTTTTTTGGATTGTCACTTAGTAAGCTTTCATATGCTAAAACAGGAATGTCTTCAGTAGATAAAAAGTAATTACCCATGCCTGAAGACTCAAATAGAATTTAAGCTTAAGGGTTGACATTTGGGTGATAATATACTTTGCCTCCTTCTCAGGAAGCAGCCTTTGCATGATGCCCTTGATAGGGATCCTCACCTTAGATAGGTACATGCTCAATTCTCCACCAATGTCCTTGCAAAAAAAATTCCCAAGAAGGATGTCGTATGAGGCTGGGACATCAGCCACCAGGACTGTCATTTTGATTCTCTTATCTAGAAAAGCCATAAATACAAATTGAGCATGTTTTATTTGTCCCAAAAAAGACACTTATTTTTTTTCTATGGAGAAACATCTATCAAAGGTCTTAGTCAGCATGAGACCAAGAGATTCTCCCACCTTGGTGGGCATGACATTGTCAGATGCGCCTGAGTCTATAATGCAATTGTTCAGCTGATAACCATTTATCAATAGGGAAACATAAAATGGTTCTATTTTCCCAAGGGTAGTTGGAGGAGTAATCACAAGATTATTTTGGGTGGATGTGTTCTTGGTGGGACTAGGAGTTACTTCCAAAATATCTTGTCCTATAGGGACGGTTTTATTCTTGATGCATTGAACTAACCTATCCAACTGCTCAGGGTTGGATTGCAAGAATTCAAACTTAGACATTTAAATTTTGGTCTTCTTAACATGGTAAATTATATCAAATGACTGAAATGAATTAGAAATAGGGGAAGGCAATCCATCCTTCTAATTTTTTGGGGGTGTGGTACTGGTCTGAGAATTTGAAGCAGAAGGAACAGGGATATTTGAGGTACTTAATTTTTTAGTGATCATCGGGTCCTTTGATTGAAAAGGCATAGTGGTCCCCCATTTAGCAATTGAAATTACTGGTCAAGATTCTTCCCCTATTTTCCCTTATCATCTTATTGAGCTGACTAGTCTTGGGACCTAGTAAATACAGTGTATGATCCATAAAATGGTTTTGACATGCTTCTAGCTTCTTCCTGATAATTTAGGAAACCAATGTTGGAGTTGCCAGCTAGTTATTCTTCTCCCTCTATGAAGAGATTAGTGTCATATTCTTGGTTCAACTTAGGTTGGAAAGAGAAATCATATTTAGTTTCAAGATACCCAACTGCTGAGTTGGTTAGTGGTATTTTAATGGCAAGCTTCCCCTATGGGGGAGGAAGGTGATTTGGTTGCCCTTGATTTCTAATAGCATTACCTTGGTATGACTAATTAAGAAAAGTCCTCCTTGGCATATCTTGGTATAAAGGAGGAATATACATCCCTTATGCCATTTTCTTTTTGAGAGCTAGCAACTCATTTAATAGCTTTTGCACCATATGATCAGTGGTGCCTGTAGAAAAATTCTTAGAAGATGAAGAAGATTTACTTTTGTTAGGATCTCTTCTTATCTTTCCTACCAAAATGAGATCATCTTCGACCTTAGTGGCCAAATTCTGAGCTATAGCAAGATCTATGTGGCCAACCCACCTCAATAAGAAACTTACTTCAGGAAGCTGAGAATTGATGAAGAAGCATTTGAGATTCTCAAGTGTTGGCTGAGTAATTGTAGGAATTCTATTCCTCAGCTTGTCAAACTTAGCTATGAAGTCTCTCATAGGTTCATGAGGCTCTTTATTCATTTGTGTGAGCTAAGCCAATAGGGCATATGCATCTTCTATAGGTTTGAACCTATCCTCAAACTTGGCTTTGAGGGTATTCTAGTCAGTCATAGTTTGGGCTTGCAGATGATAAAACCAGTCTACAGTAGCACCTTGAAATGTTTAAACAAACAACCTAACTACTATGTCCTCATACTCCATGCCTATCATGCCATAGGCAATGCAGAAGGCTGCAATATGTTCATCAGGATGAACTCTCCCGTCACCAAAGAATTTAGGGAAATTCTTCCTTGAACTGTGAGGTAGTTCATGTAGAGTTGGAGTTAGATTCAAGGGACCAAAGGTGTTACCCCAGGGGCCTTGAGCTACCATGATATGACAATGTAAAGGAGGAATAACAAATATCTAAGGGGTATGTATAGACAAAGCTCTACTAGCAGAGGAAAGAAAAGCTTTACCTAGTATTGGAGACCTAACATTGGTAGGAGGAAAATTCCTAGTTCACTAAAGGTGAGTTTGTAGAGGGGAAAGATCAATGTTATTTTGCTGCACAAACTCAAGTACAGGGTCAATAACACCTTGAGCTCTATGGCTTCATGTATACTATGGATCTACCAGAGTGTAAAATGGAAATGGAAAAGAACTAAAACTGCTTCAATTTGAAGCTAGAGGCTTCAAACTACACGTTCTTCCCAAGCAGAGTCACCAAAAAGTTGTTGGGTGAATATTTTGTCACCAGCTAACTGATGACAAAATAGGTATATCAACCTCAACATAAGGAGATTTATATGGCAAAATGTGTAGGTTTACCACAACAAAATGAGATAAATCTCTCCTCTCATCAAGGGAAGGTTCCCTATAAGGCAGGGGAGGTTCCTTGTAAACTACTATAACTAATATAAGTTGAAAATACACTCAAGGGTAGAATAACACCATCTATCTCTCTTTTTTTAGAGATGATGTTCATAAGGACAAGGATAAATCTTGGGTAATTGTTGAAGGCATTTCTCTTCTTTCAGAAATGATATTCAAAAAACTAGAGGAAGACTTCCTGGGTAGTAATTGTAACCACAAGAAACCTACAAAAGCACAAAGTCTTTCATTACTTCTCTCACTGATCAGGGTGCAGTAACCCAGTAGAATGAAGTTTAGCACAAAGTCTCTACTTCAACTACAACAAAGTGAAAGATTACAAAGGGCAATGGGAGCTCAAAGTCTCACCAATATCCTTTACATTGAAACATAAAACAAACAGACTGAAGATAATGATGGCAGCACAAAGTCTCCCACAGTTGGCTTTAGGACACCTTCCAGATTACTTCCACTAATTTTGCTTATTTAATTAAATGGACAAGACTATATTTAGGAAGTAGACATAAGAACAATTTCCTAGATAACACAAGCTATTTCAACACAAAGTTAGAAAGGTCACTTGCTTTCTCATTCAAATAACAAAATATGATTAATAGTCTGAGCTCAAAGTCTCAGGAATGACTTTCAATTTGGGTAGAGTTTTGCTTTTGATAACAGAGAGATCTCCTTATACAAAATGGGAGATTACAATATATAGCATTCTAAGAAAGACTTGGGTGCTTGGTTTCATGAAAATGGCCCATGCTGAGTTGAATGCCTTGAATATCTATGAAAGGGCCATGCTAGAACAGGTCATCAGCCTTGACTTTAGTCTTTTGAATCATCTCAAATGTCTCCTCCTAAGCATGGGTTGTTTGGGCTTATTTATGATGCTTACACGGCTGTCCATTCGCCTTTACTTAATGCAAAAAAATAGGCCGCACCTTTGCATGTTCGTGCTCTTTGATGTCCACCTACTGGAAATAACTCTCCTATAGATATTTTTGAATGTCCTATAGCATTTTTCTCTCTCTCTCCTTTCCACATTTTATTCTTCCTTGGTGATCTGAGCTCTCGAGCTAACTTCTTGATTTCTGATGGCTCTTTTGGCTCCTTCTTTGGCTATTCACTGAGTTTGTTCTCGGGTTTGCATCTTTGAAAATTAACAGATATTTTATTAACCTAAATTTGACATCTTCAAGGACGTCATTGGTCACTTAGTCACTTGAACCACTTTGAACCTTGAAACTTTGAACCGGAGTGCATTAGTTCAATGGTTCAATAGTTCAAAGTGGTTCAATGGCTAGCAGTTCAATGTTTTGTAAAGGGCCGCGTTCACTCTCTTTTTCTTTTGTTGAACCATGTGGTTGAACTTATTTTTGGAATCTTTCACTTCTTTGATTCGATTGAAGATTTTGTTCACACTTTGAACTTCTTTGAACCCTTTAAACCTTTGAACCTTGAACCATTTTGGTTCAAAGTTCAATGGTTCATTCTCTTTCTTTGAATCCTTTGAAGGTTCAAAATCTATGGATCCTTTCATTTTCTAAGTCCGTAGAACTTATTAAACTTGTTGAACCTTTGAACTTGTTGAAATTTTTTTGGTTCAAGGTTTAATGGTTCAACAGTTCATTCTTCACTCTTTGAAGCCTTCTTTTCTTTAAGTCTACCGAAGCCGTTGAACCTTTGAACTTTCCGAAGTCTTTGAACTCATTGTACTCTTTAAAGTGGTTAAAATTTTTTGAACTCTTTGAAGTACTTAACTCTTTTTTGAACCTTTGAACTCTTTTTGGTTCAAGGTCAATGGTTCATTCCATTTGTTTGAAGCCTGTCGTTAAGTCTTTTGATTGAACCTCAATGTTGAACCATCCTTGAAATGCCTAAGTGTTTGGAACTTGTTTCTTTGTGAAAGCTTGCCTATTGAACTTGCGAGTTTCTTAGTAGAAAAGGCTTAAATATTTGAAAAACTTAACTACCTATAATATTTTTGAGAAAGAAAAGAGAGATTTTTGGTCTGCAGGACCAAAATGGTCTATATGTTGTCCACAAAAGCAAGTGACATATTTTGAGAACAACATGTAGTAAATAACTTAATTAGTTGTACTAAAACTATGCTCTAATATAGGTGATTATTGATAAATATCTTAATCGGTAGTTGAACTAGATTTGTGCTCTAATTTTTGTGATTGTTGTCAAATATCTCAATCAATAGTTAAACTAGAGATGTGTTTTGATTTCTATGATTGTTACAAAATATATTAATTGGTATTAGAACTAGAGTTGTGCTCTAATTTCTATTATTATTTCTAAATATCTTAATTAGTAGTTGAACTAGAGTTGTGCTCTGATTTATTTGATTATTGCCAAATATATTAATCGGTAGTTGAAATGGCATTGTTCTCTAATTTATATTATTATTATCAAATATCTTAAACGGTAGTTGAACTGGATTTGTGATCCGATTTCTATGATTATTCCCAAAAATCTTAATCAATAGTTGAACTAGAGCTATACTTTACTTCCGGTGATTGTTGCCAAATATATTAATTGGTGGTCAAACTAAGAATGGTGGTGGAATTAGTTTCCATTTTTTACCATGCTATTATAAGTAGGTTGATCTATGTGAATTGGATACCATCTCTACTAAATCTATGGTGCATGAAATCTCACATATGTAGGTGTCTTATAAACCACATGGCTTGTATGATGAGTAACCAGTGGTTTCTTAAAAGAAATATATTGGGATAAATTACTCATAGATAAGTGTGGTCTAGGAGAATGTGGAGAAGGATATCTTGATACTTCCTATGTGATTCCTATGAATGTTATCATTCATTTATCAACACAATGGACAATATGATTTTTGAGTACACAATAATTATTGTTCCAATGTCCATTGATTCTGTGATAGTTACAATATGGTTTTTTTTCTTATTTTCTACACATGATGTGTTGGATGATGCTGAGTAGAAGGAAGGGTGTTCATTCCTTTGTCTAATAATGTAAGTAATATATCATGAGGCCTATCTCTATCTAAAAACTATATGGCCCCATTACTGGTGTTATGAGCTCTATCCACTATAAGAGATGTCATGTAAAGTGGTTTTTTGCCTTTATTGAATATGTTGATTGGTGGTTTTTGTTCCACTTTTACCTTACTCATAGGTTGTTTAGGTTATTGTACCATATTGGATGATTGTGGCTATGGGAAATCCAAATCCAAATCTACCTCTGAATCTATCTCAACTAGTCCTAACTTCTTCTCTAATACCATAGTTGTGTTACATAAATGTCATAATGATTTAGATATCTCACATAGTAATTTATTCTTGAGATGGAAGATGAGACCTATAAAAAAAATGTATTGTACATCTAAATCTATCTAGTTATAAATCAATTGTTTTATGCATGATTTGAATCATAGAATGTAATCATTCACTATTTCTGACTTACCCTGGTGTAGTGAAGGTAACCTATCACATGTGACTTGAGGTCCCTTATTCTATATGTAGTGTATGATAAAGACTTATTATAACTCATCATATCTATTTAGTGAACCATTTAAGAGTCAATGATGAAACCAATTTAATTCCTCACCCTCTTGAGACCGTGGAAATAACTGTAGTAGAGTCAAACTACTAGTGACATGTGCCATGGATTTCCCATAAGCTTGAAGGTGAAAGTATGGGTCTCCATGCCCATTTATCTTTGGTAATATTGGTATTTAAAACTGATTTGGTAACTTTGTAGTGAAAATCATGTGCAGGATAGGATTGTAATCACTTTGGAATCAAGTTGAGAGTGGTAAGCTTTATTTTCTAATGTGAGTTGGTGTACTTGTTTTTTTAAATCACCCAAAACATGCATCAATGAGATTACATCTTGTGAAGGTATATTAACATCATCAAGGGGTTCATTTAATTCTTGAATCTTGCTATTAATTTTAAGCATTGGTACACTACATCGAGGACCTTTGGTTTTATTCACCGTAACCTTTGGAGGCGTGATAACTTGGACCTAGTGAGAGGGAAATGGACTATCACTCTCATGGAGGTTAATGAGAAATGGTTCTATTATAATAAGTGGGGCTGAGGGAGATTTATTGGTATCTATTATTTTTTTAGTTTGCAAAGAAGTATCACATGTTAATGGACTAGAATATACATTATTATCATGAAAATGTAAATTGTGTAAATTATGAACATAAGTATAAGTTCATTTGTGTTTATCTAAAGTCATATTACCATTTGATTCTAGCATTTGATAAGCAATCAATTTAAACATGAGAGATGGGTCATGTAGGGAGAGAACTAGAAGGAATAAAATTAATGTCTTCTTCATTAAAATCATGTTAATAATCATTATTCCAAGATTCATTAAAATCATAGTTTAATTCACTAATAGAAGTATGAGTATAAGAATTTTCATTCGCATGTTCACTAAGAGAGAGAGAGAGAGTAGAAGAAGAAGATTTTAACTTCTTACTAATGTGCAATATATCATCATGTGTAGGTGTAGTGTAATGTATGTATTCACTATTTATGAGTGAAGTGCATGTATGATCATTATTTTCAATCTTAGAATCAAGGGTAGAAGAAGTAGTAATCATGTTTTCATTTGGCATATTATGACATGTAGTTGAAGAGTTACATATATTTGAATTATCAACATTCTTCAAAGAATCATTATGTTGAGATTGGAATGTAAAATAAAGTGATAAAATCATTTCATCCACTTTAGTTTGTGCATTGGTAAAAGGTGTAATATCATTTGTACATGATTTTTCAAATTTAACTAAGAAGGAAAAAGAAGATCCATTTCTCTTTTCTATATTGTTTGAATCATGAAAAAGTATATTTCATTTATTTCACTTATATTTTTTAATTTAATAAGGAGATAAAAAGGGTGGTTGAAAATCTAGGATCACATTGGAAAAAATCACTACCAATAAGAGGTTCTTTTAGCATTATATTGTTAGTTGGATTTTCAAAAGTAGGAGAGGGAGAGGAAAGGGAAGATGCATATAATCTATCCTCATAAACACTTTCATTATCATGTTCATAGTAATCATAATATATATAAATAAAACAACAATACTCATCATAATTATAAATTAAATCATTATCATGTGCTAATGTGTAATCTTGAAAAGTTGTCCATTAATTCTTATAATTATGAGAAAAGGTGAGAAAATTCATCAACTGGTTGAGGGGCAAGAGGCTTCTTGGATTTCATTTTAAACTTGCCAAAGAAAAGAGTGTAAATAATGAATAACAAGCACACAATATGTAGAATATAATCTAACATAGGTATATGTGAAAATATGGGATATATTAAGCCTGATGTATGGAAAAAAATAGTTTTTTATTTGAAACCACAAAGACTAGTATTTTGATGTATAAGACCTAATATGTGGATCTATGATTTTGAGGGTTTTGTAAACAAAATTTAAAGTGTATTAAATTAATGAAACCCTACAAGAGGACTGATTTGGATCAATTAGGTTATGTAAAAATTAGAATTTTATAACCCTAATTTATTACACAAAAAACTAGAAGGCAAACCCTAGGATAGAACTAGGGTTTTAAGCAATATTCAAAGCAGGTTAGGTTCACCAAATGTTTTAACTATTTAGGACTTAGTCATGTAAATCCTAGGTTATTAAATGGGATGGGTACAAGGGGAAATTCAAACAAATATCAAAAATTGATATATCAAACTAATTTACCTAAAATGTAAGCACAATGAGAAAATTGACTTATCTCAAATGAAACAAGAATTGTCATAGATCAAGAGGGATGGAACAAGCTTGATGTTAGGAATATTTTGTTCTAGAACTGGTGTTGAAAACTAGCTTCAAAAAATAATGTGTTTGAGAGGATAGTATCACTGTAACACTAGTATCCAAGTTTCAGTGCTAATGTCCTTCTATGGAGACTCTACATGAGACTTCTAGAAATGCTTTGAAAGGGTTTCAATGACTTGTAGGTGAGTTTTAAGATTTTGATTATCTGTATACATCATTATTTTTCCAAATATTATACAAAACCTAATGAACACTTGCACACATGAAACATAAATAATATCAAATGCAAAAGGAAGATAAAACTGGGTTATGGAATGTTACAATCATGCAATATAGAACCCTTATTATCCTAATCATTGTCTACATTAAAACCAATGATAGGTGTCCCAGACTGTATGTAGTTTTTCCTTAGAGAACGTGCACAATCAATGCACATAATATGATAGAGTGACTTTCATGTAGGTCCTTCTTTGATCAAATATACGAGTCCATGTGTGATTGTTGAGTACTAAGCATTATGCCTAGCTATACTATTGATTGGTTTTATGTAATTATGTGCTAAATTAGTAAATTCTAGATTCAAACTGCCTTGTGAAGCTCTTTGTATGGAAGGAAATTTGATTTGAAGTAAAAATTTTGTTTGTTGGTTTGTAAGATGCAAAAGAAAGATAATATAATAAGAGATGGCTCAATGAAGGCTTAGGACACAAAACACACTAAAATATTTACCATTGGACACTAGTGTTGAATTGGACACTAGCACACCATACTAGTGTCCTAGACTGCACTAGTGTCTTAGGATTACAAAATTGAGAAAAAAAATTGCAAAATAGGCCAAGGGACCCCTAGGAATAGGATGAGATGACATAGGACCATTGAGGGTGAAACAAATAGGATAAAAAAGTCGTTAAAAAGATAAAAATACTCAAACTGACCACATGAACAAGACTCACATTCATCATTATGACCTTCCCATGAAAGAACAATAAAAGACATAGTACTTATGGTTGCTTGACCAAATTAGTTTGTGTATAAGTAACATATATTACAAATTATTAGTGCTCTTTAAGGAATAAATATGCACATCATATAATGTCATAAATTAAATAGTAAATACTCCATGGTCATAGTCTAAGTAGTTTATAAAATATGGTGAAAATGATGGTCCATAGTAAAAATAAAATATCACTGTTATGGTAATTAAGTCACTTGGGTCAAGTCAGTTCCAAATAAATAATATTATATTTATAATGATTCTAAAATATTTATGTATAAATATCTTGGAATATTTGGTATATTATTATGTAAAGTCTAGGAAAAGGTGATTACGTAGGAACTTTATTTAGTAGGTTATGCCATAATAAAATATAATCCTACCTAAGTGATTAGCCTATGTGTAAATATGAAAGTTGAGTTATGTATTCTAAAGAGAATTTATTGTCTTATATTAGGATGAGTTAGAAGGATTTGAGATTCTATAAAATAATTCACATCATCCCCCTCATACACCCACAAGGAGATAGATACGGAGAGATAAGAAGAGATAAAAAGAGAGAAATAATTAAGATGTAAGGATAATCCTAGTCTTATAAATAAAATGTCAAGGAAGTTATAAGGTTGTGTGAATGTGAAGTTCATCAAAGAAATGTTATTAAAATGGATAGTGAGTGGAGTCCACATGGAGGTGGAGTTAAGTTCATATTTTGGGTGAGATTGTACACACATAATTTTAATAATATATTTATTTGTTATAATTAATTATTTTGTATATTATTTATAATATTCTTAATATAACTCATGTATTGTGTTCTTGATTTGTCTCTAGTTTAACACCACCACAACCAAACCTATGCATTACTAATTCAATCATAACACAAAGAGTTCCAGATTTGGTTGATAGTTATTGTTGTGGCAATCTTATTCTTATTGTTATCAAGTGTTTCCCATATTTAGTATAATCTTTCAATTATATTCATTTTAACTATTCATATTTTTTACCATAGTAGTTTTAGATTTCACCATGGTCATTTCAATTTTATGTTAGTAAATTCAATTTTTATAATAGTCATTTTAGTTTTTACTGTGAATAATCTTTACCATAGTAAACTCAATTTTTACTGTAGTCATTCTAATTTTTATTGTTGTCATTCTAAGTTTTCTACAGACATTCTAATTTTTTTATTGGTCATTCCAATTTTTATCATGTCTCTTTCGCAT
Source organism: Torreya grandis (assembly GCA_037957365.1). Classification (NCBI taxonomy): domain Eukaryota; kingdom Viridiplantae; phylum Streptophyta; class Pinopsida; order Cupressales; family Taxaceae; genus Torreya; species Torreya grandis. Next base: position 2,003,492 of record JARHVA010000153.1, read on the forward strand.
TTGCCACTATTGTAAAAATAACAAAAAAGATAAAAAAGAGATGAATAAATAAATAATACAAAATAAATTCATATCCTTTTGTACTATTGGTTCAACAATTTTTTGTGGCTATTTTAACACAAAAAATAACACTTGGGGTGGTGTTTTATTGGATTGAATTTCAAGTTGAGGAAATTTTTATTTGTTATAAGGCATAAATATATTTGAGAAAGGAGGATGGTTAAGGTTTTTAATTTTCAAACCCAATCCAATGAAAATTCTCTTTCCTTCAATCAAGAATTTAAAATATCTTGTATTTGTAATAGGATTATAGAAAGGGAACAATGAGGATATTTTCTTCCTACATTTTAAAATGGTTCAAGACTTAGGTGGTTTGAGACATTAACTGATAATGTTAAAAAATCATGGGATTTGTTTCACAATATTTTTCTTGAAAAATTTGGTGCACTACATAAATATTCATATCTTATGATAAGCATCCCAAAATTGGCCATGAAACAGATATGGGATTACCATGCAAGTGTTTTAAGTTGAGAAGGAATTTGGACAATCTTGAAGGGTGGAATCATGTCAGAGATTAATATTTCTTTAAGTTAGTTTAGGTTAATCCTAAATTTATTTTAATTATGTATTTCATATTTTTTAAAAATCACATTATCTTGGATTTATGAGGTGTCACACCTCTTTTACCATTTTATAGGGAATATTAGATTTACATTCACTTGTAACTCCCTCCACACTTGTCACACACATCCTCTTCACCTTATGGGGATTAGTTGTATTTTACGCACACAAAAAGTTGTGTAACTCCTTCGTCCTTTCTTTTACCTCTATTTATTGAAATTTCTTCTCTCTCATTCAATACTAGACTATCCCTAATTTTTATCTTGAAATTTATATCTTATGGTTTGAGGTCCATCTCTCTTTTATATTTTATTTTATTCTATGGAGATTGTACTTGGATAATTTTACTTTGCAATCCTTCTTTATATATGTGAGATTTTTTCCATTTAACAGTTTCCCCACTTGACAACTCTTGTCTCTTGCATTATCTTGTGGCTTGTTATTGAGGTAATATTATTCCTTTACATATTCATTATTTCATGTTTTTTTATGTTATTTTTTTATCTTGGAATAATTCCCAATAGGGTATTCGATCAACTATTAAATTATAACATTGATCTTTGAGTATGAACAAGTGTTAGGGTGGAGAAATAAGTTTTTTTGGCCATTTTTTTGCATAAGCTTACACTCTTTCAAAAAAATTGTCTTCCATTATTTATCCTAACCCGTTACTTATTTTGATAGAAGTTTTTGGCATTAAAATCAATTATAAATCTAAGTTTTTTTTCTTTCAATCATGTGTTATCTCTCTTAAGTGTGATATTTTAAATATATTTTTCTAAAAAATAGATTATTAAAATGGTTGATTTTTTTAATTTACATTCTAGATTTTTAAAAATTTAATGGATTTTTTAAAGCTAAGAACAATCTGCCAATTTTTTTTATAACCAATTTGTAGTTTCAGAGATATCATAAAAATGTAAATACTACATTTCATTTTTCTAGTGTAAAATCAAAATTAATAATTTAGATTTATTTTCACTTCTACAAGGTAAATTTTTTAATTTTTAAATTATTTAATTTTTGAAAATATTGACATTTTGTATTTTAATTCTTAAAGTAATTTTTTAAAATGTTTTGTTAAAAAAATTTAAATCCATAATCACAGCGTTTCTCAAAGTTTTTTTGAAAGAAACTTTCTCGTATAAATGAGATATTATGTGATATTTTTACTCTTTGGTATAATATTTAATATTAAAATTAGTTTTTAATGCTTTGCTTTTTTTTAATCAAAAAGCTTTATACTTGACTTATTTTTAGCATTTAATAATTTAATGCAAAACATTATTTTTCAAACTAATGACATCCATACTATTAAATATTAAATTGTATGTCAAAATATAACTTTTAATATTTTACAATCTTTAATTAATTATCAATTGAAAAATATGCAAGCCCCTTTTAATTTAGGTATCGAGAGATTGCATAATGTAATTGACGCACTTAATGCAAAAATTGCATCTTTTACCTTGATGATTCCTATAATGTTAAATGATGTGTTATTTAAACTTTCACTTCTTTGTACACTCATTATTCTAACATTGGCTTAAAAATCATGCACTCAAAGGGTTATAGTGGAGGTAGTCATGAAAAATGTGAAAAACTTCTTTTATTAAATCTAACAAATTTTTTTTAGGGTTTGATTTTAGTGTCTTTAATGATAATGTGAAGTCGTATTGTCCCCCTCACTGAAGGACATTTAAAAAGTATGATTATCATTCTCATAAGACTTATTTTCATTCTAATTCTTTTTATGCTTATATTTTAATTAAAATGGTAAAATAAATTAGCATTGTGGTAAACACAAGCATCATATCTCAATATGTTAGAAATTGCATCCATGTAAATCTTGTGATAAATCAATTGATGACATTTTACATTTTTATAAAACTACTAAAACACCTCATTCTAAGGTTAAACCCATTTGGATCCCCAAATCTACATGGTATTTTATTAAGACTTATGTGTATTCTTGTGATAATTATTTAATTTATTCATGTAGAATGTCTTTTAAAAACAATTACGCATCTTATTTATCTCCATTTTGGCAAGTTTCAAAACTTTTTATGCATTCCTTGATTTTATACTTACTTATTTTTGTAAGTCACAAAATAAATATGCTTGTTAGTATATGTGAAGTCACTATTCACAGGGGACATGACAGCGGGGCCCACAGTCGGCCCCAAGTGGTGGGCCCATGGTGGGACCTAAGTGATTGGACATATGAGTTGGCATAAGTGGGACCCAGGTAATTTATATAAAATGAGGACATTTGATAGGTTTTTAGTGAGTGGTGGAAGTTGAGAAAATAATTCATTATTTTCTAGTTTGTAAAATAGCTTTGTAAATCTTGTATGCTTGAAAGATAGCATTGGAGAAGGAGAGGGTGTTGAAGGAGGAAGTTTTTGTTGCAAGTTTTGATGTTAATAGAAATATACAACTACCATTTTCCCCATGGTTTTTCCTTACATCTTGCAAGGTTTCCATGTAAACTCTCTATGTAATGTGTTACTCATGTTTTTGATTTTGTAGTTGTATTTCCACATTTATTTTCTTGCACACGTATTGGATTTATTCCTAACAATGCTTTGATTGGAGCTTATTATTTTGACTAATTTTTTTTTTGTGTAGGATTTTACACTTTGTGATAGAAGTTTTATTTTTTTTCATTTGATTTTATTATATCTAATTTTTTATATGTAGATCATATGTTAGGGCATATTGTTTACCTAACATGAAATTTGGCGTAAGCTTTTATTTTGCAGATATCATTGATTGTTTTCCTATCTTCTTCTTTGTTGGTCTTTGTTATAAGGACCCATTTTACATAGTGTTCATATTTGACTTTGATGACTATGAGATGATGGCTAAATTTAATTTTGATCATTAATTTATATTGTTAGCAATGACCAACTAAGGCATGCATGAATTTTACAAAGGATTTTCATGTGTTGGGAACCATGAAAAAGACCTATTATCAACCATGTTTTGATTACTTACTTATGAAAGTATAATGCTTACATTTTATTTATAAGATGTTACAACTATGAATCTGATTATGTCTATGAGATAGATTAACTTAAATGATGTTGGATTATTGCTCATAAAATTATGTATTATAAATTTCATGTGTATAAGGTTGTATGAATATATCTATGTGAATGTTTATAGTCCTTGGATGATTGGCTATTACTTATATTGATTTAGTGTTTGATTGATTAAATTTAATATCTTTGGCTATTAGGTTATAATATTTTGATGTGTGCAGCAGGGAATGGGCCAATGAAGGAAAGGGAATATGCCAAACATGGTTATATCACTAAACAACCTCACCTTAATTTTTTTTTAAAACCTGTCATAATTAGTCGATTGTCTATGATACAATCGTCACCTCTTTCTAGCATAGCATGCTATTTATGAAGCTATCCTTTAAGTTGGTTGGTGAAACTTATTATTTCCTTGCCTTAAGATATCATAGCCAATGTCTAGAATGTATATTGGCTGATTGGAAGATATTGGATTAATTTTTTGAGTCTATAATCAAGTGGGAGGAGGTGAGAGAGTCTATGAAGTAACCTAAATAACCTACAAGGCCACCATGCACCTTAATTAAACATGGAAAATAACATCCTATAAGAAGCCATGGGTTAGTGAATAGAGGGTGGTTGGCTGAGTCTAGGACATCTATTTATAGAAATCAAATCCTCTACATGAGGACTTTTTTAGCCATTTTGGAAATAGGAGAGACTAAGTAGAAGAGAAGAATAAGTTAGTAGGATGAATTGGTTAGAAGATCTGAGACTTAGATAACTAAAGGATAAAACTCAAGAGGTCTTGAAGCATTTGGGTTGGGATTCCTATTATCTATTTTACTATTTTACAACTTATTCCTTTAAATGAAAATAGTTATGTTCTCTATTTGATTCTTTGGTTTTAAGGAGAATAAGACCACTTAGTTTATTTTGTCTATTTTATTATCTTTTCCATGGTTGTGCATTAGTTTTCATGTAGTGCTTTTCCTATTGAGGCCTTTGGAGAGGTTGTGTTACTCCTTGCTTGACTTGAAGTTTTTATCTTTTCGTTCATGTGTGTAATCTTGTTGTGACATAATGTGGTGGTTGTATGTGAACAACATCTTCATGATGGAATATGTCAAGCCTCCTATGTTGGGCATGGTGGTAGAATGCTTGACCCTCCCATGAACATCATGGTGGTAGATTATTAAGCCCTCCTATGCTGAGGCGTGATGGTAGATTGATTAGCCCTCTTATGACTATTAGATGAAAAAATTTGAGTGACGTATCCTCTTTTTATCTAATCAAATGATGGACCTTGTTTATATTTTTAAAAATTAACTGCTCATTTTATATATTGATGAATGCTTAGCTTCACTTAAATGATCATTTGAATGCTTATTTGATTTGTATTTGGGACTTGGAGTCCCTTTGAGTAAGAGCCAAGAATATGACTGTAGGTCGTGCATGGTCATTCCTAGTGTTAAGGTATCATTTTTTATATATTCACCCTTACCTTTACAAAATGATGTAAACATGCTCAGACTTGGGAGTCTTGAGCTTAGGGGTTTCTAGAGTAGTAGCTTGATAATGATAAAAGGTTGGGTGGTGAGCCTTATTTCAAATGACCTGCAGTTTCTTGGAGTAAATGAGGACCATTGTTGAAGAATGATTATTCTTTTGATTATTAAATCAGGCCTAGATTTTCACCTCATGCTTATGTATTAGATGGATGACATCTTTTGTATTGATAAACGTTAATACCAACTAGTCTTCTTGTATTATTCTTATGGAAGATAGTCTTTTGTATAATGGCATAGCTATGGGTAAAGACTTTTGTTATCTATCTATTAAACCTGTTTGATAAACTAAGATGTAACTAAATAGTATATAATCTATATGTAGATCCTTGGAAAATATTTATTATGTAAGGAAATATTCCTTATTCTATTTGGCCCTTTAATACATATTGACAGTTGATTCTTAGGCTTAAATCTTTGTTATGAGAAGCCTATCAAATAAGCATTGTGTCTTTCTCTTTATGATCTAAATGTGATGTGATTTAATGGATTTTTTTTAATCTAAATATTAGTGGAACTCAAATAAATATCTATGATATTTTCACTAGGAATAACAATGTAGCTTTTAAGAATAAGTTGAATGTTGATGTTATTTTGGTTTGAGGTTATGTCTTGTGGAAGAGTTCCTTGATACTTAGCAATTGAGAAAATAAACTATTGTAAACTTTCCCTTTATCAAGACAATTTCATATTAAAATAATAACTTTATTAGAGTTTGGTTCTACTGTTATAATTACTACAAAGCATGAAATCTTTAGGTTTTATTGAGGTCTCCCTTGTAGAGAATTAATGAAAGAAGTTCTAATAATCTTTCTTGCATGAGTTGTTTATGATTCATAAAAAATACATGTAATTTGATATTCCTCTTGAATGGCATCTATTGGTCTATGTGCTAATGCTATAAGTTTCATTTTCTAAGGGATAGACCAATTAGCTCATTAGATTAAGTAGTCCTTAAGAAGTGATTTGCTAGATTAAGCTTACCTTGTGACTTATGATAGCCGATTAAACCAATGAGAATATTGGTTTAGTGCAAATTTTATCATTTATTAAACTTTTAGGCTCAACATCTTCTTATCTTAATTATAGTAAGGTGATCATTGGTCTTGTCCCTTGTTTCAAAATCCCTTTTTGGAAATCAAATACGTTGCCTAGACCATGTAGTCAACAATCATCATTGCAAGCATTTTAATTTACCTTATCCAGGATCTAGTTCATTAAGATATCACTGAGTTTTACTTTGGCCATGCCTTAGTCAGTTTGGGAAATTGATTATATTTGGGTTTCTTCTCGTCTTGGCCTTATCTCTATTGAATTCTTATTAGATCATGCCTTGTCTAATTTTCATGTTTCTCTATGGATATTTGAATTAGGTCAAATTCCTTGTCGATGAGTTATTATATATTACTTTGTCATTATTTGCTTTGGATTTTTCTTTCGCATATTCACCTTAATTGATTTTGTGGCTTGTGGAAAGTTTGTCAAATAAATACACATATCACCATCCCATTGACCCAAGAGTGACATCAATAGGTTCCATTAAAAGGTTGATTTTAGTTGATTGGATCACTAGGAGCCATCCACATGTCACCATCCTTCTAGCCTATGAGTAACATCAATAAAATCAAATGTATGGTCAATGATAAGAAAGCATATCATCAAAAGTTGTCCACATGTTACCTGATAGGAATAAAATCATGATACTACATGTTATATTAATGAACAATATCTTACATTACAAGGAAATAAATACATGATACACAAAGAATAGATAAACAAGAGGATACATTATATAGAGATTATGTGTAAACCTTGTAATGTGTAAAGAAAAACCACAAGCAAAATGGTAGCTTCTAGACTTCATTAATAAACTAAACATCATGCTCTTCTACAATAGATCATCCATAACAACTCCTTTAGTGCTTCTATACAAAGCACTTAATGCTTCCACCTGAAGCATTCAAATTATGAACCAAGCTAAACTAGCCTACAAGATCCAACCTCCAAGCATGCAAGCCCAAGGCTTGTGTGGATCCTCTAACAAGATGAATTACAAAGAGTGCTTCATGCTTATTAATATCATTTACAACATGAGAGAGAGATAGGGGAGAGAGAATGAATAGTGGCACAAATAAATTCACCACATTCCATGTGAACAATGATCATCAAACGTTGCCTATATTTATGTGAAAGTGTCAAAAAAGTGGTCCATCCACTTTAGACAAGATCCAATCCACTTCCATGTGGTCTCAAACATTGTTTCCCACTCTAAAATTGAGGACAAATAAAAATAGTAAACAACTTGTATTTTTTTCCATGTGACCACATGAGTCCAAAAGATGCTTGCAATCATCTTTTGACTATCTCACATAATGGAATCATGGGCTTCCTTATAAATTTAACCCACAACAACCCTTTTGTCTTTTTCACCATGTGACAATACCCATGTGACTAAAAAGGATAGCCCATGTGCCTTGGTGGAGTGTTATTCCACACTCTCATCACATCAACCTAATCACTCTTAGGATACCCTCCATGGGCCCCTACCACATCACCAATCAGCCACATCACTAACCATCCACTTTACCATTAAGCCACATCATCATGAATAGTGACCATGAATAGTGATTTGTGAATAGTGACTATGAATAGTTACTTCATAGCCTAACATTCTCCTAGTTGAAGTCAATATACATAGGTTTTTACCACACCTGAGTATTTTACAACTAGCTACTCATCCAATGCCCTCTGTTGTCTTGACACAAATCTAGTAAAAGTTTTCTTTCACTATTAAAACTTATCGGCCCTAACCAGCATTGGCAACATCTTCTCCTCCATAGCAGATTATATCATAGAAGTGACAAATCACTTCTCCACACACACCAATATTCCAAATGAATTTATACCATGAACCGCTCACAACTCTCACTACTTGGGAATATTTAATTTAGTGCTTACCATGGGATTAAGAGGCTTCTTACTCCTAATGAATCCAATACACAAGACACAACATGTCTTATCTTCTTTTAGGACATTTTTGAGAAGACAACTCAAAATTCAAGAAGTGGGGTACTTCCTTGCTCTCCTATCCTTGTGCATCTCCATCCTTGGTTTTATCCTTCTACCACCTTCATTCAATATGTCCCTATAGAGCCATCAAAATAATGATCATATTGGGGCCTACATCTAACATTTCACAAGATATGAGCTCTCCATGAAGGTAATGAATATCATGTATTACCTCAGCACATATGCTATAAACCCATATAGTGACTTCTTTAACATGAAAACCAACAACTTTCTACATCAACTCTTTTTTTATTTATCTTTTCCTAAGAGATATCACCATGTAGTAATCACATTGATCCAAATCATTGAATAATAGCTAGTACACATAACACTCTTGAAATTAGAAAATAAATGAGATGACATAGAATAAAATATTAGACTTCTCCTCATAGCCTTTAAACTATCAACATGACACAAGTGGGCCAATCATAGCTCCAAATAATTCATCATGTTACTCGATGCATCACTACATGTACCAATTTTTTAAACCTCAAGAATGCATATTAAATGCATCATGCTCTATTGAATGTTTCCAAAACACCAACTCATGTGCCTCTAGTGTTAGTCCATGCATCAGTCTACTTGGGAAAATGCCCAAACTATATATATAACACTCTATCACCCCAAGTTATATGGTCAAATAAGCCTTCTCCTTTTGGGAACACTATGTCTCACTTGTTTATCTACATCTTCATCTTCATCCTCCTTAGATACTTCAAAAAATAGGTATATATTTAGGTTTATATGTACCTCCTTATTTTGTATGTATTTTTTTCTTCAACATCTCAGCTAACAACATGTGGTTAGTAGGATACCCCTTTTATTTGTTTCCAAGAACCAAAACAAGGTCGTGCCTTATCTTCAACCTCCTCAAAAGGAGACCAGATTACTCATCAAGTTGTAGAGTTACTCTTCCATTAGGAACACTGTGTAGGCTACTAAATTTTTTGGAAAATATTTTTCATCTTTCTCCTCTGCTTATCTACAAGTTTCTCCTTAGCAACATGAAGAAAACAAGATCTTTACCAAGAGATCCTCCACCTTACTCTATAGATAGATACATGACAAAACAAAACACCTTTTTTTTCCTTCATTAATATCCAAGTCTTTCCTCATATCATAATAACTTCACCTTACACAAAACCAACCAATAACAGAAAAACACTCATAAACATGGATTTTTTCACCATGGCTCTGATACCAACTGATAGGAATGAAACCCTAATACTACATGTTAGATCAATGAACTATATCCTACATTTGAAGGAATTAAATTTAGAATATAATATACATAAAGAATAGATAAGCAAGAGGATATATTACATAGATTTCATGGAAACCTTGTAATGTGCAAGGAAAAACCACAGATAAAATGGCAACTTCTAGACTTCATTAATAAACTCAGCATCATTCTCTTCTATAATAGCTCCTCCATAACAACTCCTTCAGTGATTCTATACAAAGCACTCAATGCTTCCACCTAAAGTATTCAAGTTGTGAACCAAACTAAACTAGATTATAGGATCTAACCTCCAGGCATAAAATCCCAAGGTTTGAATGTATACTCTAATAGGATGAATTACAAAGAGAGTTTCATGCTTACTAATAGAATTTACAACATGAGAGAGAGAGGGGAGAGAGAATGAATATTGGTACAAATAATTTGTGACATTCCATGTGGGGTAAACAATGATCATCAAAATTTGTCTAGCTTTATGTTTAAAGGTCAAAAAATTAGTCCATTCACTTTAGACAAGATCCAATCCACTTCCATGTAGATCCAAACATTGTCTCCCACTCCACAAGTGAAAACAAACATCAATACTAAATAACTTTTATTTTTCTCCATGTGATCACATGAGTCTAAAATATGCTTGCAATCATTATTTGACTATCTTCACACATGGGAATCATGGGTCCATTATAAATTCAACCCACACCAACCCTTTTGTCTTTTTCATCACGTGACAACACCCATGTGACTACTAAGGGCAACCCATGTGCCTTATGTCCCATTCCCATCACATTAACCTGATCACTCATGAGATACCCTCCATGGGCCCCTACCACATCACCAATCATCCAAATCACTCATAAGCCACATCACCATTAGGCCACATAATCATGAATAGTGGCCATGAATAGTGCCTTTGAAGAGTGATTCATGAATAGTGACTTCACATCCTAACATAACCATCATGCTAACTTGAGAGTGACATTAGTAGGATTTATTTTATGATTAATGTTAGGTAATTATATTTATAAGAGCCATCCATATATTTCCATCTCACTAACCTATCCATTATACAGTCGATGTCAAGCAAGTGGATTTCTAGGAGCTATCCACATGTAAACATCCCACTAACTTAACAAAGACACTAGTTTGAATAATTCATTATGTAGATATTAAGTATCTAGAATCTCTATGTTATTGAGGGAATGAATGTGGCAGGAATGGCTAGGGAGCTCAAAGAGAAGTTGGCATGACCAAGGAGCTTGTCAAAGTGACCACATGGAACTGACCATTTCAAAAATGGTTGAGATTAATTTTCATAGTTTTTTCAACATCATAACACTATGATCATGGGTATGAGAAAATACATGAGCTCTTTATCATGTGGTTGAATGAATATAAACTTTAACCTATCAATCTATAACTTGCACCAATTATGAAATAATGAGAACTACAAGAATTACAAATTTATGTTATAATGGATTTTTATCCATTCTTATTTGTGTTTGGTTATTTTTTAAATGGTTTGGTCATACCTATTTATGTTAAAAAATAATGACATGACATTTTTGTTTCAGAGATTAAGTTACTACACCAGGAGCTCTAAGCAATTAGAATTATTCTATGACTTTCTAGTTTATGCATGGACTCTAACATATATCTTTTTAATGTGAAAAATAAGTGGAAAACATCAAAATTATCATAATAACCATGAAATTGGTGATCATGAGCCTCCCAATCAAATAGGGTTGAATGATATAAGACCCTAACTCCTTTTTTCCATGCATCAAATGCATAATGTCTTGTAGGAGATTGCTATCAACACATCATGAGGTTGAGAGACACTCTCCATAGTTCTCATATAATGATCAGAGATCATTTAATAAGGAGAGGTATCAAAGTAATTCAAAACACCATTCATAAGTGACAAAAGTGAGTTACATCATTGAGGTGAGCATCAAGAGAGATAAGACATAGACCATCCTCCTAGAACTACACTTGGAGACTTAGTAAAGGATTTCATTAGACTGCATACTCTTAATTCTGATGGTACTTAGTAAGGATTTATAGTAGATGTCTTGTTATAAATCATGAGAGGATTTTTCAATTTATAATAATTTAACACCAATGGGAAGGCTCATCTAGGAACCCACCTTCTTAGAGATGCAACTAAGATGTGGTGGGAAGGAGATGAACATAAGCTCCACTTGACACTAGCTTCCCTCACTTGGGAACTATTTGAGGAGCATTTTAGAGCATTTTACCTATTCCTTTATTATGTTCAAAAAAAAATAGATGAGTTTCGTGACCTTTGGTAGGGGAGTGGCATAGTGGTACAATATGAGTGCCATTTTCTAGATTTGATTAGGTATGTGCAAGGTTATATAAATGAAATAATCTAAGTAAATAGGTTCATTAGATCTTGAATTTGGAGATGGCTAACACATTGCACATTTTATCTCACATAAACTTGGCATCAAAAATTGAAAAGGATTATTTGGCTGAGTAGTCTTAAGGAAAAACTCAAGATGCTCTAGAGAAATTTTGAGGTAAAATGCAATATAAGTGTGACTCAAGGTCACAAGGTGCATAACCTGAACCTAAGGGAGGTTTGAGAACAACTCAATCCAACTCTAGACCTACTCAATAACAAAGAAAGAATTACCATTATATCCATGACTAGGACAAAGACCAATTTGAGAGATAATACCAAAGACAAGGTGATGCTAGACCTAAAGACCATTAGTATATAGGACCCATATAGACTTCATAATTAGTATAAATGAGACCATCAAGATCGACAACATTAGATGATTAAAGTTCATCTAGAGTTTCCTTAGGGAGAGATCAATGAAGATGTGTGTGTTTCATGTGTGGATCCCTTGATCACTATGCACATAATTTTCATCTTAGATCATTAGCTACCAATAGGTAAAAGACCCCAATGTCAAAGTAGATAGTGGGTGATGCAGTTTGAGGACATAAATTTATGCAGTGGTGGATGGCCATCAAGCTAGACACTAGGTAATGGCCACTAAGATTACAATTATTATTAATGTATTTCCTATAACTATATTATTTAAATCAAGATCTTTATAATCCTTTATTTCTCTTTCTATTGTGGACCATTATGGGTTTGTGGCTATAGAAGTTATAAATTTGGGTAGTAGAGTTGGCCATAAGAGCCAAGATGTATGTTAGCTCATTAGTGATCAGTTGTGTTTTATACCTTGGTGTCTTTTCCACCATGGTATAAATGCACATTATACCTTTAGGCACTTATGGGTTTATCATTGGAATGATTAGCTTACAACTCATAAATCTAATTTGGATTTCCATGACAAGGTTATTGAGTGTGCAAATGACCTTAGGACTTCTATGGTGATATCTAGAGTCAAGAGACTTGTTTCCCTTCACATGATTTATTTAATGCATCTCAAGAAGAACATGCATAAGGGTTGTCATTTATTTTTTTTATCTTAGTAAGTTAGGTCAAAAATATTCTCTACATGACCATCTCATTCTTTTGGATTTTATCAATGGATTGCCAAGTATGCCCCTGTTGAGAGAGATTGATTTTCAGATTAACTTAATACAAAGGGATGAGCTCATATTGAAACCACCATATTAGATAAACACATCTAAATCATGTGAACTCAAGATGTATCTTGATAAACTTTTAGAGAAAGTTTTGATTCATCCTAGTATATCCCCATGGGAAACACCAATTATCTTTGTGAATAACAAGGATAAATCGCTTTGATTATGCATGGAATACTTCCAATTGAACAAGGTAACAATAAATAATCATTATCCTTGCCTATAATTGATGATTTTTTGACTAGATGTGGGGATCCAAGATTTTGTCTAATATAGAATTGAAATATAGATATCATCAGTTGCATATTATAGACCCTGATATTCACAAGACTACATTTTGGATGTTGTATGGGCATTATGAATTTAAAGTTGTACCTTTTGGGTTAACCAATGCCCTAGAAGTGTCCATGAGTCTTATGAATGGATTTTTTAAAACTCACTTGGAGCATTTTGTGTTAATATTAATTGATGATATCTTTATCTATTCATTAAATGATGAAGAAAATGAGGACCACTTGAGACAAGTTTTGTAGGTTTTGAGAGAAAATTAATTATTTGGCAACTTGGAGAAGTGTGCTTTTGCATAGTCTGAGGTACAATAGGTAGGTACATAATCTTAGGGGGAGTAATTTCTATGTACCCATATAATATTCATGCCATTTTTTAATGGATAACACCCACAAACATTATGGAGGTTCACAACTTCATAGTTTTGGCAGGATATTATAGATGCTTTATTTAGAATTTTTCTCGCATTGAAAATCCCATTACTTCACTTCAGATAAAGGGAAAGAAGTTTTTTTGGACAACTGAGTGTGAGTAATAATTTTATTTGATAAATTAATGACTCACTTTTTCTCCTATTTTATATGTACCTAATCCCACGAGAGAATTCTTTGTTTGTATTGATGCATCAAAAGCAGGGTTAAGAGCTATACTTGTGTAGGATAACAGAGTGATAGTATTTGAGTCTCATAAAATCAATGACTACAAGTTGAGATATCCCACACATGATTTACAATTTTCATCTATTATTCATGCATGTCTAAGGTGGAAACACTTCTTTCTTGGTTGTCACTCTTTTCTAAAGATAGATCATTTAAGTTTGTAGCATCTATTCAATCATCCTAATATTAATGTACATTAAAGGTGTTGGAAGGAACTACTGTGTGAATATGATTCTAAAAAAAATTATATCAAAGGAAAAAAAATCATGGTTAATTTTTACTTAATTAGGAGGCACCATGAATTGGTAGTAATAAGTTTACGTATTGACTTATGAATTCGTATTTTAAAACAGATTTCAGAGGACAAATTCTATAGGGAAGTAAGATAGAAGTTGGGTTATGGCTAGAATATAAAAGGAAAATTTGGAGGTTATTATCTTTATCTAGATGGCCTTTTATTCCATAAATGTAATATCTAATTTTCATCAACAATTGGCTTGCACAAGATAATTTTGTGTAAGTCTCATATATCTCCTTACCAAACTCACCCTAAATTTAAGAAGATACATGTTGAGTTAAGTAAATTATAGCATTAGAGGCTAGTTTTAGGCATAATATTAGTGACTTTGTATCTCACTACCTTGAATACCAGAGGGTTAAGTCCAAGCATCAACATCCAACAAGATTATTACATCCTCATGAGATTCCATAATGGAAATGGGATATTATCTCCATGGATTTCATTTTAGGATTGTCTTCTTTGTCATATCATCATGATGTGATTATCGTCACTATGTATAAGTTGACCAAATTATCCTATTTTTCTCCCACCAAGACTACTTACAATATCAATCTAGTGGCAAGGGTCTTCTTGGATGACATTGTTAGATTACATGGGATTCCCCATAAGATTATTTTGGATAGAGCTATGGTGTACACTTCACACTTCTAGACATATTTACAAAAGGCATTGGGCACTCAACTCAATTTCAATACTCCCTACCATCCTAAGATAGATGGATAGACTGAGAGAGTCAATCAAGTCATTGAATACATGATGTACATGTATTTTATGGACCAACAATCCCATTGGGATAACTATTTATATCTTGTTGAGTTTTCTTACAATAATACTTATCATAGTTCAATTAAGATGGCATCTTTCTAGGCTTTGTATGGTCGAGCTTGTAGAATCTCACTAAAGTTGGGATAGACTTGAGGATAGAATCATGATTGGTCCTGTCATGTTGGAATACATGGAGTGGAAAGTGGTTAAGATCTAGAAGTACCTTGAGATTGCTTGGGATTAGCAAAAAAAGTGTGTTGATGCCAATAAAATTGGTTGACATTTCAATATTAGTGATAAGGTGTTTTGAGAGTGAGACCCAACAAGAGCCTGATTTATTATGGAAAAGGTTCAAAGTTGGAACCTCACTTTGTAGGGACATTCAAGATCTTGGAGACTATTCTCCTAGTAGCTTATAGACTAGCCTTACCACCTAGCCTATCTTATGTTTATGATATATTTCATGTATCAATTTTGTGTCAATATGTATCTAACATTAATCATGTATTAGATCAGATGGACTTACAAGTCAAGATTGATGAGAATATGATTTTGGAGACCATCAATATTATAGTGCATAATATGTTTACCCTTTGAGGCAGAGACCTAGACTAGGTTAGGGTCTATTAGGATAAATATAATGAATCAATAGCCAAAAAGAATACCTTCTTTTGTTTGCCTCTTTTGAGCATTAAGATAGTGAAATATCTTCTTCTCCTATTCACCATTGTTTTCATCTAAATTTAAACATTTCTAATTTGGGTTTAAAACTCACTGCATTTTATTGTTTTTCTTACTACATTTAACTCACCTAGTTAATAAAGCATCATGAATAAATCATAAAACACAAATTTTACACAACCAAATCATTCTCATAAAATTAAACGTCTAAAATCACTTGAGACAAGGCCCATTGGGATTTCATCACCAATTAGATCACCTTACCCTACCCAGTGATCTCACTTGGATTTCACCACCAAGGAGAGGACCCACTCTGTTCTTTGATGAAGTATAAACTCTAGACATGAGGTATATTCAAGCTAAATAGCCTAGCTCAACTTTGGGGTCATGAAGTATGGGGAACAAGCCCCTATAACAAGCCACATACCTATTCTAATACAAAAATTTTTAGCACCAAAACTAACCTAAAATGATCCTTAGACTGCTCATCTAGTACCTGTTTCACAAACCAATTTTACACTTACACTTTCTAAGGCCTAAGCCATTAAGAAACTAAAATTAATTCCTAGGAGTTAACGTTTAGTGGCTACATATTCCTTTTCTACTTCCTTTTTTCTTCTACATTTTTGATTTAGTGAGGATTCTTCCTTCATCAATTTATAGAATCCAAGCATTTATACCTCTCAGATTCTATTAACCTCTAGTTTCAAGTTTTCTATGTGTCTTTTATCCTTACACAGACCTGTTGTATCTTTTATTTTACCCAGATTTCACCCCTAGGTTGCCAAAATCTTAGATTTTTTGCCTTTCTATATTCCATAGTAACTAACATCAGTAAGGCAACTAATGTTAGTGGTCCTATTACCTATCAACATCAATCAGATAACCAATATTGGTGACTTTGTGTTTTTATAATTTTTAGCCTGCTTAAAATAGCAAACTAAAATTACCTACCTATCTTCACTGAAAACTAATTTTGTCATGCTATGTCACTAATACAGAGTCTAAGGCCTAACTTTATCCCTTTTTCATGGTCTTGATGTGTATCCAAGTCAAAATTATTGCCTATTATACAACCCAACAACCACTCCCAGCTTCCCCTCTCCTTTCTGATTTTGCCATGGAGCATACTTTGACTACAGAGAATACCCCTGTGACTACTAATCTTAACCAATCCCCCTTGTACCTGAAGGAGATCTTGACTTCATAAAATTTCTTGATCATAACATTGTAGCCCTTCAGCATTATCTCACCATAGGCCAAACCCATAACACTATGAGAGATCCCCTTTATGGCATGCCAATTTCTTTGACGGAGACAGTTGTAGTCTCGATAGTTTCCATCATTCCATCTATGGTCACCCAAACCATTGCTTCAAAAAGTGACCAAACCATCAATAACCCTCAAAATTTAACCACCCCAACCACTTAGTCTCATCTTCTTAACCCAACTTCTATAGTGGCTCCCTTAGCCTTGCAGCCACAACTAACCCAACCAAGTCAAACACCATTTCAAAACTTGGTAGTGCCCATCCCATAAACTCTTTCACCCATAATTATAAGATTTGAAACTTACCCTTCAACCCATGTAACCATGTTAGCAACCCAACCTCTGGTGATGGCACCCAACTAAGGCATTGTCTCTAACCTCATAAGACAAGCCTCTTTCATTTTTACCCCTCAGCCCATGACTCATTACCAGTATGTTGCATCTACACTACCACAACAAGGTGTGCCATATCACACCTCTATCTCCCTTCAATCACCCTATAACTTAGGAGGTGTGTTAAGTTATGGAGCTAAAAGCTTCACTGATGCAAATGAAGGAGGTTGCTGAGTTGCAAAGCAACTGACGTCAGTCATATCCAGTGTACGCAGTAATCGACATCAGTTATGGGTCGGCCGACATCGATTAGACAGGAACCAACATCGACAACCTGTGTGTGTGTGCATTTGCATGCACTTCTAGAACTGGTCTAATTTTAGAAAAACAGTCAGTTTGCATGTAAAAGACTAATTTTAGTCTTGAGTCTGCATTTCTAATTATTGTAATTAGGAAGTCTAATTATTGTTTGAATGGAATCTATTTAAGAGACCCATGGGGCTATATTGTAATCAAGGACAAAGAAGAGATCCTTCTAATTGTAAGATCAGGTTGATCTGTAGGTTGTTTCAAGATCAGGGGAGATCTACATGGTAGGTAAGATCAGTTGATTTATAGCTTGTTGCAAGATCAGGGAGATCTACTTGGAGTACTTTGAGTACTTGGTAGACTGGCAATATTGTTACTGACTTGTGGAGGGTACAACTCTATGTTTGAGTTATGGTTGTAATTAGTTGTGTGAGAGAGAACTCTTGAGGGATAATTAATGGTACACCCAAGAGTTGTGGGAAGAGTGTGATTTCTTCATTGTATTTCCTTCTAGAAGAGTGTTAATACAAGATTGTATTGTCTCTCATATTCTGTGCTATTTTTGAATTCTAGTTACATATTACTTCTGGTTTAATTCTGTGTTTAGTTACTTATACAAGGTAATCAATTGTGCTCCTATTCCTAACAAGTGGTATCAGAGCGAGGTTGCAAGTTCACCAGAGCCTAGTTCGGAGTAGGTTAGTGTTTGTTGATTACAGGTCACTCTCAGGGGTTTGTGATTGAGTGGGAGTAAAGCAATGGCAGAAGAAAGTACACTAAGAATAGAGAAATTCAATGGAAAGAATTATCAATTATGGAGGATGCAGATAGAAGATTATTTGTATCAGAAAGATCTGTACTTACCGTTGGGTGGAGTTGCATGTAAGCCCACAGATATGAAAGATGAAGAATGGAATGTTCTTGATCGGAAGGCTCTGGGATCTATAAGGTTGAGCTTGGCATCGTATGTGATTTCTAACTTATCACAGGCTAAGACAATGGTAGAGTTAATGGAATCTTTGGCAAATTTATATGAAAAACCCTCAGCTTCAAATAAAGTATTTTTTATGAAGCAATTATTTAATTTGCAAATGCTGGAAGGTGGATCGGTACATAGTCATCTTAGTGATTTTCATGGATTAGTAAATCAGTTAATTTTAGTCAATATAGATTTTGATGATGAAATTAAGGCTCTCTTAATCTTATGCTCTTTACCTAAAAGTTGGGATAGTTTGGTAATGACAGTTAGTAATACTACGTTTGCTTCAAATATCTTGAAAGTTGATGATGTTGTTAGTGTAATCTTGAATGAAGAAATTCATAGGAAAAGCACAAGGGAATCATCAAGAAATGCTTTAAGTGTTGAAAGCAGGGAAAATCAAAGAGAGAAGGTCAAGCAAGAGAAATCAAGGTCAAAGATAGGCAGGAGATTCAGATCTAGGTATGGCAGTAAAATCCGCTAGAATTGTGGAAAGAAAGGGCATGTAAAGAAAAATTGTTGGTTGGTAGAAGATCAGCATGAAGGAAACAAATAAGCAAATGTTCCAGATATTGTTGCATAGGATTCTCTTTTATGTTCCTTGGATAAAGTGGAATCTTGGGTTTTAGATTTTGGTGCCTCTTTCCATGCAACCCCAAATAGAGATTTTTTTCATGATTATGTCCAAGGAGACTTTGGAAAGATTTATTTAGGGGATGGTAAGCCTTGTCAAATAGTTGGTAAAGGGGAAGTGTAGCTGAAATTATAGATGGGCAACACATGGGTGTTGAAGGAGGTCATGCATGTCCCAGGCCTGAAGTGGAATTTCATTTCTATAAGAAAGTTGGGTGATGAGGGATGCACAGTAACTCTCACAGCAAAATCTTGGAAAGTTTCCAAGGGTGCACTTGTTTTAGAGAGAGGTAAGAAAGTAGGTACTCTTTATCTATCTACTTGTATTATTGATTCTCCTTCTAGTTTATCTACTTCAGATGTAGATGCGAAGATGTGGCTTTGTAGGCTTGGTCACATGAGTAAGAAGGAGATGCATATTCTTGAGTCAAAAGGTAAGAATTCAAATTTAGAGAGCATAGATCAAGATTTCTGTAAGCAACAGAAGAAAGTGAGGTTTCTTGAAACTCATGCTACAAGAAAGGATTGGGTTTATTGCATAAAGAGGAAATCTAATGTTTTTGACAAGAACAAGAAAGCCTTGGTTTTCAAGGAGAAGATGATGGACAGAGATCAGCTCAAGGGGCTGAATAATTTTGAGCAGGGCAGTTTGGACAAGGTTATGATCCAAAGTGAGCTCACGGGTAAAAAGTCATCACTCATAGGAAAACACAGTTACTGACGTCAGTTAGGTGGAACTGACATCGAACAGGCAGGTACCGACGTCGGTCATGTGCAGACTAGAGTCAATGGTGTCAGGTAGGTGGATACCGACATCGGTCAGGGAACTGACTTTGGCAACCAGGTGGACACCGATGTTGGTCAGGGAACTGGCATTGGTGATCAGGTGGAATCGACATCGGTAGAGTGCAGACCAAGTTTGACCAAAAAATGGATTTTGGGTAGACAACAAGCTGTCAAGGAGTCTCAAATGCCCATATAGAGGACTAAAAGGGTAAGTAAGCCTCAAATTCATTATTCCCCTTATTTACACTACTTGTTGCTCACTGATGGTCAAAAACTAGGAAGTTTTAAAGAGACAAAGCAGGTAGAATCCAAGAAACAGTGGGAGCATGGCATGAATGAGGAAATTGATTCCTTGGAAAAGAACCAAATAGAAGATTTGGTAGAGTTGCCAACTAGAAAGAAAGCACTAAAATATGAATGGATTCCCAAGTTAGAGAAAGGAGAGAATGGACATGTGAGATAGAAGGCCAGGTTATATGGTCTTAAGCAGGCTGCAGGATAATGGTGTTTAAGGTTTGACAGGTGTATGACAAAGCATGGCTTTAGCCAATGTCAATGTGACCATTGTGTTTACTTTACCAGGTTGGATAATATTAGCTACATTATCTTGTTACTGTATGTTGTGTATATGCTTATTGTAGGGTCACACATGCAGGAGGTTGCTAAGCTAAAGGTAAAGTTAGTTCAGAGGTGTGCCATGAAGGATTTGGAAGCAGCAAAGAAATTCTTTGGCATGAGTATTTCTAGAGATAGAGAAAATCACAAGTTGATGTTGTCTCAAGATGATTATGTGAATAAGGTAGTGGAGAGGTTCGATGTGCAGGATGCAGAACTGGTTAGCACACCTATGGATGGACAGTTCAAAGAGCAGTGTCCCAAATCACATAATGAGGTTGAGTACACATGTACTAGACCTGATATTACCCAAGTAGTGGGAGTTGTCAGCAAGTTTGTGGCCAATTAGGGAAAGAAGCACTGGAAAGTAGTTCAGTGGATTCTCAGGTATCTGAGAGGGACCAGTAGCAAGTTAACATGTTATGCAGGGTCAAGCACTTCTCTACATGGGTATGTAGATTCGGATATGGCAGGTTACTTGGATGACAGGAGTAGCACCACAGGATATGTGGTGGTTGGTCTTCAAGATTGAAATTGAAGAGGGATACAAGCCAGTAAACAAAATTAGATGATGTACAGGTACAGGTGTAGCTATTTATCTCCAAGTGGGAGATTGTTAAGTTGTGGAGCTAAAATCTTCACTGATGCAAATGAAAGAGGTTGTTGAGTTGCAAAGAAACCGACGTCGGTCTGATCAACTGATGTCAGTCATATCTAGTGTACACAGTAACTGACATCAGTTATGGGTCAGTCGACATCGGTCAGACAGGAACCGACATTGGCAAACTATGTGTGTGTGCATTTACATGCGCTTCTAGAACTGGTCTAATTTTAGATAGACAGTCAGTTTGCATGTAAAAGACTAATTTTAGTCTTAAGTCTACATTTCTAATTATTATAATTGGGAAGTTTAATTATTGTTTGCATGGGATCTATTTAAGAGACCCATGGGGCTGTATTGTAATCAAGGACAAGGAAGAGATCCTTCCAATTATAAGATCAGGTTGATCTGCAGGTTGTTGCAAGATCAGGGGAGATCTACATGGTAAGTAATATTATTTGATTTGCAGGTTGTTGCAAGATCAGGGAGATCTACTTGGAGTACTTTGAGTACTTGGTGGACTGGCAATATTATTACTGACTGGTGGAGGGTACAACTCTGTGTTTGAGTTGTGGTTGTAATTGGTTGTGTGAGAGAGAACTCTTGAGGGAGAATTACTGGTACGCCCAAGAGGTGTGGGAAGAGTGTGATTTCTTCATTTTATTTCCTTCAGGAAGAGTGTTAATACAATATTGTATTGTCTCTCATATTTTATGTTGTTTCTAAATTCTAGTTACATATTACTTTTGGTTTAATTGTGTGTTTAGTTACTTATACAAGGTAATCAATTGTGCTCCTATTCCTAACAGGGTGCTCCTCACACCAATCCTTCTCCTAATCTCATCAAGATGTTGATGGATAAGATGTCTAACCTAGAAATTTCTATGTCAAGTTTAAAGAATGTTCTATCTTATGATCAAATATGTAATTAACCCATCCATCCTTATATACCTATTCGACCCTACTCGAGTCATTAGGAACTACTGAAATTTACTCATTTTCAAAGTAAGGAGGATCCACAATAGCACTTATGACCATTTTAACATGCTTGTTACCTGATAGGGCATGATGATGCATTATTGCTTTGTACTTTCTCTATGTCTCTTTCAGTTTTTGCCTTGGATTGGTATAGTTCCATAACCAAACACTCCATTTTCTCATTTGCCCAACTATTCCTAGACCACTTCTATATCAATATTTCTAAAAAGGTCTCTATTATAGACCTTTACTCTATTAAATAGTTTGATGATGAGTCTATCAATGACTTTTTCACTCATTGGAGAGGTTTAATCAATCATCTCTCCTTTTCTTTACCTCAACCTGAGCTTATCAAGATTTTCTCAAGAGCATGTGCCAAACACATCTTTTCTACCCTCTACATCCAAACTTTTCATACATTTGATGAATCTTTCATAATGGCACAAAAATTAGAGATTCAGGCATAGATGAAGATAGGGTTAAGTTGTGTAATAAAAATACCAACTCCAAAACTAATGACTCTTCCTCTAAACCCTCTTCTTCTAATAAAAAGTCAAAAGGCTTCACCAATGACATGGTGATTAAATCAACTTCTTCTACCATAGTTAATTAGTCTAGGCCACCCACCTCACAAAACATGACCAAGCAATTCCAACAATGGTATGAACAAAGACAATACACTCCTATTGGAGAGTCATATACTTCTATTTTTTATAAACTATTATAGCAAGGAGCTATTACCCTTCCTCAAATTAGACTTATTATATAGTTTGATCACTCCGATCCTATCCCAAAAAGGTACAAAAGGATAAGTTTTGTGGCTATCATTGAGCAAAAGGCCACAATTCTAACAACTGTAAAACATTCAAAAACATTGTTTAGGATATGCTTGATAAAGGCAAGCTTATCTTGGATAACCCTATCGGTCTTACTAACCAAAGCATGGATGTATTCAAACTACCTCTTCCTAACCATTCACTTCTTCAAACAAATGTTTAGGCCATGATCAATAACTCACCTGATCATAATATTCATATAGTCAATATGGTTTTCTCTTTATCTCTGATCTAACCTTTCCCATTATTGGAGGAGTATATTTTACCTATTCCTCTTCCATGAGTAGAGGAGCCTATTTCACCCATCCCTCTCCCATGTGTGGAGGGGTCTACTCTACTTATCTTTTTACCATGTGTAGAACCCATAATTCCTACTCCTTTTATACCTATTTTGCCTATTCTCATATCTTTGAAAGAGCATGCCATGCCCACTCCCCATCTGCATGTTGAGGAGAGCATCATTTATATGATCTACCCTCTTGAAGAGCCTTCTTCACTTACTTCTCCTCCACTAATGGAGGACAGTTCCCCATCCACTCCTCTTTCACATATATAAGAGTTTGCATTATCTATCCCTGCACTAATCGAGGGACCTATTGTGCTTGCACCCATCAAAATAATTTTACCCCTTCTTTTCCAATATAAGATCACACCTTTCCCTCTCCTCATCCACATATTTTGGAAACAATCATACCCATGCTTTATCCACTAGAATAACTGACTTCACTAGCTCCTCCCCCACTCAGGGAGGACCATGTCTCTTCTCCTACCTCAGTTGAGGAAGACTTGATTGTATTTCTTACTCATCTTTAGCCCAAAATAGTATAATCTAACACATTCCCTCTTTCCCAATCACCTAAGCCTTCTAAAGAAGCAACTGTAAGGCCTATGACAACTTTGTCTAAACCTTTCTCATGGTTGGTCAGAAATCTAGACTTTTTTTATTCCAAAAAGCTAGGCCACTCAGAATTTTGGGACTGACTTAAAGCTCCCTATCCTACACAAAAAATGTCATTCTCTACCACCAATCATTTTTCTACCATTTATCCCAAAGTTTTTGAAAAATATAGAACTTCTTTGCCTAGACCATCAAAAGTGCAACCCTCTATGTTAGAACCATCACCATCATGGGCATCTGCTACACTAAAGCAAATCAGATATTTGGGTGCTCACCCAATGTCTAGTCTAATTCATCCATAGGTAAATTTTGATTTGAATCCTCAACTATGAGTTGGAGATCTATGGTTTGAACCAAGGAAGAATGTTAAGCTTCTTATAACTTGCCATTCCACTCCTCCTCTGCTCTCAACTTTGCCTTCGATCTTGGGACCACATCCTTCCAATTTAGTTAGGGTGTTCTCTTTCTAAGTAGGATAAAAGGTAAATCTACCTATTCTTTTTCCTCTACCACTTATTGGCCCTTACACATCCAACACCTTGACATTTATGATTAAAAAGGTGTCAATAAAACCAGTGGCTACACCTTCACCCAAAAGGGTGCCATGCAAAACCATATACATACCTCTTAAATCAAAGAAGGTGTCCACCCCTATTGCAATAACAAGTGATAGCCCACTGGTAGGATCTAAAGCCTCTCTCCTATGCCAATTGTTTCAATCCTCCACCATAACCCTTCCTCCAATCAAGTCATATTAGCCTCACAGACCAAAACCATCTTGGTTTGATGACACACAAGTTTTTTTATATCATCACTCACATGGACATGATATGAAAAGCTATAAAACTCTCATAGCTATTATATAATAACACTTTGATATGAACAAAATTTTCATTAAGGAGCCTCTTCTAACCTCACAATTATTCCACCAGTTACATCCTAAACTCTACCTACTACTTCACCAAAGTTTAAGACCAATGACGAGGTTGTGCCTCCACCACCTTCTCCATTGTGCTCTAGATCAACACAGTTAATGTGGCTACACGATCTCAAAATCAAAAGGATAAAGGTAAAGAAAAGTTGACCACCCCTTGGGCTCATCCATTCTCAAAAGATGCTCCTCCACCAAATCCCAAGATCTCTATTCTTGGTGCTCCCAACCCACATCTTCACAAGTCATTCAAGACTCAATGGTGAAATAACTTCACCAAACCCCTATAAAGATGTCTTTATATAAGTTAATCCAAAACTCACCCCAACATCATCAAGCCTTGATCAAGGCTTTAAAATCAATTGAGGTACAACCCAATGATCCTCAACCTCTTGCATCTTTGGTGGATTCTCTTAATACTATTGCCCTGGTTACCTTCAGTGATTCAAAAATTTTGGCTCTTCACCCTGGAGACTACGACCCTACACTTTTTATCACTACATATATCGATCAAACTCATGTTAAGAGATTCATGATTATGGAAGTGATAGTATTAATATTATCTCCACTCATGCGGTAAATAACTATCACTTCTCGATAAGTGTGTGTCATAGTTTGATATGATACTTTGTTCCTTCAATGATACTATAGTGACTACTATGGGTACTGTAGTCTTACATATCCATGTGGGTCCTCAAATAATCCATAAACTCTTTTATGTTATCTAAGGAGAGTTCTAACATAGCATATTTTTTGGATGGCCTTGGATACATGTGTACCCTCAACTTTACACCACTATGTCAAATTTGAGCATGATGGTCAAGTGCATGTTATTCTTATCGACTTGCCTCCTTTCAAAACATGAAAAATGACTTATC
The DNA here is from genome assembly GCA_037957365.1 of Torreya grandis. NCBI lineage: Eukaryota > Viridiplantae > Streptophyta > Pinopsida > Cupressales > Taxaceae > Torreya > Torreya grandis. The sequence continues at coordinate 2,029,353 of JARHVA010000153.1, forward strand.
ATCCCAATGATGTCCTCATTCCATTGAAAACATCTTCTTATTTTCAATCTATCATTGAAGCCTCAACAAGCTTGACTACCCTAGTTACTCAGATATTGATGACACAAATTCTTGACAAGGACCCCATAGAAGACACTTTCAAATGCCCTTTGCTCAGAGAATATCACTTGTTGACACTTGACATGTTCCATACTCCATAGGAGTATGGAAAAATTTCTATGCACCCTAATTATGATCCCCATATTGGGATGGTCATCCCATATGGTCCCCCTAACCTTATAACTAATCTCACACATGGGGGAATCGATCAAGCTCATACTATCAAAAATCCCTCCTCTTCACCACAACCTTTTACCTGTGACTTCTCCTTCTTAAGCAAACCTAGTTTTGCTCACACATATCTTTATAGGTACACCTAGAAAGGATTTAGGTTGGGTCATTATGATTAGGGTACTCATACACCCATTGAATACCCCACCAACAAGACCATCAAAGATGCCAAAAATTGGTATGGTGTGGGTTTCAATGAACCAACAAAACCCACCAAGGTCTCTCATATTGAAGATCCACTCTCTCCTTTTCCATCCTCTCCTCTTCCCCCACCATCACCTACAAATTAGAGGTATCCATACCTCCTAATTTTGTTTTTCAATAAATGCCATTCATTTAGGACCCCTAACCTATCATCTGGGTGAGGAAACAAGGTCCTTTCCTCTCGTTCATCCTGAAATGATTGACAAAGCTTCTCCCACTATTAACACTATCCAATGTTAGGATGATGACACTATTCTCACCTACATGGGTGTAGATGATTCCTATATCTAATGATAATTTCCTTCTAAAACACAAACTATGTTAAATGAATCAACCATTGACATTAATTTACCCTCTCTAGATAACCCCCAAATCCTCAAGATTGGCCAATCTTTAGATTCCCTTAAACAAGCCAGTTATACTACGTTCCTCTCTGATCATAGTAAATCATATACTTGGTCTTATCATGACATATTTATCATTGACCCCTCTATCATCACCCACAATATTATAACCAACCATGATGCTAAACTTGTTAAGTAGAAGCTTCATAAGATGAACTCTTTTATTGTTCTCCTTGTCAAAGAAGAGCTCCTACACCTTCTCTTTGTTGACTTTTTTTAACCCATTAGCTATCTACAACGGGTTTCCAATATCATCCCTTTAAAAAAGTGATAGGGGAAATTTGCATCTATACTGACTACCATGATCTAAACCTTGCTTGTCCAAAAGATGACTTCCCTTTGCCAAGCATCGACCAACTTGTTGATCTAATGATTGGCCATGAGATGATATCTCTTATGGATGGGTTCTTGGGCTACAATCAAATCTTTATTGCCCTTAAAGATCAACACAAGACCTCTTTCATCATGCCATGGGGAACTTTCTATTATAGGGGTCATGCCTTTTGGCCCTAAGAATGTTGGAACTACCTACCAACACACCATGACTTATGTTTTTCATGACCTCCTACACAAAATTATGGAAGACTATGTGGACAACTTATTTGGAATGTATAAACATCACCAGGATCACTTGGTAATTCTCAAAATCATATTTACTTATCTCTTCCAATATAATGTTCTACTAAACCCAAATAAATGCATCTTTGGGGTCCTTTCAGGTAAGCTTATAGGATTCATTGTCTCCTTCCATGGTATCTAGGTTGACCCTGCTAAGGTTTTAAAAATACTATAAATGCCTCTACCCACTAATCTCAAGCAACTTTATAGCTTACAAGGCAAACTTCAATCAATCCACCATTTCATCTCTCAGTTGTCGGATCGATGTCAACCTTTTCATCATCTACTTAAAAAAGATGTCTTCTTCCATTGGAACATGGATTATCAAAAAGCCTTTAATGCACTTAAAGGGTATCTCCTTTCCCCATTGGTTTGTATTCCCCCTAAAGAGGACCAACCTTTCTACCTCTACATTTCTACAATAGATCATTCCTTAGGTGTTATGATTGTACATCAAGATGATAAACATAGAGAGCATGCTATCTACTACATAATATGAATGTTTATTGATGATGAAACTTGGTATACTCATATAGAAAAGCTTTTCCTCACATTTGTATTCATAGATTTCAAACTTTGCCATTACCTTTTAAATCACAAAACCTACATTGTCACCCATACTGACCCCTCAAATGCATGCATTCCAAACTATACCAAAACCAACATATGGATCATTGACTCATGCTCTTTGTTGAGTTTGACTTGGAATTCATCCAACAAAATTCTATTAGGGGGCAAATAATTGTTGACCAATTAGCTGATGCCCTTTTACTCAAAAACCAACCTTCTAACCTTGAATTCCCTGATGAGTCTATCACAATGCTATCCACTATTGACATCTCCTATCAAATGATGATATTCTTTGATGGGTATAAATTTCAACTCATTAGGGGTACAGGGGTCATCCTCATCCCTCTTAATGGTGAGTTTATGCCTATTTCATTTAAACTAGATTTTGAATGTATAACAATATGGTCGAATATGAAGCTTTGGTCTTAAGGATTCAAACTACCATTTTCTTGGGTGTTAAATCAATCAACATCTTTGGTGATTATTAGCTAGTGATTAATCAGGTTAATGGTTCCTACCTCTACAAAAATGAAATTCTAAAATTATATAAACATCATGTAGATGTGATATTATAATAATTTGACCACTACCTCTTGTAGACTGTTCCTCTATGTATAAACAAGTTTTTTGACATGATGGTTTCCCTTGACTCACACATTCCATCCTCACCCTTTTCTTTGAAAATATATGTCACCATGCATCACTTTACATTTCCCTCCTATGTGTCAATTAACATCCTATTTATTGGCAATGTTGACTCTAATGCACATGATGTCTGGTACAAACATCTTGTTGACTATCTCACTTATGCTATCATTTCATCAGACCTTTCCAATAATGGGAGACATGCTTTCATTAAAATTACTACTCGTTAGACTATGTTGTGGGGATTCTCTATAAATTAGGCTTTGATGGTCTCCTCCTTAGATGCCTCACTCATGCTAAAATCCCCTTCACCATTAAGGAAGTACATAATGAGATATTTAGTGGACATTTCAGTGGGAATTTGGTTGCCAAATGCATCCTTCAACTTGGCTATTATTGGCTGACACTTAACCAAAACTATCAAAATTATGTTAGATGTTATTTCAAATGTTAATAAAACACTAACCTCCTTCACACTCCAAGCCATGCATTACAAGTTGCTAGAGACTTTTGTCCCTTTTCACAATGGGGTTTGGATCTAATCAATGAAATTAACCCTCATTCATCTCTCTGTCATCATTCTATCATTACTGCTACTGAATACTTCACCAAGTGGGTTGAGGCTATTCCTCTCATCTCCACTAAGGCTAACAAATTTGTTGACTTTATCAACCATCACATCATCTACCATTTTGGTGTCCCCCATAATATTATTGCAGACAACAATGACTCTTTCAAGAAAAAAACTATCCAAAAACTCTATGATAATTTTGTCATCAAATTAAGCTTCTCATCACTATACTATCCATAAGAAAATGGATAGGTAAAATATTGTAAAAAAACCTTAACCAAAATCCTCATGAAGGTAGTCAATGATGCTAGTAGGGATTGGCATATGTACATCCCCTTCACCTTATGGGATTAATGTACTAGTATTCAAACCCTTATAGGTGCTAGATATTTTTCACTGGTCTATAGGATGGAAGTAGTCTTGTCTCTCAAGGTCCAAATTCCTTCTCTTCACATCTCTCTATAATACATAATTACTAAAGATGACTTTCACCAAGAACATTTGGCCCAACTTGAGCTACTTGATGAACACCATCTAGAAGCCCTCAATCACCTCCAAATCTATCAAGAGTGTATCAAACATGATTTCAATAAAAACCTCAAGGAGTGAGATTTCAATATTAGATATCTCATCTTAAAGTAAAATCAACATGCGATAAACATGGAGAAAAGCAAATGGGGCAAGTTTGCTCCTAATTAGTTTGGACCCTACATCAAAACTCACAAGTATGTCTCAGGAACTTATCACTTGACTTCTCTCAAAGGCAAGCCAGAACTCAAGCCTTTAAATGCTTTTCACCTATGACCATTCTTTTGTTAATCAAGTGATGCTTCACATTATGTATAACTTGAGCTCATCCCTTTAGCAACCCTATTACATTCACCTCCCTTCCTCTTAACCCTTATTCCTACACACTTAGTTAACCTTCCAAGTGTTATGGTTTTGCCCTCATAAAGGAAAACCTTTAAGCCTCTATAGTCCTATCCATGATTAAATTCATATGTAATATATATATATATATATATATATATATATAATAACAAAAATTGGGATATATAGAAAAAATATTATCTCTCAGGTCATGATTCTCAACGTAGAATACTCCCTTGAAGGACAACTACGTAACTTCTCATTGCTACTATATATAGATAGATCCATAAAAGGACAACTATTAAAAGCTACAAAAAAAAGCTTAAACCACTCCCTTGAAGGATGGATAAGTTAAGCTTTTTTATCAAGTGAATAATGACTTTGAAGCTTTCTGCATTAATCAACTTCGCATGACCTCAAGGCACCAACAATATCCCAATGAAGGTTTCCCACATTAATCAACCTACACAAGAAAAAGAAATGAAAACCTTTAGTCATGGACTTCCCTATGGTATCTCTCAGGTCACCTATAGAAGGGGCATACCATCCTCACTAAGAAGGCTATGCTACCCACACACCCTAATTCCTTTTACCTTTTTCCTCTCTTAGTCACTCACAATTAAGGGACTTTGAACTCACTTGACACATGGTGATCACAACATTTATTTACCAAACAAATGGTTGATACTACAATGTATGAATAAAGCTCATACTCCCATGCCTATTCATATGGTCGTTATGGTCATCATGGTCCTTGCCAATGCAATAGCATCACGTCCCTTTCTTTTCTATCACATGTCAATTTCTCTTTTAAGGTGGCATCTCACAACAAGATTCACTTAAATTCTCACCTACTTGCCAATATTTATTATTAAATCTTAAAGTTATGTGTTTAAGAATACTATTAATTGCATATCCATTTCAAGAAATGATGTTATACAATATCAAAAAACATCATGGTGTATTAACAATACACTCTTCAATCATCACACTCTACTAATACTAATAAACCATTTTCCAACTAATTTATTTCATACAACCTCATGTGAAATGCAACCAACATAGCTTCTCTAAACAATAGTAAATTGAGAAACTATAAAATAAAATAGATCATTTTAAGCATACACCATCACATATATGGAAAAATGCTATAATGAAACCAACTACTCAACTATGCATGTAGCATCACAAATATGGGAAATTCTATCATAACACACTAACTATCACTAACATAACCACAAATAACATCACATAAAGCTCATACATAATATAACATCATCATAACATATCACAATACCAAAGTCTCATATCTATATACTAAATATGAATATACATCAATGAATTGTATATGTATTATCTCTCTCTCCATACATCTCTCAAATTTGGTTCACAAGCCAGAATATATATAACAAAAATCACAATGCATCTATCCCTCAGAATACTCAAAGTTGTAGTCATGGTCATGAAGAGGCAGTATCATCACCACCCTCTACCTATCTATGTCTGCATGAACTAGAGTTGTGGTGCATCTCTCTAATCTCTCCCATTCTGTAGCCTTATAAAATCTCAAAATATATGGGAATTACCTAATGACACTCTCATAATATGCAATCTCATCTAAAGCAGTGTTATACATTGATAGTGGCATAGTCTATAGCAGACCCATCAAACCTATTGTAGGACCCTGTGGTGGTGCCTGTGATGATCCTATACTGGTCCTTATGGTGGAGGGGGTATCCTACCCTACTACTCTCAAACCATCTCTCTCTATTATTAGTATAGTAACCTATCCCTATAGTGTCATCACCTATCCCTATAAATCCAAAACCTATGCCTGTGTTGCAGTCAGTTGGGCCTATAATGTCATCACCTATCCCTAGAGGACAAGAACCTATGCCTACACTATATCCCATAACTGCATAGTTTCATCCCTCTTTCTCTTAACTCCCTATAAATATGGTTGTGGTCTTTTCAGAATCATAGGGTGAAAACCTACCCACCATGCTTGATAAGCTATTGTACACCTTGGATCTATCACACTTGGGCCTATTAGTATCTCATCAAAATCTAGCCCATCTATCTCTTAGGGAAATGGAAGAGGTGCCTATCTATCATCTCTCCTATATCAAGGAAAAATAGGGGGTACATCCTATAATAATCCAATAAATCTCCTAACCCTGACCATAGGTATCATCTCCAACACTCCAACTCACCTACCCCTCACCCATATCATACTATGTAAGCCTACAATCTACTTTGCCTATCCTCTAAATATAATATATGTCAAGTAAGGCCTCTAAATAATATCTAAAAAAATCAATCCATCCATCATCTACTTATAATAATCAATATCCTACACAATGTTGTATACTTGTGTATGTGCCATGCTTCTCTCCATCATCTAAAACCAACCCTAAAGCTAATCAAAATCATGACTGGTAGCCCCAATGGCCATGTCAACACAATGTGCTCATATGTTCAATAATGAATTAAATGTCTGATATAAAGACTGTATCACCATTACAACCTCACAACCCATAACTCCCTGTATAATTGTGAAAGAAAAGTTAGTCCTCATGTAAATACTATCTGATACTCAAACATAGATGCTAAAACTATGGTCATCATGATAGGGAATCTCCTTCCATTCATGTTAGGTAGTGCATAATTAGGTGATGTTGCTTCTCATCGATAGTGTTTAGTGGCTCATATGCAAAGCTCACCAAATGATAGGTCACCTTGTTGACATGCTCCACAAATAATGTGGACATATGAATGTCATGATCCTCCCTCAAACATGAGAAGAGATCCTCACCCTAGAGTTGTAGTCATAAAATCTTGTATACATCCTCCTGCATCACTATCAACTCTCTAGTAGGTAGATGGAAGGTGTTGGTGGTGTGATCCCACCTATATGTCAAGGATACCATCAAGCTAACATCTTGTGCAAGTCTATAATATCATCATACTTATATTAACCCTACACCTGCCATGTGCTCCCACTCATCTATGGTGACATCCCTCCTCATCCTTGTCAGCAATATAGGTAATTGATCTCATAATGTTAACTCCTACATAGCATGCATCTACACACATAAAATCACTCCATCAAGCCACAAACCTTTAGGTATAAACCTCTTCTTTTAATCCCTTTCCCTTTGGGAGAATTACATTGGCCTGAGGCTCTAATTAGGGCTATGTAGACAACACTTAGTCGAAATAGGGTCTTCTGAGGCTAGCTTGACCATCTACCCTCCTACCTATCTAGCCCATTCACACACTTAAACTCTAGGACCCACAGCCGATATCTTAAATCTTAGGCCAATTGGCCTATTCTACATCTCTAGGCCCCATGGCCTATATCTTAAACCCTAGGCCAATCAACCTATTCTAAACTTCTAGGCCCCATGGCCTATATCTTTAATACTAGTCCCATAACCTATTTCAACCTACTTTTTCCTAACTACTTGCCTCAACAATTTTAACCCATATCCAACCCCTTCTTCCCTTTCCTTTGGGAGAAATACATTGGCCTAAGGCCCTAATCAGGGCCATGTAGGTAGCACTCAGTCGATATGGGGTATTTTGAGGCTAGCTCAGCCAATCAAATCATCTACTAATGTACCTATACCAATTTAATTAGAGATGCATAATTGGCTCTAACTCCTCCTAAACTTGCCACTTTGAGTTTTTTAGTGACTGATATCAATTATATTTTGACTAATATAGGTCTTATATGTTGACATCAGCATTGGTTGTCGATTGACATCAACATCAATCATCGTTCAACATCAACACACCTAGCTAATGTCAGTGATTAGTTCAACCCCATGGCCAAATAGTATGTGCCTAAATTTAGGGTTTTTTCCTTAAAAATACCCCAACCCCCCCCACAAATCCACCCAAACCTACCCTTTCCCCATCTACTAATCCCTTATTTACCCTCTATTACACTCTCACATTGCACCTAACTAACAAATTATGATCAAAACCTAAATTCAAAAACAAACAACTCAAGCCACTTAAATAGATCCTACCTCATCTCTCTATCTCCTTCAGGTTGGAATGGTTGGCACCTATTGTGGAGCACCTCTGGCTGGGTCCCCTCTTCCCTCTACCATTTCTATCCACACCAATTCTCCCTTGATCAAATTATAGCCCACCAAGCACTAAATCACACCCTTACTCTTACACACTCTTCTCCACCAATCACCTCTCACCACCTCACCATAATAGGAAAAGCTCTAAATGTTTTACACTGTATGACACTCAGAGCTCTGGTTTCCTCCAATCCAATGTCATAAATGAAATTTGGTGGGCTACCAAACCCCTTTTGTCAAGTTTGGTCTCTTATCGACATCGATAGTCCTACCTTAAGTGATTGATGTCAGCATATTTCCTACCACCATCAATGACTTGACTAATGTTGGCATATTTCCTATTGACATTGATGACCTAATTGATGTCAGCCATCTTAAAATTAGGGTTTCCAACCCTAACTACCACCCTTTGAAAAATAACCCTAATTACATGCCTTTAGTGGTTCACATGGACTCCTTATGAGGCAACTTGGTGATCACATATATATCCCCACCCATGACAACCAACCTTGGAAATCACTTAAATTTACACCAATGATGACTTTGATCAAAGATCACGACTATCTCCTTGACCAAAAACCCTTTTTGAGTAAACCTTACCTTGATCATTCTGATTGCTTATGTTACCATGCTATAGTTGGCTATTGTACACACATATGTATATTAGGGGTTTTTAGATTACGACCTTGTTAGTTCCATCACCTGCAACCCATTTTTTTTTCCAAGAGTACTTTCTACCTTAGATACTTGGAACACATAGACCATTAGAGATATAAATTTGATCATTTTAACCACATTAGCTATCATTAATAAGCTATAGTCTGGTTATTTCTATCCAAGTCTTCCTCACCTTTACTCATTATTGATTATGTTGACTATAACTAATAGTAGTATCTATGTAAGCAATGATCTTCCCACATTTGCACTCAACATTCACCCATCCATTAACTGCTTGTCATATTGGTACCCAATTTTAGATTCTCCTCTATTGGTTCTCATTTTGAGGGGGAATATCTCATCCCTTACCTGGAGCATCCAAGTCCTATTTTTGTCTCGTAACTTGTCAATACATGTTATAAGCCAAAAATGGGCAAATGTAGACACCAAAATTATGTCACACACTTCTGTGACTCCTTGTGTCAAAACCTCCCTTGATCCCCTTTTAATAATTAGCCTTCCTAACCTATGTTTTCACCTTAAAATATTTAATTAAATTAATTAAAACCCACTTATGCAACCTCACCTTGCCACCTCATCCTAAGACTAATTCTTACCCTCTGAGTCACCTTGAGACTTAATCTCCTAATCCTAACTACTTATGACTTGTTCTCACCCCTAACATAGATTCCTAACTAATTACATTCTTCATATCCTTGTATTTTTACCATTTTCTAATAGACACCACACTTGGTAAGAGAAGGAACAAAAAATGGGCTAAAAATAGCCCTTTTACCTATTCTCATGCCACCAACATCAGTCAACCCTCGACTGATGTTAATGGGAAATATGATATCAGTTACTTAAGCAAAATTCCAAGCTGGTATTTAGGTCATAAAAATCAAGAATTCATGCACATGATTTTGGCAATCAAAGCATCCTACATCACTTTTGACATCCAAGCTTACCATTACTATGCATAAATTGATCTAGATCAAGAATTGATATGCTACACAAAGCTTGAACACTTAAGGACCAGTAGCATATGCTTGTCTTGTCCATTCACCCATCAGTTCACCAAGCCTCATAAAAATCATCTATTCAATAGTCATAGTTCATTCATTTCACTAGCTAAGTATATCTTGGTGTTTTATAGGTCTTTAAATAGTAATTTTATAATTTATTTACATTATACTATTTATTGTTTTATGAACCCTAACTCCTTCAATGGAGGAGTTGTAAATATCCTCACCCACTTTTCTCTACCCCAGCATACCAACCCTCTGTCTAAACTCCCCTAAGTCTTACCTACCTCTTTACGACTCTTCCCAACCTCACAACCTAACCATACTCGCATTCTCCCTCTTAGAAAAGCCTTTTCTAACTCATTCTAATATTATTACCCTATCTGACATCAATGACCTTGATCAATATCAATGACCGAATTGACATTGATCCTTTAACCAACTTCAGTTACTATGTTTCTAAACCAACAACCTCAAAGTCACTTAACAACCTTCCCAAAACATAGACCTAACTTATCAGCCTACACTATATTATCTTCTGCTACACTCAGACCTACAACTTAGTAAACATAAATCTAACTCTCTCTCTCTCTCTCTCTCTCTCTCTCTCTCTCTCTCTCTCTCTCTCTCTCTCTCTCTTTCTTTCTTTCTCTCTCTACTCTCTTTACTCTATTTACTTGTATTAATTTTAAACTTTGTTTTAAAATAGCAAGCTATCATCCCAAAGAAGTTTCACGCTTCCCAAAATAAGCATGTAACTTGGTAGTCTACACATATCTTCATTAACAACTATTTTGTGTAGTGTTTTCTTATCTACAAGTTTTTAGGACCTAGGAAGCACAATTGATAACCATATACAAGCAACTAAACACAGAATTAAACCAGAAGCAATAAGTAACTAGAAACCAGAAACAACACAGAATTTGAGAGACAATACAATCTTATATTCAACTCATCCAAAAATAAAATGCAATCAAGAAGATGCCACACTCTTCTCACACCTATGAGGCTTCCCACACCTCTAGTGCTCCCAATAATTCTCAATTAAGAGTTCTCTCTCTCAATTACGGTCATAACAAACAACTCAAACATAGAGTTGTTGTTCACCTCCAACTAGTCAGTATCAATACTGCCAGTATACCAAGCACTCAAAAGTACTTCAAGTAGATCTCCTTAATCTTGTAACAACCTGTAAATCAACCTGATCTTACTTACCATGTAGATCTCTCCTGATCTTGCACAACCTGCAAACCTAGATCTTACAATTGGAAGGATCTCTTCTTTGCCTTGCCTTGATTACAATATAGCCCATGAGTCTCTTAAATAGACCTCATGAAAAAAATAATTAGACTTTCTTAATTACAATAATTAGACATGCAACTCAAGACTATAATTAGCCTTTAACATGCAAATAATCAGTTCGTTAACAAACTATTCATGAACTAGCAGTTCTGGAACTGCACAGGTGACCGATGTTGGTCACTATTAGTCTGGAGATGACTGACGTTGGCCAATCCCTGACTGATGTCAATAGATTCTTGTCCACCCCTGACTGACATCAGTTGGCCTAATCGACGCTAGTGACTGTGACACTCAGCAACCTCCTCCAATGTCTACATCAGTGAAGCTTTTAGCTCCACAACCTAACAATCTCCCACTTGGAGATAAATAGCTGCACTTGTACCTATACCTATACACCACCTAATTTGTTTCCTAGCTTGTATTCCTCTTTAAGATCAATCTTGAAGACCAACCACCACACATCCTATGGTGCAACACCTGTCAACCAAGTAACTTGCCATATCTGATTCTACATACCCATGTAGAGAAGTGCTTAACCCTGCATCGCATGTATACCTGCTGCTAGTCCCTCTCAGATACTTGAGAATCCACTGAACCACTTTCTAGTGCTTCTTTCCTAGATTGACCACAAACTTACTGACAACTCCCAGTGCTTGGGAAAACTCAAGTCTAGTACACATGTACTTAACCTCATCATGTGGTTGGGGACACTGCTCTGTTAACCATCCATCCATAGGTGTGCTAACTGGTTCTACATCTTGCATCCTGAACCTTGCCACTACCTTAATCACACAATCATCCTGAGACAACATCAACCTGTGATCTTCCCTATCTCTAGGAATACTCATGCCAAAGAATCTTGCTGCTCCCAGATTCTTCATGACACACCTCTGAACTAACTTACCTTTAGCTCAGAAACTCCCTACATGTGTGACCCTATAACAAGCATACACACTACATACAGTAACAGGATAATGTAGCTAATATTATCCAACCTAGTAAAGAAAACACAATGGTTACGATGACATTGACTAAAGCCCTACTTTGTCATCCACCTGTCAAACCTCCATTGTCCTGCAGCCTGCTCAAGACCATATACCCTGGCCTTCCGTCTCACGTGTCCATTCACTCTCTTCTTTGACCTAGGAATCCATTCATCTTTCAGTGCTTTCACTCCAGCTGGAAACTCTACCAAATCTTGCATTTGGTTCTCTTCCAAAGAATTCATGCCATGCTCCCACTATTTCCTAGATTATACCTATTTTGCTTCTTTAAAACTTCCTAGTTCTTGACCATCAGTGAGCAACAAGTAATCTAAAGAAGGGGAACAATGAATTTGAGGCTTACTTACCCTTTCAGTCCTCCATATGGGTGTTTGAGACTCCTTGACAGCTTACTGTCCACCCAAAATCTATTTTGACAGTGACCGATGTCGATTACCTCCCAGTCTGCAGCCGATCGACATCGGTTCTATGTGACTGACCTGACTGCTGATGTCGGTTCCTTGACCGACGTCAGTGTCCACCTGCCTGACACCACTAACTTCTCTAGTCTGCACATGACCGATGTTAGTGCTTGTTTGTTCGACGTCAGTTCCCCCTGATCGACGTCAATACCTATGTTTACCTGTGAGTGATGAATTTTTACTCATGAGCTTACTTTAAATCATTCCCTTGTTCAAATTGCCCTACTCAAAATTATTTATCCCCTGTGACTGATCTCTATCTATCATCTCCTCCTTGAACACCAAGGCTTTCCTCTTCTTGTCAAAAACATCATATTTCCTCTTTGTGCAATAGACCTGATCCTTTCTTGTAGCTTTAGTCTCAAGAAACCTCACTTTCTTCTATCACTTACAGAAATATCGATCTATGCTATCTGGATCTAAACTCTTACCCTTTGACTCAAGAACATGCATCTCCTTATTCATGTGACCAAGCCTACGAAGCCACATCTTCAAATCTACAATTGAAGTAGATAAACCAGAAGGAGAAACAGTAATACAAGTAGATAGATAAAGAGTACCTACTTTCTTACCTCTTGCTAAAACAAGTGCACCCTTGGTAACTTTCCAAGAGTCCGCTGTGAGATTTACTGTGCACCCCTCATCACTCAACTTTCCTATAGAAATCAAGTTCCACTTCAGGACTGGGACATGCATGACCTCCTTCAACACCCATGTGTTGTCCATCTACAATTTCAGCTGCACTTTCCCTTTGCCAACAATTTGACAAGGCTTACCATCCCCTAAATAAATCTCTCCAAAGTCCCCTTGGACATAATCATGAAAAGATGCTCTATTTGGGGATGCATGGAAAGAGGCACCAGAATCTAAAACCCAAGATTCCACTTTATCCAAGGAACATACAAGAGCATCCTGTGCAACGATACCTGCAACACCTGCTTCTTCATTTCCTTCATGCTGAGCTTTAACCAACCAAAAATATTTCTTTACATGCCCTTTCTTTCCACAATTCCAGCATATTTTCCTGCCGGGCCTGGATCTAGATCTCCTGCCTATCTTTGACCTTGATTTCCCTTGCTTGATCTTCTCTTTTTGCCTTCCCCTGCTTTCAACACTCAAAGCATTCCCTGATGATTCACCTGTGCTTTTCCTGTGAATTTCTTCATTCAAGATTACACTAACAACATCATCCACTTTCAAGATATTTTAAGCAGACACAATATTACTAACTGCCATTATCAAACTATCCCAACTTTCAGGTAATGAGCATAAGATTAAGAGAGCCTTAATTTCATCATCAAAAATAATATTGACTAAAACTAACTGGTTTACCAAACCATGGAAATCACTAAGATGACTATGTACCGATCCACCTTCCTGCATTTGCAAATTAAATAATTGCTTCATAAGAAATACCTTATTCGAAGCTGAGGGTTTTTCATATAAATTTGCCAAAGATTTCATTAACTCTACTGTTGTCTTAGCCTGTGATAAGTTGGAAATCACAGACGATGCAAGACTCAACCTTATAGTTCCCAAAGCCTTCCAATCAAGAACATTCCATTCCTCATCTTTCATATCTAGGGGCTTGCATGTAACCCCACCCAACGTTAAGTACAGATCTTTCTGATACAGATAATCCTCTATCTGCATCCTCCATAATTGATAATTCGTGCCATTGAATTTCTCTATTCTTAGCTTACTTTCTTCTGCCATTGCTATACTCCCACTCAATCAGAAACCCCTGAGAGTGACCTGTAATCAAACACAAACCTGCTCCCTGCAACCTTAGCTCTGATACCAATTGTTAGGACCTAGGAAGCACAATTGATTACCATATATAAGAAAATAAATGTGGAATTAAACCAGAAGCAATAACTAACTAGAAACTAGAAACAACACAGAATTTGAGAGACAATACAATATTGTATTGAACTCATCCAGAAAGAAAATACAATCAAGAAGATGCCACACTCTTCTCACACCTATGAGGCTTCCCACACCTCTAGTGCTCCCAGTAATTCTCAATCAAGAGTTCTCTCTCTCAATTACGGTCACAACAAACAACTCAAACACAGAGTTGTTGTTCACCTCCAACCAATTAGTTTCAATACTGCCAGTACACTAAGCACTCAAAAGTACTTCAAGTAGATCTCATTAATCTTACAACAACTTGTAGATCAACATGATCTTACTTACCATGTAGATCTCCCTTGATCTTGCACAACCTGCAAATCAACCTGGTCTTGCACAACCTACAAACCTAGATCTTACAATTGGAAGGATCTCTTCCTTGCCTTGCCTTGATTACAATACAACCCATGAGTCTCTTAAATAGACCTCATGCAAATAATAATTAGACTTTATTAATTACAATAATTAGACACGTAACTCAAGACTATAATTAGCCTTTAACATGCAAATAATGGGTTCATTAACAAACTATTCGTGAACTAGCAGTTCTGGAACTGCACAGGCAACCGACATTGGTCGCTGTTAGTCTGGAGATGACCAACATTGGCCGATCCTTGACTGATGTCGGTAGCTTCTTGTCCACCCCTAATTGACATTGGTTGGCCTGACCAATGCCGGTGATTGTGACACTCAACAACCTCCTCCAATGTCTGCATCAGTGAAGCTTTTAGCTCTACAACCTAAGACAAGTGTCTTCCTCCATAGGCAAAGAGGGGAATCTACAAAGTCTGGAATGGTGCACACTTATCTGGGTTTTAATAACTTATCCCTAACTCTCTTTATTTTCTATTTCTCTCTCTCTTTGAATATAAAATAAGCTTAAAATGTAGTTAAACATTAAGATCTCACAGCCAATGTCTAGAATGTCTAGTGGCCAAATAATAGATCTTTAATTGATTTCTTGCATTTAGAATCAAGTGGGAGGAGGTGAGATAGTATAGGAAGCAACTATAAAAACTTAAAGGGATTCTATGTGCCTTAATTGAACATGAAAAAGAACATCCCATAAGGATTCATGGGCTAGTGAGTAAAAGGTAGTTGGTTGAGTCTAGGATGTCTATTTATAGAATTCAAACACTCTATATGAGGACTTTTCTAGACATTTTGGAAAAAGGAGAGACTAAGTAGAAGAGAATAATAAATAAGTAGGAGCAGCTAGTTATAAGAGCTAAGACTTAGACAACTAAAGGATAACTTTAAGGAGGTCTTGAAGCACTTGGGGTGGGATTCCTATTAACTATTTTACTATTTTGAAGCTTATTCATTTGAATGAAAATAGTTTTATTCTTTGTTTGATTCTTGGGATTTAAATATAATAAGACCACTTTGTTTATTATACATGTTTTATTGTCTTATTCATGGTTGTGCATTGACTGTCATGTAGTGCTTTTCCTGTTGAGGCCTTTGAAGAGGTTATGGTCCTCCTTGCTTGACTTGAATGTTTCAACTTATTATTTGTTCATGTATTGTTGTTATGACATAATGTGGTGGTTGTATGTGAAAATCATCTTCATGGTGGTAGAATGTCAAGCCTCCTATGTTGAGCATGGTGGTACAATGCTTGACCCTCCCATGAATGTCATGATGGTAGATTGTTAAGCTCTTCAATGTTGAGGCATGGTGGTAGATTACTTAAAGCTCCTATGAATATTGGATGAAATCATTTAAGTGAGGTATCTTCTTGATATCCAATCAAATAACAGGCCTTTTTTATATTATGAAATCTTGCCTACTCATTTTCTATATTGATGAATGCTTAGCTTCACTTAAATGATCATTTGAATGCTTGTTTCCATTGTATTTGGGATGGGGAGTCTTTTTGAGTAAGAACCAAGAATATGACTATAGGTGGTGTATGGTCATTCCCTAGTGTTAAGGTATCCTTATTTATATATTCAATCTTGCCTTTAACAAGTGATGTAAACATGCTTAGAGCTGGGAATCTTGAGTTCAGGGTTGTCTAAAGAAATAGCTTGATGATGACAAAAGGTTGGGAGGTGAGCCTTCCTTCAAACGGCTTGAATTTTCTTAGGGAAAATGAGGACCATCATTGAAGAAGGATTTTTCTTATGATTATTAAATTAGGCCTAGATTTGTGCCTCATGATTATGTATTATATGGATGACATATATTGTATTGATAAGTGTTAATAGCAACCATCTTGCTTGTATTATTCTTATGTAAGATAGTCTTTTATATAATGACCTAGTTGTGGGTAAAGACTTTTATTATCTTGATGTTGAACCTCTTTGATAAATTGAGATTTAATATAATGGAATACAATATGTATTTATATACTTTGGAAGAATTTTCTATGTAAGGAAAGATTCCTTAGCCTGTTTGGCCCTTTAATACATATTGATAGTTTGATTCTCAGGCTTAAATCTTTGTTATGATAATCTTATCAAATAAGCATTGTGTCTCTCTCTTTATGATCAAAATGTGATGTGATGTAGTGAAAAAAAACCATCTAAATATGGTTTGAACTCAAATAAATAGACATGAGATTATCATTAGGAATAACAATGCAACTTGTAGAAATAAATTGAATATTGATGTTATTGTGTTTAAGGTTATGTCTTGTGGAAGAGTTCATTGATACTTACTAGATGAATAAGTAAATTGTATTAGCCTTCCCTTTATCAAGACCATTTCATATTAAAATAATAAATTTTTAGAGCTTGGCTCTACTATTATAATTATTATAAGGCATAAAATCTTTTGGCTTGATAGAGGTCTCCCTTGCAGAGAATTAATGAAAGAAGTTTTGATAATATTTCTTATATGGGTTGTTTATTTTTCATAAAAAATCCATGTCATTTTATATTCCTCCTGAATGTAATTTATGAGTCTATGTGTTAATGCTAAAAGTGTCATCTTATAGAGGATAAACAAGTTGGATCACTAGATTGAGCAGTTCTTTAAGAAGCAATTAGTTAGATTAAGCTTGTCTTGTGACTTCTACTAGTTCACTAAACCAATGAGAATATTGATTTAGTGTCAAATTTATTATTTATGCAACCTAAATTTAGGCTTGATGTCTTCTTATTTTAATCATATTAAGGTATTTTTGGTCTTGTCCTTGTTACATAATCCCTTTTTGAGAATCAAAGACATTGTGTTTGGAGCATGTAATCGATAGTCATCATTACAAACAATTTAATTTACCTTAGCCAAGATCTAGTTCATTGAGTCATCAATGAGTTTTACTTTGGCCATGCCTTAATATTTTTGGGAAATCGACTATACATGGGTTTATTCCCATCTTGGCCTTTTTTCAGTTGGCTTTTTATCAAATTGCACCTTATTTGATTTATATGTTTATCGATGAATTTTTTCCTTAGGTCAAATTCCTTATCAACAAGTTATTATACTTTTTTTTTTTAATATTTGCCTTGAATTTTTATTTATCAACTTTGTCTTAGTATATTTTGTGACTTGTAAAAATTTGGTTGAATGAGTCCACATGTTTCCATCCCACTAACCTAGGAGTGACATCAACAAGATTGTATGATTGATGTCAAACAAATGGATCACTAGGAGCCATCAACATGTCATCATCTTGATAACTTGAGAATGACATTAGAAAAATCCATTGTATGGTCAATGTTAGGCAAGTAGATCATTGAGATCTATTTATGTGTCACCATCCCACTAATGTTGGAGTGTCATTATAAGATCCATTATAATTTTGATGCCAAATAAGTAGATCACTAGGATACATCCACATGTTGCCATCATTATAACCCAAGAGTGACATCAGTAGGATCCATTATATGATTAATACCAGGCAAGTGAATTTTTAGGATTTGTCTACATGTCAGCATCCTACTAACCCAATAAAGACATCATTATACATAGTTAATTATCAAAATCTAAAGTGTATGCAATTAGAAACGTATCATGTATATAAATCAATCCTTACTTGAAGAAGATAGATCATAACATACACATCTAAATGGAGACACATTTGTTAAGCAGGAACACGACCAATATGGGAATCTGCTAGCCCTGATTAGGGGATCTCTTACTATAATACATTATGCTAGGGAGCATTCCAAAGCCTCTAGTCAAGAAAAATCATGCAATAACCTTAAGGGAGTTCTATGTTTTGATATCTCACCAAACTAATAACAAGTAAATCAAATCTAATCTAGTGCTTACCAAAGCTTGTGGCACAAAGTGGGGGTTAGAAATAATAAAACTAAACATGCATAGAAGAGATATAATCACATCAATCTCTATGAAATCCTAATGCATGAAAGATAAGTAAAAATATATATCTATATACTCTTACAAAGGAGGAACAGAGTTAGGAATACTTACCTTTGAAGATGAACTAGCCAAACTTTAATCTCTCCCTTGGCCAAGGTGCTTCACAAGAGGTTGTTGTGTTATGTAAGGATGACAAAGACAAATCAGATTTAGGATACATAGCCTATCAATGAATCTAAAAAACTTCTCCACAAGACAAGATCCATATCTCCAAATAAATTATGAAACCCTTAGCTTGCTCATCAAGTAGAATGGTGGATAAATAGATGTGCAATAGCTCTTACTTTTTCTTCTCTTCCTTCAGTGATGGAAAAATGAACTTGTATATATAGGAAAATCTAACCCTAAACCCTTATAAAAATTCTAGCTGATAGAGTCAACTCAATCGACCTAGTATTGTTTAACCCATGTTGAAAATGAACTACATCAACACTGTGGGATGATGACAAACAATTGTTGGAATAATGAATATTTAAGCTTACCTAGGCATAATAGGGTAAGTTATTTATTACCTAGGGTTAATTTTATTTACCTAGGATAATTTATTTTATTGTTGAGAATCTCTCAACAATATATTTATTCATAGTATTTGAAAATAAATAGTTTGTTTTCTCTATTTTGTAATCACAACAAATAGTTTGTTGTCGTAAAACAAACTATTTGTATTATATGTACTTTACAATCTATGAGAATATAATGAGAGAATAATAAGAGAATACAGAGATTTTTTATGATTATCACCTACTTTTTAGGTGTGTGAGAAAAACATATTTTATTCTCTGGTATTATTTTTGCATGTTATTTGTTGTGGGTTCTTTCTCCTAGATTGATCCTGTGGATCCTATGTATCTCCTGCTCATTCTTTCATGGTATCAGAGCATGGAGTTCTAGTTGAAGATCCTCTTCCCTACAATTTTTTCATCATTTTCATCTATTAACATAGTCAAAAACTTATTTTATTGATGTGTTACAAATATTTGTTATTCTCTCACATTATAGTTCTTGTTTACAAGTTTTTTTTAGGAAATTTTGTACTTTATGATCATTTATGACCATATAGATTTCCAAAACTAGAATTTTTTGGCACAAGGGCGTAGCAAATGTTGGGAAATAAATAAATAACGGAAGCCTCACACAATTGATTACCAAGCAACTTAACATGTGGAAATTAACTAGAATACACAAGTAACTAGAATTTAGAAATAATACATGATATGAGAGACAATACACAACTTGTATTAAAACTCTTTCAGAAGAAAATACAACAAAGAAGATCACCACAGTTCTTCTTCCTTACACACCTCTAGGGCTCCCACACCTCTAGGGCATAAATAGTAAATCTTCCTCAAAGCTCTCTCCCTTAGGTCCCAACACCCAACTCAAACACAGAGTTGGTGTTCACCTCTAACCAGCCAGTATCCACTACTGCCAGTACTCCAGTGCTCCATGCACACCACAAGTGTTCCACACACTCCAACTGAGTACTCAACGTACTCCAAGTAGATCTCCCCTGAACTGCAACAACCTGCAACCCAATCTGATCTTCCTTATGGAAGGAACTACCTTGCCTTCCTCTTTGCTCTGAGTACACACCTGTACTCCAAGTAGATCCCACCTGATCCTGCTCCCTATTGTGTTGCTGTCCTATCTGATCTTGCACACCTGTAAATCAATCTAGTTCTGCACACCTGTGAACCTTGACCTTGCACACACTTACACCTGCAGATCAATTATCTTACTTACCATGTATATCTCCTAAAGTAGCCATGCTCACCTGATGACCAAGATCATACATACATGAAGAACCCTGCTGATTCTCCAATCCAGCACCCACACTTGGTACTGTGGCACTAGGAGGAACACACCATGCTCACCTCACACACAGAAGAAGCTTATATTATTGCTCTCTTACTCTCTAGCACAAGTTTACAATACAACAAATGAGTCTCTTAAATAGATCTCATGCAAACAATAATTAGACACCTAGTTACAATAATTAGATCCACAGCTTCTAGTCTAAATTTGGCTCTTGACATGCAAACACTTGGTTCGTTAGCTAACTGCCCATAACATTCACAGTCTGAACCACATAGGTGACTGATGTCGGTCCCTGTCTACTTGGGGGGTGCCGACACCGGCCAACTTCTGACCGACGTCGGTTGCCTTCTGTCTCTTCCCTGCCGACGTCGGTTGGCCTGACCGACGCCGGTGATAGTAACACTCAGCAACCTTCCTAAAACCTCCTCCTCTGTTTGCATTAGTGAAGCTTTTAGCTCCACAACCTAACAGTAAATTCAATTAGGAATCCATTTTAACTTGATTTGTTTCATTCCTTGCTAGCTGTACAGCTCTTCCAGACAAAAACTAGCTGACTATTTCTTTGGCAGACTACAGTACCTATACGGTTTTTTAATGTTGCAAATCGTACAGATGTCATTTCAAAAATCTGACACCTATTCATGAAAGTTGACTGTGCTAGCTTTCATTTCATATCAATTATTATGGATTTGGATTAGGTTGTACAATGTTTTGGGGGATTACAATAGGGATTTCAAAATCTATTTTGTTCTACAGCATAGCTGTACGGTTTTCTCCATTTTGAACGCCTTACACTGAAAAAAATCAAAATCTAAAAATTGTATGTGTTAGCAGACTTTCCAAGCTTTCATTTCCAGCTGAGAAGTATGGATTTGGATCAGGGCTTATAGTCCTTTGAGCAAATCTTGTGGAGCTAATTTTGAATTTGCTTGGAGGTTTTTTCCTTGGCAAATATTTACAAAATTCTCATCAGAATTTTCCCTGATCACCACGCCTTGCTAGAACAAGAAATTATTTTTGATAAAGCCAAAGATTATTCAGCATTCATCTCACACGTGTGAGTCATTTTGGCTTATTTTTTATTAATTTCTAATTTTTTAGTTGTTTAAAAGCAAGTCTCTAACTTTAAAAGAACAAAGTTGACTTTGCTAAAGTGGCTAGAGGTGTTTTGCTAAAGAATTGGTAGGGAGGAAGTCTTGGGGTCAAATCCCCCTACATTTTTTTTTCATAAAGCCATTTTTTTGTACTTTTGTATAATCTAAGGCTGAAAAAAATTTCGTCGAGAGACGTTAAATTGTAATGAGAGGGGTGTTTTGAGGAAAAATGAATGTCTAGGTTGTTCTTGTCAACATCATCGTCTTCTTCGAGAATGGAATCCCGATTGTTTGAAACCCTAAACTCCAAAAATTACCATGTTTGGAAGCTAAAAATGCAACAACTCCTTCAATCAAAGGGCTTATGGAGAATTTTTTCTAAAACAACACCTACGACATTCACCACTGAAAAAGACAAATATGCATATGGTTATAAACAGAATGAGGCTCTTGGATTGATTTGCCTCAACGTCTCAGATAATCTTCAATTTCACATTGCAGATGCTACAACACCAAAAGAGGTATGGGAAAAATTTAAAAACCTATTTGGAAAAGTTAATGAGTTTAAAATTTTGCAATTAGATGCAGAATTGAGTACTCTCTCTCCATCAAATTTTCCTTCAATATATGAATTCTTGGCAAAATTCAAATTTATTAGGTCACAGTTGAAAGCTGGTGACAAGGATGAAAGTGATCAGGTGTGCATTTTCATGATTTTGTCAAAGTTGAAAGGACCATATAGTGTTTTTTCCTCTACCTTTTATACTATGATGGATACATTAGGTGATGAATTCAAATGGCCTTCCTTTGAAGTTTTTTGTGAAAGAATGACTAGGGAGCAAACAAAATTAATGGCCCTAGATGCTCTACCTAGTCCTAGTCATGCTCTAGTTGCTAATTCTTCCAAAGGAAAGCCTTCACCTAAGTCTCAATAAAAGCAAACACCTTCAAATAACCCTCCAGAGTCCACCACCCAGACATCTCATCATTTTAAATCTACTAAGACCAAAATGTCCTTTAAGCGAAAGAAGAAAAAATTTGGTCCATGTAATTTTTGTGGTGGTCCTAATCATGATGAAAGTAGATTTTTTAAGAAGATGGAAGCATTAGAGGCAGTGTTTAGACAATACAAAATTTCCATTCTGTCTCCATCTCCTTCTACTTCTCCCGTAGGAAAAGGGAAAGCACTTTCAGCCAGGGCCATATCTTCATGTCATGATCAGTGGATTTTTGACTTAGGTGCTTCTCATCATCTCACACATTCTCAAGATCTATTGTCTTCTCTTATAGATTACAGTACATCACATATTGTTATGGGTAACTCCTCATAGATTGAATTTTTGGGATTTGGTACTGTTGACAAATAGGATGGATGCTTTAACAATGTATTGATTGTACCCCAAATCTCTTCTAATCTTCTCTCTGTATATCAAATATGTAATTTTGGTACTAGTAAAACTGTGGAGTTTACTTCACATGATGTCGTAATAAGAGAAATTAATGATCCTAGTGAGATAGTTGCTACAGGTACAACAGACCATACTGAAAGACTATACTTTTGATAAGTTTGAGTCTTTTATGTCTTCTGGTTTTTCACTTTTATCACATGGTAATAGTCTCAGCAAATTGTGGCATGAGAGATTAGGGCATTTGACTTATGGATATATGCAACAAATGAGTTCAAAACATCTTGTAAAAGGCCTTCCTAAGGTCTCATGTATTGATGGGGTGTGTCTTAGTTGTCTAGTTGGTAAACAACACCAGGACCCATTTCCAATCGGTAAGGCCACATGTGTAAATGCACCCTTAGGGTTGGTTCATAGTGATTTGATGACTTTTCCAACTCATTATTTTTTATGGGACTAATATGCACTCACATTCATTGATGATTTCACTCGTAAAACTTGGGTATATTTTCTCAAGTTGAAAAGTGAAGTTTTTAAGACTTTTAAGGCTTTCAAAGCCTTTGTTGAAAGACAATAATCTCTTCCTCTTAAAAAGATACGCACTGACAATGGGGGGGATATGATAGTAATGATTTCCATGATTTTTGTATTGATCATGGGATACAACACCAGTTCACTATACCACATAATCCTCAACAAAATGGTGTAGCAGAGAGGAAAAATTGAACATTGAAAGAGATGGCTAATTGTATGATTCACTCTAAAAATTTGGGCCCACAATATTGGGCTGAAGCTGTAAATTGTGCAAACTACATTCAAAACTATATGCCTCACAAAGCTATGCAGAATATGACACTTGAAGAAGCTTGGTTTGGGATCAAGCCTGATATTTCAGATTTTTGCATCTTTGGGAGTCAAGCATGGGCATTTGTTCCTGATGACAAATGCAAAGCATTGGAGAAGAAAATCCAACCACTCATTTTTGTTGGCTATTGTGAAGATGTAAAATCCTACCACCTTTTTGATCCTATCACACATGATGTGTTGTTTCAATGGGATGTTCAGGTTGATGAGCTACCCACTCCACAGGAGTGTACATCTAGTTCTTCTTCTTCCACTCTTATCGAGGATAGTGAAGATTTGCTTTCTATTGTTGATGATGATGATGTTGTACTTGTTCAGCCACCATAACCATCTTCTTCACCACCTTTGCCCAAGAGGGCAAAGAGCACTCTATAGGCAGCTGGTTCTTTCATTGGTGATCCATCTGATTCTCGTCGCACTCGCTCACAGACATCTGGTGTTGCTCTTTTAGGACAAGCTTGTACAGATGATCCAGTGTTATTTTCTAAGGCCATTGGTATACTCGAGTGGGATGTTGCAATGTATGATGAGTATTCTTCATTGATGAAGAATGATACTTGGGATCTTGTCCCTCTTCCTAAGGGAAGAAAACTTGTAAAATGTAAATGGGTCTATAAGACCAAATATGCTACAAATGGATCAATAGATAAGTACAAAGCTAGATTAGTAGCTAAGGGTTTTTCACATGTTGAAGGGGTTGATTACTTTGAGACCTTTGCCCCTGTAGCTAAGATGGATTCTATTCGACTTGTACTCTCTCTTGCTGCTTCACATTCTTGGTCTATTTTTTAGATGGATGTGAAGAGTGCCTTCTTGCATGGTGATCTCCATGAGGAAATCTATATGGAGCAGCCTCCAGGATTTGTGCAAGACTCATCATTGGTTTATAGACTCTGTCGTTCTCTTTATAGCCTCAAACAAGCTCTTAGAGCTTGGTACGAGAAGATGGATAGTTTTCTTTTGAGTTTTGGTTTTATTCATTATGAGTCAGATCATAATGTATACATCCTAAAGCAAGGTGAGGAGCTTGTCATATTGGTTTTGTATGTTGATAATCTCATCCTCACTAGTAGTTTAGATTCATTGATACATGACATCAAGGAAAAGTTGGTAGATAGGTTTGATATGATAGATCTGGGACTTTTACATTGTTTTCTTGGTCTTCAAGCTTTTTAGTCTGCTGAGGGCATCTCTATCGGATAATAGAAGTATGCGATCGATCTTCTTCATTGATTTGGCATGGCTGATTGTAAGCCTGCCCCCACTCCATATTAATTAGGTATTGTGTTGTCTGCCACTTATACGACTCCTCTTGTTGATCCAAATTTGTATAGGCAACTTGTAGGTAGTCTTTTATACCTGACTCATACCCATCCCAACATCACATTTGTTGTGAACCTTGTCTCTTAGTTCTCACATGAGCCTCATGAGAGTCATTGGCAATTCACCAAGCATATTTTGCACTACATTCGGGGCACCACTCACTTTGGTATACATTACACACCATAGAGTTCTACACAGCTTGTTAGATACACTGACTTTGATTGGGCTGGTGATGTTGACACTCACAAGTCCACTTGTAGATTTGATTTCACACTTGGTTTAAGTCTAGTTACTTGGGCATGCAAAAAGCTGACTGTTATTACATTGTCCTCTATTGAGGCTGAGTATCGAGGTGCTATCAAAGCTATTTAGGAGACACTTTGGCTTCGACAGTTTCTTGGAGAGTTTGGCTTCACACATCAGGGTCTTACTACTCTTTGGTGTGACAACCAAAGTGTGATTGTTATTTCATGCAATCTTGTTGAGCATTAGTGGACAAAACACATTAAGATTCAATGCACTTCATTCGACATCTTATTCAGGATGGAGTTCTTTCTTTGGAGTTTGTGCCTACAGCTGAGCAGATTGCAGACATCTTCACTAAACCTTTGGCTTCTCCTCCTTATCTTCAGTTGCAAGTGATGATTGGGGTGAAGGAAGTTGTCCTTGGGGGGATTTCCCATGAATTCCTTCCTTCCTTTATTTTCTATATATTTTGATTGGTTTGTACATGGGTACCTTATCAGGCCTAGTAGTCAGGACCCATATTTGTTTGTCATTCTCCCTATGTTTCACTTAAGGGAGGGTGTTGGAATAATGAATATTTAAGCTTACCTAGGGATAATAGGGTAAGTTATTTATTACCTAGGGTTAATTTTATTTACCTAGGATAATTTGTTTTATTGTTGAGAATCTCTCAACAATATATTTGTTCGTAGTATTTGAAAACAAATAGTTTATTTTCTCTATTTTGTAATCACAAAAAATAGTTTGTTGTTGTAAAATAAACTATTTGTATTATATATACTTTACAATCTATGAGAAAATAATGAGAGAATAATAAGAGAATACAGAGAATTTTTTAAGATTATCACTTATTTTTTAGGTGTGTGAGAAAAACATATTTTATTCTTTGGTATTATTTTTGTAGGTTATTTGTTGTGTGTTCTTTCTCCTAGATTGATCATGTGGATCGTGTGTATCTCCTGTTCATTCTTTCAACAATATAGGGTTGACCCATCCAACATAGTTTAAAAGCTACTGAAAGGGGATTTAGGCTAGGAAAAGGTAAATGAAAGTGGAAAATGACTGGAGAAGGATGAAATAGAGAATAAAAAGATTGGGGATAAGGTTTTTAGGAGACAAGTGTGTAGATAACAAGTGGAAAAAGGGACAATAATCATATGAAGCACCAATGGTCTGCCCACTCCTTTCCCAGTGCACCCCTTAAGTTGTGCACTCAAAGAGATTGATAATCGATGAGTTTTTGCAAGATAAAAAGTGTCAATAAGTGATAAATTTTTGAAAATAATATGTGTATACATATTCCCCACTCGAATCTCATCACATCACATGTGAGTGAAACATGGGATGGTGCTTCAAGAATAGAACATGATAACACATAATATTGATGCTAAGTAAAATTTAGTAAGGAGCAAATAAGATATATGAAAAGATAGAATTGAAAAACATATACCTTTACTTACCTTAGTGCTGTAGATAAATAAGTAGACTAAAATAAAAATAAAGGCATCAAAATGAGAAGAGTATTTGGCAAACCTATAGAAATTAGTGCAAAAATAGCCAAAAATTGAAATGTTTGGAATATAGGCATATAGTAGTGGAAATGATTCTCTACGTCATCATGATTCTAGAACATTTTATCGTTTGAAAAATGGAGTAATAAAAATAAAGATATGGGTAAAATAAGCAATCTGATAAAAAATGTAAGGGGTCAGTAGGTATAAACAATTAGGTTGACCTAGTAGGCTAAAATTTTGCAAAATCCACATTGCTAACCTAGTAGGTATGTGTCGACCTAATGTGTTTTCTAAACTACTAACTTAGTAAATGACTATTGACCTAGTATAAAAATATATTATATAGACTTAGTACTGAGAGGAGAAAAAGTAAAGGGTTGACTTAGTTTATTAAGTCAACTTGGTCAAAATGAGGAAATTTTGGTCAACCTAGTATTTGACTAAGTGACCAATATAGTACAAAAATACATGAATTACGCTGAAAGAGTGCTAGAAAGGCCCAGAATGGATGACTGAGGGATAAAATGGCCAATTAGGCTAAAAATAGGTCAAATTGATTAAAAATGAATAAATTATGGAAAATTAGGATTTTTAAGGCAACGTTAGAGTATTGAAGGCAAATGAATGACAAAATGATAGTAAATGAATGACAAATGATTGAAAATGAATGACCAATGATTGCAGAACATAGTAATCATATTGGAAAGCATGTAAAACATAAATGGAAAAAAGGAAGGTAGAACATACTAAATCACATTGGGAAGTATGTAAAACATAAATGGAAAAAAGGAATGTAGAACATACTAAATCATGTTGGGAAGTATGTAAAACATAAATGACAAAAAGGAACGTAGAACATACTAAATCATGTTGGAAAGTATGTAAAACATAAATGGAAAAAATTAATGTAGAATATACTAAATAATGTTGGGAATTATGTAGAACATGAATGACAAATGAAATATCAATGTAAGAAAACCTAAAAATGATATGTAAGAAAGTGAAAAGTAACTCCATGTAAGATTAGCATGTTGAATCAAACATAAAAAAATCACAAATGGCTGAAAATGGAATTTTAATTCAATATGTAATATAAGTATGTCAAATGAAGGTGAAGAAAGCATAAATAAGTGAAAATGAAATGTAAGTCAAGATGTAAGACATACATGAAGAAGTAATACATAAAGATAAATGTGTAAGAATGCCAACTGTCATATATAAGATAAGTGAAGTTTGTAACAATCAAACAAGAACATGATAGATAGATGAAAATAAAAAAGCTCTAAAGGATGAAAACTCAAACTTAGTGCTTGTTCTAAGATAAAATGTAAGAAAACACAACCACCTAATGACATGACTAGTATGACAATGAGATGGTGTGGGAAGAAAATGGTGTAAGGGTGTTTGTGAGGAAGGCCTAGTCCTATCCAAGGTCTTATAATGAAACTCACAAATTATAAACCAAGAAGCATAATAAGAAGATGTGATCAGCTAAAATCAATATCTAACAAGGGTAATATAGGGAAAATATGACATTTATAAGGAATGTGAGGTGTCACATGGGTGTTGTAAACATCCTTAGTAATAATGAGACACTCTAGGCAAGTGAGTAAGGCTAAGAACTATTAACACAAAGGACTTAGGATATTTTGACTAATGAACACAAAGCTTGTGCTAACAAGTAAAGTATATATATCATCCCATGAAGGTTATATGCATGAAAATTTAAATAGACCTACCTTCCCACAATGTGTTCCCCATTCCTTGGGACCCCTTATAGAACCATTAATCTACTATGAATATTGGGTACTTGAATGAGAAAGTATGTGCTACTAAAAGATTTTTTATTATCCTTTTCTAATCTAATGGCCTACCACATCCCAATGGACTTTGGTTATATTTTGATGACAAATATGGAGTTTGAGCTTTGACTAGAAGAAAGAGATGTGCTTCGAATCACCTCTTTTAGTTTGAGTTAACTTTTGAGAAATTTGAAGTTGCATTTTGGATTATTGCCTTTTGTTAAATGATTTGGCATTTAACTTTCTTGATGGTTTTTTTCTATTCTTCCTCCATATGGATTTAGAAAACCATACATGGGTGTTAAATATGATAAACACAAGAGAGCTTACACTTGGTCACTAGAGAAAAGGACCTAAATACCAAGGTGTCTAAAAACTCTTAGACTTGCCCACAAGTAAGTGTGTAATCTCAAAATTGATCGATGTGAACATCAAATGAAAGGAAATAAGGGAAATATGAAGATCATAGTAGATTCATCTATGTAATAAGTGATACAGTGATGAATATGCTCATAGCTAATCACAAGGAGGTAAAATAATGTTATAAAAGGGATGAGGCTATGTTATGATAGTCATGTCAATATAGAAGCCATATTAACCTATAACAGATCTAACATAAGCACTAATGAAAGTAGTATTCATCCCAAAAGTGGTTTTAAAGATGTTTAATGTGGTAATTTGTGAGTAAATCTAGGTATTATCCATGATCTTACACTATAACTCACAAGGTGAACACCAATGAGGTGAATGGTAAATAAGGGGAAAAATAATCATAAAGCTACTAAGGCAAAAAATGGCATAAAAAGACAAAAATAAAAGAGATATATAAGAATAAAAAAAGAAAACAAATTCCAAATGTAATGTGTAAGAAAACCAAAGAACCAAAAGGTGATAATGGTGATATTAAAGTGAAACTAAAATAAGTAAAATTCACAAAAACAAATAAACATGAGACAAAAAAATAACAAGATCTATGCTAATATCTATATCAAATATGATCATGTCAAAGACAAGTCTATAAGTCTTAGAAGGTTTCTTGAAGTTGGATTTGTTTGTTATTATGCATTATAGAATAAGAGTGGGCATTTTAAGATGCTCCAATGGGTAATTGGATGTAGGGATGGGTATTGTAAGATGCCCCAAAGTCTAAAGGGACATGTGGATGGGCATCGCAAGATGCCCCAACATGTGCGGTGGAGTGAGGTAACATTAGACTGTTAAAATGATTTTCATTGGGTTGGTAGGTGCATTAGGATATAGTTAAATGTATTGTTTTGTTATATTTTGAGGATATTGAATTTGACATAAGATGTGTAGGAGAGGTAGGAGGAGGTAAAGGAGGACCATGTATGATATGCTATAGAGTAGTCATTTGAACTAGGCACTCTTTTGGTTCATGTGATTTAAGAGGTTGAAGTTCAATGGATGTAATGATATGTTTAAAGTTTTTCATGTTAGCTATCCTTTCCTTATTGTTGTAGGAAGAGGGTTCAACTATGGTTTGAAAAACATTAGTGGATGAGGTGTAGGTATGGGATAATTTTTGTTGATCATTAAGTTGATGTTGATGTGATTGTGATTCTTGAGATTGAATTTGATAATCTTGAATATAGTCTTGATAACATTTTTTTATGAGAGTATCAGGATTGAAATATAGACCAAGGAAGAAAGAAGACATCAATGAAGATCATGACAAGAATCTTGAGAATGACCTATAGTAAGATGCCATAGATAAAATTTATTAGGATTTTACCATTTTGGAGGAGTTTCAGAAGGATAAAATCTCATGGGTTTAGAGGGTGGAAATTTATTCTTAATTTGTTCTAAACTCAAGGGAGGGTGAGTTGGGTTAAAATGGGTTGAATTGGATGTTCCATTTTGAGGTTGGAGAGGATTAAATGAATCAATGCTATGATATAATGATTGGAAAGGTTCTTTAGTAGTTGTTTGAGATGGTTTAAATTGATTCATAAGAAAGTCTTGCCTTTTTATTGGTCTAAGGCTTCTTCTAAAGTTTTTAGTGAAAATATTCAAACTTTGTATTGAAAGGGAGCTTTAAGAGCTGTAACAAATAGTTTTAAAATATTATCATCATTCATGTTATGGCTCACTTTATGAGTGAGATACTTCCATAATTTGATGAAATTGTGAGAAACTTCATTAAGAAGTTGTTTGGAATTGATGAAATGGCTAAGGTAATTTTTAAGAAGGTTATCATGTTGGAATTACTTCACTAGAGCATTGACTAAATCATCTAGTTATGAGATATAATGTCTAGGAAGTTGATTGTACCATTCAAGTGCATCACCAACAAAGGTTTTGGATAAGAGCTTAGTGGTAGAAAAGGTGTTAGTTTGGACCCATTCCTTATAGATATTACCAAAAGACTTAACAAATATATTAGGGTCCTTAGTACCATTATATGTGATAGTTGGAGAAATATTTCCAATATGTATGGATGCAATTGATGGAGCTAAAGGTTCATTTTGAAGATGTTGAAGCATTTTGTTATTCATTGTAGGTTGAGGGGTGATATTCCCCTTGGCATATCTAAAGGGAGGATGGACAAAATTTTAATTTGGTTGAGACATGATGACTTGAGGTGGTTGACTATTCATGTTTAATAAATGTTGTTACATGTTCATCATTTGATAATGATTAGTTATTGCATGATACTCATTTATTTTATGACTTGTGCAAGAAGTTGAGTTGTAACAATAGGTGGTTTGACGCTTGTAGGGTGGGTATTAGTTTTATTAGGAGGAGGATTATTTTTAGGTGGAGGATTCCCAATAGTAGTGCTAGTTGTCTTAAGTGTGGTATAAGAAGGAATCTTAGTAAATCCACCATTCTTGGTATGAGTGTAAATAGTATTATCATCAAGGTTTTTGAATAATTGGGAATCATCTAGATTATCAATTGGAGTTTTTTTAGCCATGTTGCTTTTGGAAGTGATAAGGCTTGGTTATCTTGTTATGGGTGTAACAAAAATATTGTGAACGTTGGTTGTAAGAGGTGTAAAATAATGTGAGGTTCCAAAATTTGATGTAGATGGGTTCATGAGTTAATTAATTCTAGGTTTATAAAGTGTAAAAGTGGTATAAGGTATATGATTTTTATTTATTGGGATTTGTCTAATAGAATTCTCTAGATTTACTATATGATATGGGGTAGATCGATATTGAGAAGATTTATAACCATGTGATAAAGAGATACACCATAAAGAGTTGTCTTTTATGGTGGAGAGGTAGGGAAAGAGGGAAAAAATCATGTACATTTAGAATGGGTTGACATTTTCAAGAAATAATTTGATAAGAGGCTTCATGATGCCAAGCAGTAATGGATATAAGGAAGCTAGGATGAAAAACAAGGACATAATTGGCCAAAAGGAGGGATAGTATTGAGTAATACTAAGTTGACATCATCAACATATTATGTTAGGGAGACAATTTTGAATGATACTAAGTTCACACAGTAGACTTAGTATGCTTAGGAGATAGGTAAATCAGTTTATGAGAGACTGTGTCAATAGAGACAATGGTGTTTTGAAAAAATAGAAAAAAATTACAATGTACTTTGAAAGCAAGAAATATAAGTAAACACACAATCAATTGGGTCAATAAATATGATCCAACTGAGGCACATAACATAAAACCTTGCACCAACATTAGCGAATGTAAGTTTTTATAATACAACATAAAATTGAGCAAAGAGCAAACAATCAACTTGGAAAGTAAAAGCTAACTCTGTGGTCATCCTAAATGTTGTTAGATTATTAGAGTATGATTTTATATGTGATAAGAAGTTGGATGTAAGCAAGGAACTATAAAGTAATATAAGGATGGTTTTAGGACATTTGGTTGAAAGGGATCTGAATTGGCAATAATATTGGCTTAGTATTGGGGCCTACTGCCTCACTTCACATACCACAGTGATAAGGGTGTTGGGTGCTTAGCCAAAAAACCAAGTCAGCTTCCCCCTTGGTGATGAAATCCAAGTAGGTAGGCCTTGGGTAGGCAATTATTAAAATGCTTTTTTGAGATTTTATGATTTGGTAATGTGTGCATAAAAAATAAAATAGTGTAACTAAATGGTATATTAGAAACCACCTAATTAGACTATGTGATCTATTCCAAGCATGCAAGCAATAAAAAAAGAAAGTATGAGCTAATTACTAGCATATAAAGGTTAATTCCAACTTTGAAGCATAATACAATGTCTATTCAATCGACATTATATGTAGAGAATAAAAAATAGGGTCAAAAATGTCATCTTTGTATTATAGAAGCAAGGGTCTAAAAATGAAATATGTTGACAGAGTCAACCTAGCTTTCTAGATAGAACATAGAATACATAACTATATTGCTACGGTTGACCTAATTAACTATACAGGGGTAGTTTTAAAGACAACAAATTATGAAAATAGAACTATAAAAAATGCTAGAAATGATAAAGAAGGATAGAAAGGAACCTTGGTGGGTTAGAGGATGTAGAGGAAAATAAGATTGTTGTTGAAGTACCTTGATTTATACTTGTAAATCTTACTAATTGTGTCAACCAAATCGACCTTGTTTTGGAGATCATGTTTAATGAAAACATAAAAAATGTACTACATTAATAGGGTCAACCTAGTATGCTAAACTAGATGCCTAAAAATGTATAAGGTCAACTGGGTCAACCTATTACGCTGAATCAGATGTTTAAAAGTGTACAGGGTTGACTAGGTTAACCTAGTAGCCTAAATAAGAAGTCTGAAAAACCTACACAAATAGAATAGATTTGTATTGATGTGATTGTGTTATTAAACCTACACGTATAAGTTAGAATTGTGTCAACATTGTTGACCTAGTATCAAAAATATATAAGAATAAAATGATAAAATAATCAAAAATGTGAAATAAAACCTACAAAGGTTAGATTCACATCAAGTTTACCATAATGTATGTAATCAAAAATGCATCATGTTTATAAATCAATCCTAACTCAGAGAAGATAGATCATACCGTACACTTCTAATTGGGTACACATTTTTAAAGTTAAAACATGACCAATATGGGGATCTAATAGACCCAATTAGGGGATCTCTTATCATAATACACTATGCTAGGGAGGGTTCCAAAGCCTCTAGTCAAGCACAATCACATAATAACCCTAAGGGATTCCTATGTTTTGATATCTCACTAAACTAATAATAAGTAAATAAAATCTAATCTTGTGCCCACCAAAGCTTGTGGCATAAAGTGGGGGTTAGAAATAATAAAACTAAACATGCATAAAAGACATATACTCACGTCAATGTATATGGAATCCAAATGCATGAAAGATAAGTACAAATTCATATCTATCTACTCTTACAAAGGAGGAACAAAGTTAGAAATACTTATCTTTGAAGATGAACTGATTGAGCCTCAATATCTCCCTTGGCCAAGGTGCTTCATAAGAGGTTGTTATGGTATGTAAACATGACAAAGACAAATCAACTCTAGGACACATAACCTATCAACACATCTAAAATAATTCTCCACAAGACAAGATCCATATCTCCAAAGAAAGTATGAAACCCTAAGCTTGTTCCTCAATTAGAGTGGTAGATAAGAATATGCACAATAGCTCTTACTTCTTCTTCTTTTCCTTCAATAATGGTGAAATGAACTTGTATATATAGGCAACTCTAACCCTAAACCCTTACAAAAATGTTGACTGACAGGGTTGACTCAGTCGACCTGGTATTGTTTAACCCATGATGAAAATGAACTATGTTAGCATTATGGGATGATGAAAAAATAATACAGGTTAACCCAACCAACATAGTTTAAAAACTACTAAAAGGGGATTTAGGCTAGGAAAAGGTAAATGACTAGAGGAGGGTGCAATAGATAAGAACAACCTTAGGGATAAGGTTTTTAAGAGACAAGTGTGTAGATAAAAAGTGGAAAAAGGGATAATAATCCTATGAATCACCAATGGTCTACCCATCCCTTTCTTGATGCACCCCTTAAGGCATGCACTCAAAGATATTGAGACTTGATGGGTTCCTAAAAGATACAAAGTGTTAGTAAGTGATAAAAATTTGAAAATATTATTTGTATACATAAATTAGTCAAAAGCTCTGGGTCACTGAGCGAATAACATGTGGTACAAATGGCCCTGAGAGCTCAAATAAAAGTTATCATGGATAAAATGCTTGTCAAAGCAACCACATGGAGCCAGATGTATTAGTAGTGGTCGAGGTTAATTTTGATGGTTGTTTCAATGTCATAACACTATGATTGTGGGCATGAACTAGTGAATAAGATCTTTAACATGTGGCCAAATGAATAGATCATTTAACTTGTCAATATATTGCTTGTACTAATTATGTAATAATGGTATCTATAGGAATTACATATTTTTATTATAATGGATTTGAATTTGTTCTTATTTTTAGTTGGTCATTTGTGAAATGGTTATGTCATGCCTATTTATGAGAAAAAATGTCAATGACATTTGTTCCAATGCAGATCAATTTTTTTTGTCCAAATAGGATCCTTGGATATTTTTGATGTCACATATTCACCTTTGAAAAATTCTTGGTGATATTTTCTCTTCTTCTTTCTTCTCTCTTATCATTGTTTTAATTCTTCTAGAAGGAAGTTTCCATTAAATGGGAGTACTATGTAATGTTAGCTCTCTTATTTGTTTTTTAGTTTTTATCAATTTTGTAACCCCAAATTAAGCTTAAGTGGGAGTGTTTGAGATTAATATTATTTAGGTTCACTTTATCCTAAGTCATTTAGGTTAGTTTAGGCTTATCTTAACTCTATTTAGTTGTGTATTATTATTATAATAATAAATTCACTTATCCAAGATTTATGAGGTGTCACACCTCTTTTATTCTTTTGTAGGTAATCTTAAATTTACATTTGCATGTAACTTCCTCCACATTTTTCACACATATTCCCCTCATCTAATGTATATTAAACACATTTATCATTTAGCACACAAGAATTTTATGTAAGTAAATCCTCTTTCCTTTTATCTTTTCTTATTGAATGCTCTCCTCTCATTACACACTAGACTACCACTAATTTTTATCTTGAAATTCTCTCTTATGGATTGAGGCCCATGTCTCTAGTATATTATCTTTTCTTTCATTGATATTTTATTTAGATAATTTAATTTTCAAGCCTTATTTATACATGTGGTGTTTTCTTTCATTTAATAGTTTACCCACTTGAAAAATCTTGTGTCTTGTGGCTTGCTACCGAGACAATATTATTTCATTTATGCTTTTATTATTTTTTAATTTTAGAATTATTTTAATAATTTTAGCATAATTTATAGAAATTCAAAAAATTTATTGACAAAAAAGGGTCAATTCTTCAAAATTTTGTTCATGGCATATAAACGACATGCACCCTTTTGAAAATGGAACACAACCTTTGAGAAAAAATATTGTAGCTTGGATTTGAATAGGCTTCAAATACCAAGCCTAAATAGTGAAAACCTTTTATTAAAGGGAATATTCCCTTTACAATGTAAAGGAAACACAAATTTTATAGTAAAAAGGGTGTATGCCCTATACCAAAGGGTGCACACCTTTTTTAGTACAAAGGGTGTACGACCCCTTTTTGTGCTTGTGTTTGTTTTGTTGTTTTTTATTGATTTTATTTTGTTTGTGTTTTGGAATGGATCATAATAAAATAAAAATTTAAGTATAAGGTTACATTTTATTTAGGTCCACTTTGACTCTTCTAAAATATAATAAATTATGGCCACTTATAGTCTTTTGAAATCAATTCTAACACTATAGGAGTTATTGTTTAGAAAATAATTTTTCAAAATTTAATTTGGTCAGTACGTAGTCATTTTAATAATTTTATAATTCAACAAAAGGTTATTTAGATGTAATTTTTTCACTTGACATCTAAAGGATTTATTTCAAATTACCCAAAATAACTCCATAGAAAAATTAATATGGGTGACATCAAGAAACAATCTAAGACAGCCCTATACATTCAAAAGCTCATTATGAATTCCCTAAAAGCATAATACACCAAAATATTTTTTCAACTATATGATTTGATTATGGAATTCAACTTGACACTTTTAAATTCTCTCTTGTAACATGTTCAATGGCAATTTTAGTAGTGTTTTCAAGTTTGAATTTATATTAGTTTGTTGCATTTATATTTATGGGGATCAATATGCCCTATTTGAGTGACTCATGTAACTAATCAAGAATTTTTTTTCATAGTGCAATCAAATAGTGCATATCATGTCTAAATATACATTATATTATTGTATTTATGTTTAACAATCTCAATATGCATTATTCAAGTGCCACATGCAACAAATTAAGTGATTAGTTGGACAAGGCACTCAAATAAAAAATATCAAGTGTAAATTAACATTAAGATATCATATTTGTATTTATTGGGTTTGATAAACCCTATTTGAGTGCCTTGTGCAACTAATAAAGTGATTAGTTGGATGAGGTACTCAAATAGGGCATATCAAGTCTAAAGTGATTTGTTGGATGTGGCATTAAAATAGGGAATATCAAGTGTGAATTTACATTAAAGGCTATCAAATTTGTATTTAGGGGCTTGATATGCCCTATTTGAGTTCTTTATGCAACTAATCAAGTGATTGGTTGCACAAGACACTCAAATAGGGCATATCAAGTTTGAATTTACATTAGTTTGTTACATTTTTATTAAGGGAATGATATAACCTATTTAAGTGCTATGTGAAACCAATCAAGTGATTGGTTACATAAGGCACTCAAGTAGGGAACGTATAAAGTCTCAATTTAGATTAAGTTATCTCATTTGAGTTTAGGGGTCTCATTATATCATATTTTAGTGCACCATGTAAATAATTGAGTGATTAGTTACAAGTTTCACTCAAATAGGGCATATTGAGTCAAATGTTACATTAATTCATCACATTTATTTTTATATGATTTGATAAATGTTATTTCATTGCTTTGTTCATCCAATCAATAAATTTGTTACATGAGGCATAGGTAATATCAATAATTAGGTCTATATACATAAAATCACTTGTAAAAGATGGAATTAAGTTTGTATGTGCATATTCGACCTTTGGAGGTGTGTTTAAGAATTAAAAATAACTTCTCCAAGGTTGAAACTCTAATAGGGCATGCAATGACTAAAATTTTATAAATAAAAAGAGGAGGATTGTAATTGGCTAAGATGACCACAATAACCCCCATGATGACTAAACACTACCTATATATCCAATACTCCAATGAGGGAATCAAGCATACAGAATTCTCCCACTTAGTGTAAATTATCCAATTATTCTCCTTTCACTATATGAATGCATCTAGAAAATGATTAAATACTTGATTTTAATTTGCTCTAGGGATGGATAACACATGCTTGTGACTTGGATAAGGATTTATTTTAGTGATCAGAATCATAACTAGGAAGAATAGGGAACTTTTTTTTCGTGTGCACTAGTGTAAACATGCCTTTGTATAGAAATTTCCAAGCAGTAGAATAAGTGACTTGAGTGTGCCTTTATATAAATACAAAAAGAGAAACCACAATTTAGGAAGCCTAAAAACATGAATGACAAGATAAAATATGGTTTAATTTTAAAAATTTACTATTATAAGACCAAGAGATATGACTGACTAACAGGGACAAATCCTACTTCCACTATTGTCCATGTTGGTTGATCTTGTCCTTTAGTGAAACATATGAAAATTGGATCTAGGTTTGGTCATATAAATGCATAAGGGTATTTTATCAATTAAAAAACTTGTTTAGGTGACAAATAACAATTTGAAATTGAAAAATCCTAAATATAAGAGATAGGTTTATAGAGACCAACGTTCACTTTAGTATTGGAGTTGATTAAAAGATATGATGGCTTGACATGCTTAGTAATGGAAAGGCCTAGGATTTTAGATGTGCCTTGTGAAATTATTTTATTTTGACTTCAAATGTTTGTTACTATGCTCAAGATGGATTTAATAGGTATAATCTACTATTAATAACTGGTGAGAACACTTAATCATTTAATACTAAATAAACTGATTATTAGTAGACCTATTGAGTACTGGCCATAAAGAACACATAATTATTTAATGATAGATATAGATATAAATATGTCTAAGCACTATATTTAGGCATTTATATGCCTAACCCCCTCTCTCCTTATTCTCTTGGGAGAGGGAGATAGTGATATGAGTGATTTTAATATGATCTTGAGAAATTAAAGTTCAAAAACACTCTCATCCACCACAAATAGTAGTGGTAGTAGTAGCGGTAGTAGTAGTGTCCTATTAAAGTTTGAAATGGTACAAGATGACTATTTGTGGAAGTATAGAATAAAATGGTTAATTTATACATAAATGAGGTTATAATTGATTCATGCATGGATTCTCCCACCTTTATGACCTTTTTTTGAAGCGAATGGTATATTTTTAGGATGACTCTTGAATGTTGTTACTATTCCTTATGTTCCAAATAGAGTGTACTAGGATGATTAGCCTCATTAATATCCAATATATTGAGGACCATGATGGATTACTCCATAGATATTTTCATATGATTTTCATGATAAAAATAAGATAATGTTGAGACAATCAAGTTATTTAAGTAATAAACATTAGAATGATGAGTATGTTTCGATTGGCAATCAAGGAAAAATATTCAAATGATTAAATTCATGTCCACGTAGTATCATGTGGTTACAAATGTCCACATATGATCCCCTACCAGATCAAACCTTTCCATTTTTAGACTATGACTACGTCACATGGGGGTGGGTGGGCAAGTCGATAGTCCTAATACCAAGAGACTGAATAAAAATGATTATGATCCATAGACCTAAAATTCTATCTCCCAACTATAAATGCATAAATGCTACACACACACACACACACAAATGGTTGAGTGATCAAATGGATGAATAAATGTTATATCTATCTCTATCTCTATCTCTATCTCCCCTATATAGGGATAGAAAGGTGACCCATTAAATGTTATCCCCATTTCAACCTATCTATCATCTATTGGAAGTGGGTGGTGCATAAATGACCTAACTCAACATTTAGTCATTATTTAAGTGATATAATAAACCAAAACCTATCATTAAATATGAGAGGTTAAGGCAAAAATGATATATACCACCCCCCTATGATGCATCTATTATATATGTCTCATGTTACATAGATATTAGAGAGATTTCTCTTCTATCCATTTTTTTTAGTGAATCAGTGTGACTAGTTCTTATGAGAGATACAAGACCATATCACAACTATAGTTATGTTATAGGCCATTAATTTAGGTGTATCG
The DNA here is from genome assembly GCA_037957365.1 of Torreya grandis. Classification (NCBI taxonomy): domain Eukaryota; kingdom Viridiplantae; phylum Streptophyta; class Pinopsida; order Cupressales; family Taxaceae; genus Torreya; species Torreya grandis. The sequence goes on from JARHVA010000153.1 coordinate 2,069,745, forward strand.
ATCAACCCATTGATTGAAAATGCCATAAAGTATTTAGTAATTTAGCCTGAATCTATCTTCACATCTTTTACTAAGCCACCATGAATAACATGTTTATGGGATGGGAATGGAACCACCTAGAATAAGATGGTTATGATATGGGAATAACACTAGTTATAATGGTGTTAACATTACAACCTAGATCATGAATATAATATGGGAATAACAGTCTAGGTAAGGTAGCCTTATATTAAATAACTAGGAAGGGAAGGTTAATTATAAATGGTCAAATCACTGGTCCATTGATAATGTCATTTCCCACTGGACTTGAGGGATTCATATCTAGATCATTATTTTATTGAGAAAATATAAATATGCAAGAGAGGTCATTTATGGACTAAAGGTCATGTGCTTTATTATATGGTACTTTATTTAGAAACCTATAGAGAGATATAATATCTAGAAAGTGAGGGTTGAGGAAGTTCATCAACATAATAGGTTAACGAATAAATGGAAATAACAATAATGTGGGAACAATATCATATAACATACCGGTTAGCAAGGAAATTGGGAAATAACATCAATATTACACAAGAGTTTATGACATTGATATAATAAGCCATTGCATGTATGCCATACCTTGCCTATATATTAGAATATATGAATATTGAGGTTCACTAATGAGGGAATGAAAAATGGGTTTGTATGATTTCATGATTTGGGTTGTTTCTATTTTTCAATGAAAGGAATGGTCATGTAATGATAATCATAAGGTGGTACTCACTATGTATCTATATCAATGGATGTGGTTACTAGAGTGACTCAATTTTATCTATATCTCTTACATTTCCTTGTTAGTGAAAGTAGATCTCTATGTCTACACCAAAGTTAGGGAAAAAAAAGTGACTATAAGGTTTAGCTCACAATCGAACTCTCTCTTTAAATTTGTTTTAATATCTGATGCTTACCCCCAAATGTAGATAGGAAAAGGTGAAGAGAAAGAAGTGAATGCCAAGCTATCATATTTTCATCAAGAGTTAGACATATCGATCGAGATAGGTCAATGCATCTATGTATACTCCATCCTATCATATTACACAGATTTTATGTTTATGTTAGCATAGGCACTATATCTATATAAATCATGAATACACTCAACCTATTTGTCATATACATAATATGTAATAGGTTTGGTGATGAGGGTGAGGGGGTGTAATCTGAATATTTATTTGAATTTTTACTTAACTAACCTAAGGATGAGATGGTCAAAAGGGAAGTGTAATTGATGGTGGGTGTAATGGCTTCCTATTTATTCCTAATCAATTATATTCTAGTTTTGTATTTGAATCACTCGATTAAGTCTCAAATCAACTCTTATTTCACTCATTATATTTCAATTTACTAAGTAAATACTCTCTCCACAACTCCCTTTCACTCGAAGATCCAAAAACTATTACTCAATAAACAAACTTCTCTTTCACTCAACTAAGGCTCAAAGAAAATATTCTTAGACATAATATGTAGTCATACATATTTGTGGTAGTTTGATCTATTATCCATAGATCCATTTATATCTATGTAGTTAAATCCATATTTGTTTGTAAATCCTCTATTTAGATATGTGGTGGTTAGGTATTCCTATCTAGAACATTATATTTCACCAATGAGTTATTATTGTCTATAGCTTTGTGTGAGTAGAGGATCTATGAACATTTCCATAAGTTTAATGAAAAATAAGGAAGGGTATTACTTTATACACAACAAATTTCAATCCATTAATCAGAGATAATGATGCTTACATATCAAACCACCTACCCATTATAGATAAGTTATAGATATAGAGTAAGGGTTCCCCGATGCTTCTATATATATAAAAATGGGACCATATAGGTAGGATGATGGATGCATGTAATTAAATGGACATGAGTGACTACATGTGCTAAGATAAATAGAGTTATCTTCTTATCATATCTATGGTGTCAAATCAATTCTATCATTATCGAATCTCAAAGTGATCTATTTGTGATCCCTGCTATCACTAGACAAAATATCTATCATGAACCTAACTCTCAACCAAAATCTATATAATGATCATTCCCCACTATCACTAAACATAATATATATAATGATTAGGTAGTTCAAGCATCATTATTAAATTCAAAAGTGGTTAGGTGATATGGGGTTTAGTCCACTTGAGGCACCCTTCAAGGACTAGATTGTTGTACATGGCCTAACATAGTCACCCAATTGGAGTTAATCCTCTTGTGATTGAGGAATATATATCCATGTAGAATGAGATATTAATTCAATGCAAATTGATGTCAAATACATATGAACTATCCATTTTTCCCCACATCAATATGGTTGTGTCATTAATCAAATTTTGATTGTAATTGATCACACAAATTTATATAGTCAATTATGATCAAGTTGTCTCCCAACCACTATGGTTGGTTGGTAGAGTCCAATATCCTCTCATGATCAGTGGATGATACCTATTGATAACCCATTTATTATCATGTCAGTAATATGATTCATGTAATCACATTCACATCATCATGTTACTATACTAGTGAGATCCAAGTCAATTCATTCTAGTGGGATCTAAGTTGATTCATTATAGTGAGAAATTATGCATGCAAGTCAAGGTCATTTCCAAATGATAACATAATCCAATTTTTATATGATATCATATTTCCATTTCCATATGATAATATTTTTCACAACTCTAATCCAATTAATGTTTCCTTTTAGGATAGTCATGGGGGCACACCAAGTATAGGGGTGTCTTGAATCATTCATTCCTATCTCTATCTCGATTAGTGCTATTGGGATGCACCTAAGGGGTCTTGAGTAATCCATCCCCATCTCTATCTTGGCTAATCTTTAATTGATCCCCCCCCCACACACACACATGTTATAGTATGTATTTCATGCATTTTCTCACATTTGTTAGTGTATTAGCTAGATATTTCATCTTGTAGTTTGTCCTATGTGAGTATTTATCCCACATTGGCTAGTTTAGCTAGTTTTATGTTTTGCCTTGCCTATATAAGTAAGTGCCTTCCTATTTTAATATCATTATTTATTATTATTTTCTAAATATCATTTGATTTTCCTTGTCTTTGCATTTAATTTGTTTGTAAGCTTATCATGATGTTTTTGTTGTCAATGTTTCAAATTCCTATATTGGAATGATATTGTTCTCCTTCCTTTCATGGTATTAGAGCTTGGATAGGAACCCCAAGCACATACAATGTGGATTATAGGTTGGTGTTGGAAATAAGCCACACCTAAACTGATGATGGATTATCCATAGAGTGCCTAATAGCTTAGTTGATGGAGCACTCCAATAATAAATGGAAGGTCCTAGGTTAAAGTCTTAACTGGTCCATATGAGTTGTATATCAACAAGTGGTAGCTCAAAATTCATGAAATAAATACTCTAACACCCCCCCTCAAGTGAGGCTATGTGATAACAAAAGCCAAAAATTAAATAGTTACATATCCACATTATGATTTTTGGCAACAAGGCCTAATAAGGTACTCATGTACAATTTTGTATCCATTAAATGAAGATGGAGGATGGCCTCATGAACACACCCCAAGGATAACTTTTGAAACCCCAAGCATGCCACACAACTCAAGGAAATGAGGTGATGCAAAAGGCTTCATGAAGATGTCTACAACCTACTACTGAGTCAAAATGTACTCCACATTAAGAATGCCATCTTGAATATGATGATGAATGAAGTGCATATGTACCTCAATGTGATTGGTCTAATGATTCTCAACTAGGTTGTAAGATATATGAATTACACTATGGTTGTCACACCAAAGTATAATGGATGAATCCTACATGAAGCCAAACTCTGTTAATAACTGATGAATCTAAATAACCTGATGACTCACTAAAATTATTGCCCTATACTTCACCTCTGTAGATGAAAGTGCAATATACTGCTACTTCTTGCACAACCAAACAATAGGTGAAGAACCAAGACAAATTATGTAGATAAAAGTGGAATGACTTTCATCAAGATAACCTACCCAATCTAAGTTTTTTGAATATATTATTATGAGTTCTACTTCCAACATTGAGGTTGGAGATTCTTCTTTCATTTATGTTAAGGAGAAAGGTGAAATACATATAGATGGTGGTTGCATAAATGATGTATTATATGTTTAAGACATCACCACCAATCTAATTTTTGTATATTAGATTTGCCATTTTGGTCAGGGCAAAATAGTGACTTTCAAAACACAAGGTGATAAAGTTCAAGCTTGTTATATTCACACATACTTATTACATAAGGTGTTATTGATCATAATACTCGACTTTACCATTTTGGGGGTTTTTATGATACTCCTCATTTAGGGATGTGTTTAGTTTCCCATGCAAATTATAAGAGTCAGTTTTGGCATGAGATATTTGGACACCTCAACTATAGATATTTGAAGGAGTTGAGAACTCATAATATGGTAGAGGGTATTCCTACAGTTTTATGTCTTGATGTAGTTTTCCGTAATTGTGTATTGGGGAAACAACACCAAGATCCATTTCCTAAGGGTATGTCTATGAGAGTTTCTTCACCACTTGGGTTTTTTCATAGTAGTTTGATGGTCTTTCCTACTCCTTATTTTAATGGATCTAAGTATGCACTTACCTTCATTGATAATTTATCAAGGTTTACTTGGGTTTATTTCCTCAAATACAAGAGTGATATATTTTCTCACTTCAAAGTCTTTAAGGTTTTGGTTAAGAAACAATCATCAAGTTACATCAAGAAGCTTCATACAGACAATGGGGGGATTACTTCAATTGAGATTTCTCTATATTTTTGGTATCCCATGGTATTGTTCACCATCATTCTATTGCACATACTCCATAACATAATGGCTTCACTAAGAGGAGGAACCTAACTTTGAAGGATATGGCTAACTACATGATGCATTCATGGGATTTACATCCTATCTATTAGGCAAAGGTAGTTAATTATGTAAACTACATTAAGAAATGCACATCACATCAAGCACTTGAGCATATGACTTTGGAGGAGGCTTAGTCTAGAACCAAGCTTGATGTCTCATTTTTTCAAATATTTGGGAGCCTTGATTGGGTGATTTTAGAAAATAAATAAAGGAAAGCATTGGACAATAAGAATAAACCTTTGATTTTTGTAGGGTATTACGAAGACATGAGAGTTTATCATATTTTAGATCTTGATACTCATGAAGTTCATTTTTGAGCTCATGTCTAGTTTGATGAGCACTTCACATCTCATGACTATTCTTCTTCTCCCATGCATTTTTATTATTATTTTAATTATTCACCTCCTCTCAAGGATTCATTCTTTGAGGAGCTAGTTTAGGATATTCTTGAGGAGGTTATAGAGGATGAGGATCCTATTCAAATTGATATTTCCACTATGCCTAGGTGGGCTCATACTATAGTTTTTGAGGTAACACCTTTCATTCAGGATCTTCCACCTACTCAACATCATTGTGCACATTTTATGGGTACTAGACTTTTGTGTTAGGCATTCTCTATGGATCCATAGTCTTTTTCATAGTTTCATGGGATACATGAGTGGGATAATGTGATGATAGATGAGTATTCTTCATTGATGAAGAATCACACTTGGGATTTGGTCACGCTTCCTAAGGGAAGAAAGTTGGTTTGGTCAAAATGGATTTACTGCACCAAGTATGCATTTAATGGGTCCATTGACAAGTATAAGGCATGTATTATTGCAAAGGGATTATTTCAAGTCAAAGGTATTGGCTACTCTGATACTTTTGTACCCATTGCCAAGATGGATTTTGTTTACCTTGTACTTTCTCTTACTACATCACAGGGTTAGCCAGTATATTAGATGGACATTACGAGTGCTTTCTTACATGGAGACTTGCATGAAAAAATATACAAATAGTAGATTGATAGGTTTTTTCATGATTATTCTCTTATTTTTAAACTTACTAGGTCTCTTTATGGTCTCAAATAGGCCCCTCAAACTTGGTATGAGAAGATGGATTCATTTCTTCTCTCCACTAGATTTGTTCACTACCAATACGATCCCACAGTGTATATTCAATGTTTGAGGAGGAAATTTTTATTTTGGTCTTGTATGTTGATGATCTTACTCATAGGTAGTTCCTCATCTCATATTCATACTATTTAGAGAGCACTTTCAATACAGTTTAACATGATAGATCTTGGTCTTCTACATTTCTTCCTTGGTTCACATATTTCATAGTCAGATACAAGGATATTTCAGTCACCATAATTACACATTTGATCTACTTCATCATTTTAGAATGGATTATTTCAATCCAAGTCCTTATCCTTTTCAATATGGACTGACTCTCACTACCTCTTGTACTACTCCACTTTATGATCCTACATTGTATAGGTAGATGGTTGGGATTCTTATATATTTGACCCATACTCACCTTGAAATTTGATTTGTAGTTGGAATTGTATCTAGGTTTTCACATGACCTCATGATACTCATTGGTAGGATGTCAAGAGGGTTTTAAGATATCTACAAGGCATTACTAATTTTGGATTACACTACGCTAGGGGTTCTACTCAGTTGGTTGGATATAGTGACTCAAATTTGGGCAAGTTCTCTTGATGATAGGCATTTCACTTATGGATACATATTTTGTCTTGGTTATTCACCTATTGGTTGGTTGTGTAATAAGAAATAGGATATTACACTTTAATCTATAAAGGTTTAGTATAGGGTAGTAGTTATAGTGAGTCAGTAGGTTCTTTGGCTTCATCAGTTGTTAACAAAGTTTAGCTTCATGTAGGGTTCACCCACTATACTTTGGTGTGAAAACTAGAGTGAAATTCATATATATTGTAAACTAATTGAGAATCAACATATTGTGCACATTGAGGTACATATGTACTTGATTCATCAGCACATTCAAGAAGGTGTTATTAGCTTGGAGTACATTCTAACTCAACATCAAATTGTAGAAATATTCATGAAGCCTTTTGCATCACCTCATTTTCATAAGTTAGTGGCATGATTTGGGATTCAAAAGTTATCCTTGGGGGGTATTCATGAGGACATCTTCCATATTCATTTCATGGATACATATTGTACATGAGTACCTTATCAGGCCTTGTTATAGGAAATCATATTATGGATATGCCACCATTTATTTTTTGGATTTTTTAATCCCCTAGCCTCACTTGGGAGGGGGTGTTAGAGTATGTATTTCATGTATTTTATCACATTTTATAGTGTATTAGCTAGCTATTTTATCTCATAGTGAATTTGTCTTATGTGAGGATTTATCCCACATTGTCCAGTTAATTTAGTTCTATGTTTTGCCTTTCATATATAAAAAAGTGCCTTCTTATTATACTAGCATGCTTTATTATTATTTTTTGAATATCATTTGATTTGACTTGTCTTTACATTTCATTTATTTGCAATCTTATCATGATGTTTTTGTATCAATGCTTCAGACTCCTAGCTTGGAATGATATTGTTCTCATTCCTTTCAACACACACACACACATGACTCTCTATATCTATCTTGACTAGTGACATCCATACCTAATCTTAGAGATTAATAAATCTAATCTTTTAGTCAGTTTACAATCCTCTTGGGCTTAGTACCTTTATACTCCCTCTCGAGCTCAGTACTAGACTAGAATGGAATAGTTGAGGCATATTTCCAAGGCTATAACCAATCTAATGTGGTGATGAATGTTATACATAATGATAGAACTTAAACCTATGAAACTAAGGAAGGTAATACATATTCCATTTGGTGGTTCTTATAGGACTGTGTAGTGTAGCCTTAAAACTTGAGAAAATTGGGGTCGTGTTAAATATATAGGTAGGGATTTAAATTCTTAGTGTTAGTAGTGGATATTATAGACTAAGGGGTACTATTATTCTATTTCCATCTTAAAGTGGAGAGATATGATTGATTGTCTTGATTCTTATTATATTCAGTGATTCACCATTCCAGTAGAGAGTAAATATTTAAGAGTAAATAGTAAAGAGAGAAAGGATGATTCAATTCCTATAGTTGGTAGTTTAGAATTCATCTCAACTATTTTGAGATACTCTCCATCATGTCCAAGTGTTTAGTTTTTAGGTCAAGGATATTAAAATAAATTCCTCTATTTGGCACTATATATCTGTAAGGCACTAGTTCCATATATCTCTATTCAACCTTATATATCTATATAGAACCCTGACCATAGATAGGGTGTCATCTCCTAGATAGATATATATAGAATAGTTGTATTATGTATATAATAGACCTATATACCTACTATAATTTTTACACCTTATGTTTAATACTAAAATTCTAAAAACACGTACTGACTATATTGATTTTTTAAAATATATGTTCTAAATGGTAACTCTTATAACAATGGAATCTATTTTAGAAGACATAGAGTGGCCAATTTCCTATATTTAATAAAATAAATTTAAAGTATAAGAATATAAAATGTAATAAGGACATTGAAAAAAATTCAGTTTATAAGCACATAAATAAAAAATCACTACAAAGGGTGTGCACCCTTTGTAGTGCATAGGGTACATGCCCTTTTGAAAACATTTCAACATACAGGGACCCAAAAAAACCAAAGCACTACAAAGGGCATGTACCCTTTGAAGTGTATAGGGCACATGCCCATTATTTTATCTTTTTGAGTTTTATGTGTTTCCCTCAAAAGGATCCATGGTTCTAGGTTTGGAGCTTCCAAACCTAAGACTCAGACCTGCACTAGACTAACACACATAACTTTTGTTAAAATTATAATTTTTTCCACCTTCATGGACATGTAAAAGTAAGAAGATTTTAATAAAAACAAATTATATGTGTTTGTATAGGGGATATCTCTCTCTCTCACACACACACACACAATTATTATTTTTAATTATTAATTAATTTGTACACAACATATCTCACTATGGTTTATACATATATATTTTTTATTTGATAGGGTAAATAACCTAGTTGTATAGGGATCCAAAAACCTTAAAAGTATCATACAAAAATAGTAACATGCCCAACCATGGCCAAACAAAAAAATAGAAAAAACTAACTATAAAGTACCAAAAGTAGAGAAATATAACAAAATAAAATAAGATTAAGAGGAGGGGCCTTAGATGTTTCCTGCTCCTCCTTAGAAGTCTTCTCTAGAATACCCTGATTGATCTTAGAGACATTTGACCTCATACAATTACTAAGACCTTCTGAACCATCAAGTAGGGATAATCATGAATATCCTTTTGTAGCCTTGAACCTGTAGGGGTGTCTTTTTGATAGGGGTCAATTTAGGGGAACTAGGTGGGGGGGTTTCATAATCTTCAACAATTGCTTGACATGGGTCTAGTTTAGCTTATTGGATTGGACAAAGGATTGAACAGTAGAGTATGCCTACTTATGTAGGACATTCCACTCTTGGATAAGGCTAGTTAGGGTCAAACCAACCTCCTACACCCTATTGTTAAAATTATCAATTTCCTCTTTGTTGTTTTTTAGCTCCTCAGATAGAAGAAATTTTCCCTACCTAATAGCCTCCATGGAAGTTCCCTCATATAGGAAGATCGATGTGGGTTTGGGAATAAAAATCTTAAGTGGAAGGTATTCGATAGAGGTTTTAGTCAAACTAGCTTGGGGAGTGCTAACAGATGGGTTGTAGGACCTCGAGGTGAGGTCCTCCTCTAGGGAGTCCTCTAGAGAGTCTTCTTTGAGAGAGGATCCCCCCTACAAGACTTCCCTTCCTTGTAGAGTTTGATCATGCTTAACAATCATCAGAATAAGCCTTTGATGTAGAATGGGGTTGAACTCATTAACTTGATGGGCCAAGGTAGTACATTCTAGTGATTTTATTAGGTAGAATGGCAAGCTAATATTATAACCTAGAAAGTGATTTAATAATAGAAAATGAAGAGAAAAGATCAGAGTATATTTACCCTTTAAGGTCATGTATCTGATCACCTAGAGGCATATCTCTAGCCAATGTCATAGAAGGTCCACCTGAGAGAAACCTCTCTCATCAATTTTCATGAACTTATTAATGTGAAAAAATCATTACAAAAGCTCCTGCTTCTTGGTATAATCTTTAAAGGCCTTTGTTCCATTGTAGGAAATGCTAGTGGCCTCCTCTATGAAGTCTTATGTGATTGTGATCTCTATGCCTCATATTACCACTGTGCACTTATTTCATGCAATGATGAAGTTTTGGGCTACATCAGCATTGTGCTTAGTAATTCACACCATAATCTCTATGAGACCCTTACACCTTAGCTTTTTCCATACCTTCTTCTATCCTGCACTTCTGAACATGAAATAAAATCTAGTCTCTCTCTATCTTCCCCCATTGGCATAGTGTTATAAAGCTGAGACAAATAAATATATAGTTATAGGGAGGATAGGTTTGAAATATATGATTTTGGCTTAGGATACCCATCATATTCATCCCATGGAAATTAAATCACCCCATTTATGTATAATGGTGTATCATCATTATTATATTCCATCTCTTGATAGGAATATTTTATGCATGTGATGGCATGATATCCCATTTAACCTATTGTACTCTCATCCTATATAGACATTAGGACATTATTGGGGACATGACCTCCTTCATGCTAGCTGGTTAAAAGGTGGAGTTATATTTTAGTGTTGGTAAGTAGATCACCAGCCTATTACTTTCATGATATGTGTGCACAATTTGGACTTGTATCATGCCCCTAAAAAGTATCTTGGCATCATCATGATGCCTTTTATAGTGTGAAAGGGGATTATTTTGCCTTCTAGGGAATCACCCTCCATGATGATTCTTTATAATTTGAGTCTAGAAGCCAGTTGAATACCCCAAAGGGTTGCCTTGGCTTCAACAAGATGGTTTATTTTATTTCTCAATGGTCCTACATAGACAAAAATCATCTCTCCTTTTGAGTTCCTTATGACTCCTTCCCCACCTGTAGGTCTCAGGTTGCCTTTAGAGGCACCATACAGGTTCATTTTTATCCATCCTTCTGGTGGAGCCTTCCATTTTATATGTTTATGGATAAGTGATTTTGAGGGGAAAATTAAATGTTAAACTATGTCCTAATTTCTAAATATCTACATTGCTAAAAAAGGTTCAGGGTTTTTATCTATGGGAGGAAAAGCTTTCCAATTTTTAATGATAGCCTAGCAGAGGTGGAGGAAGGCCCCTTTAGGCTGATGCCTTTTGTTTGAAAAGAGGCTATCATTATGGGATTTCCATCCACACTAAAAAATTTGGAAGAGATAAGTACCATAGGAACTCCATGGATGGGAGATTCTAGGGTGGTTTCCATTGCATTATGAGAACAATCACATTGTTGGGTTTGACCCAAACTAGGTTGAATTTATTTAGCATCCAATTAAATAATTTCAAGCCTAAAGAGAAATCTAGAAATAGGTGATGGACTGAGTCCTCTGCATTCAAACATAAAGGGCATTTATTTAGGACTATTATTCCTCTTTTAGCTAGCTTATCCATAATTAGGCTTTTATCTTATGCCGCTAGCCAAAAAAAAAAGTTGAGTTTGGGACACAAATAATTAACCCAAATATTTTTCTAGAAATTCCATTCACTTTCTAAATTAAGGTCTATGGCATGAACTGAGGCTATAGAGTATGATCCACTATCTTCAATAGCCCATATAAATTGGTCTTCCTTACAGAATGTAGGAATATGGATATGACTGATCGAAGAGTTGAGGGTTTGTATTTACTAAGTCTCTTTTATAGAGATAAATTTAGAAGGGAACATTTTCTAGATTTTAAAACCTTCATTCACCACCCAGTAATATTTGATTTTTGAGCCCCATCTTTTCTTGATATCCCTATACCAATTAACCCAAGTCTATTATGAGGATAGGGAGTGGTAGACAACCAAGCATCTTCCTAGAAGTCAATTTTCTCTCTGTTACCAATTTTTCATTTGATTCCTTTCTTTAAAAGGTCCTTCTAGTTGGTGATAGTCTTCCAAAAAGTGGATCCATCTATAGGACCTTCTTCCCATAGAAATTCATATGCTTTTGCTCCTTCTAGGTATTTAACTTTAACAATTCTTTCCATTTACTATCTTCCTTCATAAGCCTCCAACCCATTTTTGCCAATAGGGCCCTATTCATATATTTTATGCTTCAAAGGCCCCAGCCTTTGTTTACTTTGGGGAGACAAGATTTTTCCCATGTTATGAGGTTATACCTGAATCTTTCTTTAGTTCCCCTACATAATAAGTTTTTTTGGATTTGTTCAATTTTAGTGGCCACCTTAGAGGGCATTCTAACAATAGACATTTGGTAAATAGGAGTGATCTTGATCAAGGCTTTGAGTAATTGGTATTTCCATGCTTGTGTCAGAAGGTTTCCCTTCCAACTTTCTATATTTTTTTGTATTTGATCAATGAGAGGGTTCCAAATCTCAGAATCCATCTTTCCTTTAAATAATGACATGCCCAAATGAATTATCAAAAGTTTACCCACCTGACAATCCAAAATTCTATCAATTCTTTACTATTGAAAGACAGGAGTGTTAATGAAAAATAGAGATTTCTTTTGAAATTCAATACACTAATTCAAAACACCTTCATAATTTTTTTGGATGAGTTTCAGATGTTTGGCTTTCTCCATAGAGGCCTCACCTATGATGATGGTGTCATTAGAAAACTATTCATGTGTGATAGGTTTTGTATTTAGAGCCACTAAAATTAATTTTATTAGTCCCTAAGAGTAGGCTTTCATTAGGCTCTTATCTAGCATTTCTAATAAAATGATGAAGAGGTAAGGAGAGAGAGGGTCACCTTGCCTTAGTCCTCTAGAAGAAGGGAAGAATACTTTAGGTATAACATTTATGATAACATAAAATTTAGGAGTGAAAATTCAGTTCCAAATGATCTTTTTGGTGTCTTAATTAAATCCCAACCTCTCCAAGATCAACATGAGGAAATGCCAAGAGAGCTAATCATAGGCTTTCAACATATTTAACTTAAGAAACACTTCCTAACTTGAGGATATAGATATGGAATGAATGGCTTCATGAACTAGGACGATACCATCCATTATTTATCTACGAACCACAAAATCCCCTTGTTGCTCCCCTATGACTTTATCTAAGACATGTTACATTCACTTTACCAAGATTGAGGAGCATATTTTATACGTGGTATTGCAAAGGATAATGGGGAAAAAGTCTTGAATGTTAGTAATAACCAATTTTTTATGGATTGATACTAAAAATGTGTTATTTATTTCCTTGAGGATTGTTTTAGATTGGAAAAATTATCTAGTAGCTGTCTCAACCTCTTCATAGATAATGTCCTAGAATTTTTAGAAGAAAGGAGGAAACCCATCAGGTCTCAAGGATTTGGAGCCTTTCATTATGAATACCACACTTTTTATCTCTTCTTTAGAAATAACATTAGTAAGGGAGACATTATCAATGTCAGAGAAGACTTTATCAAAGTTATTTAGCATGGAGGCTACTAGGTGATCATCTGGGAGTCTTTCTTCTGAGAGAAGATTTTTAAAAAAAAAATATTGTATGGCAGGAGATGCATCCTCATTTATGCTAATAGACCCATTTTATATTTTTAATTGAGATAATATTTTAATGTTCCTATGTCCTATTACTGAATGATGGAAGAACTTGGTATTCCTATTACCCTCTGTCAGCGATGTGCACCTGGACTTTTGTCTCCAATAGGATTCCTCTCTTGCTTTAAGGTTGTGAAATTGACAAAGAAGTTATTTTCCCCTAAAATGTGTGTTATCATTATTACCTCCCGTAGAGTAGAGATCTTTAATAACTAAAAGTTTTACCTCTAGAGCCTTCTTTTGTAGAAAATTTTGTTGAAGACTTTTCCAAATATTCATCTTTGTTTTGAGGAATCTGAGTTTTTATTATTAAGAATAAACATGGTAGAGCTCGAGAAATGTTATCTCCACCAAGATCTTAGGGATTCCATGATATTATGATGATGAAGCCACATGCTTTTGAATCTAAAGGGACAACATTTGGGTTTATACGTATATAATTACAAATAGATTTATTAAATTTTCATAGTTATTCAAAATTTTATAAAACTTATAGTTTAATAATTTATATTCATTAGTAGGTTTTAAAAAAATGATTTTCATGAAATTAAGGTCAAAAATTTGTGTTCATACACTTATAATTTCAATATTCCCACATTTTTGACTTGTAAAATTATTTAAACACACACACACACACACACACACATACAGTTTAAGAAAATATACGCTCAACAATCTTAGACAAATAATTTTATAATAATATAAGAAGATGGATTGTGGACTTTTAAATATAGTTTCTAAATAATTAATTTATTAAATACATATATGATAAAATTATGCAAAATCATGTATTTATAATAATAACATAGTTTTTTTAAAGAAAAATAAGTATATTGCATGTGTACGAACACACTTTTATTTGGAGTAAATGAATGATTTTTTGTAAGAAAATTAATAAATGGATAGATAAAATGTCAAAGATTGTTGAGCATATATTTTCTTAAATTATATATATTTTATTATTGAAGAAATTATTTGTACCATTTTTTTGTATTACTCATTTATTGTGTTTGTTGAGTTGTCTCTAGATTAACATCATCACAACCAAATCTTTGACAAACTAATACAATCATGGAACAAGGATTCTTGGTGAAATATATCTCAAGTGCCAAATGTGAACATTAAATTAAGTGTCAAGTGTTTGTAAAATATTACCAAGATTCATGTTTTACCATGCACCCCCACATAGGTCAGGCACCAAACTTGTCCTAGGAAATCTCAATCATATTAAATTCACCAAAAATAGAGAGGTGGAAAAAAGAAAATTATTGGTGAGTCCTCTCCAAAGTGTCATTAAATTAGGGCCATCATTAAGAGCATAAAATTTGAGAAATCCTAAATAATGTCCATTGCTATGAACATAACCCAAATAACATGATGTGACAGTCTTCTCACAACACAATAATTAAAGATGGAAAATTTAGTGAAATAAAATATAGTGCCACCATGTCCATCTTCATGTGATGTGGAAAGGTGAAATTTGCTAGGCCAAAACTTCTCAAATAGGTCTATAGAGTAACCCTTGAAATATTAACTTCTTGTAAATAAATAAAATCTAAGCTTCCCAACTATTAAAATGTGGCACATGTAGAGAACTTGTGGGAGGGATTTGTGAAAACTAAAACATTCCATGTGATTAGATTCATTAAAACTATTATTCCATGTGAAACTCATCATTTTC
The DNA here is from genome assembly GCA_037957365.1 of Torreya grandis. Lineage (NCBI taxonomy): Eukaryota > Viridiplantae > Streptophyta > Pinopsida > Cupressales > Taxaceae > Torreya > Torreya grandis. The sequence goes on from JARHVA010000153.1 coordinate 2,085,030, forward strand.
ATCCTCTAAATCCTCTTTAGAGCCAAGTGCCACATAGTTACCCAAAAGTGGCTACTAGTGTGGTGGTAAAAAAATTCCTTAGTGATATATAGTAGTGCTTATCCCTATTATTATCCTATGGATAAATTCCACCACCTCAAGGTAGACTGTGTGACCTATATGTGCTATGAGAACTATCAGAGGATGTATTAACATTAACATAAATATTTGGAATGAAATTCCATTGAAAATTTTAGTTATGTGGTGCAATTGGCATGCTAAAATATTAAGGAGAAATAAGGGAAGGGGGATGACATTATCAAAATTTTCACACCTTACTATTTTTACTAGTAAAAACAAGATTTATCTTAGGTTTTATATTTGTTTTAGCATTTATTTTTCCACCATAGTGGTTCACACATCATTTTTTGAAGCCACCTTTTATTTCTTAAGTGGTGTTTGGTCTAAAAATTGCCTTGAGCAGACTATGGGGAGGAAGTCTTGAATCCTATGGTCATGAGATTGACAAAAAAATAACATGCTGAGAAATTTAATATAGGTGAATTTTTGTGAAAAAGTGTTATGTCCTTACTTCAATATTGATAAAATATTTAAAGTCCTTCATCAAAATAACCTTAAAACAAATGTGTTTATTGGGTGCCCAAATCAAAGTCTATCTAATTCATGGTAAAAAAATATCCATATGGGTTTGAAAATATTAGAGATAGAGACCCATATTAGAAGAGGAAGATCTAGTAACTTGACCTAGATAAGAACCTTGAGGGATTTTTGTGGAAAAACCTTAAAATTATGGGACTATGGGGACACAATCATAAGGGTAATCCTAAGGAACCATCACCTAAACCTAGAAAACAAAGATTTCACCTATAATATTTATTAATAAGAAAATAATAGGAAACCCTTAATTAAGTTGTGATCACTAGTAACATAAAATCCTAAAGGTTCTTAGTGGTGTCAAATCTAGGCATTAAGGAAATCCTTAGAGGGAATGGAACCAACATAATGAGAAAAAAAGAAATTATTATCATACCATATAGAAACATTTTTAACAACATATACTTGTAAAAAACATATATTTATGGAAACCATAGAGTCTATACCTCATTTTAGGCCTTTGGGACAATTTTTGAGCTCATTTCAACACCATCCTTCCCAACATCAACAAAAATGGTTGCGAAAGATTGGTTTAGAGCCATTTACAAAAATATAATCCATCCAAAGGGTGGATTTAAGATATAAATAAATGTGATATAGTCTTGGAATTATCTTAGAGGTAGTTTTAAATATAAAGGGTGATACAAGATAATTAAACACAATACAAACAAGCAAACGCTAATTGAACAAGTTTCCTCAAGATCCCCAGTGTAGCATGTCCACTAGTTTTTATTCTACACATTACTTCAATTGAATATATGTGAGCAAGAAGTGAATAATAAATTATGGGTTTTTATCTTATTTTGTATTTAGTGATCTAAATAAGCCAAAATTATGATGATTAAAATTGCATAAAATATGGTGTAAATTATGAAAATTTTAATGTAAAAATAAGATTGATTATATTATGTCATCATATAAATATTTTGATCATTCACGCACATTTTAAACATGTATCCTAAGTTTTCAAGAGTCATATCAAGTATATGTAACATTAAGACACATAGTAATAGTCATCATAGTAATGATCATTATAGATACAAGCACCCAATAATAATCCATATAGAAGATTCATGATATTAATAATTACATCACACACAAGCATAATAATGCATGATATGAATCATGAAAATAAAAACTTATAATTAAACATAGAAGACACACATATGCACAAAATGTCATGAACATGATTCACACAAGAAATAAACACAACATAAATTTGAATAAACATAGACACAAGGCCATGTCACAGACTATAGGATCCTCCACAAAATTTATGCTTGAATTAAAAAAATATAATTAATTAAATAATAAAATCATGTAAGATGACACCAATTTTCACACACATCAATGGTATCAAAATGTAAAAGTCATCAATGGTCACTCATGGAGCATGAAATGTAACACACAATCGTAACAAAATTTAATATGTAATGCCACATAACAATCATTACACAATGTAATAAACAATGAATAATCCCACCATGTAACAATCATCACCATAAAACATGCATAAAAAAAAATCTAGTCTACATAATTAGTCCAAGTCATAATCACATATGGTAAAGTATAGAATCCATAAATTATATCACTCTAAACATTATACGTAAGATATAATAATGTATAGTTGGTATAAGTAGATCAATATGACAAACTAAATAGTCATAGAAATATGTAACATATCTAGTGTAACAAGATTCTCCTAGAATAGGTATGCCCCCAATGTATAAAAGTATCCACTTGGTGTAATAGTTTCTTGTATTTGAATGTCCATATATGTATGAATTTCATCCCATTCATGTATACTATGAAAATAATAAGTGAATAAAAATGGATATATAATATAACATGTATATGATAAATAACATAAAACAATCATGTAAGGTAGCAAATCATATTATTCATTGGTTTTGATTTTATTTATTAAAATATATATTTTTGTATTCATTTTATTTTGTGTATTTTTAAATTTGAGTTATGTTCATGCTAACTAGTGATCCCATCAATGGGATGCTCACATGTATTTTATGGATCGATTCAGGAAAATTTATCTTGTTTCATATGCATGTGAATCCTACTCACATTATCTCTTAGCCATCTATCTATTTGTGAGCTTAGACTTCCCATTTTTTATTCATTTATATATATGATTTATTTAGTATGTGCATAAATTGTCTATCATCCTAAGAAGATATTCACCATATTATAGATCACTATTTCCTCCATCTTGTATAGTGTTGGTAATAATTATATGCTTCCAATTATTGGTAGTGTCTACCTTTATCAACAATGTCCCAGGTTCTCTAAACATATATTTTTTAAATTCAAAACCCTCCCTTGAGTTGGCCCACATGTTTTTTATGTCATTTATGGATATAAATTACCCAAAGAGTCATCTATATAGACAATACAAGCCTAAGGCTATATCTATCTAGATCTCACTCAAAGATCACTTGAAAAACTACTTGCACATTGAGATATCTATTTCTATATATTTGAGGAAATATCCTAAAGCATCCAATTATGAAAAATTATCAAATTAATGTTCATTGAGACAAGTTTCAACATTTTAAAAAAGGTTATTTTTGCTTATTTTCAAGCATTAAAATCCAAACATGTCACATTGCATTTTAGCATATCACTATTGAGCATGAGTGCACACACATACAAACATAAGTGGGCTAAAATACATACAGTTTGATAAATTTTTTGAGTATTAGAACTTATGTAACACAAAAACTAACAAAGGTTTAATTTTGATTTTCCAACCAATCTTTATAACCCAATTTTATAGGTCAAACAAATGTCAAAAGTAGAGCTAGAATTTTAAAGTGAAAGAAGATAAATATGAATCTGCACACAAGACCAAGCATTTGAAATTACACAAATAAATATCTTAATATGTAGGTGTAGTGATATATTGTATAAAATACTATTAAAAATATGGAGGATAATTTTTGTATGTAATGGACATATCTAGTCATTGCAGGTGTTTGACCATTAGTGACAATGCCCTCATATGTTTTGATAGTTAGTCTCCTAAATTGAGCAACCATAGATCCATTTCCTTTTGTATTGTGTAGTTGTGCATATATAGTGATCATGATAAAATAATGAACAATCTAAGTACCCCATCCTATTATTATTTATATAAATAGTAAGCCCAATATCAATCTATTTTTCATATTCACATCTATGTAATTCAAGCCATATCTTATACAAATTGAATTACCATAGTTTTAAATTATTTAAGTCACTAAATCCAAAATAAATTAAAACATTATAGTTAAACCAAACTCTATATCAAGCTAAAAACCCCTATGTTTCCCTTAGGGTTTCATCCTACCTTTTCAGGGTTTCAAATTTTTGCATTAGGTTTTTAGATTTGATTTCTAATTTCCCTTTATTCACATAAATAAATCATTACCATAATGGATATATATATCCATTATGGTAATGATTTATTTATGTGAATAAAGGGAAATATATATATATATATATATATATATATATAGTTTATATTTTATCATTCAACTAAGATTTCCACAATTACATGTTTCCTCCTAAAAAATATGTAATATATATCAAACCCATGTAATGAAACAGGTCAAATTCATGTGCAATAAAACTAAGGTTAGAAGTAATGATGAATATAGCTCTCCTTAGTAAATTTTATTTTCTAGATATCTAATATTAAATGTTTCCCAATTAGAAATAAAGGTTAAAAGGAATATATGAATCCCTTTTTTCCTCATTCCCTTACACCTCAAGGTGGTGATAGCTACCATCCCACCCACATTATTGTACCTAGGATTATATTGGATTCTATGATCTATGTTATCACAACAAGAAGAGGTAGGTGTGTTGACAGTGAAAAATGTCATGTCAACTAATCAACCCTTTTGTCTATCATGAAGGTCCAATTGGAATCATACCATTTTTAATAATAAGGAACCTATGGTTGAAAAATTGGTGTTAAGGCATACAAATTGTCTTTTAGTATTCTGGGAATAAATTATTTTAATAAAAGAGCAAAAAAAACTTTATTATTAAAATAATCAATTTAATTACTGCAACATATATCAATTTTAAATAATATTTAAAGATATGATCTAGCCTATCCAATAGAGAAAATCTTATGAAATATATAATCTCTCGAAGGAAATAAAATTGATTCACTTTAAATGATCAAATCAGTAATATAAATATTCTATAATCAGTCTCTTAAATGCTACAATAAACAAAAACAATCCAAAAGAAAAGTAGAAAAGGAAACTAAAAGATAAATAGAATAAATGCACACATAAACCAAATAAGGAAACATTAACTAGAATCAACATTAATATAAGTAGGCTACAATAGTTAAAGACTAAGAAATCAACCACCTAAGAATGTAATTAGAAGCAAATGTTAATCTAAAGTTAAACTAAATAAATATTAGTATTAAATTAAGAGTTAAATCATGATAATTAACAATCATAAATCTACTTTCTAAGAAGTTGCAAACAAATATTAATCTAGATTAAATATAAAGAAACTAAGTTTTAAAATAAAAGGCTCAATAAGTAAATGATAAAATATTAATCTAAGACTATTAAAGTAAACTAAAATTAATTAATAAAACATAAATAAACTAGAACAAAAGAAAAAAATCAAAGGATTTGACTCATAAATTATGTAAATAAGAGAGATTTACTAAGAAAACTATATTATTGAAAATGTGTATAATCACCCCTTCAAAATAACAACCACTATATGGTTGACAATACAACAATCTACCTTAAAATATAATATATTCAACATTATTTGGGTAAATTACAATAATATATGCACATATGACTATGTATATGCAATCATAAAATGAATTAATACCTAAAAATTTCAAATAATCAGTTTTAAATCAACAAGAAACCTAGATATACATGCATTATTCAATCAAATTACTGAACTGTAAGAGAAGGTGTTTTTTAGTCTATCTACAGGTGATGATCAATCTCAAAGAAGCTTCAAAGAAATAAGCATGATAGGAAAGCTTTGAAATCAAATATCTATAATACATGTGTGTGTTTTCTCTCTTTGTTATGTCTTTAAAGTATCCTTTTAAAACTTCTTCATAAGAGGTAGCTATGTTTTATAATTATAGTTAACTATTAATTAGTTATAATTATAAGTTAATTAAATTTAAAATAAATTTATCCACTTTATAATTAGTTAATTTATAAGTTATAAAGTTTATAATTTGAAATTTTTAGCTTCAACTTTATTAATAAGGTTCATACGACTAAAAGTAAAAATAAAATATAGATCAACATAAACTTATCTTAATAGGTTAGGGGCCCTTTAGCTTGTTTAACAAACAACTAGCTAGACATATAAATGTTTCCATAAATTTGAATGATCAATAAAACAAATATTAATGATTTTAACAAATTTAAAACAAATCAAAATCCATAAAGAATAACCACATCATTTGAATATTCAAAATAGCCACATGATCAAAAATGCTTCAACCACTAAATTGAAAACATCTACATAAAACTATAATTGAAGAAAATATACTAAGAATGTCCACTGTCAAAACTATGTAGAAAATTGAAAAATACTAAAATGTATAAAATAATAAGTATCTCAACAGAACTACCTAATCCTATAACATGAAACCAACTGAACCAAAATTGAAATAGAATTACAAAATTATAAATTTTCCTTATCAAAACCACCATCTTATAAAAATAAATCAATTAACAAGTCCTATTTATCTATTTAATACTCAAAATATTCAAGAGGTGAAGCAGAAAACTCAACATCATTAGTTCCACCATAGTCATCAACCACCTCAATATTAACCTTTTTTACCATGTGAGTGATTATGGACTGAGATGAAGGACTACTAATGTATTTTCTATTGGATGAGGCAAAATTATCAGTATTAGATGAAATAGGGTTGGGAACAAAAAAATGAGTATTATTAACAATATTAGGATTAATCTTAGGGAAGAATTAAAAATGATGAAACATAAGGTATGCAATGGGAAAAGTGTTATGATCTATATACATTTATTGAGAAGAGTCACTTAGCATACCTCATCTAACTAGATGAGATTGCCAATCAAATAATCTCTAAACTCTATGAAAGATATTATGTTACTTTCACAACATGCCATAATTCCTATGGAATCATAGAACCCTAATTGTGGCCTCTTGTTGTGCTCCTGCTTACGCTCACAACTAGTTGGACTAAACACTCCCAATTTTACTTGGTGTATTTTTTTTTGTTTGAATGTAAAAATAGGTATTTGAACCAAATACATTGGAAATACAATGTTTATAATAGAAAACTTCATATAAAACACTTAATATAAAAGTGGAGTCTTGACCTCTGAGTTTGCATTTTAAAATCTAGATTGCTTGGCTCTCTTGAACTACTTTAGGGATTATTTTAGTTTATGTGCCTATTCAAAATATAAAACCCATACCATCATGACAAAAAATATCATATATTAAAATTTCATATTTTACAATTGGTTCAAAAATGACTTCGTGATGCTTTGTGAAACTTAGATGAATTTGACAAAAACTTGTCTAATTCCCCAAATAGGTCTATTATAGGTTATTTTAAAACTCAAGTTTGTAGAGTTAATCAAGATTAAAACCTCCAATTAGGTCTTTAGGGTCATAATTATCATGATGTAGTTATAATTAGGTTATTTTGGTTGATTTTGTCTTGGGTTTTTTCATTCAATCCTATAGACATAATTGGACTTTAAAGTTTGATTAGGTTTAGGGAAGTCTCATTCATTTATGGTTTTGATAATCATAAGTTTTTTTATCAATTAGATCTATCATTTTTTGATAGAATATCATAATTTTAGTCAAGACTGGAAATTATGACTAGGTCTTGGCTTGGCTCGATGAGTTTTAATGTTAGGCGGGTTTAAATCCATGTATAGGTCTCTACTTCTTGATGAGGGGCTAGTTTAGTTTTAATTGAGGATTACGTCTAAAGTAGGTTGGGAAAATTTCCCCCTCCCTTGTCCTTTGTTACGTATGTAATAATATATGATTATGTCAAGGATTTAAATCCTCCCCTAGAGTGGTGGTTGGGTTCTAAAACTTGACTGGGTCTATAGACCTCTCGGTGGCTTCACCTAGTGCTACTTGGGTTTTAAAGCCTGATCAAAATTGATGTAGAGCCTCACCAGTTAAAATAGGTTGTAAATATTATTAATTAGTATTATTTAAATATTTTTGGTTTTTTATATATCTTATAGGTCTTGTATGGTACTTATGAATGTTTTAAAATGATTGAGAGTCTTTGTGGTTGTGTATTTCTTTCCATTTTAAGTTTTCTTACCAAAATCCTAAATTAAAAAATTTGAATTCTTACATAGGAATTGAATGGTGTTTATTATGTTTTGAGAATTATAATTTTAATGAATATTTATTTTGGAACTAAATAGGTCATATTAGGTGAGTGAATGTTTTTCCAATGTGCAAGACTTGTCCAATAAAGGTAAAGCTAATAATCTATCATTTTGTAATTGCCACTTGCATGGAGTTGGTAAGAAAAGGTGTTTATTTACATGTTTGGAATGGGAATAAAAGGATATAAATGAATATATATTAATGGTGTGTAAATTATATGAGTATATTAATATAACTTGGAAGAGGGATAGAGGAGGAATGAAGATAAAAATAATAAAAAGATCAAGAATGGAAAGAACCTCTACCTGCCTTATAAATTTTGTATAGGAATGTTGTATGTGAATGGAATCAATCAATAAAAGAGTGAAATGAATTCACAATAATTATTTACACTTTTTATTATAGTTTTTTTATAATATCTAATGCATTATGTTTATTCACCTATAGGTTAGAGGTTTTATGATTCAAGCTTCAAGAATTCTATTTTGGTACATTTCTGAAGAGAGATAGTAGAGTGGTTGTTTAGAGATTAATTGAAAAGATTAATGTATTTTTAATGTCATATAGATTATATTTACTTTTGATAATCCTTTTTATACTTAAATTAATCCATTTTTTAACAATATTGAATTCAAGCTTCTATGTAAACCCACACAATCCCATTTGAGGAAATTGTGTTTGCACAGTCCTTCAAGACAAGTAAGTGGAGTTGGTTGATGATTTTTGGTAGGTTCTTGTGTTATATGAAGCATAAAAATATTAAATATATTGTTATAGATGATAATAACCACTTGGGAGGCTTATAATTATAGACATACAATTCCTAACATCATTTGTGTTGAAATTGTCAATCTTACTCAAATTGCACTCAAATACACATTTTATTTCAAAATCCATAAAATGCACTAAATGGTTTGAAATTTTCATTTACAAGTGCCAATTTAGGTCAAAGTATCCCTAAATAGGTAAATGCATTTTATGGGCCAGCTAACTTTGATCATATCATTTTGAGTCAAAATGATAATTTCACCATTTAGTGGTCTAGATCACTCTTTTCTTATAAATCATTAGTACACATCACATACCTTTGTTATTTATTTTTTGAAACATCCTAAATGGGAATATGGTTCCAATGTATATAACGTCACCTTCTAATTATTCCTGAGTCAAATTACAACCTAGTAATATGACTTTCTGGCCATTTTGATTAATTGAGGACCAATTTTCAAATAATTGCACAAATATTGATTAGCCTTGTTTAAGGATAATTAATCCAAATCAAGAGCTTAAGTGGATTTTTCATAAGAGTTTTGGAATATTTCTTTTCAAAAATTGATTTCTATTATCTGCATCACCTAGTGACATCATCTATGGGGTGGCATCCATCAATCCATAAGTGCATAAAATATCAAGATTATGGGTCACCCATGCCTAGTTAATGCCTCCCATTCCTCTTCAATACCCCTTAGTCCAAGGTCATGATGAATATAATTATGTATTTAATTCCAAATATTAGGATTATCCATGGCCACACATCTTAATCTTGATATGGACGTTCATGGTTGATCCTAACCAATCTCAAAAAATCTATAAATAGAGAGGCCATGAACATCATTTCTAAGCTATTTTGGTGCAAGGTTATTATGCTCAAATATCTTCAAATATTGAATATTGAAAAGTTATAATGCTAAATTGTCTCCAAAAAGCTTCATTGATAGGCTAGTTTAGTGATTTGGAATCAAGAGCCTAGGTTTTATGGAGTGTTCTTAAGGCATTGAAGGAGATTACTACCATTGTTGACAAAGACAATGATGCTTGATCAAGGGAGAACATGTTTTTGAGCCACATGGGTATGGTGAATCTATTTGGGAAGATAATATGGTGTTTCTTTCTTTCATTTGTTTCTTGATATCCTTTGTAATTCCCATAGGAATAGATAGGCTTGGTTAGTTAGTTTTTTATGCATGTTTCATTGTTTATAGACTAATGCTTGACTAACTTGTTTTGTAATCCTCTCTAGATCTTGGCATGCCCGATGGGACTAGACGCATCTCACACCTAAAGGAGATCCTTTTACAACTTTAAAATATTTATTTGAGCCTTTAAAACTCTTTCAAATCGATTTTCTAACTTTATTTTGCCCTTTTTGGTTGCCACTTTTTTTACACAGTAACCAATGTCGGTAAAAATATCAACATCGATTACCTGACCTAACTGACATTGATCAACAAAATTGACATCAATTAGATCTCAATTTTCTGTAACCAACATCGATGGTAATAACTAACATTGATCACAATGTGTTTCCAAAAACACAAACCTAAGAGCTATTTTTCCAAAGTTTCTTGTTTCAAACTCAAAAAATCTTCAAAGCCAAAGGACATGCTAACAATTTTGCTATAGGACCAAGCATAAAATTTGTTCAAAACATGTTTAAATCACATTTGCATGTTTAAAAATTGATTAGGAACCTTGTTTTGGTGTTTAAAAAAGAATTTTTAGATGTTTTTGCTGAATGTTTTCAAAGTTTGCAACTAAGACCTAGGGGTCAAATGAACACCACCAAACATTTCATTTGGGTTTAAATTTAAACACACTTGTCAATTCTTGCTTGCAATAGTTGTTTACTTGGGTTTTGATTGGATAAAAGAGGAATGCTTCATTTATGATCTTCCATTTGTCCCCTATAGGGAACTCTTAGAATCAAAAGTGCCATTCCTATTACAATTAGCTTTGTCTAAGGCTTAGAAATAATGTCACCTAAAGCACTCCCCAAAAACTCATCAAAGTTTGGGTGATCTTGAAAATGACCCTAAATTATTTCTATTTTATGCTTTCTTTATTTTCATGCAAACTTGGCTTGTGAGGGGGGCATCATTACCTCCCAAGAGTTCTTTAGAGAAGCTTTGACTTGGGGTTTCACCTCTTGACATTGACTTAATTTGACTCCTTTTGAGTTACACATGGGACGTATCTGTATTTGGACATCACACTACACTCAACAAACAATAAGATGTAGTGGTTGTAAAAAATACTATACTTTTTTACAACTAACCAATGCCACAATCACTAAATTTTCATGCTTGTCTTTTGCATCATTTGACATGAAAGTCATTGTGAAATTGATTCCCCTAGAATGATCAAAACCTTGCTAATTTAGTAGACCCCACTTTACTATACATTGTCAGTTTAGACTTAAGATGTTTATTTTTTGTCATTAACTTATTTGGTCTTGATTTGTGTCTAAAACTACTTGTTAACTCAATGAACTTAACCAAAACACATTGTCCTTAATTTTCTTGAGCAAGGGAGGCGTTATGTTGTCTAAATGGAAAATTCATCTTTTCCTTGTTCAAATTGTTATCAAAAGCTTTGTGTAATTTCATCCACTTTAGCATAGTTATGCTACCCAATTGAATCTAGATCTTTTACCCAATTTATTTAAATCTTTCATTTATAATCCACATTCGAAATTGAACCTTTCTGAGTTCTGTCAAAGTAGGTTTGCCATTTGTGCACTAGGCTTGTTTTAACTTGGGTTCAATTTTGTATTTGGATTTAAGGTCATTTATTAAGACTCAAAATCACATTATCATTTTGGTGGACTCAAGTCATCTTACGTATTGTTCATGCTTTGAGTCTTAGAACATATTTTATCCTACTAAAATCATGTGGTGATGTTATATTGCCTATTTGGTCTTATATTTATACTTAGTGATTTAGGTATGTTTATACATATTGAGTTGCTTAGTTTATTTTGTCTTCTTCATAATCCAGAGAGCTTTCCTCTAAACTTCTAGGGTCAACTTGTCAAAGTTGAAGCTAGCTTTTGTAGTGTGGGTGTATTATAAAGATCTAAGCTTTGGTGTACTAGTTTTCACCTTGGGTCTTTGAGTTACCTTACTCTCTTCCAATCTATATGATTTCAAATTTACCAAAGGTTGAGCAAACTCGTGAACCAAATCTTATAAATTCTGCATGGTTTCAAATCACCCTCCTTTTATAGTCTCATTGGTACCTTGGTTATTTTTTTAAGAGAGAGCCAAAGAATATTTTGATTGGTTGCCGAAAATTGGTCCAAAATTAATCAAAAACATAGAATAGCTCTTTGTAGACATGACTCAAAGATTCACCCATAGAGGGGCCTCTTATCACCTTAGTTATGAAGATGAGCAATTTTATGATGGTCAAGATAACCTCATTTTTTTTTATGATATCCCCACAAAATTAGGATTTGAAGATGATTACAATGAATATCAACCCCAAGAGGATCAAGATGAATCCTTTCCTAGATTGATAGAATTAGGTGCTAGACTACCTTTTGTTTTTCCTACATAACAATTACATACCTTATTTATAGAATGAGAACAATGACAGTAAGAGCAAGATTTTGCACAAATAGACATACCTTCTTCCTCTAAAAAAGGAAAGGAAATACAAATAGAGTCAAAACCCACAAATCTAGATCTTCTAACTAAGATCAAGATAATAAGTCAATGATATGCAGATCAACTTGTCATAGAATTAACAGAATCCCTAGTTGCCACTTCAATTCATAATAATGTTTGAAAGAACATGAAGATATGGTTGGAAGTATGTAACAAGTATTGGATGAGAACATTACCATAGTGGACCAAGGAAATATAAACGAATAGTTAAAATTACAAGAGACCTTACAAGATGTTCCATTTGATATGGAACATAATTTTTTTAATCATCAAGAACCTCTTGTTACTTTACAAACTTAGAAACCCAAACATTCAGTTTGAATTGAGGAAATCCCTCAAGATAATTTGGCTAATTCTTTTCAACCAACCCAAAGATTGGTAAATAAACATAGAAATTTCCAAAATCAATAAAGTGTGAAACAACCAAATTCAAGGAATGTTTTACAATCCAAGAATCAATGGCCTATATTCTCAACTCAAGTAGCAAATTAGAACCAAATCATGGATCGAAAGGTATACACTCCTTATAAACCCACCCAAAATCAGGGGCACATTCAACCCCAAAGCAACAAAACTAGGGGCACATTCTACCCCAACAATAACAAAACCAGGGGCACATTCTACCCCAAAATCAACAAAATTAGGGGCACATTCCACCCCAACAACATCATATCTAATACACAAATGCACCAAACATGCAAGAATGGAATTCTATGGAATAAATTTTCCAAAGATTGGAGATGAATAATAGAGTCAAAAAGTACAAATTCAATGAGATATGCCCATATCCATTCGAATGATCTATTCTCTAAAACCCATTTCCACCTCATTTTGAGGCACCCAAATTTGAAAAATACAAAGGGAAAGGAGATATGTTAGAACACATACAAGCATTATTCATCTTTCATCAAGAGGTTGCTATAGTAGCGAGTACTTATTGTGACTATTTTTGCAAAGTTTAGTAGGACAAGCTCTTGATTGGCTACTTAAACTACCTAAGGGATCAATTGCAGATTGGAATGCCTTATCAAAAAATTTCATTAGACATTTCTCATATAACATAGAACATGAATTAACCATTTTTTACTTATGCAAATCCAATCAGCGTGATGGTGAAAGTTTTGTTGCATATCCATAAAGGTGGAGAGCGTTGGCAGGCCATTTTCAACAAAATTTACCAGGCAAATAGTTGGCTGATATCTTTCCACAAAATTTGCATCCTAAAGTTGTACATAATCTAAAATTACCTTGTGCTAACTCATTTGAAGAAATTATTGACAAAGGAGTACAAATTGAGAAGGCTCTTATTGCTAGAGGTCTTGTTAATATTTTTGCGTAAGGATAAGCGTCTAATTAGACTAAATCACTAACTCCTCAAGTAGTTATGCGAGATAAGCCTAAGGACTTTAAAAAAAATAATAACATAGTTGGAAATGTGGTGATAGAAATAAGACATGTAAAAATGGTATAGACTATGCCTCCTCCAAATTTTCAATTAACTCCCTCAAATCCACTACCTACTTTATAGAGACAACCTCCATGAAGGACATTTCATAACAATTTTAGAGCCTTTAGAAAGTTAGGAGAATCAATTGAAATAGTGTTACAAAAGCTCATTATAACTAGTTTAATTATATGGCCAGTATCAATGCCATTTCCTCAAGATCAACCAAAACCAGAGTGGTACAAAGAGAATGAATGGTGTAACTTTCATCATGTTGTTGGTCACAGTGCGTATCATTGCATTCAATTATGGCATATTATTGAGGACTTTATTGAAAATGGTGAGTTTAAAATTAAGTTGGCCCCTAATCAAGACACAAATTAGGATATGGGAATCTACAAAGACCCCTTTCCTTGACATGATCCACCACCACTAAAGAACAATCAAAATGGTCACAATCAAGGACAAAGGTAGAATCAAAACCAACAACAATGTCAAAATCATAATGAGCATAATCAAGATCATAATGCCCACACTAATAATGTGGCTTATAATAATGTCCCTTACAATTATAATAACACTGTGGGATGTATTTATGAAACCCATATTACCTCTATTACTATAATGCCATGTGGCCAATCTCATGTTCCTTACAACACGAGACCCATCATTATAGGGTTAGCACCCTCTCCCCCTAGTAATACTATGTCGAGTTTTCATCATCATGTTGCTACTTTGTTTTCATGGGTTACTAATCCTAAATAATAATACCATTCTTCTAATTATAAAGGCTCTTCACTAACTCAAAATTGTCACAATATTGTTAATCACTTGTAAGTCACCAACCAAGGCCCTTTGCCTCACTCTATTAATTATAATGACTCCTTTCCACCTCTAGGTTATGCAGTTACAACTAGATGCCCATGAGTTACCATCCAGGGCCCTTCACCCACTTCTTTCCATAAACCTAATGAGAACATTGTGCCAATAGTTCCAAAGCCAAATATTGTCCCAATAAAGACTAAACTAGTTCAATCTATAGTTCAAAGACCTTATAGTATAATAGATTAATTAGATAAAACCCCTACACAAATTTTCATATTAGAACTCTTGTAGACATTTGATGTCCATAGAACCATCTTCAACAAACTTTTTCAAGAGTCTATTTTGCATAATGATATAAACCTTGATCATTTTTAGAACCTAGTTGGACATTTGTCTTCATTTTGGCAAATCACATTTGATCAAAATGGCATTTCCACCCTTGGTCCAAACCACAATAACCCATTATACATTGAGATAATCATTGTAGATCACAAGATCAAGCGGGTTCTTATAGATAATGGTTCAGGGATGAAAATCATATCTCTTAAATTGGTGCAATGATTGGGCTACATGGACAAAGACATTCAACCATAAACTATTACAATCAAGGCTTATGACAATGACAAGAGGGTGTCATCTGATATAATTTGGTTGCCAATCACGGTTGGTCTATTTCTCATCAAATATTATTCCATATTATGGATATTGAGCTTCCTTATAACATAATTCTTGGTTGTCCTTGGATCCATGAAGTACAGGTAGTTCCATCTACTCTTTACCAATGCCTTAGGTTTCCCCATGATGAGATCAAGGTTACTATTCCCATTGATCAGCAACCATACCAATACTGCAAACATCTTGTAGCAAAATTTTGTAATTATAACTATTACCCAAGTTTTGAATTCATTACAAAGAAGAATAAATCCATCATTTCTCATCCATCTCCATTTAATTATATAGACCCTAGCGATCTAGCCTTCACTTCAACTAATCCATTTCCTATAGCTCTGGCCAAACAGGGGATTATTAAAGACATAGGAATTTCCATGTACCATCGAAATGACATCCTAGATATTGTGAAATTATCAAAATCCCCTAAAAAATTTGGTAAGATTAAAACTTCTCAAACTCTTAATAGACCTAATCAGATTTGGCAACTAAAGAAGAAGCAACCAAAACGTCACGTGGTTTTTATACCTGCAATTGCACCAAAGAAAGATCAAGAGGATTTTATTGAAGGAGTTTGGTTATATTCTAAAGGACTTATTAATTATTTTTAGAATTGAAAGTATCCTATCCCTAATAGGATAATGGATCATCTTGACTATATAGGGAAAGGTCTTGACCCACAGGCATAAGGAATTTTAGAACCCTTATCAGTTGGAGTTGTTAATTAGAATCATGGTCTCAGATTTAAACTACTAGAGGATGATCTCATAACATTTAGTAGTGACTCTTCTGAAGTGAATAGTAATGAGACTCCTAGCAGTGACACAACATCCCATTATAGCCTTTTTAATGAGCTTGCTGATTCATATTTGTTTAATTCAAATGCCATATCAACCATAACACTTATTAGAGCTTCCTATCCTAAAGCAAAAACTCATCCTAGTGGTTCTTCCTTTCCTAAAGTAGGACATTATATCTTTACCATTGGTGCTTCCCATCCTGAATCAAACCCTCATTGTAACCTATGCCTTTACCATTTGAACTCATAAATTGGGATCAAAAAAATTTGGTCATATGCCTCGATGAGTTTCAAAATGAAGAATCAATTATAGAATACATGGGTCTACGAGATGCATTCCCCATTAGGGATCATAAGCAGGATTTTGATTTTTCATTATAGTTTTTTTCCTACTTTGGAGAGTACGCAAGTTTTCTTGGTCATAATAAAGAACAAACATTGATATCTTTAGGTGAAAACGTCTTTGATGTACTTGTTGATCAGGGAAAAAGTAAAGAAAAAGACAAGCCTTTGAGTGAAAACCTACTTTAGACACTCCTAGGTGGGAAAGTTTACTCATCCCCTCAGAACATAGAAAGTCCATCTAGCCCAAGTTCTATAGCTAGTACAAGCATCTCTTTAGAACAACATCAAATATTTGAGCATTTTGTTCTTGAGTTTCCAAAGGTCTTTGCTAATTGGCCTTTACCTAAGAAGGCAAATTTTGATTCTTCATATTATCCAGATCTTTAGGAATAACAACAAGAAGATATAGCAGAAGAAGATGATCATGACCATACATTACCTATAATTCTAGAAGATGGATCCACACTCCTTATGGAGAACATAATAAAAGTGAATTTGGGAACCCATGAGGATCCCAAAAATGTTTATCTTGGGGCTTCCCGTACTAAGGTGGAATGTGAACCTATTATATCCATTCTTAAGGATTATATAAACATCTTTGCATGGGCATATTCTAACATGTCAGGCCTAGATCCAGATTTAGTTGTGCACCACCTTATTGTTCACCTTGATGCTAAACTAGTCAAGCAAAAGTTGAGAAAGATGCATCCACACATCACCCTTTTGGTTAAGGTTGAGTTGGAAAAGTTGTTAGGAGCTAATTTTATCAGACCACTAGACTACTCTGAATGGGTTTCTAACATAATACTAGTAAGTAAAAAGACCCCAAGCATACATGTTTATATTGATTTTCATGATATCAACAAAGCATGCCCTAAAGATGATTTTCCTCTATCTAACATCGAGATGATTGTCGACTCAACTTCTGGGTATGAGATGATATACTTAATGGATGAATTTTTAAGTTACAATCAGATCAAGATAGCCCCTAAATATTATCATAAGACCACGTTCACCACTCTATGGGGGACATTCTATTATCAAGTCATGTCATTTGGTTTGAAGAATGTTGAAACAACATATCAGTATGCAATGACTATCATCTTCCATAACATGATGCATGACATTTTCAAGGACTATGTTGATGATATACTACCAAAATCAAGAACAAGAGCAGGGCACCCTAGCATTCTTCAAAGAATATTTGATATGCTTCATGCATATAAAGACCACTTGAATCCTAAGAAATGTGTCTTTGGAGTCACATCAATAAAATTTCTAGGGTTCATTATATCACAATGAAGGATTGAATTTAACCCTATAAAGGTCAATGCTATTATGGAAATGCCTCCACCAAAAAATCTTCAACAGTTATGAGGTCTACAAGGAAAGGTCCAGTCTATACATAGGTTCATTTCTCAATTGGTAGATAAGTGCCACCCATTTACTCATCTCTTAAAGAAAGGGGTAGCATTTCAGTGGGATGAAGATTGTCAGATAGCATTTGAAAAACTTCAAACATACTTGTCTAATCCACTAGTTTTATGACCTCTAACACAAGGAAGGCCACTGATTCTTTATATATCAGCCACAAAATATGCCTTGGGGGCACTTCTAGCTCAACATGATGATCATGGTAAGGAACACATGATTTATTATTTAAGCCACACATTGGTAGCCTTTGAATATAACTATATTCCTATTGAGAAGGCATGTTTAGCTATGATGTTTGCCACTAAAAATTAATGACATTATATGCTAAATAACAAAACTATTTTTATCGCTAAGGTAGATCCTTGCAAGTTATTTTATCTAAAGCAGCTCTTCAAGGATGCATGGATAAATGGATTATGCTTCTTAGTGAGTTTGATATTGAGTACCAAAATCAAAAGGTAATCAAAAGACAAGTTCTTGTGGACCAACTTGTAGAAGCTCTTATTACAGCCACTCAACCCCTCAAATTTGACCTTCCAGATGATTCTATCATGATGATAGAACAAGATTCAAAAGAACCTGAATAGTTGACACTCTATTTTGATGGATCCTTCACATCCCAAGGGCCTAGAGCTGGCATATTATTGATCACGCCATAGAGGGATTTGATCCCCAAAGCATTCCATATATAATTTTAGTGTAAAAACAATATGGTTGAATATGAGGCATTAATTATAGGGCTCTATCTTTCCATACAATGGGATATTCAAAGCTTAAAGGTCTATGTAGATTCATAGCTAATAATAAATTAGACAACTGATCAGTATTAAACAAGAGATGATAAGCTTGTTCCTTACAAGTAAATTGTTAATAACCTTAAAACACATTTTAAATCTCTATAGTTTGAGCAAGTTTTATGAGTCAACAACAAATCTAGTGATTCCATGGAAATAATTGGTTCCATGATTCAAGTGCATTATAGTGATAAAGAGTATTGGTTCTTGATTGAAAATATTCTTCAACTGGTACATATTCTATCAAATTCAGAGAGCATATGCACCATTATTGATCCTAATCCCTTGCCTGAGTTACCATGGTACCAAAATTTTTATAACTATTTCCATAGTCATGTATTTCTTGCCAACCTTTCTAACATCCAACAAAAATTATTCCTTCATCACTTAACATGTTATATCCTCCTTGGAAACACACTTTAACAAAAAGGCTATGATGGAATGCTTCTTCATTGTTTATCTTTGAGAGAATCCAAGCTGACACTAATGGAGGTTCATGAAGGAATGTGTGGGGCCCATACCAATGGTGTAGTCCTAGCAAAGAAACTTCTTAGAACAATCTATTATTGGCCCAAAATGGTGATAGATGCTTGTAATTATGTAAATAAGTGTGTTCTTTGTTAATAGCATGGAAAATTGATACATTCACCTTCCTTACCATTGTAGCCAATTACAACACCATGGCCATTCTCAACATGGGTTCTTGATCTCAATAGAAAAATTAACCCAACATCTTCAGATAGCCATAAGCACATTTTGACTGTAATCAAGTAATTTACCAAGTGGATTGAGGCCATTCTTCTCACTTATATTACTAGGAAATAAATAGCCGAATTCATCCATTATCATATCATCTATCGATATGGCATCCCAACCCATATTATATCCGATAATGGTGGATCCTTTGTGAACCAGGATGTGAAATCTCTTTGTGTAAAATTCAAGTTCAAGCATAATAAATCCACTCCATATAACCCATAAGGAAATGGACAAGTTGAGGCATCAAATAAAACTATTCTAGCCATCTTAAAAAAAGATTGTCAATGATGTTGGTTGTAATTGACATTTGTAACTTTTTCCTACCCTCTGGGCTTATAGAACCAATCATCACACCCCAACTAGAGCTAGTCTATAATCTCTTATTTTTGGTACTAAAGCTATCATCATGATTGATATTGAGATCCCATCATTAAGAATATCACTAGAGCACATTGAAGATGATGAATACTATAGAGTCTCACATCTACAAGAACTAGAACTTCTTGATGGTAAGCATTTGGCTACCCTAGAAAACTTGCAAGTCGATCAAAATAGATTATGGAGAAACTAAAACAAATGCATCCTCACTCAAGAATTCGATATTGGTGACTTAGTTTTGAAATAAAACCAAAAGAACACAAATGTTAAACCTAAAAATAAAGGCAAGGTTTAGCCTAATTGGTTAGGACCATATATTGTCTTAGCAAACTACGGATTGGGAGCATATCAATTAGCTAAACCTAATGGTAAATAAATTTTAGATCCCATGAACATCATACACCTTAAAAGGCTCTATGAATGAACAACTTTGAACCATTATCTATAAGCCCCCTGACTTAGGGACAATTTGTGTTATTATAATTTTATCCCACCCTTTTATTTTACCTTTAACATATTTTATACTACCCTGGACCACTTTTCATGAATCTCGATAGTAAAGGCTCTAAACCCTTGGCACTTTGAACACACTCTTCATCCCATTATAGGTTGCTCTCTTTGAGAGGCATATTCTTTGTTTTATCTAAGGCATGTTATAAGCTTGAACACTTTTTGTCCCTTGACCAATTATGATCTCGATTATGTTTTATGCACATTATAAACATCTTCAGTAGTAGTTCTCCAAAGTAGCTCAGCCAAGCCCATCTTGTGTAACTTTAGATAGGTGAACAACTACATATTCCTAATACAAGGTATTTTCTACTCTTTCTTGTTTTATCAAGAACCTCTCTCTCATTGATTTGTGAGCATGGGCCATTGCAACTATCTTAGTTGTTTTATTAGAACCTCTACTCTTAGGACATTTATCTCCTCAACTAGATGGTCCCATCTTGTGTATATTTTATCCCAAAAACACCAAAAACATTAGAAATACTTTTAAAATATCATAAACATCAGAACATGATCCAAAAAAGAATAAAAACATTATCTCATGCTTGTATACATTTGTATATTCCCATTCCACCATCCCACACTCCCATCATTTTGTGAGCAATTGTTAAGTTTGAATGCTTTTGCCATTTTTCAAGCACAAAAACATGAGTTCATTTCATCTTATCCCATACACTTTCTAGTTTTCAAGATCATTCTTTCTCATGTCATCAGCTTCTTGTTTTCCAAACCATTCTCATTTATTTGTTGTATCTTCCATTTCATCTATAAATCATGCTAGTATGATCATCATTTTTCCTCTATCCCATTTCTTGGGAGAACTGCATTTGGCCTGAAGTTCATGTTGGAACGTGCATCTATGGAACTATGTAGGTAGCATCCACTTTTCTTATACATCTAGAGTCAGATTGACCAACCCCTTCCTTTTCTTGCCTTCTCCCATTTCTTCTGCCATTGTTCCTCTTTACTTAGGGAAAGATTATCATGTCATTATTCTTTGTCATAATGTGGTGGAAAGTAATGCCTCTACCGCACATACACGAACATTTGTCTTTAAACCACACTAACTTGGTTTTTTTTGTGTGTGTTTTCTTGTTGTTTTGATTTTGCTTTCACACCTATCCTTTTATTTCTTCTCCTTCTCTCTTTTTATTGCTTCTTGTCTCATCTTGGTCTTGTGTTTTCTACATTTTTTTACTTATCTCTTTTGTGTTTTAGAACATCTTGATGATTCAAATGGATCTCGATTGTTTATATCTTGATCTTATGTTATTATGTTATTCTTGAGCCATTTTGTTTATTTGATTGTTGTTGGTACCTTGTTTTTTTGTTTTATTTTGCTTTTATTTTTTGTGTTCAAGAATGCTTTGATGGTCCACATGGATCTTGATTATTCATATTTTGGTCTCATGTCATTAAGACATTCTTAACTTTTGTTTTTAAAATTTTTGTTCCTACTTGCGATCATATCTTGATTTCAAGTTAGGTTCATTTATGTTTATCTTTTTCTTTTTTTTTTCTTTTAAAAAAAAAAATGTAAATCATTGTAACTCTGATTTTGGTCATTGTTGTATCATTATCCTTAGTTATAGATAGTTATAGATATTTTAAGTTATTCATACTTATGATGCCTAATTTCTTTTGCTATAGCAAGCACTTTGTGCTTAGGTCTCAACGTCAACATCAGCTTTGATGAATGATTCTCAAAAACACTTTGTAAAACCTAGGCTCATGATATGGAATTAGGCTTCTAGGTAACATGCATTTTAGCACTCAAATCTATGCTTAGACATGCATATCTTCACATACATTGTGATTTTAATCAATTCTTGGTCATTTTTCATCATTCCTCATTTCATTCTCTCCCAAACTTGGGTGAACTACATTGGCTTGAAGTTCATGTTGGAACATGAGTCCATGGGACTATGTAGGTAGTGCTCAATTTCTATTGAGGTCAGCTTGGCTATCTCCATTCTTTTTTTCATCTCTCTCATCACTTTGTGCATTCTCATATGCTTGGTTTTATATGGCTTTTTAATTCATTACACCATCACATGTATGTTTGTATCTACTTGCTTTAACCTATCTTTTAGGTTATATCCTTGAGCTATTTTTGCTTACCAATTGCCCATGCTAGGGCACAACATCTAAACCACATCTGAATCAAATCATCTCTATAAGGGTAAATCATTATTTATTCTTTATCAATGATCAAGATTCACCCTACTGGGGCAACACTATTTTATCATGATCCAATCTACTCCACTAGAGTAATTCTTATTATCTTCTCTTTGGAGACCCCATTCTAGTGGTGCTTCCCTTCCTAAAGTAGAACGTTGTCCCTTTTCCTCTAATTCAAAGATATCCACATTAAAGCCCATGATGGAAATAATTTAGTGTACAACTTATCTCTAGATTGATCAATGGCATAAGCATGTAGCTTATACTCTCAAATTGGGTATGTTTACAGTGTGTCCCTTACATTTATGGATTGTATCTTCCCCATTCCCCCCATCTTTGGGGCCTATTATATCTATAATAATATTTTGATCATTGATGCTAATCATGTGTGCTAGCATTAGCCCATCTGGATGTGATCTATTCCATGGGTTAATCTCTCACTATTTTTTGAGAGTCCATCCTTCTCTTTCATCCTGTATGTCCTCTTGAGGGGGCATCATGCATCTATTCCAATTTATTTTTGTCAACTCTTTTATTTGAAAAGATTTTATTTTTCCTAAATTTCTCGCTACACCTTCTCAAATAGGGATAAAATATAGACATCCAATTCCTAACACTATTTGTGTTGAAATTATCAATATTACTTGAATTGCACTCAAATACACATTTTAGGTCAAAATCCATAAAATGCACTAAATGGTTCAAACTTTTCATTTACAAGTGCCAATTTAGGTTGAAGTATCCCTAAATAGGGTAATGCATTATATGGGCTAGCTAACTTTGATCAGATCATTTTGAGTTAAAATGACAATTTTGCCATTTAGTGCTCTAGATCACTCTTTTATTCTAAGTAATTGGTACACATCGCATACCTTTGTTATTTTCTATTGGAAACATCCTAAATGGGATATAGTTCCAATGCATCTAACATCACCTTCTAATTCTTTTTGAGTCAAATTATGACCTAGTAATATGACTTTCTGACCATTTTGATTAACTGAAGACCAATTTTCAAATAATTGCACAAATGTTGATTAACCTTGTTTAAGGATAATTAATCCAAATCAAGAGTTAAGTGGATTTTCCATGAGAGTCGTTGAATATTTATTTTTGAAAATTGATTCCTATTATTTGCATCACCTAGTGACATCATCTATGGGGTGGCATCTATCAAGATATAAGTGCATAAAATATCAAGATTATGGGTCACCCATGCTTAGTTCATGCCTCCCATGCCTCTTCAATTCACCTTTTTCCAAGGTCATGATGACTATAATTATGGATTTAATTCCAAATATTAGGATTATCCATGGCCACACATTTCAATCTTGAAATGGATGGTCATGGTTGTGTCAGGAAAACCTACAACAATCAATATGCTCTGATATCAACTGTTAGGTGACCCCTTATCCAACGGAAGCACAATTGATTACTTTCTTATAAGCAATTAAACATGGAATTTTACTAGAATGATAAAGTAACTAGAAACTTGAGACAGTAAAGAATTTGAGAGACAATACACACTCTTGTATTAAATATTACTAAAAGAAAATACAATATGGAAGATGCCACTTCTTCCTCTACCTCAAAGGCTTGCCACACCTCAAGACCTTCTTCCCTCTCTCTCTTGCTCAACACAACAACTCTATACCTTGAGTTATTATCCCTCCTTGAATGCTTCAGCTGATCTCCCTGACCTTACACCTGTAGATCTCCTTAACCTTGCTTGCTTTAATGATTTTACTTGCCTTCTTGATTAATTACAATACATGCCTTATGGGTCTTTAAATAGGATCCCATGATTACAAAAATAGAAATCTAACTACAATAATTAGACACACAGCTCGTGACTATAATTAGTCATTTGACATGCAAACACTCGCTTCACTTAACTGACTATTCGTCAATAGCAGTTCTGGAAATACACAAGTGACTGACATCGGTCCCTACTTGCCTAGTTCTACCGATGTCAGCCAACCTCCTGTCATCGCCGGTTTCCTTCTGCACTGCATCTGACCGACTTCGGTCATGCTGCCGATGCCGGTGCTTCTGGTTCTTCAGCATCCTCTTCTTTGTGTCTGCAAATAGTTGAAGCTTTTAGCTCCACACCTTAACAATCTCCCACTTGGAGATAAATAGCTGCAACTTGTACCTGTACCTGTACACCATCTATTTTGTTCCCTAGGCTCTGTATCCCTCTTCAAAGTCACTCTTGAAGACCAACCACCACACAAACCTGTGATGCAATACCTATCTCTTATGCCAAAAGAATTTTGCTGCTCTCAAATTCTCCATGACATACTTCTGAACCAACTCTACCCTTAGCTCAGAAAACTCCCTATATATGAAACCCTACAACAAGTAACACAATATAGTAACAGGATAATGTAGCTAATATTATCCAACTTGGTAAAGATAAAATACAATGGTTAAACTTCCATTGCTCTGCAGCCTACTCAAGACCATATACCATAGCCTTCTGTCTCATGTGTCCATCCACTCTCTTCTCTAAAACGAGAATCCATCCCTCTAACCAGTGCTTTCTTCCAGCTGACAACTCTACCAACAAATACCTCTTTGGTTCTTCTCCAAGGACTCACACTCCTCATCCATGCCAAGCTCCCACTGTTTCTGGATTCTACCTGCATTGCTTCTTCTATCTTCCTAGTTCATGACTATCAGTAAGAAATATAAAGAAGGTGAACAATGAATATGAGGTTCACATACCTTTTCTGACCTCCATATGGGTGTCTGAGACTTATTGATCCACCCAACATCTATTCCAGTGACTGATCTCGGCCATCTCCCAGTCTGCTCCTGACCGATGTCGGTTCCCTGCACTGACCCTGACTGCCGACATCATTTGCTTGGCCGACGCCGGAGTCTCCCCTACTGACGTCAGTCCTTATGATCGACGTCAGACTTCTCCTGCCTGACCTACCGACCCTGCTGGTCTGCACATGACCGATGTCGATATCTGGCTGACCGACGTCGGTCCCAAGTGGCTGACATCGGTGTCTGTGTGTTCCTGTAAGTGATGAAATTTTCATCCGCGAGCTCTTCTTGGATCAAACCTCTATCCATGCTGCCCTGCTCATATTTATTCATCCCCTGTGACTGATCTCTGTCCTTCATCTCCTCCAAAAACACTAAGGCTTCTTTGTTCCTGTCAAAAGCATCAAATTTCCTTTTTCTGCAATGAACTCTATCTATGCTTTCTGAATTTGAACACATACCTTTTGAATCAAGAACTTCCATTCCATTCCTATTCATGTGACCAAGCCTATTAGACCACATCTTCGAATCTACACTAGAAGTAGAATCAGTAATACAAGTAGACAGATAAAGAGTATCTACTTTCTTACCTCTCGCTAAAACAAGTGCTCCCTTGGTAACCTTCCAAGAATCCACTATGAGGGTTATTGTGCATCCCTCATCCCCCAACCTTCCTACATAAATCAGACTCTGCTTCAGAATTGGAACATGCATGACCTCTTTCAACACCCATGTGTTGTCAATCTGCAATCTCAGCTACACTTTCCCTTTGCCAACTATCTGACAAGGCGTACCATCCCCTAAATAGAGCACTCCAAAGTCTCCCTATTCATACTCATGAAACAAATCTCTGTTTGGGGATGCATGAAAAGATGAACCAAAATCTAAAATCCATGATCCTACCTGACTATCCAAAGAAAGTATGAGAGCATCTTGTATCACAATATTTGCATCCTTTGCTTCTTCAATACCTGCATGTTGATTCTCTTTATCTCTCAACCAACACTCCTTTGTATGTCCTTTCTTTCCACAAAACTAGCAGGTAATACCTTTGGACTCGGATCTCCTTCCCGACCTTGATTTCCCTTGCTCAATCTTCTCCCTTTGCCTTCTCCTGCTTTCTGCACTTAGAGCATTCCCTGATGATTCACCTGTGCTTCTCCTGCATATTTCCTCATTCAAGATCACACTCACAACATCATCAAATTTTAAGATTTTAGAAGCAGATACAGAATTACTTACTGCCATAACCAAACCGTCCCAACTTTCAGGCAAAGAACATAAAATCAAGAGAGCCTTTACCTCATCATCAAAAACAATATTGACTGAAGCTAGTTGGTTTACCAAACCATGGAAATCACTAAGATGAGTATGTACCGATCCACCTTCCTGCATTTACAAAGTAAACAGCTGCTTCATAAGATATACCTTATTAGAAGCCGAGGGCTTTTCATATAAATTCGCTAAGGATTTTATCAACTCTTCCGTTGTCTTGCACTATGATAAGCTGAAAATCACAGACGATGCAAGGCTCAACCTTATGGAACTGAGAGCCTTCTGATCAAAAACACTCCATTCTTCATCCTTCATATCTGTGGGCTTGCATGCAACCCCACCCAACGGTAAGTATAAATCCTTCTGATACAAATAGTCCTCAATCTACATCCTCCAATGTTGATAATTCTTGCCGTTAAACTTCTCCATTCGTAGTTTACTTTCTTCTGCCATTGCTGAACTCCCACTCAATTAGAAAACCCTGTGAATGACCTGTAATCAAAAAACAATAACCTGCTTCCTACAAACCGTAGCTCTGATACCACTTGTCAGGAAAACCTACAATAATAAATATGCTCTGATATCAACTGTTAGGTGACCCCTTATCCAACGGAAGCACAATTGATTACTTTCTTATAAGCAATTAAACACGAAATTATACTAGAATGATAAAGTAACTAGAAACTTGAGACAGCAAAGAATTTGAGAGACAATACACACTCTTGTATTAAATATTACTAGAAGAAAATACAATAAGGAAGATGCCACTTCTTCCTCCAACTCAAAGGCTTGCCACACCTCAAGACCTTCTTCCCTCTCTCTCTTGCTCAACACAACAACTCTATACCTTGAGTTATTATCCCTCCTTGAATGCTTCAGCTGATCTCCTTGACCTTACACCTGTAGATCTCCTTGACCTTGCTTGCTTAAATGCTTTTACTTGCCTTCTTGATTAATTACAATACATGCCTTATGGGTCTTTAAATAGGATCCCATGATTACAAAAATATAAATCTAACTACAATAATTAGACATGCATCTCGTGACTATAATTAGTCATTTGACATGCAAACACTCGCTTCACTTAACTGACTGTTCGTCAACAGCAGTTCTGGAAATACATAGGCGACCGACGTCGATCCTTGCTTGCCTGGTTCTGCCAACATCGGCCAACCTCCTGCCATCACCGGTTTCCTTCTGCACTACATCTAACTGACGTCGGTCATGCTGCCGACCCCGGTGCTTCTGGTTCTTCAGCATCCTCTTCTTTGTGTCTGCAAATAGTTAAAGCTTTTAGCTCCACACCTTAATAGGTTGATCCTGACCAATCTCAAAAAAACTATAAATAGAGATGCCATGAACATCATTTATAATACATTTTTGTGCAAGGTTATTATGCTCAAATATATTCAAATCTTGAATATTGCAAAGTTATAATGCTAATTTGTTTCCACAAAGCTTCATCAATAGGCTAGTTTAGTGATTTGGAATCAAGAGCCTAAGTTTTATGGAATGTTCTTGAGGCATTAGAGGAGCTTACCACCATTTTTTACAAAGAAAAAGATGCTTGATAAAGGGAGAACATGTTTTTGAGCCACATGGGTATGGTGAATCTATTTGGGAAGGTAATATGGTGTTGTTTTCTTTCATTTGTTTCTTGCTATCCTTTGTAATTCCCATAGGAATAGATAGGCTTGGTTAGTTAGTTCTTTATGCATGTTTTATTGTTTATGGACTAATTATTTACTAACTTGATTTGTAATCCTATTTATAATAATACCATCTAGAAGTGTAAGAGACCATAAACACTGTCATGCAGTCCCATGAAGAATAAAAAACTCTATATATTTTCATTTTAAGAGTACACTGTGATTGATCAAGGTAAAATAGTTATTAGAGAGGGTTAATAAAATTGGTATAGACCTATCCCATGTGATAGTATATTTTTAAGTTGTCTAAAACTCTTGATATCCCTTTTTTTCCTCAGCTTACACAAGATTGTGGTAAGACTAAACTAGGGTTTGCATATGGAATATTCAATAACTTTTGTTTCCACACTTAAAAAAATTAAAAATTTGTAATTTATCCTTATTTAACCTAATATTCAATATTTTTGTGGTTTTGGGTTGGTATAGTATAGCTTGGTATGAAAACTAAGACTGTGTACTGCTTTAGGCCTAAAGGAGACATAATTGGCATAAGGGTGTGTGGAGTTGGTAGGGTTGCATTTAAAAGCATGTCATTAAATTTTGTGTGGAGATAAATGAGTATAAATGGCATCTTAAACTAGTTTTAGTTTGATAACAACCTATGTAGATTGTTCAAAACATATATATTAATACCTAAATAGGGATACTAGAGAAAGAGGCTTAAAGAAAGAAGGCATAGATTATTCAAGAGCTATTTTTTATAGATTATATCATTAGATAAAATATTTATAAGGGGTAAAAATAGGTATATGAATTTCCATAAGAACCCTAATGGTGGATACCAAAAAGCCTTGATTCATGGATTAGGATTTATGCCTATAAAGTTATATAAGTAATCTAGTTTGAAGCAAGCTTAAGAGAGTGAAGAGATGAAAATGGCCTATAAGATCATGAAGGTGATGCCATAGAGAGAAAGTGTGTATATAATGATTAAGTGATGAATGTTCTTCAAGAAAGTAGAGAACTATGCATGTATAAATAGGTTTATGAGCCTACAGATATAGATAGATAAAGGGTGTCAAGAAACACGCAAGTACTTGGATTAGGAAAGCAAAGTTAGAGGCATTAAAGACATTCAAGTCATAAATAAGATCCAATTTAATCATCAAGCCCATACATCAAGTAGTATCATATCAAGTAAGCTCTTGTATTGGCTTATGTTTTTGAATGTTAAAGGTTGTGAATAGAGAATGTATGAAGCTAAGTTTTAGGAGTAAAGTAAGAGAGAGTTGAGAATTTTGTGGTAGATAATCCTTAAGAAGAGAGATAAAAAAATATCAATGTTAGGAACCCCTCCAAGGAAGCACAATTGATTACTTTTCTTATAAGCAATTAAACATGGAATTATACCAGAATGATTAAGTAACTAGAAACTTGAAACAACAAAGAATTTGAGAGACAATACACAATCTTGTATTAAATACTCTTCAGAAGAAAATATAATAAAGAAGATTCCACTTCTTCTTCCATCTCTAAGGCTTGCCACACCTCAAGGACTTCTTCCCTCTCTCTCTTACTCAACCAAAACCAACTCAACAACCTAAGTTGTTAACCCTTCCTTGAATGCTTCAGCTAATCTCCTTGACCTTACACCTTGCAGATCTCCTTGACCTTGCTTTCTTGCTTCAATGCTTTACTTGCCTTAATTACAATACATGCCTCATGGGTCTTTTAAATAGGATCCCATGCATATAATAATTAGACCTCTAATTATAATAATTAGACACGTAGATTGAGACTATAATTATCCCTTAACATGCAAACACTCGATTCAACGAACTAACTGTCTGTGCAATGAATAGTTCTAAAACTGCTATAGGCGATCGACATCAGTCCCTGTCTGCCTGGAGGTGACCAACGTCAGCCGAATCCTACTGATGTTGGTTGCCCTTCTACACTGTAGATGACCGATGTCGGTCCCACTGCCAATGCTGGTATCCCTAGAACTCAGAAACCTCCTCCATGTCTGCAACAGTTGAAGCTTTTAGCTCCACAACCTAACAATCTCCCACTTGGAAATAAATAGCTGCAACTATACCTGTACTTGTACATCATCTAGTTTGTTCCCTTGGCTTTGAATCCCTCTTTGAGATCACTCTTGAAGACCAACCACCACAAAACTTGTGATGCTATACCTGTCATCCAAGTCCCCTGCCACATCTGAACTTTCTGACAACTCCCACTGGAGACAAAATCAACCTGTGATCTTCCATGTCTCTTATGCCAAAGAATCTTGCTGCTCCCAAATTCTTCATGACATACCTCTGAACTAACTTTACCCTTAGCTCAACAACTCTCTGCATGTGTAACCCTGCAACAAGCACATAATACAGTAACAGGATAATGTAGCTAATATTATCCAACCTGGTAAAGAGAAATACAATGGTCAAACCTCCATTGTCCTGCAGCCTGCTCAAGACCACATACCCTAGCCTTCTATCTCACGTATCCATCCACTCTCTTCTTTAACTTTGGAATCCATCCCTCTATCAGTGCTTTCTTCCAACTGACAACTCCACTAACAAACTCCTATTTGGTTCTTCTCCAAGGACTCACACTCCTCATCCATGCCAAGCTCCCACTATTTCTAGATTCTACCTGCATTGCCTATTCACATCTTCCTAATTCTCGACCATCAATAAGCAACAAGTAATATAAAGAAGGTGAACTATGAATATGAGGTTCACTTACCCTTTCTGACCTCCATATGGGTGTTTGAGACTCCTTGATAGCTTGTTGTCTGCCCAACATCTGTTCTAGTGACCGATCTCGACCATCTCCCAATCTACACCTAACCGATGTCAGTTCCCTGCACTGACCCTAACTATCGACGTCATTTCCTTGGCCGATGCCAGTGTCCCTTCTACCAATGTTGGTTCCTATCTAACTGACATCAGTCTTTTCTTGCCTGACTCTATCAACCCTGCTGGTCTGCACATGACTGATGTCAATACCTGCCTGACCGACATCGGTTCCATGTGACCGACGTCGGTAACTGTGCATTCCTATAAGTGATGACTTATTTATCCATGAGCTCATCTTGGATCAAAACCCTATCCATACTGCCCTGCTCAAAATTATTCAGCCCCTGTGACTGATCTCTGTCCATCATCTCCTCCATAAACACCAAGGCTTCCCTGTTCTTGTCAAAAGCATCAAATTTCCTTTTCCTGCAATGAACTCGATCAATGCCCTCCAAATCTAAACTCATACCCTTTGACTCAAGAATGTCCATTCCCTTCTTATTCATGTGACCAAGCCTATTAAGCCACATCTTTGAATCTACAGCTGAAGTAGATAAACTAGAAGTAGAATCAGTAATACAAGTAGATAGATAAAGAGTACCTACTTTCTTACCTCTTTCTAAAACAAGTGCACCCTTGGTAACCTTCCAAGAATCTACTGTGAGGGTTACTGTGCATCCCTCATCACCCAACTTTCTTACAAAAACCAAACTCTGCTTCAAGACTGGGACATGCATAACCTCCTTCAACACCCATGTATTCCTTGTCTGCAATTCCAGTTGCACTTTCCCTTTGCCAATCATTTGATAAGGCATACCATCCCTTAAATAAAGCACTCCAAAGTCTCCCTGGACATACTCATGGAACAAATATCTATTTGGGGTTGCATGAAAAGAAGAACCAGAATCTAAAACCCATGATTTTATCTGACTATCCAAAGAAAGTATGAGAGCATCCTGTGCCACAATACCTGCAACATCTGCTTCTTCCTTACCTTCATGTTGATTTTCTTTATCCCTCAACCAACAATCTTTCTTTGTGTGTCCTTTCTTTCCACAAAACCAATAGGTGATACCTCTGGATTCGAATCTCCTTCCCATCTTTAACCTTGATTTCCCTTGCTCGACCTTCTCTCTTTACCTTCCCCTGCTTTCCGCACTTAGAGCATTCCCTGATGATTCACCTGTGCTTTTCCAGCGTATTTATTCATTCAAGATTACACTCACAACATCATCAACTTTTAAGATTTTAGAAGCAGACGCAGAATTACTTACTGCCATTACCAAACTATCCCAACTTTCAAGTAAAGAGCATAAAATTAAGAGAGCCTTTACTTCATCATTAAAAACAATATTGACTGAAGCTAACTGGTTTACCAAACCATGGAAATCACTAAGATGAGTATATACCGATCCACCTTCCTGCATTTTCAAACTAAATAACTACTTCATAAGAAATACCTTATTTGAAGCAGAGGGCTTTTCATATAAATTTGCCAAAGATTTTATCAACTCTTCCCTTGTCTTACACTGTGATAAGTTGGAAATCATAGACGATGCAAGGCTCAACCTTATGGATCCCAGAGCCTTTTGATCAAGAACATTCCATTCTTCATTCTTCATATCTGTGGGCTTGCATGCAACCCCACCCAACGATAAGTACAATCTTTCTGATATAGATAATCTTCTATCTGCATCCTCCAATGTTGATAATTCTTGCCATTAAACTTCTCCATTCGTAGCTTACTTTCTTCTGCCATTGATGTACTCCCACTCAATCAGAAACCCCTGAGAATGACCTGTAATCAAACAATAACCTGTTCCCTGCAACCTTAGCTCTGATACCAACTGTTAGGAACCCCTCCAAGGAAGCACAATTGATTACTTTTCTTATAAGAAATTAAACACAGAATTATACCAGAATGATTAACTAAAAACTTGAAACAACAAAAAATTTGAGAGACAATACACAATCTTGTATTAAATACTCTTCAAAAGAAAATACAATAAATAAGATGCCACTTCTTCTTCCACCTCTAAGGCTTGCCACACCTCAAGGACTTCTTCCCTCTCTCTCTTGCTCAACCACAACCAACTCAACAACTTGAGTTGTTAACCCTTCCTTGAATGCTTCAGCTGATCTCCTTGACCTTGCTTTCTTGCTTCAATGCTTTACTTGCCTTAATTACAATACATGCCTCATGGGTCTTTTAAATAGGATCCCATGCATACAATAATTAGACCTCTAATTACAATAATTAGACACGTAGCTCAAGACTATAATTAGCCCTTAACATGCAAACACTCGGTTCAACAAACTAACTGTCTGTGCAACAAACAGTTCTGGAACCACCACAGGTGATCGACGTCAGTCCCTATCTGCCTAGAGGTGACTGACGTTGGCTGACTCCTACCGATGTCAATTTCCCTTCTGCACTGTAGATGACTGACGTCAGTCCCACTGTTGATGCAAGTATCCCTGGAACTCAGAAACCTCCTCCGTGTCTGCAACAGTTGAAGCTTTTAGCTCCACAACCTAACAATCAAGAGAGAGAATAGAGACTCCAAGTGGGAGTTGTTATTCCAAGATGAAAAATACTTGGACAAGGAGTGTTAATAGACTAGG
This sequence comes from Torreya grandis, assembly GCA_037957365.1. Classification (NCBI taxonomy): domain Eukaryota; kingdom Viridiplantae; phylum Streptophyta; class Pinopsida; order Cupressales; family Taxaceae; genus Torreya; species Torreya grandis. Next base: position 2,118,823 of record JARHVA010000153.1, read on the forward strand.
TAAAGGTTGAGACACCAAAGCAAGATGAAAAAGACTTGTTTGTGAGAGAATGAATATAGAGAAGGTAAAAGAGAGTAATGTCTTGGATGAGTTAGACTACCACAAGGAGAGAAAGAGGAAAAAAGACCCAAAGAGAAAATGTTTAGATGTTGAAGAAGAGATGAGTGAGATATAAAAAATATTAGAGAGGATAAAGCTCTTAGTGGAGATCATGCAAGAAGAAGAGAGCCAATGGTATGGATGGGTTATCAAGAAGAAAATAGATAAGTGGCCTATAAGGATACTCATTGAGAAATGAAGAAATATGATCATGAGAGGTCATGAGAAACAAAATAAGTTGCTATGTTGGCAACTCAAGGAGATGATTAATTTTATGATGGATGAATAAGAATAAGGTGAGCATCACCTTGTAAATAAGGATATAGTTATGGAGATAAATTAACTTAAGAAGGATAAGATGGAGGCAAGAAAGATTCAATTTTCTAAATCTTATGTTATCATGTGTGTATGCATGTACAAGAGTGAAAGAGGAAGAAGTCCATGTTGAGGAAATCAAAGTTGAAATCATGCAGGAGAGAAAGCATGATCAAGATGATTATGTTAAAGAATAAGATGGTTGGACAACCATGTATATAGGATGCCTCATAAAAGGCATAAATGAAGAAAGATTTCATCAAGAATATTGAGACAAGAGGTATGAAGGTCAATATTTAGAAGTTTTCTTGCATGAATCAATCAAAGAGGTAGAATATAAGAGGTAATTTTTTAATAGTGATGATATGATGAACCTTGATAAGAAAATTTAGAAGCTTAAACAAGAGTATGTAGGTGATGAAAAGTTTTTAGATGAGCAATGTGACCATCCATTTATCTATGAGAGCTTGTGTCAATTACAAGAAGAATTGACAACTTTGGCATATGTCATAAATGATTAAGAAAAGGACCAATTATATCCTAGAACATCAGTGGAGGAGATGAACACTTAGAATGCATCTATGGAGACTCAAGAGAGAAAGATATAATGGGTATACAAACTAAATTGTAGCATGAAAGAATGTCTATCTTGACAGAAGAAGAAGACATAATTGAAGAAGTACAAGATAAGATACAAGTTGTGCAAAATCATAATGAAGAAGATGATTTGATGTGGAAAATATTGATTCAATAGGTTGAAGATGATCTAATAGAGTTCCTTAGTCATAATAAAGAGAAGGAAGGAGTTGTCCTAAGGATCTAGAGGCATAATTTAAAGGTGAAGGAAAGAATATTTCAAATCCAAGAAGCATGTTCCCTATAATAAGACATCAAGGAGATGAAATTTTAGGTTACATAGGGGAAAAAAATCATAGGCAAATAATGAGTTACAACCAAAAAGATGGACCAGTCTTAGTATAAGACAAATCAAATCAATTTGTTAGCCAAGATAAGTCTAAAGCCATTAATAAGCAAGGTATATATTCATTTGAAATGATTAAAGAACCAATAATGGTAGTTAATGAAGTAATTAAATAATGTGAAGGAAAAGATAAGGGACTCAAGGTGATGAGAGAGAATCCTAGAGAGGCATGGAGGAATAAAAAAAGCAAGAGAGGATGAAAAGGATAATGAAGTCCTTGTTTAGACACCTAAAACTAGCCATAATTGGCTTTCGACTAGACTTCAAACTGATTCCTATCAACCATTGCAAATTAAGCCTAAGAATCACTAAATATCCCAAATTTGATTGTACATCATTTATAAAATCTTAGAATCACATTGATACAACCCTAATTAGGGTATTCTATCATATGCAACAATAGCCTCTCACAAATTCATCCCTGATCACCTTATGGCATCACACCAATCAATTTTGGCTATGGACCTATTAAGTAAGGCACTTGCACACTTAAATCAATTCTTCAAAATGCTAAAAAAGCCAATCATAATTAATTAACAAGCTAAACCAAATTATTTGCCTAGTTGAATTATCCATTTTAAATTAATTAATATCTAAAAAAAGAAATTCAAAAATTCAAAATATCCTATCCTATCAGCATTGCGTTTATGAGTTGTCAAGCTCTTTGAAAATATCCTAAAATATCTATTTTAAAGACCCATGCCTAATAAATGCAAATCATGATTACTTAACAACTATTAACTCTACTGGGGTTATATTTGACTCACCTAGGTTAAGTTTGAACCCGTTCCAAGACTTACTCCACTCTAAATCAAGTTGGGTGAGATTTAAATCCTTAGGTTATAAATACAAAGCCTTGCCTATTGAATCTTAAGCTATTTTAGTACAAAGTTATTATGCTCAAATATCTTGAATAAGATCTCATAAGCCAAAGTTATAATGCAAATTTGGAGAGAAACATAAGCTATTTTATTGCAAGTAGTTTGCAAGTAGTGTTATAATTCCAAAATCTTGAGTCAAAGAAACATCAATGCCACATCAAAGCCAATGGTTCAAAGGAGAGAAGGAGCCAACAAGCTAAATTTTCCAAAGACTTCTTGATGCACAAGCTGAGCAAGCCACTCAACAAAGCATTTATATCTCCCAAGTAAGGTAAAAGGACTTGTCTTTTATGTTTTAGTTGTGCTTTCATCTAGGTTTTGTTACTAAGCTCTCTCTAAGTTCTAGGCTAGGAATGTAAGTGTTAGTGTGTTTTTATTTGAGTTTTTGTTAATTGTGTTATTTTGTTTTTATTTGAGTTTTTGTTACTTGAACTAACATTATACTAACCTTCCTTCTTGGATTCTTATGATCAAAAATGGTATGCTGAGTGGGACCCTATGGAGCATCCCATATATGTAAGGAGACTAATATACAACCTTTAGTTTTTCTAATGGATGTTTGACAATATTCAAAATTCAAGTTTTAACTTTGTTTTTCACATATTATATTTTTTAAGTGATACATAGATTACACAGAGATTGACATCGATTCCCTTTGACTGATGTTGATCCTATTAGAAATGATGTCAACCTATATTGGTAGAACAGAGTGTGGAGGAAACGTGTTTAAACAAGTTTTTATTGAGTTTTCTAATTTTGATTTTATTTTTAAGAGCCTGAATGTTATTTTAATGACCATTTGTTTATAGGATCTACTAATATTTTTTGGTTTTATGGTCATATTGCTAACCATATTTTTATGAAAACCCATATTTTTTCCCTTTGTTTTTGTAGGAAGAAAGGAAACTAATGTCGATCTATGTTGATCGACATCGATCCTTTTCTGACTGATTGACATTAGTTTATACACATTGACATTGATCCACTATGTAGATCAACATCAATCTATGGGATATGAAAATAGAGAAACTTAAGAGAAAATTTTAAAATATTGATTTTTCATTCATATTTGGGATTCTAATTTGGTTAAAACCCTCTAAATTTACAAGACCTAAGCTAGAAGAAAACAAAAGTTTGGAAGTGGTTAAGTCTTGAACATTTTGTTTGGTGCCTAAAAAGAACTTAGTTGTTTGTGGAGTTTCTTGAAAGTTTTTTAATTGCCAAGGGGCCAAATTTCATAAACATTTCACTTTTTTGTAATAAAATAAATGCTTACACTCTTAAAAGTGTTTATTTTATGCTTATTCTTTCAAAGTTTTTTATTTTTGCAAAATGATTGATGAGTGTATACTATCCCCCCATCCCCTTTAGGGAACTTGGGCGACCAAAAGTGCTCATTATTTGCATTGGTGCCTTCTCCAAATGCATGAAAATAATGTTGTTAAGGCCCTCCCAAAATCCATATGGTTTGGGTGATCTAAACATGACCTTAAAGTCTTATCACTTATCCTTTACTTTCATGCATTTTAGCCTGTGAGCAGGAGTTCATTGCCTCCTCATGGGTTCTCTAGGGAAGTATTGACCTGGGGATTCATCTCCCAAAATAATTTCAACCCCACTCCATGGTGAGGTGTAAAAAGTGAGTTTGACTTATGGGGATGTTTCTTTGAGTGATTAAACAAAATTTGTTAGTAAGATATTACTTTGAACCGTAGTAAAAACTTGGACATCTCACTACACTGAGCAAGCAACAAATGTAGTGGTTGAGAAAAGGACAAGACATTTTCATAATAATTCAATTGATGTGGATATAAATAACATTAGAATATATTATGTTATCCACACATGGGACCATCTAGAAACATGTAAAAAATGATATATTAGAACAACCCCGCTTATCATAAACATATTGTTGATGCAGGGTGAGTAGCCCAAAGTTATAGGTTAAAATATAAACTCTTGGGAGAAGAGGGGGCCTAAAAAACCTACTTTTCATGTGCTTTTATTTTTTATTAACACTTAAAATCCTCTTAAAGAGAAGGTATGTTGATGAAATTTGATAGTATTATGCAACCTTGTCAATTTTAGGATCTAGGACATTACACTTAGGTGTTTTATGTCATTTTATCCTTTTATTGCATTGTTTTTGAGTCTAAACTATCCATTTTTTATGCCATGTCAAAAATGATTCTTCTTTTATACTTCAATATTGTTTGAGGAGGTGTTACACCATCCATTTGACACCATACCTTTGCCTTAGTCTTTTGACAAATATTTGTGTGTGTGTCATTTAATTAGAAAGGGTAACATTACACTACATAACTCATTTCAAAACATTTTTACCTTTGAGTCTTGAAAAAACCATTTGTTACACCTTTAGATCATGATAACATCATTATGCATCTTAAATCATTTCATAGACTTATTTTCCTTGTGTCCAAATTCCAATCTTAGAACCAAATCCATGTGTGTAATTTAGATCTCTACCTAGTGCCATCATGTCATTCAACTTTGTCTAGCTTGTTGTTTATTTAAAGAGCCTAGTTTCCTAAGTTTAGTTTACAATTAGCCTTGACAAGTTCAAATACAAAAATTAATTGATTTCTATTTATGCCCTATGTAATTTTGGCCTAGACATCGATCTTTCTCTTTTGTCTTGCTCAACTTAGGTTACTTCTTTACCCAATTTGAAAACTATTGTTTGTGCCTTTATTTGGGAGAAATAGCCTATCTCCTTATACCTTTTGTTTCATGCCTTATACCAATTTACCAAGTTCATGTCTAAAATAGAATGCTTAATTTATGCTAAAGTGTTTTAGATTTGTCAGATTAAATATCACCTTGTTTTTAAAAGTCTAGATTTTTTTCTTTTTCCAAAAGTCCTAGCATCTACCTATTTTGAGCCTAGCATTTGTGTCGAGTTTGGCCAATCAACTTAGCAACTTTTATTTTCTTAGATTAGGCTTGTTTGTAACACTTTGTACCTAGAGTTTGGCATTACAATTTTATTTCATCCACTTGACCTTTTGTGTAAGACATTTAACATTAGATATTTGATGTTAGGTTGTTTTATATCAAGTTTTTAACATATGCCATTTTTGGAGATACAAATCCATTCCTTTAACCAAGTTTGACTAAGTTCAAACCAATTGTATTTTTAGACATTTTTTTCAAATTTTTTAGAACTCTAAACCCTTTTGTCACAAAGCATTCATCATTGATTTGAATATATCTCACTATACTTGTATTAAAACCATGTACAATCTGGGGTATGGTAATGTGGTCATAAAATAAGACTTTATTCAATACCCCTATGGTGATGATGTAGTTTTTGATATGGATCCTTATCCACTTACAACACTCAATCAGGTAAACAAATCTAGGATCCTCTAGCTCACTATTTGGTCAACACGCCTCCATACTTGGTGTAGGACCAAGAATAAATAATGTAATACCTAGTTAGTATATCTTTGATTGTTGACCAAGATCAACAACAGTCATACTAAATTAAGATTCCATCAGCCTATGAACCTTATTTTTTTAGCATCACTTATTTTAAACAAGGATAAAGTTTTAATCAGATCTGCAGAGGTAGGGGCTAAGTTTCTAGTAGACTACCCTCATGAAAATTTTCCAAGTGAAGTTAGAGTGCCTTAAAATATATCCTAAAATCAAACCAAAGAATAATCCTCTTATATAAATCCTCAAGCTCTTGTGTCAATTCCATATCAGGATCCACGTATGCTTATCATAGGAAAAGGCCTCATAGAGGACCATTATATATATATATATATATATATATATAGACAAAATACTAGACAAAATTAAACTTAGCACATAATTTTAATAACATGACCATGTCAAATGTTCCTCTTATCAAGCTAGCTCCTTCAATAGGAGTCTTAATTGAATTGATAAGCCAATAAAATTAGGGTATGGACCCATTCATCCAAATCACTTTAGTTGGTGATATGTTGAATACTCCAACCATTGAAGAAGTTTTTACTACTTATACACAGATGAATAAGCCAAACATAGTGGATAACATGCAAGTGCCATCCAATCTAGGTCAAAGTGGTTTAACTGCACAAATAATTTGCCCATAACAAATTCCTCTAGTTAACACCACAAGTGGTTTACAACAAAAGGGGTAGAAAATTATACCTCCCAACCATAATAAACCACCTCTAATCCTCAACCAACTACTATTTCAAATAGAAAACCACAAGGATTAAGTATTCAAGCACAAACTAGTGCCTTGGCTCAACAAAATGTGATGAATGTTACTCTACCACGATAGGTGATACTAGCATTCTATGACAACAAACACAATATAGTATACAACCATAGTAGAGATCAAACATTCTATCATATAAATAGGGGCAACCAATATTCCACCTCATTAGGTAGTGAAAAGTATGCCTCTTTAGTCGTAGACCAATACCTTCAAAAACATCATATAATCAATAATGGATGTTTATTGGTCAACAACAAATTCCAAACACTCTAAAAGCATCTAATTCCTAACAAGGGTTCATGCAACCAAAAGGTTTTACTATTCAATAAGTGCCAATTAGGAAGCAATTTCATTTTTTCCCAAACATGCCATAAATTCAATGATAGGGCCTTAGTTCACAAGTTCCCCTTATTTAGCAAGGTGTGACTAGTTGGTAGAAAGTCCCTATTCAACCTCAACAAGCATAATATTTCACTCAAAGCTATATCCTTCCATCTTAGCCATAATTCCTTAACCAAACCAACCTTACAAAACAACCAATGCCTCCACTATATGTTGGCATGTTGTTGTCATTGATGTTACTGAGATTATCATTAATGTCATTAAGTTTGTTGTTGCATCTTTTGAATCCTAATTATCACAAATAGGTAAGATGGTTAATTGAGCATTAACGCATGGTTATGAGGCTCTAGGTCAACATGAGGTCAAGAGATAATTTGAAGGAAAGAAATAATTTGAAGGCAACTAATTTATTTTCTATTGGTTGATGTCAAGGTTTAGGTCAGCTTAAAATTGTCAGTGTTGTCATTGAAAGTTCTTGTGAAGGCATGATGGTAAGTAGGTTTGCAAAGAGTTTTGTTATAAATAAGACTAGTTGGTAGTGTGTGTTGTGATAATATTATGAGTATTGAAGGTATTTAGTGTGAAATAGAATATTTTAGTTGTTGTGAATGTTGTTGTATTGTTTCCATTATTTATAAATGCATAGGTAGCAATTCTTTGAGGTCAAATGCTTAAGTAGCCTAAGCCTAATCATGACATGAAGAGATCTTATAAAAAGGTAGAAACATGGTGACTTAGTGATATAATTACACACAAGCATGATTATTTGTATGATGTTGCTTAATTATTCATGTGAGGCATTAGATCACTCATGAGAGTCTTAAGGTGAGCCTACAAGGGTAGGATCTACAGATCAAGTATGCAACTAGACCACCTCTAGACATTGCCTGGCCTAATGAGGTATCATGATATATTATCAAGTCATGTGAAGGATTTATGGTAGTGTTTAATAATTATATAAGTTTCTTAAATATGTGAGTGAGGTGGAGAGCACATGGAAAGAGGCATCAAGATCAGTTTTAAGGTCTAATGTGGTTTATAGGTCATGGCCTAGAGAGAAAAGAGAGAGAGTGTGGTCTAATGAGGGGTCATGATCAGATTTCAATGTGTTTAATCTCATGTAATAATTTTCAAAGGTAAGGTATGTTGTTTCAATTTTTTTCATATAGTTTGAGGTCATAATTTGAAGGATAATGCTTGAAAAGTGGTTTTTAGGTCTCTCGAGTACACAAAATGAAGGATTCTCAACTTGAGAAGGATATTATTATGATCATTAAATCATTAAAACTTTACATGGTAACCTAATTATTTATTGGTATATGGGGGAGTATCCTAGCTCAAAATTCCAAGTATTAGTTTTTGGATTAAGGGGCTATGCTTTATGAATGATCGTTAAGAGTGGAAATAGGTTTAAACCCTCCTAAAACCCTAATAAGGACCTGATGTTGAATATGTTGAGAAAAAGTGATCAAGATGAATTTAATTTCTTAGGTAAGCTATTGTATCTTATATTTGACTCTCCCAAGTACCTCTAGGTGATATTGATTATAAAGAGGAGAGAAAAAATGACGATTTATAGGTTTATTTTTGAAAAAGTTACTGTAGAAGTCAAAAATTGTTTTTGGACTTGGTAAGAAAATGGATGAGGAATCCGGTAGAGACTCATGTTTCATGTACATTAAAATTTATAGATAGTTTCTAGTCCTCAAATGTGTTAAACTATTCATCCAATTTTTCTAGTCGCTAACAAGTCTCATGGTGCAAACAGTAAGAAACCCAGGTAGTAGTGAGAAGATGAATAGGAATGTGTTATCTTGATAAAGTGATAAAAAAATGAATGGAGATGTTTTTTGGGACTATTATTTTCTATTAATTATTTCTTAAAATCTTGGAATTCAGGTATATTGGTGAAAATGATGAATCTAAAATGACTTATCTGGCTCAGTGAGGACTGCGTGTAGCGAGGTCAACAAATTGGTATGTAAGACCAATAGTTTCTACTAGAAAAATTGGTATAGATATGTCATAGGATAATTTTAATTAATTTTAAATCTTTAAAATTCATCATATAGGTGTTGAAGGTCAATATCACCATGACTGTGCTTTAAGGTAAATTGGTAGTTCTGACTAAGCAAGTTGCAGTAATGAGTTTGAAGCTCTATGCCCTAAGTTGAAGTATATAATTCATGTGGTTTTGTTTTTTTTGATGTTAAATTCTTGTTCATGATTTTTAAAATCTTGGAAGTCAGTGTAAGAGGTTCTAAAATTGAAGTCAAAATGGCTTGTTTGGTTCATGCAATACTATGTGAGATAAGGTCAGAAGAACGGTATGCAAGACCAATGTTTGATATTAAAAATTGTGGTTTTTGTGACTTATGTTGTTATTAAGATGTTATATAATATGTTTAATATATTTAGGAACATTTAAAGTGTCCTTTTAGGTGTTGGATGTCAAGTAGTTTCATGACTAGCTTTTGACAGTCCTGGGAATTCTGAGTGAGCATACTAAAGAGATGCATTTTAGACTATTTACCCTAATTTAAAGTGTTTGAATCATATGGTGATGACCCTAAGGTTATATATATATATATATATATATATATATATATATATATATATATATACATATATATATATATATATATATATACATATATATATATATATATATACATATATATATATATATATACATATATATATATATATACATATATACATATATATACATATATATATATATATATATATATATATCATTTTTAATGTCTTAAGTAATTTTGAACATCAATATTAAAAGGCATATTTTTGGTGTACATAGGCCTACTAGGACTAAGTACTAATGAGGAGTTTCAAGTAGTGATTTGTTGTAAAATGTCTTTCTGAAACTATAATACATCATAAAGGATCTATTTGATTTTTATATTATATTTTCTTACTCTCTGTGGAGTTTTAAAATGTTTCAAGGAAGGGAAACTGTAACGTGTGTCTAAGAAGGCCTAATAGGTCTCTATGAGACCTAAAAGTGAAATGAGGCCTAATTGAGTTATGCTAGGCATAAAGGGACTAAAATATCATTTTATTCATGTTTATGATATTTCCTAATACCTATTCCATTGCTGACCTAATATGTTAAGTGTGAGTAGTTGGCTAAGTGGCTTATGAACAAGGAATGATATATATACAAGGTAGTTTTAGGCCTATTTGAGTGTGTAGAGAGAAAAAAATGAAATAGTACATTATTGAGTACAAATAGGTATTTTATACCATTATATGAGTGTATATTTTCATTCATTAATATATAATAATGTGTCTACATATGAATATCAAGTTCATATGACCTAATCTATCTTGAATAGACCTAGTTGACCGAAGAAGCCTATAAGGCAATTTGAGAGGATAGAAGAGTGAGAAGAGATAAATAAGATGATAATCATTAGTTGTGGATAAATTTTTTTTTATAAAGGTGATAATTTTTTTTAATTGTTTGAGTTTGTGCTAAGTCATCTAGGGGGTTAGTTCCTCCTTGCAAGTTGGTGTTTGTTAAAGCCTAGTTGAGTGGGTGCTTGACTAGTTGGGGTTAGTGTTACATATGGAGTTAGTGCTTCAATAAAGATTGGTTTTTGTATTATAAAACTATAATCCATTTGTATATATAAATTGGTTTTCTTCCCCATGATTCTTTGCCACATATGTAATGTTTTATCTTATTTCATGATCTTGTATGGTTGTATATACTTTGCTAGATGTTCATATTTGTATGAATGGTTCATGTATGCTTAAGTGGAATTGAATGAATGGTTGAAGACACTAATTAAACCCACCTTTTAGTTATTGTGATTCCAATATTTGGTATTATATCATGTCTTTTGAAGTAGGCCTAACAACCTAAAGTAGATTTTAAAAGTGAGAATGGTTAGTCAACAAGTTCAAAGTGGTTTCTAAAATAGTAAAGTTCCATTCTTCAATGGGACTAATTATGATTATTGGAGCATAAAAATGAGGACATATATAATTTATATGGGCCATGACATGTAATATTCAGTTGTGGATGGATACACTCCACCTCTCACACCACCAACTAATGCAATAGGTAAGAAGGAAAGAGAGCAATTCAAAGGAAATAAATGCCATTCTATGTGGCCTATCAGAGGTAGAGTTTGTGAAGATTATGAAATGTGAGTCAGACAAGGTAATATGGGACAATTTAAAGACTATCTATGAAATAGATACCAAGGTGAATATGGCTAAATTTCAAACTCATAGAAGGCAATTTGAAAGTCTAAGTATGAAGGAAGATGAAATATTTACACCTTATATGTTAAGGGTTGATGAAGTTGTCAATGTCATTAGAGGATTAAGAGAAGAAGTGAAATAATCTCAAGTTTTTCAAAAGGTATTGAGATCACTAACTCCCAAGTTTGATTCTAAGGTGTCTGCAGTAGAAGAGATTCAATATTTGAAAAAGCTGAAGATGGATGGGCTTCATGGCATCTTGACTACCTATGAAATGAGAACAAATGAAGGAAGACCTCCCAATAAAGAAGAAACTTAAAAGATTAGATTAAATCAAAATCCAAGAAGGTTAAGGATAAGGTATATTCAAATATTGATTATAATGAACTAATAGCCATGTTTGCTAGGAAATTGAGGTTTAGATCTGGTAAGTACAAGGGTAAGTTGCCTTTCAAATATTTCAACTATGGTAAGATTGGTCACTTTGCATATAAATTTTCTAACAAGGATAATATTGAGCATGATGAACATCATTGTGATGATAAGAAGGTATATTTGCCTGACAAAACCAAGAAATATTTCAAGAAGTATGAAGGTAGGAAAGGGTCATTCAAGAACAAGATAAGTTTTTATACCAAAGAAGATAATAACTCATCTGATGTAAGTGACACAAGTACATCTGATAGTGATGATGATAGTAATGAACATGAACATAACAATAATGAAACCTTATTCATGGCTATAGAAATAGACAATGAGGGTTGCTCAAAAGGAAAAGTCCTTATGGATGATGAAGAAATAGATGAAGAAGAGGATGAAGTGAACCTTGAGGCAAAATTGGTGAGTGATTTAGAGGAGTTATATTTATAAATAATTAATAATCATAAATTGAAGTCATTAGTTAAGGACTATAAAGAGTATATTGGTTTTTTTGAGGAGAGACTAAGTAACACATATAAGGATTATGATGAGATCATCTATCAGATTGAATCAAAGATGGAGATAGTCACTATTAAATTAAAAAGTAAAGAGGAAGAATAAACCAAGTATGGAACTAAAATGGAATCCTTATAAGTTAAGTTGGATCAAGCATATAGCAAGTTTAAGAACTTTATGAAGCTTGAAAAGAGTATTGGTGCTCTAGATAACATTTTGAGTAGTCAAAATTTTGTAAGTGATAAGATAGCTCTTGGTTTCAAAGAAGACCAAAAGAAAGTAGATCAAGTCGAGGATAAGGCTAATAAAGACAATAAGGTAACGTGAAAAGACCAATCAGACAACCCAATGCTATGAGGTATACTAATTCATTTAATGGTTATTATTTTGCATGCAATTAGTTTGGTCATAGATCAAGAGAGTATAAAAGACACTCTAAAAATGAATATGTATGGGATTATGAAAGGAATCATCATCCAAGAGGTATTAATGAGGTTTTTTGATATAGTTGTCATAATATGAGACACATTGAAATATTTTATCTTAATAGAGTTAGAAGGCCATCGAGTCAAAATAAGAGGTTTGAATCCCATAGATTTCAAGAGAGAAGGAAAATAAATGTGTGGAAATCAAAGATAGTAAAAATGAGTTATGACTAGTTTACAAGCCCAAGTGGACTATTTTCTATGATAGATCATACTCCATATGTGAAATCAAGTCAAGAATGTCTAATATCAGCTCATATTATTGATCAAATGATTGATCAAAAGGTCAAGCTTAAGGTGCCAATCAAGCCTAATAGGATCCTAAAATATATTAAATCTTATGAGAGCATGGAGATTTGGGAATCTCCTGAGTTTGTATTATTTTAGTGTCTTATGAAAGGGGTAGTTCCATTAGGCTTCATGAAGACTCTCTTTAGTTAGCAAAAGCATGGTGGATGCTTGGTTTAAGGGGGAGCTTGGTAGCCATGAGTTATTTTGTATTTTCTAAGAGTAGCTATCAAAGAGGAGAATGAGTGATTCTAGAATTTGTAGTATGTATGACCCTTTGTCATTAATGTCAAAATGGGAGAAAGTTCAAGAAGGGAGATTGACTAGATTGGGAGAGATGAGAGTGATTAGATAAAAGAATTTTTTGCCATTAATGAAAAATGGGGAGTTTGTTGGCATGTTTTTATCATTGATGTCATTGAGATTATTGTTGATGTCATTAAGGTTATCATTGCATATTATGAGTCCTAATTATCACAAATAGGTATGATGGTCAAGTGAGCATTGAAGCATGGTTATGAGGCTCTAGGTCTACATGAGGTCAAGAGAGAATTTGAAGGAAACTAATTTATTTTCTTTTGGTTGATGTCAAGGTTCAAGTCAACTTAAATTTGTTAGTGTTATCATTGAAGGTTCTTGTGAAGGTATGATGACAAGTAGGCCTACAAAGAGTGTTGTTGTAAACAAGACCAATTGGCAATGCGTGTTGTGATAATCTTATGTTTATTGAATGTATTTAGTGTGAAAGAGAATATTACAGTTGTTTTTAATTTTGTTATCTTGTTTCCATTTTTGAAAAATGCATATGTAGTAGGTCTTTGATGTCAAATGCTTAAGTAGCCTAAGCATAGTCATGGCATGAAGAGACCTTGTGAAAAGGTATAAGCATGGTGGATTGGTGAAATAAGTACACAAAAGCATGATTGGTTGTATGAGGTTAATTTATCAAGAATTTTAGGTATTAGATCACTCATGAGAGTTTTAGGGTGAGCCTACAGGGGTAGGATCTATAGATCAAGTATGCAACTAGCCCACCTCTAGACCCTACCTTGCCTAATGAGGTATCATGATATGTTTTCAAGTATTGTGAAGGATGTATGTTATTTTTTAAGCATGAGATACATTATTTAATATGTGAGTGAGTTGGAAATCACATGGAAAGAGGCATGAAAGTTAGTTTTAAGGCCTAATGTGGTTTGCAGGTTAAGGTCTAGATAGCAAAAAGAGAGAGTGTGGCTTAATGAGGGGTTATGATCAGATTTAAAGGTGTTTGAGCTCATTTAATAATTTTTTAGTGGTAAGGTATGTTTTTTCAAGTTTTTTCATGTCTTTTGAGGTCATAGTTTGAAGGACAAGGCTTGAAAAGTGGTTTTTAGGTCTCTTGAATGCACAAAATGAAGGATTCTCAACTTGAGAAGGATTTTCTTGTGCTCATTTGCTCATTAAATTTTTTAATGGGACATAATCACTTCATGGTATATCGGGGAGTGTCTTATATCAAAATTCCAAGCATTATCTTTTGGATTAAGGGTCTATGCTTTATGAATGATCGTTAAGAGTGGAAATAGGTTTAAACCCTCGTAGAACCTTAATAAAGACCCGATGTTGAATATGTTGATCAAAATTAATTAGTATGAATTTAAATTCTTAGGTAAGATATTAGATCTAGTCCATTTAACTCTCCCAAGTACCTCTAGGTGGTATTGGTTAGAGAGATGAGAGAGAAAATGATGAGTTATAGGCTTGTTTATGAAGAAGTTATTATAGAAATCAAAAGCTATATTAGAATTAGTAAGAAAATGGATAGAGGAATAAGGTATATAATAATTTTTAATGTACATAAATGTTTATTCATAGGTTATATTTCTCAACTATGTTAAACTGGTCATCCAAGTTAGCTAGTTGCTAACAGGCCTAATGGTACAAATAGTGAGAAACCTAGGCAACAATGAGAAGATGAATATGAATATGTTATCATGATAGAGTGATAAAACCAAGTTCATGGAGATGTGTTTTGGTACTGTTATGTCCTATTCATGGTTGGTATAAATCTTAGAAGCTAGGTATAGTGGTGAAATTGATAAATCCAAAATGACTTGTCTGGCTCAGTGAGGACTATGTGTAGTAAGGTCAACAAATTGGTCTGTAAGACCAATAATTGCCACTAGACCATATGATATTTGTATTTAAATATCATTTTGAGATGTTATAGGATCATGTTCATGTATTTAAATTATTTGAAAGTGGACATTCAAGTATTTAAGGTCAATATCACCATGATTATGCTTTAAGGTATACTAGCAGTTTTGAGTAAGCAAGTTGGAGTAATTAGTTTAAGGCTCTATGCCTTGAGTTGAAGTATACAATGCATATGGTGTTGTTTTTAGTGTTGACCAAATTTGGATTTTAAGTCAAATTAGGGAACCTATAGGTAAAAACTTGATTTTATATGTCTATAAGGGGTGTAATATGAGTGTCATGGGGTGTAGTATAGCTCAATTGATGTTAATTATTGTTATAGTGTCTTTGGTCAATTAATTTTTATGTTCATTTATCATTTTTGGGTCATTTTGAGGTCAAAATAGGTGAATTTAATGCTTTTTATAGGTTTATTTAGAAATTTTAAAGTTAAAATGGGTGATGTCATGTGACATATATCCTAAGAAGTCTTAACCTATTGTTGGTAACTAAAAGTTGTAGGTTCATTAGAAGAAAAATTAGTTTTATTAAAAAAGGAAGAGTTTGGAACTTGTACGACCTATTTAAGAAGTGTGACACTAAAAAGGTTTAAATGTGACTTTGCAAGCTCCCCATACTGATTCCCATGCTTGGTTTTATCTGAAAGTGTCATTTTGAAGCCAAAACTATTCTACTCCTTTTTCACCCTTCTTGGAAAACAAAAGTGATTTGTATGTTTTTTATTGGTACAAACAACTCATGAGGTTTCAGATCAAACACCTTGGGGAGGTTGTATTACACTAAAATAAATTAATTTTCATATAAGTATTTTTTATATTGATTAATTGTTCTTTATAAACCATTACTAATAAGTTGGCTGTGCAAATCTACTTGCTAATCTGTGAACTCTACAATTTTTACCTTAGTTTGAGAAGTTACATATAATACACTCGATAATATTAGTACCAGATGATATTTTATATGTAAAATTATGTCTCCCATTCTTGGTTTCACTTTTTTTGGTGTTTGAATGAGCCAATAACCCCAAATTTGTAGACTGGTTTCTTTTGAGTGTAAAAGGTAGTTTTCACTATTTTCAGAAACTTTGTGCTTGTTCATGGATTCATATGGTT
Organism: Torreya grandis; assembly: GCA_037957365.1. NCBI lineage: Eukaryota > Viridiplantae > Streptophyta > Pinopsida > Cupressales > Taxaceae > Torreya > Torreya grandis. The sequence goes on from JARHVA010000153.1 coordinate 2,134,935, forward strand.
GTTTTAAGGTTTTTTTTATGTTTTAAATGTCATATTTATTCTCCCTCCACCTTAAAACCTCATTATCTAAAGCACCTTCATGATTTGCAGTCATAATTTACACATGCATAATTCTGCCATTAATAGACACCTTCAGGTGATTTCATGGAGGTTTTTCACATTGGAAGGGATATTTTGATCTGATAAGGGTTTTTTAATTTTGAAAAATATATATTTTATATATTTTTATTATGTTTGGAAGTCAATTCAAGATCTATATTTCTTGCTTACTGCTTACAACTTTGTTTCCTGCCTCCATACCCTTCAAGGTGTAGGTACAAGTGTCCTCATAAGCATCTCGTTGTTGAGAGAGTTGTTTGAGACAATAAAGGTTTTGATAATTCTAATATTCTCTTGGAAAATTTATAAATATGAAATCCTAACTTAAAACCATAAACTATGAATCTTATTCATAAGATCATTCACTGTTTATGCACATAGTCTACATGCTAAACTCAGTCAAAGTCACCTACAAGAATCTTGAAGAATGATGTCATGCTCTGATAATAAACTTGGTAATAGTGTAAATATATTGGACACATGAAGGGTACATTTATAAATTTGGATTTGGTTCATAACTCAAGAAATAGTAAGAGCAATGCATTGTTCATCTTTGTATTTACTGCCTACATACTTGACAATGTCTACCTACAAAATTTGTTGGTAAAGAACTAAGGGCATTTGATGAAGAGATTGGAACAAATTTAAATCTATTTTGAAGTTATAATAGGTTCGGTTAATCATGGAAGACTTAGTTTTGGGTGTCAATTTGATAGATATAAAATGAAACCATGTTCAAGGAGATGACTATAGGTTCAAGCCCTTTATCCCTAAACTGAGGAAACATAGGACCTAGGCATTTTTCCAAAGCTTTATGACATGGTTTCAAGGACTTTTGAGAAATATAAATGGTTTGGTCTTGTATCTCCATCATAAGACAAGAGTTGTACCAATTTTGAGAGTGAAAGGATTAGTGGAGGATGGTGTTTTAAAGGCCCCAATATGCACTTTTATGCACTGTTTTGAAATAGAGACAACTACAAGGTTTGAGCTTTAATGAAAGACTCTAGCGCCCAAGTTTGAAAATGAAGTCTATCTCCATGCTTGAACTATTATATCAAGTGAAAGGGCATACCAAGGAATAAAATATCATTAGGATGAGTTAAGTGGTAAGGTTATATGGTTCAACTTACATCTACAGGTGTCTCAACATCCCAACAATGCTCACCTATAGGTAGGGGTACTGTTAGGAAGAAGACAAAGTCATGAAATGTGATCAGTCTAGGCTAGGCAAAGTGAATGTATGAGTTCAAATATGTGTGTAAAATACCTAAGAGACTATAATGAAGTTAGAAACATTGTTTCAAAACCTAAAACATGCATTAACACCTATAATAGGGTCTAAAGGATAGGGTTTGTCTCAATCAAGCAGTATGAAGAATGATGATTTTTATGTGTTAACATGATATAAATATGATGCCCAAATCTAAAACATTAATGAATGAACTCAGTGACTTAGATGAGGTCTTTTAGCATCATTTTGAAGATTCAAATGGGCCATTGCATACCTACAGGCATCACCCTAAGACAAATAATACAACCAGCTGACTAAGTAGTAATAGTGAGATGGAAAATGAATCTAGCTAATGATCTAGGTCACACAAGGTAAAAAAATAGGTTTGAGACATGAAATAATGATATTATAAGATATAAATGAGCTCTTATTCAATGAATCCAAAGACCAATCATGCATAATGACTTGCAGGTCACTGTTAGAAAAGGAATTACAATCAACAAAGGTGCATCAACCCTGAGAAGTGAAGGATAAATGAAGGTCTGATGTAATGAATGGATGAGAGATTTACCCATCATAAAATAGTATTGAATATACCCTTTCATATGATAAATAGGTAAAGGAGGCTCTAATAGTGTCATACATAGCCTATACTCTAAAACACTGTGCACAGTCTTTTTGTATAAGTCTATTTTGGAATTTTAGGAGTTTGAATAGTCTAATAATCACACCAAGGGATTAATTTTGGTGTGGGTAATCCTAATTACTTGAGGAAAAGGCTCCAATACTTATTTTGACTGAGATAATATGGTAAATATCCCTTATTTTGTCTCAGCTAGGGGGTACATTCCCCATGCACAAACCCTGGCAGTCTTAAAGAAAGTGACAAAGGGATGAGTTGGGACCTATATAAAAATTTATATAAGGATATATAGTTGGAATATATTCATGGAAACATGTATAAAACAATCACAGAGGAATGAGACCTAACATAATGCTCTAGACTACAAGGGTTGTAGTCATGCATGATAGGCATTTTTAAGCCTAAAGACCAAATATAAGATCACTTTCATTTGAAACCTTGGAGGATAATTATAATCCTTTGGGATCAGATTATAGGTTTTTAACCTTATGGAATGCAAGGAATCTCAGTTAGATGGTCCAAACATCAAAATTTGTAGGCAAGCCTATTGAACAAGGTGTAGGCCTAAACCCAAATGAAGGGTCATTCACATTTTTAGCATGAGATGAAAGTAAACATGGATTTAAACATGTTAATAAGGTCAACACATGTATATTAAATCATTTAGAGTGAAAATATAACCAAAATAATCCATTTTTGGTGCAAAAAATAATTTAGACCTATAGAGAAGTTATATAGGGTATTTAACAAGATCGATAGGAGAAGTTGAAGCACTCATATCTTTCATGAGATCTTGAATTGAGGCTAAAGAGGTTTGGAGGAGTTATATATGGTATTTAACATCACTTTTGTGATTTTTTTTTGTATATTGGACGTCCAATATTTATGAATAATGCTTAAAACCAAAAAAATGTCTAAAACCCTACTAAAGCCTCAGTCAAGATCCAATGGATGAAATGGGATTGGATAGATAATATAATGTAATATTTTGACCATAATATATATTTTAAATTTTATAATAATCACTTAGGCTCCCTCACAGGGTTTTTTTGTATGGACTTGTACAGATGGGGGCAAAAATAGGATTTTTCTCACTATTTTATGTGTTTTACAAGTTATAAGAGGTTTCAAGAGATGAAAATAATATGTAAGGAAATATTAATACTTAATATAACTTTAAATATCACTCTCATGCCTTTAAAAAACTCCTAAATTTCCAAACCAAGTGATTGAACTTAGCCAATCAAAATTGGCCTGTGGGGCAAGTTAGTGAAAAGTGTGAAAACTCTAAGGAAAAGTGATTTTAAAGTTCCCATAATGATTCCAAGGAAATATAAGGTCTTAAAATTTTTAATTAACTCCATTACATGGATTTTAATTTAAAAATGAAGCCAATTTTGAGGCCAAATGTGCAAGGTGCAGGAAGGATGAGTTTTATGGATAACAGATGATGATGGTTCACTTTCAGAGGTTTCTAGAAGACCAAGCATGAAACCAATTCATGGAGAGGAATGTATGAGATCACCCCTTTCCATTCCAATAATTTTACCTACTCTTAATCAGTTATTATATTTTTAAATAGGTCCAAATCATGAAGGCAGTTTTTTGAGGCAGAGTGAGGAGATTCTTACCACTTTTCATGAAGTTTATGACTTGGATTTACACTTGTAACTTTTGACCTTGCATGGTTCATCCCATAACCTCTCCACATGCACAATTAAAACCCTTTATAATCTTAAAAAGTGTCCTTATGACCATTGGACTTCTCTCTTCTTCTCTCTCTCATAAGTTCTATAAGAACTAGCCATTTTGGCATTATATTGAATGTTTCACCGGAGTATGGAAAATCCCTACTCAAATGTATATCTTTTGATAAATAATAAAAATTGTTGTTACCTCCTCTATGAATTTTATTAGTGTGTTAAATTGGATGATGAATCTTTCTTAGTGAAAACTATGGATTCCTTAACATGTTGTTTCATTCTTTCACCTATTTATAGCCTCTTCTTGCAAGGCATGTGAAGTGCTCCAAGATATTTTCACAATTTAAGTGAGTTATTCTATTCATTAGTGCCCTCATAGGCCTATGGTCTAGTACTCATATCTTTTCACGTTCATCCATAACCTCACCATGTAACATTGATGTGGGAAGATGAAGATTAGAAAAGTGTATGTTTAGTTTGTCCTTTGATTTCAAATGTAATATGCATATGGTTAGATGTCATCAGTCAATTTGGTGTATCACCTCCCTTAGTTTAGTTTTATTTTGTTTTTATCTCTTCCTTTTCACCCCTTAAGTTTAGTATTAGTTTCAATCCAAAGTGGTACATCAAGGGAGCTAGCCCTATCTAGAGATTCATCGCATCCATTAGGCTACCCACAAGCCTAGAAGTGATTACATTATGCCACTTTAATGAGGAGAGATTTTCCATCTCCTCCAAGGGTGAAAATCCAAGTGATGATATTTTTTGGCATGCCTGGTAGCCATCTTGGTCCAAGAAGTTGAGAGATTTTTTGGTGTTGTCTCTCAATAATCAATCTTTGAAGGCATCTATTCAAGCATCAATGGCAACTCTGAAGCTATATCAACTGGTCAAGTAGCCCAGGGGATCCTTTGAAGATTTTTGGTAACATTTTATTTTTTTCTTGTTTCCTAATGAAGTTTCATGGCTGGCCTTGGTGTTGAGTACAATTTTACACAAGTTGGTGAGACCTTCCAAGCTTATAACATTCCCTATCAATATGAGCAAGTTCTTAACCAACCCTATCATGAAGTGTATCATCCCCAATATGGTTATTTTCAGCCTCAATATGAACATATATAGAACATACATGATTATCACCAGTCATATATCCAACCTTTTCAATGTCTTGCTCCTATTCAACCTAGCCATTCCTCAAGCCATCCCATTTCCACCTTTAAGAAGACACTCTTGGGTTATGAAAGGTATATGTTGGATCTTGATACTCAAAGGTGATATGGTATATAAATTCCTAGTAATATTATTCATAGGATGAGAGAAACATTAGATTTGGTCAAAAGAGAGTGGGCACCTATTGAAAGATCCAATTGGCAAAGGCTCACAAGTGAGATGTTAGATGTGAGTGGTTTGATTACATCCCTAGAGGATAAGCTAAACATTCACGAGAGGCAACTGTACCAAGTATATCAACCTTCATATCCACTTCCCAAAGTTTAATATTATTCATTTTTGATCCCTACTCATAATCCTAATCAAAATTGCCAAAGTCATCCTTTTCCAAATCAAGTGGAGGAGAGAGTTGAAAAGACTAGCCTTGTGTTTGAAGCTAATCTTAATAGGAAAATTGAGTTAGATAATATACATATGAAAAATTCAATGTTTGAAACAAAGAAAGTGGAGTTCAAACCCTCATTTCACTCTCACATTGAATCCCCACAATCTCAAAAGGAAACCTCTAATCCTAATATCCTAAGTCAGAGAAATATAGTAGAGTCATGGGAAAAGAAAGAAGATAAAATCATTGTCAAAGAGTGTGGAGTGGAGAATAGAGTTGATCCTTTGAAAATCCCTCCCACCCTTCCTAAAGAAACTTCTTGTTTTCCATGGTAGACTTATTGTATTCCTCATCCTCATAATGATGCATATTAACTTCAAGAAAAGCTTTTCCAAGAGAACCTAGCCAAGCAAATAGAGGAGTTAGAAGCAAAGATGAAATTACTAAGTCAAGGTGTGATAGAAGGTTTATACCTAAAAGAAGATAATATTTCCTAAACAAACCCCATATCCCCTTCCTCGAGAGCTTCCCAAAGAGCCTCTTACTTTACATTCTCAATCTGATTTTGAGCCCTATGTCTCACCTCCACCAACTAGTTCCTTTTGTCCTCATCCCATCACCCTTTGCCTTGATGGACCTGTGATGTAGAAACCTAAAGAAGAATATCTAGTTGAATAAAATATAGATATCTTATTGGAAGAGAAATGAAACTCCTTGGCAGCCTCATTGGGATAAGTCACCAAGTTTCAATATGCCTAGTTTTGGCATCACCATGAAGGAAGTTGAGGATCTTGTAGCCCTTGAAAAACAAGATCAAATTATGACAGCTAAGGTTGAATTTGAAATCCCTCAACAGGTCTTAAGTGATGAAGAAGGCCTAGATTGATAAGATCAAGTGAATATGAACAAGCTCAATTCACGGCTAATCAAGAAGACCTCATGACTAATCATGAGGAAGAGATTACCATAGGGACTCTCCTTGGTGAACATAAGGATAATTCAAAATCTCTTGCCTCCATATTTGAGGGGATGTGTATCCATGAGGAATGTGCCCTAGATTTGAAGAAATATTTGCATGAAGAATACCCTATATCTGATCATGAGGTTATGGATTACCATTTCAAGCATGAAGAGGTAGTGGTATTGGATGACAAAGAGGACAAGGATGATTGACAACTGAAAATGTAGTTCTTTTAAGAGCTTGAAGAGATTTTCCAAGTTTAAGGCCAAGTTTATGACAAGGTTAATAAAAAAATTTCCTTAGAGGACAATGACCAAGATTGGGAAGAATTTTCAAAGCTCCTTGATGAGCTATAATAAATTGTAGTTGAGAGGAATCCCAATCTTGTTGAGAACACTATGGAAGATAAGAAGGTATGCCTTGTTGAATCACCATTTGAAGCTATAGTTAAAGGATCATATGGGAAAGTTGATGCTATTTGGATTACAAGAATAATTAATACCCATATCTAATTATTTTTATATACTTGGTTCTCATTTAATATCATGACAATGAAATTGGAAAACATTGTGAAAAAGTTGGAGGCATCAACGCTAGAGATCAAAAAGTTATATGTCTCACTAAATCCTTTATGTCATGAAGAAAGAAGAGTTTCAAACATCCCCTTTGATCGAGGAGGGAGGTATGATTTTGTTGTTAGTTTTATATATTATTTTATTCTTTGATTCCCCTATGTGATTTGAACACATGTGTGTGTGTTTATTGTCTTGCTTTGTGTGGTTGAGGTAATCATTTAGAAGTCTTTGTCTTGATCAAAGTTTGTAGTCAATGGTTAAAGTTTTCTTTTTTGTATTAGTCCTTATATGAATCCATAATCTCAATGGACTGATAAGGCTACTGGTCTAGTTAGTATAGAAGGCATACTACCCCTATGAGTCACCAATTTGTTGATCAAATTTAACTTTTAAGTCAAATTGGAGCACCTATAGGTAAAAAATTGATTTTTTAGGTCTATAAGGGGTGTAATATGAGTGTAATGGGGTGTATTATAGTTCAATTGATGTAAATTAATGTCATATTGGTTTTAACCAATTAGTTTTTATGTCCATTTATCATTTTTGGGTCATTTTAAGGTCAAAATAGGTGAAATTAATGATGTATTCATTTATTGAGAAATTTTAAAGTTTAAATGGGTGATGTAACATTAATTATGTCCTAATAAGTCTTAACCCACTGTTGGTAACTAAAATTTGAAAGTTCATTAGAAGAAAAGTTATTTTTTTTAAAGAAAAGGAAGAGTTTGGCACTTGTATAGCCTCTTTGGGAATGTGCCACTTGGAAAAGATTTAAATGTGAAAATTAAACTTAAACATAGTCATTCCCATTATTTTTTGGATCTTAAAGTGTCATTTTGAACCCAAAACCATTCTACTCCCTTTTCACCCTTCTTGGCAAATAAAAGTGCCTTACAAGTTTTTTCTTGGTATAAAAAATTCATGAGGTTTTAGATAAAATTACTTAGGTAGGTTGTATTAAACTTGTATGTATATATATATATATATATATATATATATATATATATATATATATATATATATATATATATATATATATATATATATATATATATATATTAATTTTAATATAATTATTTTGAATATTGATCAACTTTGCTTTATGAACAATTGATAACAAGTTGACTGTGCAAATCTGCCTGCTAATTTGTGAACCCTATAGCTTTTACCTTGGTTTGAGAAGTTATGTATAATAAAATTTATTATATTTGTTACAATTATATTTTATATTTATCTTTATGTCTCACATTCTTTTTTTCATGGTTTTTGATGTTTGGATGAGCCAATAACCCCAAATTTTTAGACTGGTCTCTTTTGAGTGCAACAGGTAGTTTTCACTATTTTTAGGAACTTTGTGCTTGTTCATGGATTCATATGGTTGTTTTGGTATATTTTATATGTTTAAAAGGTAATATTTATTCTCCATACAATTTAAAACCTCATTATCCAAAGGACCTTCATGATTTGTTGTCATACTTTACACATGCACAAATTCAAGTGCTTTCATGGAGGTTTTTCAAATTGAAAGGGATATTTTGATCTGATGAAGGTTTTAAAAAATTTAAAAATATCTATTTTTTATCTTTGGATTGGATCTAGGAGTCAATTCAAGATCTATATTTCTTGTTTTATGCTTACAACTCTATTTGTTGCCTTCATACCATTCAAGGTGTAGGTACATGTGTCCTCATAAGAATATCATTATTGAGAGAGATGTCTAAGATCGTCAATATTTTTATAATGAGGAGAGTCTCTTTGAACCTTTGGAAATGTGAAATCCTAATTAGAAACCATAAACTATGCATCCTATTCATAAGATCATTCACTGTCTATGCACATAGTCTGCATGTTAAACTCAGTCAAAGTCACCAACAAGAATATTGGATAATGATGTCATGATATGATAATAACCTTGGTAATAATTTAAATATATTGGATATATTAAGGGTGCATTTTTAAATTTTGATTTGGTTCATAACTCAGGAAATAGCAAGAGCAATACATTATTCATCTTTGTATTTAGTGCCTACAGACTTGACAGTGTCTACCTATAGATATATTTAATTATACCATTCAATATAAAATTTTAAAACATACCTATATAAGTTAAAAGGAGTATTATATAATAATAATGGTGTAAAATGAGTTAGGATTAAACTATAAGGATGCAAAGGATAATGCCATATGAAATTATTTGACTATGTTGATAATTTATTGGCAGAGAACTAAGGGCATTTGATGAAGAGATTGGAACAAATTAAAATCTCTTTTCAAGTTATAACATGTTTGGATGACCATGGTATACTTAATTTTTGGTTTCAAGTTGATATATATAAGAGTAAACCATGTTCAAGGAGATGATTGTAGGTTCAAGCCATTTATCCCTAAACTAAGGAAATAGAGGACCTAGGCATTTTGCCAATGATTTATGACATGGTTTCAACAAATTTTGAGGAATATAAATGGTTTGGTCTTGTATCCCCATCATAATAAAATATATATACCAAGTTTTAGATGTAAATTATCAGTGGATGATGGTTTTTGAAAGGCTCCAATATGCACTTTTATGTACTATTTTGAAATAGAGACAACTACAGGTTTTGAGCTTTAATGAAGGACTCTAGCACCAAGCCTTGAAAATGAAGTATATCTCCATGATTGAATTATTAGATAAAGTGAAATTTCATATAAAATAATACAATATCATCAATAGGAGTTATGTGTTAAGGTTATAAGCTCCAATGTACATCTACAGGTGTCCCATCATCCCCAAAATGCTCACCAACAGGCAGGGGTATTATTAGGAAGAAGAGATAGTCATGAAATGTGTTCAGTCTAGGATAGGCAAAGTGAATGTATGATTTAAAATAGGTGTATAAAATCCCTAAGATATTATAGTGAATTTGGAAACATTATTTCAAAACCTAAAACATGCATTAATACCTACAACTTGGTCTAAAGGACAGGGTCTGTCTTAGTCAAGCAATGACTATGAAGAGTGATGATTCTTATGTGTTAAGATGATCTAAATGTGATGCCTAAGTCTAAACCATTAATTAATTAACTCAATGACTCATTTGAGGTCTTGGATCATCATTTTCAAGATTCAAATGGGCCATTGCATACCTATAGGCATCACTTTAAGAGAAAGAATACAGTCAACTGACTGAGTAGTAATAGTGAGATGAAAAATGTACCTAGGAAATGATCTAGGGTGACACAAGGTTAAAAATATGCCTGAGGAAAACTAATGATCTTATAATATATAAATGAGCTCTTATGAAATATATCCAAAGACCAATTATGCATAATGACTTATAGGTCACTATTGGAAAAGGAATTATAGTCAACAAAGGTGCATCAACCCTGAGAAATGAAGGATAAATGAAGGTATAATGTAATTAATGGATGAGATATGTGCCCATAATTATCAAATAGGATTTAATATAATATTTAATATAAGAAATAGGTGAATAAGGAGGATCTAATAGTGACACATACAGCCTATACTCTAAAACATTGTGCATAATCTTTGTGTATAAGTTTGTTTTGGAATTTTAGTAGTTTGAATAGTCTAGTCATCACACCAAGAGATGAATTTTGGTGTGGATAATCCTCATTACTTGAGTAAAAATCTCCAATACTCATTTTGACTAAGAGAATAGGGTAAGTACCCCTATTTTGTCTTAGATAAGGGGTACTTTCCCCATGCACAAACCCTAGTAGTCTTAAAGAAGGTGACAAAGGGATGAGTTGGGACATGTATCAACATTTATTTAATGTATATATAGTTTTAATAAATTTATGTAAACATGTAAAAATTAATCATAGGGGAGTGGGTGCCCAAAAAATGCTCTAGACTACAAGGGTTGCAGTCATGCATGATAGGCATTTTTAAGCATAAAGACCAAATAGAAGATCACTTTCATTTAAAACATTAGAGGAGAATTATAATACATTTTTATATGCCTATGGGATCATATAATAGGTATTTGAGCTTGTGGAATGCAAGGAATCTTAGTTATATGGTCTAAACATCAAAAATTGTAGGCAAGCCTATTGAACAAGGTGTAGGCCTAAACCCAAATGAAGGGTCATTCACATTTTTAGCATGAGATTAAAGTAAACATGGATTGAAACATTTTAATAAGGTCAAAACAGGTATATTAAATCATTTAGAGTGAAAATATAACCAAATGAATCCATTTTTGGCCCAAAAAACAATTTAGACCTGTAGAGAATGGTGAAAACAAGCTTGATAGTTGAAGTGGAAGCACTCATATCTTTCATGAGACCTTTAATCGAGGCCAAATAGGTTTTTATGAGTTATATAGGGTCTTTAATATTAATTTTGTGATTTTTTTCATATTGTACATCCAATCTTTATGAATAAGGCTTAAGACCAAAAATGGGTCTAAAACCCTACTGAACCCTCAGTCAGGAATCGATGGACGAATTGAGCTTGAATAGATAATATAATGGACCATTTTTAATATAATATATATTATAAATTTTTTAGGACTCACTTAGGCTACCTCACATTCTTTTTGTCTATATGAACTTGTAAGGATGGGGGCATAAATAAGGTTTTTCTCACTATTTTGTGTGTTTTGTAGGTTGTAAGAGGTTTCATGAGATGAAAATAATATGGATGGAAATAATAAGACTTAATATAACTACCCATATCACTATAATTATTTTAAATATATCCTAAGTGTCCAAACCAAGTGTTTCAACTCAACCAGTCAAAACTGGCCTATTGGACAAGCTAGTGTGAAGTGTGAAAACTCTAAGGGAAAGTAATTTTAAAGTGACATTGATGCTTCCAAGTCCATGGATGGTATTAAAAATTTTAATTAACTCTATGAAATGTATTTTCATGGAAAAATAAAGCCAAATTTGAGGCCAAGTGTGCAGGGTGTAGGAAAGATGAGATTTCAAGATGGTAGATGATGATGGTTCACTTTCAGAGGTTTCTAGAAGACCAAGCATGCAACCAATGCATGAAGATTAATATATTATATCCCAACCATTCCATTAAAATCATTTTACCTGATCATAATTTTTTATGGGATGTTAAAAGAGGTCTAAATCATGAAGGCGATTTTCTAAGCTAGAATGAGGAGTTTCTTGACACTTTTCATGAAGTTTGTGACTTGGATTGACACTTGTAACTCCTGAAATTACATGGTTCATACCATAATATATAAAAATTCATAATTAAATCATTTTATCAGATTTAAAAGTTCCATTATGACCCTTGTACTTCTCTCTTCTTCTCTCTCTCACAAGTTCTATAAGAACTAGCCATTTTGGCATTATATTGAATGCTCAACCTAAGTATGGTGAATCCTTGATCAAATTTATACCTTTGGATAAATAAGACAACTTATTTTAACCTCATTTATTACTTTTATTATTATTTTTAATTGGATGATGAATATTGCTTAGTGAAAACTATGGATTGCTTAACATGTTGTTCCATTCTTTCACCTATTTATAGCCTCTTCTTGCAGGGCATGTGAAGTGTTCTAGGAGATCTTCACGGTTTAAGTGAGTTAGTACATTAATTATTTCCATCATATTCATCTTGTATATTCCTCCTATATTTTCAAATTCATCCATAACCTCACAATGTAACATTGATGTGGGAAGATGAAGATTGGAGAAGTGTATGTTTAGTTTGTCCTTTGATTTCAAGTGTAATATGCATATGGTTGGATGCCATCAGTCAATTTGGTGTATCACCTCACTTATGATAGTTTGATTTAAATTTTTTATCTCCATTTCACCCCACAATTTTATTATTATTTTTAATCCAAAGTGGTACATCAAAGGAGCTAACCCTATCTAGAGATTCAACTTGTCTCTTAGGTTGCCCACAAGCCTAGAGGTGATTCCATTGTGCCACTTAGTTGAGGAGAGCTTTGAAATATCCTCAAAGGGTTAAAATATAGGTGAAAATATTTTTTTACTTTAAATTATTGTTCATTCTTTTTAAAAACTTGGATGTTAATGTAAGAGGTTGAAAATTTTAAGTCAAAAAGGTTAGTTTGGTTCATGCAAGACTGTGTGAGATAAGGTTAGAAGATTGGTCTACAAGGATAATGTTTGATATTAGAGCTTGTGTTTTTTATGATTCAGGTTATTTTTAATATTTTAAATTTATTTAAGATTATCTAAAGTGTCCTTTCAAGTGTTTTATGTCAAGTAGTTTCATGACTAGCTTTTGACAGTCCTAGTAGATCTGAGTAAGCATACTAAAGAGATGAGTTTTAGCTTTTTTTCCCTAATTTGAAGTGTTTAAGTATATGGTGATGAAACTTAGGTAATATATATATATATATATATATATATATATATATATATATATATATATATATATATAGATACTTTTTTTTTTATCATTTTTTAATGTATTAAGTAATTTTATGCCTCAGTAGTAAAAGATAATTTTTTGGTATACACAAGCCTAATAGGACTAAGTACTAATGATGGGTTTCAAGTAGTGATTTGTTATAAAATTTATTTTTGAGCCTAGAAGACATCAATGAGGGTATATTTGATTTTTATATAATATTTTAATATTGTGTGTTGGGTTTTAAATTTTTCCAAGGAAGGAAAAGTGTAATGTGTGTCTAAGAAGGCCTAATAGGTCTCTATGAGACCTAAAAGTGAAATGAGGCCTAATTGAGTTATGTTCAACCTAAAGTGACTCAAAGATAGTTTGATTAATTTTTATGAGATTTAATAATACCTATTCCATATCCAACCTAAGATTTTAAGGGTGAGTAGATGACTAAGTGGCTTATGAACAAGAAATGGTATATATACAAGGCAATTTTAGGCCTATTTGAGTGTGTACAGATAAAGAAAATGAAATAGTGCATTTTTTAGAATAAAGAGGTATTATAGACCATAAAATTAGTGTATAGGATCATTAATTAATATACAATAGTGTGTTTTAATATGAATTTCAAGGTCATATGACCTAATCTATCTTAAAGATACCGAGTTGAGTGAAGAGCTAGAAGGCAGTTTGAGAAGATAGAAGAGTGAGAAGAGCTAAAGAAGGTGATCATTATTTGTTGTATGATCAATAAGGTTTTATGAAGGTGATAAAAAGTTTCATTTGGATTATTTAGTGTTGATTAATCTAGGGGGTTGGTTCCTCCTTGCAGGTTGGTACTTGTTAAAGCCTAGTTGAGTGGGTGCTTGACTAGTTGGGGTTGGTGCTCCATGTGGAGTTGGTTGATGCAAGAACATCAAGCAAGAAGACATAGTTTTTGTGTTATTGTTAGTAGAGGTAAAATTTGGTAAATTTATGTATGTCAATGTTATTTAGGGACATTCTAATGTCCATTTGTGTCTTTGAAGTCAATATGGGTCATTAGGAGTGAGTTTGATAGATGTTTGGAGTTTTCCCTCCAAAACTAAAATTTCAAATTTCAAATATGGAACTAAGTCAAGAGTGAGCGTAAACATGGTCTAATGTGTTTATATGAGGAATATTTGGTTTAAAAGTTCCAATAAGTCTTGTAAATGGTGTTTTAAGTCATCATTTGTATAATTCATTAAGTTAAGAAGTCATGCTTAGTGATATAACCACTAACCATACATTAAGTTGTCATGTAGAAGATTTTGTCTTGTAACTAACTCAAGTAACCAATGTTTAATTTGGTTGAGAAGTTAAGTTGTACATAATTTTTGGTAGAGAGGATGGAATATGGAGAAATAAGATAACTCCAAGAAGGGAGAGGAGAATCTAAGAACAAGAAGAATATATGAAGCCTCGCCAAGAAAGATGAGCATTCCATGATTGGACTGCAGATGTAATGAAAGATTATTCATATGAATGAAGTTTTTTTAATTATTTTTCTCCATTTTATTTAAAATATGATGATTCCATATTATAGAGTGCATTTTAAATGCCCATGAGGCTATATACAGTCTTCCTTGTGTGTGTGTGTTGTTACAAGTTTGAAGACAATGAACCCAGGTTATAGTCAAGAGAAGATAATAAAATTGATTTCTCAAGATATTCCAAGAAAGGAATTCATGATATATTTATCAAAAAATGGCTAATAATTTAATTAAATAGTGATGGAATATGGTTGTAAATAATTTAGGAAAGGAAGATGGATCTTTGTCTTCAAACTCTGTATATATGCATATACCAGCCAAGAAGGAAGGTAAGCAATGCTTTCTTGAAATATCTATATCAAAAGATTAATGTTTAACTTGATAGCTACCTAGCATTTCAAAACTAAAATCCTCATAATGCCCATTACAAGCATGATAAATTCATAAAAATTGGCAATATAACATATTTTGATGTTATAATAAGGATTAAATTATTTTGGGATACATAAAATATGTATTAGTATGATTTATATGATTGTGTCATGAATGGAGGGATAAATAGATCTAATTGCCTAAGTGCTTACAAAGGAAGTATTAGCTAGGTGTGGATTGAGATATTGAAATTTTTTGGAGATATATAAGGAGATATAGGGTGTTAAAATCAGGTTTTATTTCTCCAATAAAGTATGCAGACTAGTTAAACCAAGAGAAAATGTAAAAAAAAAGGCTACAAGCTAAGAAAGGTCACTAAGTGGTTGAGGTATCTAAGAGGGTGATAAAATGTGATTGATAGGTTAAATAGAATTGAAACCAGTGTGACATATCTAAGATAATACATACATGATAATATATTTTATCTATGAAGCCTAAGACAAGATTTGGAGTGTTAAGCCTGTGAAGATTGCCTAGTGAGGACCTAGTGAGTGAAAGATTGACAAAGTAAAATAGTGAATTTAAGTGAGTGAGATAATGATTGAGAAATTTGATGATAGTGAGATATTAATCTATGGTGTTTATTAATAGGTATATATCAATGGATATTAAATATCCTAGTGTACAAGTTGGAAAACATCAATGTAAAGTTGATCTTTGAGAATAAGCCAACTATATAAAAGTTGAAATCCAGATGATGATTATGAAGTTCTCCTAGGTACCTCTGCATCATTGGCTCTTCACCAAGGATTGGTTTTTTATGTTAATTGACTATATTCAATTTATAGAGTTTAGTGGGTTTTTTTCCCTTGAGGGTTTCCCACATATGTAATGTGCTATCTTGTTTCATGATCTTGTATGGTTTCATATGCTTTGATAGATGTTCATGTTTGTATGATGGTTCATGTATGCTTAAGTGGAATTTAATGAATTTTTTAAGACACTGATTCACCCCCCTTATTAGTGATTGTGATTCCAATACTATACCTCAGTCAAAGTAATCCACTTTTGACTACTCAACCTCCACCTCAAGTTAATGTTCCATCAAGTTTCTTGGCACAAGAACTGTAGGAAATTAAGGATGAAGTTGTGACCATCCAAGTCAAGAAATAGACCTATAATTTTAACTTAGATTATATGTGTTCATACCCATTCAATATGGAGTATCTGTAAATACCATTTCCCTAGGGTATGAACCACCAAAGTTTGACAAATACAAGGGCAAAGGAGACCCAAAAGCCCATTTAATGAAATTATTTGTTGCTTGATAGCTAGTGGCTTGCAGTGATGTATACCTCCTAATTTTTTTTCTTTTAATTATAGTAGGACAAGTTTTGGAATGGTTCTTATAATTACCGAAGAACTCACTATTTGATTTTAATGATCTTTTTGACAAGTTTGTTTAGCATTTATCCTACAATATTAAACATAAGATTTCATTGGTAGATTTGACTCAAGCCAAATAGAATGTTGATGAATTTTTTTCAAGATATATATAGTGATGGAGAGAACTTTCCATCCATTTTACCCATAGTTTACCAAAAAATAAATTAACCAATGTGTTTACCAAGAATTTGCACAGTGATATATCTTACCATCTAGAGTTGCAATGTGCACATACCTTTAAGTAAATCATAGACAAAGGTTTGTTGATTAAAAAATAACTTATTATAAAATGGATTATCAAACTTACCTCATCAAATTATAACCAAAAACAAACCAAGGAAATGACCAAAATTAGAATCACAACCAAGTCCAAGCGCAAGCATCACAACCAGCCCAGGCCAATAATTATGAAAATACAAGTAGTTTAATCACAATAAGAATTTTGTTAGGAATGGAGTAACTAATTCATGACATGTCTAAATGGTGCAGACACCATCTTCTCAACCTACACCATAAATGCAAATTAATCTTCACTAATAACCAATTTACCAAGTGAAATCTTCATAGCAACCTAGACCAGCCCAACAAATGTAGAAACCATTGCCTTTGCAAACCCCTCCTCCGAGATAAAATAGGCCTACTCATCTAGTTTTCAATGACCTTAGAGAGCCTATTGAATTCATGTTTCTCAAACTAGCCATTGATAATCTAATTAGTTGGCCTATTTTGAAGTAATATCCTAAGGGCATTCCTTATCTAAATTAGTATAGACAAAACGAATTATATGAATACCATCAATTTAATGGGCATAATTTGTGCCATTGTGTGAAAATCAAACATCTCATTCAAAATATGTTGTAAAATGGGGAAATAACATTGGATAATGGAGCTTCTACATCCAATCATAGTCTGGGCATTTATCAGAACCCCTTTCCACAACATAATAATAAGCAACATCAACACTAGCAAATGCCATAACAATAACAACAATATCAATAGCCAAGACACCAATAATAATATCAATAGTAGTAAAAGCAACATCCAGCAAATGGATGGATCTAAGGTCAAAATGATGCCAATAACAACCAACAGACCTACCACATAGTTTCACATGACTATAATAAGGTTGTATGCTATATTATGGGAGGTCACATTTCCACTATCTCCATCAATCCAAGACCGAGTATTAATCAAACAAGACCATTTATAATCAATCCTAACTATCCAACCTATGTTAGTGATCCTTCCTTGACTTAGGATTAAATACAGACATACCAACAAGCAAGGATTACTACTTTTGGACCTTATACCAATAACTCTCCATTACCTCGTGACCACATACAAATGCATTAAAAACTAAGGCTCATCCTATCTTGTCCCCCTTCACCATTATTTTCTAGTAATAATGGTCTTGTATCTAATCCTAATTATGCAATCATAATTTGATGGTAAAATATTACCATCCTAGGCCCACAACCATCTCCCACTATGCCCATGCGACCCACCATTCTAGCTAAGAACAAGACATATGCCATTCTATAAGATAAAACATTTGATATTATCAAATAATTACTTAAGATACCCACTCAAATTTCCATTTTGTATTTATTGTGCACATCTATGATACACAAGAACATCTTGACAGAGTTCCTAAGCCAATCCCATGTACCAAATGACATATCTCTAGACAAATTCCAAGATTTGGTTGGAAATCTATCCCTAACCCATCAGTTATACTTTGACCAAAGTGATATGTCATCCCTTGGCCCTCTTCATAAACATCCATTATACATAGAAGTTATCATCACATGGCACAAAATGAAGCATATCCTCATAGATAATGGGTCAAGCCTAAATATTGTGTCTCCAAATCTCATCAAGCTTCTCAGATACACATCAGATGATCTCTATCCATAAAATATCATAATCAAGGCTTATGACAATGAAGAGTAAGAATCACAAGGCACTATCAACTTGCCAGTTATTATTGTGCCTTTGATCCTTGATACATTATGTCATGTGTTAGACCTAGACCTATCATATAATTTGATTTTTGGTAGACTTTGGATACATAATATTTGTGCAATCCCTTCAACATTGAACCAGTGTCTCAAGTTTTATCATTGTGGCATGGACATCACCATTCATGGAGATTTGTATCCCTATGAACATTGTAAGCATTTGGAGGCCAATTATGAAAGCTATAACTGCCACTTTGGCTTAAATCCAATTCCTAAAAAGGACAAGGGGAAATAAATTCTTTTTGATTTGCTAGAGGCTAATTACATTGACCCAAATAACCTTGATTCATCTTCCCACATGCCGCCTCCTGAAATGTCAAATCACTTTACCTTCACAAATAATGGCTTAAAAGAATATTTGACCCGTGATACATTCCACATTACCAAGCTTCCATAGAACCCCAAGTCTTATGGAAGACATAATTCCAAGATACCTTCATGGAATGGAAGTGAAAGGGTAAAGGCAAATTACATAGTTCAACTCCTATCATTTTCACACTGGCCACTAGTCAAGAACATGACCCTCTTGCAAATGATAAATCCTAGTTGTACAATGACAACCTAGTTGATTGTTATAACAATTTAAAATACCCCATTCCTAACAAGATCATGGAGAATCATGACTATCAATGAATAGTCTTGGGGCCTACCTAGTAGGGAATTCTTTAGCCAATATCCATGTCTCAATACAAAAGAACATATGGTCCCATATTTAAACTACTTGGAGGTGATCACACATATATTATTCATGTTCCAATGCCTATGACTAGTGATGATAATGTTGATAGTGAATTAGAGTCCAATTACAACCCTTACAAAGACCTATCTGATACCAATCTATTTTCCACTCATGTCATTTGTACCTTTAAACCATTTATCCACAATCTGCTTCTTCTATATCACCCTCAAATTAAAGCTTGAGACCAACAAGAATCCATAGTGCCTGTAGACAAGTTTGAGAATGATGAGACCTTTTGCAAATTTTTAGGCCTAAGAGACAATGTTTTGTTGGGATACCTTAAAAAAGGGTTCTCAATCAAATTGGATCATGCAACCTATTTTTGAGAATGGATGAACACCCTTAGCCAAAAATAATCAAATAAAACATTGAGGTTCCAAAGTGAAAACCTCTTTGAGGCACTTTTAGACCAGGGAAAAAGTAAAGAGAAAGGCTAGTCTAGTGGTGAAAACATGTTTCAGGTGCCATTAGACAAGGGTGTTCAACCTTCCTCAAACATAGCTCAAGAGACCACCAATGATGAACTTGCATATGGGTCTGAGTTAAGTTCTAAAGTACCAACCAAACAATATGTCTTTAACTGAATCATTCAAGAGTTTCTAATAGTGTGTCACATGGTCATACTTACCATTAGGAGATTCTAATACATCTTGCCTAGGGGAACTTGAAGAGCCAATCCAAATAGAGGACTCTATCAATATAGGCCAATTTCAATCATTTCAAACCATTCTAGAAGATGGTTTGACTCTTCTTATGGAGGACACTATAGAGGTCAACATCAATACTCCAAATGACTCGAAATGGATCAAATTAGGTGCATCCCTCACTAAGGAACGTGACATATTTACATCCCTTTTGAGGAAATTTGTTAACATATTTTCTTTGGCCTACTTAGACATGTCAGGTATGAACCCCAACTTAGTTGTACACCACCTTGTGGTATCTCTAGATGTTAAACCTTTGAAGCAAAAATTACACAAAATATATCCTTACATTATTGTATTAGTAAAGAAAGAGTTGAAAATATTTTAAAATTGAGATGCATTCGATTGATCGACTATTTAGAGTGGATCTTGAATGTTGTGCCAATCAATAATAATCTAGAAGGAATCAAAATTTGCACTAATTTTAGAGATATAAATAAGGCTTATCCTAAGGATGACTTTCCTCTACCAAATATTAACATGAGTTTTGATTCCATATTCGGGTATGAAATGCTTTCATTAATGGATGGATTTTTAGGATACAACTAGATCTTAATTGTGTGAGAATACCAACATAAAAAAATGTTCACCACTCTGTGGAGAATGTTTTGTTATTAGGTTATGCCATTTGGTCTCAAAAATGTTGGGGCCATATACCAAAGAGGCATGACCATCATATTTCACAATATGATTCATGACATTATTGAAGATTATGTCAATGACATTTTAAGAAAATCAAAGACCAAGGCTAATCATCCATCAACACTACAAAGAATATTTAAGAAACAATGTAAATATAAGGTTAGACTCAATCTCAAGAAGTGTGTTTTTAGAGTTATTTCCATTAAATTTCTTGGATTTAATATGTTTTGTAGAGGCATTGAAGTCAATCCAGCCAAAGTATAAGTTATTACAAAGATGTCACCACCTTCTAATTTGAAGCAACTCCATAGTTTTAAGGGCAATATTTAGTTATAAAATGCTTCATTTCTCAATTGACTGATAAATGACATCCATTTATGCACTTTTTAAAGAAAGGTGTCACATTTCATTGGGATGACAAATGCCAAAAAGTCTTCCAACACCTCAAAGAATATCTTGCTAATCCACCTATTTTGTTACCACCGATGCTAGGAAAGCTATTCTTACTGTATCTATCTACCACAAATAAAGCCATGGGGTCACTTCTAGATCAACATGATGATAATGGAAAATAACATGCCATGTACTATCTAAACCTTACATTGGTCATGTATGAGCATAATTATACACCCATTGAAAAATATTGTTTAACTATGGTCTTTATAGCTCAAAAATTATGATACTATATGTTCAATAAAAAGACCATGGTCATTTCAAAAGTAGATTCACTTGAGTATATACTATCTAAAATAGCATTACAAGGCTACATGGCCAAATGCATCATGATTCTGAGTGAGTTTAAGATAGAATACATCAATCATAAGGATATCAAGGGACAAGTACTTGTAGATCAACTTGTTGAAACTCCCCTTGTACATACAAAAAAAATTAACATTCCAATTTCAAGATGATTCCATTATGACCATCATTGAAACACCTCTTGAGGAGCAGCATTGGAAGATATATTTTTATGGATCATTCACAACACATGGATTGATGGCAGAACTATTATTTATTACACAATAAGGGGATCTTATCCCTAAATCATTCTATATCAGCTTTCCTTGTACTAACAACATGGATAAATATGAGTCACTCATTACAGGGCTTTTTTAAGATGCACAGTGGAACATTCAATATCTCAAGGTCTATGGTGATTCTTAATTAATCATCAATTAGGTTACAAACCATTTTTAGACCAAAGATAACAAGTTGGTACCATACAAGGCCATGATCAACACTCTCAAACAATAGATTGTTGATCTATAGTTTGAACATGTACTTAGGGATAGTAACAAAACATAATATGCCATGGCCACCATTGGATATTTGATCTATCATTTAGATAAGGAAAAAGACTATCAATTCCTCATTAAAAATATTCTAGCACTAGTTCATGAACCCTCAAATATTGTAATGATCCATGATATTGTTGGTCCCATCTCTATATGGTATTCAGACCTTTTTACCTACATTCATGAAACATTATGCCACCAAACCTATCTCACAAATAAATAAAGGATTTTACCCACCAAGCCACATGTTATTCCTTATTTGGACCAACCTTTACCACCATAGCTTTGATGGAACTCTACTTCATTGTATAATTTTGGTAGAATCAACATTAGCATTACAAAAAGTTCATGAAGGAGTATGTGGAGCCCCCACCAATAGGGCCATTGTAGCTAAACATATCCTACATATTGGGTATTATAGGCCAACTATGGATGTAGATACAATTACATATGTTAAAAAGTGAAATTAAGAGTGTGCCAAGATATCTGAATAGATTTCATGCAATCGATGTTGAATCCTATGAGATAGTGTGAGAGCTCTAGAAACACGTGATTCCAAGAAAAGGAAAATGTTTACATTAACCGATTAACCTTACAAAAAGGAAAAGTGGGGTACATATAGAGAAAATTACGGTAACATGAGGAAGCCCCTAATTTTCCTAATTAAATAATTACATTAAAATATAATTATTCTATGGACCCTTTATAACTAACCTAAGGAAGCTTAAATAATAGAGAATGGCCATACAATTGTGTAGGAAAAACCCAATGGGAAAAATCACTACACTAACACCCCCCTTAAGCATAGCTTAGGTGAGATGAGAATTAGGTCTCAATATTGAAAGCTTGATGAGGTACCCAAGTACATAGTGATGAACCTCCATAAGAGGAAGAAGAAGGTGGAGCACCCATAACCCTAATGAGAGCTCGTAGATGAATAAATTTATTCTCTATGAAGGTCTTGGTTAGAATATCTACAATTTACTTAAATGTTGGATAGTATTTAAGATCAATGACTTGCTCATTAATAAGCTCCCTAATGAAGTGCATGTGAATCTATATGTGCTTGGTCCTTTGATGGAGAATTGGATTCCTAAAAATTTGGATAGTGCTTTGGTTGTCATAGTAGATGATTATTGGCTTATGAAACTGGATACCAAACTTAGTGAGAATCCCCTAAAGCCAAATTTCCTTAGTGGTGGCATTGATAGCCCTTTTGTATTCTATCTATATAGATGATAAAGCAATTGCATGTTATTTCTTACTTGACCATCTTATTGGACTCAAACCAAGTGAGAAACTATAGCCTAAAGTGGAATTTCAACTCTGAATATCTATATCCCAATCTAAATCTATGTATCTAATCAAATCAACCTCTATTCCTACTCCATAGTATATCCCATAGTTGTGTGAACCCTGAATATTATGAAGAATCTACTTTTTTCCTTTCCAATGAAACTCATGTGGCTCTTATATAAACTATGAAACTAACCTAAATGCATAGGATATGTTAGGTATAGTGTGTGTGAGATAGATAAAACTACCCATGAGTTGACGATACAAAGTTGCATCAATGAGAGGTGTAGAATAGTCAGCTTCAAGCTTCACACTAGACAAGAAGGGAGTAGAAACTAGCTTACAATCAACCATGTTAAACCTCACAAGAAAATCAAGAGATTAATTGGATTGTGATAAATTTATCCTACAATCTAACTGAATGATTTTAATCCTATGAAAGTAGTGCAGCAATCCCATGTCTATCAATGAAAATCTATTTGAAAGTGTAATTTTCACTATTGAGATGGATGATTGTGAGCTCCCTATAAGCATTAATTCATCCACATAGAGAGCTAGGATTAATAGACAATCATCCTACCATAAGATTTAGACATTCAAATCTAAGTGGCATCTGGTAAACCCAACTGTGAGGAGAAAGGAGTCCATCTTGGCATACCATGTCATAGGGGTCCGCTTGAGTCTGTAGATATATTTGTTGAGTCTATAGACTAAGGAGGTATATTTCAAAAATCCTTGTGGTTGATCCATATATATGTCTTATTTGAGGTCACCATGTAAAAAATCACTCTTTACATCTATTTGGTGAACATGCCACCAATGTGCGGTTATGATGGCTAGAGTGAGGCTTATAAACATCATATTGGCTACAAGAGTAAATGTCTTAGTTTAATCTATGCTAGGCACTTGAGAAAACCCCTTTAAAACTAGATGAGATTTGTACTTATCAATTGACCCATCTCCACCATACTTAGTCTGATAAACCCATTTGTAATAGACCAATTTTCTTCATTTAGGAAGAGGGCCCAAGTCCCATCCTTTATTCCTGATTAGGGAATTGTACTCTTCTTGCATAGTAGAATCCCATTTTGGAATGTTATATGCCTAATGAAAGGTTTTTGGATCTAAGGCAATGGCCAAGTAGGCATGTAAAGTCCCCTAAAACTGTAAACATGTCTACCTTGTATCTAATGGATTTCTAACCCATTTCCTAGACTTTAAAGTGTCTGTCTGGCCCAAGTGGGACCAAAATTGTATGAGATTGGAGAATCAAGAGGTGATTCCTCATCATCTATAGTGTCAGTGTGAAATGGAGGAGGAGAATCCTCATCACTACTCTTATCACTTGAACTTAAAGAAGAAGGGTCATCCTCATCATCAGGAGGGTCTTGAGGTGGATCTACATCATTGTTAGAAGTGAAATCTATCCTTAATGAGACTTTTTAAGAGTCTGGAGTGCTAATATTATGTTCAAGTGGGCCCTCATGAAACTTGATACTCCTTTCAATGAACAACTCATGAGTTTTAGGATGGAGAAGCCTATATCCCTTAACCCCCTTTGCATACCCCATAAAGATGCAAGACTAACTCTAAGGGTCTATTGCCTTACATTTCTTCTTGGGAACACAAGCCATTGCTAGTGATCTACTAAGGGCTTGTGTCTATCCTAAGATTCAAAAGGAGTGATTCCCTTCAAGGCTTTTTGTAGAACTCAGTTCTGAATATAGCATGCATAGTTGATTACTTTAGCCCAATATTGAAGAGCAAGAGACTTTGATTGAAGTATGCAATTTGTCATTTCCTTTAAGGTACGGTTCTTGCATTCAGCCACACCATTCTATTGAGTACTATATGGAACTATGTGTTGCATCTAAATCCCTTCTAACATGAAAAATTCCTTAAACCTATTTTTTACATACTCCTTTCCATTGTCAGTCCTTATGATTTTAATGAAAATTTTTGACTGTTTCTCCACAAGTGCCTTGAAGTCCTTAAAGTGATCAAAGACCTTATACTTACTTTTGAGAAAAAACACCCAGGTATACCTCAAAAATTCATCAATGAATGTGAGCATGTATCTTTTCCTATTGAATGAAGGCTTTAGAAATAGACCTGATAAGTCATTATGGACTATCTCTAGCTTCTATTCAGATCTCTTTACTTTGCCCTTATCATATTTATCTTTTGGATGTTTACCAAGAATGCAACCATTACATAGGCCATCCAAGAATTTGAATATAGGTAACCCTAAAACCATGCCTTGATGACTAAGTTGTTCCAAGTAATGATAGTTTAAATGGCCAAACCATTCATGCCATAGTTTGTTTACTCCATCTACATGAATAAACAATGTGGCTAAGGGCTGATCTAGGGCTAAATGTGAGAAGGTATAAAGCCTGGACTGATGATTGGCCTTCCCATAAACCACTATGGTGTCACTATGCAACTCCTTGATAACCATTGAATCAGGGGTGAACTCAACTCACTTCTCAACACCTATGTGAGTGATTTGATATATTAACAAAAGATTGGTAGATAGTGAAAGAACACATAGAACATCATTAAAGGTCCCATCACTTAATTATACTGATCTTTTATCATTGAATTTTGCTAAAGTGTCATCACCAATTAGAATTAAAGGCATACAACAAGGCTATATTTCTAAAAACAAATTCTTTGGGGAGGCTATGTGATAAGAAGCACCCGAGTTAATAACCCAAGTCAAAGGATGAGAAGTTACTATAAAAAGTGCCTTGCCCTTGTTTTTACCCTTTTTCCTATCTTTACCCTTTATAGAATCTTGTGTAAACATGTTCTGAGTTGAAGACTCAAGAACACTAATGTTGTTCTTCTCAAGCATCTTAGTCAAGGTGTCAATCTTCTTTTTCATGCACTGAGATTCATCATGTCTAAGTTTCTTACAAAAGTTGCATTTGAGTTTCTCCTTCCTAGGTTTCCTAGTTAAGGAGGACTCATTTAGAGATACCTTTGGCTTGGCATATTTTTTATTCTTATTGTGCTCATGATTAGGTTTAGACTATTTCTTCTCTTGTTTGCCATTGTTAGAAGGCTTCTTCTTATCCTGATTGACAATCAAAGCATGTGATTTTGAAGACTTAAATGCACCCATTTAAACCAACTTATCTTGTTCCTAAGTTAGATCAACAATAAAATCATCAAATTATGGCATTTTCTAAGTGGATCCAAGTGCACGTTTGGTAGCATGAAATGTAGAGATAAAAATTGAATAGTCATGACCCAATTTCGCAAGCATAGATATAATCCTTTGGTCATCTATTTTCTCAATGCCACATTATTTCAATTGTAGTATCAATGATTTAAAATTTGTAAAGAAGTCTTATAGGGTGTCATAGTCACATGGGCTCAACGTGACAATCTCAATCTCCAGCTCATGATCCCTCATGATGTCTTGTACTCCAAAAAGCTTGTCTAGAATAGTCCAGACTTCATTGAGAGTTTTTGTAGATTCAACATGAAATAGAAGGTTGGGAGACATTGATGGGCATAAGAACCCATAGGCCTTGTCATATTTTTTGTACCACTTAACCTTTTCTACATCTGTAGACGGATCAGTTTCCTCACCCATAGTGATTTGATAGAGTCCTTTACCTCTCAAAGTGGGCTACATTTTAGACTTCCATTCAAGATAATTAAATGGTGTGAGTTGTTCAATATTTAGATCCATTAGTGTAGATTAAAATGAGACAAATTTACATAATTGAAATGAAATCAAAGAATATAAAGCACATAGTACAAGTACCCCTTGAACTATCAAGAATACCCCCTCTAAAGTAGCAATTCACACATACTCAGTCTTGGATGTCAAGCACAACCAAGAATGTGTCTATGAGTAATCAGTGTGAGAAATTATGAGAGGGATGCTGAACATAGCTAATAATGCATCCAAGAGGATAGGTATAAAGGTTTGAAAAGAGTTTTAAGCTATTACACCATGTGAAAAATGGATGTTACAAAAGTTCTAAAAAAAATGTCACCAATGTGTAGAGCTTGAGAAAATATGCACTTTCAAAAAAAATGGCACCTAAAAAAGGAGATATAGATTGAAAGTTATAGCACTTACAAGATCTTACTCCCACATTCTTGGACCCTTTCCAAAAATGGATTTTTTTCAAACTCGTGATTTTTCATCCAAAAATTCAAAAACTTTACTCTATTTTTTCATTGCCTTTCACCTTAAATTTGACACCCTCTTGAACATCACACGGGTTTCCAACACTACTTTACTTCACTAAAAAATTAAGAAGTAATTGACCCTAGAAAACTCTAATAGGTCTTCCTAGTGCATTTTGAGTTCTTGCAGCTGCATTACTTCATTGAATAAATAAGAAGTAATTGACCCTAAAAAACCTAAATAGGTATTCTTAGTGCATTTCAAGTTTCTTGCCTTGCTTTATTGCTACCAGGGTTCTATAGTGACCCTTATAAATCCTAATTACTTTGAAATAGTTGAGGTTGAGAACTTGATTACTTCATATAATGTATTTTGGGTTTCTTAGACTGCTTTACTTAACTCACGAGTTGGAAGTAAAGTAATGCTGAAAACTTGATTTGTTTTGTGAGTAAGTTACTATGGTTGAGAAGCTCGATTACTTCCTAGTTACTGACATTGAGAAAATTGATTACTTCTTCCAATGTAATTCAATTTTTTGAACTACTTTACTTAACTTCATGAATTTGAAGTAATGTCAAAATCCTGAATGGGTCTTGCAAGCAAGTTGTAGCACTTTAGAAACCTGATTTAGTCTGAAATCAAGTAATGGTCCCACAAAAACCTAACTTGGTCTATGAGCAAGATTTTGAGGTTTAAAGGCTTGATTAATTCATCAATATGGACATCTGACCAGATGGAAGAAATTTATTTCTAGGAAAATCCATGAACTTTCTCAAAAATCTAAAAATAACCCATTTATATCTCAAAAAACTCAAAATATATGCAAGTAGATTTTTTATCAAAGGCCTTCTGACATGTGTTTCAAGGTAGATTAATAAAATGACTCTAAGGTCAAAAATGTCATCCAAGATAGAATAAAAACTAGCAATGGTGAATGCAAGAAGATCTTACTAGGGAGTCTGATGCATGAAGCTGTTAGGAAGGCTCTAATACCATGAAAGAGTGTGCCAAGATATTTGAATAGATTTCATATAATCAATGTTGAATTATGTGAGGTAGTGTGAGATCTCCAAAACCACATGATTCCAAGAAAAATAAAATGTTTGCATTAACCTATCAACCTTCTAAAAAGCAAAAGTGGGGTACATGTAGAGAAAATTAGGGCAACATAAAGAAACCCCTAATTTTCCTAATTAAATAATTATATTAAAATATAATTATTTTATAGACCCTTTATAACTAACCTAAGGAATCTTACATAATAGAGAATGGGCATATGACTGTGTAGGCAAACCCTAATGGGAAAAAGCACTACTCTAACAAAAATAAATATCAATAACATGCCAATCTGATTCATGCCCTAGACAAGAAACTAAAACCAATGCTTACACCATGGCCATTTTTTATATGGGCCCTCGATCTCATTAGGAAGATAAATCACACCTCATCTAATGCCCATAAACACATCCTTACCACTACCAAATAGTTCACTAAATGGGTTAAAGCTATACCCCTCACTTACATGATTTAAAAGAAAATTTATAAGTTCATCTTTAATCATATCATCTACCATTATGGTATCCCAACTGAAATTATATTTGATAATGGAGGATCATTCAAGAACAAGGATGTCAAATTATTGTGTGTCGAGTACAAAATTACTCAACATTTTTCTACTAATTATGACCTATAAGGTAATGACTAATCAGAAGCATCCAACAAAACCATTATCAACATCCTTAAAAATATTGTCAATGATGTCAGTCATGATTGGCACCTTCAAATATTCCATGCCCTTGGGTCATATCACACCAATTACCATACTCCAAGAAAAACCACTCCATATTCCCTTGTTTATGACAATAAGACCATTCTTCCCATTGAGGATGAGTTACACTCTTTACGCATCTCTTTAAAACATGTTCTAGATGATGAATCCTATCAAGTAGCTCACCTATAAGAGCTGGAGTTACTTGATGAGAAATACATGGCCATAATTAATAGTCTTGAAGCATACCATAACTAACTCTATGGCCACTATAACTAGCAAGTTATATATAGATAATTTGAACTTGGTGATCTTGTTCTTAAATAAAACCAAAATAATACCATGGTTGAGAAGAAACATAAGGGAAAATTCAAACCCAACTAGATAGGCCCATACATCATTGTTACAAACTATGGCACTGGTTCATACAAGCTTGCTACACCATATAGGGATGAACTTGATAAAATGATGAACATTATACACCTCAATCATTTTTTCACTTGAGAGACCTAGTGTATTGTTTATGAAGCACATTTACATTGTACCATAATATTGACATTCTTTTTTATACCATACCTTTCCTATCAACTAAGTTGTTTTATCTCTCCTTACCCAACCCTTTGACCTTGTTTCTATTCTAACTTGTTCCATGAACACTTTTAGCACAAAGATTTTGATCAAATTTTAGTAGTTGATTCAACATTCTAGATAGAGGCCATATTTTGGAGCAGTATGATAATGGTTTGGTAGTTACATCCTTCATTCCTTATTAATTATATACCATGTAATCTTGGTTATAACTATCTTTGGGAAAATCAGAGTGCCACTGTCATGCTACTAATTATTATTGCCTATGGGTAAATTAGTATCATTAACCTATGTCATTGTTTCCTAATAATAACCACCTATGGGAAAATTAGGGACAACACTTGTTTATCATGACTTGAATTACCACCTTACCATTCCTATGTTGTACTATGCCATTTGTCTCATTTTATTATTTTGTTTGAGATTTTGTAAATACTTAATCAGATTCCTCCGTTGTCAAGCAAAACTATAGTGATTTGAGGTGCCATTCTAGGACTATGTAGGCAATGCTTGATTCATGTTAAGGTTAGCTAATCACCCCTTTACCACACTTTCATTAATTTATGAGAAATGTTAAGTTTGTAAGCTCTCACCATTTTGAGAGCTTAGACTATTCCTTATCTCATAATCCTCCATCGAGTTGAGATGCTTCAAAAATTCTAAAACCATTTGTAAAAGATTTAAAAAATCCCCAAAAAATCATCATCGACCACTTCTTTTCCTTAAGGATTCTAGTATCCATTGTTAATTTAAAATAAACCACTTGTCATTTACTTTCCCCTATCCTTACTAGCCTCACATCCCATGTTCTTGCCATTTTGTAAGACCATTCCCATATTTTTGTACAATAACTCATGTTTTCTCTTCATCATTTTCTTCTATCCCATTGCTGAGGAGAACTACATTTGGCCTAAAGTTTTTATTGGATCCTACATCCATGGAACTATGTAGGAAATGTTCACTTGCCTAGTTCATCTAGAGTCAACTTGACCACCCCTTTCCTTTTCTTCTATTTCCATAGTTTGTTTGTTTCATTATCTCCTCTAGCCTAGGGGCACTATTCATCATCTTATTTATTCTTTGTTTGTGTTAACATTGTGATTCACCACATTTTGTTTCTATTGTTTTATTTTGTATTTTGTTTGTTCATGTTTTATCTATCTATTTATTTATTTTGTGCCTATTTATTTGCTTTCTTATTGTGCCTTGATTCAGTCTATATGCATTTATTAGGTGATTCCTTGCACATTATTCTTGAATTCATCCATATTCATTTACCAACATTAGCATCATGGTTTTTATCATTGGTGCATTATTTTATATTATTTATTGGATCACATGTCAATACTTATGCATATTTATTCTTAGTTATCATGGTGTTCTATCATGATGCCTACCATTACATGCCATAGTAAAAATCAGCTCGGGAAGTCTATATAGCAATGCAGTTGTGATACTATTTGGAAATTAAAAAATTATTGATCTCCATAAATCATTCCACATATAAAGTAATTAAATAATGATAAAATTTTACCCCTTGCAAGTTTGGATGAGCATCTCCCTACTAGTAGGTTGCCCAAATTCATCTTTCTGCTCTATATCACCTTTTCATCATCCTGATACCAATGATTATAAATACCCTTAGGTTAATCATGATACCTCATCCCACTTACATTGCCAATGATTTTGACTACCTTTGGAAAAATCATTGTGTATTGTCCCACCCACAAAGCCACTAATTATAACTTCCTATGGGCAAATCATGGTGTTTCAAGATATTAGAGGTTAATGATTATAACCACCTTTGGGAAAATTAATATCCTTCTTCTGCCCAACTAGGGAATGTATTCATTATGATAATGCTTATAACCACCTTTGGGCAAACCATTATCTTTATCTACCCATTTGGGGTATGTTTTTATCCTACCAATGGTTATAACAACCAATGAGAAATCATTGTGTTTCCCTTTTAATGATTATAACCACCTTTGGGTAAATCATTATCTTTTTACCCTAAGCCTTTTTCAATGATTATGACTATCTTTTTTCCTCACCTATGTTGATGATTATAACTGCCTATGAGAAATCATCATGTTTGTCTACCCAACTAGGGTAGCTTTATATAGCATTGATTATAACCATGTATGGGAAAATTAGTCTTTTCCACCCATTTTATATTTTGGTCCCATCATTTCCTCCTTTCAAGGGACAAATCACTGACCCCTTTGTCAATCATTCCCTCGAGGGGGCATCTATAGTTCATCCATTACCATTATAGTCATAGGCATACATGACATTTTAACTCTTTGAAAAGACATTATTGTGCCTATAGATTACACTGCCTTCCCAAATAGGGGCAAACTATAAACACCTAAAATAGCCATAATTAGCTTTCGACTGGACTTTAGACTAATTCCTCCCAATCATTGCAAATTAAGCCTAAGAATCACATCACATCTAAATTTTCTTATGCATCATTCATAAAAGCCCATAATCATGTTAAGACATCATTAATTGGGGTATTCTATCATATGCAACAATAACCTCTCATGAATTTATCCCTAATCACCTTATGGCATCACAATAGTCAATTTGGCATATGGACCTATTAAGCAGGGCACTTGCACACTTAAATCAAATCTTGGAAATGGTAAAAATGCTAATCAAAATTAATTAACAAGCTAAACTAAATTAAATGCCTAGTTTAATTATCCATTTAAAATTAATGAATATCTAAAAAAGAAATTCAAAAATTCAAAATATCCTAGGCTATCATCATTGCCTTTATGAGTTGTCAAGCTCTTTGAAAATATCTTGAATATCTCTTTTGGAGAACCATGCCTAGTAAATGCAAATCATTATTACTTGATAGCTATTAACTCTATTGGGGTTATATTTGACTCACCTAGGTTAGGTTTGAACCCATTACAAGCCTTAACTCTGCCCTAACTCACCTTGGGTGAGAGTTAAATCTTTAGGCTATAAATACAATGCCTTGCCTATTGAATCTTTGGTTAAAATTTAGTATGCATAAATATCTTCAAGAAGCTCTCATAAGCCAAAGTTATGTAAATTTAGAGAGTTACATAAGCTATTTTTTTACAAGTAATGTTATAAATGCCAAAATATTTCACCAAAACAACATCAATGCCACATCAAAGCCAATGGTGCCAAGGAGAGAAAGAGTCAACAAACTTCATTTTCTAAAGAATTCTTGATGTACAAGCCGAGCAAGCCACACAACAAAGCATTCAGAGATCCCAAGGAAGGTAAGGAGATTTGTGTCTTTTATGTTTTAGTTATGACTTCATCTAGCTTTTGTTACTAATCTCTCGCCAAGTTCTAGGTTAGGAGTGTAAGTGCTAGTGTGTTTTTATTTGAGTTTTTGTTACTTGAACTATCACTATACTAACCTCCCTTCTTGGATTTCTATGATCACACTTTGAAGAGACTAGCAAGTCTCATGAAAGCTATTTGATAGGACTAAACAAGATGTTGAAAGTATGTGGATGAAGGGGAAGAAGTCACTCCATGATCATATGGAGAAAATAAGAATGAAAGAATTAGAACTCATGATAGATACAAGCAAAGAGGAGGACAACCATGATCCTTAGAAAGGATTTGATTGGAAGAATAATGCATGTTGAGAGGAGGACAAGATCAGTCCTAAGGAGATACAAGGAAGGAATGAAAAAAATTTAGCATGGAGAGAGGAAAGAGAGGGTAGTCCTAGCCCAAGAACTAGTCTAAGAAGTAAACCAAGAGGTGAAGAACAAAGGCTCATAGAAGGAGAGCCACAAACAATCAAGCTAGAGAGCAAACACAGGTATCAAGAACAAGGTAATAAATTGAAATATTCAATGGAAAATGTTACATCTGAGTTAGTTAAAGGTATGCATAATGTTATTAAGGTAATTTATTGCCAAGTAGTGTTGTGGTATGGTGAACCTAAATGGCTCAATGAGATGCCATATCAAGATAAATAAGACAATACTCACCATGAGAAGGTTAAGTGTCATTAAGAGGTAGATAAAGAAGATGTCAAGGAAATTTTAAAGGAAGAATAGAGGTATGAGAAACCATTAGAATATGAAGAGGAAGAAGAATGAATGTTCAAGAAGCAAGACTAGAAAAGAATATAAGAACCAAACATGACCAATGAAGAAGGAAGCCATGAGATAGGAGAAAGGATGAAGAATGAGGATCATCCATTGGAAATAGAGAAAGATGGAGGGAAGTTAGAGATAAATAAGATAGAAGATGATGTGAACAAGGAGTTGTAGTAGGTCCTATACCTCATTGAGATAGAGGATGAGTTTATAAAGAAGTAAAGTAAGACAAGAAGGCAAAGACAAAGGCACCAGTTGAGGAGGAACGAAAAAGAAAAGAGGAGCAACAATAAGAGAAGCTCAGAGATAAGAGAAATAATTAGAAATCAAGGAAGAAGGTAGACAAAGAGAATTTAAAAAGGATCTCAAAATTTTCCCACTTAGGGAGTTTGATGCAGAGCATCACTGGTTGACATAGGTTGTAAATACGATTAAGTGGTTTCATTTATCCATTTTTTGTTTTTTATAGGTGTTATAGGTCTTTTAGGGTACTTATGAATGTTTTGGAATGACTGAGAGTCTTTGTGGTTGTGTGTCTCTTTTCATTTAAATTTTTCTCATTAAATCCCAAATTATTAGGAATATAGAATGCAAAGCAATATTAAAGAAATAAAGATGGAAATAAAATGCAAAAAAACACAACACAATAGAGACACAAATTTAATATGGTTCACCCAACATGGGCTATGTCCACACAAAAATAGCTAGATCATCTCTTATTCAGTCCAACAAATGAAGGGAAAAACCTACAATATATCTATTGTAATATCCTCCTCACTCACACATAGTGTGCCATTATGATTACAATACCCTCATATCTAAGGAGGGTTAAATATTAGGAAAAAATGCACCAACATAATTTCTATCATTATATCTATGACCTAATAGTGAATGGTCCAAATTTACTATGACCTTAGTGTTGGGCGGGGGGAGTTCCCCTCTCCCTCCCCACCCCTATCAGGAAGTGAACATTCTAATAAGATCAGGCTCCACTATCCAACAATCTCCCACTTAGAGACTGATTGTTGAAACTCCACTGCTACAACTATTGGAATTTTTTTTGAACTTTGACCATGGCATTTTTATCATCTTCCTTGTTATCCATAAATACCTATTGAAGCTAAGAAACTCTCTACCTTCTCTTTTGTGAAAACCTTTATTAGAATATCTATAGGATTCTAACTCATATGTATCTTTTCCAACTTCAGTTGACCATCCTCCAAAATTAAATATATGAAGTGATACCTGAGTTGTATATGTTTGGTTCTTGAGTGGAATGTTGAGTTATTTGCTAAATGAATCACACTCTAGCTATCATTATACAACCTTCAATATTTCTACTATCTCCTTGCTTTCTTTTGTAGTTACAACATATAATGCCTCTGTAGTTGACAAAGCAACCATCTTCTATAATTTTGAAATCCAACTAACTATTGTGTCACAAATAGTGAATACATAACTTGTGGTGCTCCTTCTACCATCTAAATATCCAACCATGTTTGCATCAACATATCTTTTTAAGGTAACATCTAATCCTTTATATCACAATTGTCTATCAGTGGTCTCTCTCAAGTACCTAAAAATCCACTTGATTGCATCCCAATGATCCTTTCCTAGATTATTCATAAACCTACTAATAACTCTCATTTCATGAGTAATGTTTGGTCTACTGCACACCATAGCATACATTAGACTTCCAACTATTGAAGCATAGGGCACTTTGGACCTATAATTTATTTCTTCTTACATTTTAGGACATTATTCCTTTATTAGTTTGAATTACCTTCCCAAAGGTGTACTCATAGGTTTTGCATCTTTCATAGCATGAGTAACACCTTATTGATGTACACTTCTTGAGATAATTTTAGTTTTTTATTTTTCCTGTCTCATGTTATTATCATACCAAGAATTTGCTTTGTAGCACCCAAATCCTTCATTGTAAATGAATCTGCTAGTTTTTTTAGCTCATTTATATCATGCATGTTAGAATCTATAAAAAACATGTCATCTACATAAAATAATAAGATAATATGGATATCATTATCTAAACTCTTAAAATAAACATAGTTGTTAGAATGACATCTACTATAACCTTATTCTATCATAAACATGCCAAATTTCAAGTATCATTGCCTTGGAGCTAAATTTAGGCCATACAAACTCTTATTCAACCTACACACCATTTTCTCCTTACCTTTGACTTCGTATCCCTATGGCTACTCCATATATATATCCTCTTCCAAGTCACCATGAAGGAATACAGTCTTCATGTCTAACTATTCAAGGTGTAAAAATTCTACTACTACCAAACTTAAAATAGTTCATATAGAAGTCAATTTAACAACTGGAAAAAATACTTTGTCAAAATCTATACCTTTCTTTTGTGCATACCCCTTTACAACAAGTCTAAGCTTGTACCTCTTTTTGCTTCCATTTTCTTCTTTCAACCTATAAATCCATTTATTCTACAATGTTCTTTTACTTGGAAGCAACTAAACCAAATCCCAAGTTTGGTTATGTACTAATGATTCCATCTCCTCTTTCATGCCTTGATCCCACTTCTTTCTAGTTTCTACCTACATTTCTTCTTCATATCTTTTTGGCTTACCAACATCAATCAATAATAAATAATAAAGTGAAGGAAAGTATCATCAGATAGTCTACTTACTCTAGTAGATATTCTAACTACACTTTTAGGAGTTTGATGTAGTCATTTTTGTTGCATATTCTAATTTTATAGCACTTTTAGAATTTCATTTCTAGTGATTTCATCAAGTACTGCATATTTTGTATTTGGCTTTTCTTGTTTCTTTCCTTGTAACTAATCTTTGTACATGAACTTCTCATTAAATATCGCATACATACTCCTAATGATTTTATGATTTTTGAAATCCCATAAATTTTAACCAAAATAATTAACTTCATATCCAATAAAAGTATATTTATTGGATTTTGCCTCAAGCTTGGTTTTATTTTCTTTATCAATATAGACAAATGCTTCACAACTAAAAGTTTTTAAAAAGGAATAGTCTACCTTTTTATTTTTCCATGCTTCCTCTAGAATGCCACCATCCAAATGAATTGAAAGCCCTCTATTTATTAAATAAATAGCAGTATCCACAACATCTACCCAAAACTATAAGAGTAACCCTACATGCAATCTAATTCTCCTTTCGCGTTCAATGACTGTCATGTTTATCCTTTCTAACACATCATTTTGTTATGGTGTTCTTGGAACCATATTTTATCTATGAATCCCATGGGATGAATAGTAATTATAAAACTCCTTGCTACAATATTTACCTCCATTATTTGATCTGACACACCTCAATTTATTTCCTATCTCATTATCAACCAAAGCTTTCCATTTCTTAAAAGTATCAAAAACATCATTTTTTTACATATACAATAAACCAAGTTTTTCTAGTTGCATCATCAATAAAAGTAACATAATAAAAAGAGCCACTAAAGGATGATATTTGAGCTGGTCCCCATACATCTGTATGCACAAGCTCTAACTTTTCATCCTTTTTTGTCTTCCCAACTCTGATAAATTTAAATTTCTTCTATTTTCCATACACACAGTGCTCATATAAATCCAAATCCACCATCTTCAAATCTTTCAACAAATTATTTAAGTGGAAAACTTGCATCCCCTTCTCACTCATGTGCCCAATTCTGTGGTGCCATAATTTTATATTTGCTTCTATAGAAGCTAAATGAATAAAAGAGTCAACATTACCATTAGATGAATATAATGTACCTACCTTCTCTCCTTTTTCTATTACTAGTGATCCTTTAGTGACCTTCCACATTTTTTTTTACAAATGGAACTATGCAACCCTAACTTCCCAACAACCTTATTGAAATTAGATTTGTTCTCAACTCAAGAACATGCCTCACCTCTTTCAGCAATCATTTGTTTCCATTCTCTAATTTTATCTATATCTTACCCTTTCCACAAATTTTACAAGGTTCACCATCACCCAAATAAACGTGTCCAAAATCACCTTGAACATAGTCTTGAAAATATTTTGTATGGGGTGTAACATGAATTAAATCTCTTAAATCTAACACCTAAGAATAATTAATATTATCTAATGAAAGGATTAAAACATATTTTAATACATCACCTGCTACATTTGCTTCTTAATTTTTATCGCTTTGTCCATCTCCTTGTTTTCCTTTTTGAAACCAATAATATTTATTCAAGTGTCCTTTCTTCCCATAAATCTAACACACCAATGTTTCTATAGATTTAGATATGCCCTTCTTAAACTTCCCATGATTCCCTGGGCCCTTTCCTATATCTTTTTATCTTCCCCTATTCTCCATAGTCAAAACATTACCTTATGTCTCACCTATGTTTTTCCATCGCATTTACTCATTAACAACAACACCAATAACATCATCAAACTTTAAAGTGTTTGAACTAGAGATAGAATTATTCACAACCATGACCAAGCCATTCCAAATTTTTGGTAATGAACATAGAATCAAAAGATCCCTAACCTCATCATCAATGTTTACTCTTATAGAGCTTAACTAATTTTTGACTATGTTAAATTCATTTAAATGATCATCAACAGACCCACCTTCTAATATCTCCTATTAAATAAATGCTTTATAAGAAATAACTTATTGGAGGCTGAGGGTTTTCATACACTTTACCCAATACCTTTATCACATCCATTTTTGTCTTTTGTTTTGAAATATTGAAGGCCATC
Organism: Torreya grandis; assembly: GCA_037957365.1. Lineage (NCBI taxonomy): Eukaryota > Viridiplantae > Streptophyta > Pinopsida > Cupressales > Taxaceae > Torreya > Torreya grandis. The sequence goes on from JARHVA010000153.1 coordinate 2,173,428, forward strand.
GATGCTTCCAGGCATAGTTGTATTTTCCTAGTGCCTTTCTATCAAGAACCTACCATTCTTCATCCTTCATAGTCATCATCTTTTTTCTATTCTACCCAATGGTAGGAAAAGATCCTTTTAATATAGATATTCCTCCATTTGCATCTTCCATAGCTAGTAATTTTATCTATTGAACTTCTCAACCTTAAACTTGCCTTCTTTTACCATTGCTCCCACTCAAACTAAGAACCCTCTTTTCCTATGAGTTTATCTACAAAATAAACCTTTAACTCCGATACCAGTTATTAGGAATATAGAATGCAGAGAAAAATTAAATAAATAAAGATGAAAATAAAATGTAGAAAACATAACACAATAGAGACACAAATTTAACATGTTTCACTCAACATGGGCTATGTCTACATAGAAACAACTAGTTTTTCTCTTATTCAGTCTAACAAATGAAGGGAAAAATCTGTAATACATCCACAACAATATCCTCTTCACTCACACACCATGTGCCAATGTGATTAAAATACCATCATATCAAAGGAGGGTTACATATTCTATAAAAAATGAATCAACATAATTTATACCATTCGATATATGACCTAATAGTGAATAGTCTAGATTTACTATGAAATAACAATATTTTATAATGCATCTTTCATAAAATTTTGCTTCAGGGGTGTTGCACCCAAACCCATACCAAGCAGGATCCAAAGTATGTTATTTACCCCCTTAGAACATGATGGAAACCTTAGTGTGGGGCATTCCTCCCCCACACCCACCTTTCAGGAACTAGGCATTATAATAAGATGAAGCTCCACCATCCAACATAAATTTGAAAATTTGAATTCTTACGTAAGCCTTGAATGGTGTTTAGTGATGTTTTAATAATTATAATGTTAATGAATGTTTATATTGTGTCTAAATAGGTCTTATGAGGTGAGTGAATGTTTTTCCAATGTGAAAGACTTGTCCAAGAAAGGTAAATCTAATAATCTAGCATTTTATAACTACCACTTACATGGAGGCAAGAAAGTGTGTTTATTTGCATGTTTGGCATGGGAAGAAGAGGATAAAAATGCATATTTATTAAAGTAGAGGAATATAACTTGGAAGGGGGATAAAGGAGGAATTCAAAGAAAGATCAAGAACGGCAAGAACCTCTACTTGGCTTGTAAATTCTATATAGCAATGTTGTATGTGAATGTAATATTGAATTCATATTAATTCTTGGTAATTATTTTATCTTATTATTTTTTTTAATAGAATATTTAATGCATTATTTTTTTTTCAGCTATAATTTAGAGGTTGTATGATTCAAGTTGTAAGAATTTTGTTTTGGTATAGTCCTGAAGAGAGATGGTAGAGTGGTTGTTTGGAGGTTAATTGAAAATGTTAAGGTATTTTGAATGTCATAGATAATTTATTTAATGGATACTATCATTTTTATACTCAAATTAATTCATTTGTTAGTAAAAATTTGAATTTAAACTTCTATGTAAACCCACATAGTCCCATTTGAGGAAAGTTTGTGTTTGCACAGTCCCTCAAGACAAGTAAATGGACTTGGTTGATCATTATTGGTATTTATTGTGTTATATGAAGCATAAACATAGTAAGCATACTTTTATATATTATTATCACCACTTCAAGGCTTATAATAACATCTATAAGTGTAAGATACCATAAACACTATCACACAGCCCTGGAAAGAACCCAAAACTATGTATATTTACATTATAAGAGCATATTGTGATTGATCAAGGTAAAAAAACTATTTTATAGAATTAATAAAAATAAGGAATACCTATACCAGGTGGTATTATCTTTTTAATTTGTTTAAAACTCTCTACATCCCTTTTTGTTCACTCTTGACCTCTAGAGGCTTGTGGTAAGACTAGACTAGGGTTTGCATATGGAATCTTCAATAAATTTTATTTTAACCTTAAAAAAATCATAAAAAATTTTAATATGACTTTATTTAACATGATATGAATTTTATTGGTTGTTTTGGGTTGGTACAGTATGGCTTGGTATGGAAATCAAGACTGTGTAGTGCTTTAAGCCTAAAGGAGGCCTAATTGGTAGAAGGGTGTGTGGAGTTGGCAAGGTTGCATTGAGAATTATGTCATGAAATTTTGTATGGAGATAAATGAGAATAAATAATATCCTAAATTAGTTTTATTTTTCCAAGAAACTCTATAAATTTTTCAAAACATCTAGATTTGTACCTAAATAGGGTTACTAGAGAGAGAGGCTTAAAGAAGGGCCAAATTAATCAAGAGTTCTAGTTTTTAGATTGTATCATTGGATTGAATATGTATAGGATTAAAATATGGAAAATAATGGCCATGGTAACCCCAATGGTGGAGACCAAAAACCCTTGAATAATGGATAAGACTTTGGGCCTATAAAGTTATATAAGTAAGCTAGTTTGAAGTAATCTTAAGAGAGTGAAGAGATGAAAATGTCCTATGAGATCATGATGGTGATGCCATAAAGAGAAAGTGTGTAGAGAATTATGAAGTGATGAATTATATTTAATAAAGTAGATAACTATGCACTCATAAAGAGGAGTGTGAACCTAAAGAGAGACAAATAAAGGGTGTTAAGATACAAGCAAGTACCTACATTTGGAAAGCAAAGTTAGAGGCATTAAAGACATTCAATTCAAAAATTAGAGCCAAGTTAATGGATAAATAGGTTTTAGGCATAAAAACACTACATAAAAAATGTAAATATGCTTTACTTGATGCCCGATAGTGCTAATTGGGCATCCCAAGCTTAAATAGGCCTTGGGACCCCCTCTCACCCTTAAAATCAAAATCCTTTTCTAATTGGGATGTCATGAACTAATTAGGTATGTAACTTGCCAACACATGATTTTAGTTTTAATCAGGCTTTACAAGCCAAATTAGCAGGGGAAAACTTAAATTTTTGAAAAGTGAAATTTTAAAATGCCTATTTTCCTCCCAAGCCTGGTTAGGTCTAGGAGGCCTTTTTTGGAGCTTGAGTTGGGTATTTGGGGATACATTGTACCTTGATTGTCAATTTTTCAAACCAACTACATCATCAAAAAGCTCCTTCCAGCCCAACCATTTTTATATTTTCAAATTTTGGAAATTTTTCTTGTGCTAAAATATGTTTGTATTTTAGTGTGTTGTTTTTTTTGGGATCCTTTTAAGTGCATTATTTTAACTCATTTTTATAATTTTTCAGGCATAAAGTGTTGATTGGAGAAAGTGGTGGGAAATAAAGTCAAATGAGAAGTTTTAGAGGGAAAATAATTTCCATCCATGGACCAAAATCTTTATAAATTACTAGTTGAGAGCCATTACAAGGGTTGGCTCATTTTTTCTTTGAGAAGACAATGGTGGATTAGTCACCTTTTATGCTTTTGTAGTTAATTTCTCCCTCTCTTTTTACCATCCTAGAATTATTCTATTGAAATTTGTAATCAAATGATCATTGTAAACTCTATTTACATTTCAAGTGAACATTTTATTATTACAATCTATGGAAGATTCATTTCATTAATGCATGTGTAATACAATGGTGATGGGCTTATTCATCAAAACATGATCCTTAAACTCTGGCACTGATTCCTTTTGTGGTTATGTGAATGCTGGAAAAACATGGGATTGGTTTTTGGGAACATTCATTCAAATGAATATGAATTTAGATACCTTTTCTCCAAGATTTCTCTTCTCTTTTCCCTTCTTTTTTACCATTTTTTATATATTTATTAGCTAGGGTTACAGTATGGTTTGGATATAATCTATTGTAAATGATAAATATTGATTTATATTTATTTTTCATTTCATTGTTATATCATTATCAAATTGTTGAATATTTAAATGCAATGGAACAAACACTCAAAATTAGTTATACCTTTCATTTAATCAAAACTTGTATATGTTGATTTCTTATATAGGAAAATCTAAAAATATAAGTTTATGTTTGTTTCCTAAAATTCAACAAAAACCCACATGACCAAAACAAAAAATAACTTTTATTCCATATAAATCCACTAAAATACCAAAAAAATATTAAAACAAAGTTTGAATATTCCAACCCAGTAGACCCCTTGAATTAGAATAGTTCTGCATAGACCAAATGGGTCATCCAATACACTGTGACTTAACAATAATAGACCTTGGTGAGATCCTATGGAACTCTTTTAAAGAGAGGTTTTATGGGTGACCATTCCACCTAGAAGATGGTGGGCTTAATTTTTACACTATTTTAAACCATGTTTGTCAGCCTCATTTTCTTTCCATTCATAAAATGAAAGAAAATACAACTTCTCAAAACCTTTTTGAACTGATCAAGAATAAGTTAAAAGAGGTTGGTGGCATGGACTATTTATAAATTTAAATAAATATTGTTTATTTATGGGTAGATGGATCATTGGTTATGCAAGGTCAAATAAATAGTCTTTGTGTAAGGATACAAACTTCTTGTACACCATATATGATTGGTATTCATTACATGGCACATAAGATGAATTTGACATTCAAAATTGTGATAAAGTTTAAATTAGTCTCAATAATGAAGATCTTATTCATGAAATCCATTCATACTTTAGTCTAAGTCTAATTTTTTTTTCATAATTTCAAAATTATTTTGAAGGTTTAATTCAAGGAAACAAGTTACTTAAGGATGTTGATACTCGATGTATTTCCCCTTGTGGACTAGCACATAGAGTATATGAAAAATATTAGTCATTGATGAGAATAATGGAGAAAAATCACCACACAACAAAAAAATCTCTAGATGTTTTGTTTTGGTTAAGTGATATAGAGAAATTATTGACCTCATGCAACCTTTTATCCATGTTGGATGAAATGCATTTAATAATAAATAAATATCAAGAAAGAAAAATGTACATTCAAGAATATTCTAAGTTGATGAAATTAATATGCCTTACCCTTGATAATTTATATTTAACCCAATAATCATTTACAGGGCAAAAGTTCACAAGTTATAACTTAATGAAAAATATTGAACATATTAGTAGATATTTGTAGTTTAATGAAGATGGATATGTATGTGTAGAAGTGAGAGGATATAAAATACCCCTACAAACTTTTGACACAATTATTTGATCTAATAGACTCAAATAATTTCCTATTACAAGGGATAAATTCTTTGAGGTGGTATCTTTTGTAAGGTCCATGTTGAAGGAAATTGCAAAATGTCTCTTTTTAGATATTAAAGATAATTTTCTTTGAGATGAACTACTAGAATTCATGGCTCTGGTGTACCTCAATATTGAAAAAATGATAGTTCATCTAATTTTTAAAATAAAATCAAAACCTTGGCCCAATACTTTTGCAAGTGTAGAATTGAATGGTGAACAAATTGAAGGCATTTTAAATTTGCTAAAGCTAAGGGGTCAGTCCATTTGATTTAACACAACAATTTTGGAAGAAGTTAAAGTTTTTGACAATGATTTTGAGGATGGCTTGATACTAGACTATGTACTACCTTAAATTTGAGTGAAATACGTGTGATGGTATCTCAAAATATTTTAGTCTTGATAATTTATGCCAAACAATAATTTTGGGATCATTAGAAGATGAGATAATTTTTAGTGCATTGTTATTTTTAAATTAAAAGTTAATAAACAAGTGTTGACAAATTGAGATTGCAACCTTGAGGAAGGTATTCAATATTCCTCACCCAATTGACATAATGGGATCACTTCCAGGTTGTGGGTGACCTATAATAGAAGTAAACCTCTAGAAAGGGCTATTTCCCTTGATGAATCACCTTGATACTCACCTAAACTAATTCTTGATAATGAAAAGAGAGAGAGGTTCCTATATAATTATATTACCAACTATATGGTGATGCACCAAAATTAAATACCTCAACTTGATTGGACACATATAGAATGAGCTCAAAGAACACTCACACATACATAACTCATAACTCACTAATGAATCTTTTGCATAATTATTTTTTAGAAAGGATTCAACTTATCATAGTACCTATAAGGATGAACATTTATCTTAAGAAGCTCAAATATCATTCATCACAACCATAGATTGCATAAACTCCTATAAACATAAACTACAACCTGCACAAGATCAAGTTTGTTGCATAAAGGTGCACAAAATTAGACATAAATCAGGGATAGACTATAATTGTCACAAGATTACATCAACAATTCATCAATTTCACATAATAACCAACATATGAGAAGGTAAAATCAGTTTCTTTATTGTTCAAGGTGTTTACGATTCTTGAAATTTGGTAGGGCTAAACCACAACCAGTAAGAGGAATATCAAATTACTTGGGAAAAATAAGTGCGTATAGTGAGAGGAGACCTTAGTGAGGGGACTTTCATACAAACTTGTCATCAATTCCCTCATTAAAGTTTAAAATTGAAACATAGCTGAAGTTATCTTTCAATTGATTTATTCTTCTTTCTCCAACATATCATTACTTGCTTTTAAGTCTCCAAGTTGTGAGGGGGTCATAAAAGTCCTTATTGGATGCTTGAGGTTGTTAAGGATAAATTTGCATGATGAAAATCCACTTTGTATTCAACCAAATCCTACAATATTTCATGATGAAACTCCACTTTATCTTCAACCAACTCCTACAATATTGCATGCTGAAACTCCACTTTATCCTCAACCAAGTCCTATACTCTTGCATGATGAAACTCCACTTTGAGAAGCCCTTGTTTGATTTTATGTATTCTCCTTGATTTTAGTGTAGATGGAAGAGATTATATTATTGAGGTTTCTGAGGTCCTTTTTTCATAGAAATTATGATGGTGTATTGATGATGCACAACTTTAGCTCCTCATTTAATGACTTTTTGACCATGTTCACATTCTTATTTTGCATTAAAAGATATATGAGAATGATTAAAGACCTAAAAAACTTTTATTAAAGGTTAAATAATGAAACATATACATTATATCAGATACTTTGAGGATTCTCACAATGTCCTTCATGGCTCTTGATGATGACTTAGTTCAAACTTATAGGTGTGAGCTTCATTAGTGTTTGAGAAACTCTTAAGAGAGAGATGTCTCTTATTAAATGATTTAATGAATGGATTAAAGGTTTTAAAAACATTATTTTATTTATATAACATTGTAACAACTACATACAAAATTTCAATGCATTTGGATTAAAAAAACTTGAGTTCTTTCACTTTTGGACTTCTTGAGAACTAGTTTTCAACATTTTTGCATGCATAAACCTGTAATTTTGAATTTTATCTCTCCTAAGGTATATTAAAAATATTATACCACAAAAAAAAGTTATAAAATATTTCCACCCACATTTATTTCAAATTTCATAGGTTTTTGATCAATAGAAGTCAAGCTATTCTATTTTTTTGTGTTTCTAGGTTCTCTCAGGGCAACAAGCATGCCAACTTGGTAAATTTTTTATATTTTGAGTTATAAATGGTCTCAAGAGATAATTTATTTTTTTAAATGACTTTATCCCCTATATATCTTAAAATAATTTAAATTTTATGTTTAATTGAAAAAATACTCCAAAAATGTACTTTTAGGTTTGCAAGCCTGTACGTATTTCTCATGCATGCTTGTCATCTAGGTCCATTTTACAGATATAAAACCTTTATTAATGATTTAAAATTGGTATAATGTGTCTTTATATCATTTAAAGGTCATGCAAAAATTTCATCATGCTTTAAAAATCTTTAAAACACTTCAAAAGATTAAATTTGCAAAGTTTGTGCTCTCTAAATAGGGTTTTAGTAATATTGCTTCTTAACAATCATTCATAAAGATCTATACTTATTTTTTATACTAAAAATAATTATATGGGAGTAAAAAACTCTATTAAACTCTCTTATAAACCATTCTAAGCCATGAAACATCTCCACTAGTATATCATATTGTTTATGGAGCAATTTTAAGCTTGAGAATCAATTTTAAAAGAGATTTGAGCTATCTTAGCATAATTCAAGCATATTTTGAGTTATTAACCACTATAAAATGTCTTATAAACATAAATTAAATTGATAAATATATGCATAATCTTTATCTACTTGAATACCAATAAAAAAAACCAATCTTTTGCCTTTGAAAATGTATGAAAATTATCCCTACATCCTTACATATGAATTGGAGCACCAAAAGATCTTTTCAATTGTAGTAGATGCATGCATAATATCTCCAAATCCTTGATTTAAGGTATTAAAATTATTATCACCTCAACATATGTGTCATCCTTCATCTATTTACATTTTTTCCTTTAATTTCCTTCACCCATGCCTTGGTATGCTTTAAAAGCTTGAGATGGTCAATCAAGAAGTGGTTATGAAGACCAAAAATTAAGTAAGAATCTCTGTGATGTAGATGCATTGGAAATATTAAAAAAAATTAACCTTAATTTTTTCAAAAGAGTCTTAAAACATACTAAGAGGGCATAATAAATGCTTAATTTTTGCAATTAGCCTCCTAGACTTAGGGAAAATCTCAATATGACCTTAATATGACTTCACTAAGAATTTTAGAACTAATAAAAGGTTGAAAATTATGATGAAAGACATTATGAAATAATAATACTTAATTATTGAAATAATGGTGACTAAAAAGGTTAACATTCTTGGCAACTTCTACACATTTGCTTGACTATTAAGTAAAAGACAAGTTGTCTTAAGAAGTCGATTGGGCATGGAGTCCTGAAAATAATCACCAAATATGATCTAAACATGATAAAAACTATTTTAAATTCCTCATGAAAATTTTAAACTAAAAAATGAGTTCTCAAATCAACAACAATACTTGTGAAAGATCAATTAGGGTATTGAAAACTACTATAACTACCAATTGAACATGTGCATAACAACATTTTGGGAGAAAGTGAAAATAATAATAATATGTACAAGATTGTTTCACCTCAATGTTAATAATAATATCCAATACATTTAAGAAAAATAATTCATAAAAATAAATGAGATAATAAAACAAATGACAAAAATAACACATTGTAAGAGATTTCATGGAAACCTTGCAAGGTGCAAGGAAAAACTATGGGGCAATAGGCAACTCTATTATTCTATTAACTTCAAAATAAATATCTCTAACAATATTCCTCTTCAACACACTCTCCTTAAAATGATTTATTTCAAGCATACAAGCTATACAAGCTTTTTAGAAAACTACAAATTACAAGCTTTTTTTTCTAAAGCTTCAACCCTTGTGCATACATGAGAGAGTGACATAATTAAATAGAAAATATAATTAGGAGAATTATCAAAGGATGAAAGAAAGATGAGAGAGAAGTAAATTCATCCCATGCCATATGGAAACACTATTCATGAATAGAAACCTTTGTCTCCTTCACATGTTTAAGTCAAAAGATGCTCACCACTTTTAACTTGAGGATCCCACCTCCATGTGACCCAAACATGTTGTCCTTAATTCACATATGACTTCCAATCAAGAATAGTGGTCAATGTCCCCACTATCCCATGTGCACACATGTGTGATTCAAAATATTTCTCAACCTTTTTACTCCAATCACATGCACATGCTTGAAGTACAAATGATTAGATCCTCGTTATCTTATCTCCCACATGCACCCAAAAATCAAGGGTCAAGGATGGCTCCCCACATGTTCCCCACATGTGATCTAGAAATCTAGAACCATGTGCCTATGGATTAATTATCCCCATTTCTCTCTCGACCTTTCTAATAGGGAAAGATACCCTATGGGCCATGCCACATCACCTAAAGTGACATCTCATACACCCAATCACTATCCAGTCAAACTACCACCTCATCACATGAATAACGATGGTGAATATTAACTATGAATAGTGAATTCACATCCTAAAATTCTCCCACTTGAAGTTAATATACATAGTATTTTTCATACCTATGTATTCTACCATCTAGCTGCATACCATGCCAGATGTTGCCTTCATCACAATTTCAACAAGCCTAGAGAAGTTTTGCACCACTCAAACTTCTCTACCCTGACTGGATTTATTAACATGTATGTAGTATTTTGTTTGATGTCTACCTTAAACAATAGTATCTTACCATCCTCCACCATGCTCATACTGAAGTGGTACTTGATGTTAATATGCTTTGTATGATCATGAAATGTTGCATTCTTCGTCAAGTGAATTACCCTTTGACTATCAAAATGCAATGTAATCTTTCCTTTCATCTCCATGAAGTCACCAAATAGTCGCTCCTCTCATATTTCCTCTTTACAACTTTAAGTTTTAGCCACATACTCTACTTTAGTGATTGATAAAGCCACCATTGGTTGTAACTTATAATCCCAACTCATAGCTCCACTAGTAATAGTAAAGACATATCCTATAGTGGACTTTCATCCATCCCTGTCACGACACAAATAAAAATATTCAAAACCTATTATCTATAAATATGTGCCTCCATATCATATTGCAACATCTAAAGTGCTTTTTATATATCTACGTATCCACTTCACCATTAACCAATGGTCCTTTCTAGGATTTTCCATGAACCCGCTGACAACTCCCACTACTTGAGAAATATCCAGTCTAGTACTCATCATGAAATACATGAGGATCCCTACTACTGATGAATAAGGTACACTAAACACACTTATTTTCTCATCCTTTGTATTAGGACATTTCTTAGAAGACAACTTAAAATGTGCAATAAGTGGGGTATTGACTAGTTTGGCATTCTGCATATTAAACCATTGTATAAGCTTCTCAACATATGTCTTATATGATAACCGAATCTTCCTAGATTTCTTGTCCCCACATATCTTCATCCCCAAATTTTTTTTGTTACTCCTAAATACTTCATCTCAAAATTTCTAGCCAATTGATCCTTCAAATCATTTATCCTCTTCATCTTTGGTACTGCAACCAACATGTCATCAACATATAACAACAAAATAATAAAACTCCCATCATTGAATTTCTTATGATATGTATAATGATCAACTTCACTTTTGCTAAATCCCTAGCTCTTCATGAATGTGTCAAATTTATTGTACCACATTCATGGTGCCTAATTCAAACCATATAGTGATTTCTTCAATTTGAAAACCATATGATCCTTTCCTTTTACCTCATAACCCTCAAGCTGATCCATATAAATCTCCTCCTTGAGATCACCATGTAGGAATGTTGTCTTCACATCAAGCTACTCTAGTTATAAATTTTGTGAAGCTATAAATGCAAGTAACACTCTAATAGTAGTCATTTTCAAAATAGGAGAGACAATCTCATTATAGTCAATAACTGACTTCCACACATAGCCTTTTGCCACTGACCAAGCTTTGTAATAGTCTGACAGCCCATCACTGTTCTTCTTCAGCTTGTATACCCACTTGATACCAACACTCTTTCTTCTAGGTAAGATATCCACAAGTTCCCATGTCTCTTTCTTATGGAGTGATCTCATTTCTTTTTCCATGATTTTCCTCCATTCCTTTGTATTCTTAGATTCTCTAGCTTCCTGAAATGAACTAGGTTCACCCATATTAGTAAATAAAGCAAAAGATGACTAAAATGTAAGAGTATACCTTTTTGGAACCTTCTTGGTATGATTGGACCTTATAAATTATGTTTATTATACTTAGTACTTTTCTTATTACTTTGAAGCATCAACTTTCTCTTTTTCATCTTCTCCTTCCTTGACTACTTCAACTATTACAACTTTAGGTGTTTGTTGTACCTCTTTCCCTTTCATGGATTTTCCATTAAACACAACATCTCGAGTAAAAATAATATTTTGGTTATTAGGATCCCACAATATATACCCCTTCAATGTATCCTCATAATCAATAAAAATATATTTCTTAGATTTTAAATCTAGCTTGGACCTTATTTCTTTAGGCACATGGGCAAATGATTCACAACTAAAAATATGTAAATCAAAATAATCAACTAGCTTACCATGCCAAGTATCTTCTAGATTCCTTCCATCCAACATAGTTATAGGAGATATATTAATGAGATACATAGTTTTATTAGCAGCCTTCACCCAAAATCCATTTACCAACTTTGATGTACTCAACATGCTTCTTGCATGCTCCATGATAGTGCAGTTCATCCACTCAACTACACCATTCTACTATGGAGTATAAGGGACTATATTTTTATGTTTAATCCCTTCTTATATACAAAGTTGATCAAACTCCCTAGAGAAATATTCTACTCCATTATTTGACCTGAGACATACAATGGATTTTCCCAAACTCTTCTCTACCCATGCCTTAAATTCTTAATTTGTTTCCAAATCTTTTGATTTCTTTCTCAAAAAATACACCCATACTCTTCTAAAATAATCATCTATAAAATAAATAAAGTTTTTTCTACCATTTATATATTGATTAGGGATAGGTACAAAAATATCAAAATGGATAAATTGTAGAAAATCACAACTTTTATCTATGCTGGTTGTAAATTTTACCCTCTTCTATTTATCAAAGATGCAGTTCTCACAAAAGTCTAAATCACAAGACTTAATCCCAGATAACATACCTTAGTCATGAAATATCTTCAATATTTTATCACTTATGTGTCCAACACATTGATTCCATACCATCAAAACATCTTGATCATTCTCTATAATTAATACTGCTATAGTACTTGTCACTAAATCTCTGCACAAATGATACAAGGAGCCATAAGATTCTCCTTTTGCTACCACCAAATATCCTTTGGTAATTTTAAATTTACCATTACTAAAGGTACATGAATACCCTAGATCATCCATCACCTTTATGAACATTAAATTTTTATTTAGATTAGGAACATATCACACATCTTTTAATCATTTGATTATACCATGATCTAGCTTGATCCTTACATCCCCTCTTCCCATAACATCCAAAGGGTGATCATCACCCAAGTAAATGGATCCTTGAATATAAGGATGGTATCCCACAAAATAATCTCTATGTGGATACATTTGGAATGATGCTACTGAGTCCAATACCCAGGCATTAGAAAGTGATCTACTATTACTGAGGCAAAATGTTTCTTGTGTGCTTTCTTACTCTAGATTTGCAGTGCTAGCCTCGACTGAAGGTGGTTTTTCCATCCTTATTTTCCCTCTCCAATTAATAAAAATTCTTCTTTTTTTAGCCTAGTTTTACATAATGATAGTAGTTTCCCTTGTGTCCTTTAGACCTCAATCTAGAAGGTGATCTACCTTGCTTGCTCCTCTCATTAGATCTCCCTCATACAAATAATGTTTCATTACAAGAGGATGCACCAAAAGACTTTCTTCTTATCTCCTCTCCAAACAAAGTTGTAACTATATTTTCAAACTTGAGAGTTGTTGATGATGAATTATTGATAGTCATCACCATGTGATCCTAGCTATCAGGAAGTGAGATAATAAGGTAATGGCCTTGTCTTCATCCTCCATATTCACACTGATGGAGACTAGTTTGTTGAATATGGTGTTGAACTCATTCAAATGTTTAGCAATAGATGAATTATCCTTCATCCTCAAACTGTAAAGCTACTTATTCAAGAAAACTTTGTTTTTTTTTGGCTTTATCGAGTATAAATTAATTAATTTCTCCTACAAAGCTTTTATAGTATTCTCCTCGGCAACATTAAAGAGCATATATTATGCAACACACAAACAAATGGTAAAAATAACCTTTCTATCCATCTTATTCCATTCATCATCTATCATACTTTTGGGTTTGATTTCAATCCCCTTCAAGGCTAGAGCTTGGTCATTATGCACCAAGAGATCCTCCACCTCCATCTTCCATAGAAAAATTCTTGTCATCAAACTTCTCTACTTCAAACTTGATTACTCCTCCTATCATTGTAATAGCTCCCACTTGCACACAACTCCCTAACTCAATAGAAAACACTCACAAAAGAGTTTTTCAAAGAGCCTATCTTTGATATTAGATGTTAATAATAATATCCAATGTATAAGAAAAATAATGTGGAAAAATAAATGAGATAATAATGCAAATAATAAAAATAACACAATACAAGAGATTTACATGGAAACATTACAAGGTGAAAGGAATAACCATGGGGCAATAGGCAACTCTATTATTTTATTAACTTCAAAATAAATATCTCCAAAAATTCTTTTTCTTCAACACACTCTCCTTACAATGCTTTCTTTTAAGCATACAAGCTATACAAGCTTTTTAGCAAACTATAAATTACAAGTCTTTTTTTTATAAAGATTCAACCCTTGTGCATATATGAGAGAGTGACATAGTTAAATAGTAATACAATTAGGAGAATTATCAAAGGATGAAATAAATATGAGAGAGAAGTAAATTCATTCCACTCTATGTAGAAACACTATTCATGAATAGGAACATTTGTCTCCTTCATATGTGTAGGTCAAAAGATGCTCTCCAATTTTGACTTGACTATCCCACCTCCATGTGACCCAAACATGTTTTCCTTACTTCACATGTGACCTCCAATCAAGCATAGTGGTCAATGTCCCCACTATCCCATGTGCACACATGTGTGAATCAAAATATTCTTTAATCTTTTGACTCCAATCATATGCACATGCTTAAAGGACAAATGATTAGGTCTTTTTTATCTTGTCTCCCACATGCACCCACAAGTCAAGGGTCAAGGATGGATCCCCACATGTTCCCCATACATGATCTCAATAGGTAAACCCATGTGCTTAAGGATAAATTCACCCCATTTCTCTCTCCTACCTTTCCAATAAGGAAAGATACCCTATGGGCCATGCCACATCACCTAAAGTGACATCCCATACACCCTATCATTGCCTAGTCACAATACCACCTCATCACATGAATAGTGATGGTGAATAGTAACTATGAATAGTGACTTCACATCCTACCTCTCAATAATATTTTTTTAGAAATATCCCATTGATTGAGATTGCCAACTCTTCCCCCTTTAATTTTGACAACTAAAAATGCATTATGTGATTTATAACTAGAAATGACATAAGTATCATTCCATATTATGTCAAAGTTGGTGTGCTTACTTGGTTTTTCTCTATCCTCATCCCATTTGAGGACAAGGTCTCCTTATTGAAAATTTATTGCCATTGCTTTCTTGTCAAAATACTTTTTCACTTGGGCTTGATGAATTTCTATTATGTGCATGGCTTGGTCTCTTAGCTCCTCTAACTGTATTAGATCTACATATCTTTCTTCCATGGCTCCATGTTCCATTATCTCAAGTTGGTTTATGACCTATAAGGCTATTAATTCAAGGGATATTGGTAATCTCACCTCTCTACCATAGACAATCTTGTAAGGTGAGTTTCTAATAGACCTTTTGGGAGTAATCCTGTCAATTAGTAAGGTTAATTTTAAATTTTTGTGCCATGCCCTTTGATTCTCCTCCAAATTTATTTTGATGAGCTTTATAAGTTTCTTGTTCATATATTAGGCAATTCCATTGCCTTAAGGGTATTAATTTGAAGATGTACTCAAATAAATTCCATTTCTTACAACCCATTCAATTATTTTGGTGCCAAGTAATACCAAGGCATATCTGATATAATGGTAGAAGGGACTATAAACCTAGTTATAATCCCTTCATAAAAGTCAAGAATGTTTACCCCATTTTCTTCTTTCAAAGCAATTGCCTCAGTCCACTTGGTAAAGTAATATGTTGCAGCTAGTATCCACATGTTCTAAGTTTCATGGTGGATTCATTGTCCCTATGAAGTCTAATCACCATTACATAAATGGTTATTCAACTAAAATGGGGTGAAGAGGGAGGGATGAATTTTTTTCTTTGCCTAAATAGAAGGGATATTTATTTCATTTATTGAACCATGCATAACAATACTTAAAGAAAGATATTAGGCCAATAGTAGCCCATTTTTATGATTTTGAGAGCTATAGTTCTTGGAGCATAATGCCCTCCTAAAAAATCATCATGAAATTGTTGACTAATTTGACCACAAGTCAAATTAATTCAAACCCTATATATTTGAAACTTTTTATAGGGTCTCCTAGGTGTAAAATGTGTCCCATGGTCTTAATGAGTTCAAACATTATGTTATCACCCTTATCATATTTGTTAGTTTGTCTTAAGTCATTATAAGGTCACCTTTTGAGTCATTAAATGAGATTGTATGGTTTATACTAGAGGAAAAGTGTTTCAAAGGAATATCCAACATCCCATATGGTAGTTTTATGTTAGAGATGGCAGTTTTAAACTAAAAATTGTAGGTTCAATGTGGAAAAGAGAAAATTAGGCAGTTTTAAGGGAGTTTTAACCAATTATACAGCCAGTACAATAGTTATGGCACATAAGAGACTTCAGAAAGTGTCTATTGGGATCCCCAAAACTCATTTCCACACTTGGGAAGCTTTTATAGACCTTAAAATTTCAAAAACCAACCTCACTCTCTCGTCACTTTCCTAGACAAGTCAAAAAAGGTCAATCGGTCTTCCTTTGGTATGGACAGGAAGAGGTGAGTTAGACTAAATGTATTTGGTGGGTAATATTACTATTTTTTTACTTATAATTCATGGAAATAGTTATAGGTTTGGTTTATTTTTCTTTAATAACCATTCCTAATAATGTTGGCTTCTCAAAACTGTTTGCACATCCCCAACACCTCATTTTTCCTTCTCCGTTTACATTGATCTGAGAAAGCCAAGTGATGTACTTGATATAAAGGGTATGAGCATCCTTATAATAAGGTTTTAGTCTAGTTTTCACATGTGGTGTGAAGAAGATAGGCATAAACATATCATTCTACTAGTATAAGACTCCACTTAGTCTACAAATAGTGTTTCATCAGTTGTAGAGGCTTATCTCCCTATTTTGGTCTTTAGAACAAGGGTAATGCAAGGTAATATATTTTTATAAATATAGTAAACCATGGTGATAAATTTTTATTTTTAAAGTTTAGCATTGATGGAGTTAAAAATCTTAACACATGAGCATAGTCATAATTGCATGTAGTTAGGTTTCCTTGTGACTGTCACCTACAGTCAAATGGAGCTAAACCCTGATCAATCATACTGATGAAACAAGAATGTTTCAAGGATTTTGAATATCATCTCAAAGTGGAAATATTAAAATAAATTTGTTCAAATATTTATAGATTGGTTGTTAGAATCAATTCCTAGTACACACTCTTATACCATAGTAACCTACAAACAGTCTTCAACAATGATCTGAGGGTAGTCCATATGAGACAGAGGAGTGTTCATATGAAGTTGTTTGATCTCAATGGAAATATTCAATGAAGTCTGATAATATAGAGAGGATCATCATGATAATTTTGAATCCATTATATGCAGACAAACTAGAACCATGCCTATAGTTTGAAAATTTGTAAGAGAGATAAGTTACCTTAATGTCTTCAAATAAGGTATTTACTCATATAAAAATCATCTCTTGGTGGAGTGTTTTGAGGTATAGAAAGGCCTAATGGTTTCCATATTTTCTCCCAATACTATATACAAGGTATTGACATAATAATGTGGTTATCTTCTCATAATAAGATAGTGTAAATAATCTTCCATTTCAAGTAAGTTTCCACTGAGGATATTTAGTAACTGTAGTGTCAAAAAGACCAAAATTGAACCTTGAAGTGCAATAATGGCACATGATGCATTGATGATGAAATGAATATGCCCAAGTTAGAGGATGGAATAATTAAAAATAGTATTCATTCATATATGAGAACCTATAGGAGCTTTTCAACCTCTATTTTATGCACATCTATAAGTAACACAGTCTAACTGAGTAAACAGACTAACTCATGCTAGTGTCAAGAGAAAGGTAGTTTGAATGATAAACATAGGTATCTAGGTATGAGATGAGTTAAAATAAATATGAAATTATCTTAGTGACTTAAATAAGAATTTTTTCATGAAACACAATGTCTAAACATGAGCAGACACCTACAGGAATCCCAGTTTCTTGAGATGAGCACTTATAGTTTGACTACATATTAGCCTAGGCAAATCAAAGATGTGAGATTGGAATGTTGGAATAGGTATATATGGATGAAAATGATTTAAAAAAACATAATAGTGGTAAGATAAACTTCATGAGATGATAATATAAGATAAATAAATCAAAGGAAAGTTTCTAAATCCAAACTTAGCTTGAGATTCTAGACCCTGCAGATAATCACTAGAATTGAGAAGCTAGTATTAGGATTTATAGTGTTGAGAGAGTTGTAGAGGTGATCAAAAATTTAAATTTGGTGTATAACATATTTATGACCTAATTATGATCTCCATAACCTCAACTTTTCCATTTAAATATGGGAAGTTCCCTTTGTTTTATCTCAGACAGAGGGCACTCCTAGATAGTCTAATCTACATGGATAGTGTGTGAATAAAGAAGGGGTGAAATGGAAAGCTTAGAAAACTATGATATGATTTTAGAGGTATATTTTAATTTTAATAATGGTTGAAGTTCACCTATAGCTATGGGAATCACTTAAAAGTGGACATACACACAAGCATGCAGTCTAAACCTATTAGGCCTAAATTGAGATGAACCCTAATAGATTCTAATCTCACTTATAGCATCATGTGACTTTTAAAAACTATTTGATGACCTTAAATGGAGATTGAATAGTAAAAAACATCCATTGGTTTATAGGAAAGTATAAAAAAGTGGTCAATTTGACCTAAAATCATCTCAGACATACTCACAATGTATAGAAGGAGCTCAAGAGGTCACTTTCAAATGTTCATACCTATATAGAAACATTACATGGTGCCACAAGGAGATAATAATAGTTTAATTGGGTCCTACACTTGGTCTCAGTGGCATTTTTTTGTAAGGTGAGCATCTAGTTTTTTTTAATCATCGTTAAGAACTAGAATAACCTAAAACCCTTGCTACAACCTGATTAAGAAGAAACATATGGAGATGCATTAAAATATGGTAAAATGGCCTATAAATTGATTTATAATTATCTATAACTCTCCCATGCTCCTTCCCAACCAACTGGTATGTACTATCACTTGTATGAACATACCTATTTTAGGTTTTTTTGTAACTTTTTTAGTGTTATGTAGGTATAGAAGAGAATGAACCAGTGAGAATCACTTAAGGAGGTCAATAGGGACTTATTATAGCTCCATATATTAATTTATCACCATAGATAAGCATGAAAACCTCTCTTATACACAATTCATTAAAGACAATCTTGAATAGATAGTGAAGATGACAAGTGACTATCCAGTGAGAAGATAAGAAGCTTGGTTTTGGATATTTTTAAGGTCTAACTTATGGATTGAAAGATGAGGGGACTTTGAAAGATTTCCCTAACACCTATTCCATGGATTTATTTGAGAAAATATAGGTCACTTTGATGATAAATGTGAATATTAAGGCCATGAGGGCTAATAGGTGACTACAAAAAGTGAATACAAGTGTCATGAGAAAGACTATCAGTTAGGGAAGTATTTGATGATTACCATACTTTATTTATAAAATACATAAGATAGTGTATACATTTCAAGTATTCCTAGTTAAATTTTCAAGTGGTCAAGTGATTGCTTCATCATGAAGGCAGTTTTCAAGAAGGCTATTTGAGTTTTTATGTCATTTTAAAGAGTTTGTCATGCTTTAGATGGACACATTTTCAATAAGACCTTTATGGTTTGTTATCCACTTCATTCTCCTACAATGTAACTAGTTTATAAGTCTTGACACTTGGATTTATGACCTTTCCGCTTCCCTTCTTCTCTCTCTTCCCACATGCTCTATAAATGTAAGACATTTTGGCTTTTATGAAAGAATCCAACCTGGTATGGTGAAGCATTATTTGTTTGAATATTATATTTTCCTTTGAAATAAATATTTTCAATCTAGTTTTGATTTGAAAAACTTCTTGTCTAAGTGTGTGAAGTGGTGCATAGTGAAGTGTCTAGTGATAAGTATCTATCTTTGTCTTCTCTTTACTCTTCCATGTTTGATGCAAGTAGTTTTCACTCTAATAAGGCACATGAAGTTTATTCAAGTGTATTTTTCTATATATAAGTTTAAATAGTATCATTATTGTTTTCAATATAACCTCATGTTCACTCACCTTGAGTAGTACAATGCATATCACCTCCATGTTTGAAATACTTATATTAGAGGAATCTAGGATGTTGAGACTAGTATTGTGAGCCATGTTTCATAGTGTACTTGTATGGTAGTCTATTGGAGATCATTCTTGTGTATCACCTCATTAAATTAGTTTAATTTCATGTTTCTTTCTATCCCTTTTCACCCAATCAAGTAAGTAGTGTAGGTGATAAGCTATTAAAGACACATTTAGGGAGCTAGCCATTTAACCTAGAGGTTTACCTCTATTATAGGCAACCCATAGGCCTAGAGTTATTCCAATGTTTCACTCAATATAGAGTATGATTGAGCAACCATCTCTAGGGTGCAATATTGAGTGACAATAATTATGGCATGCTTGATGGGACTATTGTCTCAAGTACATCTTATCAAGGTGAATGCTAGTCTTGACAACATCATGACTGCATATGGTGTTATACTCAAAATTTGGTGACTCCATTCACGGTAATATCTATTTTTAGACTAATTTTTATCATTCATTGGTTCATATTTCATGGTTATTACTAGGTCAACTACTAGTAGAGGTATCAACCCCATAAACCCATTCCTTCAACCTAAACTTCCTCTTGAAATTCAACATCCTTGACCTATCTTAACATTTTTAAAGCAAGAGGACTTTTAAAGCCAAGAAGATCAAGAGAGTAAAGAGGAATTTAAGGAAAACATGACTAGGCAGCATGCCTTCCTAGCCTTTAACACTAAAAATCCCATACACATCAATACATATGATGATATACCAACTAATTCTACCAAGAGTATTCCCACTTTCAATGGGGAAGGTCATGTCACCTCAAATGAGCATATTAGCAACATCTCTAATTTTTTATACTTTCATAATGTTATTAAAGTCAATATTTCAATTAGACTACTTGTCATGTCCCTTAGAGGAAAGGCATTTGAATGGTATAGGACATTGCTTGGAGGATGTATCACCACTTGGGATGAGTTTGGAGAGTTTTTAACCCAAAGTTCTGAGGACAAGAGTGATCACACATCACTCATTCATAAAATTAATGTGATTCAAATAGGTCCTAAGGAGACTATGCATGACTTTAATGAGAGGTTTCAAAGAACTTGGTATAGGATTCCTCCTCCCATGAGACCACCTGCAATCTTTATTTTCCATACATATCTAAGGGATATTATAACTTACATATCCATCATGTTGTAGTCCATGGGTGGTTATACTTTACTTGAAGCCTATGACTTAACCATTAAAGATGAGAATGGCCTAATACAAGATGGAAAACTCCCTCAAAAAGTCTCCATGCCTCTTAAACCCAATATGTATCATTATAATCCAAGTGTTTTTCCAATCCCAAGTGTAAATACCAAGTCTAGAGTTGCCCCAAAGAAGGTATAAAATACCATTGATTGGGAGGGAAGGTCTAAATCCTTAGAGGCTCAATTTAGGTAATTAAATATATAGTATGGAGTTAAAAAAAATTCATATCCCTATCCTAAACAATAAAATAGGTTCCAACCTTAGAAATATGGTCAAGGTAGAGGGCAAGGACAATCTAACTTCAATAGGCCACCCAATACATATAATCCTACCTCAACCTCCAACACAAAAGCTATGGTCCCAAGCCATAATAACTTGATCTAAGGAGAAGAATAATAGTAATGAGAATATATGGATGAAAATGAAAGTGGGGAAAAGTATTTGGTATCTCAAGGAGGAGTTACTCCTCAATTGACAACAAAAGATGGGAACTTTATGTGATCATAATTCAATGAAGGGTGTGGCAGCCAAAGAGTGAGCCTTGCAAACTTTCTAGTGGAATATAAATTTGTTCTCAACCAAGGTAATTCAATTATATAAAATAAAATATCCAACAAGGATTTGGGATATGTCCATGGTGTTGACATAAATCTAGGTAACCATCCTACAAGGCAGTCAGGTGTGAGTCCAAGTGTGATAGTCCATACAACTTCTGCACCTATTCAAAATCAAAATATTGGAAGAATGACTCAAATTGCTCCAAGGCCTTAAAATTAAGGAAATAATTTTCCTTTAAGGATAAAATAAAAGGTAAATGTTCCTTATTTTAATATTTTTGATTCCTTGAAGATTAGTAAAGCATCTATATCTCTTTGGGAAGTGTTTCACATGCCCAATCAAAAGGAGATTCTTTAGGAGAAGATGTCCCAAATCCAACTCAATTCCCAACCATCAAGACATGGTTATGTTGCACTCACTAATACTCCCACTCAAATTATTTAACCCTCTTCCAAATATGAAAATCCCCCACCCTTATATTTCACTCTCATTATGGGAGACAAGCTTATTCACAACTGCATTTTGGATAGTAGGGCAAGTACCTTAGTGATGCCCAAACTTGTGTTAGATAAATTGGGTTTGAAATATGAACCATATAATAAAGGAGTTATACAAATTTATGGGACACTATTTAAGTTAGTGGGTCTTGTCAAAGGTTTGAGATTTTTCTTACATGATTTTCTAAGCTTCCCAATCCTTCAAGATATAGTAGTGGTTGATTTAATTGCTCACTTTGCTATCTGCCTCTCAAGATATTTCACAGCTAAGATAGGAGGCTACCTCTCATTTTATTGGTCCTTCTTGGCCTTCAATACAAGTTATAGAGTAAAGGTAACTATTAAAACTCAACCATCGGCTAATTTTCATATTGAACCATATGTAGAAGTAAGCTCTAATCTTAATTTTATAATCAATGATCAAGAAGATTATGTTATGGATGATGGATAATCCTCTAAACTTGAAGGTATATTTAAAATTTTCATAGATTATTATGTTGTTCACACTTATGGATATGATCCATACACTTTTATTGAGTATACTGACCTTGGCACATACATCATCCATGAGTAAGGTGATGAAAATTCTGAGGTAAACATTAATAATTCTTTTCCACAAGCTACTAAGGGTAATTACCTTGTTCATATACATGAATGTGATGGTATTCAATTTTTTTTAGATCAATATGATGAGGAAAATAATGCCATTCTTCCTGCATAAGGTGGATGAGTCTATGATGGTGGCAACCATGAAGAAGAAGATGACCTATGGCAACAATTCCATGCCATAGTTCAAAAATTTGAACAACTGAGTAAGTCAAATTATCCTAATAATAAACATGATTATGATAGTAAGGTTTTTTATTATTATCTTAATCATGAAGAGAGTGTCCCATCAAGCATGAAAATAATTTATAGTCACTACCAAGAAGGTTGCAGTCATGGAGGAGTCTAGTGAAGCCAAAGTATAAAGCCAAGTGTTTGAGGAGCAGTCCAAACCTAAATATGAATTTGAATCACTTTTAGACATCATAGATCAAAAATAAGACAAGCTTGATGGTTCTAGACATCAAGTGCTTCAATTTTTAGAAGAGGGCAGAGTTGAGACAACTTTGATGACTCCTAAGATTCAGTTTGAGAAGTGCCAATTGGACATGGCAAAAGCCAAGCAAACTACAAACTAAAACAAGTCTCTTGGATAGATAGAAGGAGTTTCTTTGAAAAATCTACGTAGAAATTTTTTATATAGAATAATATATAAATACGGTGAGTCATTTGACTATCCACATAAGCAAGTGTTAATTGACAAGCATGCATCACATGAAGGCATGTTTTCTTGGAACAACAATGATGCAAGAAACATTGTCTTTGATCTTGATTGAATAAATGGAGAATTCTTATTTACTTCAAACTATTTTATATATTTTACATATTAGGATAGGTGTGCATTTATTATTTTGTGTGTGTTTTTCTTAAGTGTCCTTGAGAAAACAAGTGTGTTACTTTGGTGTGTGGTCTTGTCTATTTGTTTATTATTGTTTTCTATGATTTGGTGATGTTTTCACAGGCATTTAGTGTCAAGTATAGTGCATGGGTGACTCCATATCCCAATGGATAGAATAAGGATATTGGTCTTTGGCATAGATGGCTTGCCACCATAGGAAATCACCAAAATGTTGACTAATTTGACCACAAGTCAAATTAAGTTAACCCCCTATATATTTTAAACTTATTATAGGGTCTCCTAGGTGTAAAATGCGTCCCATGGTATTAATGAGGTAAAAATTTATGTTACACCATTTTCATATTTTTTAGTTTGTCCTAAGTCATTCTAAGGTCACATTTTGAGTCATTAAATTTCCATTTTGCTCATTTAATTTTGGTACGGATAAGAAGAGGTGAGTTAGAGAAAATTCCTTTGGTAGGTGATAGTAATATTTGTTTAATTTCAATTCATGAAAATAGTCAAAGGTTTGGTTGTTTGTGTTTCATGAACCATTTATAAGAAGGTTGGATTCTCAAAATTGCTTTCACATCCCCAACACCTCATTTTTCCTTCTCTATTTGCATTAATCTAAGCAAGCCAAGTGTTTCAAGGGTATGAGCATCCTTGTCACAATTTTTTAGTCTATTTTTCACATGTGGAGTGAATAATATAGGCATACACATCTCATTTTTATATTAGAAGACTCCAGTTAATCTGCAAATAGTGTTTCATTAGTTGTAGAGGGTTATCTTCATATTTTGGTATTCAAAAAAAGAGTAATGCAAGGTAATATGTTGTTCCCAATATATTATAACATGATGATTAATTTTTATTTTTAAGTTTTAGCATTGATGGAGTGAAGAGGCTTAACACATGAGCACAACTAGAATTGCACATAGTCACGTTTCTTTGTGACTATCACCTATGGTTAAATGGAGCTAAACCTTGATCAGTCATACTAATGAAACAAGAATGTTTCAAGGATTTTGAAGATTATTTAAAATTAGAAACAATAAAACTAATTTTTTCAAAGAGTTAGAGATTGGTTGTGATAACCAATTCCTAGTACACAGTCTTATACCATATTGACCTACAGATAGTCTTTAATGGTGGTTAGAGGGCAGTCCATATAAGATATAAGAGTGTTGATATGATGGTGTTTGAGCTCAATGTAAATATTTAATGAGGTCTGAGAATGTAGATAAGATCATGGTGAAAATGGTGAAGCCATTGTATGCAGATAAACCTAGAACCATGTCCATAGTTTGAAAACTTTCAAGAGAGATAGGTTTTCTTAACCTCTTCAAATAAGGTATTTGCTCATACAAAAATCATCTCTTGGTGGAGTGTCTTTAGGCATAGACATTCCTAATGGCTTTCATATTGATTCCCAATCCTAGACATAACTTATTGACATAATAAGGTGGTTATTTGTTCATGATAAGAGAGTTTAAATAATATTCTATTTCAAGCAAGTTTCCATTAAGGATATTCAATAACTACAGTGTCAAAAAGACCAAAAGTGAACTTTGAAGTGCAATAGTGAAACATGATGCATTAATGATGAGATGAATATGACCAAGTGGAGGATGGACTAATGAAACATAGTATTCATGCATATATGAGAACCTAAAAGAGATTTTCAACCTCTATCTAATGTAATTCTATAGGTAACACACTCTGACTGAGTAGATAGACTAACTCATGTTAGTGTCAAGAGAAAGGCAGTTTGAATGATAAGCATAGATATATAAGCGTGATATGAGTTTAAAAAACTATGAAATTATATTAGTGACTTCAATAAAAACATAGGAATGAAACACAATGTCTAAAAATGAGAAAACACCTACAATAATCCCATTTTCTTGAGATAAGCACTTATAATTTGACTATAGACTAGCCTAGGCAAATGAGAGATGTGAGTTTGGAAGGTTGGAATAGGTATACATGGATGAAAATGATTGATACCACTCTCATAGTGGTAAAAAAAATTCATGAGACACATAAAGAAGAGAAATATATTAAATAAGAGTTTCTAACACCACACTCAGCCTAAGGTTCTAGACCTTGAAGACAAACACTAGAATTAAGAAGCTAGTCTTAGGATTTGGAGTATTGAGAGAGTTGTAGAGATGATCAAGCATTTAAATTTGTTGTATAAGGTCCTTATGACCTAATTAATCTCTTAAAAACCTTATATTATCGAGTAAAATAGGGGAAGTTACCTCTATTTTTTTAGATAGAGGGCACTCCTAGACTATCTAATCTATGGGCATAGTGTGTGAATGAAGATGGGGTGAAATGGAAATCTTGGAACATTAAGAGATGATTTGGAAGGTTGATTTAAATTTTAAAAATATTTTAAGGTCACCTAAATTGATGGGAAGCACCTACAAGTGGTCATACACACAAGCATGCAGTCTAAACCTATTAGGTCTAAACTAAGAATGAACCCTAATAGCTTCCAATATCACTTATAGCATTAGGTGACTTTTTAAAACTTTTTGATGACCTTCATGGGATAGTGGAGAGTCCACAACATCCATTAGTTTGTAGGTAAGTAGCAAAGAGTGGTCAATTTGACCTAAAATCAACTTAGACCTACTCATAATGTATATGATATTGAGAGCCCACTTTCAAATACTCATATCTATACGGACACATCACATGGTGCCCCAAAGAGATAGTAATATTTGAAGGAGGTTGTACACTTAGTTTCAATGGCATTTTTTTTAGAAGTTGAATGCCTAGTTTTTATGAATAATTGTTAAGAACCAAAATATCCTAAAACCCTTGCTAGAACTCAATGAAGAATAAATCAATGGAGATGCATTCAAAAGTGTTCAAATGGCCTAGAAATTGATTTGGACTTGTCTATCACTCTCTCATGCTCCTTCCCACCCAATTGGTCCATATAATCAATTGTATGGACAAACTTATTTCAAGGTTTTTTTTACTATTTTTGAGTGTCCTAAAGGTAAAAAAGAGAATAAACATGTGATATTCATTTAATTACGTTAATAGGGACTTATTATAGCTCCATATTTTCATTTATCACCAAGGATAAGCATGGAAGCCTCTCTACTACACAGTTCACTAAAGGCAGTCTTAAACAGATAATGAAGATGACAAGCTTAGTTTTGGATCTTTTTATGGTCTAAATCATGAAGTGGAAGACAAGTGGACTTTAAAAATGTGTCCTAACACCTCTTACATATTTTTTTTTGAGAAATTACAGGTCACTTTGATGACAAATGTGAACATTAAGGCCAGGAGGGCTAGTAAGTGATTGTAAATAGTGAATACAAGTGTCATGAGAAAGACTATTAGTTAGGGAAGCAAATAATGAGTGTAATACCTTATTTAAAACATTTTTAAGATAGAGCATATGTGTTAAGTCTTTCTAATTTATTTTCAAGCGGTTAAATGATTGCTTCATCACAAAGGCAGTTTTCAAGAAGGCTATTTGAGTCTCTATGCCAGTTTGAAGAGTTTTTCATGCCTCAAATGGACACTTGTCTAATAATATCTTCATGTTATATTATTCACTTCATTAGCTTACAATGTAACTAGTTTATACATCTTTACACTTAGCTTTATTAACTTTCCACTTCCCTTCTTCTCTCTCTTCCCATATGCTCTATAAATGCAAGCCATTTTGGATTTTATGAAGGAATCCACACCTAGTATCATGAAGCCTTGCTAGTTTGAATACTATATTTGAATTTGAAATAAATATTTTCAATCTATTTTTTAGTTCACAAACTTCTTGTCTAAGTGTGTGAAGTTGTGTATAGTGAAGTATCTAGTGATAAGTATCTATCCTTGCCTTCTCTTTACTCTTCAATGTTTGATGCAAGTAATTTTCACTCTAAAAGGTCACATAAAGTGTATTTGTATATATATAAGTGTAAATATTAGCATTAGTGTCTAAAATCTAACCTCATGTTCACTCACCTTGATTATTACAATGCATATCACCTCCATGTTTGAAATACTTATGCTAAGGCAATCTAGGATGTTGAGACTAGTATTGTGAGTCATGTTTCATAGTGCACTTATATGTTAGTCTAGTGGAGATCATTATAGTGTATCACCTCATTATGTTAGTTTAATTTTATGTTTAATTCTATCCATTTTCATACAAGCAAGCAAGTAGTGTAGGTGATAAGCTATTAAAGACACATTTATGGAGCTAGCCCTTTAACCTAGAAGGTTACCTATGTTATAGGCAACCCACAGGCCTAGAGGTATTCTAATGTTTCACTTAATCTAGAGTATGATTAAATAAACATATATAGGGTGAAATATTGAGTTACAACATGAAATATTCTAGTAATATATCATCTGATTTATCTCTGCATACCTTAGAAGAACACCATCAATAAGGACAAAGAGAATAGTTTAAATTCTGAAATACCTTCTTTTTTTCCAATCTAAACCTTGAGAGAACATACCAGTATGCAAGTAATGTATCATATCTTCTATCCAAATTTTAGGAGATGAAGATGCACGTGGCTCAAATTAGAGTGCTAGGATAACCTCCTTATTGTCTTCTAAATCTGAAGCTAAGTGTTCACATGGTCCCTTACTTTTTATTAGCTTGTTTACCTTGAAGTCCATGTCATATTCCAACACTTTTGTGATCCAACCAACCCTCTTCTCATTTAATTATTTT
Organism: Torreya grandis; assembly: GCA_037957365.1. Taxonomy (NCBI): domain Eukaryota; kingdom Viridiplantae; phylum Streptophyta; class Pinopsida; order Cupressales; family Taxaceae; genus Torreya; species Torreya grandis. Next base: position 2,201,919 of record JARHVA010000153.1, read on the forward strand.
CTCAAAAAAAATTATTTGATACTTAGGTGAGATACTATAACATGAATATTATTGTTTGAAATAACATGTCTCATTTTTTCAAACTTCTAATAACTAAAACTACATTCTTTTCCACAAAATTATACCTCACCTCATAGTCTTGCAAACCTTCGTTAAAGAAGGCAATTGGTTGTTCCAAATTTGCATCATTATGTTGGGTCAAAATAGGTAAATAGTCTCCAAAGTTATAAATGAATAAATATGAAATCTTTTGAGAAATCAGGATTTACAAGTGTAGGTGCTTGAGCAATGGCTTGCTTGATGGCCTCAAAAATATTCTTTTCTTCTTTTGTCCAACTGAAATTCTGATTTTTATTCAACATGGTTGTTAGTGGCTTAAATAAAATTGAAAATTTAGAAATTAACATTATTACAAAGTTTATTTTACCCAAAAAATATTTTTAGTCCCTTCTTTGTGTTGAGGCAAGACAAGGACAAGATGGAGTTTACCCTTTTAGGATCAATGGTCAATCCTTGCCTTGAAACACCATAGCCCAATAGTTTATCTTTATAGACTAAAAAGACACATTTATTTGGGTTGAAAAAGACCCCAAATTTCCTACACCTTTCAAAAATATTCTTAAGATGACTCAAATGATCATTAGAATTATTTGAAAACATAGTTATGTCATCTAGATATACCAAAACTATCTCATTTATCAAACCTTGAAAGGCCATGTCCATGGCTCTTTAAAATGTAGCACCTGTATTTGAAAATATAAATGGAATTATCCTATAATAATATATTACCCATTTAATGGTGAAGGTTGTTTTGAATTGGTCTTTCTCTCTTACTAAAATCTGATTATACCCACTAGAACTATCAAGAAGAAAAAATCTCTTAGAACCTACTACCATTTGTATAATTTACTCCATGGATAGAAAAGGATAGTGATCCTTCAAGGAATCCTTGTTCAAATCTATTTAATCTACACACAACCTTATTTATCCATTCTTTTTTCTCATAGGCACAAGGTTTTCAACCCATGAGTAATGCTTGATAGGAAAGATGATTCTTGACTCAATCAACTTGGCCAACTCTTTTATCATCAAAGATTTCATCTTTGGATTAATAGGGATTTGCATTTGTATTATCAACTTAGAATTAGATTCAAAATCTAAAGTATGTTTATCCAATTTTGTATCAAACCCCTTGAGGTCACTATATTACCAATCAAAAACATCAATGAACTTATCATGTTTTGAACATACCTTTCTAAGTTTGAGAAACTTATCTTTGAAGATGGAAATGCCTTCATAGTTTTATTCCTTTTTAGACATCTTCACTTTTGCTTTATTCATCTGGTAATCACTATTGAAGATTCTCTCAATTGTGATAAGTCCTTTGGGTAAATTTTTTATCTTCAATTTCACAATTTGATCCTCATACTATTGCTTTAATTTATTCTAATTTCTAGAAGATAATTCAACTTCTTCCTGAAGAAAACATGTTATTTGTTTATAATTTTCAAACACTTTAAAATTCATAATATTATCCAGGATGGAAGGCATTACCACTACCTTGATTCAAGAATGACATTTCTCATTTTTTATATCATTGGGAATGTCAAATTGAGCTTCTATGGTTGCCAACCGATCAACATGATTATTTTATTATCTTAGGACAACCTATATGTTGAAAGCTTCAAAGTATTCTATGATATCCCACATAATATGTTTTTATAAATTAAATAGAAAATTTTTAGCCAAATTCTAATCTCTAACCTAATGTACAACCATCTCACTATCACCAAACACTTGTAGGTTTTTTGCTCCTACCTTTATTTCCCATTGGAGACCATGTATGAGTGCCTCAAACTCAAGTACATTGAAATTAAAGATAAACTAAAATATGATTGAAGAGTATTACCTTTGATTTTATGGATAAATAAACATCATTTTATCCCCTACTCCATTATTATTCCTTGATCTAATAAATAATAGCTTCCACAATACTTCACTAGACTCACTTGGCTTAACAAAAGTTGGTATAGATGTTCCTCCTTCATGCAAAGAATAAATTACCAAACCCTATTCTTCAATCAGATTGTAAGGATAATACTCATGTTTTTCACTTTCCCACTCATCAAGTAAAATATTAGGAATGCCTTTAAGAAGAGTGGCTAGATCTTGATCACTTGGAAGCTCCTTCTCATCAAGTATAATACAAATCACATCGGTAATGATTGGCATGTAAGATTCTATATGAAATTTGGAAATAGGTTATAATTTTTAGTAACCTTAGTACCATTGTTTTTAAAAACAAATATGACCAATCTGAAGATAAGTACCCTCCAATATTCACTGTGAAATCTCTTGACAAACATAATGTAAAATATGATGGTAAATCAACTACCATAACATCTTAAAAAATAGAAAGACCTGGAAAAGTATGAAAAGTCAAATGTAAACATTTAATTACTCCTATTGTCATGGTATCTATACCAGATAATTAAAACACTCCTTTTGTGTTCGCCTCATATTTCCAGCCAAGCTTATCAACTATTTATTTTGGCATACCTATGCTACTAGCACCACTATCAACCATACAATTGTGAACGAGATTATCACCAGTGATAAAAGGAAGGTAAAAAGGAGTTTTACCATATTTACTTGGATATAATTCAACCTTGAATGAATATAACTTCTCTTTAATATTATATACCTCTTACTTAATAGGTTATCTAGAATTAATGAGGACCACACTTTCCTTCCTTGTTGATCTAGCTGAGATATGGAGGTTAGAGATCTATTCTTGGAAAAAATATTTTTTTCCTAGATATTTAAAGTGTTCAAAATTTATATGCTCATATGTGCCTTCTTCATTCAGTCTATGATGTTAAAAGGATTTCCACTAACCCTCGGTTGCCCATTTGGAATAACAATGCTCTCTTGAGTATGAGAAGTTTGAGATATTACATTGCCTCCAATAAATTTATTTATTTTTATACAATCTTGGGGATACAAGAGGATCATTAATATTTTAAAAATATGATTAAAACAAATCAAAAGTTTTTGGTGCCTCTTTTTCATCATCTATTTCTCTCCTCTTAGCTCTCGTGATAACCACTATTTGGCTAGTCACCCTATTTGTATCCATTTTATAATTCATGGAATAATTATATCCTTATTTTTAATTCAAAAATGTATCATCAGATTTTATTTAACCAACATTTAACTCTCCTTGAGTTGGCATCTTATTTTGTGATAGTTGAGTTATTGTCATACCTTGCATAACTAAAGTTTGATTCAATACTCCATTAAGGAAAGAGGCTTCACTATGGGGTTGATTACATGGATTACACAAAATTTTATCTTCAATGAGGTTATTTTGAGTAGGGAAAATAACTTTTTAAGAGGATGGATTACTTGGATCCATAGTGGTATGTGGCCTAAATTGTGTAATGGCTCCTTGTCCCTGGTAGGGAGGTTTATTTGAATGGTAGTTTTGAAAAGGAGGCCTATTAGGCTAAAAAATTTGTTAATAAAGAGTATTATATGATCTATTATGTTGATATAATTACCTATTTATGGCCACCATTTCATTCCCAAATGATTTCATAAGACCCTTTAGTGCAATTGTCTCACTAGATTGGCTAAGAAGAGCCACAACTTGATTAGATAGAGATGGAATTAGGGATAATGTGGGCACTTTAAAAGGTGTAATTGGATGATATTTTATAAAAATTGGCATAATATACCTTGGTGTAAGTTTTAAATCTTTTATAATGCTATTTTTATACCCTTATGGTCACCTTAAATGCATTTGGTAGTATCCTTCTGCCCATTGGCTAGATCATCACTGATATATCACTATTTAGAGCTCTCAAAAATAAAATAATGCATATTCAGGAGATGACCTAATCATAGGAGTGATCCTATCCCATGTATTTTGGAACATAAGGTTAAAATTAGCCATGAATTCATGGAGATATCTCTTAATGGTAATCAATTTCTCAACTAGAGAGAGGTGATTTGATTTATCCTCAAATTGTTTATAAATGGATGTTGCTAGCTCATCCTAGGATAAAATGAAATTGAGATAAATGTGCCTATACCATTATAAATCCTTTTACTTTAAAGATTCAAAACTCAACCTAATAGCTACGTTTTCTTGGATTACATAATGCACAAAACATAGATTAGCCACATCTCTAATGTGATCTACAAGAGTGGTTTGATCTTCTCCATGAAAAAAGGTAAATTTTTCAATGTAGAGGTTGGAATATCATTGTATTGGGAAAGATTTAAAGGGTTTCCATCATCAAAAGGTGAAAAAACTTGGTTTATAAGGATAACCACACTAAAATTTAGTCTTGATATAGGGTTATTCTAAGGTAAGTTCTAATGTATTGAGGTAGAGGGATGTTTGGTATATAGCCTAGATTTCAAAAAAAAAAAAAAAAATTGATAAATTCAAACTTAATTCAATAAAATCAAAATGAATACCTTTTTAAATTTATATTTCTGTAAATTTTAAGATGAAAATTTCACTAATTTACTACTAAAATGTCAGTATGCTTATGAAATCACTAGATGTTGAGTACCTGAGTAATATCTCTACTATAAATTACTAAAACCATCACTGATATTTAGTAATATTTTGATCTATTATCCCACTAGGAATGCTAGAAAATATTTTAAAATTGAGCTTGCACCCCTGAGGAAGGTCATCAAGATTCCTCATCCAATTCACACAATGGGATCACTTTCAGGTTGTGGGTGACCTATAATGGAAGTAAACCTCTAAATAGGGTTGGTTACCTTGATGAATCACCTTGATCCTCACCTAAAATACTTCTTGACAATGAAAAGATAGAAATAATTTCTTATACTTCTATGAATATCTATGGGGTGATGCACCAAAATTGAATACCTTAACTTGCTTAGACACACATAGAATGTGCTCAAAGAACACTCACACATACACAACTCACAAATCAACAATGAATCTTGGGCATCAATTTTTTTTAAAATATTCAAATTATCATAGTACCTAGAAGGGTGACCACTTGTCTTAGGAAGCTCAAATGTCATTCATCATAACCATGGATTGCATAAACTTTTAGAGATAAGAACTACAACACACATAAGATCATGTTTTATACATAAAGGTACACAAATTTGGACATAAATTAGCGATAGACTATAATTATCATAATATTACATCAATAATTAATCAATTTCACACAATAACCAACATATGAGAAGATAAAATCAATTTCTTTATTGCTCAAGAAGGTTTTTACAAGTCTAAAATTTGGTAGGAGTGAGCCAGAAATTGGTTGGAGGTGTATCAAATTACTTGGAAAAAACAAGTATATATAGTGAAATGAGTCCTTATTGAGGGGACCTATATGTAAAATTATCATAAATTACCTTATTAAGGCTTAAAACTAAAACATAGCTAAATTTAACTTCCAGTTGGCATCTTATTCTTTCTCCCATGCATCATTACTTACTTTTAAGTCTTCAAGTTATGAGGAGGGTATACAAGTCCTTGTTAGAGGATTGAGGTTATTGAAGATCAAGTTGCATGATGAAACTCCACTTTGTATTCAACAAAATCCTAAAATATTTCATGATAAAAATCCACTTTATCTTCAACCAACTCTTACAATCTTGCACGAGAAACTCCACTCTATCCTCAACTAAGTCCTACAATCTTGCATGATGAAACTCCACTTTGAGAAGTCCTTGTTTGATTTGAATTTTTTTCCTTTATTTTAGAGTATATGGAACATATTATATTATTTAGTTTGCTTATATCTTATTTTACATGGCAATTATGATGGTGCATTGATGATGCACAACTTTAGCTTCTCATTTGATGACTTTTTAACCATGTTCACATTCTTATTTTGCATTAAAAGTTATATGAGAATGTTATAAGACCTGTAAAATTTCAATTAAATTTTAAATATTAAAAAATATACATAATATAAGATACTTTGAGGCTTATCACAATGTCCTTCATGGATCTTGATGATGACTTAGTTTAAACTTGTAGGTGTGAGCTCCATTAGTGCTTGAGAAACTCTTGAGAGAGAGGAATATCTTCTTCAATTTATTAAATAATAGATTAAAAATATTTAAAACAAATTTATTTCATTTATATAAATTTTTAACACCTCAATAAAAAATTTCAATGCATTTCTATTAATAAAACTTGAGTTCTTGCACTTTTGTGCTTTTTGAGAACTAGTTTTCAACATTTTTGCATGCACAATCCTATACTTTTGAATTTTATCTCTCATCATGTATAGTAAAAAAATTATAACACAATTTTTAAAAAAAAAATATTTAGCCCCATATTTATTTCAAATTTCATAGATTTTGGATCAATATAACTCAAGTTATGTTCCTTTTTGGGTTTCTAGGTTCTCTCATGGCCACAAACATGTCAGTTTGGTAATAGTTTTATATTTTGACCTATACATGGTCTCAATAGATATTTTTTTTTGTTAATTATTTTATTTAAATTATATACATCTTTTAATAATTTAAATTACATGTTAAAATTTCAAAAACATTCCAAAAATTCACTTTTAGATTTGTAGGTGCTCATTTCTCATGCATGCTTGTCATCTAGGTCTATTTTCCAGCCATAAAACCTTTATTAATGATTGTAAATTTGTATAATATGTTTTAATATCCTGGATATGGAATAAAAATAATTCATCATTCTTTATAAATATTCAAAACACTTCAAAGGTCAAATTTTCAAAGTTCATGTTCTCTAAATAGGGTTTTGAAGGTTTTTGAGTAATCTCACTTCTTAAAAATTGTTAATAAAGATACATTATTATTTATGATACTAAACACCATTATATAAGAGTAAAAAACCATATTAAAATCTCATATAAACCATTTTGATCCATGTAACATCTTCACCAAGATATCATGTTGGTTTTGGGGTAATTTAAAGCTTCCAAATCAATTTTGAGAGAGATTTGAGCTATCTTAGCATAGTTAAAACATATTTTGAGTTCCTAACCATTGAAAAATGTCTAGGAAGCATTAATTAAGCTTTTTTATACATAAAAAATCCATTCACCACCTAAAAACCAATAAAAATCCAATATTTTACCTTTGAAAATGCATAGAAACTGCACCTACATCTTTGCATATGAGTTGGAACACCAAAAGATCTTCTCAACTATTGTAAATGCATGCATAATAAATAAAAATAATTTATTCAAGGTATTAAATTTATTATCATCTCAACATATGTTCCATCCTTAATTTATTTATAAATTTTCTTTTAATTTCCTTCACCCATGCCTTGACATGCTTTAAAAACTTGAGATGGTCAACCAAGAAATGGTTATGAAGACCATAATTTAACTAAGAATCTCTATGGCATACATGCATGAGAGTTATTAAAAAAAAATTAACCTTAATTTTTTTCAAAAATACCTTAAATTTTACAAAAGAGTCTTAAAATATACTAAAAGGACATAATAAATGCTTAATTCTTTTATTCAGCCTCCTACACTTAGGGAAAATCTCAATATGACTTCACTAACAATACTCAGACTAATGAAAGGATGAAAATTATGATGAAATATCTTATTAACTTAACATAGTCAATGACATAAATAATGGTGACTAAAAAGGTCAACAACAAGCTTGACAAGCATTTGTAGACTTGTTTGAGGCTCTATACAATTATTTACAATGTCCTTGATTTTCAATTTGATAGAGCTCTGGTAATTTGGCAGTCCACATATGAAAGAACAGGATTGACTAATAATTATTCAAACACACTACACTCAGATAGTTATACATTACTAGATCTGAGTCCAACATTGTTTGAAGAGAATAACAATTGTTGAAAATAAAATGAAGAAAATTGACATGTTAAAATTTGGAATTTAGGAATGTGAAATCTGAGGTTGATCGAGGAAGGATAACACATTTTTTGATCCATAAATATTTTCCATGGATTCATTCAGTCATATTGCATTTTGATAATTAATATTGGGTGAATCTAATTTTGATGGAAATACGCTAATACTTGATTATAAAAATCTATATTTTTGTATTTTGTTTGATTAAGAGAACATGTCTATAATAGTTGTAAACTCTATTATAGATATGCATAAGTATTTTATGGTGTTCCCTTTTTATTTTATATCAATTACATGTATTTTTGTGTTTTATTTGATTAATAGAACATATCTATAACAATTGTAAACTCTATTATAGAGATGCATAAGTATGTTGTGGTGTTCCCTTGTTATTTTATACCAAACATATTTGAGGTATCTATAGTGTAACTAATTGTAAGTATCTATATTGGACCAACAACTTCGCATCCGCCAATAGCTTACATAAATGACTAGAAAAATAGAGAAAACTATCACATATATATTTGAGCAACTTCCATTAATCCTATGGGTGACGAGTTGGACGAACATTAAATTTTGCCTTGGCCCTTCAAGATGTTGGTGCCAATTCACTAAAAAATCAGGAAATATCTTAACTTCAATCCCCATAGCTTTAATTCCACATACACCACATTCAAAGATAGAAATAAAATATACATTAGGTTGAGAAATTGGGATGTGAAGTCATTTATGTCATTAACCTCTTTTAACATTGCTTGGTTTTTAAGTTTTGAAGACGTGACAATTTTAATTTACAAGTTTATAATTATAGATTTAATTATTTATTATTAATTTTTTGTCATTAAAACCATAGATAAGGAAGAACATGTTTTTTTACTCAGTTTTATAGATGTGTTAAAGACCACTTGTGACTTAGGACATAATAAACTTAAGGTAATAATTGTATTTTGGTTTGCATAGTTTGTTAATTGAAATAAAAAATATTTGAAATACCATTATTGATTATGGATATGGTTAAGACATTTTGGTAGACTTATTATATAGTTTATAATTTTAAAACTATGAAAATGTTTTGAATATTTTTTTAGTTATGTCATTCTCACTTTTCATAGTTGTCTTGCTTTATGGCCTCATAGTTGGTTTATACCCTATAATCTATTTTTTTATCAATTTTTTGGCTAAACTTAGATTATTATATTATTTGATTGGTATTTTAAGAGACTTATAGAGGTATGTACTCAATTTATATTAAATACTGCACATAATCTTGTCATTTATACTGCACAAAAATAGGCCCATAGAACCATATCTTTTAGACATAAAGGATAACAAAAAAAAACATTATTTATTTCAACTTCTCCCATAGGCACATTTGGAATCTTTATCATGTTATATACATTTATTTACTAATTTTGGCAAGGCTAAAACATGATCCACTAGTTGGAAGATTTGTTGACTTGCTCTAGCAACCTTCACAACTGTTATATATAGCCCTAATAAAAAAGATACAGATGAATCAACTATGAGGCTCACATTTAGAAAACACAATCAACCATAGATACTATGGAGAGGTTTTCATATTATATTTTTTTTATAAATGTTTAAGGTAATAATTGTATTTTAGTTGACATGGTTTGTTAATTGAAATAACAAGATATTTGAAAGTCCATTATTGATTATGTATATGGTTAAGACATTTTGGTAGACCGTATTATATAATTTTAAAACTATGGAAATTTTTTGAATTTATTTTAGTTACGTCATCCTCAATTTTCATAGTTGTCTTACTCTATGGCCCCATAGTTGGTTTATACACTATAATCTAATTTTTTTGTCACAATTTTTTCTATACTCAATTTATTATATTATTTGGTTGCTCTCTCTCAAGACTAACAGATGTTTGTACTCAATTTATACTAAGTACTGCATGTGATATTATTATATGTACTGCATAAAAATAGCCCAAAAGAACCATATTTTTGGGGCATAAAGGATAACAAAAAAACATTATTGATTTCAACCTATCCCTTAGGCTCATCTAGACTTTTGATCATGTTACATACATTTATTTAATGATTTTGGCAAGGTTAAAACATGATCCACTAGCTAAAAGACTTACTGACTTACTCTAGTAGACTTCACAACTATTAAATGCATCCCTAATAAATAAGGTACATATGAATCAACTATGAGGCTCACATTTTGAAAACACAACTAGCCATAGAAACTACAAAGAGAAATTCATAATTTATTTTGTTTTTAAATGTTTAAGATAATAATTATATTTTTGTTGGCATAGTTTGTTAATTGAAATAATTTTTTTTTTTTCAAGCCATTATTGATTATGAATATGGTTAAGACATTTTGGCAGACATTATTATATGTTTATAATTTTAAAACTATAAAAATGTTTTGAGTGTTTTTTTAGTTATGTCATCTTCAATTTTCATAGTTATATTCTCCTATGGCTCCATAGTCATTTTATACCCTATACTCTATTTTTTGTTATACTCAGTTTATTATATTATCTAGTTGGTGTTTTGAGAGATTTACAGAGGTTTGTACTCAATTTAAACTAATTACTGCACATGATCTTACCATATGTACTACACAAAAAGAGTCTTAGAGAACAATATTTTTGGGACATAAAGGATAACAAAAAAAACATTATTGGTATAAACCTCACTCATGGTCATATGGAATATTGATCATGTTACATACATTTATTTACTAATTTTGGCAAGGTTAAAACATGATACACTAGTTGGAAGACTTGTTGACTTGTTCTGGTAGCCTTCACAACTATTGTATACATCCCTAATAAATAATAAATAGATGAATTGATTGTGAGGCTCATGTTTTGAAAAAATTATTAACCATAGAAACTATAGAGAGGTTTTCATATTGTATTTTGTTTTTAAATGTTTAAGGTAATAATTATATTTTGGTTGGTATGGTTTGTTAATCAAAATAATTTCTTTTGAAAGGTCGTTATTAATTATGGATATGGTTAAGACATCTTGGCAGACCTTATTATATAGTTTATAATTTTAAAACTATGAAAATGTTTTGAATATTTTTATCAGTTATGTCATCCTCACTTTTCATAGTTGTTTTCCCTATGGCCCCATAGTTGGTTTACACTCTATACTCTATTGTTTTATCACAATTTTTTATATATTCAGTTTATTATATTATCTAGTTGTTCTTTTGAGAGACTTATAAAGGCTTGTACTCAATTTATACTAAGTAATACATATGATCTTAATGTATGCACTACATAAAAAGAGTCATGGAGAACAATATTTTTGGAACATAAAAGATAAAAAAATATATATATTATTGATTTCAACCTCTCCCTTAGGGTCATCTTGAATCTTGATCATGTTACATACATTTATTTACTGATTTTTTCAAAGCTAAAACATGATCCACTAGCTGGAAGACTTGATGACTTAATCTGGTAGCTTTCACAAGTGTTGTATATATCCCTAATCAAGAATGCACAGATGAATCTACTATGAGGCTCATGTTTTAAAAACACAACCAACCATATGAAATTTAGATAGGTTTTCATACTATATTTTGTTTTTAAAATTATAAGGTAAGAATTATATTTTAGTTGGCATGGTTTGTTAATCAAAATGAAATTTTTTGAAAGGCCATTATTGATTATCGATATGGTTAAGACATTTTGGTAGACCTTATTATATAGTTTATAATGTTAAAACTATGAAAATGTTTTGAATATTTTTTTCAGTTATGTGGTCCTTGTTTTTCATATTTATCTTGCTTTATGGCTCCATAGTTGGTTTATACTCTATACTCTGATTTTTTGTCACAATTTTTTCTATACTTAGTTTATTATATTATTTGGTTGGTCTTTTGAGAGAATTCCAAAGGTCTAAACTCAATTTATGCTAAATACTGCACATCATCTTACCATATGTACTTCACAAAAAGAGTGACAGAGAACCATATTTTTGGGACATAAAGGATAACAAAAAAATAGTATTTATTTAAACTTCTCCCTAAAAAAATATTATTGATTTCAACCTCTCCCTTAGGTTCATTTTGAATCTTGATCATGTTACATACATTTATTTACTTATTTTGGCAAGGCTAAAATATGATCCACTAGCTAGAAGACTTGTTGACTTACTTTGGCAGCCTTCACATCTGTTGTATACAACCCTAATAAAGAAGATACAATGAACCAATGTGAGGCTCAAGGTTTGAAAACACAATCATCCATAAAAATTATAGAGATAATTTCATACTACATTTTTTTAATTAAGGTAATAATTATATTTTGGTTAGCATGGTTTGTTAATTGAAATAAAAAAATATTTGAAAGGCCATTATTGATTATAGATATGGTTAAGACATTTTAGCAGACCTTATTATGTAATTTATAATTTTAAAACTATGAAAATGTTTTGAATAATGTTTTTAGTTATGTCATCCTTACTTTTCATAGTTAGCTTATCCTATGGCCCCATAGTCTTTCTATACTCTATAATCTAATTTTTTGTCACAATTTTTGCTATACTTTGTTTATTATATTATCAAGTTGGTCTTTTGAGATAATGATAGAGGTATGTACTCAATTTACACTAATAATTGCATGTGGTCTTGATGTATGTACTACACAAAAAGAGTCTTGGAGAACCATATTTTTGGGACATAAATGATAACACAAAAAAAATTATTGATTTCAACCTATCCCTTAGGCTCATCTTAAATCTTGATCATGTTACATATAATTATTTACTGATTTTGGGAAGGTTAAAACATGATCCACTAGATGAAAGACTTGTTGATTTACTTTGGTAACCTTCACAATTGTTGTATACACCCTTTATAAAAATGATACAAATGATTCAACTGTGAGGCTCACATTTTGAAAACACATTCAACCATAGAAACTGTAGAGAGGTTTCCATACTGTATTTTATTTTTAAATGCTTAAGGTAATAATTATATTTTAGTTGGCATGGTTTGTTAATTAAAATAAAAAAATATTTGAAATTTAATTACTGATTATGGATATGGTTAAGACATTTTGCAGACCTTATTATATAGTTTATAATTTTAAAACTATGAAAATATTTTGAATATTTTTTCAATTCTATCATATGCACTTTTTATAGTTGTCTTGCCCTATGGCCCTATAGTTGGTTTATACTTTATACTCTATTTTTTTGTCATAATTTTTGCTATACTCAATTTATTATATCATCTAATTGGTCTTTTGAGAGACTTATGGAAGTATGTACTCAATTTATAGCATGCCACTTGAGTAATTGCTTGAAACATTGTGTCTTAATTGAAAATTCATCATTGAATTAGGAAGCCCACATTAGAACATTATAACTCCATGTCAATGTTTATTATCTTTAAAAATCCTAAAACTTTCTTGCTATCTGAAGCTAGATATGTCTAATCCATGTGTCTTTGAATTACTTTATGATTTTAAAATCATCATATTATATAATGTTTACACAGTAGAACAAATAATCTCAATTAATCCATGGATTATGTATATATAATATAATTTTAGCTCTTTTTTGTTCAAGATAACAAATTTTCAAAATTTTGCAATGATAAAAATGATACCTCAAGAGTCAAAACTATGTCCATTAGATACATTATTTTAATGGTCATTGAATTCAATAAATGAAATTTTTTTGAAGTTTCAAAAGCACATCATCCAATGATCAGGTTGTTCTGATTGAATTATGATTTTTATAGTTGTTTTACCCTATGGTCCCACAGTCAGTTTATTTTTTATACTTTATACTCTAATTTTTTGTCATATTTTTTTGCTATACTCAGTCTATTATATTATCTAGTTGTTATTTACCATATAATTCTTTTAAACAAACAAGAAAATGATTTCCTCTGAGAAATAATGGCATGTAAGCTACTTCTTTTAAATAATGCACAAGGAACAAAGTGAATAAATGCAACAACCTTCATGATCATCTTGTATTTTGTTTTTAAAAATTTAAGGTAATAATTATATTTTGGTTGGCATAGTTTGTTAATTGAAATAAAAAATATTTAAAATTCTAATATGGTTATGGTTAGGACATTTTAGTAGACCTTATTATATAGTTTATAATTGTAAAACTATGAAAATGTTTTGAAGATTTTTATCAGTTATGTCATCCTCACTTTTCATAGTTGTGTTTCCATATGGCCTCATAGTCAGTTTATATTATATACTCTTATTTATATCAAATTTTTTGCTATACTCAATTTATTATATTATTTGGTTAGTCTTTTGAGAGACTTATAGAGGTATGTACTCAATTTATACTAAGTCATGTGATCATCAAATTTAGTCCTTAAAAATAAGGACAATTTTAATCATTAAAAAGAAGGAACCATAAATAAGATCTCAACTTTAGACTTCTCATCCTCTAACCTATTTCTCCATTGGGTTTTTAATTAACATAAATTACCTCTTATTAAATAAATCTACATAAGTGCTTTAAATTTCTTAAAATGCTATAACCACAAAACCCTAAAGCTTAAATTCATATAACTTCATTTCTATTAAAGTTTTATTCTTTTATGGTCATGGGAGTCATGAAGTGAGTGATAGTTGAAAGAGGAGGCCAAGGAGGAATCTAAATATCCAACAATGTTTTAAAATCCAAGTAATAAATAATATACCTACATATTTGTAAATGCTCTCACACTTTTAATGAATTTTACCTATCTTTTAAGGGATTCAAACTACCGCCATGTTATTTTTTTCATTAGATATTTTCTCACATTGTGAAAACCATTTTTATCTTATATCAAAATCCTTAAAATTAGACACAATTTGGTTATAATGAAGGATTTTTTTAGTAATGAGATCAGCAAGATATTTACATTTAGGGATTTTTTGTTTAGTAACAAGATCATAAAAACCTTTAAAATATTATGAATGTGTTTCTAGGCATTGATGTGGTGATGATGTTTTTTTTAGAGTTACACACACCTTCTTAAGGTTTAGATTTGGGATGGGTCTATATCAGTTCTTATTCATGATGTCTCTCATGTCCTCCTTTCTTGGATTTATTCATTTGAGCAAGTATTTGAAATGGCTGGACTACCCTCAATTTCATAGGGCAAAGCAAAATAGTTATTCAAAAAAATTTAGGGTATCCACTGATCATAATAATTATTCCACCTCAAGCATATTTGCCCCATGAATATTTTGGTGAAAGGGGTTTAACTATGGATTTTTTCCATTATTTCTTGATTTGAATATGATGTTTATTTTGCAATATATTTATAATTTTTTTGAAAGAGCTAATATAAATCACCGATCAATTTATACCCACGTGGTGATTTTGCCAAAGATAAGCGAATGGAATTATCCCTGAACTCTAAAATTTTCTAAGATTTTATAGTAAGTTTTAGGGGTTCATTCTTAAAATTATCCCTAGTTATTTTGTGTAGTTATGCACTTATTTTGTATCTTCTCTCATTCATGTCAACTTCACTTGAGAGACACTTATGAGGTAAAGTTGATTATACACTAGTGGTTCTTAGAATGACTAACTATGCTTCTTGGTATGCGTATATGGAACACTTACTCATGATAAAGAATCATACTTCATTCCTATATAGAAAGATTCCTTCCCCTTATAAAATAGGTTAATTAGATAAGTGAGATAACATTTGTAACAAGGTTCTTGGTACCTTATTGTTACATGTTTCCATGGATCTTTGTTGCCATGTGGAACATATAACATGTCCTTACATTATTTGGAGCATCATATAGTCCCTTTTTAGAGATATTATTGATATCTATATCACTCCTCCTCCTCCTCCTCCTCCTCTTCCTCCTCCTACTACTATCTCTTTGGAGACTATTGTACTATCTCCTCCTACTATTTTCTATGATGACACATCCATGATGGACTGTGATCTTCCTTATGTCAATCCATGACTACAAGATGAGATTTTGCCAGACCTTAGTTGTCCCATTACATATTCTACTATTATTCCTATGCATGATATTTTTCTTTTAGAGCCTTCATAGATTGGTACTTTGGAGGACTCTACTATTTTAAATAAGAGTACACATTTTGAGGGCATTGACGACTCTACTTTTCCTATGGATATTCAATCTATTGATATATATGTTTCATATATAGTCTCTTATTCAGATTTAATGGTTTTTGAGTCATGTTCTCCACTTCACATGGGCATTCCTTCAACAAATGTTTCATGTCTTTCTTCTTCATCAGACTCAATTTTACTTGATGTTACTTTTGATCTTAAACATATCTATGAGATTGATGACTCTTATTATAACATAAATGCCTACATTAGTGATGGGGGCACACCTCAAACATCTCCTTATCACATTGTAGATGTTGATGACTTATCTCTTTATCCATGTACCTCTTTTCCACTTTTGACATTACAGGGTACAGGTATATTGATTAAAGACTCATCATACATTGGGAAATATTTTTCATAGCTATGAGGCATTCCAAAATTTATTTCAACCTCTGCTTCTATTGTACCTTCATCGCATAGAATAGTTGTCCCTCTTATTATGCATGAGGAACATAGTTCCTTGATTGGTGTTCCATTAGGCACTTGGTGGACACATTCACTATTTTAGGGTTATCCACTCTTCATTACACCTAGTTTTGACAAGCTCACTTCAATGGCATTACATTCAACTCTTCTGCATGATCTTTTTATAGCTATGCCATACTTATATTTTGGACCTTACTCAAAAATATTTGCACTACTACCTCATTCAACTTCCACTATGGAGTGGGCAGACTCCTAGTTCACCACTCATGTTATTCCTTTGAAAAATAGAAGAAAAATTATTCAATATAAATGGAGCTTCTTTGGTCTTTAGCTAAAGGATCTCATCAACAACATTTATCATTTTATGGGATCTACTATAGGCAACTTCAACATCTTCTATGAGGACTTCTTAGTTCTCCTCTATATGTGCTTTGTTTCTCTCACTTATGGATGTATTTTTAGTTGTGTCTAACATCCTTAGAGAATGTGTTATCTCTCACTTACTCTTTTTTTAGAGAATAATTTTGTCCTACGAGTTTTTCCTTTTCTCTACTTTATAGGAGTTGCATTATGCTTGGGTACCTTATCAAGCCTCATTTGTAAGATCTGATTCTTCTATCCACCTAAGCTATGCTTTAAGAGGGGTGTTATTATAGGTTTTCTCCTAATTTTAGTTTTGCCTACATAATTGTTAGTCAAATTTATTAGGGTTATTAAGGTCATTGAGGGAAATAAACTTAATGTGTTTTCTAATTGTGAGTTGAGTTGTTACCTTTATGTTGACCTAATATCTCACTATATAATGTAGATTATTTGCACTTTTCTCCCCTAATTTGAGGGTTTCATTCAATATGTGACGTTAAGATATCTTAGAGTAATCTAACAAAAAAAATGTTCACATTGGATGTCCCTACAAGGAAGATAAATTAAATGGGTTCAAAATTTAAGATATCCCATTCTAAGATAGACTTATTTTTGATCTGGTTGGTATAGATTTGAATGAGGTAGTCATGAGGGATCTCCCCACTAAATAACAACATTTATATGTTATTTATGATAAGTGTAAGGAGGATAAAAATCAAGTTGTTCCCCCTATATTTTAAATTTCAAATTATTCGGATCAGCCTACAAAGCATGATTGAAGCATTACCATGTTCTTATTAGTAGTAGAGGAAATCAAATTATATATGATAAACCATGAGCATAATGATTTGGATGAATAAATGAGACCATTAGTAGTCAGAGCTAAAATACCTTGATCTATTACAACTCATTTCATACTTCAACCACTAATGATAAGACTAGAAGATCCATGACATGGAAAGAATAGAGTCTATGCCTTTTAGATGATGAATATGACATGAATTTGGTTTGACCTTCCTATTTTTCTGTACATGTTCCTTTTTAATAAAATATTGAAGAATAATTGTTTGCACATAGGTAACACAAGTGAAGTTCTAGTGCGTAAGTTCCTTAAGTAGTTTTTAACTTAAGATTTAGTTTCAAAGGCTCGATATGTTGTGTATTTTCTTAATTTATTTGTTTTTGGGTGATATTGGGTAAAATATTATGCCTCTAAAGATATTCACTCAAAATCATGCACCAAATAATTATATTTTTAATGGTTTCTAGGTTTTCTTGGATGAAATTATTGTGTTTTAGATCTAGGGAAAAAATATATGGTTCTGCCTTTTTTTTTACATGGTGGTCCCCAATCCATAATTTAGACATTAAAAATGAATAAATAAAACAAAATAAAATAAAAAAATCAATTTCTAAAAACCTCACATGTGATTGATTCAAGTAATTTTTATCAGGGCTATAAACACCTAGCTAACAGTAGGCAAGGACTTGAGTGGGATTAGATACATCTCCATTGGGGATATGGACACCAATTTGGTAGTAGAGTTATTTTCAAATGAACTTTATCAAGGTAAGATTCATTAGAATGATGATTGGAGCCATAACATCTAATCCTTGTAAGTTCCACAAAGTGGTAATAAACCCATTTTCACACATCAGGTCAATGAGAATATCATATTTGGTCATGTATCCATTCCCCTTTCTCAAATACATTCATGTTTCATGAGCTATATCGACCATCTATTATACGTTCATATACATTTTTCTCTAGTTCTAAAATACTCTAGAGTATTTTATAGTAGAGTCACGATTTTTATTGCTTGTACAACATGCCCTAATTTATCTAAAATCATAAACCATATTTTTGGCCTCTTTCTATTCTCTTTCTTCCTCTCAAGGTTAGTTGGAATCAACACTCTCAATTTTCATTGGTGGTATTTCTCACTTTTCATGTTGAACTAGGTCTTTTAACCACATCTATTTGAAAGACCACGACTATGTGAGAAAACCTCGTATAAAACACTTAGTGGGAAAGCAAAATATTGACCTCATAATTTGCATTTTGGAATCTTTATTGATTTTATCTCTTGAATTGATTTAGGGGGTAATTTTGGTTTTAATTCCAATTAAACCTATAAAACTCATCCCATCATAATGACTAAGCTCATGCAATAAACTTTCATAGTTTAAACTTGGTATGAAAGTGACTCTGTGATTCCCTTTTGACACAGATGAATTATCTAGAAACTTAACTGATTCCATAATTAGTTATAATATAGGTTGTTTTTAAAATCTCAAGTTTTCATAACTAATCAAGATTCCAACCCATAATTAGGTCTTCAAGAAATTAATGTAGAAGTATATTGTAAACACTCACTTTCCTTGGTTCAATATACTCATTCTTTGACCAAGGCTCATAGTAAAAATAGCTCAATACACCATTCAAGGTTTTTTGGATTTATAAATGTTCTTATGACTATATCCTTACTTTTTCAAATCTTCTTTTATATCCTAACTAATCCACATAACCTCTAATTATAACTCTTTCATCACTCATTGCTTCTTGTTTTTATCCTAGCTTTCTTGTAGCCTTTTTTTTACTATTTCCAATTATATGATCAATATATAATAGTAATTGAGTAAAAATAATAATTTTTAGATACCCTCTATATATTTATTTCTCTCTAATAATTTTATTATCCCAATTCCACTCAAAAATGCACTTTTGGGTCCCTATTTAGGCCTAATTAGGTCTATTCACCACTATTACAAACACAGTCATCTCATCCATATACAACAATGTCATACCAAAATAAAAATCCAAAAATATCTTATAGAAATTAAAAACTCAACTTATCACCAATTTTTAAAGTTTTTTGTTGATGGAAATGTTCACAATGTCATTTTAAGCTTCAAACCCTAATACAGGGTTACACTGACTATGTCAACCCGAGAGAGAATATTTTGTTGATTCAATATTTTCATGAGGTTTAAAAATTATGTGATGATTAAATAAGGTATATATTAAATATACATATTTTATTTAATGTATAAATCCTTTGAAATAACCTCTGTCACTTCACTTAAACAAAATTTTAAGTTTGACTATGTATAGTTTCATAGTCACCTACAGGGTTTGTATTAATTTTCTCACATAGAAGTATAGAAAAAACTAAACATATATATAAATAACCTTATATAATTGAGATAAAAGTATTACCAATTTATATGTGTAATCAAATCAAATTTTCCATAGAGTATTTCTTTACATAGTGCATACTCAGTTTTCTTCAACATAGAACACAGGCTATAACAAGGTATGTACAATTGAAATTCAAAATTGAGGTGATAATATTTATTTTATTTAAATTATTATCCCTCTTTCATCTAAATCACCTCCAAAATTATCTACTTGTATAATCATTTACAAATTTATAATATCTATATTTCCTCCAACAGTTCTTGATTCCCTCCAAGAGCATTGAGAGAGACTCCAAACCATCCTAATTCATATCATACCTATAAGAATGACTCAAAATGTGATTAAAGTAGTTATTGAAGTAATATTTACCCCTCATATATCCTAATAAAAAATATTACATCATTTAATCTCCTTAAAATATGACTGAGGACCCATAACATGACAAGAAAGTTTAACAATTCAAATTAGCTAACTTGGCAAGAAAATGCCAATTTTAAAATCTAACCTATCTAAGAAAACTTTAAAACTTGGATAAGATTCCCAAGTGTAGTCTATGACTCTTAAATACTTTAAAACAACCTATACAAGCTACATGACCCCAAGAAATTGATCGAGCCAAAATTAAACAAATGTAACAAGAAAAATTTCATCCTTAGAAGGATGTTCCTGCTACTATTGTGGAGCAAAAAAAAGAACTTTCCATGAAAGTTAAACTGATCCATTATAGAATATTGATCTTTAAATATTTCTTATCATATCTCATTCTTACTTAATTCTTCTCTTCATTTCATGGTATCCTTTATCCCAAGGCCTACTAGAGGAATGTAGACCTCTTTATTTCTTGAATAATTATACATTGTCTCCTTTTTTGAGGTTATCTTTATTTATACTAATCTCCAAGATGATCATCTTCAGTATTTTTTTGTTCTTATATAATAAACCTACACATGAAACAAATAATTTAATCAAAACAACCTCCTCCTTGTCCTTTAGAAATCTATACTCTTTCATTCTCATGGTTGTCTCTTCTTTGGTTGTATCTGTTATCTTTTGGACTACTTGTTATTCCAACTAGTTGTGTACTACCTCCTTCATATTCACATCATTCTTGATAATTTAATTTTTTCCCATCCATTGATTACTACCTTCATTATACTTAGAATCAACTTGGAACTCTTCTTGGCTATCACCTCCTTTTACTTCATTATTATTTTCTATGTGTTGTTCATGTATCACTTGAATAATCACATTGTTCTACCCAATTGTCAAATTTATAGTCATTGAGTTCTTCAAATCAAGTTCTCTTGACATATTTATCTTTCCAACAAACTCTTCTAAATACCCCACACTACTTATCAATGATAATTGACTAGACAACTCTGTGATCAACTTTTTCAAGTGATATTTTGATAAAATTTGAGTTTCATAAGGAAAAATAGTTTCTTTATTAACTATAACACCTATTTCTTGATGTGAACATAAAACATTGATTTCGTCATCATGTTTGGTTAGTGGTATAAACTCTGTACTTCCTACAATCATCACCTCGGTGTTAGGATTAGGAGCACAATTGATTACCTTGTATAAGCAACTAAACACGGAATTTAACCAGAAGTAACAAGTAACAAGAAATCAGAAACAACACAGAATTTGAGAGACAATATAATCTTGTATTCAACTCATCCAGAAAGAAAATACAATAAAGAAGATGCCACTTCTTCTCACACCTTTGAGGCTTCCCACACCTCTAGGACTCCCAGTAATTCTCAATCAAGAGTTCTCTCTCAATTACGGTCACAACAATCAACTCAAACACAGAGTTGTTATTCACCTCCAACCAGTCAGTAACAATACTACCAGTACACAAGTACTCAAATTACTTCAAGTAGATCTCCCATGAACTTGCAACAACCTACAAATCAAATGATCTTACTTACCATGTAGATCTAACCTAATCTTGCACAACCTGTAGATCAACCTGGTTTTGCACAATTGCAAACGTAGATCTTACAATTGGAAGGATCTCTTCCTTACCCTTATTACAATATAGCCCCATGAGTCTATTATATAGATCCCATGAAAACAATAATTAGACACCTAATTACAATAATTAGACACACAACTCAAGACTAAAATTAGCCTTTTACATGCAAACAATCAGTTTGTTAACAAACTGTTCGTGAACTAACAGTTTTGGAACCGCACAGGCGACCGATGTCAGTCACTGTCTGTTTAGAGATGACCAACATCGTCCAATCTCTGATCAATGTCAGTAGCTTCTTGTCCACCCCTGACCGACGTCAGTTGGCCTGACCAATGTTGATGACTGTGACACTCAGCAACCTCCTCCATGTCTGCATACAGTGAAGCTTTTGCTCCATAACCTAACAATCTCCCACTTGGAGATAAATAGCTACACCTATACCTATACATGTACATCATCTAATTTGTTTCCTAGCTTGTATCCCTCTTCAAGATAAATCTTGAAGACCAACCACCACACACCCTATGGTGCAATGTTTGCCATCTAAGTCCCTTGCCACATCTGATTCTACATACCCATGTAGAGAAGAGCTTGACACTGCATCACATGTATACCTGCTGTTGGTCCCTCTCAGATACCTAAGAATCCACTAAACTACTCTCCATTGCTTCTTTCCTAAATTGGCTATGAACTTGCTGACAACACCCATTACTAGGGCAAAAATAAGTCTAGTACACATGTACTTAACCTCATCATGTGAATTGGGACACTATTTTGTGAACTGTCCATCCATAGGTGTGCTAATCAAATCTACATCCCGCATCTTGAACCTTTCCACTACATTATTCACATAATCATCCTGAGACAACATCAACCTGTGATCATCCCTGTCTCTAGGAAAACTCATGCCAAAGAATCTTGTTGTTCCCAGATTCCTCATGACATACCTCTGAACTAACTTTACCTTTAGCGTAGCAACTCCCTAAATGTGTGACCCTAAAACAAGCATACACACCACATATAGTAATAGGATAATGTAGCTAATATTATCTAACTTGGTAAAGTAAACACAATGGTTAAACCTCCATTGTCCTGCAGTCTACTCAAGACCATATACCCTGGCCTTCCGTCTCACGTGTCCATTCTCTCTCTTCTTTGACCTGGGAATTCGTTCATCTTTCAGTGATTTTTCTCCAGTTGGGAACTCTACCAAAACTCTTGTTTGGTTCTCTTCCAAAGAATTCATGCCATGCTCCCACTGTTTCTTGGATTCTACCTGCTCTGCTTCTTTTAAACTTCTTAGTTCTTGACCATCAGTGAGCAATAAGTAATCTAAAGAAGGGGAACAATGAATTTGAGGCTTACTTACCCTTTTAGTCCTCCTCATGGGCATTTGAGACTCCTTAATAGCTTACTGTCTGCCCAAAATCTATTCTGACAGTGACCGTCATTGGTCACCCCTCAGTCTACATCCAATTGACGTCAGTTCCATGCGACTGACCTGACTGCCGATGTCGATTCCCTGACTGACATTGGCGTCAACCTGCCCGACACCACTGACTCTGATCTGTACATGACCAACATCGATACCTATCTATTTGACGTCGGTTCCCCCTAATCGATGTTGGTACCTGTGTTTACCTATGAGTGATTACTTTTTACTCGCGAGCTTACTTTGAATCATTCCCTTATTCAAACTACCTTGCTTAGAATTTTTTAGCCCCTGTGACTAATTTTTTTCCATCATCATCTCCTTGAACACCAAGGCTTTCCTATTCTTGTAAAAAACATTAGATTTCCTCTTTGTGTAATAGACCTAATCCTTTCTTGTAGCATGAGTTTCAAGAAACCTCACTTTCTTCTATTGCTTACAGAAATCTTGATCTGTGCTTTCTGGATCTTAACTCTTACCCTTTGACTCAAGAACATGCATCCCCTTCTTATTCATGTGATGAAGCCTACGAAGCCACATCTTTGAATCTACAACTGAAGTAGATAAATCAGAAGGAGAATCAATAATACAAGTAGATAGATAAAGAGTACCTACTTTCTTACCTCTTGCTAAAATAAGTACACCCTTGGTAACTTTCCAAGAGTCCACTGTGAGAGTTATTGTGCATCCCTCATCACCCAAATTTCTAACAAAAATCAAATTCTACTTCAGGACTGGGACATGCATGACCTCCTTCAACACCCATGTGTTGCCCATCTGCAATTTCAGCTACACTTTCCCTTTGCCAACCATTTGACAAGGCTTTCCATCCCCTAAATAAATTTCTCCAAAGTCTCCCTAGACATAATCATGAAAAAATTCCCTATTTGGGGATGCATGGAAAGAGGCACCAGAATCTAAAATCCAAGATTCCACTTTATCCAAGGAACATACCAAAGCATCCTGTGTAACAACATCTGCAACATTTGCTTCTTCATTTCCTTCATGCTGATCTTCTATCGACCTGCAATCTTTCTTTATGTGCCCTGCCTTTCCACAATTCTAGCAGATTACTCTACCATACCTAGATTTGGATCTCCTACCTATCTTTGACCTTGATCTCCCTTGCTCGATCTTCTCTCTTTGCCTTCCCCTGCTTTCAACACGTAAAGCATTCCCTGATGATTTACCTGTGCTTTTCCTACAAATTTATTCATTCAAGATTACACTAACAACATCATCAACTTTTAAGATATTTGAAGTAGACGCAATATTGCTAACTACCATTACTAAACTATCCCAACTTTCAGGTAATGAGCATAAGATTAAGAGAGCCTTAATTTCATCATCAAAAACAATATTGACTGAAACTAATTGGTTTACCAAACCATGGAAATCACTAAGATGACTGTGTACAGATCCACCTTCCAACATTTGCAAATTAAATAACTGCTTCATAAGAAATACCTTATTCAAAGCTGAGGGTCTTTTATATAAATTTTCCAAATATTCAATTAACTCTACCATTGTCTTAGCCTGTGATAAGCTGGAAATCACAGACGATACCAGGCTCAACCTTATAGATCCCAGAGCCTTTCGATCAAGAACCTTCCATTCTTCATCTTTCATATCTGTGGGTTTGCATGCAACCCCACCCAACAGTAAGTATAGATCTTTCTGATATAGATAATATTCTATCTGCATCCTCCATAATTGATAATTCTTTCCATTAAACTTCTCAATTCTAAGCTTACTTTCTTCTGCCATTGCTATACTCCCACTCAATCAGAAACCCCTAAGAGTGACCTATAATCAACAAACACTTAACACACTCTAAAACCAAGGTGTTAGTAAACCTGCTCCTACAATCCTAGCTCTGATACCACTTTGTTAGGATTAGGAGCACAATTGATTACCTTGTATAAGCAACTAAACACAGAATTTAACCAGAAGTAACAAGTAACAAGAAATAAAAAACAACACAGAATTTGAGAGACAATACAATCTTGTATTCAACATCCAAAAAGAAAATACAATAAATAAGATGCCACTTCTTCTCACACCTCTGAGGCTTCCCACACCTCTAGGACTCCCAGTAATTCTCAATCAAGAGTTCTCTCTCAATTACAGTCACAACAATCAACTCAAACACAGAGTTATTGTTCACCTCCAACCAGTCAGTAACAATACTGCCAGTACACAAGTACTCAAATTACTTCAAGTAGATCTCCCATGAACTTGCAACAACCTACAAATCAAATGATCTTACTTACCATGTAGATCTAACCTAATCTTGCACAACCTGCAGATCAACCTGGTTTTGCACAACTGCAAACCTAGATCTTACAATTGGAAGGATATCTTCCTTGCCCTTCTTACAATACAGCCCCATGAGTCTATTATATAGATCCCATGTAAACAATAATTAGACACCTAATTACAATAATTATACATGCAACTCAAGACTAAAATTAGCCTTTTACATGCAAACAATCAGTTCGTTAACAAACTATTCGTGAACTAACAGTTTTGGAACTGCACAGGCGATCGACATTGGTCACTATCTATCTAGAGATGACCGATGTCGACCAATCTCTGACCAATGTTGATAGCTTCTTGTCCACCCCTAACCGACGTCGGTTGGCTTTATCGACGCTGGTGACTATGACACTCAACAACCTCCTCCATGTCTGCATACAGTGAAGCTTTTAGCTCCACAACCTAACACTCGGTACCTTTTCAACTACTGTATTCTCTTTTCTAACTTTTCTATTAACCTATTTTCCATTTTATTCCTCTTGACCCTTGTCCTTAGCTGATACTTTATTGTTTTAAATGCTAAAACTATTTCATTTTGGCAAATACTCTTTCTCAGCAAACATCATCGCTCTAGTTTATACTTCTTTCCATTCTTGACTATCCTTGAATAGAGTTAGTGTATGTTTGATGCCATCCTTCTTAATAGTGTATGTGTTAGCCCTACCATCATGAATAACTCTTCTATCATACTACCATGGTATCCCAAGTATGATATGGCAAACATAACTAGGAATCACATCACACAAAACTTTGTCTTTATAACCACCAATCTGAAAGTCTACATGGCATTGATCATTAACTAGGGCTTGATGATTTATTTGAATCCAAGAGACATGGTAAGGATTAAGATGCACTTTTATATCTAATCCTATCTTAGTTACCATTATGTAAAAAACAAGGTTATTTTTTCTACCATTATCCACTTTAACCTTACAACATTTACTTCTACTTTTGTACATAGTCTTAAACAATGTCTTTCTTTATGGTGACTCTTTCTCTTCATGTATTGATTTTAATATAACTCTCCTCAATAGTAAACTCTTTCCTATTTTATGTTCTTAAACATAGTTTGGTAATGACTCCACACTTTCCTCTTCTAGTTTAACTACTTGGTTCTTGATTTCATTCCAAGAGCTACCATCTTTAAGATCTTTTGGACATTCATAGGATCTATGTCTTGAAAACTTATTACATTTGAAACATTTACCTATAAATACACTATATCCTCTTCCTATGACATAATATATTCCACCTTTGAATCCATAACCACCTTTATTAGGCTGAATTGTACTTTTAGAAATGTTATTTACTTCCTTACTATGAGTTTGCCATTGATTTTTATTATTTGGTTGTCCTCTTCCTTCTAGATGACCTCTGCCTCTGTAAATCCTACCTCTACCTCT
Source organism: Torreya grandis (assembly GCA_037957365.1). Lineage (NCBI taxonomy): Eukaryota > Viridiplantae > Streptophyta > Pinopsida > Cupressales > Taxaceae > Torreya > Torreya grandis. The sequence goes on from JARHVA010000153.1 coordinate 2,229,070, forward strand.
ATTTTTTTATCTTCTAATTTTATTAAACTTTTCCTCTACCTTAATTTTAGTTTGATAGGCCTATTATGTTATCCTTGAAGATAAGATGTTGATTTCATCTTGAATACTAAACTTTAGTCCATTAACATACCTAGCAAATTTTTTAGCATCCTCCCCAATGTGTCTTGATCTGATGGTTAGTTTTTATAATTAATCTATGTATTATTTCACTAACATGTCTTTATATTTCAGATTTTTCAACCTCCTGAATAAGTTGGTGTGATAATCTTTAGGCATGACTTTGCCCTTCAACTTGGCCACCATCCTGTCCCCTAGCCTTATTTTTTTCTTTCCCCTTCTTCTTTCTTCCTGTACTCCATCCCACCATAAGAATACATGACCCCTCAACCTTTTCACTTCAAACTTAAGCTTATTTGCCTTATTCACCTCTTCATAATCAAAGTACTTGTCCATAGATGTTAACCAGTTCATCAACTCTTTAACATTAGACTGCCCTCATACATTAGCACCTTCAATTTGGGCCTTGATGTTACACCTATAAATGCTATGATGAATCTTTCCTCCACTATACATTACTATCCTTATCATGAAAATTATTCTTGAGTAACCTTTTCCTCACCTTCATTCACATCACTTCTATTCATCTCTCTTCTCTGAGCCAATTTCATAGATTGCAATCTCGCCTGCAAGTTTCTCACCTCAACCACTACGACATCAACTACCTAAAATACTCAATGATATTTTTCTACTCCAAATCCTCTACCTTCTATGTTTCTTACTAGCTTCCTAAGAAATCCTAATCTTTGATACCAAATGATGCAGAGGTATATTGTAAACACTCACTTTCCTTGCTTCAATATGCTCATTATTTGACCAAGGCTCATTGGCAAAGTAACTCAATACATCATTCAAGGTTTCTTAGATTTATTAATGTTTTTATGATTATCTCATTACTTTTTAAAATCCTCTTTTATATCCTAACTAATCCACACAACCTCTAATCACAACTCTTTCATCACTCATTGCTTCTTCTCTTTATCCTAGATTTCTTATAGCATTTTTTTGACTATTTCTAATTGTATAATTAAGATAGAATAGTAATTGAGTAACAAAACTAATTTTCAGATACCCTCTATTGATTTCTTACTCTAATAAATTTTTTTGCCCAATTCCACTCAAAATGCACCTTTGGTTCTTGTTTAGGCCTAATTAGGTCTTTTCACCCTTGTTACAAACACAATCATCTCAATCCATACACATTAGTGTCATACCAAGATACAAATCCCAAAATATCTTATAGAAATTAAAAACTCAATTTATCACCATGTTTTAGAGGTTTTTTTTAGTGGAAACATTCACAATGTCATTTAAGTTTCAAAGGCCTTATACAGGGTTTACACTGACGTTGTCAACCTGAGAGAGGATATTTTGGTGATTCAATCTTTCCATGAGGGTCTAAAATTATTTGATGATTGAATAGGTTCTATATTCAATCTCGATACTTTATTGAATTTATAAATCCTTTGAAATAACCTTTGTCACTTCACTTTGACAAAATTCTGAGTTTGACTGTGTATAATTTCACAATCACTTATAGGGCTTGTATTTATTTTCCCACGTCAAATTATACAAAAAACTAATATATATCATTGAGATAAAATGATTACCAATTTATATGTGTAATCAAATAAATTTTCCATATATTCTTTCTTTACATAATGCATACTTAGTCTTTTTGAACACAGAACACAGACTATAACATGGTCTGCACAATTGAAATTCAAAATTGAGGTGCTAATATTGATTTTATTTAAATTAAAATTCATCTCTCCTTGAAATCACCTCAAAAAAATATCTACTTGCATAAGCATTTACAAGTTTATAAGACCTATATTTCCTTCAACAGGGCTTGATTCCCTCCAAGAACATGGAGAGAGACTCCAAACCATCCTAATTCATATCATACCTATAAGAATGACTCAACATATGATTCAATTAGGTAGTGAATTAATATTTACCCCTTATAAATACTAATAAAAATATTACATCATTTAACATCCTTTAAATATGACTGAGCACCCATAACTTGATAAAAAAATTCAAAATTTCAAATTAGCTAAATTGGCAAGAAAATACCAATTTTAAAATCTAGCCAATCTAAGTAAACTTTTACACTTGGAAAATATTCATAATTGTATTATATGAATCTTAAATACCTTTAAAAACATAGACAAGATACATGACCCTTAGACAACTTGATCAAGCCAAAATTGAACAAACATAATAAGATAAAGTTCATCCTTAAAAGGATGCTCTTGTACCAGGTCCTAATTATCTTGATCTAGGTGTAATTAGGTTATTTTAGTTGATTTAGTCTTGGGTTTTTCTCATTACATATTGAATACCTAATTAGACATCAAAGTTTGATTAGATCTAAGGATGGTTTCATTTGTTTATTGCTTTGCTCATCAATTTTTTTCTCGATTAGGTCTATCAGTTTTGGATGGAATCTCATAATTATATTTAGGCTTGGAAATATTGACTAGATCTTGGCTTGGATCAATGATTTTTAATCTTAGGTGGTTCTAAATCCCTGCATATATCTTTATGTTTAGACAAGGGGGTAGTTTAGTGTTAATCAAGGATTAAGTCCTAACTAGGTTGGGACTATCTCTACCCCCCTCATCTTTTTTATGTGGGGAATACTCCTCAATTATGTTAGCATGGATTTAAATCCACCCTTATAGTGGTGGTTGGGGTTTCAGACCTATTTGGGTTTGTAGACCCCTTGATGACTTCACCTAGTGCTAATCAAGTTCTAAATCCTAACCAAAACATAAATATGCATATCCTGAATCTTGATCATGGTAATCAGGGGTCTCCAATCCCAATTAGGTCTTGGACCCCCCATAAAAAATCAAAATCCTTTGCTAATTAGGATGTCAAGACTTGATTAGGTTTTTACCTTGTCAATGCATGATTTTAGTGCTAATCAGACTTTAGAAACCTAATTATCAAGGGGAAACTTAACTTTTTGAAAAGTGAAATTTTAAAATGCTTATTTCCCTCTTAGGCCCAATTAGGTATGGGAGGTATTTTTTGAGCCCAAATTGTTTTTTTGGGGATATATTGGGCCTCGATTGTGGGTTTTTAAAACCATTTGTCTTCAAAAAAGTTTGTTTTAGCTCAGTCATTTTTTTTATTTTCAATTTTATGAAATATTGCATGTGCTAAAAAATTTCACATTTGAGTGTGTTATTTTGTTTGGGAGCCTTTTAATTGTAGTATTTTAGCTCATTTTTGACTTTTTATAGGCATAAAGTGCTAATTAAATAAAAGTGGTAGTAAATAAAGTCAAAGGAGATGTTTTTAAGGGAAACCCCTTTCCCTCATAGACCAAACATGTTATAAATTTCAAGTAAAGAGCCATTACAAGGGCTGACTCATTTCCAATCTAAGAAGACAATGGTGGACTAGTCACTTTTTATGATTTTTAGTTGTTTTTTCCATCCCCTTTTACTACCCTAGTGTTATGCTACCAAAATTTGTATTCAAATTATCATTTTAAACTCTATTTGTGCTTCAATCAAACATTTTATTAATATAAATTATGGAAGATTCATTCCATTATATACATGTGTAATACGTTGGTGATGGGCTTCCTCTTCACTACATGATCTTTAGACTCTAGTACTTATTCCCATTGATGTTGTGTGAATGGTGGCCAGGATTGGGATCAATTTTTTTTTATTCAGTAAAACTAATATAATTAAACTGCCTTTTATCCAAGCATTTTATTCTTCTTTCCCTTCTTTTTTACCATTTTGTATCTATCTCTTAGTTAGGATTAGAGTAGGGTGTGGTTTGAATGTAATATATTATAAATGATAAATATTTATTTATATTTCTATTTCATTTCATTGTTATCTCATTATTGCATTGTTGAATGTTTAAATACAATAAAATAAATGTGTTAAAATTAGTTGCACCCTTCATCTAATCAAAACCTATATATGTCTATTTCTTACATGGAAAATATAAATATGCAAGCTTGTGTTTATTTCCTAAAATGAAATGAAAACCCACATGACCGAAACAAAGATAAATCACATTCTTTATAAATCCACCAAAAGACTAAAACAACTAAAAACCAAGTTTGAATATTCTAAATGAGCAAGCCCCTTGAATTAGAACAGTTCAATGTAGACTAACTTGGTCACTCAGTACATTGTTATCCAAAAATAATAGAACTTAGGGATACCCTACATGCCTCAATTTAGATGAGGATAGATGGGTGGCCATCCCACCTAGATTTGGTGTTGTGAATGAGCAATCAATAAGATATTTCCTCGCATACTCAAAGAATTAGAATATTATCTAAGGTAGTCAAGAAATTTAGGTCATTTACAACAAACTATAGAGAAGCTCAGGTTTCACGATGAAAAGGATGGGAAAATTCATTAGTATCCCTAAAAACCTAAAAAAAATATGTCCTAATGACTACCTCAAGATGGATATCCACTATTTTGATGCATTCTTCCCCTGCCCCTTACATTTCTATCTAAATCATGTTAACCTTGACTCCACCCTAGCATTGTTTAGAATAGTTTTAAGTATTCCAATTTTAGTAGAAATACTAATAATAAAGATTCATAATTGAGATTAAACTTGAATCATACATGTGTTTTAGTCAAATATAATCATCAATATATCCATGATCACCAATCAAATTATAATCATCTGATACTTTTCAAACCACAAAGTTTCATGACCTTATTTTTCAAAATCTATATTACCATATCTTTTTTTACTAACATCCATAACATTTCTCAATCATAAATTAAAAAATCATGAAATAAACTCAAGTTTAAAATACAACTAAAAATAATGTGCACCTTGAGAAAATAGAATATTTAATCAAGCATGTGATAAAAATAACTTATTTTAAACTACATACTATTTAAAACCCTAATACATTGATTTCCATTATCTCATTATATCTTAAAAATTACTTGCATGCAAATTGTCAGCTCAAATAAATAAATGAAAATAAAGAATTTTGACAAAACAAAACTATAGTCCACTTCTCACCAAAATATTTTAAATATCTATTTCAAACACTGTAATAAAATAATGCCTATTAAACCTGCATGTAATAATATAACCTAAAAAAAGACATCAAAATAATCTATCTCAATAAATGAGACCTTTTGAATCTATCCGCTTCTTATTTTCCTTCATGCATTAATACCAAGGGTTTATATTTATAGAGAAACCATCTATAATGGAATATATTTAAACTATATCAACCTTAACAACAAAAAAGTCAAAGATTTAAGATAAAAAAATCAAATGACATTTATATAAATAGAACTAACAATATTCTCCTCACTTACTAAACTAAACTTTAGACTTATGATATGAAAACAAACCCAAAAATCAAATGAACATCAAATATTCACATATGAAATTTCTCATGTAATCATCTAAAAATAAAATATCTATATATATATATTACCCAAAGATATATAGCACACAAAGAAAGGGCATATAAAATAACTAAGAAATATATGCCATTGAGTGACCAAATTAATTCAATAGGTGAATAATCCAAAATAAATCACTAGAAATAAATAATACTTGCTAAAGAATCCATACTGAAAAAACATTGAATTTCACAAGCTTTAAACCCAAAAAAGTCTTCTTTCTCCCAAAACAAAATTTACAGAGTTCGTGTTTTGCCTAGAGCTTGGTTACACAATGGAAAATGAGTTTACTAACTACCTTATACCAGATTCTCTCCTAATGGTCACATTGAAGGCAACTAACCCAACATGTCCTTTAAGTTGGTAGGTTGAGCTAATCCAAGTTATCATACCAATATAGTTTTGTCAAATAACATATATTATCAATTGTTATCAATAATTAGTGAATAGACTCAAAACCACCAACTTATTTTATTTCTTCCTCTAATCTTTTCTACAAAACTTAATCATTGCTCAAAACAAGATAAGGACATGTAAAATTAATGCCAAATATTTAGCATATCGACCATCAAAATAACATGCCTTATATTTCATTTTATTTCTTCAAATTAAAATTGCCTCAAATACCAAAACACAAACTCAACCATTTAATCCTAATGAAAAATGTTATTAGATGGGATGAACATGAAAAAATGGTGAATTTTGATGACCATGCAAAATTAAAACTATCAATATAAACCTTATCCAAAGTGTGGATTATGATAAAAAACTTGATACCATGGAAATGGAGGTGGTGAACCAAAAATCTCCAAGAGCCAAAGAGGATTGGGAACCTATTACAAGCTGGTAGCATGGAAACTCAAATAAAGTTGAAGTTGAAAGGAGGAATTTTTTACTATTCACAAATGTTAATGATCAAAATGATAGCATATGTATTCAAAAAGTGCCCAATCATTAGGTTTAAATCTTAGAGTTATAATACTATAATAAATAACATTATAATATTCATCGTAGTTAAACCAAGATTAATATAAACTAAATGTCATCAAATCAATCCTAAGTCTAAGATAATTAATATCAGTTCCATTGAATGAACATCACCATTTATGAAATACTTATGAATTTATACAACTATTTTCAAACATGAATTTCAACCTTGTTATAGATAAAATAATCATTTATAATAGACTAATTAAAATGCTATGAATTATCTGATTCACTTGTGACAAAATAGATAAAGTAATAGAAATATACATACATATGATAGATATAGAATGGATAATGATAAGAAAAATATATAAATGAACATAGATGAACTCACATAGTACGCAAGGATTCAAAGTGGAAAAACCTCAAATAATTAAGAAACCCATGAGTGATATTAAATAATTGAGAAACCAATTATAACCCCTATACATAAAATCTTCTTAATCTCACTCCTTAGAATTTATTCACAAAAACTTGTGTGAATAATAATCACTATGTGTTTAAGATATGAATTCACAATATGGGTAAACCCTATTTATAATATTCATGAGAGTAGGTAACTGTGATAAGCAATAGTGCCTTCTTCTTTTCCCTTGTGAACGTTTAATTACAATGATAATTATTAAACAAATATATTCTAATTATTTATTTTCATGAGGTTTTCACCTTGTGTAAATAAATAATAAATTATTATTATTTATTTAACTCTCAAGATAAGGTAAGGGTGAATAAATCACCACTTATTCATTAAATTCTCTAACACTCCCCCTTAATGCTAAATGGGGATAAATGTGTTGAGTATTGTCATTGATGTCAAAGGTGCATCTTGTATGAGGTTGATGTCATTGAGAGAGTGTGCCTATTACTATTGTGTGGATGTGACAAGGGGAATAGATGGAGTGTTGTCATTGAAGTATGTTTTCATGAAAGATAATTTGAAGGCAAAAGAGATAATTTTAAGGAAACTAATGCCTTTTGATTGCATGAAGGTACAAGTCTTTGAGTAGCCTAAGCCTAGTCATGACATGAATAAACCTTATAAGAAGGTATGATCATGGTGGATTGGTGAGATAAGTTCACACAAGAATCAGTGGTTGTATGAGATTGTTTGAGCATGTATGTGATGCATTGGATCACTCATGAGAGTGTCAAGGTGAGCTTACAAGGGTAGGACCTTCAGACCAAGTCTGTACCTAGACCATTATTATACCCTACATGGCCTAATAAGGTATCATGATATATTTTTCTTGAGTATGTGAGTAAGATGGATATTTCATGGAAAGAGGCATGAAGGTCAATTTTAAGGCCTAATATAGTTTGTAGGTCAAGGTCTAGAGAGCAAAGAAAGAGAAAGAGTGTGGACTAATAAGGGATCATGATCATATTTCAAGGTGTTTTAGATAATGTAAGAATTTTCATAGGTGAGGTTTGTTTTTTAAAGTTTTTTCATGCAGTTTGAGGTCATAGTGTGAAGGACAAGGCGTGAAAAGTTGTTTGGAGGTCTATTGAGTGCTCAGAATGAAGGCTTCTCAACTTGAAAAGGATTTTATTGTGCTCATTAGATCATAAAACCTATAAATGGTAACCTAATAAATTTATGGTAGATGGGTAAGGCTATTATCTCAAAATTCTAGGCATTAGTTTTTGGATTGAGGGGTTATGCTTTATGAACGATCGTTAAGAGTGAAAACTAGTTTAAACCCTCTTAGAACCCTAGTAAAGACATGATATTGAAGATATTGCTCAAAAATACTAAGGATATATTTAATTTATTAGATAATATATTGGATCCTATATTTTAATCTCCTAGGTACCTCCATGTGGTATTGGCTAGAGAAAGGAGAGAGAAAATATTGAGTTATAGGCTTGTTTTTGAATAAGTTGCTATAAAAGTCAAAATTTACATTGTACATAGTAATAAAATGGATGGAGGAAGAAGGTATATACTCATGTTTCATTAAATGAAGGTTTATGGATAGGTTATAGTCATCCATTTTTCTATACCAGTCATCCAAGTTAGCCAATTGCTAATAGGTCTAATGGTGCAAATAGTGAAAAACCCAACCAATAATGAGAAGATGAATTGGAATGTATTTTCATCATTTAATTATGAAACCAAGTACATGGAGATATTTTTAAATAATTTTAATTCATATCTCTTCTTGAAATAATTTTTGGAGGTCCAATAATATGGTGAAACATTGCTCACAAGTTGACTTGTCTAGTTCAAATAAGACAATATGATATAAGGTCATGAGATTGGTCTGAAAGACCAATAATTTATTATTAGACCATAGGAGTCTTATGTTTGAGGATGTTATAAATATTTAATATAATATTTTGAATGCATAAGGATTCTTTGAATGTGTCTACACAAGTGTTAGATTTTAAAGTCATCATGATTGGTCTTTGAGGAAAATTGATAGTTCAAAGTGAATGAGTTGTAGATGTGTTTTTGAGTCCTTATCTCTTGAGTGAAATTTTATAATGCATGTGGTGATATTTTAAGGTCATTTATATTCTTTATAATTTATTTATTTTCATAGTTGTGTGGCTAAATGATGTATTATCTTCAGTTGTTCAAGACAATTTTTTCTATGTGTTTAAAGGCCTAATGTCAACAGTGTTAATAGAGTGTTTCAAGTGGTGCTTGGACCTAAAAGGTATCATGGTGATATAAGTATGTTTTATAATGAGTTTTTGATTTTTTTATGAAATAATATTGACATATATGGAGTTTAAATGTGTTCTAAGGGATCAAATGATAAATGTGTTACTAGACAAACCTAATGAAATTAGGTCTCCATGAGACCTAAAAAAGGATTTGGTATATTTGAGTTATGGAAAAACTAATTTAATGATTGATTATTAATTTTAATGTTTCCTAAGGCGTATTATGTGGCCAATATAAGTTTTTAATTTTTTATGGTTTACCAAGAGGTGTATGAGCAAGAGGCTTGTATAAGAACAAAGTTTTTTAGGCCTAATTCTAAGTTAGAGTTTTTAGATTAAGAAGAGAATGAGATAGAATATCCTTGAGTGTAAGGAGGTATTGTATACCATTATAAAATATTATAAGTAATAATATGAATATATAATAGGATGTCTAATTATGAATATCAAGGTCAAATGGCCTAATCAGTCTTGAAGAGCCCTGGTTGAGTGAAGAAACCTAAAAGATAGTCTGAGAAGGATAAGAGTGTGAAGATATAAAGAAGTGGTGATCATTTGTGGTTGAAAAAAATAGTGTTCTAAAGGTGATAAAATCAATCATGTGGCTGATTTAGTGCCGAGTCATCTAGGGGGTTGGTGCCTCCTTGCAAGTAGGTACTTGTTAAAGCCTAGTCAAGTGGGTACTTGAGTAGTTAGGGTTAGTGCTCCATGTGGATTTGGTGATTCATTGAATTTGGTTTTTATCTTATAGGATTGTAGTGCATTTTTAGATATCAATGGGTTTTATTTCCATTGAAGGTTTCCCACATATGTGATGTGTTCTTGTGTATCTTGCTTATGTGGATAGTTTTTTATGCTTGCTTAAGTGTAATTGAAATAAGGTTTTGAATACTGATTTATCCCCCTCTCTTAGTCATTATGCTTCTAAAAAAATGTCATATTCACCTTAAAAATGAATTATACTATGTACACAATTGAAGGATTTAAAAAACTTCATCATGTCAAACACTATATTTTGAAATAAAAGAAATTATAATCCATAAACTAATCAAGACTAAGTTTAGGCTAGCATGATCGTGAGACTACATCTCACATTTTATCATGAATAATAAATAAGCATATTTTTATCCATGTATAACATAAGGACCTCCATTACAAAGTATGCTTTTAGTTTATTGGGGGTATAAAAGTAAACTTCCATGTGAAGTTTACTTAAATTACATAACTTTCACACTAAGTTCACAATGCTTTACAATTGAGAAGAAGTATAGAAAAGAAGAAGAAACACATGACCATTAATAAGTGACATTGTCATGAACACTCCCAATGAATGGTAACTCTGAGAGGCCCATCACTGCATGAAACTACCAAAACATGGTAGCACTAAATGACTTTATGAAGATATCTTCCACTAGTTCATCCATAGAACAAAATTACAAATATATATCACCATTGAGCAATCTATCTATGATAAAATACACATGAACTTAAATATGATTAAATTATTGATGATACATACCTACACAAAACCTAAACACATATCCAAAAATAGATTCATGATTGCATAGTATGGTTAGCATCATAATAACCAAATACATAAAAATATGTCATATGTCTTTATATGGTAAAACACATTTAAAAATAATCAAGTTATATTTTATGAAAACAAATTCACTACTTTGATTACAAATTTAGTGGAAAAAATATAAATTATTATATGCAATTCATTATTGGACGTCTCCAATATTGACAAGATGACCATCCCCAACTATCATGTGATATGCATATAATAGTTTACTAATAATATGATACTAAGTTTAGCCAAACATTAGATATCCTATTAGAAATAATTTATTTTATCATTTGAGTCTTATCAAAACCTTGCAATTTTAATATGATTCAACAAAATATTGAGGTATAACCTATTGCACATCAAATATGCATAATTTTAGCATGATATGAAATCATCCAATTAGAAAAATATGAGACTGAAATAAATAAGTTCAAAGATGTATGAATAGGATATTTAGTAAAGTAAATGATGAAGACTCAATAATACAAAATCCATTTACACTTTGCATTTCATAACATATTATTATCAAATGAAGTATATAACGATGTTAGCATAAACAATCAAATGATAAAATAATAAAATTAGAGTATCTAAGCATATTAGCATATAATTTCCCCTATAATGAAATGAAAGCATCTTAATAATTGAAACACAAAATATCCAAAATTACTAAGTATGATATTTTTACCAAAATGCAATAACCAAACGTGATCATTTTTTCAAATTAAGTATGATGTTATACATATAATGTATTTCCATGCTAACTCATATGAATTGAAAATAATCATAATATCTATATATTTTTGATTTGCTTTCTCATCTAAGACAAATATATCTATTACAAGATAATTTTAATAAACATTTTTCAAGAGTCAAACTAAATCATTTTACTAACAAATACAGTGTAGATGAGACACTATCAATACAGTTATTAACTCTAAAGTGTTAGGAAATTTATATTTTACATTAGTGAATTTGAGTATTTACCGAGTGGTAAATAGTAAGGTTGATATTTATGGAATGGTAAATAGTAATAGGTTAGTAATTAGTTGTTATAATTGTATGGTTAATATATTAAGTTTGTAATATTTAGAAGATATATATTGTTGTGATATATTGTTATTTGTTAAACCAAAATAATATATTTAGGTGTGTGTTTAATTAGAGGGATTCAAGTGAGAAAATATTGGGGAGAAGTTATAGGATGATATTCTTATATAGATGTATTATGTCCTGAATGAATCAATGAGAATCAGATCATAATATTATTGTGAGTTTAAGAAATTATTCCTATGTATATGACTGTGTTTAGCTTGACTTCTTTGTGCATGAGTTAAGATTTCATATTAAATATGATATACCCTATCATTGGTATTAAAGAAGGCATTTTTATTAGCTATGAGAGTCTCTAAATAATGGTATTCACTCCTATAGGATAAATTTAGCTTTGTATGTAGCGTACACTAATTTAGATCCATTAGACATTAGTCTAAATTCATATGGGCTAGATCTCTCATGTTTATTATTGCAATCCACTAACATCCCTGTAGATGGTAGATATGTGGTTCTCATGAGATTTCTAATTTATTAGAATTATCTCAAGCGTCAACTTGTTAAAAGATCAAGAATGCTATTACTAATCTCAAGAGTCACTATGGCTTATGTTGTCTATTTTTGACCTTGTCACAAAACTATATAGAAAAAATTGAGGACTGTTATTTATAAGTTTGGATTCATTGTTTGGTTTCGATGCATTCATATATTCCAACCGTAAAACATTAAGTGTAGTATATCAAAGAAAATCTAATGCCTAATTTATATCAAAAGCTGATATAAATACGAGATAGACATTGGACTCAACATCTTCAAATCCAATTGACCATTTTTTCTAGCACATCATGACGAGTGGATCTTAGTGAGTTCCAAGCTAAACTTGACAATGTTTGAAGATATTTTCCAATTTGTACATATTTCTCTACCATTTTGTGCCAAGATAACATGCATTGTGCAATGTACATTTCTCTTACCAAGATAATGTGCATCATGTCTTGTGGAAACTAATCGATATATGCAGGATCAAAGACAACTTGAAGTTTACATTGGTGAATGCATGGTTCGATTGCTTGGAGCTTCCCTTATGCACAATAGGCTTATGGTGAATGCAATAGGGTTATGGTAATCATGTGGTTTATTTGTTTTGTCATATATTTCACATATAATTTGCTTATAAAATTGAGTTTTCAAGTCACTAGCTGCTTATAAACCAAGTGGTTTTTTATTTAGTAAGTATTTATATTATTATATGTTATAATTATGGTTAGAAGTTAATGATCTTTTTTTAATTAAACATCATTGGTGGTTTTTTGTCTATAAGTCTAGTGAAATATATTTATAGAATATAGTCAAGTGTTTGTTTTTTATTTTAGTTTAGACATACATAGTTAAGATTGGTGTATTTGTTAAAGTAATATTCAATTCATTTTTTAAGTGTCATTTTTTGTCAAAAAGAATCTATATTAGTCATGTTTTTTTAATTATTGAGTTCATAGTTATTTTCAAAACTATCGAGTCCTATTTAGGTGAATTACATTAATGCCAAAGTATGTTGAGTCATATTTTATGTATGTCATCAATTTTCAAAAAAAAAGTTCAAATTGTAAAATTAAAAAAATTCCCTTACAGATGCATTTTTGGGCATACCTAACATCAAGTGAACATATCAATATTGTGGGAGGGACCCCATTTGAGTCAAAATGAGATGAAACTGATATTCATCAAGATATACACTAAGTGAGTAGTTTCATATATTAGAGGCTAGCAAATACACTTAGGATGGAGGTCTTTTAGAGACCTCTCATCAATCATCAGTGGTGGGGATGCACAAATGTTTTGGTGACTTATATGTGTGTGTTTATAAATAGATAATAAAATAATAATGCTTGTTCATGTGATTTAATTTGTGTGTAATTTCAAACATGATTCCCTGATGTGAAGACATTGTGAAAAGATAGAAATTACCAATGTAATTTGGTTCATGGATCTTGAAAGGGTTTGTGGTAGATATAGAAAACCACATGAGGTGAATAGTGTTTTCACAATAATTAGGAGAGTAGCTACTGTAGATATCCCATAATTGCCTTATTTTTTTATCGAGATGACCCTCAATGACACATCTATTGTGGTCATGTAATATAAATGCAAGATGTGTTCCTTTGCATATAATGGTCATTTGAAGTAAGATTGCATCAGTAGTATGTAGACCTAAGAGTATGTGGTGGCATACAATTCTAGTTGTTCTATTCATGTTGAGGTTTATGAAAAACTTGTAAAACCATGGGAAGAGTGAGGATCTCTTTGTATCAAGGTCATGAGCCAAATTAGGCATGCTACAAGAGGTGAGCATATTTTAGATAAGAGTGTGAATGTTTTTGCACCATGTAAAACCTATGGGGGGGAATGTTAAGAAATTTGGATTTTATGTTAGTGAATTTGAGTATTTACCAAATGGTAAATAGTAAGGTTGATATTTATGGAATGATAAATAGTAATAGGCTAGTAATTAGTTGTTATAACCATATGGTTGATACAATAAGTTTGTAATAGTTATAATATATATATATATATATATATATATATATATATATATATTATTGTGATATATTGTTATTTGTTATAACAATATATCGTATTAAGTGTGTGCTTAATTAGAGGGATTCAGGTGAGAAAATATTGGGTAAAATTTATAGGATGATATTCCTATACAGTTGTATTATGTCTCAAATGAATCAATGAGAATCAGAGCATAATATTATTGTGTTTATTAAATTCTTCCTGTGTATATGACTGTGTTTAGCTCAACTTCTTTGTGCATGAGTTAAGACTACATATTGACTCTGATATAAACTAACAATAAAATTGTTTTATCAAAGCAAATAAAATCCTATGAGCATACATACATTTTTGATGTATAAAAATGCAAAGCTTAAGTAGGGATTCTATTTAGAATATGCACCATAGTATTCATGTCTTCAGCGCATAACAACTCAGAGGAACATTTACAGAATGTAACATTGTTCTGGCCATCTCAATAATGGTGCCATTTTTCTTTTTAACAATACCATTTTACTAAGGGGAATAGAGAGTTATTAATTATATTTGCATATCACAACTAATATAAAAATAATAAAACTTTTTACTAATATATTTACCACCATTATCAATTCTTAATTTCTTAATAGAAAAATTAGATGCATTTTCAATGAAAGCTTTAAATTCTTTGAATTTAGACAACACATCAGATTTATTTTTAATGAAATATGACCAAATAATTCTACTATAATTATCAATAAAATTGATAGTACAAAAAACTATTAAGAAATACACCTTCAAGGGGTCCTACAACATCACTATGAATTAATTTTAAAAGAAGCGAGGATATCACATCATGGTTCTTGTGAAAGGTGTTAGTATGTTACTTACCACATAGGCAACCCTCATAAGTTTCATGATGAGAAGGTATAGATGGAAGTTAAACAACATGATTTTAATAAAACATATCATGAAAACTTCTAAAATTAACATGAACTAATATTTTATATCATAATTGAGATTCATTCTTACTATGTAATGAAAGAAAATATGCAGAAGGAGAGAAAATGTATAAACCATTCTTTTGAACCCCTTCAACAATCAAAGACCTAGATTGATTTATAATGGACCAACTATTTGTAAGCAATATTACAATGAAATTATCATTAATAAGTTTTGAACAAGATAACAAGTTTTGTTTAAGCTTAGGTACATATAAAACATCATTAATAACAACATTTGAAAATTTTGACTGTACTTGCTTAGTTTCTTCTAAAAATGAATTATCATCTAAGTAAATATTTTTAGAGATATCTCTAAAACCACATAAAATATTACATAGGTAATTCATATGGTGCAATGCACCACTATCTAAAATCCACTCATTTTCATTTGAAGTAAATAAAGTAGTATATAAAGTAATAACATTCTGATCTTAATTATTATTAAGATTAGATTTTTTATTCTTCTACTTATTTTGACTAGATTTATTCTATTTTTTATTTTTATAAGATTTATTTTTAACTCCATCTTTATTTTTATAATAGGTTTCCATTCTATGACCAAATTTATCACAAAGATTGTGATTCCCATTAAACTTAGGTTTATGATTATTATTAACAGATCTCTTGTTCCCATTTTTTCTTTTAATAGAATTAAGCTTAACTTTTTGGTTTTTATTGTTCTCAAAAACAAGGTTGAGAGTGATAAGTACCTAAGTGGCATTCTATTTAGAATAAAATTTATTCATAACTTTTTCTTCTTGAATCATGAGAGAAGAAAAAGTGGTAAAGTTGGGGATATCTTGCTCAGCTTGATAATTAGAATTTAAAATTTAAATGAAATTTACAAACTTTTCATGAATATTTAATTGAAAGATAAAATAAAGTAGTTGATCTTGAATCAAATTACAATTACAACCATCCAACTAAGTTTTAATTTTCTTAATTTTAGAAAGAAAATTAACAATATTTTCATCACCTTTCATAGGTATAGTTAGTAAATCAATTATTAACTTAATAATTTTTTAGAGGTGAGTGCCCTCATGCATGGATTCAAGGAGTTTTCAAGTAACACTAGGAGACCCCTAATTACCAATGTGGAGAAGGAATTCATACTTAACATTATACAAGATAATGGACATAGCTTCTTGACATATCTATTGAAATGTATTGATAAGATCAAGGGTTATGTCTGTTGAGTTGTGGAGCTAAAAGCTTCAACTCTTTGCAAACAAGAGGAATAAGAAGGTTGCTGAGATCCAGGAGCACCGGCGTCGGCAGCAGGACCGACGTCGGTCGTGACCAGTGCAGAAGGCCACCGGCGATGGCAGGGAGTCGGCCGACGTCGGCAGAACCAGACTAGCAGGGACCGACGTCGGTCACCTGTGTGTTCCAGAACTGCTCGTTACATGGATAGTTAGTTAAGTGAACAAAGAGTTTGCATGTAAAGGCCAGTTAGAGTCTTTGGCTGCGAGGATAATTGTCTAAATTAAGAGTCTAAGTTATTGTTTAAGTTAGGGATCTATTTATAGACCCATTGGCATGTATTGTAATTAAAGAATAAGATAAGGAAGGCAAGGAAGTTCCTTCTAAGTGTAAGATCATTGAGTTGCAGGTTGTTGCAAGCTCCTAGGAGATCTACATGTGTGAGTATGATCTATTGAATTGCAGGTTGCAGGTTCATGGGAGATCAACTTGAAGTACTTTTGAGTGCTTGGTGAACTGGCAGCGTTATTACTGACTAGTTGGAGAGGTGAACACCAATTTTGTTTGTGAGTTGGTTGTTGGGACCGTTTTTGTGTAGGAGAGTGTTGTAGAAGAATTACTATACACTTGAGGTGTGGGAAGCCTCTGTAAGGTGGAAGAGTGTGGCGGCTCTTTATTGTATTCTTTTCTGTAAAGTGTTAATACAAGATAGTGTATTGTCTCTCATATTCTGTGCTATTGGTGAATTCTAGTTACTTGTGTTTCTGGTTATCTCCGCATTTATAATTGCTTATATTTGGTAATCATATTGTGCTCTTTCTGAGGAGCAAGATCCTAACAAAGTGGGATCAGAACAGGTGTTGTTCTTGTGATCCCCCAACAAAGTGGTATCAGAGCTATTGGTTGGGATACTAACAGATCAGATTATATCTGGTTAGTGTGTTTTGATTATAGGTTACTCATAGGGTTTCTGTTTGAGTGGGAGTTGAGCAATGGCAGAAGACATTAAGCTACGAATGGAAAAGTTTAATGGCAAGAACTACCAACTGTGGAGGATGCAGATTGAGGATTATCTGTATCAAAAAGATTTGTACTTACCATTGGGAGGGGTTAACTGCAAACCCTCGGATATGAAAGATGAAGAATGGGAGGTTCTTGATCGGAAGGCTCTGGGATCTATTAGATTGAGTCTTGCATCCTCTATGATTTCCAGCTTATTACAGTGTAAGACAATGGTGGAGTTGATGGAATCTTTGGCAAATTTATATGAAAAACCCTCAGCTTCTAATAAGGTATTTCTTATGAAGCGTTTATTTAATTTGCAAATGTTAGAAGGTGGATCTGTTCATAGCCATCTTAGTGATTTCCATGGTTTGGTAAACCAGTTAAGTTCAGTCAATATTATATTTGATGATGAAATTAGAGCTCTCTTAATCTTGTGTTCATTACCTGAAAGTTGGGAAGGTTTGGTAATGGCAGTTTCTAATACTGTGTCTCCTTTAAAAGTCTTAAAAGTGGATGATGTTGTGAGTGTGATCTTGAATGAAGAGATACGCAGGAATAGCACAGGTGAATCATCAGGAAATGCTTTGAGTGTTGAAGGCAGAGGAAGGCAAAGAGAAAATATAGAGCATGGGAGATCAAGGTCCAAGATAGGTAGAAGATCCAAGTCTAGGTATGGCAGAATAACCTGCTGGAAGTGTGGAAAGCAAGGGCACTTAAAGAGAGATTGCAGATCAGGCAAAGATCAGCATGAAGAACATGAAGAAGAAGCAGATGTTGCAGATTACGCTGCACGAGATGCTCTGGTATGTTCTTTGGATAAAGTAGAATCTTGGGTTTTAGATTCTGGTGCCTCTTGTCATGCATCCCCACATAGGGAATTTTTTCATGAGTATGTCCAGGGAGACTTTCGAGAAATTTGTGTAGGGGATGGTAAGCCTTGTCAGATTGTTGGCAAAGGAAAAGTGAAGCTGAAACTGTAGACAGGTAACACATGGGTGTTAAAGGAAGTCATGCATGTCCTAGTTCTGGAGCAGAATTTAATTTATGTTAGAAGTTTGGGTGATGAGGGTTGCACAGTAACTCTCACAGCGGACTCTTGGAAGGTTACCAAGGGGACACTTGTTGTAGCTAGAGGTAAGAAAGTAGGTACGCTTTATCTATCTACTTGTATTACTGACTCTCTTTCTGGGTTATCTACTTCAGCTGTAGATTTAGAGATGTGGCTTGATAGGCTTGGTCACATAGATAAGAAGGAGATGCTTATTCTTGAGTCAAAGGATATGCTTTCAGATTTGCAAGGTATGGATTGTGGTTTATGTATGCAGAAGAAGAAGGTGACATTTCTTGAGGAATCCGATGTTAGTGACAAGAACAGGAAAGCCTTGTTTTTCAAGGAGAAGGTGATGGACAGAGTTTAGCACAAGATGTAGAAGAATTTTGAGCAGAGCAAGGGTGTTTTGGAGAAGGATTTGATCCAAAAGGAGCTCGCGGGAAAAAGTCAGGTCTCACAAGAAAAACACAGAGACCAACGTCGGTAGGAAAACCAGCATCGGCGTCCAGACAGGGACTGACGTCGGCTATGTACAGACCGACGTCAGTGGCTTAGGGCAGATAATGACCGGCGTCGGCTAGGGGAGAACGACGTCGACAAGGAGGCAGTTGCAGGGAACCGACATCAGTCAGCTGTAGACTGAGATGTGACTGACATCGGTTATTGAGATGAATTTTGGGTGGACAACAAGCTATCATGGTGTCTCAAGCACCCATATGGAGGACTGAAGGTGTAAGTAAGTTCTTAAATTCATTATTTCCCTTCTTTACACTACTTGTTGCTCACTTATGGCATATAACTAGGAAGTTATTGAAGAAGTAGAATAGGTAGATCCAGGAAATAGTGGGAGCTAGGCATGGATGAGGATGTGATTCCTTGGAGGAGTACCAAATAGGTGTTTTGGGTAGAGTGGCCAGCTAGAAGTAAGCACTGAGAGACGAATGGATGTTCAAGATGAAGAAGAGCAGAAATGGATGCATGAGATGGAAGATCAGGGTATATGGTCTTGTATTAGCTACAGCGCAATGGAGGTTTGATCATTGTGTTTCTCTTTACCAGGTTAGATAATATTAGCTACATTATCCTATTACTGTATGATGTGCTTGTTGCAGGGTTACATATACAGGTACTACTGAACTAAAGGTAAAGCTAGTTCAGGGGTGTGTCATGGAGAATCTGGGAGCAGCAAGATTCTTTGGCATGAGTGTGTTCTAGAGACATGGGAGGTCACATGTTGACTATGTTTCAGGATGATTGTGTGATACCGGTTAGCACGCCGATGGTTGGACAGTTCACAGAACAGGGTCTTGATTCACATAATGAGGTTGAGTGCATGATATGTACTAAACCTGAGTTTTCCCAAGCAGTGGGAGTTGTCACAAGTTGGAGCCAATCTGGGAGAAAACCATTGGAGGGTAGTTCAGTCGATTCTTACAGGGACTAGCAGCAGGTGCACATGCTATGCAGGTTCAGGTTATTTTCTACATGGTTTGTAGATGTGGATGTGGCAGGTGATTTGAATGATAGGTTTTGCACTACAGGTTTGTGGTGGTTGGTCTTCAAGAGTGATCTTGAGGAGGGATACAAAGCCAAGGGAACAAACTAGACAAAGTACAGGTACAGGTATAGGTTGCAGTTGTTTATCTCCAAGTGGGAGATTGTTGATTTATGGAGCTAAAAGCTTCAACTCTTTGCAAACAAGAGGAACAAGAAGGTTGCTGAGATCTAGGAGCACCGGCATCGACAGCAGGACCGACGTCGGTCGTGACTAGTGCAGAAGGCCACCGGCGACGGCAGGGAGTCGGCCGACGTCGGGAGAACCAGACTAGTAAGGACCAGCGTCAGTCGCCTGTGTGTTCCAAAACTGCTCGTTACACAGATAGTTAGTTAAGTGAACAAAGAGTTTGCATGTAAAGGCCAGTTAGAGTCTTTGGCTGCGAGGATAATTGTCTAAATTAAGAGTCTAAGTTATTTTTTAAGTTAGGGATCTATTTATAGACCCATTGGCATGTATTGTAATTAAGGAATAAGATAAGGAAGGCAAGGAAGTTCCTTCTAAGTGTAAGATCATTGAGTTGCAGGTTATTGCAAGCTCATAGGAGATCTACATGTGTGAGTATGATCTATTGAATTGCAGGTTGCAGGTTCATGGGAGATCAACTTGAAGTACTTTTGAGTGCTTGGTGAATTGGCAGGGTTATTACTGACTAGTTGGAGAGGTGAACACCAATTATGTTTGTGAGTTGGTAGTTGGGACCGTTTTTGTGTAGGAGAGTGTTGTAGAAGAATTACTATACACTTGAGGTGTGGGAAGCCTCTATAAGGTGTAAGAGTGTGGCGGCTCTTTATTGTATTCTTTTTTGTAAAGTGTTAATACAAGATAGTGTATTGTCTCTCATATTCTGTGCTATTGGTGAATTCTAGTTACTTGTGTTTCTGGTTATCTCCGCATTTATAATTGCTTATATTTGGTAATCATATTGTGCTCTTTCTGAGGAGCAAGATCCTAACAAAGTGGGATCAGAATAGGTGTTGTTCTTGTGATCCCCCAATAATGTCATCTACAAGGGCCTTTTTCAATTCCAATAATAATAGTCAATAACTTTCAGGTCATAAATTCAGCTTTAAAATGAATTTTCCATATATTATAGTTATTTTCATTAAGCATTTTGAATTTATCTAAGGAAAATTGAGGTGATTCATAACTTCCCTTTAAATAGGATAATAACCAAATACTTAAAATGAACTCTTTTTAGTGTGAAACTTTAAGTTTATTTTATAATAAGTCTTAATATGTGAAGTCACTATTCATAGTTAATATTCACCATCATTATTCATGTGATGAGATCGTAGTGTGAGTTGGAAATGACTAGGTGAATGAGGTGGCTCTTTGTTGATGTGGCATGATTCACATGAAATATTCTATTGAATAAAATATTAAGAGATAAATTGGGAAAATTTATATGATAGGTGACTTTTGAGGCATGTGAGGAACAAGCATCTTCACCCATGTGCTTGTGGGGCACATTTGTCTATGGGTCCTTTTGGTTTGAGTCAAAAAGATGATTAAGGCATCTTTTGAATCATGTGAGCACACATGGGTTGAATGAACATTGACCACTATGCTTTCTTTGAAGTCACATGTGAAGTAGGGATAATAGGTTTGGGTCACAAGGAGGTGGGATCCTCAAGTTAAAAGTAGAGAGCATCTTTTGACTAACACATGTCAGGGAGATAAAGGTTCCTATTCATGAATAGTGAGGGCCACATGGAGGGTGGTGCATTTATTTCTCTCTCCTCTTATTTCATCCTTTGATAATTCTCTTCATTATTTTTATATTTAATGATGACACTCTCTAATGTATGGATAGAGTTTAAGCTTGAGAAAAAAAGCTTGTATTTTATAGTTTGCTAAATAGATTTGGATAAGCTTGTATGCTTGATAGATAACATTGTAAGGAGAGTGTGTTGAAGAGGAATAATTGTTGTAGAGATTTTTTTAACTTAATATAATAATATAAGTGCCTATTTCCCCATCATTTTTCCTTACACTTTGCAAGGTTTCCATGTAACTCTCTTGTAATCTGTTATTTCTATTATTTATTTTAGTATCTCATTATTTCCATATTGTTTTTTATTGCACACTAATTGGATTATATCCTAACATCTAGTATTATAGTTAGTCTCTTTTTAAATATCTTGTGTTGAGTGTTTTCCATTGATTTAGAGAGATGTGTGCAAGTGGGAGCTACTAAAATGATAGGAGGAGTAACCAGGCTCAAATTAGAGAAGTTTGATGGCAAGAATGTCTCACTATGGAAGATGAAGTTGGAGGATATCTTGGTGAAGAATGACCAAGATATAGCCTTGAAGCGTATTGCAATAAAACCCAATAATTTGTTTGTGTCTTGCACATTTTGTGCTCTTCAACATTTATAAGGAGAATACTATATAATATTTGTGGAATAAATTAAACAAGCTATACTAGACAAAGTCAATTATAAACAAAGTTTTCCTAAACATTTAGCTTTACAATTTGAGGATGAAAGATAATTCATCCATTGTTGATCATCTGAAAGAATTTAATACCATGGTCATCAAGCTAGTCTCCATTAGTGTGAAGATGGAGGATGAAGACAAGGCCATTACCTTGTTATTCTCACTTCCTAATAGTTGGGATCATGTGCTGATGACTACCAACAATTCATCATCAACAACTTTCAAGTTTAAAGATATAGTTGTAGCTTTGCTTAGAGAGGAGATGAGAATAAAGTCTAATGGTACATCCTCAAGTAATGAAGAATTGTCTATAAGACAAAGATCCAATGAGAGGAGAAAGCAAGGTAGATCACCTTTCACATTGAGGTTTAAAGGATGTAAGGGAAAATGTTATCATTGTGGAAAGCCAGGCCAAAATAAGAAGGAAAAGAAGGATGGAAATGGAAACCCACCTTCAACCAAGACCAACACTATAAATTCAAAGGAAGAAATCACACAAGAAACATTATACCTTAGTAATAGTACATCACTTTCCAATGCCTAGGTATTGGGCTTGGGAACATCATTACACATGTCTCCACATAGAGATTGGTTTGTGGGATACTAGCCATATAGTGTAGAATCAGTTTACTTGGGTGATGATCACCCTTTGGATGTTGTAGGAAGAGGGGATATAAGGATCAATTTGGATGATGGTAGAGTCAAAATATTGAAGAATGTGTGTTATGTTCCTGATCTAAAGAAGAATTTGATGTCCATCAAGGTGATGGATAAGCTAGGATATTCATGTATCTTTGGTAATGGAAAATTTAAAATTACCAAATTATCTATGGTGGTAGAAAAAAATAGAATCTTATGGATCTTTGTATTGTTTGTGTGGAGATTCAGTGACAAGTACTACAATAATAACAACTACAAAGAATGTTTGGGATGTTGTGATGTTATGGTATCATTACCTTGGACACATGAGTGAGAAAGGCTTGAATATATTGCATGACTTAGGTATGTTTTTTGGAATTAAGTGTTGCTATTTAGACTTTTGTGAGCACTTTATCTTTGATAAACATAAGAGGGTAAAGTTTGCTACAATTGCAAGTAAAAGTTCTAATTTTCTACAACTTGTCCATTTGGATATTGTTGGACATGTCCTTAATTAGTCTATAAATGGTATAACATACTTTATTTAATTTATAAATGATTATTATAGAAGTGTATGGGTGTATTTTTGAGAAAAAAATTTAGAAGCTTTGGAAAAATTTAAAGAATTTAAGGCATGAGTAGAGAAGAGTTTGGGCAAATCCATTGTATATGTTAGGTAAGATAATGGAGGAGAATATTGTTCTATATAATTTGATAACTTTTGTATGTAGGAAGGGATTAAACATCAAAATATGGTCCCTTATACTCAATAGTAGAATGGTGTGGTTGAGCAGATAAACGACAGTATCATGGAGCGTGCAAGAACCATGTTGAGTACATCAAAGTTGACAAATGGATTTTGGATAGAGGCTATTAATATAGTTATTTATCTTACTAAGATATCTCCTACAACTGTATTGGATGGAAGGACTTTGAAGGAGACTTAGCATGGTAAGCCAGTTGATTATTCTGATTTACTTATTTTTGGTTGTGAAGCATTTGCCCATGTGCCTAAAGAAACAAGGTCTAAGCTAGATTTGAAATCTAAGAAATGTATTTTTCTTGGCTATGAAGATATAGTGAAGGGGTATAAATTGTGGGATAATACTAACTACAATATTAATGTTAGCTGATATGTTGTGTTCAATAAAAAATCCATGAAAGGTAAGGAGGTACAATAAACCCCTGAAGTTGTATTAGTTGAAGTAGTCAAGGAAGGATAAGATGAAAAGATAAATTTGATGATTTAGAGTAGAAAATAGATCACCAAGTACAATAACCTCAATTTATAAGGTCTACTCATACAAAAAGGTTCTAGAAAGGTATACTCCTATATTTCAGTCCTCTTTTGCTTTGTTTACTAATTTGGGTGAACCTAGTTCATTTTAAGAAGCTAGAGAATCTGAGAATGCAAAGAAATGGAGGATAGCCATGGAGGAGGAAATGAAATAAATCCATAAAAATGAGATGTGGGAGCTTGTGGATCTCCCATATAGAATAAAGAGTGTTGGTAACAAGTGGGTGTACAAGCTAAAGAAGAATAGTGATGTGTTGTCAAAACAATACAAATCTTGGTTGGTGGCAAAAGGCTATGTGCAAAAGTTAGGCATTGATTTCAATGAGATTTTCTCTCTTATTATGAAGATGACTACTATTATAATGTTACTTACATTTGTAGCTTCATAGAATCTAGAGCTAGAGCAACTTGATGTGAAAATATTCCTACATGGTGATCTTGAGGAGGAGATTTATATAGATTAGCCTAAGGACTAAGAGGTAAAAGGAAAAGAACAGATGGTTTGCATATTAAAGAAATCATTATATGATTTGAATCAAGTGCGAAAAAATTGGTACAATAAATTTGACACCTTCATGAAGAGCCATGGATTTAGTAGAAGTGAAGCTAATAATTATGCATATCATAAGAAGTTAAATGATGGGATCTTTATTATTTTACTACTATATATTGATGACATATTGGTTGCAGGCCATAACATGAAGAGGATCAATGATTTTAAGGCTCAATTGGATATGAATTTTGAGATGAAGGATTTAGGATAAGTAAACCAAATTTTAGGGATGAAGATACACATGGATAAGAAATCTAGGAACTAATTATCACAAAAGACATATGTTGAGAAGATTTTGTAGCGATTCAATATGCAGAATGCCAAACCAATCAGTACCCCACTTCTTACACATTTTAAGTTATATTCTAAGAAATTTCCTAGTATAGAGGATGAGAAGATAAATTTGTCTAATGTACCTTATTCATTAGTAGTAGGGAGCCTCCTGTATGCCATGGTGAGCACAAGACTAGATATTTCCCAAGCAGTGGGAGATATGAGCCGGTTCATGGCAAATCCTGAAAATAATCATTGGTCTACAGTGAAGTGGATACTTAGATATCTAAAAGGCACTTTAGATGTTATAATATTCTATGGAGGGCCAAATTTATAGATAAGAGATTTTGTAGATTCTAATTTTGGTGGTGACAGGGATGGATGAAAGTCCACTACAGATTATGTTTTTACTCTTGTTGGTGGAGTTGTGAGTTGGGATTCTAAGTTACAACTAGTAGTGGATTTATCAGCCACTAAATTAGAGCATGTGACTACAACTAAATTTTGAAAGGAAGAAATATGGTTAGAAAGACTGTTGGGTGACTTTATGGAGATGCAAGGAAAAATTACCTTGTATTGTGATAGTCAGAGTGTAATTTACTTGATGAAGAATGTAACATTTCATGATCACATGAAGCATATTTAAATCAAGTACCACTTCATTAGGAGCATGGGGGAGGATGGTAGGATCTTTTTTTTGAAGGCAGACACCAAATAGAACATTATAAACATGTTAACAAAGTTGGTTAGGGTAGAGAAGTTTAAGTGGTGTAAAAATTCTCTAGGATTGTTGAAATTATGATGAAGGTAGCATCAAGTATGGTAGTCATCTAGATGGTATAATACATAGATATGGAAAGCATATGTATATTGACTTCAAGTGGAAAAATATTAGAATATGAAGTCACTATTCATAGTTATTATTCACCATCATTATTCATGTGATGAGGTGGTAGTGTAAGTTAGTAGTGAGTAGGTGAATGAGGTGGCTCTTTGTTGATGTGGCATGGTCCACATGAAATATTTTATTGAATAAAAAATTAAGAGAGATAAATGGGATGAATTTATATGATGGATGACTTTTGAGGAATGTGGGGACCAAGTATCTTTACCCATGTGCTTGTGGGACGCATTTGTTTATGGGTATTTTTGGTTTGAATCAAAAATATGATTGAGACATATTTTGAATCATGTGAGTGCACATGGGTTGAAGGGACATTAACCACTATGCTTTATTATAAGTCACATGTAGAGTAGGGATAACATGTTTGGGTCACATGGAGGTGGGATCCTCAAGTCAAAAGCGGAGAGCATCTTTTGTTTAACACATGTGAGGGAGATAAAGGTTCCTATTCATGAATAGTGAGGGCCACATGAAGGGTGGCACATTTATTTCTCTCTACTTTTATTTCATCCTTTGATAATTCTCTTCATTATTTTTTTATTTAATGATGACACTCTCTCATGTATGGATAGAGTTTAAGCTTGAGAAAATAAGCTTGTATACTTGAGAGATAGCATTGTAAGAAGAGTGTGCAGAAGAGGAAGACTTGTTAGAGATAATTTTTAAATTTAATATAATAATAAAGTTGCTTATTAACCTGTGGTTTTTCCTTGCACTTTTCAAGGTTTCCATGTAACTCTCTTGTAATGTGTTATTTTTGTTATTTGTTTTAGTAGCTTGTTATTTATGCATTATTTTTCCTTGCATACTAGTTGGATTATTTCCTAACAATAAGGAGAAAATGAAAATTAAGATACACAAAATTGTTCAATTTAATGCTAGACAAAGCAAGAAAATTGTAAAATATTGTGATAAAATAGGGTGTCATAAGTGTCATGAAAAACACACTAATGTAAGAAAAATTTAACAAAGTAATATTTTTAAAGATATTTTTGAAATATCTTGTAAAATAAAATGAATCACACATGAAACTATAATTAATTTCATAATTTAGATGTCAAATAATTCAAAAAATTAAAATACAGTTGCACTAAACTAGGTGTTGAAAGAGTCACACTCTAAACAACTACCTATACACTATTATTATAAATGTTGTAAAATTAATAATCAGATGTTTCAAAAGACAAAATAGACCACATAGATGTGTTTGAAAGGTGCCAAAACCTAGCAATCAACTAGTTACGTGACTATGTTTGAAAAAACACTTGTTATTTTGAATGTCAAAATAAGGTCGATAGGTCAACTACGGTTTTGAATACATCAGAAGTTGGCACATAAACCAGAAAATATAATATAAATTAAAATAAATTTGAAAAAATAATAATAACCAAATCAAAAAGTTAACTACCAACTCATTTAGGACCTTTCTTAAAATTTTATATGCACTAAATAATATTTAAATGTTTATTTTATTTATTTTTTTAACAATATATTAAAAAAATTAATCGTGCATGTAAAATTCAAGTTTGTATTTTAACTTTTTTTTTTTGTAAGTCTTTATTTTTTAAGGTGGGACCCAAGGTTTTGAAAAAGGAATTTAATAAATAATTTATTATTTAAATACTTTTAAAAAACTATATGAATATAAAAAATACATGTAGCATGCTCCTGTAAGGTAATGACACCCAGGTGAAATAGAGAAGCTCACAACAAGATGAATAAGCCATGAGAAATCACCAAACTTTGCCAACCTTCCTAAAATATTAAAACAAAGCAGAATAAGGCTTCAAAAGTCAATTTTTCATGAAGAATTTAGTATTTCCAATTACCCACGTTGAACTATGGCACCTAGGTGGATGAAAAAATTCATAGAAGCTTAAAAACTCTTTTTTAGGCTCTGCAAATGCTCTTAGGAGGCTTACACAATCACCATTTGATCTCTTATACTAAATACCAGACTCAAACAACTAGAATTAATTTATTTACTCAATTTTCTTCCTTCAAAGTCGTACATGAGTAGTAATGGCATCCCAGGTGGAGATAAATTTTTTGAATAGGATGAACTACTGCTTCTCAAGTTGCATAAATTTTCAATAGGCCTTAAAACTCCAAAACTAAACATATATAACCTTTAAAAACTGATTTAAAGTTTTAAAAACATGATTTTTATTTTTTTTTCAATGCCATAGGGTCATACAACCACACCTAGGCAACATAAATCTTCAAAAAATGGTTCTAGTTGCTTGAAAAGATATTTATACTACTCGAGTGATGCTTGGATTATAGATTCAAGTCTCTAACAATGTTGAACCAAACCTCCACTAGTGGTAAACCAAAAATCTCCCTTTACCAGGTTGTTCTAGTGTCATATAGGTTTGAAAAGAATAAATTATATTTTAATTTTAATATAAAAATTAAATATAAATTACTTACCAAGCTTGAAAATCCTCTACACTCCCTCGGGCGCTAATTCCATGACAAAATAGATAAAGCAATAACAACACATACACAAGATAAATATATAGTGAATAATGATAAGCAAAGTATATAAATAAATACATATGAATTGACACAATACACAAGGATTTAAAGTGGGAAAACCTCTAGGAGGTAAAAAAAACCATGAGTGATATTTAATAATTGAGAAACCAATTATAAACCCAATACATAAAATCTTATTGATCCCACTCCTCAGATTTTCTTAACAAAAGCTTGTGTGAATAATAAGCACCTGTGTTCAAGATATAAATTTACAATAGGGATAAACCCTATTTATAGTATTCATGAGGGGAGCTGACCATTGTAACCAACTGTCCCATCTTTTCCCTAATTAACATTTAATTACAATGATAATTATTAAACAAATATAATTTAATTATTTATTTTCATGATGTTTTAACCTTGTGAAAATAAATAATAAATTACTATTATTTATTTAACTCTCAAGATAAGCTAAGCGTAAATAAAGCACCACTTAGTCATTAAATTCTCTAACAACTTATGTGATAATCATGAATGTTTGTCTAAAATCAATTGACATAGTCATACATCACACTCAATCATATGTACACAATAAATGACTATAAAATATTTTAAAACAAGTTAGCCCATGCCAATGAAATTTTAAGTGTTATGACACAAGCCATCATATATGATAAATTAGACAATTAAAAAAAAATTAAAGAGAGGTACTAAAATTTTACATAATAGGGTGCCCCATCATGTGTGACAAAATGAAGGTTGTCAAAATTTATCTCCTCATTCTCCTCCACCTCCCACAATTTCAACTTATCTAATTAAATGGTATGATATCATTAATCAACTTAATAATACTCAAGCTAAGATATCCATAATGGAGATACTCAAGTGGTCCTCTCTACAAGGATATTCTCTATGAAACATGCATCATACAAATTTACCAAATGATGTAGAACATGTGTGTTTTGCATCCATTGTTAAGAAACTAAATAATACTAGAGACATAATTCATTTTGAGAGAGAATATTTTCCTACTCAACATACTATAGATCATAATCTCCCATTATTCATTCAAATGAAAATACTAAATAAGGTAGTCAAGCATATCTTGATAGATAATCGATCAGGATTGAATATTTGAAACATCACATTTCTATAAAAAAAACTACGTATCAATATGGAATATATTCATAAATTAGATAATAACATCAAAGGCTTTAATAATATTCCTTGAAATGTGATAGTATCAACTACTTTGGATGTGATAGTGGGCCATAATACACTATCTATTATATTTCACATGATACCAAATAATTTATATTATAACCTACCTTTAGGTAGAATATGGATTCATGCAAAGGAATTTATACCATATACCTTGATTCGGTGCTCAAATTTTGTCCATAAGGGATGTTTGTACACATGTCATGTGGATAATAAACCTTTAAAATATTCTAAAATAGTAGAAACTAGTGATAGATGTAATCCATAATATGAGGTATTTCAATCCACCATAATACCTACATCACAAATCATATCTCCTAAAATGGTGCATAGATATGAAATTGGGGAGTCAATCAAATATAACAAAAAAGAGCCAACTCTAAATACATTACTAAAGAAAGAGACATAAAATAACACATAAAATGGTTCTAACACACCAAAAGAGAAGATACTAGATCTTCCATTATTATTTAATTTAAAGGATCTTGATTAGATATTTTTTGAAGAAGACAATAGTGATGATGGTGAGAATGATGTTAGAATAAATAGAGATGAATATTTGTCTCATATATATTTCACACCCACTAGTCCAAGAAGTACCAAGGTGATACAAACATGAGGAGTAATATTAAATTGGATAAGGGGTATGCACCCATTCCAAACATTTATAAGGATACAAATGAAAATTCTTGATGTAAATTTGATTCTTGAAAATATACTTCAATGATTAGTTCTCCATTGACACAATAATTCATCAAATCTAACATGATTAGGAAAAAAGAGGCACAACACATTTCACTATGTATCAAAGTAGAATACCCAGTGTTTGTGATAGAATTAATAAACAATGTGAATATTATGGATATAAAACCTATTGATAAATTAAAAAATACTAATGCAAATGATAAACTGAGAAATATATTATATATTTTTATGTTGTGGAGCCTATTTTCACATTACAATGTATTTCAAATACTATACATTAAAATGTACTATACACTCTTTATGTAATCTCACTAGGGTTCGAGGGCAATAGCCCTTAAAAAGAAGGGGTTCAGAGGTGGCAGCCCCCCCAAAAAAATTTGGACCCCCTTAATGTGGAACCGTTATGGGTTGACTTGGCCATGGTTTTGGTACTCATTATTTTGTAAAACCGCTATGTTGGTTATCTATTGATGTATTATAGATGGACTTATAATAGGTAATACATTAGATGTTAGAATAGTTTGAGAAGGTGAATAGAGTGTGTGAATTTAGGAGAGTTTGTTGAGCACATTTCCAAACAATAATTATGCATTATAATTGTGAGAAGACTGATCTGAGAGTGGATTTTACTCTTGTTGGGTTTTAATTAAATTTGAGCAAGTGTTTCTTAGTGGATTTATCCCACCTTGGGTAAACCACGTTAGATCTTGTCTTCTTGTTGTGTAATTTGTATTTCTATTCATACCTCTTATTATTGTGATTTTTTGAAATTATTTTGCATTAATTTTTATTTTTATTCCTAACATAGATGTTATTTGAGAATAATTTGATTTCTCACCCTTCCACTCAACATAGAGGTCACAATCAAGTACCATAGAAAAATGGCTACAAAAAAATGTTACAAAAAAATTAGACATGGTACAAAAAAATGTTGGCCACTACAACAAAAAATTCAAAAACTTAAAGATCAAGGCTGAAAAAAATAATAAAGTTATAAACATGTAGACACTAACTTAACATTTAAGTTGAAATAATGTACTTGTGACGACCTTTATGCACACTTACCTCATGCCTCATTCTATAGAATTTTGACTAATTTCCTTTATTTTCGATGTGAATGACCCATTTCTATGAGAAACTAATGATCTAAAAATGTCTCGATATCTCATTCAAAATATCTAAATTTTATTTATAGAATGATCCATACTCCTAACTCAGTTGTCTTTATTCTTAGGAAAATAACACACCATTTGGACTATCCCACTCCCTGGTCTTATCAAGTTGCTCTAATCCCATCCTCCTTCCAAATAACAACTAATTTGTTAATTTAAAATTCATGACATAAGTCATCCCACACATTTAACAAGCCCCATCTGAAGGATTTCCCTATTCATCACTATATAAGCATGTTATAAGTAAATTTGCACACAAGAGGCTTCTATATTAAAAACACAAAAAAAAAAAAAAATCTCATTGAGATAAAATTCCCTATTTCTCTCAATTCTGAATATATACATCCCTAGTAGCCTTGAGCTAGAATGGTATGTACATTTCTAAGGTCACAAGTCACAATTTAAATGCTTAGTCACACCAAAATTACACAATCATATAGAATTACACCATCCTTTGACACACACCACCATAACATGGGAGAACAACATGGAATTTCATACATTTTTAGAGAATTGGTATGTAGGTAACACTCAACACATAGAGTGCTAAGGTTTAGCACATATTCAGCCACTAACCCATTTTTTCATTTGATCATTTGTGGTCTATTGAGATAGGGATAGAAGTGAATAATATGACTCATAGTGGTTTTCAAAATGGATCAAGATATCCCAAACTCACATAGGTCACAGTTGAAGTGAATCTATCATATCAACATTAGATCACAAAACCTTAAAAGATGAAAATGCACCCTAAGGACACTATCACTTCACACCCTTATCTGATTCTAGTGACCTTGTCCAAAGTGTGAGAAAAACATTGTTCCTCATTCACAACATCATCACAGATCCTCATAGTTAGTTTCATAGCTTTTGTCTTAGTCTTGCATTCCTGTTTTTTAATTAAGTTGTTTGCTTGTCATTTCCCCATCTATCTTATTTTTAAATTAGCAAGTTTTAAATCATTTTTTGTCATTTTTTGCATATATTTAACATTATAATTTTACACAATAGTTTGTCATATTTAGATAATTAGTTTCCTATTTTTACAAAATTTGATGAAACATATTGGTAAACATGTATATTGATAGAAGGTTGAAAAACCCTAACCATAGATGTTTCTAGGGTTTATATCCTTATTTTTTATTTCTATTTATTTTTTTAGGATTTTTATTTTCAATAAATTATTTTATTACCATATTCCACATTTTTATTTATTATTTTATTTAGTTTAATAAAATTATTTCTAGTTACCTTAGATGCAGTGATACACTAAGTTGTATCCAAGTTTAATATTTTCATATTTCATTTTATAACATCATAATTGAAGAATTGCTTGATAAATTTGATGATATGGATAAAATATAGTTACAAGGTTTTTTTTCAAAGAATAAAGATATACAAGATGAGTTTATAAAAATTCTTAGAGATGAAATCAACAAATTTGTTGAAGGTGAACCATCTAATAATTATAGTGGTATGGGTTCCTTACATTTTTCTAAATAATTTGATACAAATTTTGTACCACCATTTACTATGGGGAAAACCAAATAAATTCACTATATTAATATGCCAATTCATACTTAGTCATTGGGATTATGACCTTTGGTTATCCCACATTCTTCTTCTCTTGGTGTACAATCCCTTTTGCACAAGATTCAATCTTTGCAAACTAAGTGTTACATTTGGAGCAAGGTGCTTCAAAATATAATCATGAACTTGATTATAACACTTTATTTCACACTAAATTTGAATAAAACATAGTAGTATATGCTCTACATATAGGTTTTATGGCACCCAAAATTACACAATATGATGGAAAGGGTGATCTCGAACAACATTTAAGAGCACTCCACACAACATGTTTAGAATATGTGTCCAATGACATATTATTGACCAAGTTATTTACAAGTATAAATAAGTATATATTACAATGGTTTAATGACTCAACACATCAATAAATATATGCATTTAATCCCATGACTGATATGTTTCTTGCACATTTTTTAATCAATATTAGTGAAAATATCTCATATGATCAGATTGTTCAACTCAAACAAAAATATAAAAAGTCTATCATAAATGTCTTAAGATATAATATAATTTGAATAATACCATAAATGTCTTATTCATTTTCAAATAGAGTTTGCTTTTACCCTTACACAAGTTCATCAAATTTAAGAAATTTCTCTCATTCACATATTTGTGCCACACAATAAAGGAGAGAGAATTAAAATTATTGGAAATGAATAAGATTAAGTACAAAACCAATACAAAGTCTAATACAAATAATGGAAGTAAGATACCATACAAGGTGAAGTCAACTAAAAATAAGAATGATCAAGATATAATAGTACATGCAGTTTCAAAAACAACTCCACACATTGTATTATTAGCTCCTCCAAGGAGATAATTTACCAATATATAATAAGATCCATATAAGGTACTAAAAAAATATTGGAATGTAATCTCATATCTCTCCCTCTAATTAAATATGTCTACCTTTGGAATTGTAAAGGGGCATGTATGTATTAATTGAAGGCTTAAGGAAACCCTCAGATTTGACAGGTGAAAGCATGTAGAGGAGGGGAAACATGGTGGTTTTAATGAAAAAATGATGCTACAAGGGGAGATAAGGGCAGAAGTAATACAAGCAGTGAATCTAGCTCAACTCAAGTGGAAACTGAAGTGATTGGACCTCTGAAATGATTATTCAATGAAGTCCTATGATTGGAGTAAGCGGCTAGGCATTCAAAAGGATCAAAATTTGTGGTGAGTAGGGAAGATTATGGTGAGCATTAGTACAAAGAAGGCCAAATTTGTAAGAACCCTAGCCTCCCTAAAACCCTAACCATCAATGTTTCCATGGAATTTGACCTTCAGCAAGAGGAAACTAGAATTAAAAATGTAGGGATTTTTATTGTTTGTTTAAACAGAAATGCACTCCCTTTTAGAAATTTATTTGATAATTGGTTAAATTTTATGTGGGGAAAAAAATGGGTTTGTATATTAGTTTTTGTAGGATGTTGCAGACAGGGGTATTCATGATCTTGTTTTAAAACTCCAATATGCAACATAGGGAAATCAGTAAACCCTGTGGAATGTTGGCCAATCAATCTTCAAGGTTGTCCCTTGGTCTCCTGAAATCGACTACAATGACCTTATTTTCAAAACTTTCCCCAGATGGGTTGATATTGAGGAAGTGTCGATTTAGATCAAGAATTTTCTTTTGTAGGCATTAAAACCCCTCAATGAAGTTTTGAGAACTAATGATACTAGAAGATTCATTGCACATATGAATGTTAGGGTTTTAATATCTCTCAAACCCTTGGATTTTTTCCTATAAGTACTCAATTTCAAAATTAAAAGGAAGTCTCACACTTGTGTTCTCAAAGGTCTAGGTGGTTTGAATACCTATTTCTTTTGTAAAAAGGATGGTCACCTTAGGAAAAATTATCCTCTATTGGTAAATAAAAGTAATATCCCTCATAAATAAAAATAAAAGGACACCATAAAAGATGAGGCTATGTTGAATAATTTTCAAGTGTTTGAGGATCCTATGTTTTCATGTATACCATTAAAAGACAATGCCTCCACTAGTGAGGCCATTGACACATATGGGCCTGATGCTTAAGGTGAGTGTGGCATGGAAGGCCATCCCATTGATTCTTAGGTTTATGATTCACCATAGATTGATGGTGATAATCCCTCACCAGACTTGGTTGAGTGCCTCCTTGACAACTTGGATGACACTTTCTTGGAATAAATTCCCTTCAAGGATCATTCCTCTGCAGAATATGTGGTAAGATTTTTTGAGGCACCTGAACTAAAAAATGGTCCACCCACTACCTCAACTAGAAATACTCTTGATAAGTCTTCTAATGATGTTACACCAATGGTTATCTCCCTAGATAAAGAAGCTAAAGGGGCCCCCATCAATGATATGGAGATTTCAGATGGAGTTCCTATGGAAAACAAGAATTATACAGAGGTGAACAATTGGATGTCCAAAGGGGGTGGAAAAAGACTTAAAATAGACTTAAGCCTAGCCCATAGTGATTACACCATGCCCAAGGAGGAGAGAGAGAGAGAGAGAGAGAGAGAGAGAGAGAGAGAGAGAGAGAGAGAGAGAGAGAGAGAGAGAGAGAGAGAGAGAGAGAGAGAGAGAAATATATTGACTAAGGAGGGGCTTCATAATATATAAGAACCCCCTCTAAAAAGAAGGGAAAGTAAAATAAAGTCCCATATTGCTTTACCAGGTTGTAAAATAGTGGGTCCAAGCCCCATGGTCAATCAAATTGACCTTTGAACACTCCCCCTTATTTTTCATGTGAATTGTCAGTTAAAATGTGAGAGGGCTGTAATCTCTAGACAAAAAATTAGTAGTAAGATAGTTCAGACTCTCAAGAGAATCTTGATTTTCTCTTTTTGCAATAAGTCTATCGATCCCAACTTTCCATGGTCTTGAATTTCATCTAGCCCAATGCTCCTCATTTATTTACTAATCATCATAGAGGAAAAGGGGGGGATTATATCCTAATTATCCCCTTGTGGAAAGATAATATTATCAACCATGGTAGTTCTCCATATAATAGGGTGGTCTAGGTTTTGATAGAATATCAAAATTAGACTTTGGGCTTGTGTAAGATATACACCCCCAATGACTACAGGGAAGAGTCTAACTTGTGGAATTAGTTATCAACTAATCTTTAAAATGTTCCTTAGATTTTTTGTGGTGAATTCAACATGGTGGAGGATAAAGAGGATAAAATTGGAGGGGACCACCGTGCATAGAAAAGAAATGAGCTTTTCTTCTAGTCTAAGTTCAAATGAATTCAAAGAATTGAAGATCCTCTCTTGAAGGGCAAGAGCCTTAGAAGAGGAATATGGTATAATTGGTGTAATAATTAGAGTAGTAATAGGAGACAACACTCAAGGCTGGATAGATTTTATTTGAACATAGAGTCCCTAGTGGTTGAAGCAGTCACAAGTGGTAATGTTATGATTATGTTACCCTCTACTATGTCAAATCACCACCCTATTGAAATGACTTTATCACTAGTTGGTTATGATAAGAAAGATTCAATATAGTTCAAAGGGTTGTATAAATTTAATATATCACACCTTAAAAATGAGGTATGTGTGGAGGGAATGCAAGCTTCATGGAATATTGGTAAAGCTATATGTAATTCTTGATCTAAAATTGACCGTTGGAACTCCAGTATGAAAGTTACCAAAAACTTTGCAAGAACCTATGGACAAATCAAAGCTAGGAAGCACAAAAAAAATTCAAGGGATACTCAAGAGAAGCTTATTTGAGTAGAAGGCCTACTACAACTTGACTCAAATAATGGGGTTCTTCTTGAAGAACTTAACTTATTAAAGTACCAATATCATCAAACACAATAGTACATTGCTAAAGGGGTGCAGTTCTGGTCCAGGCTTACCTAGATTAAGGTTAGTGACAAAGGATCCAAATTCTTCTTCAAATTCTTGTGAATTAAACATACTAAAATCAAGATTAAATAAAGTGAAGTCAATGGACAGACTATATAAGATGTTGCTAGTATAAAAGGAGCCTTCTTTTACTTCTATTCTAACCTTTTTCATTCTGATGGATCAAATGAATGTATTAAACAGAATAGAGCCTTATGTGAGGCATGTATTCCCAAGAAGGTTTTTCAAACTCAAGCCTCTTTTTTGGATGCTATTATCTCACTTGATGAGGTTAAAAACACTATTGACTCAATAAAATATGATAAGGCTATGGAGATAGATGGATTCCCTATTGAATTCTATAAATTCAGCAAGGAATAGATTGTCAATGAATGTTTGGAGGTATTCAATGAGGTAATTACCTATAGTACTCTAGGACCAAACATAAATAAAGGGATGATCAAGCTTATACCAAAGGATGGCAACCTGTCATTAGTTAAGAATTGGAGACCAATTACCCTCTTTAATGTCTCCTACAAGATACTAGCAAAAATCCTTGCAAGGAGAGTGTCCTCACTTTTGCCCTCTATTATCTTAGAAACTCAAATAGGATATATTAAAGGAAGATAAATTTTGGATAATCTAATCACTAGATGGGAAGGTATGCATTAGGAAAGAGATTCAAACCAAGATGTTGGAATGATCTTGATTAATTTTGAGAAATCCTATGATATAATTGAGTGGTCAATCATCAAGAAAATGTTGCATGCCTTTAGGTTCCAAGATAGATTATGTAGAATGGTCAATGTACTCTTCAAGGATGTTTCGGTAGTCATTGAATTCAATGGTGAACTAACAAGATCCCTTGTATTTCAATGATCTATAATACAAGGCTGTTTAATTGCCTTATTGCTCTTTGTATTGGTTATAGAGGCACTGCATTATCT
This sequence comes from Torreya grandis, assembly GCA_037957365.1. Taxonomy (NCBI): domain Eukaryota; kingdom Viridiplantae; phylum Streptophyta; class Pinopsida; order Cupressales; family Taxaceae; genus Torreya; species Torreya grandis. Next base: position 2,267,264 of record JARHVA010000153.1, read on the forward strand.
CCTCAGGTTCTCAAACATTAGACGTCTGATTAAAGATATCTCCCTCACAAATAATGAATCTCTTCTTGACATCTTATTTGATGATAAAACTTCAATATTTATTAACTTAGACTAGAATAATATAAAGCATGTTGTAAAAAGGATTAATATCTACTACTCTACCTGGGTTTCTAAAGTTTCAATGCATAAATCATACATTCTAGGGTGGAAAGATCGGCCACTTGATTGGTTGACAACATTTGGCTGGAATTAGAGAGGAACAGATGAGATGGTTAAATATCTAGGGATTCCATTTGCCTTAACCCCATCCTTAAAATATATGTGGGATTGAGTCTTTGATAAAATCAATAAGAAAGTTGGAAAATGGTAGGGCTACCCATTATCACTACTAGGCAAAATCCAAATTTGCTAGAAAGTCCTTTCTTCAATAACATATACTATGCTTCCTATTGGTTATTTGGAAAAACACAAGTCAACATGCTACATATAATTATAATATATTTCCTTTGGTTGGATGGAAAAGGGGGAAAAAAAAGGCATGCGGTCTCATGGTAATTCTACTTGAAATCCAAGAGCATTGGTGGACTAGGTTTAAAATACATTTGGTTGTAGGGGATAACCTTGGTAGTTAAATGGATTGTCAGAGATTCTATTAGGAATGAGCCATGGAAAGTACTAGTTAGGCATAATATCATGTGAGGCTTTCAAAAAGGGAAGCCAAATTGGAAAGGATTGAATATTATTGATCTGCTTGTAGGAACATTCACAGTCAAAGTTATTGGCTCTCCTATATTTGCATCCATTTGGTCTACCTAGGATTCAACCAAGCCTTTCATTGCTTCAAAATAGGTATTTAATTGGCTTGGGACTACATGTCGAGGCTATATATCTATTTTTTGGAAATTAGTGTCAACAATATTCCATTAGCCCTCACTAGGGAATGCTCTGCCTTTCACTAGTATACTAAAAGATCGAAGAGATTTAGGATCTCTTCCTCCATGGATGATGGGCTTTGTGATCTAAACTTAAATATAGATTTTAGCTCTTAGATTCTTAATGAAGAATGTTCACCCTACTCCAAGAATATCTCAAAGGGAATAACAAGGTGGTATTTATGGAGGATGAGGACAAGTTTTGGTACAGTGTGAAGTAGAAGAAAGGCATGCCTCTACTCGAGTACTCAATGTAAATGTTATACAAGAAACTTTTCTATTCCAATTTCCCCTACCTTACCCTTAATTTTATTTGTTTTGTGCTTGATCCTTTACATGCTTGGTCTTTCAAGTTTGGGGTATCTAGTCTACTTGTCTTGAACCTAATAAGTCATGTTTTCAGTGATTACTAATGTACAAAAAGTTGGTTATGGGTGTTATTTTGAATAATTTTTATCTCATTAATCCCATGTGTGCCTTCTATAGTGAGGTTGAAACTATTGAACATGTGTTTTAGTCCTACCCATTTTCTATTAACCTGTGGTAAAAATGTCTTAAACCTTGGAACATTTCATTCGGGTATGAGCTTGGATGGTTAAATATTGATTTTAGATATGCTTATCCAAAAATTAAAGTTCATCATTTTTTCCATAAATTTTGGATTATTTTTATAGTGAAATTCTTTGTTTTTTTATGGAAACAAAGGAACCTAGAGGTGTTTCAAGGTAAGGATAGAGTTCTTACTAAATTCATAATTGAAGTCATTCTTCAATTTTTTTCCTTGTAGATTTTACTTTAGTTGAAGATTCCAAAGGACTAGCTTGAAAAGTTTCTTAGTATAGGGTTACTCAAGGTGACTTTGGATTACTTTCCAGACTCAGGAGGATACCCAAGATTGATCCCACATCTAAACTAGGCTGTGTCTCACCCAACAGCTACAGAGGTACAATTTTTTTAGTTTGAATGGGAATACATTAAGGATGTCTATTTAAACTAGGCTGATAATCTAGTGGAGTGGATCACCTCATCTGAGCTAGATAATAATGGTATTAGTGAGTGGGTGGCTGTAAATGATAGTGATTTTTAGGATCTCCATAATGAGGAACATGGTAAGTACATCTCAAAGAGGTCAAGGAAACCTTTACATTATTTGACCTAAACATTTATCTAGAAACAAGTGATGAGAATTTAATGTTAGGATCCTCATCTTAAACTCCCATTCTTGATGTTTCTTTCTAAGGAGCACAGGGAAAATTTTGGTAATAGATTGATGAGAACATAAAAACCTTCTCTGGAAAACTAAAGAAGTAGATTGAGGGTGGTGATTCAACAGACGTGGAATATGTACTCAAGTTGATGGAAGAATTTAACTGAGGTAGAACAATATGAAAGTCATCTTGGATAAAGTTGATAATTACCCTACCAAGTTGCTACCTAGACATTAGCTAATTAGAAATGCTAGTCATAAAAGCTCCTCGAAGGGGAATGCCTCATCTAGTTTAGATGGTGTTCATGATGGGGGAGGCACTGCTTGTAGTAGGGTGCTAGACTCATACCTATGATTTTTTCACCTTTGGGTGGCATTTGATTACCTTGTGTTTTCTCTTGTTGTACTAATGTGATTTTTCTTCTTTCGACTACCTATTTGGCATTGTTGTTTGATAAACTGATGGCTCATTTTTCATTGGTTGTCTAGTTGCCACCTTTTCCTTTGATATTATTCAATTCTTTTATTTTTGGGGCTGCCAATTTGGAGCCGATTTTATATTAAATTATCGATTATTAGGACTACAGGTGGGGGATGTCCTATCTCTACTCTTTGTTTTATTTGATACTATGTATATTTTTGGCATCTTAGATGCATATATTAGTAATCAATATTTAATATTAAAAAAAAAAAATCAAGAGTTCAAAACATGTAACCTCTATTATGTTTCATCAAATTTAATTTAATTTGAATTCTATTTTTTGTTTTGTGTGCCAATTTTTCATGCATCAAAAACCCTAGTTAACTTGTCAAGTTGTTTCAACTTTTGACCTAGTGGATGCTTTGTCAAATATAATCATCTAACTAGTCAATACTTAGGTTTTTGCACCTTCTAGACACATATAATTTGTCCATTTTGTGTTTCTAAACCTCATACTATTAATTTCATAATTTTTTTAATAATAATGTTTAGGTGGTCATTTTGACTGCGACTCTTTTAACACCTAGTTTTTTTATAATTCTAAATTATTTTTTACATTATTTGGCATCTAAATTATGTGACTAAGTATAATTTTACTTGTGATTTAATTTATTTTACAATCAAATTATAAAAACTCATTAAAAAGACTATATTTATTAAAATTATTCTTCCAATAGTATATTTTTATGACACTTGCGACACCCTATTTTATCATAATCTTTCATAATTTTTTTCTTTGTATAACATTAAATTGAATAATTATTGTATGTTTGCACTTTAATTTTTTTTTTACTATCAAATTAAGTTAAAATTCACACTAAAAGGTTTCATTTTAAGCATTTGTTTATTATCTTATTTAAAGGGAAGCTATGGCTTCGCCTCATTTTTCCTTAGATAAATCTCAAATACTTAATGTAAATAACTATAATATATGTAAAATTCATGTTAAAACTAAATATAATTCCTTAATTAAAAATCAGACTTGGGATCTTGTCCCTCCTTCATCAAAGACATATTTTTAGTTATAGGTGGTTTTGTAAGATCAAATATAATTCAATTGGTAAAATTTATTAGTTTAAAGCTAGGTTAGTCACTCATGGGTTTACTTAAAATTTTAAGATTGACTATGTTGAAACCTTTGCTCTTATAACAAAAGTGAGTACTATTAGACTCTTTATTACTCTTGCAGCCCAAAATGATTAGGTCATCCACCAAATGGATGTCAAGAATGCATTCCCAAATGGTGATTTTGAAGATAAAATATGCATGACTCAACGTAAAGGTTTCACTGACCCTAATAAATAATATTATCTATGTAAGTTAAAGAAATCTTGGTATGGTTTAAATCAAGATCCTCAAACTTAATATTTTAAAATTATTTATTTTTTCAAAGAATTGGGTTTTTTTAACTGTTACTCTAATAATGATATCTTTGTTAAAGTTAAAAATATTCATTTTATTCTAATTGTATTATATGTTGACGATTTATTAATTACTAGCAATTTAACTAGTTCAATTCACAAATATAAGCATAAACTAAGTCAAATATTTGAAATAATTAATTTAGACATCCTGTATCATTTTTTAGGAATGTATATATTTCAAGATAAATATTATATTATTGTATCAAAATCTTAGTATGCTCATAAAATTATTTTTAAGTTTAACATACTTGATTGTAAATCTTCTTCTAATCATATTAAATTTGGTGTTAAACTTGATCCAAAACCTACATGTGAAAAAGCTAGCCCTACTTTATATAGATAGTTTGTTGGTATTTTGATTTATCTAACCATTACTAGACCATATAATTCATATAGTGTTAGTGTTTCTTCTAGATTTATGCAAGATCCATATTTGGATCATTAAAAATTAGCTAGACAAATTCTTCGTTATATCAAAGGAGCAATTAATTTTGGTTTATTTTATTCTTCCATTGATAATGCTAAATTATATGGTTATTGTGATGTTGAACATGATGGTGATACTATAGATCGCAAATCAACTTATGGATATGTGTTTAAGTTTGGTACAAATGCTATCACTTGGATCAGCAAGAAGCAACCTATTATCTCTATTTATACTACTAAAGCAAAGAATAGAAGTGTTATGGAAGCTGTCAAAGAAGCCATGTGGTTGTGAAGGTTGTTTAAAGAACTTCATTTAGATGTTTCTCATAATGCTATCCTTTATTATGATAACCAAAGTTGTATACTTTTAATGAAAAATCTTGTACAGCACTAAAGAACTAAACATATTGAAGTTTATGTGCATTTTATCTAAGAAAAAGTCCTTAATGGTGATATTTATCTATAGTTATATCCTACAAAAGAATAAGTGGCATATATATTCATAAAACCATTTGGTGGTACCAATTTTTATTATTTTCATGTAATGTTGGGCCTCTCAGAGTTGCCATTGAAAGGGAGTGTGTATGACAATGCCACTTCCTAACAATTGTGTGTTCCTTCTTCTTTTCTATATCTTTTCTCATTGTAAATCATTGTAAAATTTATGTGAAAGTTATGTTATTTAAGTAAACTTTGTTTATAAGTTTTACTTTTGTACCCCAATATATTAAAATCATAATTTGTAATGAAGGTCCTTATGTTATAAAAGGCTCTAAATATGTTTAGTGATTATTCATGAGAAACTATGAGATATAGTCTCATGATCATACTAGCCTAAACTTACTTTCAATTAGTTTATGGATTATAATTCTTTATGTTTCAAAAGGCGGTGTTTAGCATGATGAAGGTTTTTAAATCCTTCAATTGTGTACATGGTATAATTCCTCTTTTTTTAGGTGACTATGAAATTTATTCCCACTTAACATTAAGGGGGAGTGTTAGATTAATTAATGTCTAAGTGATAATTATTATTTTTTATTTATATCAAGGTTTTAGGGTTCCCCTTCCCAAAAAAATTAAAATTTTATAAATCAAAAATAGCCTGGTTTAATGGTTTAACCATCAAGGCATCTGGCCAACCTAATTCAAATGAAAAAAATATACTAGAATTATTAAAAATACTTAAGATTTAGATTAAAAAAAATTATTTAAATGGAAATCCCAAAATTACTAATTCTTATCCTTCTATGTTCTATAATGAATACTAAAATTATTAGGAGGAAAGCTAGGAATGAGACGGCTTCTTACTTCTAACAACCTTCCATTCTTCTTGATTACCCAATTTCTTTGAATCCAAACTTAACAAACAATTCACACCCTAGGGTTTACCTCTATTTAATTTATTCTTACTAACCAAATCTAAAACACTTTTTCCCATAAACCCAACTAACTCAAAATTTTGAGGTGTGGACACAAAAGGTACTACCATTTTCAAATTCTTTTCCAATATAAACTCTGAAATAGCTCCTGAAGCTAAAATAAGATTGCTATCTAAAAATACTGTAATATGCTTTTCACTTGCCTCCTTCCCCCATGAATAATCTATTTTTTACTTATATTTTTGAAAAGAATAAGAAATATGACCAATTTGAAAACAATTCTGACTTTTGAAGGGGATCCCCTCAAAATCAATGGTTTAAGACCAACACATAGCATTCACTTTTAACTTGATCCTTTCAAGAAGATATTGAGTAATGTCTAAACAAACTAGAATCCTAGAAAATTTTATCTGGGAATAATTCAATGAAGAACCATCAATTTCCAAAAAATCACCCAACACACCTCCAATAATTGAAAGACTAGATTCAGACCAAAATTGAAGTGGAAGTTATGACAGCCTCACCTAAATGGGTTGAAGAGAAAGATTTTCTATTAGAGGGTTAAAATCAAGAGACCATGGTTTTAATAAGAATGTGATTATCATAACTCTAGTATTTTGTTTGAAAATCTTATTACAATCAACTAAATAATCAAAAACCACAATAAAAAACCTTTGGCATAGGGATAAATTTTCATATTACCTTCCAACATAGACTGCCAAGATTCTAAAATCCACTAGTGAAGAATATAAAGGGAAGGCCAAAACCTGTCAAAGCGGTAGACCAGGCCCTCTCCACATACCAACCTTCACCTTCTATAACCTCCTCTAAAGCTTTATCTTCAAAATTAACAACTAGAGTTTTTTTTCCAAACTCAAAACCCTAGACTAATAAAAGTGGGATATTTTAGAACCCAAATATACCCTAGCTGTTTGATTTTCTAATATTGTTGGAGTAGACAGTTAACCTATTTTGCCTTCCACCCTCTCCTTCTATTCCACCAATCTATCTATTTATTTGCCTGCCTAAAGTAGAGATTGTTATTCCCTAACCCTCCATTGCATTCTCTAGACTCTACCCCTATCTCATTGTAGGTCCTAGCATCATCACATAAGGATCAACAAATTTCAAACACTCCTTAATTGTAAAAATATATGATTTAATCATCATGTAGCCTTTTTTATAGAGCTCAAGATAACTCTAACTCTTATGCCAAGATCATCCAAGTGGTAATTATTAACCCTTAGATTACATTGGCAATTAATAAAATAAATAATAATATATTATGTATTAACATGAGGTGGATACCTCATGAAAATAAATAATATTATTATAGTTATTTAATACTTACCAAGTGTTTTAATTAATTGGCTTTATCAAGATGGATGGACTTGTTATTTTTACAATGGTCACCTCCCTTGATATTTTAATATAAATAGAGTTATACCCTATTGTGAAAACACATTTGAATATGAAATTATTTGATCATATTCAACCTATAAATGTTGTGAAGGCCATTCTGTGAAGAAGTGAGAAAGGAAGGCTTTGTATTGGGGTGCAAATTTTTCACAATATATGAATATCACATTGGTGGGTTCTTTACCTCTTTGAGGTTTTCTCATGGTAAATACTTGTGTTCTATGTCAATTATTCAACATTCATTTATATTCTTTGATAATCAATTTTAGATCTAGATCCTATATATTGGTTTATCAATTCTTTCATGTTGAACTATAATTCATATTGACCAGCTAAGACTCAAACCTAGGACCTTCTATTCACATTGATAGCTTACTATATATTTAATTTATTAAATATAATGATGTTAAAAATTACCTATGTTGATAAATTACATGTATTCATTCACATTCATAGCTTACTAGATACTTAAGTTACTAAATATAATGATGTTAAAAATTACCTATGTTGATAAATTACATGTATTCATACATGATTTTCATGTTTGATTTCATGTTTCACGTCTTACATGTATTATCTATTGGCTCATGTAAATTTTAACATGTCCTTTCATGTGGCTCTAAGCCTATTATATGTTTATATGCCTATGTGAGTGACATTTGAATATTTTCCAATATGTGGACACTTGTCATTTTATTGCATGTTTTATGTCCTTTGTATGCTCTCTTCATGTGTGTGTAATGGACATGACACTTGGTTTATTCTTTATCAATCAATTTTTTATGCCATTATGGATATCATGCATCTTAATGATGATTTTTGGTACTTTTTACTCTTTACACATTGAATACACTCTTTCTAGATCTGATTTTCAATGAGTTTCTTATGAATTTTCACTTAGACCATCACCAAAATACTATAGATTATCAATATATGTCTATGTTTATTTAAATTTATTGATAAACCAATTTCCATTATTGGTTTCTCAAGAGATTAGGTCCAAAACTCCAAAACCCTATTTTTAGGCTTCTAGGCATAATGGACCACTCAATAGGTCAAAACACTAAATACACATTTAAACACCCTAAAATATACTTCATTAAGTTTTTTAAACAAAAAAAATGGAATCAACTCTATAAATAAATATTTCACATCATTAACCAGAATTCTCACCCTAATCCATACTTGATTATCTTGGAAAATAGACACCTACAGGCAATCTAAAACTCAATCCTCAATAAAAAGATATAAAATATGTTTTAGGGATTGAAAACAATTTTAAAAATTTAATTAATAATCATATAGTATACATATAAAATTTTATAATATTTTACTAGATACAAATGAAGTTATAAGCCTTTTTGTAAGAACAATCCAAAATTAGGACTTCTTAGAAATCACATAGGCTGAGAGCTTCAAATTGATGATTTATGAAGATCTTTAGTTAATTTTAAATTATACCACCTAGAATAGGATCTTTAATCACTCATTCATCATTTATAATATAAAATTTTAACTCATTCAAAGGTTCACATGTGTTTCTGGGTCACTACATATAATCATGTAGGAGAAAAATAAGGTTTAAGGGCTTTTGAAGATCAAAACATCTGAATAACCATACAAAATACTATGAAATCACTAAATAAGGTTTTTCATGATCCAATTGAATCAATAATTTTTATAAATATCAATTTTCAATATATTTCATGGACTAATATATAAAAACTTGTAGACCTATACATGACAGTCTTGAAGATCACCCAACATGCAACCCTGTTCGTGAACGAAAATGAGTCTTTTATGCTTGAATTCATTCTTTTTTGCCTCCACCTTGATAGGAATAATTATTGTAATTTTTTAAAAGTGTTTATTCATCTTATAATGGACTAAGCATTACAAATTTCTCCTCCATTCACCTTAGTATGTTGATCTCATATGTAGATTTTTTGTGGTTACATTGACTATTTTGGACAAAAGAGATAATTATGAACTCTATAAGGTCTATAATACTTTTAATACATTTAACACACATAAATAATTAATATAAACTTATACAACTCAATATGACCTTCCATTATTTATATTTAATCATGAAATTACACTATAAACGTTTGAAAATTCAAATCTAAGATTTTGGAGGGAAACCTGTAAAAGACCTTAAATGGCTTAGAAACAAGCTCCTAATGCCTCAATGAGGCTTATGATACTTGACAACCCTTCTGTTACCTCTATCAATACTTTATTTTCATGCCTTCTAGATGCACCTGCATCAAACCATTAGTGTACAAAAGAAAATTGCATGGACTCTTATCAATGAGTCTATGTTATTGTTCTTGATTGTAGATGACTTTGTATTTTCTCTTCATCTTTTTCAATGTTCTTCTTCTTTAATGACTTAAGTCCTCCAATATCCCATGGTCTACTAGATGAAGCTAGACCTATTGGTTTATTGTCTTCTCCTTGGATGATATTTTTTTCTCTTATCATATCCAAACTTATATTATTTAAATTCTCTTTACTATCCTTTATCAAACCTACACATATAACAAACAAGTTAGGGAGAATAACTTATTTCTTGAAACCTTTAGATTCATTGTCTTGGAATTCAAAGACTATTTCCTCCTCTATGACATTAGCTTCTACTTTTATTATTATTTGACTTTTTGCCTTCGTATCTTGTTCCAAATTTGCATCTTTCTTGTTGAGATTACTTCTTATCATACTTTGTTTGCTACCTTCACTTGTTTTATTTTCACCAACTTATTCATTATTGTCCTTGAAGATAGCTTCACTCTTTTCATTTATCTATTGTTTGCTGATTTTTTCTTGACCTTATTGCCTTCCATGCTAATTTATTTTAGTAGACTAACCTTCTCAATAAACTCCTCAAAGTATTTCATACTTCTTATTGAAGACAAACTATTAGACAATTCAATAAACATCTTATACATACATTCACTGGATAAAGTCTAAGTTTTTAAGGAAAAATCAGATCCTTCATGAATTTTAGTGATTACCTTGGAATGTACATCACTTACCTCATCCTTTTTGATTTATTATAAATACTATTTCTCACCTATAATCAGTGTTTTGGAATTATATGCCATAACTTTCTCCTCTTACTTCATGGTAATAGTATATGCTTTACTCCATCTTATTCAAAAATATAAGTGTTTATCTCTCCATTATGGATGGCTTCCATGTCATAATACCATGCTCTACTAAGGAGAATGTGGCACACATAGATAGGCATTATATCACACATGATTTCATATTTATAGATTCATATTTGGAATTGTACCTTACATTTCTCATTTACAAGTAATTGTTGATCTTTTTGTAACCAAGAAACCTTATAAGGGGTAGGGTGACTTACCTTATTCAAGATCAACTTATTAACATTTTCAATAGAGACAAGATTAAATGTTCTTCCACTATCAATTATGACCTCACAACACTTACCTTGAGCCTTATAGGTAATCCTGAACAATATTTTTCTTTGGGGTGGTTCTTAGATTTTCTTGTTTGGTTTGATTAGAATCCTCTTCATTAGCAAGGATTCTCCTTTTTCTATTACATCCTTATAGATATTTAATGTAGTATCCTCTTCTTCATTACCTTGAGCAACATGAATACTTCTTTGACTAGTAGATGATTGTTCAAGGCATTCATAATACCTATGCACAAAATTTTCACATTTAAAGCATATACCAATAAAACCTCTACTTCTACCCCTATCAAATAGCCTCTTAACTTTGAATGCATAGTTACCTATTGAAGTTTATTCTTTCCTGAGCAAGATGTTATCTATTTCCTCATATGTTTTTAATGGATTTATGCTTTCATGTTATCCTCTACCTCTAAGAAGTCCATTTCTTCCTCTTGCATGCTAAGAATGCTTCCTTGCTATCTTATCTTCTGATTTTAAAGCAAACTAGTATGCCTCTTTAATTATTTACAATAGATAATTATAACTCATTAAAATGTTCACACATGTTTTCAAGGTAGTGCATATGACTTTGTAGGAGAAAAATAGGGTTTTAAGGGTTTTTGAAGATCAAAACATATAAATAACCATATAAAATACTATGAAATCATTGAGTAAGGTTTATCATGATCCAATTTACTTAATAACTTTTATTAGAACCAAATTTTAATATATTTCATAGACTAATACATCAAAACTTATAGACCTATATATGACAGTCTTGAAGATCACCCAAAATGCAACCCTATTCATGAAGGAAAATGAGTCTTTTATGCTTGAATTCATTCTTTTTTACCTCCACCTTGATATGCCTAATTATTATCAAGTTTTTAAAGTGTTTATTTAGCTTATAATGGACTAAAATTGACAAAATTATCCTCCATTAACCTGGATTTAACTTAGTAAGCTGATCTCATATGTAGATTTTTGTGGTTACATTGACAATTTTGGACAAAAGAGATAATTATGGACTCTATAAGTTCTAGAAAACTTTTAATACATTTCACACACCTAAAGACCTAATATAAACTTATACAAATCAATATGACCTTGCACTAATTATAATTACTCATGCAATTACACAATAAACATTGGAAAATTCAAACTTGAGATTTTGGAGCGAAACCTACAAAAGCCCTGAAGTGGCCTAAAAACCAGCTCCTAATGCATCAATAAGTCTTATAATGAATTAAAAAAAACCCTTATAAAACCTATATCAAGACTTTATTTTCATGCCTTCTGGATGCACCTGCATCACCTACCCATTTCTAGATGCCATGATGGATATCATGATCTCCCCTCCCTTAAGTAGTTTTATTAATCTTTCATTACTCAGTTGTGATCACTTCTCTGCATGCTTCATTACTAACATCTTTCTTGGCATTGACACTATGAATATTTTTTTCATTCATCTTAGATTAAAAAATTTAGCTCAATTTACATATGATGATTCCATGCTCATCCATGCTATCATTACTACTCATATTTACATATTTTCATAACATCTCACATAATTTTTTATTTTTAGTTAAGTTATTATGCAATTTCAACAACTCACCTAAAAAATAGTGGCATACATAGTGGATTATCTTAGATAATAAGATCCTATAGTGTATTATATAGACAAAAAAGTTTAGGTTTTACATAGTGGATCATAGTCCATACCTAGAAATGAGTTCTAGACAACATTGCTTCATTTGGACAAGGGCACAGGCTAGTAATGTCTAAATAGTGCACTGTTATCCCAATAAGTAGAAAAGAGTCATTTTTAGAAATAATCAAAATCAGAGGTAGTATAGGGTAGTTTAAAATAACTATAATGAATTATTTTTTATAAAAATACTCAAGTTTATTTTAAATTTTCTCAATTTGGGTGCATTACGTGTGACATGTATTTCATGTTAGCATATAGTTTTTTATTCAAAATTTTAGTTATTATTACTCAGTTCCAAAATCCATATACAACTATATAAAATATTGGGGGCATGTGCACAATGCATGACCAACTCATTGCTCAATTTTCCACTTGTTTTATAGATGGAGTGGTAATTCATGTCGTTCTCATGTTGTATACACAAGACTCAAATAATACTATATGTTGTTCCAATTTTGCATCAAAAAAGAGTTTTATTACATTGTAATGGTTGGTTCACCTTTTACACCAACTGCTTTACCAAATAAATCTATTGAGATTCATACATGGATTCAAAACTACTTCACCAATTGGGTATGTAATGATGGATTCAAACATACCTTGAGTTCTTAATCACACTCTCCTAATTAATTAGGAGCAGTGCATGCACAGTTCAACATAAGTTTTCAAATGAAGAAGAAATTTTTAAGGGTCCTACCCTATCTAATCACTAATTTTGCACCAAAAAACATAATAGTTTACATACCCAATCAGGGGTATTCATTTCTTGTTATTAGCTCTATAAGTTTTCTTGTCTTTACTTTTTTTATTTCTATCTTGAGCACTTATTTTATACATGTTTCATTATAGGATTTTGCATGAAACATAGTTCAACATTGTATTCTACATCCAAAACTATTTTGCATAGGTAAGTTCAGGGAACCACTTTTATTTTTACTATAGTACTTTCACTTTATTATAATACTAAAATGAAATGGGGGAAATGTAGACACATAAATTAATATTTAAATTGAAATAATGTACTTATGACTACTCTTTATACACACTTATCTCATACCTCATTTCATGTTCTTTTGACCACTTTATTTTTCATGCACATGACCCATTCCTATTAGTAACTAATGTAGACACCTAAAAATGGCCACCAATGGCCTTCAACCAGACTTTAGATTGATTCCTACCAACCTTTTCAAATTAAGCCTAAGAGTCATTAAATGTCCCAAATTTGCTTGTGCATCATTTGTTAAAGCTTATAATCCCATTGAGACATCCCTAATTTGGGTATCTTACTATATGCAATCATAACCACTCACAAATTCATCTCTAATCATCTTGCAACATCACAACATGCAATTTGGCATATGAACCTATTAAGTGGGGCAAGTGCACACATGAACATGTTAAAAAGCCTAATCAAAATTAATTAAAATGCTAAATAAAATAAAATGCCTACTTGAATTATCCTTGACCAATTAATGAAATTCAAAAAAAGGAAATTCAAAAATTAATAATATCCTAGCTTTTCATGATTACCATTTGTGAGTTGTCAAGCCTTTACAAACATCTAACCCATGCCTATTCATTGAAAATCATGAGCTTTTGACATCTTTTAACTCTACTAGGTTTAATTAGCTCATTTAAGTTAGGTTTGAACCCATTACATGTTTAAAATACACTTTAACTTACCTTGATTTGGGGTTAGTTCCTAAGCGTATAACTACAAGCCATTGCCTATTGAAAAGAGAAATTGGATAGATTAAAGTTACAATGTAGGTTTTGTAGCAAGATTGAAAGAAATAGTGTTATAATGCCAAAATATTGAGACAAACCAAAAACATAATCCACATCAATCAAGCCACAATGGTGCCAAAGAGATAATCAACAAAGAAAACTCCATTGCCAAAGACTCTTTGAGCACAAATGGAGCAAACCACACTATAAATCATTTGGAGCATTCAAGGAAGGTAAGCAATTTGTCATTATTTGCATTGTAGTTGTGTTTTTGATTGGTTTTGTTCATTATTATCCCCTATGATATAGGCAAGTAAGTGTCATCATGTTAGTGTGTTTTTATTCAAGTTTTGTTACTTGTTCTAACACTTGATCTAACCTCCCTTCTTAGATTCCTTGATCACAAATGGCATGCTAGGTGGTACATGCACCCCACAAAGTTACTCTTAAAGCCTTATAGATCATTTTAATAATTATTTTCATGACAAATTTTGATCTTGCTATCCAAAGAAGGTGAAAAATTCAAGTTAAAGGATGTTTTCTGGAAAATCAAGAGGTTGTCTTGTGTAATCATAATTTTGCTCTCAGGACTGCAATATCACAACTCACACAATTGTAGTTTTGCCTCTATTCTCATGGGATTTCACCTAATTATTAATGTTATTCTATTTTTTTCTGATTATAGGGAGATATTTACAATATTATAATATCATGACTTTGAAATTCATGATATCATAATACCACAATTTTGAGAATCATGATATTGTAAAATTGTGATTTTGTGAATTATGATATTGCATGACCATTAACGATTTTGTGCCTTAATCAATAGTAGTCAATGCAATCATTTTTGGTTGATTTGTGATACTACAACTTACAAAATTATATTTTTTCACTGTGTATACTAGAGACTGATAGCTTATTTTTTGCAGCTTAGTTTGGGGTCATCCAAACTCAATTTTTCATGAACTAGTTTTTTAAAACACATGTTTTATCCTAGATTTTTATACTATGATATCAATTTAACTTCAAGTTGCATAAATATTTCACAAATATCAAAAACCCTCTAACATTTTTAGGTCATGCATGGAAAAGTGCCAAATTTGAACATGTTTAACTCTTGAACACTTCATTTTGGTGCCTAAAATGAGTTACTAAGTCTTGAACATTTAATTTTAAGTGATTAAAAGGAACCTAGGTGATTTATGTAAAATTACTTTGTGAAAATTATTTAAATCTTTGCAAAATTTAAGGCAAGGAGCCAAATAACTTAATCAAACATTTCATTTGGTGCATCAAAATGACATTCACTTATATTACAAATTCTTGAAAGTGTTTGATACTTATTTATTTATGAAAAATGAAGACTATGTGTATACTCTCCCCCATCCCCTATAGGGAACGTGGGTGACCAAAAACACCTTTTCACTTACCATTTATGCCTATTCTAAGGCATAGAATAATTATTTTTTAGGCCCTCCCCAAAACCCATATGGTTTGGGTCATCTAAAAGTAACCTCTAAAGTCTTTCAACTTAGTCATTTATTTCATGTAACTTGGCTTGTGAAGGTGAGTTCATAGGTTCTTCATGAGATATTTATGGAAGCTTTGACCTAGGGTTTCATTTCCCATCATTGTTTCAACTTTGTTCCATGGTGGGGTATAGAAATCAGGATGCATACTATGAGAGCTAGGGGGTTGAGTAACTAACCTATCATTTTTTAATAAAAAACCAAGTCAAGTTCGATTAACTAGGGGATTCTACTAAGTAGTACATAAATATAATCACTATGTAAAATAATATACCCTTGCATAGTAAGTTTATTTTTATGAACTCAATTTACATCAGGCATCTCTTGTGTTAGCCATTATTGGGACCATCTAAATAGTTAAAAATTATAAGTTTTAAAAAAACCCCACTTGCCACAAAAATATTGTTGATGCAAGGTGAGTAGCCTGAAGGTCCATGTCACTATACAATCTCTTGGGAGAAGGGGGTGTAAAAACCCTACTACTTCATGCACTTTTATTTTTGGATTAACACTTAAAATCCTTCCAAGAGCATGTATATAGATGGATTTCAACAATACGATATAACCTTCTTAGTTATAGGGCTTAGGAGGATTTACTTAGTTGAATTTAGTATGTTTCCTTTGTTTACTTGGTCATTTGAGTCTGAAACTTTGTTTATCTTCCCACATCAAAATGAGTTGTTTGTCCACACCACTCCACTGTTTGAGGAGGTGTTATGTCATCCATTTGACACCTTGTTTTTAATTAAGTATTTTATAAAAAATGTTGTGTGTGTCACTTAATTGTAATGGGTACCATTATGATGCCCAAATCATTTCAAGTTTGTGACTTGGAGTCTTTGAAACAAACCATTATTTATATCTTTTGAGAGTGATAATGTAATTACGCTACTCAAATCATTTCATAGACTCATCTTATCTTGTGTCCAAGTTTGACATTTAAAACCAAACCATGTGACTTATTGGATATTTTTCTAGTACCATTATGCCATCCATCTTCGTCTAGCTTGTTGGTCAACTAAATCCTAGTTATTCCTAAGTTGAGTTTTTAATTAACTTTGACAAGTTCAGATCCAAAAATTCATTGATTTTTTTGTTATGCCTTGTCTAGTTAGGGCTTAGACCTAAATCTTTCTTTTTTGGGTTGCGTAACTTAGGTTAATTATTTACCCAAATTTTGAAAACTCTTATTTGTACCATTATTTGGGATAAAATAGTCTATCTCCAAGTGCCTTTTGTTTTGTGCCTCATACCAATTTGATCAATTTCATGTCTAAAATCAAGTGCCTAGTCTACACCAAAGTGTTTCAAGTTTGTAATATTAAATACCCCTTGGTTTCAAGTCTAGATATTGACATTGCATTTGGCCAAGATTCCTATCACATGCCTTGATTGAGGCTATCTTTTAATGTTGCATTTGGCCAAAAGACCTAGCAAACCTTTACTTTTCCTAGATTATACCTATTTGTAATACTTTGAACCTAGCATTTGGCATTTTTAAAAGTTAATCCACTTGTATTATTTGTCTGATACATTTGATGTTATACTATTTTATACCAAGTTTTATAATAAACTATTTCAAAGATATAGCTCCATCCTTTCACCAAGTTAGATAGAATCTAAACCTTTTGTCTTTTTTTAGACATTATTTTTTAGAGTTTATAGAAATATAATCCCCTCTTGTTATGAAGCATTCACCATTGATTTGAGCATGTCTCACTATACATGTAGTGGTGTCATATACAATATAGGGTATATTAATGTGGTCACACAAGAAGATTTTTTTCAACACCCCTATGGAGATGTCATTTGTGAGATGAATCCTTATCCACCTTACAGTGCTCCATCGGGGTAACAAAGCCAAGATCCTTTGGCCCATTATCTGGTCAACATGCCTCCATAATCAAAACAAGACCAAGAATAAATGGCATAATATTTAGATAGCATATCTTTGGTTGCATAAAAATCCCAAAAACAACCATATTACATTACAATGTCATTAGCCTATGACCCTTATTTATTTGATCATCACTTGCTTGTAAATAAGGATGAAGTCTTAGTTAGAGCCACAGAGGTAAGGGATAAATTTTTGACATAATTTCCCCATGAAAACTTTCCAAGTCATGTAAGAGGGCCTTATAACATGTATTATAATCAAAACATTGAACAAGTCTCTTTTAGCAATCCTCATGCTATAGTGCCAATGTTATATCAGGACCCTTGTATGCTTGTCACAAGAAAAGGTATCAAAGAGGACCACTTCATACAAATCCAGATTGCATACCAAACCTATCTAAACCTAGCACATAACTTCAACAACATGGCCATGTCAAATGCTCTTCTTATTGAGTTAGTTTCTTCAACAAGAGTCCTAATTGAATTTACTAGCCAAGAAAATTAGGGTATAGACCCATTTACACAACGTACTGCAGTTGGATACATGTTAAATACCCCCATCATAAAATAAGTATCTTCTACTTTTATGTATAAAAATGAGCCAAACATAGTGGAAAATGTGTAAACAATGTCTAATCTAGACCAAAGTGGTGTAAATGCACAAATGACTAGTCAACAACAAATGTGCCTTTATTTAACAACATGAGTGGATTGTAAATGTAGGGGGAAGGAAATTATACCTCCCAACTAAAACCAACTACCTCTAATCCTCAACTAGTTACTTCTTCAAGCACCCAACCACACAAATTAAGTAGTCAAATAATGACTAGTGCCATGCCTCAACAAAATATCATGAAAATTACTTCACCACAATAGGTGATGACTAACATTCCAAAATAACATACACCATCCAACTTTACCACATAGTAGAGGGAAAACATCTTGACACCTCAATAAGGGTAAACTAATGTTCTACCTCACCAAGTAGTGACATACCTCTTCAATCATAGAACAACATGCCATTACCATCACAAATGATATCTAATCAATAACATACAACTATTGGTCAATGATAAATATTGAACCTTTAACAAGTTTCTACTTCTCAATAAGGGTTCATGAATCCAAGAGGTTCTAATGTTCCACAAGTACTGATTAGGCAAAAATTCCCTTTCTTATAAAATGTGCCACAAACTCAATGGTAGGGTCTTGGTTCATAAGTTCCCCTTAATCAGTAAGGGTCAACTAGTTGATAGTATGTTTCTATTCAACCTAATTAGGCACAATACATCCATATCCTTCCATCTTAGCCTCAATTTTCCCAAAGCCTAGCCTGTATACCAAATCCTAACTAGAATATTGCATAACAATATGTGCAATTCCAAAAACACATCATAATCTGTGCATGCATATTTTTGGTTCATTCTTAAACCAAACTAACACTCCCCAAAAAATGCCTCCATTATACCTCGATCAAAGTAACCCACTTATGATCACCCAGCCTCTACATCAAGACAATGTTCCCTCTAGTTTCTTAGCCTAAGAACTATAACAAATGAAGGATGCAATTTTCTCCATCTAAGTTGGGAAACAAACCAAAAAATTTAAGTTGGATGACATGTGTTCTTACCCATTCAACATGGAGTATCTATAGATACCATTTCCTCTAGGGTACGAACCATCAAAATTTGACAAATACAAGGTAAAAGGTGACCCCAAAGCCCATTTGATAGAATTATTTGTTACCTATTAGCCAGTGACCTATAACAACATATACCTTCTACTATTGTTTCCAAAGAGCCTAATAAGACAAGTGTTGGAATGGTTCTTAAAATTATCAAAGAATCTATTTTTTAATTTTGATGATATTTCATACAAGTTTGTGCAACACTTCTCTTATAATCTTGAACATGAGATTTCATTGGTAGATTTGACATAAGCCAAATAGAAGGTTGGTGAAACCTTTGCAAGTTATTTATAGTGATGGAGAGCCCTTTCAAGCTGATTTACCCGCAGTCTACCAGACAAGCAACTAGCCATTATGTTTACCAAAAGTTTACACAATGAGATATCTTACCATTTAGAGTTATAGTGTACACACACTTTTAAGGAAATCATTGACAAAGGTTTTTTTAATTGAATGAGCCCTTATTAACAAAGGGATCATTAAATTTAACTTATCAAATCAAATCCAAAACCAAAACTAGAATAATGGCCAAAATTAGAACCAAGTCCAAGCACAAGTGTCACAACCAGCATAGGCCAATAATTATGATAAACCCAAGCCATCTAATTTCAATAAGAATGTTGTTGGAAATGGAGTAACTGAGTCATGACATGTCTAAATGGTGAAAAAACCATATTCTTAGCCTATGTTTCCTATGCAAATTACTCCTCACCAACCTCTTCAACAAGTGTAGCAAGTGCAACAACCTAGACCAATGCAATAAATGCAAGAAACTTTACCTTTGTAAAACCCTCCTCCAAGGAAAATTGTGCCTACTCATAGCATTTTTAGTGACCTTAGAGAGCCCATTAAATCTATGTTTTACAAGCTCACTACCACTAATCTAATTAACTATCATATTCCTAATCACTATCTTGAGGGCATTGACTATCCATATTGGTATAGGCAAAATGAATTATGTGAGTATCATCAGGTCAATAGACATAATTTACATTGTTGTATGCAAATTAAACATTTGATTGAGAATATGTTATAAAATGGAGAGATCATATTGGACCATAGAACTTCCACATCCAATCAGAACCTTGATATTTATCAAAACCCCTTTCCCCAATATTACAACCAATAACAACAATAATAGCAGCCAACATAGCAACAACAATAGTATCAATAACTAAGACAACCAATAAAATCAGCAACAAAACCAACAATTTCAAATGCATGGAAAAAACCAAGACCATAATGATGCCAACAACCAATGGACCTATCATATAGTTGTTCATGACTACAACAAGGTTGTAAACCATCTTGCAGGAGGTCATGTTAACACAATTTCCATCAATCCAAAACAAAATACCAATGAACTAAGATCATTTCTAATCATTTCCTATCAACCAACCCATATCGATGATCCCTCTTTGACCTAGGAATGCATATAGGCATACTAGAAAATAGGGATTACTACCTTTAGACCTCATATCAATAACTCATCATTGACCTATGACCATGCATAAGTAAACTAGCAACCAAGACTTATCCTATCTGGTCCCCCTCCACCATCATTTATTAGCAACAATGTTCCCATACCTAATATTAATTGTGCAATCAAAACTCAATAGTCAAATATTACCATACTAATCACATAGCCATCTACCACTTCACGCATCCAACCAACCTTTTTGGCTAGAAACAAGCCATTTACCATTGTGTAAGAAAACCTGTTCAATATTATGGAATAATTTCAAAAGATACTTGCATAGATCTCCATTTTGGATTTTTTATGTACATCTACAATCCATAAAAACATTTTGACAGAGTATATTGACCAATCCTAAGTTCTTAATGACATATCTCCATACAAATTTCAAGTTTTAGTTGGGCACCTAGTTCTAGACCAATAATTAACCTTCGACCAAAGTGATATGTCATCCCTTGGCCCTCTATATAATAATATATTATACATATAATTTGTCATAATGTGGTATAAAGAGAAATGTATCCTCATAGATAGTGGATTGAGCCTAAATATTATGTTTGTAAATCTCATCAAGATTCTTGGGTACACCACGATCGATCTCTAGCTATAAATAATCATGATCAAGTCCTGGGATAATGAAAAATAAGAATCTCAAGACACCATTAGCTTGTCAATTATTCTTATGCCCTTGATTCATGATATGCTATACCATGCGTTAAACCTCAATTTTTTGTATAATATGGTTTTGGGCAGACCTTGGATAAATGAAATTCATGAAATCCCTTCAACATTACACTAGTGTATCAAGTTATCCCATTTAGGTATAGAGGTCACCATTAATGGATAATTTTAACCATAAAAACATTTCAATCATTTAGAGGTTGAGTACCAAAGCTATAACTATCATTTCAGTTTGAATCTAGTTTCCAAGAAGGACAAAGGAAAAGAGACACTTGTTGATTCACCAAAGGCCAACTACATTGACCCTGACACCCTTGATTCACTTTCCCACATGCCACCTCTTAAAATATCTAATATTTATACTATCTCAGATAATGACCCAGGATATTATTTAACCCATGATATATTCCATATTTCTAAGCTTCCATAAACCCCAAGTCCTTTGGAAGACCTAAAGCCCATCCACCTTGCATGGAATGGAAAAGAAAGAGCAAATCCAAACTACATAGTCTAACACCTATCATTTTCATACCGACCTCTAGCCAAGCAAATGAACCTCTTGAAAATTATAAATCTTTATTGTATAATGACAAATTGGCCAACTTTTATATCAATACCAAATACCTATTTCAAATAAAATCATGGAAAAGCATGCCTATGAAGGAGGAGGCCTTGGGATAAATTAATAGGGTCTACTTAAGCCAATTTATACCACTTGATATAAAGGAGCCTATGAAATCAAATTTAAACCTGCTAGGGGTGACCCCACATACCTTATTCATGTTTCATGACCAACAACTAGTGATGATGATGTTGATAGTGAAGTAGAGTCTGATCATAGCCCTTTCAATGACCTAGCCAATACCAATTTGTTTGAAAATAATGCCATTTTTACCCTTCAACCACTCATTCACCATAATCCACTTCTATTATATTTCACTCAATTGATAGACTAGGGCCAACAAGAATCAATAGTGCCAGTCAATGAATTTCAGAATGATGAGGCCTTCTACGATTTTCTAGGCCTAGGGGACAATTTTCCATTGGGAGACCACAAACAAGGGTTCTCAATCAAGTTTGATCTTAAAGATTATTTTGGAGAGTAGGTGAATACCCTTAGCCAAAAATAATTAAATAAAATATTGAGGTCCCAAAGTGAAAACCTCTTTGAGGCACTTTTAAACTAGGGAAATAGTAAAGAGAAAGGCCAATCTAGTGGTGAAAACCTATTTCAGGAAAAATTATATGGGGGTGTTTAAAATTCCTCAAACACAACTTAAGAGACCACCAATGATGAACTTGCCTATGGATTTGAGTTCAACCATGAAGAACAATAATATTTTGATCGAATCATCCAAAAAAATTTAGCAATATTTGTTACATGGCCATCCCTACCATTGGGAGTTTATAATTCATCATTCTTAGGAGAACTTGAGGAGCTATTACTAATAAAGGACTCTACCATTATGGGACAATTTTAATCTTTGCCAACTATTTTAGAAGATGGTTTGACCCTTCTAATGGAGAACATGATATGATTTAACATCAGGACTCCAAATGACTTGAAATGGATCAAATTAGGTGCGTCCCTCACTAAGGAGGAACATGAAGTCTTTACAACCCTTCTAAGGGAATTTGTTGATATATTTACATGGACCTATTATGACATACCTAGTTTGGATCCTATATTAGTTATACACCACCTCATAGTGCATCCTCATGCCAAACCTATGAAACAAAATCTGTGCAAGATGCATCCTTGCATTAGTCAAGAAAGAGTTGGAAAACTCTAGGAAGTGAGATGTATTCAATTGATCAACTACTCAGAGTGGATATTATATGTTTTTCTAGTTAGAAAAAAAATAGAAGGAATCAATATTTGCATTGATTTTAGAGACATAAGAAAGGCCTATCCCAAGGATGAATTTCCCCTATTGAACATTGACATGATAGGTGATTCCACAATAGTTATGAAATGCTTTCACTAATGGATGAATTCTGGCTACAATAAGATCTAAATTGCACTAGAAGACCAACATAAAATGTCATTTAACACTCCTTGGGGGACATTATATTATTAGGTTATGCCATTTGGTCTCAAAAATTCTAGGGGCACCTACTAAAGAGCCATGACCATCATATTTCAAGATATGATGCATGACATTATTGAAGACTACATCGACAACATCCTAGGTAAATCAAATACTAGGGCTAGTCATCTAGCAACACTATGACATATATTTGAATGATTGTGTGAATATAAAGTTAGGCTCAACCCTAAGAAGTGTGTTTTTGGAGTTAATTTAGGTAAATTTCTTGGATTCATTGTGTCTTGCAGAGGCATTGAAGTTGATCTAGCAAATGTACATGCCATAACTCAAATGCCACCACTAACTAATCTAAAGCAACTCCATAGTTTATAGGAAAAAATACAATATATTAAATGCTTCATTTCTCAGTTGGCCAACAAGTGCCACCCATTTACACACCTCTTGAATAAAAGGGTCACATTTCATTGGAATGATGAATGCTAGAAAGCTTTTTAGTATTTGAAGGACTATCTAGAAAATTTGCCTATTTTATTGCCCCTAATGTTGGGAAATCCATTCCTCCTATACCTATCAACTACCAATAAAGCCCTGGGGGCACTTCCATCTCAACATGATGATAATGGAAAGGAACATGTTGTATGATATTTAAGTCATACACTTATCGTGTATGAGCATAATTATATGCCCATTGAAAAATCATATTTATCTATGGTCTTTGTAGCCCAAAAAATATGCCATTACATGTTAAATAAAAAAGACCATGGTTATTTCAAAAGTAGATATACTCAAGTATCTACTATCCAAAATAGATTTATAAGGCTACATGGCCAAAAGGATCATGTTTCTTAGTGAGTTTGAGATAGAGTATGTCAACCAAAAATCTATCAAGGGGAAATTTCTTATAGATCATCTTGTTAAAGCACCCCTTACAAATATAGAGCCACTAACATTCCAATTCATAGATGAATCCATTTTGACCACCATCGAAACACCTCTTGAGGATCAGCAGTGAAAGTTGTATTTTGATAGATCATTCACAACACATGGATCAAGGATAGGGATTTTATTCACTACACCACAGGGGGATCTAATCCCTAAATCATTCTAGTTTAGCTTTCCTTTTACAAATAACATGGCCAAATATGAATCACTCATTAAAGGGCTTTTATAGGTATTAAAATGGAACATACAATATCTAAAGGTTTATGGTGATTCTTAGTTAATCATCAATAAGGTTACATATTATTTTTAGACCAAGGATGACAAGCTGGTTCTATACAAGGCTATGGTTTACACTCTCAAATAATAGATTACCAATGTAAATTTTGAACATATACCATGGGATAGTAATAAAATAATAGATTTCATGACCACCATTGGATCTTTGATTCGACATACAGACATGACCAAGGAATACAAATTCCTCATTGAAATTTTGTTAGCACCATCTTATGAAGCTTCAATTATCACAATGATCTATGATATTGTTGGTCTCAGCTCTATTTGGTATTCAGACCTATACACCTATATTCATGACCAAATATTGCCACCTGACCTATCTCACAAATAATCCAAAGCCTTTATCCACCTTACTCAGACCAACCCTATATCACCATAATGTTGATATAACTTTACTTCATTGTTTAAATTTGTCTAAAACTACATTAATGTTACAAGAAGTTCATGAAGGTGTATGTGGATCCCACACAAATAAGGCCATCCTATCCAAAAATATCTTGCATATTGGGTACTATTGGCCAATGATAGATGCAGATACAAATGCATATGTGAAAAAGTGTGAAAAATGTTAAAGGCATGCCACTATAATTCATACCCCAGCCAAGACTCTAAAACCAATTACACCATGGTCAATTTTTACATGGGGCCTAGATCTCATTGGGAAGATAAACTCCACCTCATTCGATGACCATAAACATATCCTTACCACCATCGAATACTTCACTAAGTGGGTTGAAGCTATACCCATCACTTACATGAATGGAAAGCATATTTCCAAATCCATATTTAACCTTTTCATTTGTCATTATGGTAACCCATCTAAAATTATTCTGATAATGGTGGATCATTAAAGAATAAGGATGTCGAATCACTATGTGCTAAGTACAAGATTAAATAATATTTTTTATGACATATTAACCTAAAAGTAATGGCCAAGCTAAAACATCTAAAAAAACCATTGTCAACATCCTTAAAAATATTATCAATGATGTCAAACATAATTGGAAACTTTAAATATTCTACACCCTCTAGGCATATCATATCAATCACCATACTCCAAAAGGAGCCACTTCATATTCACTTGTTTATGGCACTGAGGCTATTCTTCCCATTGAGGTTGAGTTACCTTTTTTATGCATTTTTTGGAAGCATGTCCTAAATGATGAAGACTATCGAGTAGCTCACCTGCAAGAGCTATATTTACTTGATGAGAAATGCATGGCCACCATTAATAACCTTCAAGCATACCAGAATCAACTTCATGGCCATTACAATCGGTTTGTTATACATAGATAATTTGAACTTGGTGATCTTGTTCTAAAATAAAACCAAAAGAATACCATGACTGAGCAAAAATATAAAGGCAAGTTTCAACCTAACTAGATAGGCTCATTCATTATTATTGTAAACTATGGCACTGGAGTGTATAGGATTACTACACTATATGGGGATGAACTTGATGAGCCGATGAATATTATACACCTCAAGTGTTACTTCACTTGAGAGACCTGGTGTATTGTCTATGAGGCCCATTTTAGTTGTACCATAATATCAAATTTATTCTTTGTATCATGCCATTCTATCACTTTGCCATTCTACCATACCTTTTCTATCGCTAAGTTGTTTTGACCCTCCCAGCCCAACTTGTTTATCCTTGGTTTTGTTCCATTGGTTCTACAATGAATTTTAGCATGAAGATTCAGATCTAGTTTCATTAGTTATTTCAATATTATAGATATAGGTTGTATTTTGTAGTATGATAGTGGTTTGGCAGTTGCATGCTTCATTTTATTATTTTGCTTTAAACCAAGTGGGCCTGATTATAACCACCTTTAAGCAAATCGATGTCCCACGGTCATACTACTAATTATAACCACCTATGGGAAAATTAGTATCTTTGACTTATTCCATTGTTTCCTAGTTATAACCACCTATGGTAAAACTAGTGGCAACACTTGTTTATCATGCCTTGAAGTAACACCATGCCATGCCTATGTTGTATTGTGCCTTTATACCACTTTTGCCTATTTTATTTGAATTGGTTGCTACACTAGTCAATTTTTTTGGCTGTAAGGTAGAACTATAGTGACTTGAGGTTCCATCTTGGGACTATATAGGTAGCACTCGATTTACATTGACATCATCTTAGTCACCCTTTTCCATGCTCTCACAATTTTTCAAGACATTTCATTTCAATGCTCTCATCATTTTGTGAGCAATCTAAGCAATGTTCTCACCATTTTATGAGCAACTTAAACAACACTCTCACCATTTTATGAGCACATTTAATTTTAAATGCTCTTTCTATTTTATGATCTTGGATCATTTAGTATTTCATCATTATCAATCAAGTTGAGATGCTCCAAAAATTCTAAAAACGTTTGTAAAACTATTTAGAAAACCCAAAAAGATCCACCACTTCTTTACCTTAAGGATTATGGGAACCCTCACTAAGTCACGAGAAACCACTTTTCATTTAGTTTCCCCATCATTTTTGACCTACCATCCCATGCTCTCACTATTTTATGAGCTCATACCCATATTCCTCTATAACACTCATCATGTTTTTCTTCTCATCATTTTTTCTATCCCATTTCTTGGGAGAACTACATTTGGCCTGAAGTTTTTTTTTGATATTATGTCTATGGAACTATATAGGTAGCATCCACTTGCCTAGTGCATTTTGAAACAGCTCAGCCTCCCCCTTCCTTTTTGTCTATTCCCCCATTTTGTTTGTTTGTTAAGTTATCTCCTTTTTTTTAGGGGCAATGTTCATCATCTTGTTTGTGTCATGTTGTTTGTACTGACATTGTGACTTACCATTATCTATTTTTTTTCATTGTCTTCTCTTTTTTTGTTTCATCTTTTCTTTTCTTCATGTTTTGTTTATTTGCCTATTTATTTGCTTTATTATTGTGCCTTGATTCAGTCTATATGCATTCAATGGGTAATTCTTTATGCATTATTCTTGAATCCATCCATATTAATGTGTCAACATTATCATCATGGTTTTTATCATTGATGCATTATTTTCAATTATCTAGTAGATCACATCTCAGTCCTTATGCATATTTCAGCCAAATTATCATGGTGTTTTATCCTGATGTCTACCATCACATGCTACAACAAATATCAGCTTAGAGATTTTACATGATAATGAATCAATGATATATATCATTGGCATCATCAAAATTCATGATTTAATCCAAATCATATCCTAAATAGAGTAATTAAATAACAAAAGAATTATCTCCCTTAGTAGTTTGGATAAGCATCTCCCTACTTACAGGTTGCCCAAATTCATCTTTATCCTATATGATATTTTCCATCATATTCCATATCATTTTTACCATAATCAGGATACCAATGATTCTAACTACCTTTGGGCAAGTCATTGTATACCATCCCACTTGCATTGCTAATGATTATAATGCCTTTGTGTAAATCATTATTTCTATCCATTTGAAGGTTAATGAATATCACCACCTATGGGAAATTATTTTTCTTTTTTCTACCTAACTGAGGCACATTTTCATTGTGATAATGCTTATAACCACCTTTGGGCAACCATTATCCTTTTTCGCCCAACTGTGGCATGTTTTTATCCTACCAATTATTTTAACCGCCTATGGACAAATCATTGTTTTCCCTTTTACTGATTATAATTGGCTTTGGAAAAATTAGTTTCGTGTTAACCTAAGCCTTTTTTTATGATTATAACTACGTTTGGTAAAATCATTACCTTTTTAATCCCACCTATGCCAATGATTATAACCACCTATGGTAAAATTATCTTGTTTATTTGCACTAACTAGGGCAACTCCATATGTCTCTAATTATAACCACCTTTTGGGCAAATGAGTCCCTTTCACCCCATTTCATATGTTTGGTCTAATCATTTCCTCCTTTCTAAGGACTGATTATTGACCCCTTTGCTAGCTATTCCCTCAAGGGGGCACCCATAATTCATCCATTATCATTAAATTCATAACCATACAAGACATTTTCATTCTTTGATAATACATTACTGTGCTTACAACTTGTAATGCATTCCCAAATAGGGGAAAACTATAGACATGTAAAACTAACCACTAATGACCTTCAACTAGACTTTAGATTGATTCCTACCAACATTTACAAATTAAGTCTAGGAATCATTGAATGTCCCAAATTTGATTTTGCATCATTCGTTAAATCTCAAAATCCCATTGAGAAATAACTAATTTGGGTATCCTCCCATATCTAATCATAGCCACTCACAGATTCATCTCTAATCATCTTGTGGTATCATATCATGCAATTTGGCCTATAAACCTATTAAGTGGGGCAAGAGCACGCATGGACATAAAATCAAATCTTGGAAATGTTTAAAATATTAATCAGAACTAATTAAAATGCTAAATCAAATTAAATTCTTAGTTGACTTTTCTATGAGTAATTAATGAAATTCTAAAAAAGGAAATTCAAAAATTAAGAATATCCTAGATTTTCATCATTACCTTTTATGAGTTGTCAAGCCTTTGCAAATATATCAAAATATCTCACTCATGCCTATTCATTAAAAATCATGAGATTTTGACCCCTTTTAACTCTACTAGGGTTAATTAACTCACTTAGGTTAGGTTTAAACCCATTCCATGTTTAAACTATGCTTTAACTCACCTTGAGTTGGGGTTAGTTCCTAAGCCTATAAATACAAGCCATTGCTTATTGAAAAGAGAGCTTGGATAGAGTCAATGTAGGTTTTATAGCAATAGTGTTATAATTCCAAAATATTGAGACAAGCCACAAGCATAAGCCATATCAAGCAAGCCACAATGGTGACAAGGAGATAAGGAGCAAACAAAAATCCATTGCCAAAGACTCTTTGAGCACAAACTGAGCAAACCACACTACAAATCATTCAGAGCAATCAAGGAAGGTAATTAATTTATCATTCCTTGAATTTTTGTTGTGTTTTCAATTGGTTTTTTTCATTATGTTCCCCCAATGATCTAGGAAAGTAAGTGTTTGTATGTTAGTGTGTTTTTATTCAAGTTTTGTTACTTGTTCTAACACTTGATCTAACCTCCCTTATTTGATTACTTGATCACAAATAATGATCCTAAAATATCCCTACTCATTCAAAATAGCTCAAGATTATCTCCAAATTGATCCATACTCCTAACTCAGTTGCCTTTGCTCTTGGGACAATAATGCACCATTTGGACTATCATGTTTCATGGTCCTTTCCAAGTTTGTTGTTCCCATCCTTCCATCAAATAAAAGCTAATTTCTCAATTTCAAATTCATGAAATGGGTCATCTTGCACATTTATTTAGACCCATCTAAAATAATTGCTTGTTTATCACTATATAATCACATTTCAAGTAATTTTGTACACAAAAGGCTTCCATATTAAAAAATACTATAATTATAATTGCATATTGAGATAAACTTCCATATTTATCTCAATTATGAATACATACAACACTATTATCCATAATCTAAAATTTTGAGTACACCTCCAAGCTCAAAAGTCATGATTGAATCACTTAATCACACTATAACTTTACAAATATATAACATTACACTAGTATTTTACGCACACCACTATAGCATGGGATAATTACATGGAGTCTGATCCTCTTTTGAAGTATTGGTATGTAGGCATGGAGAACTACACTATTGTTGAGATCTAATAAAACTTTAACCATTAATCCCTTTTACTATTTTATTTATTTTATCATTTGTGGTATATTGAGTTAGGGTTGTAAGTGAAGAAGTTGTCACACATTGGTTTTCAGAATAGATCAATAGCTCTCACATAGTCACATAGAACACATATATGAATCATACTTTTCATATCAGTCATAAAGCACAAAACCCTATAAGATGTTAACATTTCATAGGAGTGAGTGAAACATTTTCTTATTCTAGTGGCCTTGCATAAAGAGTGAGTGAAACATTATTCCTGATTCACAACATCATCATAATGCTTCACAATCAATTTCACAAATTTTATCTCAGTCCTACATTCCCATTTTCCAATGAATTTGTATTTTATTATAATTTCCCCATTAACATATTAAAATTTTCAAAATTTCAAAATCAGTTTGTGTCATCTAATGCATATCTATAGCATTCTGATTTTACATAGTAGTTTGTCATATTTAGGTAATAAGTATCCTATTTTTCCAAAATTTGATATAACAAGACCAACATATTAAAAATAAGGTTAATATTTTCTTTCAAAGGACATGGTTTACACAATAATCTAAACCTCCTTAGAGGATATTATAAAGGCTATTGAGAATAATCTCATACATCTACCTCCACCATAAAACGCTGATATGATAAAGGCATGATCTAATGGGTTTGAATTTAATGCATATTTCAATTAGCATAGATGCCAAGGATACTCTAAAATAAATGATTTGCATTCAAACATAAGATACATGATGTAATCAATGATAATTTTATCAAAGGTAAACATGTTAATACACAATGGAGTTCATAGGTTATTACGACTACTATAGTTACTTAGGGTCATTATGATATTGGTGATGGATATTGTATAGTGCATGACCATTTATTTAGTTTGGATATATATATAAATGTTGATCCTCATCCTTAATGAATGTATTACAAATTGATTGATCTAGTATCTACATGTGACCATCCCCTTAATGGGATAATTGGTTAGAATGAAAATAACTAAAATACAATAAAAACAATATATTCAAAATATTAAAAAAAAGTGACATATGCATGGCATGCCTTACAATTTACATAATTTTTATATGTTATTTAGCATATATACATGATAAATTACATATCCATTTTCTATGCATATGTTTTTCATCATATACATGAGTGGTATGTAGGACATATGGGTTATATATGATATATGGGCATGTAGATGTAGTATATTCATGCTCCTAAGGGTTACTTTATTACATTAGTGTAGATAGTTAAAGTTGGTCACAGGTAATTGATAATGTTAATTCCTAACATATATTAAACAACTTGAATTATGATCAAATATATGACTCTTATTCATCATTCTTAATTCCATTTTATCTATATGTAGGCTTGACCCCTTTTGTCCATAACTACTTCATAGGAATTATCAAGTCATTACTCAAACCATTTTTTATCACTCTTCGATGGATCCCAAGCTTAGGCCATCTATTCCTT
This sequence comes from Torreya grandis, assembly GCA_037957365.1. Lineage (NCBI taxonomy): Eukaryota > Viridiplantae > Streptophyta > Pinopsida > Cupressales > Taxaceae > Torreya > Torreya grandis. Next base: position 2,299,146 of record JARHVA010000153.1, read on the forward strand.
TTTTTTTAGGTCCATGTTATGTAGACAAGTCTTTTGTAGCTAACCTATACACTTATCATGACTATGCCCCCATATCATTCAATGGATAGCTTTCAAAATTAAAAATATACATATGGGTCATCCCACACATTTTACAAGTCAGATAAAGGAAGTTATTAAATTAGAATCCTATACATATAATTCAAAGGTCATTCATTATTACACTAAATCTCCCTAGAGCTTGGTGCTATTTATTGAGCACTTATACACTATTACACATTTATCAGATATTCCTTGTTATTATAAAAATAAATATGATCAATCATAATCCAAGACTAAATCATTCAAATACATTCAAATGTGAGTATTTTTAGGTATTTAATCAAAACTATTAGCTACATGCATATAGTGAAGGAGCACAAGTGCACAATCATGTTAGGTAGGATAACTACACATGTCTTGATTACCTCCTCAGATTATCTAGATAAGTAAGAAAATTTTAATCATCAACAAGGTTGATTGGGTTTAACTTATCCCATTACACTTACCCTTATTTTTATAGGTTTATAGCTCTCACAAGTACATATAGGGATTTTAGTGTAAGGAGTAGGAAAACATAGGTTTCTATGTAACATGAATAGAATAAAAATATCTTAGCCCTCATAAAAGGCTTAGGTAAAAATGATATAAGATTATAGTTTCATCACTTTAACAATAGATAAATATACAATCAATAGATAAGTCTGCATTGTACGACTATCTAGGGAGCACATACTTGTCTAGATATAGTTGCAGACTATGTTCGATCTATCAGAGGCTTATTTTATCTTATTTTCCATGGTTAGATACATGCTAGAATTGGGGAAAATAAACTATCTTATTATTTCTTGTATCGTATACGTGCAAAATCAACATATTGATGAACCCATTTATTTCTTGAACATTATTTTTTCTTATTTTTATCCTAGGTTTTCAGTGGAATTCATGATTCCCATATACTAGTGATAAATATGATCATCCTTTCTGGGATATGATTCTACGTTGATCTAGTATTTATATTTGACCTATGGTTTTTGGATTTAATTCTTGATTTCCATGCACAAATATATTTTATTTTTTTGGTTTGAAAGTTATTTTTATTACTTTTTAGAGCTATGTTCTAGAAGTTTTAAAACTCATATGATCTATTGTTTTATAAAAAGTGGTCATTAGTTTTACTTGAGTCATGGTACGAGGCTTACCACTCCAATACTCAAGCCATTAGACATTATATATATATATATATATATATATATATATATATATATATCATCCACACACTTAACAAGTATATCTAAATTGCATAGGGTTTTTATTTTCAGCCATAGGAAGCCTTTAGTCATTTGGTTTTGTAATTCACATGTAAGTGGTTAGCCCCAAAAATTATTCAAAACCTAACTCAAAGATGAGATAGTGTATATCTGGTATGGTGGAATCCTCCATAATTAGTGTCTCCTTTTACCTTGTTAATTCTTTATTATTGGGATCATTATATCTGAGAGCCTATAAATCAAACACACCATGCCTAGTTACACCTCTAATGGCATTTGCAAATTCAAAGTTTTAGAATCAAATCATGGCTTTAATGAATGACTTTTTATTCCATATTTTGCTATGGCTTATAAGGTTCATAATCAAACTTTATGTTAATTTATGAGGTTTATTTGGATTCACTATATATTTTCATGGATAAATTCAAATATAACAAAAGGGATCAAATGAATAATGCACAATCTCAAACATTCCTCAATTCGCATTATTGTAGTATCCAATTCTAGATACTACCTATCCTCACTAGCCACTAAATTGTAGGCACACATCCTTTTGTTCCTTTGACTCTATCTATGGGTTTACAATGCATATTACACATTCTATTGATGGACTTATCATGAGTGTTGATACTAATAAAGTTAATACAAAGCAATTTGATGAAAATGATAATAAAGAACGAACTAAATATATTAACATCAATCCACATATAATTAATTCATTATTATACATTATAATATATGAAACAAATAAATCATCTCAATCTTTTACATTTGGATAATAATATGATCCCTCTTGTGATCTTAATCACCCATATCAAGCTAATAATTACACTTCAAGTGTCCCAATTTATGTCATTTCTTCTATTCATATATTTAAACCTCTAGTTACATATGTAACATCATCCCTAGGTATGGGGGAATCAAGAGGCTTAGAATAGATAAATATTACTATTTATACACAAGAAACATACACACCTTCTTTGATTACTATGCATAGTCCACCACCAACCTCAAGTAGTGCATATTCCCTTGAATAAAATGTTACATCCCTACATGGTAAGGTGTTGTAATTAGAGATATATATCTTTAGAGATAATCATCCAATGTATTCCCATACCTTGATTCATTATCCTTTGGCACCTAAGATAACACCTTACTTGTTATCAATAAGATATGTAGCTCCTAAGCTTCCACTCTATGAAGGTAAACATGATCCCAAATAAAATATTTGATCATTTCATACAATATGCTTGGATTATACATATAATGGCAAATTATTAGCCAATCTATTTCCATAAATCCTTCTAAAATATGCATTTGGTTGTTTTATGATCTTACACTCCAATTAGTTAAAGAATTCAATTCTTTGGAAGATCAATTTATAGCACACTTCTCTATTAACATTGGTGAAAAATTATCTTATGTAAAATTATATAAACTCAAGTAAGGGTCTGATGAGCCAATCATTTAATATATTCATTGATACAAAACTACACTAGTAAATATGACCAATTCTATAGTAGATAATGCATTACAACATACTATGTGAGTGAAATCTAGATGCAAATTATGATTAAAAAAATACTAAACGTAGTTGGATATACTCTAAATTCAATCAACTAAAGCTAGAGTAATAAATGCAAGAAACTAAAATTATATATATATATATATATATATATATATATATATATATATATATATATATATATATATATATATATATATATTATAAGCTCATTCCATTATGATTTTGAATTGATTTACTCTCATAGATGTGGTTACTAAATCTTATCCAAAGTAAAGGGGAATTGGCTAAGATTTTGGTATATGAACTTTGGATGGCTTTGATGTGCTTGGATATGCTTGGATGGAAATTTTGCAAATCCCTTATGAACTCAACATAATAATTCTACAATGAAAAGCTTAGAATATATACTAATTCAATAAATTTGTAATGAATACGCTTTTATAAATTGGAGGAAGAATCTCCAATTTATAAAATTTGGAAATGGATGTGAACTGTCCATATTGAGATGAAGATGAAGGGCTGAGAATAAAAGGTAATTTTTAATTTATAATGAGAATTTTGAATTAAAAATTGGAGTGGAGAACATGTGAGACCCATAAATGAATTTAAAATTCATTTTGGAGGAATGTATGATATAAAATTAGCAAGTGTATGTGAGGTGGATTATTAAATTAGAGAAAATCAAATCAAGGAAGACAATGGAATAAAGGTGGATTATTAAATTATAGGAAATTAGATCATGGAAGACAATGGTAATAAAGGTGGATTATTAAATTAGATCATAGAGGACAATATGAATATTAGATTAGAATGGTGGGGGACAGGTGGAGCCTTAGGGCAGAGGATAATTTTGATTTTTTGGATTTATAAAAATTATGAATTTCCAAAATCCATGGAATTTTTAATTAGAGAAAGATTAGTTAATTAACTTTTGATTAATTTAGGGATAATAAACAATGGGTAGTGAATAATGAATAGTGATGATGAATATTTCTTAGGGAAAATTAAGGATGATTAGAGATGATTATAGATTTAGTGCAAAGAAGGTTAAGATCAACACAAAGTGTATGATTTTAAGTGTCTACATGTTTCTACTCTTTGAGAAGTCATTGCAAGACATTGATGAAGTAATGAATTTTTAAAGAATGAAAAAGTCACTGAAAATGTGGAATAAAAAATTAGATGAATAAATAATGGATATTATGATTTCATCATTCCCAAATGACATGTGTAGGAATTTGGACAGACAAATAAGATAAGGATTTGAATTAGATGAAGGACCCATGATGCCCCTTCAAGTGTTCATGTGGTAAATTGGATGAATGCTTGAAATGATGTAGGAGGAAAAATGATGAAGTGATGATAAGGAAGGTCATCAAGAAAGTGAAGCACTAGAAATTAATATCATACTTACAAGCTTAAAGTTTGTTTCAAATGTCTTTCCCCTAGGTAAAACTAGAGAATAGATCAAAAAAAGAATGTGTCTTACTTTTAAAATGCACACTTGGATGGTGCTTAGGGCTTAGGGTCACATGAGCAAATGTGGGAATGATATATCCTAATAAGCTGTGGGTCTGAAAACAAAAAGATAGATTTTCCAATTTGAGATAAAGGTTTTACAAAATTGATAGTTGTATTATTTATCAAAGTTGTTTATTTATGTTTTAATTAGTTTTTTTAATTTAATTGTTGGTTGTCATGTCGGTTATAATCATGAGGTTTTATTTAACCAACTCTGTAATTTTTTTAAAGCTTACCTTTGTACAAAAAAGGAAGGTGATTTACATTGAATATAATTATGAATTAATTCCTTTTAGATCATGACCAAATAGTGGTATCAGAGCATGGTTACTCACAAGGAATAAAGATTGATGAAATTTGAAGGCCTAGTTATGAATTTTCATACATAATTTGTATAGTGGCTAATATGATTTTAGTCAGTGAAATATTTATTCAACTAGTACATCACTTTCATTAGAAGACCTATACGACATGTTTTTTACAAATTTCAGCATGTAATACTTTGCCCCCATGACACATGAGGAAGGCAAGAATTGTTTTTTTGTAAATCTAATTGCATTTCTTGAATTTGTTTATAAATTTGTTCAAACTCATATTTGTCAATATAATTAACTTTCTACCAAATCAAATAAATGTGGGTTGAAGGTCACAACACAAAACTATGATGGAATGGTGGTTGAAAGGAGAGTCTAGTGTAATTTTTAAATATAATATTCCTCAACACAAGTGACTCCTATACAATAGTTATTTATTTGTATGTCAACCTAATTAAGTGATTCAAAATATGATAAAGAACTGTACAATGATGCCATTGTAGTAAATTTATAGTGTGCACCAAATTAATAAAGGATAGACTTGTATGATTATAAATATTTGTTTTCACTAAAATTTTACAACATATAATACTGCCAAAAGCATATTGGTGAATGCCAACTTCTTATTGCTTCAATTCATATTATGCAATCTTCTTTCACCAAGAAATTTTTTTTTGGGTAGTTTTCATTTGTATAATGACTATTTTTAAAAATTCAATGATTCATCAAATGAGCACAGGAGTACAGTGGCTTATATATGGTGAATTCAACTAGGTTAAATTTTTTGTGGGTTCCCCTAAGCACCAAACATAATCCTCTTGAGTGAAATAATTTTTATACATGAATGAATTCTCTCATTTGAATTAATCTCACCCACAAGTAATTTTTTATTTTATTTTGGTAACTAAGGCAAAAGAGACTTTAAATAGTAAATTATTTTTTGGAATTATACAAATGTTTATGTGTTGCTTGGAGGAAATGATTTTCTCAAGTCATTAGGAAATTGGAGGTTATAAGTTCAAAACCTAATGGTGTATATTTTGATCAAAAAAAAAAATATCTAATTTTTTTATAAAAGGAGTTATATGTGGTGGAAAAAGTTAATTTTAGGTACAATAAGGGTGTAGTTATTTTGTATTTTTACAACTATCAGAATATTTGTAATCAGAATCTATCTAGTGGGTCAAGGTGAAAACCTGATAACTTTCCTTATTTTGATAGCATCATGGCAAAAAATATGAGCTTAATATTTGAAAATGGATGCTTAACATCAAAAAATGCAATAAATAGTCAATGAACATATAAAATATGCTCATTTTTAATGATTTTTGGGAAATAACTGAAAAATATACTACACCACCCACTAATGCTGCAAAATTGCTTAGGTATAAAAAATGTGATAAGGGTGCTCTTACTTTATTTAAATATTCATGTTCTATATAGGTGATTATTAATATTGAATCTATTAAAATTGGTGCATGGAAAGCATTAAAATATATGTATGATAAATAATTGCTTAATAATAAGTTTAGAACTAAAGAAGATGTATTTAAATATCTCTCTTGCATGAAAACTTTGAAACAAGAGTATTTTACTACAAGAGGTAAAATTGATGATGATATGTTGATTTACATCACATTGAATGGTCTTAGTTATACATACACCAAATTTTTTGAAATGATAAAGCTTAGTGATAAGCTTATTGGTACCACATTTGACTCTAGTTATGAATTGTTGACTCAACACGAGTGATAGTTTACAAAGAAGAAGACTATGCCTACTGAAGAGGCTCACTATACAAAGAACAAGTCCCATCACATATATCATTGGCATGTATAGCGATTGTTTTAGAAGCATTCTTTGAAACACTCTTTGAGACACTCTTCACACCATTCTAGAAGGTCTCCAAAACATTCTCATTTACACCTCCAGGATATTTAAACACAAACACCACCATTGACATTATTCTAACTCTTATGGTTCTTCTAGTGATTTAGCTTCTTCTATATCTCATCAGCATAGGAAAAATTCATAATGTTTCAAATGTAATGGTATTAGATATCTTATAGATGTATGTCCTTCTTGACAATCCCACTGTCCACATAAAAATAAATATAAAGAAAATTATGTGGATCAATCTAATGGTAGATATTGTGGTTATTCTAGTTATTTTGACACATCTTCTAATCAGGATGCATCTTATATGGCCAAAGTCTATGGTCCTGATAAACCTAATGCTTGTTTTAAGTGATCAATGATTCACTCATCTTGTGTGATCTACTAGAATCAAAACCATGATCTATATTTGGCTTGTGTTCTTGCTTTCAATTCCATTTTTGGCTTTCTATATCTAATATTCATGACTTGGAGTAGACATGATTATTTGATTTTGATTCTATAGGTGCATAACTTCTCACCTCTTTTGATAGGGAGAGAAGATATAGCATTTGGTTGGTATTCAATTAGTATTTGGTGACAGTAAGGTTGATAGAGGTTTATAGCATTTTTAGTTTTGAGCAAAGGTCATTAACATTTATTGGACATCACAGAAATATGCCATACACAATACAGGTTTGTCACCTTGATAGGCTTTTAGGTAGAACCTTATGTGGATTGATGTAGTTGGATAGGTTTTTAATGTCTTATACTGCAATATATTACAATGATCATAAGGGATGAGTAGGATTTGATTATTTTCATCATATTTTTATGCCACAACTTATAGGGTAGGCTTCTATATAGAGCGGCATTAGTTTTGGTCAATACCAAGATGTACAGTAGCCCAGTTGTAGTTGCTTTAGATTTTTTCTATGACTTTAGAGCTATTTCTCTAGTTATTTCATCTTTCATAACCCTTTGGATCAAGGGGAAGTTTGTTGGATTATTTATCTAAAGTTGTTTATTTATGTTTTATTTATTTTTGTTTATTTAATTATTGGTGGTCAGGTTGGTTATACTCATGAGTTGGCTTTATTTAACCAAATCCATAAGCTTTTTAAAACTTACCTTGGTAAAAAATATATAAGTGATTTACATTGAATATATTTCTATATTAATTCCACTCAGATCAAGACGAAACAATAGTTACAAGCATTTGATAAATATTTATAGTATTTCAATTAATTGTGGCCTAAAATTTGAAGAAAAATCATTGTAAAATATGAAAGTGATGGGTTGGATGGGAAAACATATCAGAATGGGGGGGTTAGGCTATAGAGGTAGCATGAATTAGAAATTTAGTTGAGCAAATTGATTTCATATATTGATATTTTATGGATGGTTACATAGTTTTCTTATGTTTGTTTTTGCCTTGTTTTTTAATTCCAACCTAAATAGGCAAGTAAAGTTTTAACAACCTAATTTTTAATTTAGCATAAAATAATAATCACTAATGATATGAAATAATTATATGAATATTTGCATTTTATGCATAAGAACTGAAAATATTTTAATTTGTGAAAAACAAAGTGCATCATGATATGGAAAAATCATAATCACACTATAGAGTAATACACAAAATAATCTTGAATAAAAAAATGATAAAAAAAATAAATTGAACACAAATAAAAAATGTTTACATAAACAAAAGGATGAGCTCATAATAAAACAAGTAAATGAAGACTAAAAAGACATAAGACAAGATAATCAATATTAAGCAATCTTAACAAAGACAAGTTAAGCACAGTGATGACAAAACATAGGAAAAATGAAAAATAAAGCAAGCAACACCTAAAAATGAATCAAAATAATTAATCGACATCCTAGGCTAGGGTTGAGACTTTTGGAAGGAAATCAGAATACTCATAAAAGGGAAAGACTAATGGCAAGAGAAGAAGAGATAGGAGAGGAGTGGGAGAGAAGATGAGTGTGCACTATTTAGTGATAATATAATCATAGTGTCCACTTCATCTAAGGCCAAAGAGAGATAATAAATGAGTGGTTGCTCTTATAATGACTGATATAATCATAGTGTCCACTTTATCTAGGGTTAAAACAAAAAGCACTTTGAAAACAATGAGAATGGGTGAACCATCTATTTAAGGGGAGACAAGACTAACCTAGATATGATACTAAATCAGATAAAAATCATTAGGTTTTCAATATTTAATAATGAAGGATGGTATGTCCAACATGATTGAGGGAGATATATGAATTCAAGAATGAAGATCAATCAGGTTGATGGATGGAAAAAGTGTGATAGACAGGATGGTGAGGATGATGTGCTAATATATATTTGATCATGCAACCTTGGGATGAGGTTGTACAACTGATCCTATAATGAGGAAAAGGGGTATGAAATGCCTTTGAGGTGAAGGGAATAATTAGAGAGGGATAAGGCATAAAAATATTACCAATGCACAATGTCCAGAGATTGAAGGAAGAAATAGATATACTTTAAACAATAAACATGATAAGGTTTCATGCATTAAATCAAGAGAGTAGAAGGCATGAGGAAAACTTCATGGAGATGCATGTAGGAGTAGTAAAAACTCATGATCAAACCCTTATTAGTGAGGAGTTTGAGTGTTGATGGATGAATGTGAGGGAGATACAACAATATATGTAGATGTTAAGGTTGATAAGGAGATGGATGGGCAATGGATAAGATAGTTGTATATAACGGAAAGTGAATCTAATCTAAAAATTAATCCTATCTCAAAAAATATAAATCACACTTGCCCTTTTTCTTGTTGGTACATTTAAACAATTAGGGTCATGACCAATATGAATTTGGTAGACCTAACTAAGGGGTCTTTTACCACATAATATCACTAGAGAGGTTTCCAAATCTTCTAGTCAAGAAATACAACACTATAACCCTAGATATGTCCTATGTTTTCTTATCATAAGTAAATGACAAAGTAAACTAAATCTATTCTAGTGCTCACAAAACAATGTGGCACAAAATGGTGGTAATAAACATAAAAGTAAACATGCATATAAGAATTCTAATTAAGTCAATATAGATATAATCCTAATGCATAAAGAGAGAAAACCCAGTACTTATGCTAATTATATCTACTAAAATAGAGGATTAATATTTAGACATACTTACCTTTAAGATGAACTCGTCAAGGCTCAATGTCTCTCTTGGCCAATGGTGATTTGCAATAGGTTGTTGTGTTTTTCAAGGATAACAAAGATAGGCCATATATAGGCTATATGACTTCTCCTAAGAATCCAATACTTTTCCACAATATAAGATTCTTCTCTCCAATTTTAAACCATAAACAATAACTCCTCAAATATAATGGTGGAAGAAAAAATTGTAAATAAGTATAAATGAATGATTAACTATGTATCTCTCTCTCTCTCTCTCTCTCTCTCTCTCTCTCTCTCTCTCTCTATGAAATTGCAAAAAGGATGTGTTTGTATAGCTAGATCTAACCTTAAACTATTCTAAAGTTGTAGTCGATAGCATCAACCCAATTGACGTTATTCTTTAATTAAATTAAATAATTAGGTCTTATACTAAGATGGTTGAGGATGACCTAATCCTATAATGTGCTTATATATTTTAAGTATAGGGTTGGCCCAAGCTGACTTTGTTTAAAAAAATGTCAAAAAGATGTTTTAGCTTAAGTAGGGGATATTTGAGGTGGTTAATTTCTTGGATGAGTGGGTAATGGATTTGTCAAAGCTTAGGAAAATTTATAGAAGTTTGTGTTGGTTTCAAGTGATGTTATAGGGGACAATAATCTTGTGAAGAACGAATGGACTTCCCACCCCTTTCATAGTGCACCCTTTAAGGTGTGCACTCAGAAAGATTGAGACTCAATAGGTTCTTATAAGAGAGAAAGAATCAGTAATTGATAAATTTTAAAAATATTTTGTGTATACATATTCCTCACTCTAAGCTCATCATGTGTCATGTAGTTGTAACATGGGATGGTACTTCAGGAAAATAACATAGCAACACACAATGTTGATCTAAATAAATTTCAATATTTTAAAGCATAAAATGATAGAAATTAAATGGTTGAAAAGGAAATAAATAAAATAAAAGTAATGTATGTGTACCTTGACTTACCTTTATCACTGAATGGTTTTCTATTGTATTTATAGTTTTGATCATGGAGGACATAAATACTACTTTGGATAAGCCCTAAGGATACAAAACTTAAAGAGCAAAAATAAACAAACATAAAAAAGCCAAGATAATTGAAATATGTAGGCATGACATTGACCAGGCCAAAATTTAGAGTAAACCAGGTAACTAAAAATCCAAGGCTATTAAATGACCAAAAAAATCAAACAAGTATACCTTAATTAAGCAAGGATAACAAACCAAATCAAACTAAGGATACAAAAAATAAATAAACATCTAACATCAGTGTAAAAGTAGTAACAATACTTACTTAAACAAAGATGGGAAAGAAATGGTAAAACAACATTGATGAGTAATCAATAACAATCCTTAATCATCAATAGAAAAATTACATGAAAGGGAAAGCAACATTAATGAGTGATAAGTAACAATCCAAACTCACTCAATAGTGTAAAAAGTACAAAAATATATAAATGGATGTACTTGTCTAAAAAAAATATAGAAATATAAAAATAGACGTAATTGTCCAAGAAAGGAATGATTACAAAAAAAATTCAAATGAAATCAAGGTAATTCTATAAATGTAAAGCGATGGTGTAAAGAAAATAATCCATAGTCACTCAAGCATAATGTTTTATTCTAAAGATAGATAAAACCAAAACAATATAGTGCTAACATGTTTTAAAATATGAATAAGAGGGAATATGGAAGTTAGAAAATAGATTTAGGATAAAAATTTCCTATCAAGGGAGAAATTAAATGAGTGATGGGGGAAATGAATGAAAAATCAAGGTAGAGAAACTCTTTATCAAAGTTAAGACACTTAGAATTAAGTTTGTCAAAACAAGAAGACTTTCGACATTAAGGACTCTGAATAACTTCTCCTGACCACACAAATCTTGGGTTATCAAATGAAGTATGAATATCATCCCATGAAGGCTATATACATGAAAAACTAAAATGGACTTACCTTCCCACAACGCGTTCCCCATTCCTCAGGACCCCTTATAGAGTCATCAATCTACTACAAATATTAGGTACTTGTATGATAATATAGATAAAACTATAGATGAGTTTTAATTCTCCTATCCCAATATATTGGCCTACCTCACCCCAATAAACCTTGTCTCTATCATGAGGCCAACTATAGAGTTTGAACTTCGATTGGAGATACAAGATGTGCTATAAATCACAGCTTTTGGTATGATGTTGACTTTTAGATTTTATATTTTTCTTTTGATCATTGCCTTTTTTTTTAAATGATTTGGATTTTAGATTTTGATGGATTTTTTAATTCCTCCTCCATATGCATTGAAATAACCAAACATGGGTGCTAAAAATGACTATCGTTTGAAAACTTTGGACTTAGTAGCTAAGAAAGAGGATTTAGATAGCATGGTGTCTCAAAGTCTTGTTTATTCATGTGAAATTAAAGTTATATCTTGAATTTGACCTTGTTTTATCTAAAGTGGAATAAAATGAAAGGAAATAAAGGGAAAAATGAACATGAAATAATTTAAATTACTTCAAATCATAAAAAATGTGATAATGTGAAAGGGATACAATGATAGGTAAATATGAGTCCTTATCGTAAGAATGTATGTAAGTGTAGGTAAACATGATAATGTAGTTTTTGTACAATATCCACAAAATAAATAAAAACTAAAGTTGGAAATATAGGATCACAAACTTAGAACTATTTCTTAACATTCTAAAAAAAAAGTTAGTTTGGTAAAAATGTTTGAAATAATATGTAGATTTTATGAGGAGAGCCTAGTCCTATCCATGGTCTTAAACTGTAACTCGTAAATGGGAAATCCAAATGAGTGCTAAAATTCAAAAATGGTGTTTGTGAGGAGAGTCTGGTCCTATCCATATTCTTACTCTTCAAATCATAAAATAAAAATCCAAGTGGGTGTTAAATGTTATGAAAACCCTGGTCCTATCCATGGTCTTACACTATAACTTACAATATAAAACCCATGTGGGTGTAAAAAAGGCATTCAAAAATAAAAAACTTGTATGAAAAATCATTGTATGAAAAGAAAAGGTATTCATGAGAGAAGTTAGGTCCTATCCATGGTATTACAATGTAACTTACAAATTAAAGAAACCAAAGGACCGAAGGAAGGAACTAAGGTTTGTGTATAATTTAGATTGATGCAAAGGGTCAGATCATTGGATAGGTCTTGAAAGAAGTGTTATTGTGATAGTATATAGAAGTATGATAATAAAATAAATACTTAATCAAAATATTTCTTCAAAATTTATGCATTAGTGGGTTCTTTGAAAACATGGCCTTCATAAGTTTGTAGGTGGTAGGTGCTAGACTAAATAATGTCTTTCACTAAATAGGGACCCCACCATTTTTGGGCATATTTTCCTTCTTTATCATGGGTGTATTCTAATCTAAGGACTAGATCACCAATGCTAAAAGTGCAAACTTTAACCTTTTTATTATGTTGTTTGGTGATACGAGCCTTGTATTAATGGTCACGTTTGAGAGTGATTAGATGATGTTCATCAAGAAAGTGTAAGGCATGAAGGTGAGCTTCATGTAACTCTTCATAAAAAATTATACCATGAAGAGATATACATAAATATGGGAGTTAAACTTCTAATGGTAAGAATAGACTTATAACCATATACTAGTGAAAATGGTGTTGCCCAAGTGGCAGTCTGTATACTAGTACGATAGGCCCAAAGTGTGGGATATAAGTGCAAATACCAATCAATTGAAGGTTTCTTGAATGGTATTTTTGTTGACAATTTTTTTATTTACCTTAGCTTAGCCATTACATTGTGGGTGGTAAGGTATGGAATTTTTTGGGGAAATTTTAAATTTAGCACATAACTATCTCATGTCCTTGTTTTTGAAATTTCTACCATTATCAAAAATTATAGTATGGGGAACTCCAAAGTGAAAAATGATTGGGTTAATAATAAATTTATAAATAGTGGTTCCCATGACATTGATAAAAGGCATGAATTCTACCTATTTACTAAAATATTCAGTAGTAATAATGATAAAAACATGGTCATCTTGCGATCAAGGCAATTTACCAATGAGATCTAATCCTTGGATGGAGAATGGCCAAGGAGACTCTATAGTTTGGAACTCAACTAGTGGTGAATTGACTAGATCATCATGAAGTTGGCAAGGATTACATTTTTTGGAAAAATAAATAGTGTCCTTTTATAAATTAGGCTAAAATTATCCCATATGTAAGCATTTGTGTGTTGTATCATGTCTGCTATAGTGACCACCACAAATTCTTCCATGTGTTTGTTTGAGGAGAAGAGTAACCACTTCTTACATCACATAGTGGAGTAATGTACCTTATGCATTATAAAAATAAAGGGTGTTGTATTAAAAGACATATTTAAATGCTTGTTTAGGTATCCTGGTCTTTTCATGAGAATATGTATCTAGAAGATAGGTTTGATGTTCAAGGAATTGGATGATGTTTATGTACCATAGGCTTTATCGAATAGTGATAGCCTCAATATAATAAATGAGAAAATAATTTGGATGGATAGAAGAAGGTGATTTTATTATTTGGATAAGAAATTGGGAATCATTAAGTACTTGATGAGGATGAAAGAGAAATGTTGAAGAAGCAAGATGATCAACTATAGAATTTTGATCTCTTGAAATTGGTTCAATGGTAAAACAATCAAACTCTTTGGCAAGTGTGGTTTCCATTTGATGATAATCAATGAGATTTTCAATTCTACACTAATAATCACCATTAAACTGATGGTAGATAAGTTAGTAATTACCCAAATCATGTAGATATGGGATATATAAGTCATTTGTTGCTTTCATACCTAAGATGAGATCTTCATATTCAGCCATGTTATTATTGACATCAAAGATTAGCCAAAATGATAGAGGGATTATATTACCATGAGGGTTAGTTAGAATATAAATTTCCACATCTCCTTGGAGGAATTTGGTGCCATCAAAGTGGAGAGTCTAGGTGTCTTTGTTTAAATCAATGGTAACTTCAACGATCTCTTTGATAACTACTTTGGATTTAGTATTATCAGGAATGACACAGGTATCTTCTTGATTCTTTGCTTCTAAATCAAATTGAAAGTATGGAAATAATATTTAAGGGAGACAACCTCATTAATACCTTCAATATAAAGAATTTTATATTTAGGCACATTATCTTGAAGGTGATTTGTAGTGGGTATAGGTGCCACTGTAAGTTGATCAATGATGACTTGCATTTTGACAAATTTTTGTGTCATGATTTTAAGGTCAAATTAATCAAGTGGACCTTCCATTTTCAAATTCTATCTCCAAGTAAGAATGCTTTGGATAATAAATGACTAAGGGAATTGGAGTGGACAATGACATAATAGGTTTGATAAATCATATAGTGATAGAGATTTTTAGTTACAAAGTAGATAGCAAGATAATCATGTTCTACTTTAGTATAACATTTTTTGTATTTAATGAGGCCTTGAAAAATATAGTAAATAGTGTATTCTCTTCAAGTATCATGTTGTTGTTCAAGCATTGCCATAATTGATAGGGCATTAAATAAGGTTTATAAAATGAAAAGATAATCATTGGAAGGTGGTCAGAGGATGGGAGGATGGAACAAATATTCTTTCATGTTGTCAAAGACTTTCTAACATAGATCAGTCCATTCTAGAGCATTACCTTTTTTGAGAAGGGAATTAATAGAGTAAATATAGTAAGCCATTTTGGGACAAACCAATGGATTACCCCCAGCTTGCCAATGTAAGTGCAAATGTTCAGAATGGAACAAGGAATGGGCATTTTGATAATAGCATTGATTTTGGTGGGATCAACATCAATACCATGAAGAGAGACTAGGAACCATAATATTTTATGAGATGTGACACCAAAGAAATAATTTTATGGGTTAAGTCTAACTTTATATTTGATTGATGAATAAAAAATGATAGCTATATTAGTGAGGTGTGTTTTGTGACTTTAAGATTTAGAAATGAGTTTGTGATCTTGTGTATAAGATCATGGAAGATGTGAGTCATGGCAGGTTGATAACTAGTTCTGGTATTTTAAGGATGAAATGTATTTTGACATAACAATAGGTACCCCATTATGTAGTAAATTTTATTTTGTGTTGGTCTTTAGTGGTTATGTGAATTTGATATAGCCTGAAAAACCATCCATAAGTGACAACATTTCATATCTAGCAGTGGAATCTATGATGGCATCTATTGAAGGTAATGGGAAATTATTTTTTTGACATATGATGTTAAGATTTTGAAAATTGATGCATAAACAAATGACCATGGTAATATTTTCATAGATGGGAATAATGTTTGACACCCATTCATAATAGTCAACAAGTTTAAGAAATTTTGAATCCAAAAGTTTGATAATTTATTTATGGCATAAGGTGAAAATTTCCATAGTTTTTATCAAATGGGTTTGGAATCTAGGTAGGTGATGATGCTATGTAAAATGATACTAGGGTATATACCTAACATATCTTCATATGGCCAAGAAAATGTTTTGTGATACTTACTAAAAAATGGGCTAAATTTATCATGTTTTGTTAGCATGAGTTCTTTAGAGACAATGATGGGTCGAGGACATAATAGTGTACCATATACTATTCTTGTTGTTTCTTCAATGAGCATAGAATTTATGTCTTGGAATAATATGGAAAATTAGGAAGAGAAGAAATAGGATTTGTTTTAGGGTCCACACTAGTAATGAAGTTATTAAAACGAGGAGATTTTCATTTGAAGTTTCCAAGTTTATGATGTTGCCATAGAAGTTGAGGTTCTCTAACATGGAGTAATTCAAGTATGGATTCATTACTAGGGAGCATGGGTAAGGTTCCATAGTATTCCATGTTTACTTTGAGATCAATGATTTTATTACCATGGTGATCATATTTAGAATGTATCTATCGTGCATCTATTTCTTTAACATCAAGGGTAATTTTAAGTGCAGGTGGAATTATTGGTCGAGGTTGATTGGATTCAACTGGATTGATAATAGGTATATTATGTTTTATTGTAGTTGGAGATTCAATTGAAGTGATGTGGGTACCCTCAAGATTATCTATAGAATCATTGGAAAGAATGAGAATTAGTAGATTGATTGGTGATATAGAAGGTATAAAAGGTTCCAAATTTTTTGAATTTTTGAGAGGGAAGATTTGTTCAACAACCCAAGGGATATAAAAAAGTGGAGTATTAATTGGAGATGCATGACCTTAAGGTTCTAACTCACTATAAATTAAAATGCCATGGACATTGTGGTTAAAATCATGTATTTTGGATAAGGTTTGTTGATAGTGTTGTACAACCAAGTCTCATGATTGAGCTTGAGACATGATGTAGTTATCACCATAGGTGTGAGAAATAGTATATGAATTTATATCTAGAGGAACATCAAAATGAGATACACCTAGATATATAAATTTTCAAGGTGACATTTTAAAGTGTCTTGAAATAACTTGGACACTCCATATTCATTACATGTGAAGTCATCTTCTATGTAAGAAGCTTCATGTGCATTATATGGAGGAGGAATTTTAGTGATCTCATTAGCTAGGAAGATGGTATGATCATGTGGTAACAAATAAGGAGGAATCCACTCTAAAATATAAGGAGGTAACTTAGTAGTATTTCAAGTGTTTTGTAAGTGATTTGGTTCATCATCATTAGAATTGGCAAGAGTGACCTGTAAATTTGGATTCATGTTAATGAATTCAAGTAGAGGTATACTATTAATTCATGGAATGGTTAGAATCTAATACTAATATTTGGGTTTGGGTAGTTGAATACTCCATGGAGTAGAATCAACCTCATGTTAATAACATATGCCATTATGGATAATTTTGATATATTGACTACTTGAGGAGGCAATAGGCCTCATGTGATGTATCCATGGGTGATATAGGATTATATTGTAGGATAATGGTAAATCAAGAACCATGAGCTTGGTATATATGGTATTAGGTCCAATAGTAAGGGGAAGCCAAATATAACTAAGTTTTTTTTCATTCATTTTGTCAAATCTGTGAGATGTGAGATGAATTTGCTTAAGGTGATCTTTGTATACCCAAGTTGTTAAATTAACCAAAGGGATGTAACATTAATTATTGACCCTTAATCTAGTAAAACATTTTGAATATGGGTGTATTAATTTTATTTTTAAGGAAAAGAGGTGGGTCATCAACTCAAAAGAGATGTTCATCATTGATTATATCTTCTTCAAGGAAGGTTTCGAAGAAGGACAAATAGTTTTGATAGTGTGTAATTTTGTCAGTGTAGGATATTAAAGAGGTTGTTCCACTTAAATGGGAAGAGGTTATTCAATGTATTATAATTATTGCATTAAGAATTTGTGGTGATATGGAGAAGTGCGAAATAAATCCATGAGGGTAATTTTACAAGGTATAGAGTTGAGCTCCTCAATGAAATTCCAGTGACGTTTAGAAGATGAAAAACTAAAATGAGGCTTAAAGGGTAAAATGTTATTAGTAGGAAGATAATTAGTTTGAGATTTTGGTTGTGGAAGTGTTTCCTCATTTGTGATAGAATGTTTGGTATTTGTGTTGGTGTCTTTGATAAGTTGTTCTTCTAGTGATGGTTTATTTGGATTAGTGATGAGATATTTATGGATGGATTTACATTGATAATTGACTTTAGTTGCGTTCACATGTTGAGAATTGGTATAATATTGGTCATAGTCAATGTCAAGTGTACATATATCCTTGGTTGAATGTTATGGGTTAGAGGTAGAAAATGTTTCTAGATTGTTGGAGAAAAAAGGCTTGGAATCTTGTTTCTTTTGAGAGGCATTAACATAAACATGATGATGTATTTTAATCATATTGTCATGATTGAATGTATCTACTAACATAAAATTTGGTAATCCCACAACATGTTTCATGGGAATGACTGACATCTGCATGAAACCCAAAAAAATTATTAGGATCATATCAATAAGGTCGATTATTGGCATAAGTGAAAGGTTTAGAAGGTGTTAAAAGTTATTTCACTTGTAGAACAATTATGGGTGCATGAGAATCTTGGGGATTATCTATTTTGGATATTCTTGGTTTTGTTTGAGAAGGATTGGTAGTGATTGCATTAGAGGAGTTTTGAAAGGATCCATTGATGGTTTTAATGTTGGGATCAAAGTATTTCATAATAACTTCTTGAATTTTATCTTGATCAATGACATTGTTTAGAGTTTGGGGAGAAAAATTTTGAACTTTTTATTGAATGGAAGGTGTTAAGGTGGTTATGAATAATTTAAATAAGTTATCATCAATCATGTTATGATTATCTTTGTGAGCCAAATATTTTCATCATTTAATAAAATCATGAGCTGATTCAAAAGGGGATTATTTAGCATTAATGAAATGGCTAAGATAATTTTTAAGATCATTATGTTGAAATTCCTTAATGAGAGGATTGACTAAATCTTTGAGTTTCCATATATAATTAAAAGGGAGTTGATTATACCATTATAATAAATCTTCTATGAATATTTTGACTAAAATTTTGGTGAAGGTATGAGTTTGAAACCACTCTTTATAAAGATTACCAAATGTTGTAAGAAAATGCGTAGGGTATTTAGTCCCATACTATTTAATAGTTGGAGAAATATTTCCAATATCAATAGAAACAATGAATGGGGATAAAAGTTCATTTTGAATATTTTGGAACATCTTATTGTATATAATTGGTTGGGGAATGATATTTCCCACATCATGTCTAAGAGGTGGAGGGATGAAATTTTGGTTATTTCTGGGAAGGAGAATAAGAGGTTGATTAGCCATGTTTAAGAAATGATGTTGCATTTGCATCATTTGTGAAGTATTATATGTTTGCATAGTGTTCATTTGTTGCACTATTTGTGTAATAATTTGAGTGATGTCAACTAGTGGATTGGGGCTATTAGTGTTTAAAGGTGTATTATTAGGATTGGTAGGAGGAACATTCCCTGAACTAGTATTGGGGATGGGTTATGGGGTGGAGGATTGTTAAGGGACAAGTTGTTGGTGTTTAAAAGAATTCTTGTAGGGCTATTGGTTAAGCTTATGTCAATTTACCATATGTTTTAATAAGGTGCTTTTAACAATGAATTATTTTAAGAAGTATAAAATGGATTTGATCCATCAATGTCATTTGTTGGAGTAATTTGGACCATATTGCAGCCTAAAGATGAGGGGTGAGAAAAAGTGCACCAAGAGCAAGAAACCTCTTGGATAGAAAAAGTAAGTAGAATAACATCCCATATATATTATGAATGGATTAAGGTTGTCCAAAAATATTTTGATAGGGGATTTCATGATTATTAAAACAAGAATATGAGACCACAAATCAAATATGAAAAATAAGAGCAAAGTTAGCCAGATACAAAATGGTATTGAATAAGAGGTATAGAGTCGATTGGGTCAACAAAGTTTAGTGGGAAGGTGAATATAAAATAATTTAGGAAAGAACACAATCAAATCCCTCGATTATGTTTTATGGAGGGACACTGAAAACTAGCTTGTGTGAGACTAGGTCAAACAAAACAACTGAATTCTATGGAAAGGAAAATTGACCAGTCTATGAGAGACTAGGATGGACAAGATGAATATGTCTTATAAAAGATAGAAATTGTAGGAGACACAATCAAATAGATGGACTATGTTTTGAAAGTAGAGATAGGTTTTGACAATTATGACTATAGATGATCTAGTGTTATTGTGTTGAATACTTGAAAAAAACACACAAACAACTATATCGATCTATTCGATCCAATTTTGGAACACAACACAAACCTTACACCAATGCTAAATGATACAAGTTTTTCAATATAATATACAATTATCAAAAATAAATCAACAAAAAGAGAAATGCTAATCTAAATGGTCATTCCTAGATAAACTATAATAATTTTTGAAATAAATATGATAGAGAGTTCACTATAAAAAGGAAATAGAAAGGAAATATAAGGATGGTTTTAGGTAGTTAAGGATGAAATGGATCTGTATTGGTGATGGTATTTATTTGGTATTGGGGCGTACCCCCTCACATCACAATTCCAAAATGGTAAAGGTCTCAGGTGTTTTGCCAATATATACCATCAACAACATATTTATGCTTGGCCAAAAAATAATTCATCTTCCCTATTTGTAATAAAATCCAAGAAGGTAAACCTTGGGTAGAAATTGTTTAATTTTTTTTTGATATTATATGGTTTGAAAGTGTGTGAAAATAAAAATAGTGTGACTAAATTGATAAATTAAAAACCTCTTATTTAGTCTATATGTGCTACTTTAAGCAAACAAGCAATAAAAGTAAAAACTAAATTAATTACTAACAAGATAAGTTAATTCCTTTACTTAAAGTGTATATGATCAGTTCAAATGACCATATATGCAAATAATAGAGAAAAAATTTGATAGGGTTGATGTGGTCTATTGAATCAAGAGCTAAAAGAACATAGTCAAATGAATCAACTGAGTCTTCTAGGTAGGAAAGTAAAATATAGAACCACATCAATCTAATTGACCTATTTCATTGTAGGGTTACATTTTTATAAATTAAAACTCTAAAAAATAGTATTGTAAATGAATAAAACTGACTAAGGTAAGAATGACCCTGATAATGTTTGAAGATGTTGAAGATGTTTTTATAATATGTTATTTAGATGATAACTTTTTTTACTAATAGAGATGAGATGATTGATCCAATTACCTGTGTTCTAATATGACCTACACAAAGAAATACAGAGTCGATCATAGTGATTATGTTAAACGTATGCACATAATATTAGATGTTTTATTTAGGGTTTAGGGTTTAGATTAGTACTATACAAATTAAAATATATAATAAATTAAAGTGTGAAGAAAAATTGTAAGGGTTAATTCATATTGGGTTCACCAGAATGTATACAAGGGAAAGTGAATTTGTTCTAGAAATCAATCCTAACTTAGAGAAGATAAATCACACTATCCCTTTTGTTCATTGGTACATTTAGACAATTAGGGTTATGCCCAATATAAATCTGCTATACCTAACTAAGGGGTCCCTTACCACACAATATCACCACAGAGGGTTCCAGAGCTTCTAGTCAAACAATACCACATAATAAACCTAGCTAGGTTTTATGTTTTATTGTCACAAATAAATGACAAAGTAAATTAAACCTATCCTAGTGTTCACCAAAGCATGTGGCACAAAATGGGGGTAATAAACATAAAAGTAAACATGCATATAAGAATTCTAATTAGGTCAATATAGATATAACCCTAATGCATGGGGAGAGATAAATAATTCAAAATCCATTACTTATGCTACTATATCTGCTAAAATAAAGGAATAAGAGTTAGAGATACTTACCTTGAATATATACCCATCAAGGCTCAATCTTTCCCTTGGCCAATGATGTTTTACAAGAGGTTGTTAAATTTTATAAAGATTACTAAGATAGGTCATCTCTAGGCTATATGACTTATTCTAAGTATCCAAGACTTTTCCACAAGATAAGATTTTTCTCTCCAAGTATAAACCCTAAGCAATAACTCCTCAAGTAGAATGTTGGAAGAGCAGATTGTAAAAAGGCACAGATGAATGATTAACTCAATCACTTTCTCTATGAAATGGTGAAAAGGATGTGTTTATATAGTTAGATCTAACACTAAATAAATTTAAAATATTAGCCAATAGAAACATCCTAATCAACCACGTTCTTTAATTAAATAAATAAATTAGGTCCTAAACTAGGTTGGTCGAGGTTGAACTAATCTCGTAACATCCTTATATATTTTAAATACATGGTCAGCCCAGGATGAATTCATTTAGTGAATGTAAAAAATAGGTTTTGGCTTAGGTAGGCACTATTTGAGGTAGTGAATTACTTGGAGTGTGTAAGAGAGGTGTCAAAGCTAAGTGGGAATTTCACCAATTTTTTTGAGTAATAGGTTTTGTAGAGATGGTGGTGAGGGATGATAAGAGGAGTTCGTTACACTCAACCTTCAGATATGAAGGAAAATATAAGATATTAATGGTGGAAGAAGCCAAAGATTTGATTCATGTAATAAAGAATAGAGTCCATGAAGAGAGTTAGGGAAATAGAGGTAATTAGTGCAAAGGAAGAGGTTCACCTTTGTGGATGCTACAAAACATAGACATTTAGCCTATGAGGAGAAGATAGGATATTTTATGAGGGTTTAGTAGAGGGAGAAGATTTTCTATGTGACCATTATCATACATGATAAAAATACAAATTTAAAATGAAACTTTGGTCCAAGAGGAACCTACTAGGTGCTTCTCCTCTCACTAGGTCTAGGTTTGGGAAGAACTGGTTTCAAAATCATTCTAAAAGCATCCACTTTGTTGCTTGGGATTTGTAAGGGTAGAAATTAATTTAGGGATCCTAAGTGACAAATGAGAGGGTTTCAAGGTAAATCATCACTGAATTTTGGGTTATCCAAAATACTTTACTTGGTTCCTATTTGTTTTAAGTTTTGCTTTATCAAATTCTTGGGTCACCTTTTGTGGAGTTTTATCAATCTTTTCTTTCTACTTCACTTGTTTTAGTTTGTGAAGTTGAGAAACTTTGTATTACTGACTATTTTTTGGCCTTCATAATATTCAAGCTCTTTGCTTTACTTTGCTTATTTTTGATCGATAAAGTAATGCTACCTTGAAACCCCAAATTGGTGAATCTTTCGAGGTCTTTGATTTACTTTACTTGGGTTTGTTTGTGAAGTAAAGTAACACAATAAACCTGACTTGGTCTTGGATGTGAAAATTTTAGGCTTTCCATGTTACTCAACTGGGTTTTAGTGGTTTTTTGAAGTTAAAATACTCTAACTTTGAGATGGTTTAGAAAGGAGGAAACTCTTAACTTAAGTTAAGTTGTGTTGAAAGTCCAAGTTATATTATGTAGTGACACTTAGGCTTTTCAAATTAATTCTCTTGTTTAGATCTATGAAGTAAATCTTCTTAACCCTGATTGGGTCTTAAATTTTTAAGATTTTGGGATTTCTACTTTACTTTCTTAATTTTTCCTATGAAGTAAAGCAACTTCATAATCTTGATTTGGTCTTGGCATACGTAGAATTTTGGGGTTTTATGATGACTTTACTATAATTGGTGTGTGAAGTCACGTACTTTTATAACTCTAGTTTTGGCTTGGGTTCTATAATTTTTGGGTTTTTACATTTTACTTTGCTTAGGTTTTGAGCAGCAGAGTAACCCAGTGAATCTATTTTGGTTTAAAAAGGAGCCAAAACACTTAGATATTTGTTTTTTCTTAGAAAGATGGACAAATGAGTTCTATGAAAATAACCCAAGTAGACATTTTCAAACTTTTTAAGTGGGTTTTTTTGGGGCAATGCATCCAAAGGAATAGCATTTGATTTTTGAACTTCATAAATTGGAGAAGAGGGTTATGTTATTAGAACCACAAGAATGGAAATTGATCAAGTTGACTATTCAGATGATCTTAATGAGGGTGCTCGAATTTGGAACATAAAGTACAATAGTTCTAATGGTGTTGTATATCTAAAAGGACAATCTCATAGTGCTAGTAAGGGGAGGGTTCCATGGGCTTCACCTACTTTTACCAACCTAGGGAAGGTGGATTATAAGGCTCAACATTATATTCTTTCAGATATAGGTGTTAGAGCTTCTATTTGGTCTAATTTGTAAAGGATTGGAGGGGAAGTCAATTAGATTAATAATTTTTATGAATAATTAGGCGACTTCTCTAAAATTATAGCTCTAAAACAAATTTGAGTTCCAAAGGGGTGGATGTAGATACTAATAAAACCCAAGGATTTATGAATAAATTTCATATGAATTGTGATAAGAATGAGGTGGATGACCCTCAAGTGTCAAAGTATGAAACAAAGGTGGTCAATATTGGAATAGATGGTGATATGGGGAAGTTAGAAGAGTTAATATTTGTAGATACTATGAGTAATAAGAAGTCTCTAGGCAAGGAAAAAAAATTGAGCATGTCACTAAGCCAATTGATAGTGATAGAAATACAAGGATGAGGGAAGGGCAAATTGCACTCATGCGGTGAAGGATTTTAGAACAATAAAGAAGCCAAAAAAGAGATGTGTAAAATATCATATTTCTCTAATTAAAATTGTGTTGGGAGAGGCTATTCAAATAAATGAGGTGGTTTACATGGATAATAAAACTCTAGTTGGTAGATTTTATGGCTGAAGAAGGGGGGAGAGGACCCTCTGAGAATGGATACTGAATAATTGAGAAATCATTCTCAGTTACTCACCATTATTTTTTTTGTTAGTAAAGGAATGGATTAGTTTCTATTTTTAGGAAGTGGATGATGTGGAAAGCATATTAAAACACTAATTGTAATGGGATTTGATGCCTTTATTTCTCAAATGTTGGTCCCCCTTTTTTAGTGCTAGAACAGAAAGGGTGGAGTTGATGCCTATCTAGGTAAAATTGCCTAGTCTCCTGATTGATTTCTAGTCTTTAAATGTAATCAAAGCTATTGGGAACACACTTGAAAAATTCATGGATGTTGATCTGAGTTTTATTAAATTTGGTTTTATGTCAGTTACTAAGATTCTCATTGGTATAGATCTTTGTGAAGGATTGTTATTTGAATTTACACTTTAGAAAGGTAGTCATGTGTGGGTTCAGTAGCTTGATTATCAAGGGATACCCTTCAGATGTTTTAGATGCCATGAGTAGGGAAATATGGTGGCCAAATGTAACTTTCCCTTCAAAAATAAGTGTCACCAGTGAAATGAGGTTGTTTTTCAAGATAAAAATAAGGCTTAGGATGTGCCACAAGATACTAAAAAGTGGGTGGTTGCAAAATGAGTATAGACCAAAAAAAGTAATAAATGAGTATATGATCAATGAGTTATTTTTCAGTACTCCATTGGGTGAAAATACAAAGGATGATGAACCTATTACTATAAATGCACATGTTGTCTCCTGAAGGAAGGATTTGTAAAATCTACATTAGAAAATGTGATACAGTCTATGGTTTCCAATTATTGTTTAAAATCTAATACCGAGGTGGGATATTTTGAGGCATTGAATGTAGCTAAGGATAGGTCTATAATAAGATAGTAATGTGTTATAGAAGAGAGGTGGGAGACACTATATATGACTCACCCTCTTATTATATGTATGAATATAGGAACAACTATACATATTTGCCAATATTAATCAAATGGGAGAATCTGCTTGATAAATCAGATACTAGTAATTAGGAAGGGGTGGTAAAAGGTCATTTTAACTTAAGGAAAATAGTAGGTAAAGTGTTTTTTTGAGATAAATTGGTCATAGGACTAGGTTTTAATCCCAAATGAGGTAGGAATCGAAAGGGGAGAGGAAGAAAGTCTCACATATCTCTTGCAAAAGAGAAGGCTACCATAGAATTAGTTGAAGGGAAATAATCTCACATTAATGAGGTTCTTGGAGCACATTTAATCCACAAAAAAGTTCCAAAATGATTTGTATTTCTCTTAATATTAGAGGGCTAGGACATCCCTCCAAAAAATTGGCCCTAAAAATATTGATCCAAGTTCACAATCCTAATATCTTATTGTTACAAGAGACTATGTGTGAAGGGAGAAAGCTTTATATAGAATTGGAAAAGCATGTATGTGCTTGGTAATTAATTTACCTAGATGTTATTAGTCGATCAGGGGGATTGATCACTGGGTGGTGATCTAGGACTTATTTTTGTACAAATTCTTGGGCTTTCATGTTTGGTTTAGGTATTGAGCTATTCAGTAAAGAGATTGGTAAAGATTTGACTATTTTGAACATCTATGGTCCTTACCTTGAGAGAGTTCCTTACTGGGATAATTTTTTTGATATGAACATGCTGAGACAAAATAGGGTTATATTAGGTGGTGATTTAAATCTTACTTTAGGTAGAGCTAAAGTTTGGGGTCTACATGCTTAGGTTGATCCATTATCTAAATTTTTATTCAAAGGTTTAAAGAGGTTGGGTTAATTGACATCACTCCTATTAAAATGTGTCCTTCTTATAGGAACAAGAGGTTTGGTGATGATAAGATTGCCAAGTGATTGGATATATTTCTTATATCTAAAAAGATCTTTGAATAGATCAGAATTAGATAATGGGTTGGAACTGGATATGATTTTGATCACTTTCTAGTTTTTTTGGAGTTGATTTCAGGGGAGAAAAAACCACCTAGTCCTTTCAAACTTAACTCAGAATGGTTGAAAGATGCAAAAAAAAATTCTAGTTTTAAAAACACCTGAATTTCATATCAGGAGGATTCGAACTTATCTACAACAATTCAATTTGAAACAAAGTTGAAGCTGAATTAAAAAGTGGCTTCTTGTTGGGTTGCTGAGAAAAGGAAAAAGAATGAGGAGTTAAGGGAGGTTGAACTCTTATTAGAATAGTGGACTCAAGAAGATTTGTCAGGTTTTCAAAATCAAGAGGAAAAGGTTGAGGTATTTTAATTAGAATAAAGGAAAAGGAATTTGTTAGATGCCAAATAAGCTAAGTGGAGATTAAAAATCAAAGATATTTAGTTAACTTGTGGGGATGAAAATATGAAAAAAAATCATCAATTTCCAAATCAATGGAAAAATGTTAACACTATTTGGTAGTTGACTAACAAAGAGGGTAATGAGGTATCAAAATTTATAGCTATTGGAAATTTAGGCAAGGATCATTTTGGAAAAATCTATAAGGAGGAGAGTAGGGTGACTATTGCTAAGGTGACTAAAATGGCTACTTTTTTTCCCAATTATGTGAACGATGGGGCTAATGAAAGTCTTATGGCTAAAGTATCTAAGGAGGAACTATAGGAGGTTCTTCATATTTTTTAGAAGGATAAAATTCTTGGACTAGATGGGCTATCAGTTGAGTTTTTTATTAGTTTTTATGAACTTATTGAAGAAGATTCACTAAAAGTTATCGAGGAATCCAAATCTCAAGGAAGAATGTTTGCTAAATTTAATTTAACATTCATTGCTTTGATACCTAAATTAGCTAATCCCATAGCTTTTGAGGAGTATAGACCTATTTCTTTATGCAATTGTATCTAAAAAATTATTGCAAAAATGATGAAGTCAATATTGTCAGACAACATATCAAAAGAACAATTTGGCTTCTTATTTTGATGTTAGATACATAAGGATGTTGGGGTGGCTCAAGGGGCTTTAAATCTCAATTAAATCTAAGAAAATTCCTACTATGGTTGTTAAAATTGATCTCTTAAAGGCATACAATAGATTTGGTTGTATCTTTGGCTTATGATGTTGCATCTTGGCTTTCGTTTATAATTTGTCAACTGGGTGATGAATTGCTTAACAATTGTTTCTTTCTACATATTGATCAATGGGGTTGCTACCAATTTATATGGACTTGGTAGAGGACTGAGGAAAGGTTGTCCTTTATCTCCTTTATTCTTTCTTCTCATGTTTGAAGGTTTGAGTAGAAATATTATTGAAGCTAAAAATACTGGTGGTTTCAAGGGCATTAGGATGGGAGACTCTTTATTTTTGACACACTTATTATTTGTTGATGATATTTTGTTACTCTATGATAAATCAAGAAGGGATGCATGTAGTTTAAAACAAATTTTGGATCTATATTGCTTGGCTACTGGCATGAAGATTAACACTAACAAATCTATTGTATCTTTTTGTAGTATTAGTGAGTTGGATAAGGGGTTTTTATCACATTTTTTTTCCTTTCAAAAGGTGGATATTCAAAGTAGCATTAAGTATCTTGGGTTTTTTATTAAACCTAATGATTATGGTCAAAAGGAGTGGCATTAGCTTGTTTTCAAATTTAAAAATAGTTATCTACATGGTATTTGAGGTGGATCTCTAGGGGTGGAAGACTCACTTTGGTCAAAACTATTTTGGAAGCTATTATGGTGTACTAGACTTCTCTAGATTTTATTCCTAAAGGGATTTTAGAGAAGCTTAGACAAATTAGTTTTAGGTTCTTATGGTCAGTTAGTAAGGACAAGAAGGGCATATCCCTTGTGAAATGGGAAAGGATTGCTTTACCTAAGGAAGATGGTAGGTGGGGTCTTAAAAATACACACATGTTTGCTAGTACTTTGGCAGCCAAAAATATATGGAGGCTCATTACTAGAAGAGGGCTATGGTGTGAGGTTATCTTACAAAAATATATCAAACTTTCAAATTTTAGTGATTGGATTCGTAATCTAGAAAAGTCTCTAAGAATGGCTCTATTATTTAAAAGGCTACGGTCTCTACCTTCCAAATTATAGGCAGGTGAGTATTATGGAAAGTGGGTGTTGAAGGAAAAATTAGAGTGGGGTAAGACCCTTGGATTACATGTGATGAGGTTTAAAAACTTCCAAACATACTTATTGAATAGCTTAGAGGGAAGGGCATTTTCTACCTTTCTTAGGTAGCTGATATAAAACTCACAACTTATGGAGTCAAGAATGGAAATCAATTGAGCTATTAGGTCTAGAAGATGCTGAGAAAGAGGCATGGATTGACTATATTAGAATCCTAAAAATATGTTATGTCAAATTTAAAAATGTTTCTAATGATCTAATTTGTTTGAAAAATCAAATTAATGGCATATACACACCAAAGTTGGGGTATAAATCTATTTGTAATGTTGATTGTGTGAATGTACAGATTTGGTGGTAAAAAATTCTATGGAAGTTGAGGTCCCCTTTAAAAGGGCATATATTCTTGTGGTTGTTCTCAATAATAAGATTCTAACTTGGGAAAACTTATAAATGTCAGGTTCCACTCCTTATGAGTACAATTGACTACCTTTGTATAAGCAATTAAACACAGAATTAAACCAAAAGTAATAAGTAACTAGAAATCAGAAATAACAAAGAATAGGTGATATGAGAAACAATACAATCTGTATTAACACTCTTCTAGAAGGAAATACAATGAAGAAATCTCTTCTTCCCACACCTCTTGGGTGTACAGTAATTCTCCCTCAAGAGTTCTCTCTCTCTCAATTACAATCAACAATCAACTCAATACCGAGTTGTTGTTCCCTCCAAGTGACAATCAACCCAATGGTTGTTGTTTCCTACTTCCAAGTGACAATCAACTCAACCGTTGTTTCCTACTCTTAGCAGATCTTCTTGATCTTGCACCCTGCAGATCTTCTTGATCTTGCACCCTGCAGATCTGATTGATCTTGCTTACATTACAATATAGCCCCATGGGTCTCTTAAATAGATCCCAAACCAAACAATAATTAGAAATGTAGACTCAAGACTAAAATTAGTCTTTACATGCAAACTAACTATTTGTCTAAAATTAGAACAGTTCTGGAATGCACAGATGACCGATGTCGGTCTCTGTATGTCTGGAGATGATCGATGTCAGTTGATGCATAACCAATGTCAACAGATGTTGGTTCCTACCTAATCGATGTCAACAGGTTCTGACCAATGTCAGTTACTGTGTAATCTAGTAACCTCCACATTTGCATTAGTGAAGCTTTTAGCTCCATAACTTAACAATCTCCCACTTAGAGATAAACAACTACAACTGTACCTATACAACAACATCCTCTAATTTATTTCTAGCTTGTTTTTCCATCTTCAAGTTTAATCTTGAAGACCAACAAAAGTTGAATGAAGATTCAACTTCTCCTTTATTCTCAACTTTGTTAACATATCTGTAGGGTTCTTATCCATATGGATCTTTTCCAGCTTCAACTATCCATCCTCCAATACCTGTCTAATGAAGTGGTACCTAAGCTGTATATGTTTGGTTCTTGAATGAAAGGTTGAATCATTTGCCAAATGAATTGCTCTTTGACTATCACTGTACAATTTGTAACTCTCTTTCTCCTTTCCCAACTCTTCCATGAACCAAGTCATCCATATCATTTCCTTGCTAGCCTCTATGACTGCAACAACCTTCTACAACTCTAAAATCTAGCTAACTATCATTCTACCAATAGTGAAAACATATCTTGTGGTGCTTCTCTTGTCATCCAAGTCAACTGCCATATCCGAATCTACATACCCATGTAGAGAAGTGTTTGACCCTACATAGCATAAATACTCGCTGCTGGTCCCTCTCAGATATCTGAGAATCCACTGAACTACTTTCCAGTGCTTCTTTCTTAGATTGGCTATAAACTTGCTGACAACTCCCACTGCTTGGGCAATATCAGGTCTAGTACATACCATGTACTCAACCTCATCATGTGATTTAGGACACTGTTCTTTGCTCAGCTTGAATTATCCAACCATAGGTGTGCTTATCGATTTTGTGTCTTGCATATTAAACCACTCCACTACCTTATTCACATAATCCTCTTGAGACCAAATCAACCTGTGATTTTCCCTGTCTCTAGAAATACTCATGCCAAGGATTGCTGCTCCTAAATCCTTCATGGCAAATGTGTGAGCTAATTTTACCTTTAGCTCAATAATTTCTTGCATGTGTGAATCTGAAACAAGCATATCATCTACATACAGTAACAAGATAATATAACTACCATTATCCAATCTGGTAAAATAAACACAATGGTCAGATTGACATTTACTAAAGCCATGCTCTGTCATAAACTTGTCAAACCTTAAATACCACTGTCTTGCAGCTTGCTCAAGACCATATAACCTGGCCTTATGTCTCACTTGTCCATTCTCTCCTTTTTTTAACCTATAAATCCATTCATTTTTTAGTGCTTTCTTTCTGGCTGGCAACTCAACCAAATCCCACGTTTGGTTCTTTTCCAAGGAATCAATTTCCTCATTCATGCCATGCTCCCACTATTTCTTTGATTTTACCTGCATTGCCTCTTCAAAACTTCCTAGTTTTCCACCATCAGAGAGCAACAAGTAGTATAAAGAAAGGGAATAATGAATTTGAGGTTTACTTACCCTTTCAGACCTCCTCATGGGTATTTAAGACTCATTGACAACTTGTTGTCTGCCCAAATTTCATTCTAATAGTGATCGATCCTGGTCATCTCTCAGTCTGCACCCGACTGATGTCACTTCCATGTGACCAACCTGAACGACATCGGTTCTTACCTAACTGACATTGATTTCCACCTGCCTGACATCACTAACTTTGGTCTCCACCAAATCGACGTCAATTCCTACCTGATCGACGTCGGTTCTCACCTGATCGATGTTGGTATCTGTGTTTTCCTGTGAGTGATGATTTTCACCCGCAAGCTCATTTTAGATCATAGCCTTGTCCAAATCAACATTACCCTGCTCAAAATTATTCAGCCTCTTAAGCTGATCACTGTCCATCACCTTCTCATTGAAAACCAAGGCTTTCCATTTATTAAATGTGTCAAAAACATCAGATTTTCTCTTTATGCAATAAACCCATACCTTTCTTGTAGCATCATCAATGAAAGAAACATAACACTGTGATCCTCTAATAAAATCTCCTTGAGCTGGTCCCCACATGTCTGCGTGAACAAGCTCCAACTTGTGCTTCTTCTTTGTTGACCCAATTTTCAGAAACCTCATTTTCTCCTATTTCCCAAACACACAATGCTCACAAAAATCTTGGTCTATCAAATTTGAAAGCTTGCCTTTTGATTTAAGAACATGCATTCCCTTCTCACTCATGTGACCAAGCCTATAGAGCCACATCTTTGCATCTACATCTGAAGTAGATAAAATAAAAGGAGAATCAGTAATACAAGTAGATAGATAAAGTGTACCTACTTTCTTACCTCTTGCTAATACAAGTGCACCCTTGGAAACTTTCCAAGATTTCACTGTGAGAGTTACTATGCAACCCTCATCACCCATCTTTCCTATAGAAATCAGATTCCACTTCAAGACGGGTACATGTATGACATCTTTGAACACCCATGTGTTGCCATTCTACAATTTCAGCTGCACTTTTCCTTTGCCAACAATTTGACAAGGCTCACCATCCCCTAAATAAACTTTTCCAAAGTCTCCATGGACATAATCATGAAAAAATTCTCTATTTGGGGTTGCATGGAAAGAAGCACCAGAATCTAAAACCCATGATTCTACCTGACTATCCAAAGAAAATATAAGAGCATCCTATGCAACAATACCTACATCATTTGCTTCTTTATTACCTTCATGCTGATCTTCTTTCAACCAACAATCTTTCTTTGCATGTCCTTTCTTTTCACAATTCCAGCAGGTGATACTTCCATTTCTAGATTTTGATCTACTGCCAATCTTTGACCTTGATTTCCCTTACTTGCCCTTCTCTCTTTGCCATCCCCTGCTTTCAACACTTAAAGCATTACTTGATGTTTCCCCTGTGCTTTTCCTACAAATTTATTCATTCAAGATTACACTAACATCATCAACTTTCAAGATATTTGAAGCAAATGCAGTATTACTAACTGCCATTACCAAGCTATTCCAACTTTCAGGTAAAGAGCATAAGATTAAGAGAGCCTTAATTTCATCATCAAAAACTATTTTGACTGAAATTAACTGATTTAAAATTTCATGGAAATAATTAAGATGACTATATACCGATCCACCTTACTGCATTTGCAAATTAAATAATTGCTTCATAAGAAATACCTTATTTGAAGCTGAGGGTTTTTCATATAAATTTGCCAAAGATTTCATTAACTCTACCGTTGTCTTTGCCTGTGATAAGTTGGAAATCATAGATGATGCCAGGCTCAACCTTGTAGATCCCAGAGCCTTTTTATCAAGAACATTCCATTCTTCATCTTGCATATATGTGGGCTTACTTGAAACCCCACCCAATGGTAAGTACAGATCTTTCTGATACAGATAATCTTCTATCTACATCCTCCATAATTGATAATTCTTGCCATTGAATTTTTCCATTCTTATCTTACTTTATTCTACCATTGCTTTACTCCCACTCAAACAGAAACCCCTGTGAGTGACTTGTAATCAACAAACACTAACATGCTCTGATACCACCTGTTAGTGAACCAAGCTCTGATACCAATTGTTAGTGAACCAAGCTCTGATACCAACTGTTAGTGAACCAAGCTCTAATACCAACTGTCAGGATCCACTCCTTATGAATACAATTGATTACCTTTGTACAAGCAACTAAACATGGAATTAAACCAGAAGTAATAAGTAACTAGAAATCAAAAATAGCAAAGAATAGGTGATATAAGAAACAATACAATCTGTATTGACACTCTTCCAAAAGGAAATACAATGAAGAAATCTCTTCTTCCCACACCTCTTGGGTGTACAGTAATTCTCCCTCAAGATTTCTCTCTCTCTCAATTAAAATCAACAATCAACTCAATACCGAGTTGTTGTTCCCTCCAAGTGACAATCAACCCAATGGTTGTTGTTGCCTACTTCCAAGTGACAATCAACTCAATCGTTGTTGCCTACTCTCAACAGATCTTCTTGATCTTGCACCCTGCAGATCTAATTGATCTTGCTTACATTATAATACAACCCCATGGGTCTCTTAAATAAATCCCAAACCAAACAATAATTAGAAATGTAGACTCAAGACTAAAATTAGTCTTTACATGAAAACTAACTATTCATCTAAAATTAGAACAGTTTTAGAATGCACAGATGACCGATGTCGATCTCTGTCTGTCTAGAGATGACTGATGTCAGCTGATGCATAACCGATGTTGGTAGATGTTGATTCTTGCCTGACTAATGTTGGTAGGTTTTGATCGATGTCGGTTACTGTGTAACCCAGCAACCTCCACATTTGCATCAGTGAAGCTTTTAGCTCGACAACTTAATAATAAAATGGGGGACAAATTGGTCTGAATAGATGCCCTTTATGTAAGGTTTGTCATGAAAATGTTAATCACTTATTTCTCACATGTGATTATATTGGTCAAGTCTGGAGGGAGATTGGGGTTTTCATTGTTAATAAAATTATATGGAATGGTGATAATATAGATGAATCTCTC
Organism: Torreya grandis; assembly: GCA_037957365.1. Classification (NCBI taxonomy): domain Eukaryota; kingdom Viridiplantae; phylum Streptophyta; class Pinopsida; order Cupressales; family Taxaceae; genus Torreya; species Torreya grandis. The sequence goes on from JARHVA010000153.1 coordinate 2,333,728, forward strand.
TTTAGCTGGATGAGGAATTCTGATTATAAAGAGTTCAAAGCTTTACCTATCCTTGTTCTCTTAGAAGTATGGCTATCCAAAAATGCCTAAATTTTTAATAACAAGACCATATCACCTTACCAGTCGACTTCCCAAATTTTTAACATCATTAAAAAATTTACTCAATTAAAGAGAGACAAAGTTTATAGACAAATTGTTGAACAGATCATCGATAAAATAGGGGCTTGGATTTATTTTGATAGGTTGGCATAAGGAGAACCTAAATTATGTGGTGTTAGAGGTATATTATTCTTAAAATATGAACACTTGGTAAAGTTTGGAGTAGGATTTGGGAGTGGTATAAATAACTATGCAAAACTTATGGCTCTAAAATTGTCTTTGATGATTGTTGTTGAGAGGGGTGTTACCCATTTTCAAGTGTTCATTGACTCACAATTTGTGATAAATTATGTGAATGATGTGTTTTAGATGGAAAATATATAACTCTATTATATTTTAGAAGAGATTATGATTCAGGCAACACTTCAGGTGACAATTCGGGTGACAGTCTTACCCTAATTGGAGGCAGAACTTTTGCACCATAGCTCTGATTAATTCCCCATTTGAACCATTGGAAAGATAAAAATGAATATAACATGATGAAATTGCATGATATATAATTAGTGGGTTTTTAATTTTTAAAACCCAATAGAATTTCTCTAAATTTCAATTTTAATAATGCTATCTAAAAATAGTAATTTCTCAAATTCTATATTACTGTAAATCATGAAAGTCGAACCACTTCATCTCCCTCAAGATTTGTGACCTTCCACATCCTCCTCTTGCCTTCAAAGTATGTATAAATGTAGATGTAACCTGAGAAGGAAATCAAACATCTCTTCCCAGAGATAAGTATATGTTTGTATTTACAATCTTATGAGTAATAAAACATCTCTTCTTAGAGAAATCATTGTTACTATGTTATTTTCATATTTTTGAAATATATTTCAACCAAAAATTTTGGTTTTTGGATCAGATTAACTCCTTTAAATATCTTTTTACTAATGTGACCTTCCAGTATATCTATAGAAAGAGAAATAGGATTGTTGATGAATTATCTAAAGGTGGTATTCAATTAATACCCAGATGGTGGTTGTTATTAGAACTTCATGATGGTCAAATGTCAATTATGAACATACACCTTTCTTCTAAATTTGTTTGCTCACTTTGGTGGTTTATTTTTATGTTTTTTTCCTAATCTTTTGATCACTTTTGTTGTTGTGGTTTTTTTTTGTATAGTGTGGATATTATTTAACTACACTGGTTTGCCTAGGCTCATTCAAGCATTTGTTGTTGTACTTTATTTATTTGGACCTTTTTTTGGAATGATTTTATCATCATTTAAAAAATATAATTTCATTTTATTAATTAATTATGATATATTTTTCTTTAGAAAAAAGAGAGGTGTAAAAGTTTAGGAAAATGTATAAGAGAGGTTTGTGTTGATTTCAAGTGGTAGTATAAGGGGGGGAAATATTATGAAGCACAAATTGTATACCCACCCCTTTCCTAGTTCACCATTTAAGGTATGCACTCAAAGGATTGAGACTTGATGAGTTAGTACAAGAGAGAAAGTATCATTAATTGACAAAATTTAAAAATATTATGTGTGTACGATATTGAGGTCACTCATAAAGATGATGAAGAGGGATAATGGTGTAAGAATACCGACATAGAGAATAAAAAATAATTTGAAGCATGAGTAAAGTCACCAAGTGAAATCAGAGAGGATGAGAAAAATGAAATGAAATGGAGAAATAAGAAGAAAATCAAAATGTAGAAGATGGGGGTAAGAGGAATGTCCTAAAAAATAATATATTGAGGAATTGAAAAGGAATGTGAGAGAAGGTTAGCAAGCATGTAGGGGAATGGGATGATGATAAATGTGGTAGGTAATGAAAGGAGTGAAAAATTTCTAAAAGGGACCAAGGAGAAAATAGTTTGGTGATTAAAATGAAAAATAAGGAAACACATGGAAGAATGGGGAATGAGAGGGAAAAGGATTAGAAGAAGGAGACAAAAAGGATGATAGGAGAGTGAATAAATAGGCGGTATCACAATCAATTAAGTTTGGATAGGAGAAATGATGACAAGAAAAGAGATGAACATCGAAGAAAATAAGATGGTGGTGTTGGAAATGAGAATGGGATGGAAGATGTGAAAGACATTAATAAAATTGGGGGGAAGCAAAATATTGTTGAATAATAAGGTGAAAAGATAGGGTAGTTGTTAATCATCTTGTTCAAATAGATTGATAGTCTAAATGGGTGATTGGAAGAGATTGACAAGATAAAAATGTGTAAGGTGGTGAATAAATAGTGGAGAGAAAATGGAAAATGGATGAAAGGAGAGTGAAGAAGTGAAGTTACATAAAAAATACAATGAAGGGGATAGAGATGAAAATAAGAAATTAAGATAAGGGATGATAAAAAGAAAAAAGGAGAACTAAGAAAGAGGGTTAACAAGGACACAAAGCATGAATACTCACATAGACACAAAATACAAGTGCATACAAAGATGGAAAGAGGAAAAGTGTAAAGTAAAGAACAAAGGCTTGCATTGATAAGAAGAATAAAGAATTATGGAAGGATTTTAAAAGGTTAAAGACCCAATTGGAATCTAGTTATGGAGGAAAAAATAAGATGGAAAGGGTGAAAATAAACTAGAAAATAAAAAAGGAAAATGGAAAAGGTAGGAATAATGACAAATCAAAAACTATTAGAACAAGGAATAAGAAAAGAGGGATGCAAAAGACAAGGGGAAACACGAGAGAATAAAAAGATGTATATAGGTGGGGCCTAGAAGAAATAGAATAAATAGAAAGAATGCATGATACAAAATATGGGAAAGATGAAAAAAATTGAGAATTGGAATGAAAATAGCTTAGGATCAGTGAAAGAAAAGTAATAAGGTAGTGGTGAAGAAGAGAAAGATGTAATAGTTAAAAAGGGGAAGGAAAAAAAATCCACTATTATGCAGGGGAATGGGATGATGTAGAATTGGTGAGGAAAAAAAAGTGATGAAGAGGGTATAACAAACTACCAAGGATAAGGGGAAATGATGAGGATGGTGAAAGAAGATGAAGGAGGTAGAGGGAAATAGTATGAATAAGTGGAAAGATAGACAAAAATATTAATAAGTGGGTGATGGAGTGACCAGTTAAGCATGCACAATAATTGTAATTAAAGGTGGCAGGGTGACCAATGAAGTGAAGTAGATGGTGGTCTTATATAATATAAAAAGAGGCAAATGAGTAAGGATGTCAATCCTATTTTTAAAAGATATTTACAAGCTATAAAAGTGGTTAAAATAGATTGATAAGTTGAAGGGGATGAGGTGATGAAGCGATAGGTAGAGGAAATGGAGGAAGAGGAGACAGGTAGAAAATGAATACAAAAGAAGGGGTGATCGAGCTAACCTTAGTAATAGATAACTACATACAAAGTTCAAAAAGACCTCAAACCAATGTAGTTCTCCCACAAATGGGAGGAGAAACAAAGAAGGATTATATGATGTTAAAATTTAAGGAAGATAATAAAAATTCAAAGCTTCCCTGATGTAGGATGCCCTAAGCAAGAGAGTGTTGTTAGCAATAGAAAATTAGTAAGAAGAAAAGATAAATAATAAGGGTGGTAATTAATTGTTACTAGATGAGTTTCCCTCATAAATTAAGCAGTGCCTACATACTTTGATATCAAGCCAATGTAGTTCAACCAATATGGAAAGTGATGAGAAAATGGGTTGATGGAAGAAGTGTAAGATTGACCCATAGATGTTTTTAACCACTTAAGATAATGATTTCACATTATGAATGGTTATGACGATGGGTTGATTTTCGTCCAATAAATGACATATACAAGGAGTGTACTAAGAATGATATATCCTAAGATAAGGTGCATGCTTTGAGGTTCCCCATGAATCAAGGTTCATAGGAGTGGATATGGGAATGATGTATCCCATTGAAAATCTATGAGCTTTGATTGATTAACTAATTTAATGATTAATTGAGTGAGTGAATGAGCAATGGATTGATGGAGAAAGGATGGGTATTGTGATGTAGTCGATCCCAATTAATAGGTGTGGGAGATTGAGTGGAAAAAGTAATAAATGATTGTAGATAATTGATGTGCAAGCATAAACAAATAAGCTAATTGACAACATGGAATAATGATGACTCATCACAACATATATTTTATATGGATGGATGGATGAGAGAGGTAATTATGGGATGCATGGTACAATAAATTTAGTTTTCATTATGGCACTTTCCCAAAGTTCTAATAAATTGGTTTTCACTCATGGATGAACTACTTTTATCTTTTATCTATTTCTCATTTGTTTTTTTGTTGATTTTTATTTTTATTTTAATGGTTTTTTTATTTTTTTGAGATGTTAGACTCACATTCCCTCTATAGAGGTAGATGTAACTAGAGATCGATTGTACAATCTTGACATTTATTATAATATATATATATATATATATATATATATATGATATGGTTTATTTAAGTGACTTGTCATTCTTGTGTTATGGGAGTAAATGTATGTTTTTAAATTTATGAACTTTAGATGACTAGGCATTGAGAATATACCATGTATATCTATGTTTTTATGATAATGCTATGTAAAATGCTTATTTATGTGAAAAAAAAAATACATGAAAATTATGTAACATGATGGATATGTATAAATCTTTATGAATTCACTAACAATTGTTCTACATGTGATGACCTAGCTATTTTGTTTACACAATATATGAATTTCAATTTGCAGCAAAGAAATGAAAGGGGGGATAGGATAAGTAAGAAATAGTGAAGATATGTTTTTCATGGAAAAGGAAGGTGACCTAATCCTTACGAGCAAAGGGAAAAATGTACTTTCTAAACTCATAAAATACTAACTTTATTTATTTCTCTAAAGAAAACTAGCCCTGACAGAATCGGTAAATGGGATAAAGTTATCTTTTTCATCATAGATATATATACAAGATTTTTGAAACAAAAATATTTGGACAACTTTTGATTTAATATTTAATATTTTTTTTGTGACCCCCTACACATAGTCTCATGTGACTAGGAAGACACATAGGCTTATCACCAAAAGCTATACATAAGTGAGTAAGGGCATCTCTCCCCAATGATAATCACACACAAATAGTGAAATGTGAGGGTTCACAATTGAAGATTAGTGAAGGGTGAGAGATGTGGAATTTGAATTTGATTTTGCATAAGCTTTAGATAAGGGTGTATTTTTATTTGAAAGTATTTTACACTCAAGTCTTGGCCCCATGCAACTAGTAAGATGTAAATACACAACATCAAAGGCTAAGATAGGCGAGTAAAGTTACCCCCTGCCCCCCACCCCATTTTTTTTTTAACATACTAATATTTTATACTTAGAGGGAACTATAAGATGATACTTTATCATGGACAAGCTTCTAGACTAGGCTTTAGGCTAGTATTTCGTAATGTTTTCAAGAAAATGTAGGGAAAAGAGATGTACTCTGATTGTAAGACTAAGACAAGAACCAATGTAATGCTGATTTTGATAATGTTTTTCATGAAATAATAGGGTGATATGAAAAGTGAAATGTTATGATAAGCTACATTTTGAAAAAAATTTAAATAAGAATTGACAATTAAATAATCACCAAACATGACATTTGATATGTAAGACAAATTTAAACAATTGAAAATGAATTGAAATGAGGGGAATGTGAAATTTAATGATGGAAAAGATGGATTAAATAGAATAAAGATATGTAAATGGGATTTCCCCCAAGTTTCAAGGTACTTGTAGACAACAAGTTATTTTACGCATGACGTTGGAAAATAGTTTTCATCATGGGATTTACCATAGATATGGTTTTCACCTTTGGATGAATTTACTTCTCTTTTTGTTTTTGTTTTTATTTAGTTTATCTTTGATTTTTGATGTTTTGTGATTTTTGTTTTTGACAACTAGGATATACACAACAATATTAGAATGATTTAGGCATAGAATATTTTGAGGTGCATGATGTTCATAGGTTCATTAATCTCTTATCCATCTTCAATAGCTAATTTGTAGGCTCTAGATCCATATTTAACAATGATAACATATGGGCCTAACTAATTTGGTTCAAACTTTCCTTTCTTCTCCTGCTTAACATTGGTATTCCATTAGTTTTCCTTAAGAACAAGACCTCCAATTTTGAACTCTTTAGATTTAATCTATTTATTATAGCTATGACAAAGGCAGTTTTGATATATTTTTAGATGGTTTAAGGCATTAATATGATTCTCATCTAGAATTTTGAGTTCATTAGGGTGTGAAGTGCGATAAGATTCTTCAGCAATAATACCTTATAGGTATATTCATAAAGATGTAATCTCAACTTCTATAGGTAGAATAGACTCATTCCCATAGACAAGTGAATATGGGGTTGTCCCATCGAACATGCCAAAATTGTGTGAGTGAAATTTAGATGTAAATAATGCTAAAAAACACTAAACTTAGTGAGATATACTCTAAATTCAATCAACTAAAGCAAGAGTAACAAATACAAGAAACTAAAATACAAAATTATACCATATAAACTCCTTCTATTGTGATTTTGAGTTGATTTGCTCTCTTAGATGTGGTTGCTCAATATTCTTCAAATCAAAGGAGAATTGGCTAGAATTTTGGTATATGAACTTTGGATGGCTTGAATGTGCTTGAATGTGTTTGGATGGAAATTGTGCAACTCCATTATGAATCCAACATAATAAGTTTGCAATGAAGAAGGTTGGAAGATATACTTACATAATAACTTTGTAATGAAGAAGCTTGGCTAAATCGGAGGAAGAACCACCAATTTATAGAATTTAGAAATTGATGTGAACCATCCATCATGAGATGAAAATCAAGGGCTGAGAATAAAAGGTAATTTTTAATTTATAATGGGAATTTTGAATTAAAAATTAGAGTGGAGAACATGCAGAACCCACAAATGAATATAAATTCATTTGGGAGGAATATATGATATAAAATTAGTAAGTGGATGTGAGGTGGATTATTAAATTAGAGAAAATTAGATCATGGAAGATAATGAGAATAAAGGTGAATTATTAAATTGGAGAAAATCAAATCATGGAAGATAATGGGAATAAAAGTAGATTATTAAATTAGATAATAGAAGATAATGAGAATAAAGGTGGATTATTAAATTAGATCATGGAGGATAATAGTATTATTAAATTAGAATGGTGGGGGATAGGTGGAGCCTTAGGGAATGTGAGGATAATTTTGATTTTGTAGATTTATAAAAATTATGAATTTCCAAAATCCATGAAATTTTTAGTTAGCAGAAAGATTATTTGATTAGCTTTAGATTAATATAGGGATAATAAATAATGAATAGTGAATAGTTATAGTGAATAGTGGCGATGAATAGTAATGATGTATAGTAATTAGAGAAAACTAAATATGATTATGAATTTAGTGCAAATAAGGATAAAATTAATAGAAAGTGTCTGATTTTAAGTATTTACACATATCTTTACATAGAGTTTGTTATCACCACTTCATGAACCTATATTATTTGAAAATTTTGATGAATTATGTTATACATTAAAAGAATTAGAAGTCAAGCTCATAGCTTTGAAAAAAATTAAGTATGCATTAAACACTCCAACTACTTCAAATACTATGTTTCAAATAAAACCATGCTATAAGGTCAAATATAATGAAAACAAGAATGAGAAAAATAAACTATCAATGTAGTATCACAACCAATGAATAAGCTTCAATTGATAACTCCACCATGGAATAAATTTTTATGGTGGCCACTCCAAGGTCAAATATAATGAAAAAAAGAATGAGAAAAAATAATAATCAATGCAATATCACAACCAATGAATAAGCTTCAGTTAACAACTCAACTATCATTATCATGATAGCTACCATACAATGCCTAGAATAAATAACCAATCACCTAACAAAATATTTGAGGAATTGTTTAAACAAAAAAAGAGGATTATTATTAAAATCAATAAATGAAAAAATCCATAAAATTATTTTAAAATATATACACCATTCACCATTTAAATAGAATATACTAAACATAGTAAATTACATAAAATCCAATTAATGCAAATATAAAATACCATGGAGAATTTTTAAAATAGATTCCTTTTTATCCAAATATCATCGAATCAAGGAATAAACATAATGGTGTAAACCCTAATAGGTGAAGAGGCATAAAACCCTAGATAAAATGGGAGAAATCATCATATTTTCACCTATGAAGATGGAAACACTTAATAATCAATTATAAAATTCAAACCTTAAGGAAAACAATTGAAACCCTAGAAGGATGAAATCTTAATGGATACCTAGGTTTTTACACAATTTGATCAATGTAATAAAAGTTCACCAATATGTTTTACCCTAATTTTTTTCTAAATCCCTAATAGGATACGAATTGGTATTTAATTCAAATTTATAATATGGCATTCAAACATTCATTTGAATGTAAAATATTAAAATTGATTGTAATGATTTGAAAAATGGCATATTATAAATATAATAAGTATAATAATGGATAAGTTCTTATATTTTCTGATTGAGTTTATAACTGTGACTATATTCTAATAATGGAGAAAAAATTAAAGTAGTCCTATGATTCATCTAGCTCAAAAAATGTATTTATATATATGTAGGTTTGGTTCTATCATATCTAGGTTAGTATTGAATGTTAATATTGACTTGAGTGGTTAGTAGTGACCTATGCCAAAATATAGGTCTATGACCATCTAATCATATTCTTTTGTCTCTAAAATATATAAATGTGTAATTATAAACTATGATGGTGCACACAATTATATAAATCAGTCTCCTTCACCTTTAAACCCTAAATGTGCTTGTAAGGGATAGAAACTTATAAAAACTAGGAAAGTGTAATGGGCTAAGCTAACCCAAATCACAATCATTTGATGATTTATTTATACTACATATATGAAACTATATGTATTAGTGAAATTAGAAAAAAAACTCAAAATGAAAGAAGCTTATCTTCACAGCAAAAAGTTGTATTAGTATCATTAGCCAAAAAGTACATAGGAAGGTACATTATATAGTGAGGAATTAGGTCACCCAAAAAGGTAATTAACTCAACTCATAATTAGAAAATGATGTAAATTACATTTATCCTAATGACCTATTATTAATCTAAGCAAGCTAATTAGGCCATGTAAGTAAAACTAGATAGTGGGAAAAAACCTACACTAACACCCCCACTTAAGCATATCTTAGGTGGGTAGAAGAATTGGGTCTCGACATAAAGTTTTGATGAGGTAATAAAGTACATAAAAAATCCCCCTTAGAGGAGGATGTTGAAGCTAACCCAACCCTAATAAGAGCCTAAAAATGGAGATATGTGTTATCAGTGAAAGGTTTAGTGAATATATCAACAATTTTTTCTATTGTCTAGATGTAGCTAAGATCAATGACTTATGACTTGATCATGAATGAGTTCTTGAATTAAATACATTATAATCTTAATATGCTTGGTCTATTGATCAAGCATTGAATTACTATAGATCTGGATTGTGTTTTGGTTATCATAAAAGATGATTGCCGGTCATCGAAACTAGATGCCAAACTTAGTGAGAATCCCCTCAATACAAATAACCTCAATGACATCATTAACATCTCTTCTATATTCTACCTTTGTAGAAGATAAATAAATAGCATTTTTCTTTTTGCTTGAGCAATAACTGGACCTAAACCAAGATAAAAAAAATGTAGCATGAATTAGACTTATGATTCTAAATATCATTATCCCAATTCAAATATATATAACTAATGAAGTCAACATCAATGCCTATTCTATAGTGAATCCTAAAACTATGAGTACCTAAATGTAGTGGAGAATATGCTTATCTAATTGTTAATGTATCTCATGTGGTTTCTATATAAATATTAGGACTAGTATGTGTAAGGTACATAAGACTGCCAACAAGTTATTAATATGTAGTGTCTATCAAAGGTGATAGATAATCATCCTCAATTTTCACACCAGATATAAAGGTATTCAAAGATGGCTTACAGTCATCCATGTTAAACCGAGCAAATAAATCAAGCTCATACTTGGATTGTGCAATAGTGATCCTAGAGTCAAACTAAGAAATTTAAATCTTGAAGAAGTAATGCAACAAACCTAAGTTGGTTATTGAGAACCTATTAAACATTTCATTTTGCACTACTATTATGATGGATGAATAACTCCCTATGATTAATAGGTCATCCATGTAGAGAACCTAAATCAATAGTGAATCATCCTACTATAAAATATAGACATTCAAATCAAAATGACATCTAGTGAACCCAACTAAAAGAAGGAGACCATCTTGGAATACCAAGATCGAGGATCTTATTTGAGGCCATAGATAGATTTCCAAAGTTTTCAAACTAAGGAACAATATTCCATAAATACTTGTGGTTATTCCATGTATATTTCTTCTTTGAGGTCATCATGAAGAAAGACACTCTTCACATCCATCTGATGAACATCCTAGTGATGTGATATGGTAATGGAAAGAGTGAGTTAGATTGTGTTTATTGGGTAAATTGGGGTGAATGTCTTGATATAGTCAATACTAGGTACCTGATAAAAATGTTAGGTACCTGATAAAAACCCTTTACTATCAAACATGCTTTGAACTTATCTATAAACCCATATGATTTAAATTTTATTTGATAAATCCACCTACATTAAATATTTTTTCTTCACTTAGGAAGAGGGACTAAATCCCAAGTGTTATTCCTCAAAAAGGATCTATACTCCTCTTCCATAGTATTATCCCACTTGGGAGTGTCTAATGCCTCAAAAAATGACTATGAATTGGAAGCAGATGAAATAATTACATTTGAGGCATTTTGGAATTATGAACATGTTCACTTAGTGTCTCATGGATATCCAACCCAATGGTGAACACTTTGTAGTGTCTATCAAGGCTAAAGAAGATCATATGTTAGATATTTAGGAGGAGCTTACTCATCCTCTAAAGATATTATGGAATAAGGAGGAGGTGAGTCCTCATAACTACTCTCATCATCAAAATTAGAATAAGAATTTGGATCATCAAGATGTTTCTCAGGTAGATCTAAATCATTATAACTATTATCAAATCTTAGTACATATGAGGAAGAGGGAGGAGTGTTATGTGTAAATTCTAAAGGACCCTCTTGAAAGTAGACACTCCTCTCAATGAATAACTCACAATTATTGGGATGGAGAAGCCTGTATCCCTTAACACCCTTAGGATATCTAACAAAGATGCAAGGATGATTCTAAGATTGCATTACCTTAGATTTATTCTTTAGAATGTGGGCCATATCTGGAGATTCAAACACTTAGAAATGCTTCACTATGGATTTTTGACTACTCAAAGCTTTAAAAGTAGTGATTCCCCTCAATTATTTATGAGGAACTTAGTTTTGTATATAAATTTTTTTTCATTATTCATAAATCAACTAATTTGACTTATTTAAATTCAAACCTCCTAGATGATATAGTTCACTTTTTAACCAAAATCAAAATTATTTGGCTAATCTAGTCTAATTAGTGACTAACTTAGTTTTATTCCTCAAAATGTTCCTTAAAAATAATCTTCACATTATCTTTATCATGTCCACCTTTATTATTACCATCAAATCACCTATCAAAATCTTTCTTGATAATCTTAATGTAACAACCCTGCTGGGTTTTACCAAAATATAGTAATTTTTTTTAAATTAATCACACATTCATTTTATAGATTTCACCACAAGAAATCTAGTTAGTGATCTTTGACTAATTAGATTTATTAGTTAACTAATAGGTTTATAGTTAATCCACTTAGATAATGATCACTATGAAAAGATATAACAATGTTGAATAAATAATAAATATTGCATCTAAAATATTAATAAAATAGAACAAATTTAACCACGATTGATACAAAATTATAGCCATTGTTGTAGAATTACACTGAATAAATATTACATGTTTCAATAATAAATAATATCTCAAATAATAAAACATGTTACAAAGCTCCATGGAGCATGAGTCCCCATGACTCAAGTATCAACCTGTAATCTCAAATGTAGTCTCTAGTGTAATACTCCAAGTGGAAGGGAGAGCATCATCTGAGTGCTTTTCCACACCAACCATAGACCATAGGTCTCCCACACTATCTCCAAATAATTGGATGGCCCTCCCTTCATGGATGGGTAGATAATGATGGTGCAAGAATCGAGAGTGATAAACCAGAACCTATGTGTCAAAAATATTTAGTACATAATGTATCATAAAGAAATCTATTCTAGCATGATATCACACAAATGTGAAAACTATATCAACATATGAAATGAAAATGTTTAATTAAAATTTTACTTTAGCTAAAGCTTTAAATAATTAATGGTCTCTAAGATTAGTCAATTTCATACATACCACTCAATTAGATTACATCTCATCTTGCATTGATGGCACTAACTAAACCAGTGGAATCTATACACTACTTATTTAGAGTCATGAATGTGAGCTTCGATTAAAATATATAATAATATAAAAACTAATAGATTTATTCAAAATATTTCCCTTTAGTTGCTAAAAATATGTTAAGTATGGAAATATTAAATACACATATTTAGTCCATTAAATGTAATGTACTAAATCCAATATCATCTAGTTTATTACTAAATAATAAACAAAATCAAAACAATCCTTAATATAGCATACCATTTAGGTAATGGCCATATCTAAATTGTTAGTTACCCAAATCACAAGTAAATTATAATGTTATTTCATCCTCAAAAAAAATATTATAATACAGACTTATTTAATTGTTCATATTCCACATGTATAACAAAAGCCAATCCAAAACATCTTAAAATGATTTATATTTAAAACTCTTCAATACATTAATTTAATTCTTTCAATCAACATTGAAATATATACAAGCATTCATTTTCACATTGTTATACTAATAATTTTTTCAAACATAACATAGCTATGAACTTGTATATGTGTGTGTGTGTGTGTGGGGGTGGGGGGGGGGGCGGCGGGGGGGCGGGGTTATAATAATAATCAAATTATAACATAGTCAATAGTCATGTACTTTATATGATGTATATCTATATTTTTATAACTCTCAAATTCATTTTCAAAATAATACAAATACTTTATTATATATGGTATATTCTAAGAAGACATCCACTATCTAATGAATTAGAGTATTCTGTATACGTAATGTATACATCTAGTTAATAAAATAATCCCAAAACTGTTTATAAACTAGATAAATCGCAATGTACTTGTATAACTAAAAACACACATCAATTCATGTGATTCACACTCATACACATCTAGCCATTTATATTGAATCCATTTAATCAAATTAATGAAATTAATCGATTCAAATTAATATTTAAATTAAATGCATATGATCAAACACATACACTTAGTTGACTATGCCTAGATTGGGTTTTCTAATATAACAACTCAGATTTGACCACATAAACCTCCTCATAGTCTAATCCATGTATGTAACAATAATACATAATCAAAGCTAAATATTTGTGTTGCTCAACTATAATAAATTCAATTGAAATCTTAACTCTGCCATATCTGCATTAACCTCTTCATGTATATATCTATGCATAATGTCAAGTGAACAAACCACAACTTGCTCATTCACCTACCTGTACCTAGGTTATTTTGTTATGGCTTAGAGTGTATTATTTTCAAAACCATATATGAATAAGTATGTGTTATAGGATTCTATAATAGATTGATTATGAATACTATGTTCTAGGATTAAAATGCATAGAATTTGTTTGAAAACTGATGTAACAAAATTTCATTTGAAATTAAAACCTCAAATTCATCTATACAGGTAACTTAACAACTATTTATGTTATACACATACAATTTCCTTCCAAAGTCCTAATTTATAGAGTACCATTATATATATAAATATATGTATGTATGTATTTCATAAGTTCAAATTGAGCGCGCGCGCGCGCGCACACACACACACACACATCTATGTATATATCTACACAGCCCATTTTTGTATAAAGAACCCATATTTTTATACCCAAAAATCCAAATAGATTTATACACAGTAGATTTCTCATACAACCCAAATTTTGATCTATTTTATTTAATACCTTAAAGAATATATATAATTGGTTTAACAATAAGACTATGTCCAGCCAAATCTAATATACCCATTAAATAAATAAATAATCTTTACATGATGTAGCTATGATTTTCAAATTGAAAAGTAGTTTATGACGGAGCTTCTTTATATCCTAAATAACCATGTCAAATCATACTGCTCTACCCAATCCCTTTAGGTTTACCCTGGGTTGGATGTAGGATTCCTATAGAAGTCGAGACATCTATATGGCCCTTCATACATCCCTTTTAAATTTTATATAACATTCAATCAAATGAAAAACCCAATAATCATTTCAATTCCAAAATCCATCAAACATTACACATAATAATTTTAAGTACAAAATCAACTTGTGACTATATGAATGCCAAGGAAGTCGAATGCCCTCTTTTTCCTTAACTCAAATTCTCCTCCTCTTTATGTCTACTACTTTCCATATGTCATGCTTCACAATATTCTCCTTTATTTTATTCTTATCCATCACCTTACTCTCCTCCATTCATGGTAGACAAAACTAACTGAAAATATGCATGCAAACATAGCTCAATAGAATCTCCACTAAGTTATAATCTGCCACCATATCTCATACAATCATAACCAATTCGCATCATCATTTTGCTAATGGTTAACTCAAATTCATTGAGTTTTTAGGAATATATAATTTAGATCAATAATAATTAAATAAAGACATAACTAAACTTTAGAAAACATAATTAAATAGAGAAATAGATTTAATGTAGTTCACCCAATATGGGCTATGTCCACATAGAAACTGCCATTCCTTCTTATTATTCAATCCAAAAAATGAAGGGGAAAAACATGAAATACATCCACTACAATATCCTCTTCACTCTCTCACTTTTTTCTTGATTACAATGCCCTCATATCAAAGGAGGGTTATAAATTAGGTCAAAAATGCACTAACTTAATTTCTACCATTAGATCTAGAACCTAATAGTAAACAGTACAAATTAACTACACAATTACAATATTTTATAATGCATTTTTCTACCTAAACCCCCATTGTGAACCTAATGGGGGGGCATTGCCTCCCCCACCCCCTATCAAGAACTGCATATTAAAATAAGATCAGGTTCCACCATCCAACAATCTCCAACTTGGAGACTGATTGTTGAAACTCCACCGCTATAACTCTTACTTGGATTTTTCTTTGAACTTTGACCTTGGCATGTTTTTCATCTTCATTTCTATCCTTAAATACCTATTGAAGATTAACAACTCTTTAGTTTATCTTTAGTTACCACCTTTGTTAGTATATCTGCAAGATTCTAACTCATATGGATCTTTTCCAACTTTAGTTGACCATCCTCTAAAACTGAACAAATGAAGTGATAACTAAGTTGTATATGTTTGGTTCTTGAGTGGAATGTTGAGTTATTTACTAAATGAATCATACTCTGGCTATCACTATACAACCTAAAATCTTCCTGCTTATACCTCAACTCTTCCATAAACCATTACATCCATATCATCTCCTTGCTAGCTTCTGTAGTTGCAACATATTTTGCCTCTGTAGTTAACAAAGCAACTATCTTTTGCAATTTTGAAATCCAACTAATTGGTGTGTTAACAATAGTGAATACATAACTTTTGGTGCTCCTCCTACCACCTAAATCTTTAGCCATGTCTACATCAACATATCCTTGTAAGGTAACATCTAACCCTTCATATCACAAATGTTTATTAGTGATCCCCCTCAAATACCTAAGAATCTACTTGATTGTATCCCAATGCTCTTTTCCTAGATTGTTCATAAACATGTTGACAACTCCCATTGCACGAGTAATATCTGATCTAGTGCACACCATATATACATTAAACTTCAAACTATTGAAGCATATGGCACTTTGGTCATGTAATTGACTTCCTCCTATGTCTTAGGACATTGTTTCTTACTTAATTTGAAGCGCCCTCCCAAATGTGTACTCATAGGTTTTACATCTTGCATATTGAACTTGAATAACACTTTCTTGATGTATTATTTTTGAGATAATGTCACTTTATTATTTTTCATGTCTCTTGTTATTCTCATACTGAGGATTTAGTTTGCAACACCAAAATCCTTCATTGCAAATGAATCTATGAGTTTTCTTTTCAGCTCATTTATATCATGCATGGCAGACCCTACAATAAGCATGTCATCTACATACAATAACAAGATAATATAGCTACCATTATCTAATCTCTTCAAGTAAACATAGTGGTTAGAATGACATTAACTATAACCTTATTCTATCATAAACATGTCAAATTTCAAATACCACTATCTTAGAGCTTGTCTTAGGCCATATAAACTCTTCTTCAACTTGCACACCATTTTCTCCTTACCTTTGAATTCATATCCTTGTGGCTACTCCATATTTATTTCCTCCTCCAAATCACCATAAAGGAATGCAATTTTCATATCTAATTGTTCAAGGTGCAAATCTTCTACTGCTACCAAATATAAAATAGTTCTTATAGAAGTCATTTTAACTACTAGAAAAAATATTTCGTCAAAGTCAATACATTTCTTTTGTGTAAACCCCTTTACAAAAATTTTGGCCTTGTACCTCTTTTTGCCTCCATATTCTTGCTTCAACCTATAAACCCAATTATTCTATAATGATCTTTTACCTACAGATAACTAAACCAAATCCCAAGTTTGGTTGTGTACTCAGAAGTCCATCTCCTCTTTCATGTCTTGATCCCACTTATTTTTGGTTTCTACCTACATTATTTCATCATATCTTTCTATTTCACCACCATCAGTCAATAATAAATAATAAATCGAAGGATAGTAACATTCATGGAGTCTACTTACTTTAGTAGATCTTCTAACTACACTTCCAAGAGTTTGAAGTTCTTGTTGTAGTTGTTGCACATTCTGATTTTTTTGCACTTTTTGAATTTCATTTCTAGTAATTTCATCAAGTACTGCATATTTTGTATTTGACTTTTCCTATTTCTTTTCTTGCAACTGATCTCTATACATGACCTTTTCATTAAAGACCACATCTCTGCTCTTAATGATTTTATGATTTTCAATATCCCATAAAAGGTAACCAAAATCATTAACTCCATATCCAATAAAAGTACATTTCTTGGATTTTGCCTCAAGCTTGGTTCTATTTTATTTATCAAAATGGACAAATGCGTCACAATCAAAAGTCTTTAAAAAGGAATAATTTACCTTTTTACCTGTCCGTGATTCTTCTGGAATTTCACCATCCAAAGGACTTGAAGGCCCTTTATTTATTAAGTAAATAGTAGTATCCATAGCATCTACCCAAAATAGTAAGGGTAACCCTGCATGCAATCTCATGCTCCTTGCACGCTCCATGATTTTTCTATTCATTCTTTCTAACACACCATTTTGTTGTGATGTTATTAGAACTATCTTCTCTCTATGAATCTCATAAGATGAACATTAATTATCAAACTCTTTGCTACAGTATTCACCTTCATTATTTGATCTGACACATTTCAACTTATTTCATGTCTTATTCTCAACCAAAGTTTTCTATTTCTTAAAAGTATCGAAAACATTAGATTTATTTCATATGTAATATACCCAAATTTTTCTAGTTGCATCATCAATAAAAGTAGCATAATAAGAAGATCCCCAAAGGGATGATACCTGAGCCCATCCCCATACATTTGTATGCATAATCTCTAACTATTAATCCTTCTTTGTCCTCCCAACTCTAAGAAATATGACTCTCGTCTATTTTCCATCCACACAATGCTCACAACAATCCAAATCCACCTTCTTTAAATCTAGTAACAAATTCTTTGAGTGGAAAGCTTACATCCCCTTCACACTCATGTGCCCAAGTCTGTGGTACCATAATTTTGTATCCACTTCTATAAAAGCTAGATAAATAGAGTCAACATCACCATTAGATAAATAAAATGTACCTACCTTATCTCCTTTTTCTATTACCAGTGATCCTTTAGTGACCTTCCATGAATTTTCTACGAATGTAACTATACCATCCTCACTTCCTAGTTACCCTACTGAAATTAGACTTTTTATCAACTTAGAAACATGCCTCACCTCTTTCATCAACTATTTATTTCCATTATATAGTTTTATATGTATCTTACCCTTTCCTAAAATTTTATAGGGTTCACCATCACCCAAATAAACCTGCCCAAAATCACCTTGAACATGGTTTTGAAAATATTTCTTATGGGGTGTAGCATGAAATGAAGCCCCTGAATCTACCACCCAAGAATCATTAATATTATCTAAAGAAAGGATTAAATCATATTGTAACATATCACCTGCTACATTTGCTTCTTGGTTTTTATCTTGTTGTCCATCTCCTTGTTTTCCTTTTCAAAACTAACCATCTTTCTTTAAGTGTCATTTCTTCCCACAAATCCAGCACACCAATGTTCTAAATTTAGATCTACCCTTCTTAGAATTTCAATGATGCCATGGGCCCTTTCATCTATCCTTTTATTTTTCCCTATTCTCCATAGTCAAAGCATTACCTGATGTTTCACCTGTGCTTTTCTATTGCATTTCCTCACTATGGATAACACCAATAACATCATCAAATTTAAAGTGTTTGAGCCAGAGACAAAATTACTCACAACCATGACTAATCCATTCTAACTTTCTAGCAATGAGCACAAAATCAAAAGAGTCCTAACCTCATCATCAAAATTTACTCCTACAGAGCTTAACTGATTTGTGACCATCTTAAATTCATTTAAATGGTCAGCAATACACCCACCTTCTGATATTTATAGAATAAATAAATGTTTCATAAGAAATAGCTTGTTGGAGGCTGAGGGTTTTTCATACACTCTATCTAATGCCTTTATCACATCCATTGTTGTATTTTTTTTTTAAATATTGAAATTCACCAATGCTATCAGACACAGTTATATTGTTCCTAGTTCCTTTCTATCAAGAACCTCCCAGTCTTCATCCTTCATAGTCACCGAATTCTTTGATATTCTACCCAATGGTAGGAAAATATCCTTTTGATATAGATAGTCCTTCATTTACATCTTTCATAGCTAGTAGTTTTGGCCATTAAAATTCTTGACCTTAAACTTGCCTTCTTCTATCATTACTCCCAATCAAACTAGGAAACCTCTTTTTCTATGATTTTCTAAATAAACCTTTGGCTCTGATACCAATTGTTAGGAATATAGAATGTAGAGAAATAATAATGAAATAAAGACAAAATTAAAGTTTAGAAAACACAATAGAATAGAGACACATATTTAATGTGGTTCACCCAATATGGGCTATGTCACACAAAAACTATTAGAACTTATTATTCAGTCTAGCAAATAAAGGGAAAAATTGTAATACATTCACTAAAATATCCTCTTCACTCTCTCACTTTTTTTACCTGATTACAATGCTCTCATATTAAAGGAGGGTTATAAAGTATGGCAAAAATTCACTAACTTAATTTCTATTGTTAGATCTAAAATAGTATAGTAAATGGTCTAGATTAACTACAAAATTACAATATTTTATAATGCATTTTCTATCTAGAACCCCATGACGACCCTAGTGGGGGGCATTTCCCCCCCACAGCCCTCTTGTCAAGAACTGGACATTAAAATAAGATCAAGCTCCACCATCCAACACAAGTGATTATAAACCCTAATCATCTTGAAACTTCCCAAAGACTCAATAAAATAATTATCAAATATTTCTTATAAAATATCCATGCCATTGACTTAACACAATTCCAACATCAAATTCACAAAAATGACTAAATAATAAGTCATAATCCTCAATATTATTTCATGAAAGGTTGGCCCTTGACTAGTCAATAATCACTATCTTTCCATGCAAAGTCAACTATCGACTAATCAACATAATGATTATCTATCATGGATAAAAAATATGTATTAAAAATACTATTGTTTATTGTTACCAAGTCATCCAAATCAAACACTTTATATTCAACTTTAAACTATTAACTAACCCTTCTAATTTTGAATAATAACCATAGGCTTTAGCATATAATTTGACAACACAATAACATTAATACAAATGTATAACAATGATATTAATAAATAACACTTTGAATTACATTATGTTTATTACCCAACATTATAAATTCAAAACATAAATATCATTTCACCATGCCAAAATCATTCATTAATACGTAACAAAGAGCTTATAATCCATTAAGTTTTTTATAAGTTTATATTATTATTAAAAATGATAATAGTAATCTTTTAGATTTAAATAGACTAACAACTGACCCAATCAAGTATCATCAAACATCTATTATTTCTAACAAATAATACAAACAAGCATTGTTAAGTGAATATTTAACCATGAACAACACCGAAATAATTTACATTAAACTAGATAGGTATAGATTTATCAAATCAAATAACTAATAACACCAATAGAAACTAGATTAGTGAAATAATGTAATCACATAAATGATCTGAGAACATAAAAGATCACAACAAACATTTATAATAGAAAATAAAATATACTACAACTATCTACTCAAATAATTAATCACACAATATGAAATTCTAACATGGTGTGTGCATGGGTTTCTTGTTTCATTCTCTATCATCCCTCAATGTCTCCATTTAAACCACCCTCTTTGATGATGCTCTCCCTCCATCACACTATGAGGGATGGTTTTGTTCTACATCCACCTCACAACAATGAAGCTAGTTAGCTTGAAACATCATTATATCCATAAAATAATGTTTTCTAATTAACACACATGATCATAATGTATAGAATAAAAAGTAAAACTAACTCATAGCAAACCAGTGATGTAAATTAAGCAACATATAATTATCGCATAATCAACATTAGTTAATCAACTAACAACCATAATAATCCATGAATCAAATAGTTTTTTAGCATAAAGAGAAATTGGAATGTGACATCCTTCCCCCCCTAAAATTGATCATCATCTTGATGACATTAATTCAAACATAAGTTCTAAATTTAAAACATTATTGAATAGAAAATAATATAATATGTAGCAGCAAATCAAGTAATCAAATATGGGAAAAACTTATAAAACTCATCGTAGTTCTCTTAAGTGGTACTATATTCAAAATATTGGTCCCACTAGACCTTACAATGTGACATTTTTCAATTACACAAACTAAGTTTTTAAGTGTCAATTATTCTGATTGATTCTACGATGACCACCCTAGGATCCAAAACCTATAAATTATTCCAATCTAACACATGCAAAGGATCAGCAAAACACTTTTTAGGATAAAACACATGGAAGACATTATGTAAAATAGCAAGAGTTGGTGGCAATGCAAGCCTATAAGATATAGGATTGACCACTTCCAAAAATTTGAAGGGTCCCACATATCTCGGTGAAAGTTTTGTTGACTTTCCAAATTTAATTCAGCGTTTCCAGGGCTTAACCCACAAAAACAATTTATCACCTACAAAAAATTTCCTAGTTGTTCTCTTCAAATCAACATAACTTTTTTGTCTATCATTATCCTTGAAAAACCTCTACCTAATTATATTGACTTGTTCTTCCATTTCTAAAATCATCTCAGGTCCAAAGACTACCATGTCTTCTAACATATCATAACTGATTAGTGTTCTACACCTCCTTCTATACAATGCCTCAAACAGAGCCATATTTAATGTTGATTGGTATGAGTTATTGTAATAGAACTCAACCAATGGAAGGTAATACTCCCACTTGTATTACTGATCCACGTAATACATATAAAAGAGATATTTTAAAACCTAGTTAATCACTCATTTTGTCTATCAGTTTATGGGTGATAAGTAATGTTAAAGTTCAATTGCGTACCCATAACTAAATTTAGAATCAATGAAAACTTAAAAGTCATCCATGAATCTTGATTTAAAATGAACTTCTCTAAAAAACCATGTAATTGATACACTTCCTTTATGAATATCTTCACAATCATAGGTCTATTATCTGTCAAGTTGCATAGTATAAATTTGGATACCTTGGTTATTTTTTCAACTATAATTAAGATCATATCATGTTGGTTCTGTGATAACAAAAAACCTTAGATGAAGTCCATGATAATCACCTACTACTTTTATTCTAGTATATTATTTGGATATAACAATCCAGCTAGATGCACATGTTCAAATTTCACATGCTGACATTACATATAATGAAACTCAAAATCCACTACATTTCTCTTAATTCCTTTCTAAACATATATTGGTTTAAGCTCATCAATGATCTTGGTTACTCCTAGATATCTTAAATGTGGGCATTGTGCAGTTCCTTTAGCATTATGCTTCGTAGATTCTCTATATCATGCATATACATCCTACCATTGTACCATAAAATACCATAACTGTCTATTTTCAATCCCTAAAACCTAGGATTTTGATCATTTTTAGACAATGCTTTCTTAACCTGATTATATAAATCATCTCTTCACAAAAATTTGATTACTTTATCTTGAAAACTACTCCTAATATTAGTTGTTGTCACTTGGATTTACACTCTTGAAGGAGATGTCTCAACTCTACTCATCCAAGTGGCACAATTGAAACACCTCTAGGCTATGGGTAAGCCTAAGAATGAGGTGAATATCTAGATAGGGCTAGATCCCTTGATGTACTACTTTGGATCACTATTACACCTAAACTTTGTGAGGGAAAAGGGAGAGACAAAACTAAAAGAAAACTATCTTAAGGGAGGTGATACACCAGATTGATTGATTTCTACAACTAGCTGCATGTTACACATGAAACCAAGAGACTAACCAAGCATACACTTCTCTAATTTGCATCTTCTCACATCAATATTATATTATGAGGCTATGGATGAATGTTTAGGCTAGCAGGACTAGACAAAAAACCTTGAATGGAACTAGTGAATAGACTAACTCACTCAACCTTGACACTTCCTAAAACACTTCACATGCCCTACAAGAAGAATCTTTTCAACTATAAATAGGTGAGAGAATTAAACAACAATGCTAAGGAAACAAGTCATCACTAAGCAAAATCAATCATCCAAGTGAACACACTATGAACAATCATGGGAGAGGTAAAAATTAGCAGTCTTATTGATCAAATGGTATGCAAATGAGTAGGGCTTCACCATACTCATGTGGAGCATAAGTCACAATGGCCAAAATGACTGATTCTTATATAACTTGAGAGAGAGAGGAGAAGAAATAAATCTAATAGTCATAAGGACACTTGTCAGGTTGAGAAAAGGAGTTAGTTTTGCATGAAAAGAGGATGTGGGCCGAACCATACAAGGTCAGAAGAGAAAAGAGGCCAAATAAAGCATGAAACTTATGAAAAGTGGCATGAAACTCCTTGTGTTGGCTCACAAAACTACCTTCGTCATCCACACATATTTGAATGTATAAAACTAATTAGGGATAGGTCTGATGATTGGAATGAATGAGAAGGATTTTAGACATGACTCTTCATGCATTAATTACAATCTTGGTTATCTAAAATCTTCCCAAAATTAGTTATCACCATCTACAGTCCAAATAACTCTTATTTAATGCACCCTACACACTTGGCCTCAAAATTGGCTTCAATTTTATATGAAAATTTGTGGGAGGGAGTGTATGACACCTTCCTAGACTTTAAGATTCTTCAAAGGGCTGAACATACATATTTGGAAGTGTTTTAGGAAGGTAAAGAATCTATTTGAGAGTTTCAAGATTCTTCGAAGGTTCGTAACACATGAATTAATTATTGTTCTATAAGAGTTGTCATGTAATTTTAAACATTTAATAATGAATTAGTTCAATTAATTTGTGAAACCAAAGATGTAGGCATTGTAGAACTCTGTAATCGACTTTTGTGTAGTGTGGTTGGTATTCTTGCCTTACTTTTCTTTAAGTTGATTATTTTATGGATTAATTTTGGTATATTTAATAAGCTTCCTACAAGGATCCAAGGTAAAATTTTTGAATGAAAATTAGTGCCAATTTATAGATCAGTTTAGTTTGACCAGCATTGACTACTTGTTGACCTATTTTGACTAGAACTTTGGCTGGTTGTAGAAGGAGCATATGAGCTTCATTTTTGAAGTTGCACATACTATCAAAAATCTCTTGACTAGATTTTCATAATGGTGAAGATAGTGTCCTTTGTCAAACTAGGTATTTTAAATACTGACTGATACTTGGGATAATAGGAGCTTTTAAACCCAAAGATGTAAGCATTATCAAACTCTGTAATCAACTCTTGTGTAGTGTGGTTGGTATTCTTGCATTGCTTTTCTTTAAGTTGATTATTTTATGGTTTAATTTTAGTATATTTAATAATTTACCTACAAGGATCCAAGGTAAAAAAAAATCACAAATATTAGTGCTAATTTATGGATCAAGTTTGGTATCATAGTGGTTAGAATGCAGGGATTAGCTTCTGATTATGTAAAAGTTTGATTTCAGTTTTAGTTGGTTTCATTTAGTTTGTGCAGATATTTAGATTTGTATAATCTTATAGTGCAATGTGAAGTTGTTGGAGATATAATTTGTTTGTAGGAGTAGGAAAACATGGTCAAGGCTCTGAAGAGAGAAAGACTAGAGGATCTTGAAGGCTTCAACCATCAGATTTAGATGGAAAACTCTAAGTTGAAAAAGATGTTGAAGTCCTTAAAAGATAAAAATCAAGAATTGCAAGATAGACTGCTATCTCATGGGGAGTTTTTTCTCAAAGATCATCTAAGATTTACAACTTGATCTTTAATCTAAGGACAAGTTATTGGCATAGTCACAAAATAGTGAAGAAATGGAGGAAAAATCAAAGTCTAAGAGACTATCCTCTACCATAGATGCACAAACCCAAACAGAGGTTTGTATTATAAGTAATTCACCATGTTATTCCTTTTCTTCCCATCAATATTCATATTTTTGGGAATTTAAAAAGCATACTCATGGTATTCGCTCTAAGTTGCTCATCAAGATGGGTTTTGATGGAAAGGGCCTTAGCATCAATGGCCAAAGAATTACAAAGCCCATACAGGTTGAGAAAAGACCTCAATATGCAGGTTTGGGATTTGTTAGTGGTAATGGAGAAGTTGGTGAATGATCCAAAATAGCTGAAGTAAGAGAATCTTTAAGAGATAAGCCCAAGCCACTACCAATTCAACCCATTCAAAAAGATGGAGAAGATTATAAGCTGAAATCTAGAAAGGGAAAACCTCTCAATTATGGAAAATGCATTTAAAATAAATTTAAGGCATATCTATTAAGAGATGAACAACCCAACAGAGAAGCTAAAATAATTTCTCCACGTCAGGCTTGCAAACATGATAGCCCTAAAAGGTATGGCAAGCATAAATATTCCAATGTCTTTTTTGATTATGAGAAGAATGGTCTTGATACATAGAATTTGTGGTATAAATATCCATGTATAGTTTGTGGATTAATTACCATTATATCGCCATGTGTTGGAAGAGAAAATCCTTAAAAATAAAGGTCATGTCCCTCAAGAAGGAGAAAAGTTTTAAATACCACTCTCCAAGCCAAAATATGGAGAATGCAAGGGGGATTTGTTGTCTAATAAAATGGATAAGATTTACTACACTCATTGTAATATGAGTGGTCATTGGGTTGACAAGTGATAGAAGCTTCATCCATAAATTCATTTAGATACACGTAAGGAGAAATTTGTGTAAGCACACATGAACAAAGAGGTAGCAAATGAAAGAGTTGGTAAAGTACTAATAGTCCAGGAGGTAACTCATGAAAAATCTTACCTATCCAAAGAAGATTCCATCAAGAAGGAGCATGCCAAAGTGGAGCATCCCTTAAATTAGATCAGTAAGAAATGGATAGAATTATTACAAAGCTAAGTTTTATTTATTATGTTTCAAGTCACCTTTAAATCACTTTATTTGGTGATCAGTTGTATAAGCCTTTTAATCTTATAGACATAAATTCTAAGTTCCCAGTTCTGTGAAAATTTGTAGTTATAGTGATTGGCCTTATCACAAAGTATTAGTTGAACACTTTCCTCTTTGGGAAAACAAGTGTCTATTTTTTTAAAATAATTTATTGTTTTTTATGGCAGTGATAGATCATTAGGTTAATAGTTGTTTACAAAGATTGGCAACATCATAGAGTATTAGGGGATAGTTGTCTATTTTGGTGAATAATTGTCTAATTTTTATTGATCAATTTTTTGTGATTAGTTGATCAAAAAATTTGTATTAATTTAACCCATAATGATATTTTTATGGATCTTGTGTATTTTTGATATGCAGGAAGATGATTAACAACATTTGTGAGTAAAAAATATTTTTTTGTGGACAAAAAACCTTCTTAGTAGGAAGGTATGATCCAGAGGTCAATTCATAGAAGGTCTTAAAGTATACCAAAACCTACACCATTACATATAACCCATTTATACCTTTCCAATGGTATGTGGAATGTGGAAAATGGAGCTCATATGCTCCTTGTGCAACCAGTTAAAGTTCTAGTCAAAGTAAGTCAACAAGTGGTCAATGTTGGTCAAACTAAAAAAATTAACATCATGGAACATTGAAAATCCAATTCTATGATGTATATCTCATCATAATCTTTTTGTCACATTTTTAACAAACCAAATTTGAGTTTGTATGTAGAAGTTATGACTAGTCAAAGTTATGGTCAAACATGGTAAAAGTGATGACATGGAAACATGGACCAATTAAATGATGGCACATGAAAAAAATTATCATGAGAGATGTGGACAAATTTAAATTTGACACATATGGCTAAGTTGAATTATAAAGCTAAAGAACAACATTTTTTTACACGTCTAAAATAATTTATATGTGGGATAAAACCCCAAAACCTAGGCCAAATTATGGCTTATTAATTCATTCCTCAAATATTAATTGGTATTTTGAAAATTTAGTGGAATCCCATGAATTAAATATGTGGGATATTATCAAAATTCCATTTAAAATTGTAATGGGATAATATAAATCCCATAAAACATGGTGGAATGGGATATTATTCAGTTCTATAAAAAAAGGAGATAAATGTTAACCCCATTATTATGGGAAAGGGGATAATGATTAAGCCCACTATTTGTGCACCCAAAAAGTATATAAAGCAGTGAAGGGTATTTGGATAATCATTGGAATGGGAATTAGAATTCATTTAATTCGTTGAGAAGCTTTAAGAGATCAGAGCCAAGAGCGAAGAGCCAAAGAGCCAAGAGCTGAAGAACAAAAAGTTAAAGATTTGAAATCCAAAGATTCAAGAGCTAAAGAGCTAAATAGATGAAGATATGAGAGATAAAGAGCTAAAGAGCTGAGAGCCAAAATAAGAGATAAATCTAGCCATATGTTGAGAGACCTAATTTGAGTTCATTTGAGCAAATTTTTAAAGTCTTCAATTAAGAATTTTGGTAGAAAACTTCAAGAATGAAAGATTTATTTTTGTGACAGGAAGGTGTAAGGTTAGTCTATGATTTATAGGAATTTTTTAGGGTTTGTCATTGAGTTTTATGCATTCTTAGAGTTGTGTTTCAAGAAAGTAGAGAATCTGTTTGAGAGTTTTGAGATTCTTCGAAGGGTCAAACATACACATTTAGAAGTATTCCAAGAAGGTGAAGAATCTATCTAATAGATCTAAAATTCTTCAAATTTCTATAACACATAAAATCATTATTTTTCTATAAGGGTTGCCTTGTACTTTTAGACATTTAATAATGAATTAGTTTAGCTAATTTGTGAACCTAGAGATGTAAGCATTGCTGAACTCCGTAATCAAATCTTCTATAGTGTGGTTAGTATTATTTAATTGAATTTATTTAATTTTATTATTTTATGGATTAATTTTATTATATTTAATAAATTTCATAAAAGTATCCAAGGTAAACTTTTTACACAAATATTAGTGCCAATTTATGGATCATTGCCTAACAAGTTGACTGTAACCTTAAAGTTCAAGGACACTTGGCTGAGATTATTCTTTATGTGTTTGATTCCTCATAATTGTATATATATTTTTCAACTCTATAAACCTTCCTAAAAGGTCCCTAAAGCTTCTAATTTTCTCTTCTTACCCATCTTTTCTAAGACTACAAGTTTCATGCACAAAGGGAGTGCCCTCTGTCTGAGATAAAATAGAGGGCACTTACCCTATTCACTTAGACAAATTTAAGGTTGCATGGGATTCCTTGAGTCATAAATAGGTTTAATTCCAATTTTTATCCCTTGAACATTCCATTTGACCTCCCAAAAGCACCAAAATCTAATATAGACTCATGTTGACACAGGTTGTATGTAATGTTTCTTGTTATGGACTATGTGTTGCACTTGGAAGGGTTTTTTGATCTGACCTTGATCTGACATTATTATATGTTAATTATACCCTATTTATATAGTTAAAAATTTTCATAAACTCTTATTACCCATGATTTCACCTTGAAACATATGCTTACTCAGTCAAGCCTGACTAGTAAGCCAACCTTGTTTGTATGCTTCCCCTGCTTGTAGGTGTAGTTCTGCATGGTTGGACCTAGAACATAGTGTTACAAGACCTAATTTAAGCCTTGAAAATTGTTTTCAAATAATTTGGACCTATTTACTTCATGTTCATGCTATATCTTCATCCATAACACTACTTTTATGTTCACTGTCTGTGACAATCACCTATAGTTGACTTTCTTAGAGCGAAACCTACAAGTCAACATGACCATTTAAAATTTTTGATACCTTTCCCTTAAAAATACTTTATAATCATCTAGTGTCAAATTTCATCAATCACAACTGACATTTCCATGGTTACACTCATCATATGGATGGTGTATAGGTTGGCAGTCTATTGTAGGTGATCAATTTCCTCTAAAGGGACTCTTGTAGGTGTTCCTAAGGATTGAAACACTAAATATAAACCTTATCCTAATGGTATTCATGCTCATATTACACCATATAATCAATAGGTCCATTTTAAACATGATAATATGCTTCATTTTCAACCTTGGGTGAAAAAGGTCTCTTTGGGTGAAAAAGGTCTCTTTGGATGATTAATGCCTAAGTTTAGTGCACAAAAGAACAAATTTGAGGTTGTCAACATCAATTTACCTTAGTTACCTTCCCTTAAAATTTTTAAATTTCATTTTTCTATGTATGGAATACAAGTTTAGTGCACTAGGGGTGATCCAAAGTCAACATAGCATTGTTATAAGATCTCTTCAAAACAACTAGGTGCTATGTTTTGCACATTTGGGGAAATAAGCCCTAAATCAGTCATTTGACCTTTAGAGATAATCTCCCACTTATATTATATTAACCTCATACTTCAAAAGGGTTTTATATTCTCCACATAAAATTCTATGACTCCAAAGAAGGTTTCAACTTGTTCAAATCTTCTAGGTGACACCTCAGCAATTTTTTAAGCCACCTATAGGTGGATGTTTTCCTACACAGGTAGTAACACAAGAGTTGGACAGTAGGCATGGGATAAATGTTTTTGTTTTCATATTTATACTTTATAAAAATCATCCAATTCACTATATGACTCCAAAATATTTGGATCAATTGTCAAATTTCCCCTTCAATTATGACACAATCAAAGAGAGACCCCTATAGGTAGACATTCTTAGTTGTATGCAGACAAACAATGAGTTTACTAAAAACACATGGTTTGTGAGATTATTCATGAGGTTTTATCTCCCTTAATAATTATAAATATCCCCTCTATTATCAATGACATTTCTTAGCTCAAAACTCCTCCTAAATGTGAGATTCTTTATGAAGATACCTATATAGATGCATTAATGGATGTTTGGTTGTGTGCATACTAAAAACCTATCTTCTCATTCTTTCTATGGTGTCACTTGGGTATCTCCTATTTATTCATGCTCCAATATCCTATTCAACACCTTGAGATATAATGGTTCCTCCATGAATGTGTTTTATAGCTTTGAAAATCATGATTGAGATTGAGGATGAGTTGAGAGCTAACTATGTATCCAATTTCACTACAACCTCAATGATGCTCATTTTGAATATTAAAAATTCGAAATCAAGATATTTTTCTTGCCCTCTTTAATTTAGTAATACATAATACCACATTGGATTAAATCCATTTCAAAGAAAGAATTTTTTTGCAAATGATGAAATTGGAGTGCAAGTCTATTATCAACACCTTCCTGAAAAGTGATTTGCTTGAGATATCAAATCCTTTCCAAATGTGAAAAAAATCATGGATAACATGATATAAGGGATTCATCATCCTTTTAAATCAATTTTAGTAACTAGACTGTACAAAAATGACCAAAATGGAAGCAAAATTTGTAGGGTGCACAGATTAAAAAGTAAATAAACATAGTAAACTTCATGAAGATGGTTCATAAATCATAGGCCACCATTATTCAAACTATTTTTATGAAAATTAATCTCTCTAATTTTAATTTCACCTCCCAAAGATGGTTAACCTAGAAGTTCTCCAACTGATTGTACCAAGCATGAACTTGTTGATCACTTCTATATGTCTAAAAGGGAAAAAAAGGATCATAAAGGTTTTGGAACTTTTTTTAGAACTTAAAAAACATTTAAATCACTTATAATAGTGTTAGGAATATTAAAATACATTCCATCACATTATCCCATGTGTCACCTTTCCCGATGGGTTATAAAAGTGCCAAACTCTTCTCTTTTCCCAAGAAAACTACTCTTTATTCTAAAGCACCTACCACTTTTAGTTATAAAAAATACCTAAGACATAATAAGACACATTTAGCATGACATCACCCTTTTATAACCTTCACCTTTCCTAAAGAGGTTGTACAAGTCATTTAATGTGTTATTATGACCCCAAAATGACTAAAAATGATATAAGGACTAAAATGACTAATGACCAAGGCTAATATAACATGAAAACACACTAAATATCCTATAATACACTTTAATACATATATATTATACCTTTAAAACACCTAAAAGTCATTTTTTTACCTATAGGGGTCCCAATTTAACTAGTAGGGTCAAATTTGGCTAGCAAATTCGTGACTCATAGGGGTAGTATGCTTGTTATACTAACTAGACCAGTAGACTTATCAATTCATTAAGCTTAGGGAGTCATCTAAAATTTTAAAACCCAACAAGAGGACTTTAACCATTGACCATAAACTTTGATCAAGACAAGACCACTTGACTACCTCAACCACATAAAATAAAGGACACACATAAAACCAAGCAAATAAACTTATAAGACACACATGTGCTCCAAGCACTTAGGAAAAATAGGAAGCAAAAAACTATATACAACTAAAAATTAAGCATAGCTACCTTTTCTAGGATCTAAAGGAAAGTTTTTTACATCTCCTTCTTCATGAGATGAATCATGGTGCCAAGCATGTTGCCCTTTGAATTAAACACTTGATAGATCAGACCTACTTCTTGGCACCTTACTTCTTATGCTCTCAAGTAGACCATATTCAAATAGGTCTCCAATGAAAAATTATTCCTCTTGGCCTTGTACACATACCTAATATTGCTTCCCACTCTTCATCTCATGATCAACTTGCATCTTCTTTGTAGGCATGATCTCAAAAGGAGTAGTTTCTTATTCCTTGGAAGATTGATGGTAGTAAAAGCTTGTCTTGACCTCCAAAGGTTCAGGTGAATTTTTCTCCTACTCATCTATGACATTTTTAACAATGTCATCTTGCTTACCATCACTTGTAATCAGCTCCAAAGAATTTGTAGACCCCTTGAAATACTCAAAATCATTGTAAATGTTTTTAAATTTGCTGCCACAATTCCTTATCTTCTCTTTAACCAGCATCATGAAGGGGAATAACAAGTGAAGCTCCTTCATCCTGTTCTTTATAATCCAAAATTATTTCATCCAAGGTTTCTTTTTCGCCACAAGGAAGGCATTCTTCATTATCAACTAAACAAGAAGACTCAACACAAGGACTCACCTCTTCTTCAACACTCAGGACCACTTGAGGGCTCTAAAATTATGTCTTAACTATAATAATCTAATATTTATTATCTAGGGCTTCAATATCTTCAATCTTCTTCTCCTTATTAGTGATGCCAAGACTAGGCATCTTATAATCATGTGACTTAACCTAATGAGACTGCCAAGGAGTTGCATTTTATTCAAGCAAGAGTTATGAATTATCCTCAACCAAATGATCTTGTTTAGGTTCCCATACCATAGGTTCATCAAGGAAAATGGTGATGGGGTGAGGACAAGATAAACTAGTTGGTGGAGGAGGAATATAGGACTAAAAATCAGTCTGAGAATTAAAAGTAAGAGATTCTTTTGGGTGTTATTGAGGAAGGGGAGGTAGACCTTGAGTTAAAATAGCTTGGTTTTATTCCATTAATTTGATCATAACTTCATTTACATCTGATTTATATTGAAAACTCTATTGAGGATGGGTATATGGGGTGTGTTTATGCATAGGATATTGTTTTGGGTTTAAACCTTCCATCACACCTTGACTTAATAATTTCATCGATGACTTAACTCTTTAATTTGATTGGCTAGGTTGTCTTGGAAAAGTATCTCTTGAATTTGATAGGCATCATCATGAAGATAAGGATCACAATGGGGTTTAAATGGAAGACAAGGAGTCTCTTGAGGAAGGGTGGGAGGGACTTGCATAGGAACAAGTTATTTCTCAACTTCACACTCTTTATCATGACTTCTATCCTCTTTCTTTCCCCATGATTCCACTATCTTATTCCAGATTAGGATGTTAGGATTAGGAGTCTCTTCTTGAGGTAGTGATGCACTTTGAGGAGTGGATGAAGTGTTCAATAAACTTGGGATCTCCTTAGGCTTTGACTCTCCACCTTATCTTTAACTTGGAATCTCATATCTAGAGGTCACTTCTTGAGGTGAGGATGTAATTGGAGAGGTCAATGAGGGCTTATATTCCACTTATTTTTATTATGAAATGTAATAATTCATATGCATATTAGCTAACTCAATATGATTGTCAATATTTACTTCAAAAATGTGGTTTCTCTTTTCAACTCTCTCTTCCAACTGATTGGGAAAAGGATGACTTTAGTAAGCTTGATTGAGCTCATTAATAGGGGTCAAATAGGATTGATAGAAATATTTGGGAAGTGGATATGAATTTTGATAGGTTTGGTGAGGCTAACTTTCATGAATTCTTAGCCTATCCTCTAAGGATGAAACTAGACCATTCACATCTAGCATCTCACTTGTGAGCCTTTGCCAATTGGCTCTCTCAATAGGTGCCACTCTCTTTTGAATAGCTTTAATGCATTTCTCACCTTATGAACTAAATGGATAGGAATATCTAGACCATATCCCCTTTGTTTTTTAAGATCCAACATGTAATTTTCATATCCCAAAAGTGTTTTCTTGAAGTTGGAAATGGATTGACTTGAGAACTGGCTAGGTTGACTAGGAGGAGCAAGACATTGAGAAGGTTGGCTATAAGACTGATACACTTCATGAATAGGCTAATATACTTCATGTTAGAGCTATTAAAATTCATGTTGAATCTAGTAAGGATCATAACAGGGCTGATAGGGGATGTCATAGGCTTGATATACCTCACCAACTTGTGTAAAATAAAACTCAACACTAAACTCAGCCATGGAACTTCATTGGGAAGCAAGAACATAAGGAATGATTATCAACAATCTTAAAAATGAATATCTGGGTTGCTTTACCATCTCATGTAATCTTGAAGTTTCCATTGATGCTTAGATAGATGCCTCTAAAGGCTGATTATTGAAAGGCAACACCAAAAATATTTCAAATTCTTGGACTGAGAGTCTCACTAGGTGTGCCAAAACTATTGTTAACTAAATTTGCACCCTTTTAGCATATGTCTCATCTCTCCTCATCTATGTGGCATAATTGAAACACCTTTGGGCTATGGGTGAGCCTAAGAATAAGGTGAATCTTTAGATAGGGCTAGATACATTAATGTACCACTTTGGATCACTACTACACTTAAACTTTGTGAGGTAAAAGAGAGAGAGAAAAATGAAAAAAAACTATCCTAAAAGAGGTGATACACCAAATTTATTTATTACTACCAACCAATTGCACGTTACACATTAAACCAAGAGACTAACCAAACATACACTTATCTAATTTGCATCTTCTCACATTATTATTACATTATGAGGTTATGGATGAATGTTTAGGCTAAGAGGAATAGAAGAGAGGCCTTGAATGTCACTATTTAATATACTCACTCAACCTTGAACCTTCTTATAACACTTCACATGCCCTACAAGAAGAAGATTTCCAATTACAAATAGGTGAGAGAATGAAGAAAATAATGCTAAGGAAACAACAAGTCATCACTAAGCAAAATCAATCATCCAAGTGAACACACTATGAAAAATTATGGAATAGGTAAAACTTAGTAGTCTTATTGATCAAATGTTTTTCAAATTACTAGGTCTTTGCCATACTTAGGTGGATCATAAGTTACAATGGCCAAAATGGCTAGTTCTTATATAAATTGAGAGAGAGAGAGGAGAAGAGATAAGTCCAAGGGTCACAAGGACACTTTTCAATCTAATAAAATGAGTTACTTATGCATGATAAGAGGATGTGGGATGAACCATGTAATTTTAAAAGAGACAAGTGGCCATATAAGGCATGAAACTTATGAAAAGTGGCATGAAACTCCTTATGTTGGCTCAAAAAATTACCTTCATCATCCACACCTATTTGAACATCCAAAAACTGATTAGTGATAGGGATGATGATTGAAATTAAATTAAAGGCTTTAATGCATGCCTCTTCATGCATTGGTTGTAGTCCTAGTCATCTGGAATCTTCCTAAAATGAGTTATCAGCATTTATAGTCTAAATAACTCTTCTTTCATGCACCCTACACACTTGGCCTCAAATTGGCTTCAATTTTATATTAAAATACATGGGATGGAGTGTAAGACACTTGTGAATACCCTTTGTGGCCTTATACTACTAAGGCACACCTTAAAAGGCCATCCACTTAAAGTTTCCACACTTCTCACCATCTTGCTCACTATGCCAATTGTGGCTAGCTGATATGAAAGATACTATTTTGACACTTTTAAGTTTTTTAAATGTATTAAATGAATATATTGATTTATTAAAATTCTATATCTTCCTCCCAAACTTGATTTCATCTTTAGAATCCTTCTAGAACCTACAAAATACAAAATATAGTCAAAAGTACCTTATTTTGTACCCTATTAGTATAATTACATACAACTAAAAAATGTGGGGAGGATTACAATAGAGTATTATAAAATATTAAATAATTATTATAGATAAAATATTCCATTTTAGTAGCTTCCCATCCTCATTTCTTGAACTAGGTCCTTGTAAGGGTTTAGCAAGGGTTTTAGGCTTGTTTTCAGTATTAAGGTTTGTTCATGAAGATTGGACATTGTGTTTTCAAAAAAAATTACACAAATTCATATTTAAAAAAATTCATCAACATCCTTTAACTTATTTTATCCCCATGCATAGACTCAAGGGAGATGTGAGCATCCAAAATTGTCTTATCAAGCTTGATTCCTCATTTCCACAAGCCTAATATTATTTTTGAGCCCACAATTGGATTCCTAATGTTTTTTATGAAATGTGGAAGATTAAAAAAACCTATAATTAACTTATTAATATGATCCAATATGTTTTAAATCTTATCCCATGATAGAATCAAAAATGGTTCTCCATTTGGCTTTAGGCCTAAACATGCTCCATAGGCCTGCCTACAACCCTTGTGTTCTAAGCCATCTAATTGAAATTATTTGAATTATATAAACTTTAACACATATATAATTATCCCAAAAAAATTATTCAATAATTTATAATACCATTATACATCTATAAATGAAAATGACCTTTCATTTGGGCACTAGGCCAAAACCCTGCCTAACAAGTTGACTGTAACCTTAGAGTTCTAGGACACGTGGCTGAGATTATTCCTTATGTTATTGATTTCCCATTATTTTATGTATGTTTTTAAACTCCACACACATTCCTTAAATGTTCATATATATTTTGGTTTACTCCTCTTACCCATCTTTTCCAAGAATGCAAGTTTCATGCACAAAGGGAGTGTCCTTTGTCTAAGATAAAACAAATGGCACTTCCCCTATCCAATAAAATAAATTGAAGGTTTTTTTGGATTCCCTGAGTCATAAATATGTTATTTACCAATTTTCATCCCTTTAAAATTCCATTTGATCTCCCAAAATCACCAAAACCTAAGATAGACTCCTTCTAAGATAGATTGTATGCAGTGTTTCTTGTTATGGACTGTGTGTTGCACTTGGAAGAGTTTTTTCTATGATATTTATCTAAGGAAATTATGAGATTTAAATTATACCCTTGGTTATATATTTCAAAATGTTCATAAACTCTCATTACCCATTCTTTCACCTTGAAATGTATCCTTACTCAGTCAGGCTTGACTGGTAAGCCAACCCTCTTTGTATGCTTCCCCTATCTGTAGGTGTAGTTATGCATGGTTAGACATATAACATAGTGTTATAAGACATTATTTAAGCCTTCAAATATGTTTTTAAATAATTTTTACCTATTTATTTCATGTTCATGATATATATTCATCAATAACACTACTTCTTTGTTCGCTATCTATGACAGTCACCTATAATTGACTTTTTTGGAGTAAGAAGCCTACGAATCAACATGACCATTTAAAAAATTTGATACCTTTCCCTTTATAATACTTCCTGATCATATAGAGTTAAATTTCATCAATCACAACTTATATTTTCATGGTTACACTCATACTATGGATGGTGTATAGGTTGGTAGTCTATTGTAGGTGAGCAATTTCCTATGAAGGGACACCTGTAGGTGTTCCTAAGGATTGAAACACTAAATATGAAAATTATCCTAATTTTATTCATAATCATGGTGAAAAATCAAATCAATATTTCCCTTATAAACATGAGAATATGTTTCATTTTAAACCTTGGGTGAAAAAGGTCTCTATTGAGGTAAAATCTTGTAGATGGTTAATGCCTAAGTTTAGTCCACAAAAGCACAAATTTGAGGTCCTTAAAAATCACTTTCCCTTAGTCACCTACCCTTAAAACTTTCAAGGTCATTTTATTATGTATGTAATACAATTTTAGTTCACTAGGGGTGATCCAAAGTCAACATAGCATTATTATAAGAGAGCTCTTCAAAACATCTAGGTGTTTTCTTTTACACGTTTGGGGAAAGATATCCTGAATCAGTCATTTAACCTTTAGAGATAATCTCACACTTATATTATTTCAAAATCATAATTAAAAATGGTATTATATGATCCACATAAAATTCCATGACTCCAAATAAGGTTCCAACTTTTTCAAATCTTCTAGGTGACACCTCAGCATTCTTTTACGCCACCTGTAGGTGGATGTTTTCCTATACAGGTAGTAACACAAGAGTTGGGAAGTAAGCATGGGATATAGGTTTTTGTGATAATATTTATACCATATAAAAATTATCCAATTCACTCTAGGACTCCGCAATATTTGGATCAATTATAAAAGTTCCTCTTCCATTATGACTTCATCAAAGAGAGACCCATGTAGGTAGACATTCTTAGTTGTATGCAAGCAGATAGTGAGTTTAGGCAGAACACATGGTTTGTGAGATTTTTTATGAGGATTGATCTCCCTAAATAATTATAAATATAATATCTCCACTATCAATGACATTTCTCAGCTCAAAACTCCTCGTAAATGTGATATTATTTATGAGGACACCTATATATATGCATTAATGGTTGCCTAACTATGTGTATACTAAAACCTATCTTCTCATGCTTTCTATGGTGTCATTTGGGTCTCTATTATTTATTCATTAACCAAGAGCCTACTCAAATCATTGATACTATAATGTCTCTTCCATGAATGTGTTTCATAGCTTTACAAATCATGACTTAAACTGAGGATGAGTTGAGAGTTGACTATGTATCCAATTTCACTATAACCTCAATGATGCTCATTTTGAAGATTGAAAATTTGAAAGAAATATATTTTCCTCACCCTCTTTAATTGATTAAGGAATCATTCCATAATGGATTAAATCCATTTTAGAGAAATAATTTTTCTACAAATGGTGAAATTAAAGTGCAAGTCCACTATCAACACCTTCCTATAAAGTGAGTTACTTGAGATATAAAATCATTTAAAAATGTGAAACCAATCATGGAGAACATGATATAAGGTATTTAAAAACCTTTGAAACAAATTTAATAAACTGGATTATACATAAACGACCAAAATGGATCAAAATATGCAAGGTGCACAGATTAGCAAGTAGAAAAACATAGTCAACTTCATGAGGATGGTTTATAAAGCTCATGCCACTATTATTAAAAATATTTTTATTTAAAGAAATCTCTCTGAGTTTAATTTCACATCCCAAAGTTGTTTGACCTGGAAGTTCTCCAACTGACCGTACCAAGTATGAACCTATTGATTACTTATGCATGTCTAAAAGGGCAAGAAAGGAGCATAATGGTTTTGAGCCTTTTTTAGCACTTTGACATATTTTAAAGAACTAATATGAGTTTTAATATTATTAAAATACATTCCATCACCTTCTCCCATGTTTCACCTTTCCCCATGGATCATACAAGTGCCAAACTCTTATCTTTTTGCAAGAAAATTACTCTTTCTTCTGAAGCACCCACCAATTTAAATTATAAAAAGTTACCTAAGACATAATATGACACATTTCATGTTTCATAACCCTTTTATAACCTTCACATTTCCCAATGAGGTTTTATAAGTCATTTAATGCCTTATTTTGACCCTGAAATGACTCAAACTAATACAAGGACTAAAATGACTAATGACCAAGGCTAATATAACATGAAATCACACTAAATGACCTATAATATACCTTAATACATATATATTAGTCCCCTAAAACACCTAAAAATCAATTTTTTACCTATAAGGGTCCCAATTTGACCTATAGGGTCAAATTTGGTCAACAGTAGCCATGGTTGCTATGTACCTCCTATGGCTTAGAGAAAAAACTTATCTATTATCCTTATCTTTGATATAATTAATATCAAAATCATAATCAGATAATAACTCTAACCATTTTTGTTAATGAACATTCAAGTTTGGTTGGGTGAAGATGTACTTGAGTTCCAAGTTATCGATCTTGAGCTCAAATGGTTTCCCCAACATATAATACCTCTAAACTTATAGAGCATGCATAATTATCAAACATTCTAGGTTATGAGGGGCATAATTCACCTCAAATAGCTTCAGTTTCCTAAATTTTAGAATAATATTGAGCCATTATGTATAATAACTCTTCCAAGTCTATCCCTAAATGCATCAATGATCACTAAGAATTGACCATTAGGATCGGGAAATCTTAGCACTGGTGCTAAAGTAAACATCATTTTCAATTCTAAAATCCTATCTCGCACTTATCTAACCAAAATAAAAATGATGATTATTTCGCTAAAGAGAGGTAATTGAATTAGTTATCTTAGAGAAATTTAGAAGGAATTTTTTGTAATAACCTGCTAATCCCATGAAACTTCTTACTTAATGCACATTATTTAGTGTCAACCACTCCATTATGGCTCTTATATTTAATGGATCCATTGAAATACCATTTTTAGAGATAATATGTCCTAAATACTACACTTTCTTTTATTAAAAAACACACTTAGATAACTTGCCATACAACCTA
Organism: Torreya grandis; assembly: GCA_037957365.1. Classification (NCBI taxonomy): domain Eukaryota; kingdom Viridiplantae; phylum Streptophyta; class Pinopsida; order Cupressales; family Taxaceae; genus Torreya; species Torreya grandis. Next base: position 2,373,603 of record JARHVA010000153.1, read on the forward strand.
TGCTTCTACAAATGTTATAAAACTAGTTCTAGATGTTGTGTGTGCTCTTCCTCATCCTTGGAATAAATGAGGATGTCATTAAGAAATACCAAAAAAAATGATCTAAGTAATTTTTGTAAACACTATTCATAAATGTTTCTATAGCATTTATCAATCCAAATGGTAACACTATGAACTTGTAGTGCCAATATCAAGTTTTGAATTTTTAGAATATCCTCTTCACTGATCCTTAACTAATGATACCTTGCTCTAAAATCAATCTTAAAAAAGATAGATTCTCCTTGAATTTGATCAAATAGATCATCAATGCATGGCAACAAATTTTTTTTTGAACATTGCTTTATTCAACATCATGTAATGTATGTATAGGTGAAGAGTACCATCTTTCTTCTTGACAAGGATAATTGGTGCACCCTATGGTGACACACTTGGTCTAATCATCCCTTTCAACAAAAAATCTTGAAGTTATGCCTTTAATTCAACCAATTCATTAGTTTTCATTTTATATTGTGCCTTAGACTACAATTCCAATCTAAGTATGATATGAATCAAGAAATCAAACTCATGCTTGGGTGGCAATCCTGGTAATTATTTTGAAAACACATCACAAAATTTTCTTAGGAAAAGATAATATTCAATATATGGTTCCTTAGATTCATCCATCTTATTTATCTTAATGATAAATTCCCAACATCCCTTCCTTTTATCTTTCTTGAGTTGAATTATATAAATCTGCCTTAACTTCAACACCCTTTTTTCACCCTAAAGTTGTGTCTGATTTTTGAAATCATCTTGACATTCAAACTTCTTTAAATAAAATTCAACATTGGATTTATGCTTTGCAATCCAATTCACTCCTAGGATCACATCATATGACCCTAATAGTGATAGAGAAAGATCTAATACTATAGTGAATTCAAGCAACTTAATCTCCGTTTTAATTAAACACTTATCAGCTTTGACCTTTGACTCATTCCCATACTATACTAACCATGCATTTTCCATAACTCTAGATTTTCTAGATAATTTACTAAGCACTATAAGAGAAATGAAACATACTATGGCTCTCATTTCAATCAAAATAGAAATTGGATGATCAAACAAAATACATGATAGTTATATTGGCAAATCTTGATACTTAGCATGATGATTGTTAATAGCTGCATGAATCCACTTCTAGAATGTACCTTGTTGAGAAATAGAACCCTTTTTATTTGACTTATTTTAAGGACATTATCAATTAAAATGGTTACCTCCACATAGAAACTAACCTCCAACCTGTCCTTTCTTGTCAAATTGTTGGTTTCCCTTGAAACTATTCCCAGGTTTCCTATTCCCTGAACCACTTTTAAATTAAACATTCTAATTCTTGAACTAAAAGATAATATTTCCTTATGAAACAATTTGATCCAACCCATAACTCAATCAAGGACTCTTTTCAAACTTCAACTAATCAAATTTTGAGTGTTAATTCAAAGTTTCAATTTCCTCCAATGAAAGCAAGAGTAGTCAAAACATATAATCAAAGTATGTCTTACTTATCGTTAATGGTAACATAAATGAAGTAGTTACTATCTCTATTCAAGTCCTTCACTTATAAAAATAGCACCCCACATCATGTTATGATCCTAATAAATTATGTTGGTTTCATGATGATATTGGTCATTCTCATGAAAAATGTCATAGGCTTATCAAATTTGTGGTTTCCTTCATGTTAGGCAACATATTAACCATGATACTATGATAAAATTACATTATCATGATTATATTAAAGTTTCTTAAAATAAATAGGTTACTAAACGCATATCCTCAAAACCTAAAAATTCTTCTTCTACTTCCAATACACAACATTCAAATGATAATATTTGTATAATTCATGTTGATGATGATCAATATTATACCAAATATCTATATATGAATGCAACTAAAGTAAATTATAGATGTAAACTTGCTCAAAAAATTATCATCACTAAACCTAATAAATATTCTACTGATGAAAAATTACTTAAAGATACTACACTACTATACCCAAATCTTGTGAACCAAATTATGAATGACTTCCACAACCATAACCCCAACCTAGTGCACCTATACCTACAAAAAATGTCATTTCTCAAAAACCTAGTGTTGGTTCTTCATCCTCTAAATCCCATTGGAATTTTTTGAAATAAATTAACTCAATGCCATGAAAAATTCCCCTTATGGAATCAGTTCGAAATTATTTTTATCATTGTAAATTATTTATGTAACAATTGCAAAACATTGAAGAACCACAATCTCATGATTCACAAATCCCTTCTAACGATCCTCCACTTACAGAAGTTCATACAATCAAAATAGTTTCCTCATCCCAAAAACATTCCATAGAATTTATTGAAGAAGATATGATTAATAATGGGATTCTCTTTTGAGGAGATGATCCTCCTCTCTTTATGAAAATTGGGATCAATAATAGCCACATTCAAAAAGTTATAGTAGATGATTGATCAGGTATTAATCTCACTTCTCTTTGGTTAATTCAAAAAATCAGATACACCAAATTAAATCTCAAATAAACACACCTCACATGTAGGATTTGAAAAAACCAATAGAAAACCAATTTCAATTTAGTACACTTTCTTGAGAATGATAAATTATTATTTGACTAGGTTGTCTATAAAACAGTTACATCTAAGATCACTGAATCAACAAATGTATATGATGGAGTGATATCATGAGTTGAATGAGTGCACATTATCATGAATCTACTAAATGAAATAATACATAGAATATTACAAAGGAATGAGATCAAATAATGAAATACTTGATATCATCATGAATGAATAATAAAAAGGGAGAGAGGTGTGTATATAGGTTGGAAAGGGAAAGATACCAAATGTTCCAATGAATGTGGGATTAATCTTCCCAAGTAACCCAAATGACCTCTAGATCCCTAAACAATATAATACAACCATGTTGGCAAAACCCAATGGGAAAAATGCCTACACAAATACCCCCCCCCCCCATAAGCATAGCTTAGGTGAGAGATGATACAAAAAATGGGTCTTGGCAACATGGCCTAATAAGGTACCAAAATATAATTCAATTCCCCTCCAAAAGAGAAGTATCCCCTTGAAAAAAGAGAGTATACCCCCCAAAATAAAGAGAGAATGAAAGGAGCTAAGAATCCCCCTTAATAGATGAGATCCTCCTACAGTGATAGTAGATGCCTAACATTAAATGTTGAAGATGATCTAATTATGTTGAACAACATTCCTCCCCTTAGTAAGAAATAAAACTATAGAAGAGTGAAAATAATCTCCCCATTCCATAATGGAATATGAGGGAAGAAATATCATCAAATGTGCCTCTAAAAAGTTCTCAAAAGTTTCCATGTCTATAGGTGAAGATGCCAACAATCCAAACAGGTACATGCCTAATCAAATAATTAGGTGACAAACTAGGACCATGTAGAAATGGCTTATGAACAAGATCCATAGATGATGATGATGATAATACAATAGTTGTGATGAGGTTGTCATCAAACAAGAGAGATAAACCCTCAAATGTGTCATCCATGTCTACAATATGATTCTCCATAAACAAGTATGAAACACCTATGAAGAGAACATCACTTAATGTTGAAATTGAAAGACTATGTATGTCCTACTACAAATAATCATTGAAATCTCTTGATGAAGCAACTCTTACCTCTAAAGTAACAATAGATGAAAGAAGATGCAAAGTGTCCTCAACAATAGATGAGGTGTTAATGTATGCCAACCATATAAATTGATCATGCAATGAGGATGTATCCACACAAAAAGAGGCATCAGGAATCTAAGTAGGTGCTTGGTCATCCAAGGAAACATCACTTTTAAATGAAGATCCAATGTATCCATACAACTTTTGGATGATGTTCCATGTAGTGAAAGGGCACACGGTATGTTTAATATGATGCATAATATCCTCAGATATAGTGAGACATATTAGGCCATAGACCATGTCATTATTGTTAAACCATGCATTATTATGTTCATATATAGTTGGTTTAGTAACAAGTCCTAGGAGATAAGGTAGTATATTTTACTCTAGGTAATGATTTTTTATCCCTTGGTTCCAAGACAAATAGTTCTTTGAAGTTAGCCTTACAATAGATGTATGAAATTCATTGCTAATATCCATGATGGAACTCCAAAAGTAAAACTTTATCTCAGTTCATGACTAAATTAAACCCATTAAATGTGTTAACCATGATATAGAAAGCATGTGTGAAAAAGAGAAGATGTGCAAACAAGAACCAACACAGTGACAACCCCCTTTTTCACTATGTCAGGTAGCCCCGCCAAATTTTGGAACTTTATAAAGTAGTAAATTTTACAAGGAAAATTGTCCCAATATGTGGGAAATAAAAAATAAACACTCTTGAAAAATATAGTACTCAATTTCGAGTTATGGTTTGCAAGATATTAACAATACAATCTTCTATAAATAGGCCTATTAACTAAAAACTTGCACTTGAAACTTTAAAAAAGTACCCTTGGGCAAGATAAAATATGCCTTCCAACCACTCATTGGAAATTTAATTTTTCCATCGACTTAAAAAAGTCAATGGAAGTGAAAAAAAGTTTTGTTAGTTGCCTTGGTATACATGGAAGCAAGTTTGACTTCCTCTTTTAAGAAAAAACTATAGTTATTTAATACAAGTAATGAATAAACCACTGCATAAAGAGGATAAAATGGATATTTATTATTGTTTTTGGTGGAGATTGGTATATAAAGTGTTTTAAAAGGAAGATCTAACCTTCATAAATGCTTCAATCCTCTCATGCAATAACAACAAGCGAAAAAAAATGCCTTTGTTAGATAATGACACCAAACTAGCTCCAAATATCTTCAGTAGACTCCAACTATGTAGCAAATGACTTTCCTTCTCCTCAGATATTTCCCTCAGTAGACCAACACCTCTATCTTCTTAATCCTTCCAATCAAATTTAGATCAAACTAGTGGTCATTATTAGAAACTCTAATGCCTATCTTGAGTAAAAAAAGACATTGAGGTGAGAGTTTTGGTAAATTCAACACAGGTCATTACCAATGATGCCTCGGGCAATTTCCAATGCAGCAGGTTTATTCCTTTTCTCAAAATTGGATCCCATATCTCCCTTCAACACCTCTCCACACCAACATAGGCTACTCTTAGCAGAGGATGCCAAGGTGTGAGATGTAGATCTGACACAAAATAAGGTTCCTTCCATGTTATCAATGCTAATTTCAATGCACCTCCAAATCATAAAAGATTTGAAGTGATTTTGGCAAGGATCCTCCCATAAATCAAGAAATTGAATCTTCCTCCTCAATCAAAAAATGTCTCAGGTTTAAACCTGAAACAAGTCTTTCCACCACACTTTCCTCTGAATGTGATGTAGTCAAATATGTGCATACAATAATTACAAGCCATTTTAGATTGCAACAGGACTTCACATGAATGATGCCACTCTACAAGTTTGAGGCAAGTTGTGGGATGCTTAGACCATCAATTGATTTATTGTGTTTTCTATGAATACTCTAGGTTGACCAGCTATTAACAATGTGTACTAGGAGTAGGAAGATTACAACATGCAAAGAATTGACAAATTGGTAAGTTATTTGGAGTTGATCTAATGTGTGAGATGGATATATAACAAAATTATATGCCAATACACCAAAAAATACATGCAAATGCTAATACAACAATCCTGGATCTAAAATAACCTTAGATCTCAAAGAAATGAAGAAAAAAGATAATGCAACATAAAAATATGCAAGCTCATCTACCATGAAATAACCTCTAAAACCATGGGTTTGTAAGCAAAACCAGGTTTCTCAAATATTCAAAACCATGTATCCAACTCACATATCAAAATATTTCTCTCAATATTTCCTATGATAATACAATATCAAATCTTAGGATTTCATAAAAAATAATAGAAAATAACCAACCAACAAGACAATTGTGAACACGAATTAGCACTCTAATACCATAAAGAGTTGTATCCAAGATCATCAGATCAATGAATGTATATGATGGAGTGATCTCACGATTTGAGTAAGTGCACATCATAATAAAGGTGCTAAATAAAACCATGCATAGAATATTGTAAATAAATGAGAGCAAATAATGAAATACTCCATATCATCATGAATGAACAATACAAAGGGAGAGAGGTGTATATATAGGTTGGAGAGGAAAAGATACCACACATTCCAGTGAATGTGGGACTAATCTTCTCAAGTAATCCAAATGACCTCTAGAGCCCTGATCAAGCTAATATAATCATGTAAGCAAAACCCAATGGGAAAAGGGCCTACACCAATAGTCTAAGTGAGTTTTGATCTTATATAGGTAGAAAATAGTGTTATTTAACAAAATCAAATTAGTTTATCTAGTTTAAATAAGACTAATAAAAAATAGGAAAATAGAATGTAAAAAATACTGAAATTGAGTAGGTTGATTTAATTAAGCACAATAAGTAGAATAAATGATTAGATCGATCAATTTTACCTAGTTGTTTAGAACTAAAAACCCTATACAAAGAAAATAGAATTAGATAGATGCAGTCCATGTAATTGAAAAACATATGCATATAATATAGAACTAGGTCGATAGGCTCGACCTAGTTGAAATTTTATGCACAAGAGATAAAACTAGGTTGACAAGATCGACCTAGTTGAAAAACCTATGCACACAAGATAGAACTGGGTCAATAAGCTCAACCTAGTTTAAAACCTATACATAGAATATAAAAACTAGATCGACAAGCTTGGTCTATTTGACTATAAATGAAAATTTAAAATTTTCAAAAGTTATATTAATGTCAGGTTCACCACAATGTATACAATGAATTAGGATGGATTTGTAACTTGTCTTACTTAGAGTATTTCAAGCTCAAATAATGAAATCTTACCCAAAGAATTCATTGCATAGTTATTTATATTAGGACATGATAAATTTAGATCCATAAACCTAACTAAGGGATCTCTTACCATACAACACCAACGGAGAGGGTTCTAAAGCCTCCATGTAAATGACATTATGTAATAACCCTAGTTAGGCCTACAATACAGAAAATATATCTAATCTAGTGCTCTCTAAAGTTTATGGCCCAAATGGGGATAGTTAATAATAAATAAAATAAAACATGCAAAGATAACTCTACTCAAGTCAATATAGAGGTAAACTAAGCAAAGAGTACAATATTCATCTTACTACTTTGGTGCAATATCTAATCTACTAAATGAAAAAGTAAAAGTTAGGAATACTTACCTTGAATTGAACCTATCATGCCTCAATATCAACTTTGGGCAATGGCACTTTGTAAGAGATTGTTATGTATTTGTAAGGATCACATTATATAAATAATCTCTATGCTAAAAGACTCCTACTTTGCATCCAAGACTTTCTCACAAGACAAACTTTTTTCCCTCCAAGGTAAAACCCTAAGCAATGACTCCTCTAACGTAAAAATAGAATAATTATGAGATGTAGAAAAGTTAAAATGAATGTTCTTATATTTAAAAATGAAGTGAAGGGGTTATATATAGCCAATTATTGACCCTAAACCCTCTAGATAATTTAACCAACAAGGTCATCTAGGTTGATCTTGTTTGGTGGGAAAGATAGCCATTAGGTATCAAACTAGGTTAGTTATGTTGATGGAGTTATGTAACATATGCTCAATCCTTATAAGTTTGACCAATTGACATAGTAATAAAATGAATAAAAATGAGTGTATTACTAGTTAGGGTCTATTTATTAAGGTGGTTTGTTTAGATTGTATAAGTGACTTTTCATTATTTATGGATTTGGATGAAAGTAAATTTTATTGGTTTTAAGTAATGGTATAAGGACCAACAAACTTGAAAATCACCAAAGGTTTTCCCACCCATTTCCTAGTACACCCTTCAACGTATGAACTTAGAGAGATTGAAACTCAATAGATTACTGTAAAAGAGAAAGCATAAATATATGATAAATTTTGAAAATAATGTGTGTATATAAGAAGCACAGTTGATGACCTTAGCCTAATACTAAGGTACAAGATACTTTGAGTGTAGGATATAATTGGTCATTTCTTTCAAGGACTTATTCTTGTGCTTTACACCACCATTATACTAAAAGCTATATGGAATCATATGTTATAGTTTAATCCCTTCTGATGGGCATAATTTATCAAAATGGTTACTAGCATACTCACCACTATTATTGGTGCGTAAAATATTGATGGATTTACCTGACTATTTTTATACAAGTGCTTTTAATTCATAAAAATGATCAAAGACCTCATATTTATTCTTAAAAATTATAACCAAGTATACCTCAAAAATTCATAGATAAAATTAAACATGTATTTGATCATGTTGAATGGATCTAAAAATGGAACAAAAATGTCATTGTGAAATAGCTCCAATTTTTGTGTAGTACTCCATGATTTTCCTTTGTCATACTTCTCCTTAGGATGCTTAACAAGTATAAAACCTTATAAAACACCATCATAAAATTGAACACATGACAACCCTAAAACCATGTTATCATGACTAAGATGATCCAAGTAGTGATAGTTGAGATGGCCAAATCACTCATGATATAATTTAATCAACCCATATGAATGAGCGTGCAATACAGCAGAGGTATGATCAAGAGAAAAATGTGAGATAGTATATAATTAGGAATGGTGATATTATTCCCCAAATTCAACGATGGGGTCACCCTTTACTTACCTAATACCCACTAAATTGGGTGTGAATTCAACTCTCTTTCCCAAATTGATGTGAGTGATATGATAAATAGATATAATATTGGTGAATAATGAGGGAGCACATACAACATCCTAAAATGTCCCATCATGCACTTTCACATATCCTCTCCTAGTAAATTCTATGGAAGTATAATCACCCAACAAGATGGAATGAAAAGAACAAGGCTCTAAGGATGAGAAAAAATCCTAAGATGAATCCATGTGGTACAATGCACTAGAATCAATTACCCATGTGGAAGACTAGGGCACAACTATAACAAGTGTTTTACCCTTAGCTTTGCCTTTTCTACTATATTTGGCCTTAGAATACTTTTGTGCTAATGAAATATGATTAACTAAATCATCGACACTGATATTATGCATCTTGAGCATCTTAGTCAGTTGGTAAATTAGTTCTTCATGCATTTAATTTCATCACGCCCATATTTATTACAATATGCACATGTGAGTCACTCTTTCTTAGGTTTCCTATTTAAAAATTAGGACTCTTTAGATGCTTTGGAATTATCATGATATTTCTAACCCTTTCTTTGTTTTGGATCATTATTTTTTTTCTTCTTCTTACTATCATAAGCCTTCTATTTGTCATGACTCATAATCAAGGCATGTGATTTAGATGACTTCAGTGTACCCATTTGAATAAGTTTATCTTGATTCTGAGTCAAGTCAACAATAAATTCATCCAATGATGGCATTGTTCATATAACTCCAAGGGAATACATAGTGGCATGGAAGGTATAAATGAGGATAGAACAATTAAATCTCAATTTGGTAAGGATGGAAAGAATCAATTGATCTTCATTTTTGTCAATGTTGCATAGTTTTAACTATGACCTGAGTGATTTGAACTTTATGAATAAAATTACCTAGGTTCAAATTGATGAACTCATTCTCCAACTCAAGATCGCTCCTTATGGCCTACTTCCTAAAGAGTTTTTACAATGTGGTCCAGATTTCATTAGGATTAGATATAGATTCCATATGAAAGAATAGGTCAGGAGACATAGAAAAGCATAGTAGACCAAAGGATTCATCATTTCCATTAAACCACTTTACCTTATTTACATCAAGTGTCAATTATTTTTCTATAGCCATCATGATTCAGTGTAAACTTTGCTCTTCAAGAAGATTTAAACTAGGGCTTTATACTCATGATAGTTAAACAATTTAAGAAGTGGAACATGACTCTGATCCATGGGTGCATAAAAGAAGTATGTGTTGGATTGAGTAGTGATATAAATGCATTGATGTGCAAACCCCCTAAAATTTTAGAGGTTTAATTTCATAAAGTACAGGAATATTACCAATGTGAATAGCTCAAAAAAATCACACTTTTAAAAAAAATAACCCCTGAAAAGGAACTATCGGCTAAAATTTATGTGAGTTTGAATGTTTCTTTCTTGTAAAAAGTAATTCTCCACTTTGTATAAATTTTGGATGTGCAAAAGTTTGGCCCAACTTTTGTGAGGAAAATTTAAGCCCCATTGGGTTGGTTTTGACTAAGGGATTAACTCCCATGTGACTAGAGCCTAAGGGCTAGTAGAGTTTGAATGGTGTGCAGGTAGGGTGTTGGGTTTGGATGGTGTGTAATCATAGGGTAATGGTTTTGTTGGTGGTTCAAGCATGGGGTGAGATCCATTAATATTGCAAGCATGGCATGTTGGGTCTACTAGTGGTACAAGCATGAGGTCAGATCCCATAAGTGATTCAAGCATGGAGTGCTAATTCCATTGGAGGTACAAAAAAGGGTTCAAAGTCCATCAATGGTACAAACATAGGGTGTCAGGTCCACCAATGGAGAAAACTTATGGTTGGTGTGTATCAAAGGTGCAAGCATAGGGTATTAGGCATGTCGATGCATGAAAATAGGGATGTCTACATTGACTTGTTTTCTACTAAGAAAAGTCTTCGAACTATAAAATTTATGGAATGGGTGGAAATGTCTGCCAAAGGGTAAAAAATTTCTAAAGTATCTACAGCGGGTAGAAACTCCACCAAACCTCAAAAACCATTAGATCTATAGATTTGGGGTAATTTACATAAAAAATATCAAGGACCCACCTATTTTTTTGATAAAGCTAGAAAAACACAAAAAAAAATTCCTCAAAGTCACTAGATGTACGTATTTTTGTAGATTTTAAAAATATCCTATAAACCCTCCAAAATGGTCAAAAATTGATTGTCATGAAACTAAGTAATGTTTATAGTCATTGCTAGGGTTTTGAAACTTTATAAATTTAATGTCACTATCCATTTGTTATTTTGAGACTCTAAAGGTATAGATTTGCATAGATTTTATAGAAACCCCACCAAACCCTTGAAATTGAAATCAATGAAAAACATCGAACGAGCTAGAATGTTATATCTCATAATAGAGGCTATGACATTCAACTATCAAAAACTCTCCAATACCATGTCGAAGTGGGACACAACTAAGGATTAGTATAGATAGGATCGAATGCATGAAGGTAAAACTATATGAATTAGTAAATTAGAAAAATAACTCAAAATGGAAGAAACTTGTCTTCATAACCAAAAGTTTTATTAGCATCATTAGCTAAAAAGTACATAGGAAGTTACATTATATAGTGAAGAATTATGTCAGCCAAAAAGGTAACTAACTCAACTCACAATTAAAAAATGACTTAAAGTACATTTCCCCTAATGACCTATTATTAATCTAAGTAAGCTAATTAGACCATGTAGATAAAACCACATAGTGGGAAAAAACTTACACTAACAGATCCTTCAATGAGTGAAATAAATTTACAAGTAGTTTTCCTATATAGTATGATTGTGCCATTACAATACTTTGATATATGAATGAAACTAATGCTTTATATTTGATGTTTGACATGCTTGATTTGACTTGGATTTTGTATTAGAATTGGGTTGTGACTGATCTTAGTGATTGGCTAGTAATTTGGGAAGAATATGGCATATTTTATCAATGTGTAGTAGTGTATAGATGTGTACCATATATGTACCAAGTCCCCTATTAAGTGATACCTTTATTTATGTATATATTAGTCCAATTGTATAATTTATCATGCCATTGACATGTTACAGATATAGCTTGACCCTAAGGATAGATCTAAATTTTGAAATTAGTTGTTTCTAGGAGAGGGTTGGTATCATCGAACTCAGGTTAGTGCTGATTTCCGATTTGACCCAATTTGATGTTATAGACACATACACATGAGGACTAAAATGAAGGTCTATATATATTTTTGAAGGATATTTATTAGGTTTGAAACATAAAGTGAGGTTCTTATAGGTGTGTAACAATATAGTTAAAGGTAAAACTTGTAAGGTAGTTTGTAGGTGTGAGAAATGGCAATTTAAGACCATATTTTTATGCACAAGGCGTGTGTGGTAAATGTATGTCAAGATTTTAATTTTAATTTACTTAATAACATGTTTTAGTATCTAAAACTTGACTAAAACATGATATATTTAACTCAATAATGTGTATTAGATACATCTCAACTTTAACTAGACGCTATGATGGGAATGCATTTTGTGAGTACCATAGATATTTAGTACACACTATGAATTGATGGTATTTGTTAAGATATAAGATAAAATAACTAATTAATGGTAATCATATCTAAGTATAATAACATAATTATACATTTAATGAATATGTGGTTATACCAAATGAATGATTATAAATATTCAACAATTCATTTCCAATCATGATAATAAGAAACAAGCCAATGTTACTTGGAAATGCCTACACATCAACTAAAAATTTTATATGATCATATCATAGATTGTATTATAGGTATGTTCATTGATTCCAAAATAAATATCCATTTATAAAATTTTATGACTAAGAGATTCCAAAGGATGAAACTAACAATGGTCAACTATTTATACATGTTTTATTCAACTCACATTAAAGATTAAACATGGCATTTTGGTGGACAATGGTTCAAGTCAAAATTATTTTATGATGTAATTTATTAGTATTATAAATTATACTCAATGATAATTACACAACCATGGTTCTTAAGAATTATGATGGTTTTATATGGACACCTATTAGGGGTATCAAATTACAATGTCACCATAGTTCCTTAGATCATATTAGTATGGTTTTATATGTATTTCTAGATAACAGGACTTATGATCTATTCCTTTTATACCCATGGCTAAATCAAATGAGATTTATTCCTTTTATAATACACTAGTACCTTAGGATTCTGCATGTGAAGAAAGTATATACTATTCACATCACACCTTATGAGTTACCCATCTAACATTAGAAATAATGTAAGATATTACCTAATGTGCTTCCTAAAATTAAAATCAATAAATCTCTTGTGGTATCTTCTATAATTTCACCACCTAAAATTATGGTTTCTATAGTTCTTACATCTACAATTCCAAATTCTTGAGTTATGACTCCTGGATCTATAAATCCTATAGCTACACCACTTAGAGTTACAATTTCTACTTGTTCACACCACAAGAATTTCTTATCACCTCTTGTGCCTATTTATACTAAAACACCTATTAAAAAATCAACTATAAAAATAAACATTCAAACTAATATGCATGCTTCTTTTCAATAGATTAATATGACTCCTATAGTTTATTCATGTGATTATTATCTTAGCATTGATGATTCAAGTTATCATATCACTCATGATTACATAACCAATCTTATCTTATGATAAAAATTTATTATACTTATAGTGATGCATTTTACTTCCAATAATCATCAACATCCCTTTGTAGACATATGTAATGGATCATTGATTATTATTGTTATCCAATCCTTTTTTAATTCATATATACATACAATTATACATAACTTCTTTCCATTCCCTCATCTATGTGTTTTGTTTATCATGTGATTTCTCCCTTGATTTTATGCCTTTTCTCATTCTTATCTTATATTTTACATTAGTTTTATTTCCTTGGTTTTCACTTATATATTTAGTCAACTTCAGATATATTTTTATATGATAACACATGGTGTGCATGAATCTTTATTTTGACACAAGTGATTTATAGGAATAGGTACCAGTACCTCACTTTAAAAGGAGGTCATATGTCTAAATATTCTACCACTGGATATTATAAATAATAGTTGAAATATCCATGCTATTATCTACCAAGAAGAACTAGATATATACTTCCCTAATAAAAAAAGTGAACTTTAATATCTAAGCTTCACTTTAAAATTATTCAATTTTTGGGTTTCACTTTTTAAAAAATCAACTATTACTTTTTAGTTTCAGTATCAAGACTTACCAAAAGTGATAACATGGTTCACATAAAACCATGTACATCAAATGTATCAACACTAGGACATAAGTTAGTCTATCCCATGAACACAAAGTATTTATAATTCCATCCCTCAGGTAATGCCAAGTACATGTGTATATTTTGAAATACATTGACACACAAACGTATTCACATACACATCCATATACATCAAAGTGGGGAGTTATGTAGACACCTAATTTTGGTACAAGATCATTTTTCATGTTTTACCACATTTGCTCCATTTGTGTACAAATGGATAATTTTGGAAACATTCCACCTACATTAGACTCACATTGACATTGATTTAAATATAATACCTTATAAACATTCATATCTATCATTTTTCCACACTAGGATCTAATTCAATCATACTATATGAATTTTTATCTCTATTTTGAGACTTTGCTCCCTTTAGGTTAGAATCAATCATTTGTTGATTCTGACCCTTTCCTCTTTGTGGGTTTATTACACACTAAACTTTTTTTCTATGCCTTAATTTCCACTTATCACTATATCATATGGTTGGCCTATATGTGTGTGTGTTTAGATTTCATTATCTATAAAAATATACATTAAACCATTTGATATGAATAAGTTGGATATATGAATCTCTTACAATTTGAGTCTCTCATGCCCAATCATCAATTTTTATGAAGAGTTATGCATATTTGTTCAAGGAACCTACACATTGAGTCTACATTTCCTCAAAATCATTCAAAGTCTTTTGAAATCGTATATTGGTCTAATAACATTTCATAATGAAGTATATATTTGAATTCTACAATCAATGGAGAGGATGTGAAGTGCGAGGCCCAATTTTCACATTATTTGATTTTTTACTTTCCACTACTCTTCACTTTTCATCATGATAATATGATGTAATTATTATTTGAGGAACATTATGCCTATTATGATATTTAGATAGTTGATTTTAAATGTATGATCTTCCTATTAGGACTAGTCTAACTACATCAATATTATTTATATACATGTGGTGGATGATGTTCTTAGTAAATCTAGATGATATCATTATTATTAATTTTATGCATATTTGTTATATGATATTTATAGTTAAGATAACACATTTATACCATATTTTTAGTATATTGATACTAGAAAAATTGGTAGGATGTTGTTACCTCATTTGATATACTAATATTGTTAAGTTGTGGAGCTAAAAGCTTCACTGATGGAAACAGAGGAGGTTACTGAGTTGCAGAGCAATCGACGTTGATCTGATCAACCGAAGTTGGTTATATTCAGTGTACGCAGTAACCGACATCGGTTATGGGTAAGCCAACATCGGTCAAACAGGAATTGACGTTGATAACCTGTGTGTGTGTGTGGATTTGCATGCGCTTCTAGAACTGGTCTAATTTTAGACGGACAGTTAGTTTGCATGTAAAAGACTAATTTTAGTCTTGAGTCTATGTTTCTAATTATTGTAATTAAGAAGTCTAATTATTGTTTGCATGGGATCTATTTAAGAGACCCATGGGGCTGTATTGTAATCAAGGACAAGGAAGAGATCCTTTCGATTGTAAGATCAGTTGATCTGCAAGTTGTGCAAGATCAGGGGAGATCTACATGGTAAGTAAGATCAGTTGATTTGCAAGTGTGCAAGATTAGGGAGATCTACTTGGAGTACTTTGAGTACTTGGTACTGGTAGTATTGTTACTGACTGGTGGAGGGTATAACTATGTGTTTGAGTTGTGGTTGTAATTGGTTGTGTGAGAGAGAACTCTTGAGGGAGAATTACTGGTACACCCAAGAGGTGTGGGAAGAGTGTGATTTCTTCATTGTATTTCCTTCTGGAAGAGTGTTAATACAAGATTGTATTATCTCTCATATTCTGTGTTGTTTCTGAATTTTAGTTACATTTTACTTCTAGTTAAATTTCGTGTTTAGTTGCTTATACAAAGGTAATCAAGTGTGCTCCTAATCCTGGCAAGTGGTATCAGAGCTTGGTTAGGTACACTGACAAGTGGTATCAGAGTGAGGTTACAGGTTCATTAGAGCTTGGTTCGGAGCAGGTTAGTGTTTGATTATAGGGCACTCTCAGGGGTTTTTGATTGAGTGGGAGTAAAGCAATGACAGAAGAAAGTAAGCTAAGAATGGAAAAATTCAATGGCAAGAATTATCAATTATGGAGGATGCAGATAGAAGATTATCTGTATTAGAAAAATATGTACTTACCGTTGGGTTGGGTTACATGCAAGCCCACAAATATGAAAGATGAAGAATGGAATGTTCTTGATCAGAAGGCTCTGGGATCTATAAGGTTGATCCTAGCATCGTCTGTGATTTCTAGCTTATCACAGGCTAAGACAATGGTAGAGTTAATGGAATCTTTGGCAAATTTATATGAAAAACCCTTAGCTTCAAATAAGGTATTTCTTATGAAGCAATTATTTAATTTGTAAATGTTGGAAGGTGGATCGGTACATAGTCATCTTAGTGATTTCCATGGATTAGAAAATTAGTTAATTTTAGTCAATATAGCTTTTGATGATGAAATTAAGGCTCTCTTAATCTTATGCTCTTTACCTAAAAGTTGGGATAGTTTGGTAATGGCAGTTAGTAATACTACGTCTGCTTCAAATATCTTGAAAGTTGATGATGTTGCTAGTGTAATCTTGAATGAAGAAATTCACAAGAAAAACATAGGGAAATCATCAGGGAATGCTTTAAGTGTTGAAAGCAGGGGAAAGCAAAGAGAGAAGGTCGAGCAAGGGAAATCAAGGTCAAAGATAGGCAAGAGATCTAGACCCAGGTATGGCAGTAAAATCTGCTAGAATTGTGGAAAGAAAGGGCATGTAAAGAAAAATTATTGGTTGGTAGAAGATCAACATGAAGGAAATGAAGAAGCAGATGCTGCAGGTATTGTTGCACAGGATGCTCTTGTATGTTCCTTAAATAAAGTGGAATCTTGGGTTTTAGATTCTGGTGCCTCTTTCCATGCAACCCCAAATAGAGAATTTTTTCATGATTATGTCCATGGAGACTTTGGAAAGATTTATTTAGGGGATCGTAAGCCTTGTCAAATGGTTGGCAAAGGGAAAGTGTAGCTGAAATTGCAGACGGGCAACACATGGGTGTTGAAGGAGGTCATGCATGTCCCAGGCCTGAAGCAAAATTTGATTTCTGTAGGAAAGTTGGGTGATGAGGGATGCATAGTAACTCTCATAGCGGAATCTTGGAAGTTTCCAAGGGTGCACTTGTTTTAGCGAGAGGTAAGAAAGTAGGTACTCTTTATCTATCTACTTGTATTACTGATTCTCCTTCTGGTTTATCTACTTCAGACGTAGATGCGAAGATGTGGCTCTGTAGGCTTGGTCACATGAGTAAGAAGGGGATGCATGTTCTTGAGTCAAAAGGCAAGAGTTCAAATTTGAAAAGCATAGATCAAGATTTCTGTAAGCAACAAAAGAAAGTGAGGTTTCTTGAAACTCATGCTACAAGAAAGGATCGGGTTTATTGCATAAAGAAGAAATATGATGTTTTTGACAAGAACAAGAAAGCCTTGGTTTTCAAGGAGAAGATGATGGACAGATATTAGCTCAAGGGACTGAATAATTTTGAGCAGGTCAGTTTGGACAAGGTTATGATCCAAAGTGAGCTCGCGGGTAAAAAGTCATCACTCACAGGAAAACATAGTTTCCGACGTTAGTCAGGTGGAACTGATGTCAAACAAGCAGGTACCGACATCGATCATGTGCAGACCAGAGTTGGTGGTGTCAGGCAGGAGGATACCGATGTCAGTCAGGGAATTGATGTCAGTGACCAGGTGGACAGTGACGTCGGTCAGGGAACCAGCGTCGGTGATCAGGTGGAATCGACATCGATCAGGTGCAGACCAAGGTTGACCAAAAAATGGATTTTGGGCAGACAACAAGCTGTCAAGGAGTCTTAAACGCCCATGAAGAGGATTGAAAGGGTAAGTAAGCCTTAAATTCATTATTCCCCTTCTTTACACTACTTGTTGCTCATTGATGGTCAAAAACCAAAAAAATTTAAAGAGGCAGAGCAGGTAGAATCCAGGAAATAATGGGAGCATGGCATGAATGAGGAAATTGATTCCTTGGAAGAGAACCAAATGGGAGATTTGGTAGAGTTACCAGTCAGAAAGAAAGCACTGAAAGATGAATGGATTTCTAGGTTAAAGAAAGGAGAGAATGGATACGTGAGACAGAAGGCCAGGTTATATGGTCTTGAGCAGGTTGCAGGACAGTGGTGTTTAAGGTTTGACAGGTGTATGACAAAGCATGGATTTAGTCAATGTCAATGTGACCATTGTGTTTACTTTACCAGGTTGGATAATATTAGCTACATTATCCTGTTATTGTATGTGGTGTATATGCTTGTTGCAGGGTCACACATGCAGGAGATTATTGAGCTAAAGGTAAAGTTAGTTCAGAGGTATGCCATGAAGAATTTGGAAACATCAAAATTCTTTGGCATGAATATTTCTAGAGACAGGGAAAATCACAGGTTGATGTTGTCTCAGGATGATTATGTGAATAAGGTAGTGGAGAGGTTCAATATGTAGGATGCAGAATCGATTAGCACACCTATGGATGGACAGTTCATAAAATAGTGTCCCAAATCACATGATGAGGTTGAGTACATGTGTACTAGACCTGATATTGCCCAAGCAGTGGGAGTTGTCAGCAAGTTTGTGGCCAATCTAGGAGAGAAGCACTGGAAAGCAGTTCAGTGGATTCTCAGGTATCTGAGAGGGACCAGCAGTAGGTTAACATGCTATGCAGGGTCAAGCACTTCTCTACATGGGTATGTAGATTCGGATATGGTAGGTTACTTGGATGATAGGAATAGCACCACAGGATATGTGGTGGTTGGTCTTCAAGATTGAAATTGAAGAGGGATACAAGCCAGGAAACAAAATTAGATAATGTATAGGTACAGGTGCAGCTGTTTATCTCTAAGTGGGAGATTGTTAAGTTGTGGAGCTAAAAGCTTCACTGATGCAAACAGAAGAGGTTGCTGAGTTGTAGAGCAACCGACGTCAGTATGATCAATTGACATCGGTCATATTCAGTGTATGCAGTAACCGACATTGGTTATGGGTCAGCTGACATCAGTTAGATAGGAACCGATGTCGACAACCTCTGTGTGTGTGTGTTTGCATGTGCTTCTAGAACTGGTCTAATTTTAGACGGACAGTCAGTTTGCATATAAAAGACTAATTTTAGTCTTCAGTCTGCATTTTTAATTATTATAATTAGGAAGTCTAATTATTGTTTGCATGGGATCTATTTAAGAGACCCATGGGGCTATATTGTAATCAAGGACAAGGAAGAGATCCTTCTAATTGTAAGATCAGTTGATTTATAGGTTGTGCAAGATCAGGGGAGATCTACATGGTAAGTAAGATCAGTTGATTTGCAGGTGTGCAAGATCAGGGAGATCTACTTGGAGTACTCTGAGTACTTGGTACTGGCAGTATTGTTACTGACTGGTGGAGCGTACAACTTTGTGTTTGAGTTGTGGTTGTAATTGGTTGTGTGAGAGAGAACTCTTGAGGGAGAATTACTGGTATGCCCAAGAGGTGTGGGAAGAGTGTGATTTCTTCATTGTATTTCCTTCTGAAAGAGTATTAATACAAGATTGTATTGTCTCTCATATTCCGTGTTGTTTTTCAATTCTAGTTACATTTTACTTCTGGTTAAATTCTGTGTTTAGTTGCTTATACAAAGGTAATCAAGTGTGCTCTTAATCTTGACAAATATGATGTGGTTTATGATATGCTTCTATGTATATATTGTGTTTTTAGGCATGTTACTTGAATTCTATTCTATTCAATTACTTCAATTATCTTAGGATAGAGAAAATTATATGAAATTAATTGAGGAAACTAGGACTACATAACACACAGATTTACCACTCACTAAATATGTATTTATCCTAAACTAAAACTTTTTTTATTTATTTTCTTATTTGATATAGTTGTTAGTTTTAGAATTTGAAAAATTTCACCTACTAACACTATTCACACCCCTTTTTCACATACCTTAGATATTTATATTCACACCCCTTTTTCACATAGAATCACCTATGAGGTTAGGAGGATTAAAGTGGAGTAAACATGAATATTAAACTTGAAAAATTTTGAATGGACAAAGCAAGCCAATTTGAGAGAGTCATAAAATGTAATGATTAGATATTTAAGGATGAAATTAAAGTCATTTAACTAAAAAATAATATTACACGTATTCTAGGAGTTCTAGAATAATTTTAGGATAAACCATATCCTCATTAATGACATGATAAGAATAAAACTTTATTGAGTGTAGGGAAACATGTTTTCCCTTATTCCATTTAAGAAAGAGTATGTGCTTAATAAGAGTATTTAATGCTTAAACAATTGTTTGGAGAAGTGAAAAACAATGGGAAAGGAGAAGTGTCACCTTGCCATTAATTAATAAATTAAAAGCTTTATTTATAATAAAATGAAAAATTATATTAGCGGGAATATTTTATGTAGAAATGGGGTAAAACCAAGATAATTTCCCTAATGTCAAGTTACTATATTGAATAATAAATATCTACAAATAAATAAATGATGGAAACATAAATTTGTATTATTATAGAAAACACTAAAAAAATGTGATGTACACAAAAAATGAAGCGTATATAGAGAAAATTAAAGTGTTTACTTCCATTTCACTATTGGCCACATAATAGACACATATGTTTGGCCTTATGAAGAAAGTGGCATCTTCTTGGCTAACGTAAATGCTATTAATTATCTTATTCAAAGCCTAATAAATTGTGCATTATAGGTTGGTTAGTGCTTCAGAACATATTATATTGTTAATATGTTAGTCAGGACATGCATCTCTTATTGAGACATATTTTTAAAAATTAATTTTGTATTAATATATTAATTAATATTAGTCATTAATTACTTATATTAATAATGTTTATGATGTTAATTATGGTATGGGTGATTGGACCTATTAGATGTAATAAAAATAGATCCCCAAGGAATTCATGGAAAATCCATGTATGAAACTTCCTAGAGAATTATTTTATTTATTTATTCTTTATTTCTACCTATAGGATGCCTAAGTCTAGAGAGGCCTTAGAAAATAAGTCTAAACGAGTTTGAAGAAGCCTAAATCTTGAAAGATTAAAAATATGCACTATTTGACTTTATGAAAAATTATATTATTTTTAGGGGCATGTAAAAGTTTTCTAAGGCATAATTTAATTTTTTAGGGGAATTAAAACTACCTAGGTGCACTAAAAAAAGTTTTGAAAATGCATTAAGTATGTCAAAAAAGCATTTAAGTTGTGTTTAGCACTAAAAAATATTTAAATAATATTGTTTATCATTCAAAACTGTTGTTTGGCATTCAAACTTGCTACTATGTCTCTATTTTATGAGTAGAAGCATTCAAATTTTATCGATAATGTGTTCTTTATTGCTAGGGGCATGAATCCTCTACTTGGGACATTGAAATAGAATTAAAATCTACTTATATGACATTAAAAATTAAAAATAACACTAAAAAAATAGAACAAGGGCACTGAAAGTTCTTCATGTGTCATTAGAAACCAGTTGAATGGAGTGACTTTACTATTGTGTGTTTCAATTTTTTGGGTATTAATAAATATGTGGGTCCCATTTAATACTTATTCAAAATGATATTTCATTACTTAATAATTTAATCATTAATTGTTGTATATATTTTTATTGTTATGTATGTATAATATAATTAGAACTTTTTATTTTTTATTTTTGAATAAAATAAAAAAGATTTTATATTTAATGTATAGGTTTTGTACATCAAAAGGTGTATTAGAATATTTGTTAAGAGATAATATGATAAATCCAAACATGTGAAAAAGATATAAAGTTCAAATCCTATTAAAATATGTTTTTAATATTTACATGCAAATAATGATACACGTGTAATTGTGGCATATTGATATAGCTACAATTTGAATTTAGATACGAAGGGGAATTGTAGTCCAATTGGTTAAAATCTCTTCAAAAAAATTATTGAGAATATTTGAGGCCAAGTGTTTCATTCCCGTGAAGTGCAAAGGCAAGTTCAAATTTTCCATAATTTTTTTCATCTATAGCCTAAACACATGTTATTTCTTGGCATTTATTTTCTTTTCACAAAGAAGTTATGCATATGACTACTTCATTTTAATATTATAGAGCATTTAAATTCCATTGAAAAAAATGTTTATAAGTCTAATTTTATGAGTTTTTAGGGTAAATGTATTAAAACATGGAGAAATAACGAATTTAAAATTTATAACGGGTGCATTTTGGGTCAAATCTGACTTACTGCTATAAGTTTAAAAAAGGGTTATTATTATGAGGAAAATATGAATGTAACATTGTTTCCTATCACCGATTCTATCAGAGAAAAACTAATTATATTTTATAGGTACTTTGAGTTTGAAAAAGATAATAGAGCCAACAATCCACCCATTTTGAATTTGTTGATAGCTCTATGATTGGGTTTTTTGTAGTGATATTTTTTGATAGATATATTTTGATGTTTTTAATCCAAATTTTGGTTTTGATTTATTTGATATAATTGATAAAGATAAAAGTAGTTATCATTTGATATTTTTGGATACGTAACTTCTCACTTCTTATCTAATATGGGAAGATAATTTATTAGTTTTTGATCAGTTGTTGGTGACTGTAAAAGTGACATAGTTTGCTATCATCAATAGCATTGAGAAAAATGGTCGATGTTTTTTGATATCAAAGTAGATGTGTCATACAAAGGTAAAAATTTATCATTAAGATATGGATTAATATGGTTGATTATACCCATGATGATACTCATACTATAGTACATATAAAAATGATTAGAGGAAATGAGTATGCCCAAGATGATGCTCATATTTGTGTCAAATCAGGTGTTACATAAATGACATTAGTTGATTAATATTAGGATGTTAAAATTACTGGTTTATAGGTTATGAGATATTATTGTAGATGACTTCAAATTTATTTTATCCTAATCTTCTTTATCTTCCCTTTATATTAAAGGGGTTTGTTGGGTCTTGTGATCCAAAACATTTTTAATATGTTAATTGGGGCATGCATTTTCTAGTAAAACCCCCCATTATGAATTAATATTATGTTAGGAAGTAATTAATGTCAATCATTAATTACCTATATTTATAATGTTAATTATGTTAACTATGTCATAGGTGGTTAGGCCTTAAGGTAATTATTTAAGTAGTTAAGGTTCGACATGAAGACAAGCTTATATAAACTTGTATGCAATTAGATGAAACAAAATTAAGTTATGTGTATGTAAACTTATTATAAATTAATGTTGTGTATATCTTTTTATAATTACATGTGTTAAATTTCCTAGCACTGTGGTGTAATTATCTAACTTTAGAATAGATTCTCAAGTTGACTTAATACAAGGTGCATAATTTATAAATTAAACATATTATCCACTATTCTAAATTTTGAAGGTAAAGCTTGAGATCGAAGGAGTAAGAGGAATTTGAAAGAGATATTGAATCCATTTTTTATCAAAGCCTTTTAGAATGGATTATTATTAGTTATAATTTGAGAACCCAAGTTAAGAAGGCACTACCACACCCAAGATTGTTTCTTTTATTATCATCTCAAACCTCATGCTCTCATCTTTTGATTGAAGTTTTTTAGAGATTGCATGGCCTTAAGGCTTGCTCCCTTGAATATTTTTTTCCATGGTTGGGCTTATGTCCAACTTGTGTTTTATGACCCTCCAAGGGAAATATAAATACATGTCCATCCTATTTTTTTATTTTTTTAAAGTTTCAAATTACACTACCAAAATATGAATAACATGTAGGAATGTTTATATGCTTCCTTAGAGCAAGGATTGGGTACAAGGAACTAGCTTCCTAAGTCTTCCAATAAGGTTCATATTATTAAGTTTTATGAAATAAATAATATCTTATTTTCCAAGTCCTCTTATGTTAATAGAAAGCATTTGGTTATAGATGATAAATCCCAACACCCTCCTTCTCTCACCCCATTTATTAAAGAGTTGAAATCTTATCTATTTAAGTGTTCATGAATCTCACAAGATCTCATGGATATCTTTGTTGTTTCATTATGGTATTCAATATTTGGTTGTTACTTTTTAATTAAATGCATGTGTTCATGTTCACTAGAAGGAGTGCCTTATTTGTAGGGAAAATTTTCCCAACTGAAGCCACCTAGGAATGATTATCTCCCTTAGATTACCCATAAAAAAAGTGTTTGGTATTACTCATGTTATGATTTGAGATTCCTTAGCTTGGGGGATGCCTAGGGAAGTTGTCTAATGATAAAAGTATTGATGAGAAGTGAGCCCCTCCTTGGATTGTCCTTACAAGTGAATTTGGAGCACATGGATCTTAGATAGTATTCCTCTTCTTATCATTTTTAAGCATATTGTGTTGGTTGTTGGAAGTCTATGAAATTTAGTTATTTTAGTGGAAAATGATTGATAAACTATAATTTTTAGTGCAAGTTTGAGGTGCTTACGCACACTTTATGTTATGTAACCTTATGAAAATGCCTTGTCTTGTTAGAAGAAATAAGAAAAATTTCAATGTTTATACTTATTGAATTCTATTCAATTTATGAATATAAAAACATAAATAAGTATTTGAAGCTATATCTAAGTTTAAAAAGGAAATTTATCTTTATATAGGTTGTAAATTTTTTAGTTGCTCTTTGTACCCTTTGTAGAAAGAGAATAAAATAATAATAAATGGACTTGTAAATATAATTTAATATTTGAAATCAAAATAATGTTTCATATATGGTACACTTATAATTTAAATACAGTAGTAAAAAAATAAAGTCTCAATTTTAATTTGAGTGTTATGAGATGGATTCCATTCCTATAGACCCTAAAGGGCTAGTATGATTTGAATAAATTTTTATATGTAAAAACATTCCTTATTTTCTCCTAAATCATTTCATTACGAAGTAGAATCCTCCATAATTCCATAACTTTTTGAGAAATTGATTTAGGAGTTATAATTGAATTTGGATAAAATTTTGAATTAGGAAGTCCTAAATGATCTCAAATCCCTATTTAAAATGAGCGGTCTTCCTATAATAAATTAATTAATACCCTAATGTTTTAAATTCCAAGTTCAATTTTAGAGTGAAGAAATCAATTTTATGAACCTAAATTTTACTATATTTATTTAGGCTCATTAATTGTCATAAATTAAATTTTGAAAATATTTAATCTATAGGGTAATTTTAATTACCACATGCCCTAGAAATGTATGACATGCCTCTTTCTGTAGGGTAGCCTGCCAGTTTTAGCAGGTGGTTTCTAATATAACCATATTGAATTCTAAAAGGGTCTAGTAGCTCAAATAATAATAGTGGTCAAAGTATTAGTAGACGTCTACCTATGTGAACAACATTGTCTATACAAGCGGCTTAATAGTGTAAGCAAAAATGGTTTTATATTTGTAAGTTTATAGTTTATCCATTGTCATTTATAGCATTAGTATTTGTTTTTACTTTGTGTTTAATGGTTAAAACATGTGGAGGTTTAGTTTTTAATTAAAGACATTTATTTTTTACTAGCTTTACTTTTATAGAATGTGGGTTTTTTAATTTTATTTATTTATTTATTTTTATTGAAAAATGCACTTCCATTAATATAAAAATATAATACATTTCTAGTCATATAAAAAATATGGGAAGAAAAGTCACACCTTGAATAAACCAAATCGAGATAAATAAGCCTTAGGAAGAGCAAATTTTAAAGCAAGCTACCAAATAGCGAAAAAACTAAGGTTAAGTTAAGTGTACATCAATCAAAAAAAGATAAAGATAAGATCACAAACAATAAGGAACACATTAAGTAGAAATGAACATGGTAGTAGGCAGAGGCGAAGGATGTACAGGATCCTAAGGGTTCCCCCTAACCCTTGGGAAGAATGATCTACATCAATTGGGATAGGGTCCTAACCATTATTTTATTAGTTAAGTTTATTATTATTCTATTGTTGGGGATCCTATCTGAAAGGAGAAATGGACAATGCCAATTGTGAGAACTTATCTTCTAAAGGGGGCCTCCAACCCCCCCACCTGCCAGCACTATCTTTATTACCCCTATCAGATCCTTGAAGAGGAAATGGATAGTGAGAGCAAGGAGAGGCATTCCTTCAGCTTTTAGACTATCAATTATGAGATCAGTGACATCACCCTCCATGCCCATGCCCTTAAAAGGGAATGGTAGGGATGTGGATCAAGAGGCTCACAACTGACCACATAAGGAGCATTCTCCCAATGGTCTAAGAAGAGCTATAGATGGTGGAGCTTGAGCTGAATCTTATCTATTTAAATCTAAATCTAGATGTTATTATTAGTAATCACAATAATTTTTTTACTTACATAAAACAAATCCATAACTTCATTATTAAATCAAGCTTTATTTCTAGATTTCCAAATTTGAAAAAGAATATTATTATGGAAAATATGCCAAAATTTATTATATCTTATAAGAAGCAGGGAGGATTCCCCCAGGAGAACCATTTTCCAATTGAACATTTTAGGCTTGGAGGATTTGAAAAGGGTATGAATCCATCTCTAGGCAAACTGGGCATGAGGGAAAAACAAAAGGAAATGTTTAATGGATTCTAGGTGGTGATAGGTTGGGTAAGTGGGATTCAAAACCCCATTTGTTTAAGTTAGTCCCCCATAGGTAAACCATAATAAATAATACACTAAAAGAAGTGGGATTTTTTGGGCTCAGTATAAACTGCTTAGATATTATCAAACCTGTGAGCCTATAAGTGATGGAGATAATTGAGAGACTATTTATGATTGAGGACATCAATTTTAATATGTTGAGGAGCCAAAATATTATAACCTAGCCTAGGGGAGTAATGACAAAACAACATAGCCTTTGGCTAGGACCAATCCTTCCACCATGTTATAAGAGAGGAAACACAATTTTTTTGTAAGTATTCTTTAGGTATGGAGCTATGAAATTTAGAAATGCATTCAACATTTTCCATGCTTATATTGAACTTAAATTTTATTATATTCCAAGGAAGCTAATCCTGATTATCCTTTATAATATGTATCCAATCATGTGAATACCATTTTTTATATAGCCTTAGGATTTTGACCAAAGGGACGATGGAAAATGGGACATTGTGAAAATTCAACATGGTATACGACCATAGGGTTTGAGAATTAAGAGAAATCCCATTTCTAAAACCTTCCCCCACCTAGATTAGGTGAGGTTTGAGATTCTCTTAGGCCTTTCAGATACTTTTCATGAAAAATGTGTCCCCTACCTTAACTAACATAGGAGTGATGAGAAAACTATATAAACCAATCCCTTGCCAAGCCTTTCTATCAAAAAATCATCCTTAAGCGATGTAGTTCCTCAATAATATATTTTAGGCTTCATCCCATTCTAAACTACTAATGATCCACTTAACACAAAGATCAAACCCTTGAATATTAATATCAATGATCCCAAGCCCACCAGCCCCAAGAGACTCAATGAAAATTATGGTTCCCTTATAATTAGCCCATATAAAGTCTCTCAGAAGATTTTCTAACTTTGCATAAAAATCATTGGAAGGTGCCCAAAAATATGAGTAGTAAACATGAGTAACAATGATCACCTTAGAAAAAATATAGAATTTCCTAGCTAGGGTCAATGGTTTGGTGATTTAGAAGGAGATTTTTTTCTCTACACTTTATACAATATATGGCCACAACTCTATAGGTGAGGCTCTAAAATAAAATGGGATGCTTATGAATTTAAATTGGACCCCAAGAAGGACCCATTACCACTAATACCCATCCAACCAAGAAGATTTGGGTGAAAGTGACTGTCGATAACATTGAGTTTTCTACCATTGAATGAAACACCCACAATCAAGGCAAAAAATGTCAAGACATTCTATAGCATACTTAATAGAGCCCTCATCCTCTTGGAGAGTAAGGAAGGAGTCACTAGCAAATTTCCCATTGATCAATTGGTGGTTTGAGTTAGTGAGATAAACACCCTTCACCAATCACTTGGAAGCATGGATATCCAAAATATCATTGAAGCCCTCAGTAGCTAAAACATAAAAGGAAGGTGCAAGGGGGTATCCCTATTTGATATATATGTGAATCTCAATATGTGTGATTGAAAACCATTAATATTAATGAAATCACTCGTATCCTAAAATAACATATTAACAATGTAAACAAAGTTAAGGCCAAACATGAGAGCCTGAAGCATAGCTATAATAAAAAACCATTCAATTTAGTCATAAGATTTCTTAAAGTCAATCTTGACTAATAATTCCTTTTAGTTAGATATCCTGGCCCATTTCATACCTTTTTAGATAATAATAACATTATCTAATAGTATCTATGTTGAATTAACCCTATTTTTTCACTTCTCATAATTAAGGGAAGTAAATTATTGATTCTTGGGGATAAATATTTAGCTATGATTTTATATGAAACATTAAGCAAGGTGATGGACTTCTATTTGGTAATGACCTCAAGGTCATCAGGCTTAGGAATGAACTTGATGTTACCTTATTAAATGAGGTGACCCAAATATTTAGATAAAACAACTTCAAAATATACTTTGTGAGAATCATGTTCCATTGTATCCCATAAGGTTTGATAAAATTCATAGGGAAATCCATCGACTAGTGGGTAATTTTGAATGAACATCTACATGAATACTTCTTTAAGGTCATTTAGGTTGAGAAGCATATTATAAGAAACTCTTTGAGCATCTGAGATCTCACAGGGGACCAGTTCAAGGCATTGAGAAATAATAGCTTCACGAGTAGGGGAGGGGGGTGCACAACAAACACTCCATGATAGTGATGTACAAAAGCTTATAAGACATCAAGTAATTTGGTGAATCTATCTGAAACACATATAATAGATTTTATTTTGTCTATATATTTTATTGAATGGAGGAGAGAAAAATATTATTTAGTCACTTTATCTCCAACTTTTAACAAGTACATATGTGATCTAAGCTAAGCTCCCATGGCCTTATAAGCCTCAGCCAATTGGAGATTATGTCTCCACATGGAACCTAAGTCTATAGATAAGGGCTTAGAGGTGCAACTTTTAATTCCTATGAAACACTAGGATATTCATAGTTTTTATCATTATGAATACATCACCTAAAGAGAGCCATTTATTTTCCATAAATTTGAAGAAAATAGGTGGTATAAGATATTACATCAGCCCACCATTCAATTCAGCCAGGATCCCCTATAGATTTGGGATCCAAGTTCAAAATTATAATGATAAGCCCCACATTTTGCTCATGTTTTAGATGAGAAGTATTGAGGTAAAATTGATAATTATAAGAGATAAATTGAGGGGAAGTCCACTCAACATGGAAGCAAATATGATGATGGTCAAACATGAAAGTAAATGTGATCACAAAGACATGCCAATCATGTATCAAAGTGAAGAAAAAAAGGTCTTATTCTGTAATCAAAACATGATCATGATGTTTAAGTATGTGTTTTTTTCCTTACCAAAAATTAGACCAAGTGAACTAGGGAGAATTTAATTCTCACCTCCCGTAATGGTTGGGATCAAAAACCCCAAGTTTATTTCACATATAGAACCATGCCTCATCTTCTCTAGCATACCATCTCAAGAGAAAATATCCTTCTTTGTTTTTAGTAGACTCAATCATGTTTGATCTCCACACATATAATCCAATTTGCATCTATAAGATATTTTTCCAACCATATCCAAATCAAGGTACACTCCATAACATCATTAGAGGTATATAAGTTGACTAGGCTAATGATGTGATTACCAAAGTCAAAAAGAGTCTAGACCACCTGATGGGTGGGGTTGGAGCCCCAACAAATGATATTTTAAGATAGTTCAGGTGTTAAAAGGGTGAACACTCCCCCATGGCTAGATTCATGGTAGGTGGCCTAACAAAAGGCCTAAGCTAGATTATGCGAGAAAAAAAATGAAGTAAAAAATTAAAAAAATGATGATAACTATTCTTAACCGTATACTTACATGTTATATCAATGAGTCCTCTAACATTCCAATAATAAAATATCATTGGGAATCATCAAGTTTCTTGTCATAAGAGGGTTGAAAACTCATTAAAATTTGATCCAAGAATAGAAAAGTACCCAAATGAAAAAGGTTACCTTTTTTTGGAACATAATCCTCCTCTACAAAGAGAGAGGGACTATGTGTGTGCAACATAATAGCCTTAAAATTTATGGTCACAACAACACACTCTAAATCTGAGTCATTCACCCCTAAAAGGGGCTATGAGGAAGGAGTCGTAGGAGTGGGTGGGAGAGAAGCAAGAGACAAAATGTGTGACCATTTGAGGAGAGTGGGATATGGGAGATGTGGGTTTAAATTGCATGGGTGTAAGATATTTACCAATAAAGACTAAGGAACTTGGCCCCTCTACAGGCCTATACATAGTTGGTTGAGGTTTGGCATTTACTTAAACTGCATTATTCTTCCTATTAGAAACTATTGTCCACCCATCATACGTTTGGGGTTTAAAATCAAGCCCACTTTTAGCTCGAGGATCAAAGAGAGTGAGGACCATTAGAGGGCATTCTCTAATCATATGGTCTAAAGCTTGACACAAAAAATAAATGTTTAGGATGCTGATTTAAAGCACATGTTGTGTAAATCAATTATTTCCTACTTGAATATTAATGGACTCTTTGAGGTCTTTGACAAGATCTATTTACACACAGACTCTTCTTTGGGGACTGATGCATATAAATTCTATTGTTCATGGCATATAAAGTGGTCTAGAATCTTTATAATCTAGTCAACAAAGTTCCATAAAGGAAGATATAGGCCGTTAAATTATACCCATACTAGGATTTTAAGTTTAGCTTAATTTGAGACTTGAAAATATATGGTCCAATGAGAATAAACAACTAGAGTGTTATGTATAAACCAGGAGCCATGATTAATAAAGGCTTCACAATGTTCTAGGTTTGTGAAACAAAATAGGAAGAAACCCTTGGTAAGGTTTTGAACTCCTTCCAGTTTCACCCTATTTATTTATTTAGACCATGTAAGATTTTTCACCATATTAAATGTGAATTCGATTCTTACTTGGTAAATTAGTATCGATAGTGTGTATATGACTATTGTGATGAATATCCAACCATATGTACATTGGTAAATATACCAAATATTTTACATGGTTTAATTTAGTTGACATTTAGAGTGTTTCAAGTCACCTTGTGTATGTATTGTATATTATAAAAAATTGGCAAGCATTTTTTTCTTTTTTCATTCATTGTATTTGGTCATGACATGTAGCCCTTTCTCTCATTGGGTTAGGACTCACTCACAAGTGTTATAGTGAATTAGAACCCTAATTCCAAGTATGTGGGATATGTAATTATAACTTCTCAATATTTTATTTGGCTAACTAATTACATATTCCATTCGTATTTAGATATTATAGATAATTATCTCAAAATTAAAGGAAAAATAAATTATCCAACTCTACTCTTAAATCATTTAAAGTACCACTAGGATCCTAATGATCATTTATTTGTAAAGTGACTCAGAAAGTCACATAAATTGAAAAATAATAGAAGTTAAAATTGTAGCTCATGTTCACAATTGTGCATCACAATCAATCATTTGATAATTCTAAGTGGGTCGCATTTGGTAATATATTAATTTTATCCTTTTTCTATATCATAGTCAAATTCTTAGGATAACTTATATCCTACTCTTAGATTTTTTTTATAGTCTCAAAATTTAGCTACAATTCCTAGGTGTGTTCTTTTTTGGTCTTATTTCTATGTATTTCATTACTGTTTCTTATCTAATTATTTCCTAGATTTTTTTAATTTCATCTGTATCAGATTGGGGATCTGACAGATAATAAAATAAATTTTATAAACTTAATGTAATATAGGTGAAAATGATTTAATTAAAAAAATTAAAAGTAAGATAGATTGTATAATTATAGTAAAATGAACCATGAATTAATGGAAATAAAACACACAAAGAGATAAAATTATAAATAAATAATATTAATGTTCATCTATGTGGTAGGCATGTATATCATCTATAAAATGATACATGAGTTGTTATCTCTGAAAAGAGATATGAGATAATATCCCTACAGAGAGATGTGAGATATTTATACCATGTTGTTACAAAATATAAGGTAGAAATATTTGAGAATAGATGAGCAACTACAAGACTCTATATTCTTACATTTCATTTCACTATTTTTACAATTCAGATTGCATCTCCTTTATAACTATATCTAATAGGAAATAAACATCTTAAAAATGAAATATGGAGTGTTTTAACTTGGAACATGAAGATTCATGTGATAAAAATTCCCACAAAGAGTTGAAAAGTTTTATCATGATTAAAAACTCAAAAAAATACAAAATTATAATTTTATTATTTTTATACCTTTTTTTATTTTGCATTTTGAGACCCTTCAATATAAAATTTAGACTTTAAACTTTTTTTTAGTGATTTACATAACTTTTGTTGACATCCTTGTATGGATTTAAAACTATTTTTATTGATTATATTTCAAATTTATATTACAATTTACAATTTTGATTAACTGTTTAAAAGATATAACAATGATAAGATATTGTACCAATGATATATTAATATTTTTGATATTATAATTAAAATAATTTTTCAAACTACTATATAAATCACAATCATCAATTTTAACACATTAAGGTTTATGATTAATACAATTCATTGTTTTACGCTATATCCATCTATACCTTACATTTGAAAAACATTAGGGTCAAAATGGTCCCCAAAAGGTGCTAAACACTTGAAATGTGATTATGAAAATACATCAAATAAATTCAAGAATTGAAAAGATACAATCTCAATAATAATGCACCTATTAACGACCTTCAAATTATGAAATAAATACCCCTAAGGCTCACATCATTATCGATTAGATTCCATACAAAATTAGGTGGCCACAAGACAAAAAATTAGAGGATGCACTTGAAGGGGTGTGTGATAATGTTATTTTATGGACAATTGTGTGTAAGGACATGGCTTCTTGCACTATAACATTTGGTACAAATTTTGTTGTTTGGTACAAATTTTGTTGTTGTAAGTTTAAATTTTCAAAAGTTTGGGTTCAAATACCTTTCTAAAATTCTCTTACATGGGATTTCATATAGAATTATTTTTTTCTCTAATTATAATTCAAATGTTTGATGGGATGTTTTTACATGGTATGTTTTTTTTATTCATTTAAAATAATATATTACAAATTTTGAAGTCTTTAATATTAAAAAATAAAAAAATTAAGTGAGAACTTTTTCAATACAATAGAAGAGGGTTGGGAATATTTCATACATCCTTAGAGTGTTATAGTATTATTTGTGTGTATGCATGAGTTGTAAGGATTGTAAATAATTTATTTTATAAAAATATTTATTGAATATATATATATATATATATATATATATATATATATTAGAATGGGTAAAGAATGATTTCTTATTTATAAGATCATAATATTATATAAAAACTTAAAATAATATAAAAGCATTTAGGTGGTCATATCTAGTTTTAGCAGGTATTTCATTATAAACACTTATGTCCGATCTAAACACTAATATCAATACAACCATTTCAAGTTGATGCAAGTATCCACAGTTACATAGGTACTTAATCTAGAATTTGGTGATTATTCCAGAATATTATTCGAGACTACTTCCTGTGTGTTCTAGATCTAAATCTATATTAGTATCAGAACCAATTAAGTATATTATTTCTTTATTGTTAAAATATATAGCATAGTTGTGTTTCTTATTTTTAACATATCTTATTATAATAAAATTAGTATACATTCTATCTAAATTTCACAAATAATTCATTTTTTATAGATTTTCTTATCAACCTTGTGCTTATTCATTTCTATATTATTAACCCTATCTGCCCATTATAGGATCCACATCCCATTTAGGTTAAATATTTTGGTGAACCCGATTCATGTGAATGAAAAAAAATGATTCCTAAGGTTTTCAATCAAATAGTGTTACAAATTGTTTTACTTTTTTAATTCTTGTTTATATTATTTTGTATGTAACCAAGGCATAGCCATAGATTGGGTGGTGTTCCTATTGAAATCATTGAGCTTCCTCTCCTACCACACAAGATGTCTCAATCTCATGAGGCACCTAATTGTATGGATTATGTTGATACCAATGTTGAGAATGATCACCATGATGATGAGGTTATTATAACAAACAATTCTAATAATGAAAACCATGAGTCTAATGAAAATAATAAACATGAAAAAATAGACCATGAGCAAGTGCAAGCCATTTCATTATTTTATGAGCACATTCATCAAAATCCTGAGGACCTCAATGATATCCTCACGATTATATTGGAAAATAAAAATTCAAAATGCATAACCAAAATATATTTCCCCTTAGATAATTCATCGATTACTACATCTAGTGGGGGCACAGGCTATGTTTTCAGACCATTGTTCCCTAAGAACTAAAATGTTATTGATACATAAAACATGGAGCTAACAAATGCTTCAACTCAGATACCAATTTCAATGCCTATCTCTACCCTATTTACATCTCCCTTGGTGATTACTCAAATTCCAAATTTAAATCCTAATGGGTATATGGTTCAAATGCTCCTCCATGTTACAAAGAAATTAGAGGACAAGGTTACCAATATTGAGAAAAAAGCTTTAAAGTCTCCTAGTGCCATTGATTTATAAAATGTTTTGCATAATCTAATTGCACCTGAGATATTTTTTCACCCCTTACCAACTAGTTTTGTTGCACCTATGTTCACATTTTATGATGGAAAGGGTGATCCTAAGTAGCATCTTCAATCCTCCTATGTGTCATGCCTTTATTATTCTCCAATGATAAATTTGTTACTAAATTATTTCCAAGGAACCTCAAGGACTACACTTTATAGTGGTTTTATAATCTACATCTCCAATCCATGAAAGTATTCAAACCTATTATAGATCAGTTTTTGGCACACTTTTCCATTAATATTTTTCAAAAGGTTTCCTATGCCCAAATTTAAAAAATCAAACAAGGAACCAATGAACCTATAAATGAATATATATTGAGGTACAAGACAATGTTGGCTAAAATTACCAATTATATGGCAAATAAAGAACTTCAAGACATATTCAAGCAAATTTTATTTGTTCTCTTACATGAGTTCATTATTTTCAAAAAGTTTAAATCATTTGATAACTTATGCCATGTTATTTATGATTATGAAATGAATATTATTTCATTAAATAAGATTCAGTATGTATAAAACACACCATATACATATACATCCAATACCAAGTTTAAAATTAAACCAAACTACAAGGTAAAACCTGAGCCTAAAAAGGAAATAACCACCATGGTAATACAATTTCACAATAGCCTAATCAGATTATCTTGTCCAATGTACAAAAAGATAATTTGCATGCTTATCTAAGCCTATTGCTTTATTACTCCTAAAGCTAGTAGAGTGTCATCGTATATCTCTCCCTCATCCTATAGAGGTTGACATGATTAGACCTCTACCCAAAGGATATGATGTAAATGATTGTTGTGACTATCACCATGGCCCTGAGCATTTTATGAATATATGTTTTACCTTGAATATAATATCCAAGACCTTATCGATGACGAAAATATTATATTTTAAGACCTTTCAAAGGAATTAGGTTCACACTCTTATGATCACTAGAAACAAAAATATTTAAACAATCCTTTGCGAAACCATTATAAAAAAGATGCAGAAGTCTCAATGATATATAACACACATCCTCCTCCATCACACTATGAGCACCCACTAGATGGTATTATTGGTACTTACACACAACATATACCTTCTATGGTTTATAATCATTCTATTACCTTCTATGACTATGAGATTAAGGATGATGAATCAAATCTTCATTATTTATTCATTTGAGTATACATTGATAAACAACCTTGTGCAATGTTATGATTGATATTGGTACAAATGAAAAAATTTGTAACATTACATTACTAATGCATTTGGGTTATAAAAACCATGATTTACATCATTCTACAAAAATAGTTAGAGCATTTGATGCGACCACATAACAGGTTCTTAGTGAAATTGATTTACCTTTACATGTGCGTCTTGCACATGTGGTTACTACCTTTTTAGTTATACGCTCCATGGATGTATTTGATATGTTATTGGGATACCCATGGATACATAATCTATGAGTAGTACCTTATACATTACATGAGTGTGTTAAATACATTCTTGCCAATTAAGTAATTATAATTTATAGGGTTTCATATGAGCATCTTCTTGAATAAGATAAATTTATACCCAGATAATCAATTATCAATCCTAATAAGCATAATCCACCATAAAAGGGTAAGAAATAGGCAATCCTCTTTACTAAGTGGCCACTAATTCAAAAAAAATTGCATCGGAGACATACAATGGATTCCACAGAACCATCATCTACTACACACCATATTCAAATATCTAGAGCACCTACACATATTCATATTACTACTCCTCCAAATAAACCATAAAACACTCAATGATGGGTTCCATAAACCCCTAATCCTACCTTTTCTACTTCATGACCATATATTCCTATTTTATTTACATATATTATCATAGATACTATAGTGATAGATATCACACCTATGCATGTTCCTCAACAACATCATCAATTTATTACACTAGGTTCATAGGGGTGAGATATCTATGTCCATCCTTTGGATGTAATAATAGGATAGTATTTTCCTATAATATTCTAAAAATACCAAAAAAATACAAAAAATTAAAAAATTACAAAATATTTTTTGGAATCTACATATTATATTGGTTCCTTAGGATATATGTGTTAGTTCCATATTGATGGATAAAATATTAGTTATTGCTACATACACATGAGTTTCATGCTTCTATTTGAGTGTGATACAGGCATACACAAATACATAATCTATGCACTTATGGATGTTGGGATTTGCCTATTCTTATAACACTAGGACATTGGGGGCATCCACCTTTGATCATGATACATATAAGTTACATCATTCTATGGCCACTTTACATTATCATGTTTGTACTTATGTACTTACACATGCCTTTTTACATGCTTATATCTTCTATAGTGTACTTGATATGTTATGTACTTGATGTTTTTACTAACACATTAGATCCATGGAATACTATGATATGTTTATATTGGTTTCTTATGCTTTCATTTATGCACCTCCTTGAGTGTCTTGCATTGCTATTGTCTTATTTATTAAGCATTTAAATATGATCCATTATTTATAGCCCCTATGCCTTTGTTTGCCTCTTTGACATTTTAATATGTCATTGCTTATTGTATATTGACATTTTATTGTCACTTCTTAATTTGTATACATTCAACTAAGTAATTTCAATTTGATTGTGTGGCATTTGATCATGCCCCTTGTTTGTTTTCTCCTTGGACCATTGTCTGTTAACTTACTTTTATGTGCTCTTGTGTGTGTTCTTGGTTACTTATTGATATTTTATTATTATTATCTAGATGTTTCCATGATCTTTATCATATATTTTAGGCCTTTATTTGATCATATTATGGTGCTTCAATGATACATTTACCTAGACATGTTCTCCTATATGCTACATGGTTCATTCAAAATTATATGGTTGACTTATCCTTTTGAGGTGAGGTAACTATCAATTTATATTATTCCCTTACCTAAATAGGGGTAATATTAGTGGGGTCATGTCATAGAGGCATGTCTTACATACATTCATAGTCTTAAATTTAGAAGGGGAATGTTTTGGAAACATGTTCCCCACACTTGATCAGTATGCAGCATAACCAAATTATAGTGGGGCATGTTTTGGAAACATATAATCCACATTGGAACTTATATAAATTTTCAAATTTATCTATATATAATGGGGGAATGTTTTAGAAACATGAATTTCTAGATTCATAATTATATGATTCAGATACACATATATGGTAGAATTTTATACATTAGTACCATTTTTATACATAGTTTAATCATGATAAATATCTAAGGTGCATATGCTATGAAATTTGTGCCTAATATTGAAAAATCAAATCAATTTTAGATTATAAACACTTTCAGGGATTATCATTATTTACTAGGTTGGACTTTCATGAACTATATTGAGTCAATCTACTACAGTATTTGGTTCATTTTTTATTATGTTTGAGGTGATTAAATCACTTAATATTGACAAGTTTTTAGGTTGGATTTGATTGTATCATCCAACATCACTAGTTTGATAGTGTGAGTTGACTTGGTTTACTCACACTCAATAGCTTATAAGTATGATTTGGTTGCATGGTTGAGCTAGTCTCAACTGCTAGGTGGCAATCCACCTTTTCTCCAAGGTTGGAGGAATGGGTCCGCCTATCTCTATAACTCCTTAGATAATGTTCTTTAAAATTTTATATTTATCCTAATCTCAATTTTAGTGATTCATAATGATATATCTTACAAATAAAATTTCCAAAAGGCAAGAAGATTGCATTAATACATAGTGTACTCATAAACCTTGATCTCTTCCAATTTCAATCATGTTAATACTTTTGATTTTATATTATATGTACTTATCATATATTATAAAATGAGCTTAATTTTAGGTCATTCACCATCAAATCAATGAATTTGGACTCAATTAAAGACAAGGTGTGTTATACACACCCAGGTACGCATTCATTTTCTTTTTAAATAGTAATTTCATTACTAGATTGAAGGGGGTAAATGTATATGATACTTATGAATTATATATCACCTTGGTATTATACACTTGGGAAACTTAGACCTTAGTTGTTTGTATTAGTTCTATACCTTTCCCACTTCTACAAGTCTTGTATTTACTCTTTATTTTGTCCCTTGGACTACCTCTTAGTCCAACCAGTCTTATGTTGATGATCCAAGCCTTCTATCTTTCCCAGAATGCTTAAAACTTGCTTATATTATGCCTCTACAAGTTTTGATCTTGTACCTATTTTCTTTCTCTCTTGACACTTGTGTCCCAGATAGACACCTATGTCAACATAGGTGTCATGTTATGACACAAGTGTCTAGTGCCCTAAATTTGTATAATTTATAAATACAACGTATCATAATGGTTGGCCTAAGTGTTATTTTTGGAACACACTAATATCTTTAAATGTCACAGATTGTACAAAAACCCTAGGAGTAGGTGAGAGCAATGCAAATAAAAATGAGTTTCATATTAGTTTTTTGATTGATTAGCCATAAAATACAAAACACATTATCTAGTGATATATTAGGTCACCAAAAAATAACAACTCAATTCAATATTAGAAAACACATTAATTATATTTTCCCTAATGACCTTAAAAACCCTAATCAAACTGACTAACACCTGTGTAGGCAAAAATCAAAGTTAGAAAAATCCTACACTAACACCTCTTTGAAGCATAGCTTAGGTGGGTAGAAGAATTGAGTCTGAACAATGAGGTCTAATGAGTTACCCAAGCACAATGCATCTCCCATAAGGTACAGAAAAGAACAAGACATGTAGGAAAAACCTCTTCTTCAAAAAGAGAGAAGAGAAGAGAAGAGGGCTAAAAGACCCCATTATAGTCTAAAACTTATTGTACCCATCAAGTATCTTGCAATAGAGTTCCTGAAACTAACTATGGATCAGAAGTGTATGCATTGAATAGTGGATCACTATAGAACAATGAATGTGTCTACCAAATGCCTAATGGATCTTCAACCAAAGTGTGATTCCTGTACAAGGAACTATTCTCTTTATGCAAGGTAGGATATCTAATTGATCTATGTAATGAAGGTGCAGTGGGAGTAGAGGCTAAGAACTTTAGAATGCCCTATAACTATGGAATAGACTGTGTACTGGATTAGT
The DNA here is from genome assembly GCA_037957365.1 of Torreya grandis. Classification (NCBI taxonomy): domain Eukaryota; kingdom Viridiplantae; phylum Streptophyta; class Pinopsida; order Cupressales; family Taxaceae; genus Torreya; species Torreya grandis. The sequence goes on from JARHVA010000153.1 coordinate 2,413,606, forward strand.
ATACATATTCCTTGTAATTTCTGAAGTGGACTAGAAATATATTGACCATAAAATAACTCCTCAATATATAGAAGGTGTTAAGGAGATAGTGGAGGTATGTCCCCATCATTGTTGTAGTTATTTGTACTAGAAAAAGAGTCATTAATATCAAATGAGTGCTCAAGCTCAAAAATGTCATCAAGTTTAGGTGAGTCTAAAGAAGAAGAATATGAAAGAGAGTCGAGAGAAAAGTGAAATAATTTATATATTTGACTCTAATGATTAACCATTCCCACTACCAATATAGTATCATTATGCAGCTCTCTAACATACATTGAATCTGGAGTGAACTCAACTCACATGCCCAAACTAAAGTGAGTGATCTATAAATTGATAACAGATTAGTTGAAAGTGAGGGAAAACTTAGAACATTATTGAATATTCCACCACTCACTTCAATAGACCCTCTCGAGAACCTTTTTAGAAGTGTTATCACCCATTTTTATAGAGCACATCTCACATGGTTCCAAGGAGCTTAACTTTATCTTTGAATAGGCTATGTGATGTGAATCCCCAGAGTCAATGACCCATGTAGGATTCAAAGGTACAAATATAACTAGGTCCTTTTCCTTTGCTTTCCCCTTACCATTATCTTTTGCATTTTCTTTACCATGGTCATTTGCCTTAGAGGATTCATGGGTTAATGAACTTTGATTAGTATAATTAGGGGCACTGATATTATGTTTCTCGAGCACCTTATCAGTTGGTTAATCTAATTCTTAAAACATTTGATTTCATTATTATTTCCAAATAAAACCCACATTTGATCCTATCTTTATCAGGGTTAACACTAGAAGAGGTCTCATTGTTTGATTTGTAGGTGGGAGGATTTCTTCTCTTGATCCTTTTTGTTTTATTTCTTCTCTTTATGTGAAGCCTTCTCTTTCCTAGAAAAAAGTGCATGAGATTGTGAGGACTTCATTGTGCCCATATATATCAAGTTTTCGTACTCCTAAGTGAAGTCAATAACAAAGGTATTTAAAGAAGGCATCTTCTATGTATCTCCAAGAGCACTTTTTATGGCATGGAAAGTGGACACAAACATAAAATAGTTTGGACCCAATTTGGAGAGTATAGACAAAACAAGTTGATCATATTTCTTATTTATTCCACATTATTTTAACTATAACCTTAGATATTTAAACTTAGTGAATAAAACCTATAGTGTGTCAAAGTCACTTGGGTTCAAACTGATGAGCTCATTCTCCAGTTCATGACCTCTCATCACATCCTACTTCCCAAATAATTTTTCTAGTGTGCTCCATACTTCATTAAGTGTTTTATCATATTTTATGTGAAAATTTAAGTTAGGAGAAATAGACAAACTAAGACATCCATATGCTTAATCACAGCTATTAAACCATTCATTTTTATTTGCATCTACTATAGGCTCAATTTCCTCATTCATTGTTATCCTTTTGAAGCCTTATTTTCTTAGAGTAAATAACACATTGATTTTCCATTTGTGATAATTGAATGTCATAAAATATGGAAATGACTAAAAATCCATATACAACAAAAGAGGTTATTGCAAAAACTAAAGAATAAATGTAGAAAAAAAAATCACAACACTACATAGTACCACCTTAGAACTAACAGATTGAACCCCCTTAAAGTTACAAATACAAGCAAGCTCATATAGACATCGAGAACAACTAAGAATGTGTCTTGAGAGATTTGTGTTTAATTATGAAAGAATTAGAGGGACATCAAGTTCAGCCAATAATGCATCATGGTAGGGTCATCAGGGTTTGTAGGTATTATGAGCACAGTCCTTAGAGTCCATAATGCATATGAGAAAGAGTGTCAGGGTCTACAGGTCATACAAGTAGATCCATTGAGATATTTGAGGTCTATAGGCATAATTTTTAGAGTCTATAGGGTGTGCAAGCATGCATTGAAATGTTCACCACCAAAAAAAAGTTTGACAAATGCATTAGTGAGTAGGAGATGTCTAAAGGGGTCAAAACGTCTACAACTACATAGAAACCTGACAAAGAACTACAAGAGGAGATAGCAAGATCTGATGCATGCTCAAGAAGGCATCAAGTTTTGATGTATGTGAAATCATATTCAAAATTTTATCGAGCACTAAAAATCACCAAAACTACTTGCAAGGGTTAAAAAATCCACTGAAACTAGAAAACCTAAAAAATAAGTAGATTTAGTATGGATCTATAAAAACTAGAAAAGACCCATTTGATAACTCAAAAAACCTAGAAAAACCTAAAATTATTCCTTGATTTGATAATCCCACTATATGGATATACATGAAATCATCAAAAAGCCTTAAAACCCTCTAAAAAAGGTAAAAAATTGTTATCACAAATATAGGTCATGTTTATAGTCGATTGTAAGGTTTTGATGCCTTTCAAATATGATGATGCTATCTATTTTATAATTGGATAATTCAACTATATAGTTTACATGGATTTCCATGAAATCCCACCAAACCTATGAAACCACTAAAAATCAAGAAAACCAACAAGAATGCTAGCAAGAAATATCTCACCAAGGATTTCATAAATGGTAAAATAGTTGTTAAATAAGATCTCTGATAACATGTCGAATCACTCCAAGATATATGAACATCACATATTACATAAAAACCCTAGGAGTAGGTGATAATAACGCAAATCAAAGTGAGTTTCATATTAGTCCATTGATTTATTAGCCAAAAAGTACAAAGGAGGTACATTATATAATGAAAGATTATCTCACCAAAAAGGTAATGACTCAACTCACTATTCGAAAAGACATTAAGTTTATTTCTCCTAATGACCTTAACAACCCTAAGCAAACTGACTAACAACCATGTAGGTAAATCTAAAGTGGTAAACATCCTACACTAACATTATTATGCGAGATATTATCTCGATAGGAGTGGTATATATCCATGATCACTCCTCATTCATTCCTCACCTACCACAAGCCTAACATAGACCTAACACTCATATCAAAGAACATTCAATCAAGAACTAAAGTGAGAAAATATTCCTTATTTTATCCTATTTTCATATCAGTCATTAGGATAACACATCTACGGGTCTGAAGTATTGAATGAGTATCCCAAGAGAGAGATTTCCAAGTTACAATCTAGGTCAATATTTTAATACTTATCACACATTACATAATTCACACACAAGATAACACATAGGAGAGAATTACAAGAAAATTAAGGCCTTATTCTATTGGCTATGTAGTCAATGCTCATTGACAGAGGGGTCTTTAGGAAAGCTTGAAACCGTGTGCCCACTAACCTATTTTTTCCATAGTTGATATGAAGATTAAGAACTAGGGTTTGATCATTTAAAAAGAAGTGGTAGTCCATGACCCAGATCTAAATGCACCAAAGTGAAGGTAATGATGAACCCATAAGCATCCAGGTGGTCGTATTCAGTTTAAATAGGTATTTCATATTGGACATATGCATATGATCTAAATACTAACATCGACACAACCATCCTAGGATGATGCAAGTGTCCATAGCTATATAATCACTTAATCCAGAATTTGGCAATTATTCTGGAGTATTATTCCATTCTACTTCCTTCCTTTTCAAAATCTAAATCTATACTAGCAACAAAACCATCTATCTTATTTATTTTTCATTGCAATATATATAATAGTTTTGTTTCCTATTTTTAGCATCTCTATATAATAAATTTAGTATATGTTTTATCTGAGTTTCACAAATAATTGGCTTATTATAGATTTGTTTATCACCCTTGTGCTTATTCTTTTCTATATTTTTTACCCCATCTACCCATCATAGGATCCACATCTAATTTAGGGTTAAACAATCATTGAATACTAAGACATTTTAATAAAGGAAAATAAACATAAATGCATAATGCAATGACAATCAAGGTGGTTACAATTATTTGTAACACTTTTAAACTTGTAAAAACTACCTTCCACCTTTGGTTAAGTTGATTACAAGTGGTCAAAGATGAGATCTAGTTTTAGCTATTCATATATAGTAAACAATCACCTAAAAAAATGGATGTAAGTGATCTATAGTTAGTGGCTATGAGTGATCATAAATGGAATTGGTTATGGGTGCCCATAAAAAATGGCGACATGCCGTAAATAAATTTAATGGATATTTTACATTTTATAGCTATAAGTATAAAACATATTGAAAGAAGTATATTATACATTACTCACTTTTTCTTAGTAAAACCAAAGGACTAAAAACTAAGCATGTTATTTTATCTAGAAATCACATTATCTAAAGCATCAAAATAAATGTATGCAACATGGATAGAGTTTATAATATTATGGATAAATAACTAGGTGAGGGATATAACAATGGCCAAATGAAGGGGTTTTGAGGATAACAATATGTGAGATTAGTTTCATTTATTGGCCTCATCACTTTCCCATATTTAACTTATTACATGTCCTCGTGAAATAATATTGTGAACCTTGGATTAAAAGACTTCCAAAAAAAACCTTCTTCAAGCTTGTCTCTCTATCCTCTATTGTTAGTTCATACATGTGAGCTTTCATTATTTGAGTCTAAAATTAGATAAGGATCTTCTTTTTCCATAAATTAAAATTATCCTCCTTCATCTATGTCCACAATCATCATAATCTTTCCAACATATGGCCTCAACTATCATTTGAACACAAACTCCTTTCGTGGCCTCTTTTGGAATGGAGGTTCTTCCGTATTCTATTTTCTTTGGCTAGGTTTTAGAAAATTAACCTGTGGAGTGTAGGATGTGTAAAAAAATTATTCCCATGACAATTAAGGTTTATTATCATACAATAATTAGTAAACTATCAATTTTATCAAGAAATGATGAGCCAATACTTTTGTTGTTCATATTTGAAATTTTACAACCATTTTTATTGACATGTTTATAAAGAGATTAGATGTGTTAGTATGAATATCAAGTCTCAAATGGATCAACATTTTAAAATGAATAGTGTAAAGCAATAAATGCATGTTATCACAAGTAATATACCTCATAATAAAGGTTATACTTTATCTGATAGTTTAACGTTGTGAGAGTCAATTAGTTCCTTGAGTAGTGATTGTTAGTACCTCCCATGTTTGGTAGAATTCATTTCTTGCTTCTTCCATAGTAGGATTGTCTGGAGACTATCTTATCCCTATTGTTGAAAGACCAATAACCTCTTCAAACAAGTATTCCATCAAAACAATTTTTAATCCCTTCACTTTGACAGTTTTATTATAAATATATTGGGTAAATTATTTTGTTATGCTTTAATTAAATCCTAATAATTTCTCAAAGAAATATAACTATACAATATTATTAAATCTCTTTACAATTTATGAATTATTCATATGGAATATGTGATTAGAGATCTCTTATCTTACTATATTGCCTCCCATCATTAAGCTCATTTTTTTCCCTATAGTAACAGAACTTGGATTATATAAATGACTTTATAACAACCCAAAATGATATGTGAGGCACAAATTTAATGCTCCTTACATGTCACTTAAGATTCATATTATTATTAAAATATTCATGAAACTTTATCTAGGGAAATACATATTATTTATTGACCATTCTTCCCCCAAAATTAGGTGTGACAATGTGGAAGGCTATGAGAAGTAATTCATGATAGATGGATGGTGATGTGAAAGGATGAAATGTTCAATGTAAGACAAGTTATACAAAAGAGAGTTAAGGTATTATGATGTCTAGCTATTGGGAGTGGCTTAAATGACATTATTGCATATTTTAATGTTATAATAAAAATTACAATTATTTAAATTTTTATTGGTTTACCAATAAAATAATAATGTTATAGAAAAAATTGGTAGTAGGTATATTAAAATGATAGTATTTAGACCTCCAAGTAATGCGACCAACTAATGAAACCAATAATCAAACATCTCAAATGATGATTAATATTGGAGGATGGTTAAAAGCTAAAAATAAGGTGGTCAAAGTATTGAGAACAAGAATTTTAGTAATAATAATAATGATTTTGTGAATCATGTGGGAATGAAGTAAACATCCCCATTGTGTGTAATTTAGTTCTTCACCAAAGGAAATAAGCTTGCTGAAAGTTTTGTAATTTTGACAAAGAGAAAATAATTAGACAATATGAACATGTCAAGGTAGAATAAATACTAGAATTTAGTGGTAGTGGCTGAAATACTAAAAATCCAAGAGTGGATGCAAAATGAAAACAAGGAATAGTGGTTGTAGGTGAAAACTTTGGCCTTGTAGTTAATAATTTGAGTAAGTGCATGACCACATAAACATAACTAGAGAAAGGATCTGCAACCCTAGAATGTGTGGGAGTTATCTATAGTAGGGTGTGTAGGAATATAAAATGTGAAAGAATAATATGGATCCTAACCCTATTAAAAATAGGCATGTTATCATTTGATTCAATGATGGTGTTGTTGTAGACACATGTAACAATGGCAAGCTAGACACATGTAACAATGGCAAGCTAGTCCTAAATTATTTTAAAAAAAATTGTAAAGGAAAATAAAGGTCTACAATTATAATAATTATAAATAACTAAAAATGATGAAGACATGATGGATTAATTTATTCATTTTTTTAATATTTTTAATATTTTTTGATTGATTATCTAGAAAGATAATATTATAATCAAGGCTCTTTAATTAACACCTAACAAGCTAGTAAGCTAGTTTTTTAATCAAGATTTTTTCAACAATGCCTGAGGGCTTTCATTATTGATTTTTTTTTTTACTTTTTGATAAATGATGACATGATAAAAATTTATGAATAGGTTGTACCATAGCTGTGCAACCTTTATATCAACCTTATACTTGAGTGTATAGCTTAGTTTCTCCTTAGTTTGAGCTCATTGCCCAAAATATAATCAACCTAGATCCATATTTCTATAAGTTTGAATTAATGATATTTTGTGTGAAAGCATGAATCAATGTCTAAGTTTAAATTAGCAATATCATTATTTAGTGAACCCATTATTCCCTATTAATTTCAAATTTTGAGTGATTGTTAAGTGATATGAATCTACTCAACATAATTCATGAGAGCATTTGGCTTTTCCTAGATGCTAGCATCTCTCACATTGATGGGTGTATGTTTTTGTTGCTCTTAACATAGAGGAATTACAAGAAGAATTTCTTGAAACAAAGTTGTTATAAATCCTAGAATATTAATAGCAAGTGCAAAAAAATGTTCATCATACACATGTGGACTTGGTTTATATAAGTTCGCATTGGTGATAATTTACGTGAAAGCATGAAACGGTGTCTAAGTTTCTAGTGGAAATATCCTTGTTTATTAAACCCATTATGTCACATGATTATCCATTATTGAGTGATTTTTAGGTGGTATCAATCCATTCAATATATTTTATCAAAGTATGTTGATTTCCCTAAATGCCAACATCTCTCACCCTAATCAGTGCATGTTGTTATTTTTCTTAATAAAGAGAAATGTCATGAAAACTTTCTTGTAACAATGTTGTTATAAATCCAAGGAGATTCATCTAAATCATAAATTAATGTTCATCATACACCAATAAACTTGGTTTATTAATAATTAGTTTCAAAATATAATAAAAAATGAAATTATCTATTACAAATTTATCTATAGTAGTAAGGTTGAATTATTGAAGTAATAACAATCATATAATAGTGGGACCATAAAGATGTAATTTGTGCATATTGGCATCCATGTTCAACCTTATTCCTACAATAATATAGGCAATAAATAATAAAAAAATCATATTCTATGTGACTTTGAGGATCCTGATCTTCCTACCTTATGTCATACAATATGAAGCTTACATTTCTCAAATATTGCACTATGATTTCATGCTCAATTATCTAAAGAAAATTTTTAAGTGGATACAACATTGTTGATTGAATAATAATAAAATTTGGACTACATCCTCGAGGTAGAATAATAATAAAAATATCAATTTTTGTAGGTGAAATTCTCTTACCAAATCCACAGTTGGATCTAGAACCCGAAAGTGGGGGTCTAATGGGAGCAATCCCCAATGGAGTCAAGGGGAAGCACAACTTGTAAGGTCTTAGGTCACACTTTGCTTCTTCGATGGACTTCAAATCTTTTATCATTGAATAAATGTTATATATATTTTTTTCCATCTCTAAACCCTCTTCAAAGTTATGTATTTATGTTATTTTGTTTTTATGATTTTCATTGCCCATAACATTTTTGAGAACTTAATTTATGGAATCCATTAATATGGATTGTCATTTCTTATAGAAAAGGACAATATTAATTATCATGTGTGGTTATTTAATGATAGATTTAGGATTAAATTAAATACTAATTGTTATAATTTTTTTCTCTATTAATAAGGATAGAGTTTCTATTGTTCACCAAAAATGCATAGATTTTTATGGTAACATACACAAAGGTTGATATAGGATCTTTTCCTATAGCTAGCCTTCCATTGTTAATGCATTTAGTCAATTATGTAAGAATGAGTTTGGACAGTATTTCCTTTTCTTATATTTAGGTGTCTATGCATGACAAATTATTATAGGTGTCTTTTTTTTATTAATGTATAAAGAAATTTCTGTAGGAGGAATTATTATAGGTAGTTGTTCCTTATCAAAATATCCAAGCATTTCTTTAGGTATCATTCTTTGTCTTTGTAGCTCTTAAATAATAGTTTTGAGGGCTATTATTTATTTATATATAGTAACCAAATATATATTCTTAATCCACCCTACATCAATATTTATGACTGAACCTCCCCCAAATATCATAAACCTCCCCCAAACATTTCTCAACCATTGTTTCACCTGTATAAGGTTCGTTTTTTTTTGGGGGGGATGTTTTTATTGAATAAATTTATATCATTTAGAGACAAAACATGCAGTATAAGCTTCCCTACTTTATTCTTATAATGAAATATGAAAGTTTATAATTTATAATATCTACTTGTGTAGGAAGGAAATTTGACCTAGATAATAGTAAATCTATTATAGAAAAAATGAAATGTGACCTAAAAAGCAATAAATCTATTATAATAAGCATAAAAATGATCTACAAAGTAAGAAATTTATTCTTAATTTTTCAAAAGTTCACTAGTTAGCATGTTCCTTGGAAATGGTGCCAAAAATGCAAGAAACACATAACCTATTATCTCTTAGCTTAAGGATTTCTCCTTCAACCTAAGAGGATAAACCCAAGAGGCAATTGCATAACACATAGACCATATGATAGTTCACTGTAATTTTTAACCCAAGGATGTATAACCTTGCACTGAATGACATGGAATACTAGGATGCTAGCACATACTTATTAGAAAGTAAGCACGCTTATAGAAAGTAAAGGATGATAAACTAAATTGTGTAAAATGAAATGTAGGAAAATAAATTTAAAAAATAAATAACGTGAATTGAAAGTCTAGTCTAAATTGGAAGCTTCCCACATGAAAAAATTTAAATTGAAATGCAAATATAATCAAAATGAACTAATAAATTGAAAATCATATCATTAAATCCTTGCGAATGGACCTAACCATGATTGGACTCAATATTGATTCCCCTCCTTTATTAGGACATGATTAAATAAAATAAAATCTTATTGATTCAACTACAACATCAAATGGAATTGTTAAAGGTGCCTTACAATATTATTACAAAGCTTCACTTAAACAATATTATGATGTAATTTCCTAGTTGACCTAAACTATAGTAACTACTTACAATTGTAGTTTTTCTCTTAAAAAGAGAAGGCAATTCTTTATTTAAATATACCAATATCTAAAGGTTACAACCATAAACATACACTTATTACCATAATGAAATAAGTTACAACAATCCAATCATTTATGCTAAAATGACATAAGTTAATCATAATATAGCCTAGGAGAATATTATGTTGCAACAAAGGGAAATAAATAGAAAGGCATGGTCCAATGATAATTAATGTGGTTAAAATTAGCTGTAACACTTTCCAACTTGTCAAAACTATCTTTCACTTTTGGTTGAGTCAGTTAGAAGGGGTCAAAATTGATAACTTGTCATAACTAATCATAGCTAGTAAGTATTCATTTACATTAGTTGATGTGGGTGACCCATAATAAGTGGCAATAGTTTTTGGGTAAGTGCACAAAGTTGGGGACCAAAAGGACCTACCCGTGGACATTTTTTTCTTCTAAAAAATAAGATATATCAACTTCTTTAGATTATTTCAGATGGTTACACTTAAATTTTGAAGATAATATAAGAACGTGAATTGTATCATTTTGAGTTTAGTTTCATAAAACACTATTTTAAAAAAATGGATAAGTATAAGAAGGTCAAACATCTAAAATTCAAAGAGGAACTCCAATTAATTTTGGAAAAATAGAGTAGATAGCCAGTTCTATGGCCCATAATTTTTTGAGAATCATTTAGTATTGTTTGAAACCATTTCGTATAAATTTAGATAAGATCATCTAGTTTGTGACTATACTTTTTTTTTAAATTTAATAAATATTTTTTTAATTAATTTTACTAGTAAATAGATCCTAAAAATAGACAAAAACAAGATAATCAATTGTGTAACCCCTTAACTACCTAATGTGTGTTTGTATGTATTCTATATACATGTGTGTGTGTGTGTGTGTGTGTGTGTGTGTGTGTATACATTGTAATTATATATAAATATATATGTATGTATATATATACATACATGTATGTATATATATGTGTGTGTGTGTGTGCGCACACACACACACACACATAGTTATTTTTTGAATGTGTATAGAATTAGATCTAGTTTTTGACCATATAATTTTTTTGTATTTGGATCAACAAAATGGTCACAAACACATAGATATGGATACACACACACAAACACACACACACACACACACACACACACACACACACACACACATATGCATGGATAGTTGTGGCATATAATGGCTTAAAAAATACATAGTTATAAATCAATATAGATGGAAACCTTAAAATAGTCCCAAAAAAAAATTATATTTAGAAAGAGTAGAGTGTGCTAGATGTCATAGTGATAATTTTATGAAATGTTTCATGATGGTGGAAGTTGAATTTTATTATTTTTAGTCAAAAAACTTGGATTCAGTTGCTTGTTTGTAGGCATAGGCCTTAGGCTTGGGAATCCAAGCCATTTCTAAGTGAAAAGCCATGTTTTTAAAATTACACGTACAAAAATGTGTATGCATTATAACACATATGTTTTATAACATTTATGTGTTATAACACATACATGATCTAACACATACATGTTTATTCGACATAACATAAAAAACAAAAAACATATATGTATATGTGTTTATGTTTATGTTTATATATCATCTATTCACATTTTTTATTTTTTATTTTTTATTTTTTAATTTTTATTTTTTACTTTTCATTTTTTATTTTAAAGTGGAGTGTGTAAATATATAAACTAAAATACAAAGGACATAAAGGATATAGTGATGAAATTTTGGTGAGTTTGAGCCCACAAACCTAATTTTGACTATATATAATGTGATATAAGGTTCAACCAATCCCAATTTCATCACATAGTGAACGAAAGAGTCAATTGTTTCAATGGTAGAGGTAATTAGGTAAAATTTTAATCCCTTGAACCTAATTGCAACATAAGATGTGATTTTGGGATAAGTTAACATAGAATTATTGACATATTTAGCGAATGGGTGAGTTAGTGCAATCAGTGATGTAATTTGAATGAAATTAAGCATCTTGAACATAATTTTGACTATAAAAGATGTAATTTGGGGATCAATCAACTGGATGTCATAATAGAATAAAACAAATAGTCCATTTATTTAATCCAAAGGTAATTGGGGCTAATTTTATCCCCTTGAACCTAACTATGATTATAAAATGTGATTCAAGGCTTAATTGTGCCAATTTCATCAGAGAATGAAGCAAAGAATATTTTGGTTCAATGATAAATGCAATTCTAACTATATATGATGTGATTTGGGCCTCAATCAACTCCAATGTCATCATATAATGAATGAAATAATTGATTGGTTAAATCATGAAGGTTATTGGGGTCAATATGAGCCCCTTGAACCTAATTGTGACTATACAATATGATGTGAGGCTAAATTGGATTTGATTTCATCATGTGTTGACAATTAGTCAATTGGTACAATCAGTGACATTAATTTGGGAAAATTGAGACACATAAACCTAGTTTCAAATGTATATGATGTGATTTGGAGTTTATTTGAACCTAATGTCATCACATCATGAACTGAATAGTCAATTCATTCAATTAGGGAGATAATCAAGGCCAATTTGAGCCCCTTCAACTTAACTACAAGATTAAGATGTGATTTTGGGATAAATTAGCTCTAATTCTATCATGAATTGATCTGATTAGTCAATTAGTGCAATTAGAGACACTATTTGGGCCAATTTGAGCCTACGAAACTAATTTATCACTCAATTGATTGTATAGGATGCAATATATGGCTTAATCAACCTTAATTTTATAAAAAATGCAATCACAAAGATAATTAGGGCTAATCTAAAGCCTTTGAACATAACTATAGCTAGAGGATGTGATTTTGGCTAAATTAACTTAGATTTCCTGTCATATTGAGCAAATGAGTGAATTGTTACAATCAGTGTTGCAATTTGAGTGAAATTGAGCCTTGTGAACCTAATTTTGAGTATAAAATATGTAATTTAGGGCTCAGTCAACTGTAATTTCATAACATAATAAATAAAATATTCCATTGGTTCAATCTGAAGGTAATTGGGGCCAATTTGAGCCCCTTTAAGTTAACTAATATGCCTATAAAATGTGATTTGGGGCTCAATCGACCCAAACTTCATCAAATAATCATTTAGTTTAATGATAGATGCAATTTTGAATATATAGGATGCGATTCAGGCCTCAATCAACTTCAATGTCATCATATAATGAATAAAATAGTCAATTGGTTTAAGTGTGGATGCAATTAAGGTCAATATATGCCCCTTGAATCTAATTGCAACTATATAATGTGATTTGAGGCTAACTTGGCTTTAATTTCATCATAGATTAAGCCATTTAGTCAATAAGTGTAGTTAGCGACATGATTTTGGCAAAATTGAGCCACATGAATCTATTTTCAATTTTATATGATGTGATTTGGAGTTTAATTGACCCTAACACTGTCACATAATGAATCAATAGTCCAATCATTTAATTAGGGTATAATTTAATCCAATTTGATACCCTTCAACCTAATTGAAATATTAGTACATGATTTGGGGCTAAATTATCTCTAATTGCATCATTAATTGATCTAATTAGTCAACTAGTGTACTTAGAGATGTGATTTGGGCCAAATTGAGCCCCATGAACCTAATTTATGGCTCAATCAATTGTATAAGATGCAATATGGCTTAATTGACCATAGTTTTATCACAAATTCAAACATGAAGTTAATTGGGGCCAATATGAACCCCTTGAACCTAATTATGAGTATAATATGTGATTTGGAGATAAATTAACTCATATTTTCTAAAATATTGAGCCAATAGTTAAATTCTACAATCAGTGATGCAATTTGGATGAAATTTAACCCCATAAACCTTATTTTGACTATATAAGATGTAATTTGGGGGTCAATAAACACTAGTGTCATAAAAAAATAAGATAAATAGTCCATTGGTTTAATTATGAAGGAAATTAGGGTTAACATGAGCCCATTCAAGCTAACTATGACTATAAAATGTGATTCATGGATAAATCAACCCCAATTTTATCACAAATTCAATCATGAAGGTAATCAAGGCTACTCTCAACCCCTTAAACCTACCCATGAGTATATAATGTTATTTGGGGTTAGTTTAACCATGTTTGAACCTAATTTCAACTATATAAAATGTGATTCGTAATGCAGAGCTCCCCTAATTTGAAACACAAACTATGATTTAATCAAGTACCAACATTTACTTTCCTCTTGGTTTCCTTGCTCTACTTCCATTAATTGGCTCTTATCTTGACTAGCTCTGATCTTGACTGGTCCTTCTTTGTCTTTAACTTATGTCACTGATCGCTTTGCATTCATTAAGTCTTTCTTGATCATCGATACTCCTTCACCTTTATTCTCTTTATTGAATCACTTTTCATTCTTAGTGTACTATGAATTCTTGAATAATCACTTCACTCAGTCACCTTCATCTCCTTTCTTATGTATTACCATTTCAAGCAATCATAATGCCTTAACTCTTTACCAGTCCCTTCTTACATTGACTCATAGGCTAAATGAATCAGTACATGAATCAAGGTATCTTGATTTTTTTAAAGGTTTTTATTATAATATTTACACTCTATTAAGTCCTCTTTGAAAAATATATCTCACCCATAAGACTTTTCATTATAATTCTTTACAACAAACATTGATCCTTCCCTTTGATAGGGTTTCTAGTAACCTATTTTGAATCCTTTTTCCATTATACAAACAAGTATTGATTGTCCTTGGAAATATAATATAATATTATGACACCATATATTTATTTATACCTTTATATTAAATTTATTGACCTAAATCCACTCTTAAATCACTTTTTTAACCCTTTTTTAGGCACTATTTAGGCCTAATTAGGCCTCTAAACCCATGTCTTGCACATAGTGCCTTATATTCCATACATAGAGGCACGTACAAACATAAAAATAAAAAAATCCTTTAGTATACATTAAATTAAATCTAATAACCATTTTTTATGAATTTTTAATATCTGTATCACTCACAACATCAATTCTTCTTTCGAAAACCTAGTTCAGGATTTGCACAGTCTATATGAACCCGAGAAGGAGCAATTTGAGGTTGTATTCTTTCAAATAAGTTTTTAGCTACTGTAATGGTTGATTAATGTTCACAATAATTCTTCCCAGCTTATTGAAGTATTATTTACCCCCTTTTATGCCACTATTATGCACTTTCACCATACTCTGTGTTTGACTATGTAGGTATTCACTAACATCTATAAGGTTTGTAACAGTAGTTTATAATCAAATTTAATCAATGAATGAAGAAACTTAAAGTAATAAATATAATTCTTACCAATCACCAATTTGCTTTAAACCATCTTCCATAGAGTCTTTCCTTTCATGTGATACATACACAATCTTGTATTTTAAGCACATGACACAACACATAGGATACATTCAGTTGATTATCAAAAATAAGAAAAACTCTCTTTAACTTACTTGAACTTATCATACATAAAAAATTCATTTCACATTGGAATTAAAAACTACATTCTATAATATCTCTCATTTTTCTTCACATATACACAGTCTTTGTATTCATTACTCAAGAAACATAAGAATTGACAAGGTCTGCACATTCCCTAAAAAAATCACTTCACATTGGAATCAAAAACAAAATTATATAATATATCTCATTTTTATTCACATAAAAATACTAATACATAAAAAAATTAACTTCACATTGGAATAAAAAATAACATTCTATAATATCTCTCATTTTTCTTCACATATACACAGTCTTTGTATTCATTACTCAAGAAACATAAGAATTGACAGGGTCTGCACATTCCATAAAAAAATGGAGGTGCTATATTGATTATATTCCATTTACATGAATACCTCCTCATAATATTCTCCCCAAAATACTCTCTCAAACATAAAAATTCACAATTTTATATATTCTATAATTACCTTAATGGTCTTGAACTCCCTCTCAAGAACATTGACAAGGAATGAAGCTTCTAACACCTAACACACCTATATGAAGTACTCACATGTGACTTAAATATGTAATAAAGTTACATTGACCCATTATAGAGCCCAAATAAAAAATATTACATTATTTAAGCTCTTTCACAAATGATTGATGACCCAAACTTGACAAAATAATTCAAATTTTCAAATAAGCAGAATTAGCAAGAAAATGCCAATTTCAAAATCTAAGGACTTCTATGACTTCTAAGCATGAAAATCACATCCTAAATTACCTATACAAACTAAATAAATCCAAAATTACTACCATTTAATATTACCTTGCATCATACTACCAAGGGTCAAAATAAACTTTCCTATAAAAGTTATAACTAATCTTACTTTGATGTGCTTCACAACATCTCTCATTCTTTATAACTTCTACTCTTCATTGTATGGCCTCCTCGATCCCAAGGCCTACTTGATGAATGTATAACTATTTGGCTCTTGAATAAGGATACAACTAGTCTTTCATGCAAATGCATGTACTCTTCAGCTCCACACTTGTAGCTTGTCTTTCTTCCTACTATCTTCATCCAAGCTATACCTACAACTAACAACAACTTATTAGAGAAAACATGTTTCTCCTCATGCCTTTTAGTCATAATCCAATTCTTCTCCTTTCTTACATGTTGTTTTCACTACCAATCATCTTCATATATCCTAAATTGATCATTCCTTATCACTACATCAGCCACTAACTCATCTTGTTCTCCTGATATTATTTCTTCATCTATAACCTATCCTTCAACCTTGATATTATTGACTTAAACATTCTCATCCTTAGAAATGTGAATTTGTAAATTGTCTTATTGTACTTTACTTCTCCTTATCTTCCTAATTACTCTTATCTTAGACACCATTGTTGCATGCCACAAATCTATGTTCTCTTTTATCACTTCCTTCACCATCTCTTTATACATCTCATGAGGATCAAAATTATCTTCCCTCTTCATTTATTTATACACACTATAATATGATTCAAAATCCTCATATTTACTTGTTCAATTGTCCCATTACTTCTTTATCTTAATTTTCATCCTTTTGAGTGAGGATCACTTCATGTTCCATGACATCTTGCCTCATAGAATACTGATCTGATTGTTCCTCTTCTAACATCAAGACTCTATATTGGACTTCTCCTTCTTCTTGGTTCTTATTGAGCATCACTTGATCAAATGTTTCCTCTTCCTATTTCTTGAGCCTATGCATTGTCTCAACTAACTAATATCCTTCCTTAACTCTCACACTTGCATTCACACATGCCAAAACATCATTAGATTGATAATCATGAGGCTTACTTGCCCCCTTCTCTATCTTTTTAGGTTGCTTGGCTATCATCCTCAATTATCTCCTTATTTTGCACACTTTTTCTTGCCCTTTCTTCTTCATCATCATTTCTTTGAGAGGCCATCTCAATATTTTTATTATTCCAATTGAAAAATTTGGTCTAAGATCTTATAAAACTTGCTCTAAATCTATCAAGATTGACTTCAACTCGGTAATCTCATTTTTGGAAACTTTCTCTTTCTCTATTTCCTTATGGCAACCTTCTTGCTTCAATCCCTTAATCTCTCTTTCATTCTTTACACTCTATTTATCTTCTCTCTCTCTCTCTAGGTATCACTTGGACCTATATTCTTCTCATTTACAAGCTTAACTAATTGTCTCCCTGACCTTCACTTGGGTCTCTCTCTATGGCTTAAGGGATATTTCCACACAATCTTACTTTGCTAACCATCTATACATTAATACAACCTTTTTTATAAACCTTAAAAATAACCTTCAATAATCTTTCATGAACTTATCATATATATAAAATGAAAACAAAAGCAAACATGTACCTTTAATTACATGCAAACCTTCTTTATCCTCTTCCCCAAAGAAATTCTCACTTTGATACCAAAATTATGAAAATATCCCCTAATTTGAAACACAAACTATGATTCAATCAATTACCAACATGTACTTTCCTCTTGGTCACCTTGTTATGCTTCCAATAACTGGCTCTGACCTTGATTGGTCCTTCTTTGTCTTCAACTTATGTCTCTGATCACTTTGCATTCATTGGGTCTTTCTTAATGACTAATACTCTTTATTCACCTCTATTATCTTTCTTCAATCACTTTTTAGTCATAGTGTACTATGCATTCTTGACTGCTGAATTCACTCAATCACCTTCATCTCGTTTCTTACCTATTATCATTTCAAGCAATCCCAATGCCTTAACTCTCTACCAGTCCCTTCTTAAATTGACTCATAGGCTAAATGAATCAGTACATGAATGAAGGTATCTTGATTATATTAGGTTTATTATTATCATATTTCCACTCTATTAAGTCCTCTTTGAAACATGTATCTCCTCCATAATACTTTTCACTACAACTCTTTACAACAAACACTGATCCTTCCCTTTAACAGGCTTTCTAGTAGCCTTTTTTAAATCCCTTTTTCATTGTATGGACAAGTACTGATTTTCCTTAGAAATATAATATAATATTATGACACTCTCTACTTATTTACTCCTTTTCGTGAAATTTATTGACCTAACTCTAGTCTTAAATCACTTTTCTAACCCCTTTTTAAGCATTATCTAGGCCTAATTAGGCATCTAAACCCCTATCTTGCATACAATACCTTATATTTCATACATATAAGTACATAAAAACATAAAAATCTCAAAATCCTTTATTATATATTAAATCCAATATAATCACCAATTTGTATGAATTTTGACTGGTTGTATCACTCACAACATCAATTCTTGTTTATAAATCGTAGTTCAGGATTTGCATAGTCAGTATGAACCCGAGGAGTAATTTTTGGTTTAAGTATTTAAAATAGGTTTCAAGATACTATAATATTTGATTAAGGTTCACACTAATTCCTCACAACTTATTGAAGCATGACACCACTGTTATGCACTTTCACTATACTTTGTGTTTGACTGTGTGAGTATTCACTAACATCTACAAGGTTTGCATAGATTTCTCCATGGTATTTTAGAATCAACTTTAAGAAATGAATTAAGAACCTTAAATTAATAAAAATAATTCTTAATAATCACCAATTTGTTTTAAACCATCTTCCATAGAGTCTTTCCTTTCATGTGATGCATACACAATCTTTTGTTTTGAACACAGGACACAACACACTAGATACATTTAGTTGGTTATCAAAACTAAGTAAAAATATATTTAACTTACTTGGAATTAACATACATTTCAATACTAATCCATTATAATTCACTTCACATTGGAATCAAAAACAAAATTCTATAATATCTCTCCTTTTTCTTCACATATACATAGTCCTTGTCTTCATTACTTAGGAAACATAAAGATTGAAAAGGCATACACATTCCATAACAAAATGGAGATGATATCTTGATTCTATTCCATTTATATTCATACCTCCTCATACTCTCCTCCG
This sequence comes from Torreya grandis, assembly GCA_037957365.1. Classification (NCBI taxonomy): domain Eukaryota; kingdom Viridiplantae; phylum Streptophyta; class Pinopsida; order Cupressales; family Taxaceae; genus Torreya; species Torreya grandis. The sequence goes on from JARHVA010000153.1 coordinate 2,432,775, forward strand.
CAATAGACTCTCTTAAACACATGCATTCACATATTTATATATGCTATAACTACCTTAATGGTTCTTTAACTCCTCAAGAACATTGACAAGGATCAAAGCACCTAACACCTAACACACCTATATGAAGGACTTACATGTGAATTAAATATGTAATAAATTTAAATTTACCCTTCATAGATCCCAAATAAATAATATTAAATTATTTATTCTCTTTCATAAATGATTGAGGACCCAAACTTGACAAAAGAAATCAAATTTTCAAATAAGCAGAATTGGCGAGAAAATGCCAATTTCAAAATCTAAGGACTTATATGAATTATAAAAATTATTATAACACTCTAAATGATATCTAAAAACTAAATAAACCCAAAATTAATACCTTTAAATATGTCCTTGCATCAATTCAAGCATCAATCAACCCCAATTGGATCACATAATGAATGAAATAGTTGACTACCTCAATCATGGAGGCAATTGGGGCCAATTTGAGTCCCTTCAACCTAACTACAACTATAAAACTTTAATAGGAACTCAATTAACTCTTTTTTATTATAGATAGATAAAATTAGGTAATTAGTCAAATCAGTGATGCGATTTGGGCCAAATTAAGCCCAATTTGTATGATAAAATGTAATATAATATTAATAATATTATACCTTTTATTTCTTTATAATTCTTTCAATTTTTCATAATTTAATTAAGGTCGATTATCCACAAATTGTATCCTATATAATCAAATTGGGCTTAATTTGGCCCAAATCGCATCACTGATTTGACTAATTACCTAATTTTATCTATCTATAATAAAAAAGGGTTAATTGAGTTCCTATTAAAGTTTTATAGTTGTAGTTAGGTTGAAGGGACTCAAATTGGCCCTAATTGCCTCCTTGATTGAGGTAGTCAACTATTTCATTCATTATGTGATCCAATTTGGGTTGATTGATGCTTGAATTGATGCAAGGACATATTTAATGGTATTAATTTTGGGTTTATTTATTGACCACCTCAATCATGGACGCACTTAGGGCCAATTTGAGTCCCTTCAACCTAACTACAACTATAAAACTTTAATAGGAACTCAATTAACCCTTTTTTATTATAGATAGATAAAATTAGGTAATTAGTCAAATCAGTGATGCAATTTGGGCCAAATTAAGCCCAATTTGATTATATAGGATACAATTTGTGGATAATCGACCTTAATTAAATTATGAAAAATTGAAAGAATTATAAAGAAATAAAAGGCATAATATTATTAATATTATATTACATTTTATTATGTATATATATATATGTATATATATATATGTGTATATATATATATGTGTATATATATATATATATATATATATATGTATATATATATATATATGTATATGTATATGTATATGTATATGTATATATATGTATATGTATATGTATATGTATATACATATATATATACATACATATATATATACATATATATATACATATATAATATATATATATATATATATATATATATATATATATATATATATATATATATATACTCTCTTATAACATAGTTATATCATATATTACTACATAATTATCATGCATATGCATTCCTTACACAAAAGACACAACCCTTTCTCTAATGTTTATTTTTTACCTCTTTTGAGATTTATATCCATCCTTATATTATATGCATCATTATGCACCCCACATAGTGGAATAAAAAAATAATCTTGAGTTTTTTTGGGTCTCCACCCTTAAAAGCTATCAAGTTTGTCTAGTCATGGGTGATGGGCCTCGTTTAAAGAAGAGGAAAAGGTTTAATTGTAAAATGATGAAGTAATTAAAAGTATTGAGATAAAAAAGGGAAATGATGAAAATGTTTAAATTAGGATAAGGTACATCTACTATCCCTAATGAATAAAATATCATAGTTAATGATGAAATGGATAATGATGACGAATGTTTACCTAAAAGTCAAAATTATGTCGCAAGTACACATTCCAGGTATGAAGTTTTTAATTTTGTTGATGATGAATCTATGCATGATGATTTAGCCCCTAAAAATGAATAAAATTACATAGAAACACATAATTATGAAGGTAACAATGAATAAAAATCCATGGAAACACTCAATAGTGAAAGTAATAATGAAGTAAACTGCACACCAACATAAAATTAATAAAATAGTAGTGAAAATAACAATATGAAAACACCAAATCCATAAATTCCACCATTAGTAACACCTCTCATGATTTTATGAAGAAGACCCATGTACATTAATGAAGTTGACGAAAACATTTTGAAACCAATGCCTAAGAAAAGGTTTAACTGCCATTCAAGAAGAATAGTTGAAACAACTTGGGATAGTTAATTTAAAGAATTAAATGAATGTGAAAGATGTCAGTTGTTTGTTTCATTGATGAAATTCGTTAAGATGAGACCTATAATATACACCCTAGGACTAAAACATTTAAATTTGATGGTGAAAATAAGGCAATTTTTGAAAATCTACATGATGCATAGCATATTGTAGGCATGAAAATACACAACAAAGATAGTAATGTTGCTTGAATCATAATGGAAACTTTAGAATAAGTGGTCAAACAAGGAGAAAATGTTTGATTTCAAAAATAATCCAAGCACTAAGCATAAATAGAAAAACAATAATGAAATCAATTGGGATATGTAAAAGACTTAAATAATCCAATACCAATGAGCTATGGGCATTCTCTAGTAGACTTCCATAAAAATACAAGGATATAGCTAATGATCTCAAATATTTTATTGCATAATTTTTGAAATAGAACAATACAAGAGATTAGTAAAAATAAAAGCTGGTTATTGTCACCATGAACTATATTTGAAATATTTATTGGATATGATGCAAACATAATTATACTCTAAGTTTTATAAAAAAACATCTACAAAATTCTATTAGTCAAAGATATTTTTAGATGGTCAAACCCTTCTATGTCAAAATAAACCACACATGCACCACTTGTTGTAGGCAAATGTTGAATTTTCAATGCATTATGATGTTCTTCATCATGTATGTTGTAATTTTTATACTGACAACATTTTATAGGAGTGTGACATGGAAGTTCCACCAAAATAAATAAGGGAATTGAAGTCATCTAAAATGTTAATTTAGTGCAATGAGTGTCACTTGATACCACCTTGCCTTAGCATAAACTTAGACCTATTTTAAGGCCTCTTTTGATCATATTATAGATTTTATGTGGGTCTAACCCACTCCCATACTTTAAAAAAGTAGCATTAAGACACCTGTTAGGCATCCTTGCCCTCTACTAACCATATTTTTTCACCTATATAGTAGCGCGTCACTTTGGACACTAGCGCACTACACTAGTGACCTAGGGACTATGCTAGTGTCCCTTTTCTCTTTACTCTTCCAATAGATGTCTTTCCATTCGTCAATGCAATCTAGGGTTAGCCTAAACCTATTTCACATCTTGATGAACACCAGAATGTTATATATACAACACTTTCACTCACTTATCCACTAGATAGAAATTAGATAGAAATACTCTCAAATAAACTAAAAAATAGTTATGAAAATCAAGGTTATTGATCCCTATTCTACCCTACTTATATATACAACCATAGACTATAACCTAGAGCTTAGAATACTTATATTTCTAGTCTCAAGTCTGCTAATCTAGGCAATTTCCCACCTAGTGGTTTTACCTAGACATTTTTTTAGCTTACTTAGGTTAGTTAATTAAGTCATTAGAGGTCATTTACCTTTAAGTGGGTTATAATTGTGAATTAAGTTTTACCTTTTTGGTGAACTAATTTCACCCTATATGTACTTTTTTCTTCTAAGTTGGTTAATGCAAACATTTCCTTTATGGAATTTTCTTATTTTTGGAGATCTCATTTTGCCTCTACGGGAATTTGACATTACTACATGTTTATTATTCAAAGATTTTGGTTAACTCTAACATGGTACCAGAGCTTTCTTGATAGCCCCATGCATTTGTCTCCTTTGGCAGGATCCTCTTATATTCAACATAGCTAGTTTTGTTCTTTTATGGCCACTTTTTGACCCTGGAGGTGTGATTATTCTCTACCTTAAAACTCATGTCAAGTGACCTCAAACTAAAATTTTAGTTTCATATTCCTTGTGGGTTTTTTGAGATCTCAAATGGGTCTCTCTTATATTTTTGAGAAAGTTCACAGATTTTCTAGAAATCAAGTTTTCTTCTTATTGATAGACGTATGTATGGATGAGTAGAAGAGCTTACAAAACCCATAAATCTGATGACTTAAACAATAAAAATTCACAACCCTGGTAACTTGGAAGTAATCAATAGTCAATAATTGGACTTTTGAAACTTGATAACTTTCTTAGAGATCTAAGTTTTTGAAGGAGTCTTACTTCTTTGAGTCCCTGAGATATAGTTGTTCGAAAGCCCAAAGTAGTAGTTGCTTAAAACCCTGACTGCTAGACTTCTTTAGTGTTTCAAAGGATACTTACTTCTCCAAGTTCCTAATTTGAATTTTCTCAAAAACCTGAGCAGCAGTTGTTTAAAACCTAGAGCAAGTAATACTCAGTCAAAAACCTGAGTAGCAGATGTCTAAAACCTCGAGCAAGTAATGCTCAGTTGAAAGCCCAAGTAAGTAAATCAGTGTGGAAAGCTCGAGTAAGTAAAGTAGTGTGGAAATCTTGAGTAAGTAAATTAGTGTGGAAAGCTCGAGTAAGCAAGCTCTAGAACCCCATGTGACGTTCTAGAGGGTGTCAAAGTTTAGGTGAAAGGTCATGAAGAAATAGATTGAAGTTTTTGCTATTTTTTTATTTTTGGATGAAAAAACATAAGTATAGAAAAACAAATCTAATTTTGGAAAGGGCCTAGGAATGTGTAGAAGTAATAGCTTGTAAGTGTCATAACTTTCAATCCTAGCTCCATTTTGGGTGTTTTTTTTTTTAAAAGTGCATAGTTTTTTAAGCTCTATGCATTGGTGGTATTATTTTTATCTTATTGTAACATCCATTTTATTCATGATGTAATGGATTAAATCTCTCTTCATCCCTTTTTTACTCTCTTAAATGCATTATTGGTTGAATCTAATGTCCCTCTAGTTCCTTGTACTTATGCACCTACTACTCAAGATGAATTTTTGGTTGAATCTAACATCTATATGAGCATGCTTATATTTGAAACATTTAGGGGGATCGTTGTTGATACTTCTAAGGGGGTACTATGTTGTGATGTGCATTCTTTATTTTTTTTGCATTATTCTTTATTTACTATAATATTCTTTACTTTTGCACTATGGATTCACTCTATAGTAGTCCACTTACACTATTAAATTATCATGAATGGAAACCTAGAATGGAAATCATCTTTCAATCCAAGGGTTACCATCAAATTATAATGGGCACTAAGACTAAACCCACTGATGTTAGAGAAAAAATCAAATGGTTTAAATGTTGTGACAAATTTCATGGACTATTGTGTCTTTACGTCTCCCCAAATCTACTCTTTCACATTGAATCTAGCAAAACACCTACTGAAGTGTGGGCCCAACTCACCAATCTCTATGGGGTACAGAATGTGGTGAGAGGACATGAGCTAGAAAATGAGATCATTAAATTAAGCCCAAATGACTTTGACACTCTTTAGCACTTCTTCACAAAGTTTAGATTTTTGAGATTGCAATTGAAATCATGTGTAATTGACAAGAAAGACCAACAACTTATTATGTCAATACTTTTTAAACTGGGTCCTAAATATTCTATATTTGTGCCCACTTTCCATGCCACTAAGAGAGCTTTTAACACTACATGGAAGAATCCTTCTTTAGATACCTTTGTTGCTGACTTAATTCAAGAGTAAGATAAATTGATACAAATGGGCACAGTGAAGTCATCTAAATCTCGTGTACTACTTGTTAAGAAAGATAAGGCTTATAATAGCAGAGAGATAAAATAGAGCAAGAAAAATGATGAGAAGGTTGAAAATCTTTCCACCTCCAAATCAAACAATGTGACCTCTTCTTCAAGTCATCATCCTAAGATAGATTGAATCAAATGTGGGCATTGCTCAGGTAAGCATGATGAGAGTAAATTTTTGAAGAAATAAATTGACCACCTTAATAGCCTTTTTATTCAAAATAACATAGGTGTTCTAGATTATGTCAAACCATCTTCATCAACCCATGAATCCACTAAGGCAAATGACTCTAGCAAAGAAAAGGCAAAAAATAATAAGGGGAAAAAAATGGCAAGGCCTTAGTTTTAGTTGTGCCTCTAAATCCTCCTACATGGGTCATTGACTCTGGTGCCTCACATCACATGGCTTCTTCACAGGTTGAGTTCAGTTCCTTGAAACTATGTGGCATGTCTTCTATACAACTGGGTGACAACACTTATAATAAGGTTCTCAAGAGAGGGTCTATTGAAGTGAGTGGTGGAACATTGAATAATGTTATAAGTGGTCCCTCACTCTCAACTAATCTCCTGTCAGTCTACTAGATCACTCACCTTGGTTTGGGCATGCAAGTTGAATTCACTCCAGATTTAGTGTACCTTAGGGAGTTGCACAATATTACTATTTTTTCTATGTGAATGGTAAATCATCAAACTCAGCTATATATCTTCTCACACTTTGCTTCTGACTCTCCTTCATAATTCCTCTTTGAACTCACATGTACCTATTGACACTTTTGAGCCTGAGCATTTTTTTGATATTGATAACTCTTCTTCTGTAGATGACTATAGCATTGAAGTGGACACACCTCCACCATCTCCTTGTCACCTTATAGATATTCAAGATTTATTTCCTAATCCACCTACCTCTGGTCTACTTCTAAAATTATAGGTAAATGGTTTATTGATCTAGGATACATCAAACATCAGGCAGATTATTCCATAAATACAAAGAATTCCATAGACTTTCTTTACCTATGCTTCTAGTGCACCATCTTAGCGTAGATAAGTTGGCCCATCTACCTCATAGTATGAGAATTATTCCTTTCATAGGAATTACACCTTGGTTGAAGATCCATCAGGCACTTGGTAGATAAACTCACTATTTTAGGGTGAACCACTCTTTACTACATCTACTTCTGATTCGCAATCACTTCTGAGCATTCCTCTGGGGGACACTAAATGGCTACAGTCAATTGTAGACATCAATGGTACTTTTTATCTCTCTTCTCTTATTTTCTCTCTTTTTGGGAGGAATTTTGATCCTACGAGTTTTCTCCTTTACCCTAGTTTATGGGAGTTGCATTATCCTTGGGTATCTCATTAGGCCTCGTTGTCAGGACCCAATTCTTCTACCCACCTAAGCTATGCTTCAGGGGAGGTGTTAGTGTAGGCATTTTCCCACCTAGTGGTTTTACCTACACACCTTTTTAGCTTACTTAGGTTAGTTAATTAAGTCATTAGGGGTCATTTACATTTAATTGAGTTCTAATTATGAATTATGGTTTTACCTTTTTGGTGACCTAATTTCACCCTATATCTACTTTCTTCTTCTTCTAAGTTGGTTAATGCAAACAATTCCTTTGTATAATTTTCTTGTTTTTGGAGCTCTCATTATGCGTCTATAAGAATTTGACATTATTGCATGCTCATTACTCAGAGATCTTGGTGAACTCTAACAAAGTCACACTCAAAGCATTTAAATCATCACTCATACAATTATTCACTCACACCTTCACCAAGCACTTAGGTGAGAGAACTACATCGATCTTGATCCCTCCTCAGAGTATCGATATGTAGGCAATACTTAACACATAGGATATTGAGGTCACATCTAGACTACCCTACTAACAAAACTCTTTTCTAATTATGCTTCTCAAATACCCTAACAAACATGGAGACTTAAGGTTTTGCATATAAATCAATCAAAATAGGTTATAGGCAGTGAACCAACATTTATTTATATAGGCACAGGTATCTTAGGTCAAGATGAAGCTATACCCAGAAGTTCATTGCCCTAATTACAAGAGGATACTACCACAATCGTAAGGACACCACCATTGTGCACTATTATCCAAAGGACCATGTTTATGTCTAAGAAGGTTTCTAATTCTAGATTCTTGCTTATGACACTCTACACAACTCTTGTACTAATTTTCAACCTTTTACTCATTCATCTCAATCAATTTTTAGCTAATTACTTCCTTTTATAGGTCATTTTTATTTATAGTATAATCAGATATATTAATTACTTCACAAATCAGTGGCTATATTTATTGTAATATTTAATCCTTGATTTATTAGTCCAACACTTTAACAACCTAGGGTTTTACATTGTATAATCCCCTTAAAAGTTAAATCATTTGGTGAACCCATCTTAATTTGAACATATTGCCTAAAAACCCTAGTGCACCATTAGGGTTTCCCTTCTTATTTCTAGATTGCTTAGTTTTAGTTTTCATCCTTTCATCATGATTATTGATGGAAGCAATTTTATACTTTTTGGTACAAAGTTTGGTGGTTTGTCTTACATTATTAATACCTATCATTTGTATAATGATGCACATTATGTCACTCTCCTCATAGATCCCATTAGAATTCAGCTTACTTCACACATTAGTCCACCTCCTCTTAAGCTTCACTTCTATATAAATCATTGTTGCATAGCTAATTTGAGCTAACTCCAATTGTTACTCAATGATAGTGAGACCAAAGGACTCCTTTTATTCCTCCTCCACCGAGACCAGTTGACTATATTTGCTCCCATCCTACCTCTACAACTCACCCTTAAAAAATAGTAGATCCTATAGTTTGAACTATTACTAGATAGAATCAGATGCTTCCTTAGCCTATAAAGTAACAATGTAATCCCACCATCCCTCATCCCTAAAATATTATAATAGGACCTAGGGATTAGCACATAACATATGATATTATGGATCAGTTTAGAAATACACCAATTAATATTTATATATTGTAATTACCTCAAAAGGCAACCATATTCAAATATATTATTTTTCAAACACTCAATCATACATCCTTGCCTCAAGACATAGAACCAACTTATTTTGCATCTATCATGAACACTATCAATGACATTAAGAATGTTAAATCTTTTGGTAATGAGGATTTGCCATCACAGACAATTATTGATCAAAATCCACCACTCTTCATTCAAGCACAAATCAAAACTACTGCTATTAAATGACTTCTAATTGGCAATGGTTCGGGTCTTAACATATGCAGCCTCACATTTACACAAACTATGGGGTTGATATAGAATCCCTTCAGAATACATATAAGAGCATTCAAGGTTTTTATGACATTCTCTGATAGACATTGGGTTCTATTACATTGCATATCATAGTTGGGCCAAAACCCCTATCCATATAGTTTCAAGTGATGCCTAATCATTCGCATTATAATTTATTACTTAGAAGACCTTGGATACATGACATGGAGGTCATATCCTCTAACTTGCATAGATGTATCAAATTTTTACATGAGGAATATGTGTACACTTAACTAACTGATAACCAACCATTTAGATATTTTAGAGTTATCAAACCTACTACCCCAAGTATATATTTAGATGGGATACCTCATGTTATCATAGAGGCCCCACCTCACATCATTCTTATTGAGAAAAAGCATACACATGAGATCAGGGAATCTAGCACCATTATTCCCACACTAGTTTTTGATCCTCCTACACCACCATTATCTTCACCCATGATGGAGAATGATCCTAATACAACATAGTTATCCCTACCCATGACGGTTGAAGAGATTCACATTGCATAAATATCATTACTTTTTAACTCAGAGGGAATATACATCATAAACATAGATATAGATTATGAGCCCACCACAGAGGATAACATAACACCCATGAATATCGATGATTATTTATGTGGATTGAGATTCACACCAGTAAGCCCTAGAGAGTACAGAGATGATTCCAAATCAATCATACCATTACATACATAGCCATCACTACTAGTTCATAGCCCTAAAGATACAGGCTTGGACACGCACTCATAGTTAGAGGCAAATTATTCTATAAACATAATACATATGGTTACATCTATGGATATTTACCCAATTATTCAGATTTAGGCAAGCAACCATAGGACATACCACACTAGATTTTATTTTTATTAGTTGGCATAAGATTGATTGCACTACCCATAGTTCATCACATATCTATTAATAGATTATCACAGTAAGATGATAGACCCTTTTGTCGTTTTCATAGGATTACTAGACATAATGCAAATGCATGTTCATCATTATAACATAAATTGAATAAGTTCAAGGATTAGGGCACTATCAAGATTACATAGCCTTGACCTACACTAATAAAGGCACCATGATGGACTCTTCATTGACATAAACATTGAAATAATTTTCCCTTGACTATTCAAGCCTTCATCAAGGACCAATAAATCCCTCATGTCACTTTATATGAGGATATTGATCGCAACACTTGTACATTGGAATGCTTACAACACATTAGGCATCAGGAAACTGAGTTACAACATGATATAAATTATCAAGACTCCTTAGGATATATCACACTCCTATTTGCATGTGTCCCAAAGGTGGTAAACACACTACTCTTCGTCATAAGCATAGACTCTTATACACAAGTCACACTTGGCATCACATGGTTACAAGCAATGGATGTCAAAGTTGAGAAAACAAATAGGTTCTTGACTTTTATTTATGAGGGACACATAGTTTGTATTATACATGATGGCATAGATGAGAATCACTTATTTCATATAGATACCCTATGGTCCAATGTGGATTACCCTGGGATCACACAAGAGAATTTATACATAGGAGATCAGCATGCCATTCAGATACATAGAATCTGGACTAATGCCAAGAATAAGGCTATAATTATACTAATAACATGGTATGATGATCATGATGATGATGACTTATTCAAGTTTGGGTAGATTCATTATTCAACATTGGATGACCTCCCACCAGATCCACCGTTTGACTATGCACATCCTATAGATGTGATCTTAGATCTATAGAAGCACTACATTTCATTTGTATATATACTTACACATTACTTACACATAGTTCCTCTTACCTTGCTCCTTACATATAGTTTCATTTTCATGTTGCTTGCACATCTATTATACTCAAAAAACACAAAAATAATATAACATTTCCAAAAATACAAAAACATTCAAATATTTGCTTAGAAAATACAAATTTTAGATTGCATGCATTACCTTGTTTACATTTTATATGTACCACATATATTATATATGTTAGTATAGTCAGTTTTATCATACATAGACACTTCATTTGTTCTCTTTGAGTGTTCATAGATTACTATAGGATTCAGGTCCTCTATATAGATCAAAATTTTCTACTATCTACCCATTAGGGGCATATACATAAACACATAGATTTAGAATTTATAAATTCACCCATTGGGGACATCTTATACATAATTCCAAATTTGTTATGTTACATCTTTATATACTCCATATCAAAGATTTAGCATTGATTATATCTTGATATTGATCATCCCATACTACATAATGTTTTTGTTGACTACTACTACTATAGACTTAGTTTATATAAATCTTTGATCTTATATAGATTTGCACCACATGTTTATGCATACTTTCTTTTCTAGCTTTACTAGTTTATATCTAATTGTATATCATTTCTTCTACATATATTTGAGGCAACTTGAATGTGTCATTGCTCTATAGCTCTACGCCAATTCTTTTCATTGTGTGTATGCTTTGGACATATTCCCATGTCCTTGTGTTTGCCTTCTTGATTGTGTAAATGTAAATTTGAACATGTCCTTCCATGTGGCTCTAAGCCAACCTTGCTTGTTCTTTGCATATGTGGACATTTGAACATGTCCTTTCATGTATTGCTTTCTTAGCCTTAATGACATGTGCCCATGTCCCTTGTATTGTGGCCCCTTGGCCTAATTTACATGCCTCTTGTGTTTGTATTTATGCTTTCATGTATGCATCAAGGCCATGACACTTGCCTCATGCTTGTTACAATTAAACTCAATTTTTGATGCCATGAGAGACCTCATGCATCTTCTCTTGCTCCTTGGGTGCCTTGATGGACATCATGCCCCATCCCCCTAGGTTGTTACTCACATTATACTCAAATATTTATTCATACACGTGCTTACATTGTTATATCTATCTCAACAAACCTTGTGAATGCTAGATCTAGCATACATTATACATTTCCAACGTATGCTTAGACTATTTTACATTCTGATGTCATGTATACACATTATATTAATTTATCACACAAATATCATACATTTTTAGTCTAACACACAAAATGCAAAGCTTTTCTTTGAGAACAGTTATTTCATAGGATCAAAAACTTGCCTAAAAAGAGAGGAAATTCATAGGGGCTTGTCATAGAGATCATGTCATCCAAGTACACTCAGAACATAGTTTTTAGTATGCAACCACAAATTATAGAGCCCAAAAGTAGGAAAACATAGTGAAAAATAGTTATACATAGATAAGTTTCAATTTTGCATAGAAACATTACAGTTGGACCCTACCATGACATATTGGACATTAATGCAGTGCACTACTATCTAATAGCCCAAGAAACAAAAAGTTCTAACATTGATAGAAAGGTACAATAGTTATAGCTTAGGTTTGCTTAGTTTCAATCACATATTATCAAATATGCTCAGTTTATGCTCATTTTTATCCATAATTACATAGTTTTGCTTAGATTGGAGGTATCATGCGTGCCATGATCATTCCCATTTTAGTTTTATATACTTAGACATAGATTATTATGACTCAATCCAAAATCCATATGCACAAATATCATATTTGGGGGCATATTCATGACACATTATCTCCATATGATCAGTTTGAAACCAGTACTCTGAGATGGAATGGTAGCTCCATGTCATTCTCCACATTGTTACCAAATACATCATTTACACCATGTTTCACACTAGATTGTTGCCTTATTCTATCTGTAGTGGTTGGCATTTCTACATATTTTATGAGCTACATTCCCAAGTAGCCCCTGAGCTATTTTACATTTTACAGTTTTTGAGTGGCCCCAGAGCCATCTTACATAGATTCAATTACATTATGTAATTTTAGTTATAGATGTATCTACTACACATGGGTGAAAAATTATGTAATTGTAGCTTACTAAAGTTCTTGATCCACCTACATAGGAGGGTTGGACAAGCCATTAGCCACATTCAAGTTATTCACAGATTATGATCCACCGAGTAGGGGTGGGCAATGATGGAGTCATAGGTTCTTGAGTCCCTAAGCCACCCATATATGAGTATTGAGTAAGCCATCAACTCAATCCAGGTTATTCACCATCTACACACACATAAAGGATGTCACCATATTATAGCATTGGTTTGCATACTCAATGAGGTGTAATAATTCCTTTCCTCTTTCTCTTATCTCTTTACTCAATTTTGTCTTTACTTTTAATATATTTTAAGGATTGGTTCAATTGTGTTTCACTTACAGGGTATGAAATGGAGCATCTCCATAGACTCAAACCCAGATTCATGGGCTTCACCTCTTTGGTAAGTCCAGGTACATTCCTTTTCCTCTATCCTAGTCATTTTGCTTTGTTGCATTTCTAGAATAAATGAGAGAAAATGTAGTCATCTAAAATGTCATTTTAGTGCAATGAGTGTCACTTAAGACCTCCTTGCCTTAGCTTATCCATGGACCTATCTTAGGGCCTCTTGTGATCCTATTCTAGCTTTTGGTAGGTCTAACCCACTCCTATACTTACCAAAAGTAGAATTAATGCACTTCCTAGGCATCCTGGCCCTTTATTGACTAGATTCTTCCACCTAGATAGTAGTGTATCCCTTTGGACACTAGCACACTACACTAGTGACCTAGGGACTGTGCTAGTGTCCCTTTGCTTCTTAATCCTCCAATGAATATATTTCCATTCCTCAATCCAATTTAGGGTTGGCCTAGACCTATTTCACATCTTGATAAACACTCAAATATTATATATACAACACTTTCACTCACTTATCCACTAGATGGAAATCAGATGCAAATACTCTTAAATAAATTTAGAAATAATTGTGAAAATCAAGAATATTGATCCCTATTTTTTCATAATTCTTCATACAACCATCTATAGCAACCCAAATCTTAGAATCCTCATATTTATACCCTCAAGTCACACTCAAAACATTCAAACTAGCACTCACACTAGCATTCACTTGAACTTGCACCAAACAATTAGGAGGGAGAACTACATCAACTTGATCCCTCTTCAAAGTAGTGTTATGTAAGCAACACTAAACACATGGGATGTTGAGGTCATGTCCAACCTAACCTACTAATGCCACTCTTTTTTACTTGTGCTTCTCAAATAACCTAACAAACATGGAGGCATAGGGTTTTGTATATAAATCATTCAAAATAGGTTACAGGTAGTGAACCATCATTCATCTACACAAGTACAGGTATCTCAGGTCTAGCTGAAGGGATACCTAAGATTTCATTGCCCCTATTGCAAGAGAACACTAGCCTACTCTTGGAGACACTACCATGGTGCACTACTATCCACAAGATTATATATCTATTTGGGAGGGTTTCTGACTCCAGATTCTTACTCATGACATTCTGCACAACTCTTATACCAAGTTTTATCTTGTTACTCATCTGTATCAGTCAGCTTCCAACTAATTACTTCATTTCTAGGTCATTTTTATCTATATAATAATCAAATAAATCAATTACTTCATGAATCAATGGTTGTATTTATTGCTATGTTTATTTCTTGATTTATTATTCTATCACTTTAGTAACATGTGGCTTTACATTCTGTAATCCTCTTCAAAGTTCAATCAAGAATTTATTCCAACCATTTATTTGTGAAAGACTATATGGACATTTTTTTATAATAAATAATGTTTGGATGGAACTTGAAACATGTGTGGTGGATTGACAAATTTGAAAAATTGTATCCTTGAGGAGATTACAAGTGGAATTGGATAAGAATTAGTTAGTTTTAGCAAATAAAAATATGTGACATTGAACTAAAATATGGAAAGGAATCTGAAAGTTGTGAGCTTATTACAAAACAAATACTTATTTTAGAATTTATGGTCAAATTTAAGGAGAAAATTGTTTATTAATATGCAAAGTACACACACACAGCTAGATGGTTGGATGAACAATTCAAGTTACGTAAAGACACATTACCACTTGGTTTTATTATTTTAGTAGTCATCTTTGCTAATAATTACACATTCAGATCACAAATAGAAGTTCAGTAATAGTATTACAACTCAATACTAGTTGTCATATTCATGCATATATTATTCTTACATGCACTTAATAGTATAGATCAAAATCAAAAAATATTAAGGGAGTAATAATTTTTATGTTAGTGATGATCGATCACATTCTATAGAGTGCTTACAAGGTTTTTTTGAAATGTTCTATGGAAATTTGATTGAGAGGAACATTATTTTCAATCAATAATATATTTGGTTAAATAATTGCACATCACAATTTAAGAAAGCATAAATGTTTTACTATTTGAGCAAGATGCATCTTAGCAATAGCATAAAACATAATGAATTTTCACTAAGGTTGTCCATGGAAATGGGGAACGTGATAGTGTTATAGCATGTGTAAAAACAGTCATTTCAAGAGAGGAGTTTAAGTTCAAATATTTTGACTAATACAAAAACTATTGTTGAATAGTGTAACAAGAAAATGGGGCATACTGCTCAAAAAAATTCTAGTGTTCATATATATTTATGGTTGATGGAGAAATAAAATTTGGTAGGGTATGAGGATTGTATGATCATAATAAGATCAAGTGAACTTCACTCATTTCATATCTCAAATGCAGGTTTTTGGACTATTCATACGAGGCACTTTGCATGTTTTTATTTTGCATGCATGGACTTTGTTCATAATTAAGGTAAGTCACAAGAGTGGCTGGATCAAAGGAGTTATAAACCACTAAATATAATTAACACATATCAGGGCCACTAGCATCACAACATATAAATATGACATCATCACATGACTTTGACCATGTATCTGATTTAGTGAAACCAAGTACAAGATTAATCAGTATATACTAAACTATCCTTATATATCAACATCATTATTAAAAACTTGTTTTATTTTTTGATGTAGGGCATGTTTTTTAAGTTATTGTAGATGAAGACAATGAAGAGGGAAAACTTGCTACTTATGTCGATGTGTAGAGGAAAAAATAAATTATCTTCCCCAACCATAGATGTGGAAAACATTGACTATCCATTGGGTATATGGTAGCTTCTAGACCTTGGCTTCAATAATATCTTAGCATTGGCCACATACAATACACCAAGTGGGAGAAGATCAACTCTGTGGGAAAAATTAGAACACATTATGACTTGAAGAGTGCACCATTTAGGTATTAGGGTCTTAGGAATAAGGTTAGAAATCACCTCAAGAAGTATGAGAAGAAAGTTAAGATATCTTATGGACATCCATGGTATAATCATCACTCCATATTCTTGAATGCTAAAGATGATATTGAGGTTGATATCAAGATGCATAAGTTTGGCATGTCCATGATAATAGCCCAAAGGATTTGGAGGATGTGAAGAGAATGATAGTGAAGAATGAACTTTAACACCAATTCATGAGCCTCCTCAACAAGAGGCAAAAATGGGGATTAAATTTATTGAAGAAGTAGGTACATTTGGGGAGATAGACCTAAAAATATATATCCAATGTTTCCCAAGGTCTCCCCATGCCTCCAAGTGTTGTTATTCCTTAATTTATAGCTGATATAGAGGAATCCACAATTTCCAACAAGATAAAAGAAAACATTATTTTACACCACTGCCTCCTTTAACATCAATGAAATAGGTGAGTCTTCCCTCTTTTCTCTCACAATCCCATGTTTCTCCCTTGTCACCAATTCATACCATGGATCCACCAATGATCATAATCATTCCCACTCCACTTTCCACCATTGTCTCTCCTTCATTTTCCATTCCACCCAATTTAGGGGGCAACCACTAAAGACATAACAAAGGAAACCTAAGACCCCTCATGTGTCCCCTAAGGTTGTAAAAGAATAAGAAAGGCATGTTGAAGGCCTATTTGTTATAGGTGTCCCTTTTTATGAGGAGTCTGATGGGGAGCCAAAGTAGGAGGAAATTGAAGAGGAAGAGGAAACTAAACAAGGAGAAATTGAGTCAGGAAGAACTGAATTATATGAAGACTCAAAAGTGGAACAAGAAAAGACTAACTCTATTGAAATAAATTTAATATCAGAAGAGAAGAGTGAAGGAGAGTTATTGGAGTCAGAAGTAGAACCAAGATAAAAGATCCAACCCAGGGACTTACTCATCAACTACAATTCCTAGCTCTCCACCTTAATTTCTAGAGTAACAAACTGGAAGGATGGATGAGACCATATAAATCTCTATGCAAGAATAGACAATGGATCCAAGTCCCAAGGAGACCTTGATTGTTGTACCAATTCCCATTTCTACTATTGCTCTAAATGATGAAAACCCATGGATTGTAAGTACACAAACACTTGATTCTTTGGAGCCACATGTAATTACAACCACTACAACTAACACAATAACAGCCACTCATTCTTTGCGTTCTTTTACTTTTCATTATTCTAGCCCACTTAAGAGGCCTCAGGCATCCACAATGCCAATTTTGTAAACTATAGGTGAAGACCCATTACATTTAACTTTCTCTACTACAAACCAACCTAGCAAGAGTTCTACAATTATTATGAGCTTGATTTAGACCCCAATAAATCATGTATCTATTACTAAGGCTGGTACACATTCCACTAGACCCAAGTAGTGGGTACATTTTGACAAATTAGTGTCTACTTCTATTTTGGCCACACAAGTTACTCCTCCTAGGCCATCTACATAATAAGGTGTGCCCATTTCTTCAGTTATCCAAATAGAATCCTCCATAATCTCAATATGTAGGCCATCTAAAAATACTAAGCATATAATTGAAACACCTCCACAAAAGAAGGTCACTGCTAGAGAAAGGCAATCCCATCCTTTCTTGAATTGGTTACACCTTCTCTTACTACTCAACTTGCCTCAACATCAATGCTCCCACAAAGTCAATTCCCTCCTTTTATCTCTGCATCTATAAATCCTATGGAAGCACAATCTATTGTGATAATTTCCCCTTGGATTCATAAATTGCAAGAAGATGAGGTAGGTAGACATGATTTAATTATCACTAAGTAGCCAAAGGTGGGGTTCCATTTTGACAAGAAAACTAACATGTTAAGAAAGGTTAAGAGGAAGACCATGTCACTAGAAGGTGAAAATGTTTAAGTAGAGCAGAGAGAATACATTTTCTCTCTAACTAAGAAGAGGAAGGTTCACCCCACATATCCAGATGAGTATGAAGAATAACTTTACAGTTTTGTTGATGCAACTAACAGAGTACTTAAACAAATGTTTAGAAATTATGATCAATCAAAACAAAGGTTGCAAGAAAGAGATATTATACAGAATCCCGAGGATATTGTAGATAATGTACAAGGGGCATCCAAGATGATATATAATATTATTGGTTCAATAAGGCATGTCAAAGCTAAATCATATCTAAAATGGAAGGTTGCAACTTAGGAGTATAACAGGATGAAGGATGTAAATACCAAGCTCAATTTTCTAGGCCAAGGTATTAATAATAAGGCCTATGCACATCTATGTTTAATATCAGCCCCTGATATTACTTTAGCCCAGAATCATGTGACAACCAGAAGAGATAATTTGTAAGAGTGGCATAATGATATGCATGCTTGAGTGCAACAATTCATAAGTCATGAATAGTGGGCAATATCAATTTTGAAGGACATGAATTATATAGATTCATATACGCCTCTAGGGAAGCTGGTCCCAAGGCCCATTTTTGAAGGTTTAGTCCATGTATTTGTTGATAGTTTTTTAGTAGAAGTGGAGGGCACCGTGTATAGAACCAATGAGAAGATTATCCAATTGATAACTTTTGCAAAAGATAAGGTAGTTAGCATTGATACATTGAACATTTCTTTTAAGGCTTTAATGATTATTCATGTGAATTTGATGGCCAAGCTACCATTTCTGATGAAAAGATCTATCATTAACTATGAGATAATCAAAACTGATTTTGAAGTGAGTCATGCTTTGTACAAGCAGTTGGAGGCATTTAAATAGACTTATCCTTTGGTAGGTACATCTTTTGTATCTCAGCCACCTCCAAATACACATCCTCAATTTTTAGGTTATATTATTATGCATACATCTAAAGGGACCACTTTTTTGACACTTTTACCTACACTTCCATATGTGCCTCTATGATGCAAGAACATCACTCCATTTGATAAATTTTCATTTGTTTTCATTGTTGTTGAGTCTTAAGAGGGCTTAGTAGTCTCTAAGATCGTGTAGGAGTCATTTTTAGGTCTTAGTTGTTCCTAAAATTTTAATTTTATCCTTCAAATTATTTTCCTGCCAAAATGTCAAATTTAAATTTCTGAATGTCTTTCTATAGTTTTGCATTTTTTATAGTTTTGAATGTTCAAACTACATGTTGCGTCCAAAGAATTAACTTGTTCATGCATAAGCCTAGATTGGAGGCAAACAAGAAGTAGTTAGATCTTTTATGGTAACATAAAATGGACAAAGAGGCTTGAATGAGTCATTATTGAATGTGAGAAGAAGGTGTTGGCTCCAAGAAATAGAGAAAATATCAAATTTGCAAATGAACATTGTACATCTCAATTTTTGTGTATGACTATTTTAAGAATTAGAATATTCATGAATGAAATAATATTTTGAAGACTCTTGTGAATGCGATTGAGAATATTGGTAAGCTTGATTGACTATCTATAGTTCTTTCTTGGTGTTGTTTGAATGGGATTATTGATCTACAAGTTTGAGAGAGAGACAATCAGGGTTAAGAATCCTGTGTATGATATAATCATGTTTCAAGTGAATTGAAAGGTCTCTTTTGTGTATCTTCAAACACTTTAATGATTGAAAGGGTGTTGAAATGAAGTCATAAGTTTAAAAAATCTTCTTTTAGTCCTCATATCCTCTTTTGAATACCAAAAGTCTTTAAAAACTCCAACTTTGTCTATAGTCATGTATCCTACATTTTGAGTACAATCAAGGTGAGAATTTACAATTTTGAATCTATTTGCCATTGAAGTGTTTGTTATTTCAATTCAAAAGGTTGTCTTAGGTGTGCACAAACCCTTTCCAAAAATTTAGAGTCTTTGAAATAGTCATTTACATTTGAAAACATCATACCTACACCTCTTGGCCTGTGTAGAAACCTAGTTTAAGGTTTTTGACCATTTCTTGGTTTGGGTATCTAGAAATTGTTTAAGACCTTCAAATTTAACTCGGAGATTGAGTATAATGTCCTTAAAGTGAATCAAACACTTTCTTAGAGTCTTGGCACATGTGAGGAGTTCAAGATTCATAACTCAGTTTTGCAACCCAAAAGACCTAATTAAGGCCTAGTTTGAGGAAGGTCAAGTAGAATAAGTGTATCTGCCTTAAGAGTTGGCTCATAAAACTTTGTAGGGAGTTGAAATCCCTTAATAGGTATTTGAAAATATATATTTTTTATCTTAAGACCTTGTGTAATTGACAAACCACCTGAAAAAGTGTCTTAAGAGGGCTAGAAGGAAAGAAGGTAAATTGTGAGAACTTGCATTGTGTTTTGGTTAATTATCTTTCGTTGCAACACTCTGTCAACTTCAGTTGCAACTCCAGTTATAACTACAGTGGTCAATATTTTGAGCATGCAAGCCCCATCATCAAACAATGCCACATCAACACCTTAATGTATATCTTTGCATGTCTATTGATTATAATTGAGACTCAAGTCTCAACTCTATGTTAAACATATATATAAGAATTATGGCTGAGGGATGTTATTGATATGTATACATGCATAATATGAATGACTTTTGATACTTAGTTCCTGAAATAGAAGATGTAAATTTAGACTTTGCTTGAGGATGGGGCATCCCCATCCCAAATTATATATGTTTGTATCATTTGCATTCCAAAGAGAGGAGAATTTTTCAATTAAGATTAAGATAAATAATAAATTTTAAAGATTGTTTTGTAAGTTTGTCTTAATGTGCTTGTCTCTTCCAAATCTTGTGATTCATTGAAGATATTTTGTCATACTGGGATTTTAGTCTCTAAATTATGTAGAAGTGTTTTAATATTATTCAGATTGTGCTATAGTTAATTTAAATACTTTTTATTTATTAATCATAATCTCCCTTTGAAGATGTGAAATAACAATTATGCATTGGCAACAACCTTTGATTATAAGCTTTGAAGTTCACTATATTTATTTTCTTGGACATCTAACTATGTTTTTTTGTATTGCATCATGATAACAACTTGTAATAGGCATGAGTTCCTTGTCACTTGTCCAATCCATAGTACAAGGCCCTGTTTGGAAGAGTTTCATATGTTTGTCGTTCACAAACCCTTTTTTATGCTCTACCCTTCTTTTTATGTCATTTTTTGATCCAATCCACCTTAGGTTAAAATCCATTTTGCCATCTTAAGTAGAATTTGATTTATTTTAAACTCCATATATCATAACCATCCGAGATAAATAATCCATTGCTCATCCAAACCATCTGAGATAAATAACTCATTGCTCATTGTTATTCCACCACTAGGTTATTTACAAAACCAAATACCCTACAACTCATACCTTGGAGTGAAGTTTCTTCATTGATCTTAAAACATTAGAGGTTACTTTGTAAGGTTATGTGGTGTATATAAAACTTATATCAACAATAAGTACCTTAAAATAAGACAAATTTATGACTAATAAATGTCCAAGGGCTATTTTTTAGGTGTCTACACTTTCATTTTTATCATTTATAAATGTATTTAACACCCCTTTTATGTAATGAAATCATGTATTATCTTTTCTTCAATCCCATGAGCCTTTTTTTAACCTCTAATAAATATTAATATTTAAATCTGTATAAATATATTAAATACATTTATTTAAAATATGCCGAGAGATATAAATGTCAAGGTTCTTGACTTCCCTTATCACATTGATTAATAACAGGGTACAGATTGCATTAATCTAGCTACACTATTGTGTTAGGGTTGAAAAAAAAATTCCAAAAAAAAGTAGGGCATGGGAGAGGGGATCCAAACTCACTATATAGCTAATATATAACAATTTTTTGATTGATTTCTCCTAGCAAAAAAGAAAAAACTTCTAATTCACTAGTAAATAGACTTCAAATTCAAAGTAGGAGTACTCTTTGATAATCGAATAAATGTATAATTCAAAATCAAAATTATATTTAAATCAAATAAATATCAAATTTAAAATCAAACATAATTATAAATAATTCGCTCCCATTGATAAATTAAATATAAATAAATAAATATATATATATATATATATATATATATATATATATATATATTCTAAAAACTTGTAAAAGATAATAAAATATTTTCCAAATAAATATCATATAATTAACATAAGCTAGCTGTTCATGATCAAAACCATTGCCCTCTTCAATACAGGGGAACAGTTTTAATACCTTTGGGCTCACGGGGTCACGTAACTGTCAAAACAGGACCCTCTCTGATCGAGGACAGTGGCACCCGACCAACCACGTGTCCTGCATTTACTTTTGCGCTTACCAAGACCTAATTACCTTCAATCCTTATCACCGACAGTCAAAGCCCACATCTCATCTCCTATTCTTAAAAATGGTATTCAGCTAAAAGGCATTTCAACTGTTACACAGATTTCATCCATAAACGGCCATAAAGAGCTCCAACCGAAGGGCGCTCTGCAGTAGTCTACATTGTTGCAAATGTCTGACAAGCATTTGTTCTGTTAGTGGCATAAAAGGGATTTGTGTACCTCCACTGTCTAACTCAAAACTGATCAGAAATGGCAGCAACAAATCCTGCGTTTCAAATGTCTGATAGATTTATCTTTGATCCACAAATGTGCTATGCCCAGGTACTCTTATGCCCAAGTCTA
Organism: Torreya grandis; assembly: GCA_037957365.1. Lineage (NCBI taxonomy): Eukaryota > Viridiplantae > Streptophyta > Pinopsida > Cupressales > Taxaceae > Torreya > Torreya grandis. The sequence goes on from JARHVA010000153.1 coordinate 2,455,803, forward strand.
ACTAACCCCAAAATGATTTTCTTTTCATGAGATCTATGTATTCTCTGATTGATGTATTCATGTGGGATTAGAAAATAGGATATATACAAAAGTTGTTGAATAAAAATTGTGTGCGAGTTTTTTATGATCACATGCCATGATCTATCATTAATAAAAATTACGATGGATCATGATATGTAATTATTACGATGGATCATGATATGTGATCAGAAATATCGATTGAAAAATTAACAGAATTTTTATTCAAAACCTGTGTAAAAATAAAATTGTCATTACCTTCTAAGGTCTATGGAAGGAAGTTCCACAAATTTATTTCCCCATTTCTGCCCTTTTCTGGCCTATTTTTCTGACTTGCTGGGTATTTTTTGTGGGTTCTATATTTTTCAATTAACTAGATTTTTATAATCAGGTACTTGCAGAAGCTCAGGGGAATAAACAGACCATCCATGATATTCCTCAACAATTACGCCAACCCCCAATTATAAAAGATGTTTCTTGTTTTCCAGTGGCCCATTTCAAGCCTGAGGAGTTGCATAGATCTCTGGAAGATGTTAAGAAGAAAAAGCGATCATGGAAGAAGTCGCTTTTCTTTTGGAAAAAGTTTCAGTCTGAGAAGGAGAATAAGGTCGAACTTTGCTCCACACCACAACAACGTCCAGGTTTCAAATCTCGATCAGGACCAATTTATATGAACGATGTTTGTATGAATGATCGGTCATGTCGCTCCAGGGGACCTAATTCCGGTCCACTTTCTAGAACACTAACTCAAACGCTGAAAAGCGAAAGTGCAAAGGCAGAGGTTCCTTATTTGTCATTGAAGCAACTCAACCATTTACCCTTTCCCTCACCTAAACCAATTTATTTGGTCACATGAATCTCTCAATAAAATAGGCTTGACAACGAAGATTTTAATGAGGAATATACATTTGTGAATTGAAGAAAACTTTGTAAGTGATTTTTAGATCAATTTCATTTCACCCATAATGTAATATGAATAAATAGTTTTAAATAAATGTGTATCATATATATTTATAAATATTATAATTAAATCTAATAAGATGTAAAATAGTAAAAATAGATTTAATTATTACTATGATTATAGTATAATAATTTTTAAAGTTGGGTTATATAAGTATTTTATTTTTCTTGCAATATGGAAATAGTCATCACAACTTAATTAAAAAACCAGGGATTTTAGGATAAGACGATGAGAATATTAAAAACCCACAATGAACTAAAACCCTTCTTAGAATCATGCACTCCATGTTTCTATCAACCAAAACCATGGACTTAACATTTATATTAAAATATAAACAAATATATCTGATTTTAAGAATGCATTTTTTATGTTTGGGGCTCTAAAAACCTCGCACATCATTTTAAATCTTTATGTTGATCCAAGGGAATTTGATCTTCTTTTTTCAAACCCTAGTAGGGAATTTTACCTTGTAGAGGATAAGACATATTTTTTTAGGGCCTATGCTTAAGGTAAGCTGGGTTTTAAAGCATCAACTACTTAGAAGCACCTCAACGATATATGATATGGCTGCAACACACTAGATTAAATACAATTTAGCTACGCAGTCTAGTATGATGTAATGTCTATCTACTATGATTTTTTTTTTACATGAACAATAAATAGTTTGTACAATGTCTAACTATCAAGAGTAGCCCAAATAACATCACAATCCCTCACCATAAAGCCATCCAAAATCACTAAGGTAGAATTGAGATTTGAAGAGTCCTCCATGATGGCCAATTCATCTCTTCATCACACTGATCCCCTCCTCTCTTTCTTATCTCTTAAAACTTAGTCCAACTAAGTGATATGATATTCACCAATTCTTCTAGAATGTAGTTATGCTCTCAAGATTTCTTGTGATTTGTGAATGTGTTCTCAATATGTTTGCATTGATTGTTTGTATCTATCAATTATTTTAATGCATTGAATACATCAATATACTAGTGTATTTATATATTTTTTAAATTCAAATTAAGACTTAATTAGTGTACAAGTTGACACACAACGAGTGAAAGAGCCAATAAAACATAAACCTGGACCTCTAAAGACTCAAAAAGAATGGGAAAGGGGGGGCACTTTCATAAATGTACATTATATTTTTCTATAAAAGTTACCAAAAATACATGAGGACAAGAGGGATGAGAGGAAAATAGAGGAATATATGAAGAGGACAACCAAAAACATGGAAAAACGTGCCAACAAAAAAAATGAAAAAATACACCAACAAAAAACTAATTTAAATCAATAATTAATAAGTACACAAATACCTTAAAATATTAAAACTTTACAACTAAAAAATACCTACACAAGATTTATAGGTGTCTCCATTTTGCTTTCTTTTTTCTTTATCGATTATAAATGCATGTAACACCCCCTTTATGTAATGAAATCATGTATTATCTTTTTCAATCCCATGAGCTATTCTTGACCTATGATTAAACATGTACAAATATATTAAATATATTTATTTGAAATACATTCAGAGATATCAATGTAAATGTTCTTATCTTATATATTTTCACATGTCACATTAAATGTAGGGGACAAATGGCATCGATTTAGCAATATTAGTGTTTTGGGTTTTAAAAAAAAAATCTAAAAAAAAAAATTCAGATTTCATCATATGGTCAAAATTTTCCAATTAATTGGATTGGCTTCTCCAAATAAAAAGAAAAACTTCTAAGTAATGATTAAATGAACATCAAATTTAAAGTCATAATTACTTTGTGATATTCAATTTTAAAATAATAATTACTTTATGATATTCAAATTTAAATTCAAACATATTCACTTCATTACACTCCCTTAATACCACTATAAAACACCTATAAATATAATTAAATTAAATATACTAAAAAATTAACTTGTCAATTTTTTGATTACTTTATAGGTTTTTAATTCAAATTGATTGATTAAGATATGGGCCAATCAATCATATCATGGTTGCCCTTTAATTTAAAATTCTAAACATTTAAAAGTGGAGTGGTTTTGAAATAGCGGCAATCCATAATTTTGTAGTTCACATTGTTACTAGAGGATATGTTAAAAATGTAAAAAACAATTCATTTGAAATAACTTTTTTTAATTTGTATTTTTTCTTAAATATATTAAATTGGAGGGAAACTCATAATTAGATTTAATTCAATTTAAAAAAATAAAATTAAAATTAAAATATATATTTTTTAAAATAGTGTTTAATATTTAAATATAGTGTAAATATATTATACATTAGAAATATAAATTCGATTAATAGTACAAAATTAATTATAGAATATTATATATTCTAATCACATTATATTAACAAAATAATAATTATTATAGAAGGTTACAAAATAAAATTAGCTTGTCAAGGTATGGCCTAAATCTAGTCAAATTTAAATTCTTTGTCGAAGGATAAATCTAGCATTACAACAATAAAATTAGCCGATCAAGGTACGACCTAAATAACCACAGATAACCATAAAGCATAGTTTTACACATATGTCACCATCCCATAGAGTGGAGACAGAGGATCATCCTTAGAAAGCGCCAACCAAATAGCTATTCCACATCAGAGATCACCAGAACATTCCAACTATCCAAAGAATCAACATAAATAATGATAAACCATCACTCGGCTACACAAAGACAACAATACTTACCAAAGACCATTGTAAAAGACCAACATCTAACTTACTATGAAAATCTCAACAACCCTATGAAAAATATATTCACAAAACTCATTTCAATTGATAATACAATTTCAATTATCAACACTTCTCCCCCACCTGCACCATTTACGTTCTAGTGCAACTGTATTCCATTGAATTAACGTACGTTTTCATGGTTGAAACCATTCCCCTTTAAAGACCCTTGAATTAGCTCTCACTTAATTTCTAATTTACCTACAATATTATTGTGAGGGCTCCATTTCAGACCTCCCAAATATTATATAGAGCTCAACCTATGTTCAGAGCACACACCTCAAGGGAAAAAGAAAAAACCACCAAACCATTGCCCTCGTCAATATGTTTCTCTACATTTGAAAATACAGCGCAACTGTTTGTCAACATTCATTGAATGGCTTTTGCTAGGTTTATATATTTAATTGCCAAAACACGACCATCTGATCGAGGACAGCGGCATCCGACAAAATCCTTTTCCTGCATTTACTTTTGCGCTTACCAAGGCCTAATGACCTTCATTCAGTCTTTATCACCGACAGTCAAAGCCCATATCTCGTCTCCTATTATTAAAAATGTTATTCAGTTAAAAGGCTATTCAACTGCTGCACAAATTTCATCCATAAACCGGCATAAAGAGCTCCAACCGAAGGGCACCCTACGGTTGTCTACATTGTGCAGCAAATGTCTGACAAGCATTTGTTCTGTTAATGGCATAAAAGGGATTTGCGTACCTCCATTGTCAAACTCAAAACTGATCAGAAATGGCAGCAACACAATCTGTTTTTCAAATGTCTGATAGATTTATCTTTGATCCACAAATGCACTATGCCCAGGAACTCTTATACCCAACTCTAACTAACCCCACAATCATTTTTGTTTTCTTGGGATCTCGGTATTCTCTGATTGATTTGTTCATGTGAGAATACAAAATAGAAAATAATATTTATTAAAAGATTTTATGTGCTTTCATAGTTTATGATAATTATATAAAGGTTTTTTAATAAAAATAGCTTACAATTTTTTAAATCAATATTTTTAATCCATAATATGTGATCAGAATGTAATTTGTATTCAAAAATCTCTATGTAATATTAAAATAGTCTTTACCTTTTAGAATTTATGGAAAAAAGTTGAACAAAAATATTTCAACTTTGGTATATTTTTGTTCCATTGTGAGATATTTTTTGTGGGTTCTATTTTTCTCAATTAACTAAATTTTTATATACAGGTCCTTGTAATAGATCAGAAGAAGAAACAAATTATCTATGATATTTCCTAACAGCTTTGTCATCCTTTAAAATAAAAGATGTTTTGTGTTTTCCAGTGGCCCATTTTAACTTTGGGAAGTTGTAGAAATGTTTAAAGACTTCAAGAAGAAAAATGATTATGGAAGAAGTCACTTTGGGTTGAAAAGAAGGGCAAAGTTAAACTTTGCTCCACATAGTAATAATGTTCAGGTTTAAAATCTCCATCAAAACCAATTTATATGAACGACATTTGTATGAATAGTTAGTCATGTCACGCCAATAAACCTAATTCAAATTCACTTTTTGAAACATCAACTCAAACTCTTAAAAGTTAAGAGTATAGAGGTTTCTTATACATCATCAAGGCTATTTAACCTTTTCCTTTTTTAAGCTAATTTATTTGATCACATGAATTTCTCAATAAATAGATAAATTTTAATAAAGATAGTGAATTATTTCTTAATATAATTATGTAAGTTCTATTTAATTGGAGATAAATATTTTTGACAACTATGAATCCCATAAAATATAATTTTGTAAGTTATTTTTGATCAATTTATTCATATTTTATAAATTAGTTGGAAACACATACATTTAAATATGTTTTTAGTTATGAACAAATTATTTAATTAATAAAAAATTTACAATGCAAAATTTACGAATTATTAAACAATGCCAGCAGTATATTAAAAAAAAAAAACATAAATTAATGTGGAACATGATGGAAGAGATGGTATTTGGAAGTATGATAACATGTAATCTTAAATATGGAGATTTTCTCCATTACATATATTTTATTTTTCTTGTTTACGTATAAGCTTAAACTATTCCAAGCAAAGCAGCCCTACTCCGAACCAATGCAATTGGCATGACTTTCAAACATGAACATGGATTATTTATGAATGTGAATAAAATATATAATCAAGTTTTGAGTATTATATGATTTTAATATTTTAGTTCTTTGTATTAAGAAAAACAGTTAATATATGTTAGAGGTGTTTTTATTGTGAGACTATAAATAGATATTCATAAGTGAAGATTCTATTAATGGTGATGCAATGTACATAAATAAGTTGTTTGCTTTCAAGAAAGTCAATGACTTTTGTCATTTTAATGTCTCTAACAAGATATGTGTTGATGTGGGTTTTACACACACTTCATAAATTTTTTATAAGGTAGCCTCTAACATTTTAAGATTCGTGAAAATTATTCACTCCAAGGTATGAGTTGTAAAGTATTGGATTTTATAAACAACTTATTGGTCGAATAGTGGTGAGTAGGGCAACTTGTTTACCACAAATAGGTTGGCTATGGATGAATCTAAATCTTCTTGAGATTGGTGGACTGATGATGATTCTAATTTAAAGTGGATAGGACTTCAAAAGAAACTCAAAAAGGAGGGAAAGGTAGGATAGGAAAGGAGGCTTGTAGACCATACTACATGAAACTTTTCAAGACCAACACTTGAACTAGAAGTTAAATAAAAAATCATAGACAAATATTTATTGCAAGTTATTGTAGCACACCAACAATCAAACACTGATAGGAGTCAAAGGGAACTAAAATACAACATACTTAAGCACATGATATCCAAGCTTGCCACATTTGTTAGACTATAATAGCACATCTAAGAGGAGGGATTATGATTTATATGTAAAAGGCATTTAGATCAACTATAACTTAATATGAACGATTGTATATAAAAGAGAGAACTCATACATAACAAAAATACTAAGAAACTAGAATGATAGAACTCCTTATAAGAATCCACAAGTTGGAGAAGAATCAATATTTTGCACGTCAAGACCAAAATTGTAGAACTTCCCATAATTTTCTATTGATCTTAACAACTAAAATTCTCCTCCCTTTGGGACTAGGAGGATACAAGTATAAATAACTTGGGATGGATAAGGCCTCATCTCCCAACGAAGTCTAAAAATACATTTACAAAAATAAGACTTACATCCAAATCTCATGCAAAGGATGCATGTACAACAGTCAACCCATAATAGAATTTCACAGCTAAAAAAATAATATATACATGCAACATAAATTTGGAACTAAAGTTTTGAATTGGCAAAAACATGCAAGTACATAGTTATATTTATCAAAGTGCTGATGTGACACCGCTAGCTGAAGAATATGGAGTGAAAGCTAGACGAACTGCAGTAGCCACTGTTGTTCCTTGTGGGATTAACATCGAGCCCATTGCAGTTTGTATGACTGTAAATCTTGAAAAATGGGAACTTTAAGATGATGTGGCAACACTAGCAGTTGGTTGTGTATTTGGCATTGGCCTTGAAGTTATTTATTTTGCCCTAAGTTCTTTGAATAACACATGTGCATGTTTGAACTCCTTATTAATGATGTCAAAATTGAGCAAGGAAGGTTTAAAGAGTTTGATGACCTCAGCCATCACCTTGTATGTTCAACTATTGAGCTCTTAAACTTTGTTCCTAGAGCCTCAACTCTTGTTAACCTATCCGTAGAAAAATTTAACAATTGAAAATTTTCATCATTGATCCTATATATTGTGCCTTCAACTTCCTCCTTGAAGTTGTTTGCAGCTGCTTCGAGGAAGATCTCACATTTTGGCATGTTGACTAATTCCCCTATAGGGGTAATCACATAAGTGACTCTCATTGCTTTCAGAATTTCCAAGGCCTCACTCTCATGATTTGTAAAATGTCCCAATAAAGTCTTCATCAGTGTATGCCACTTAAGGCACCATCCCTTTTTGTAATTACATAATTGAGGCACCATGATACATACATGTTAGACATTATATTTAGGGCAAGTGCACAAAGTTTGGGGACAAAAAGTTCCCTATCCGTGGACATGATTTTCCTGAAATTTCAGAAATATGAATTTCTATAGATTATTTGATATATTTACACTCCAAATTTGAAGATGGTGTAACAACATGAAATGTAGCATTTTGAGTCTAGTTTTCAAAACACTATTTTTTTTCAAATTACTTAATTATAACTAGGTCAAACATCTAAAATTTGAAGAGGAACTTTTATTTTTTCAAGAAAATAGAGTAGATAGACAATTGTGTGGCACATAATTTTTTGAGTAGCGTTTAATATTATTTAAAACCCTTTGGGTAAAATTTAGATAAGATCTTCTAGTTTTTGACCTATATTTTTTCAATGAATACGTTCTTTTATGGATTTTGCAAGAAAATTGATCTTGAACACTGGTAAAAAAATGGATAGCCATTCGTGTGACGTGCCTAACTACCTCAAAAAAATGAAAATCAATTTTTTTTAATGTGTGTATAATTAGGCCTAGTTTGTGACCATATAACTTGTTATTCACTTGGATCGATGAAAGATAAATTACATGAACATGTATAGGCATGTAGTGGCCTAAAAAAGGTAAAATTAGAAATCAACATAGTTTGAAACCTTAAATTAGTCCAAAAATTATAGAAATCATATTTTTGAAAAGAGGAGAGTGTGCTTGTCGTGATGGTATTAAGTTTTTGAATTTTCAAATTGAAATTCTTAGTGTATTTGGTGATCAAAGTTAAATTTTTTTATTTTTAATCATAATTCTTAGACTCGACTGTAGATTGACAGGTCCAATTGTTAGGCTCAAGAATCTAAGCCATTCTCGAGCCAAAAGGCACAAGATTTAAATTCAAATTCAAATAGTGTGATTGTGCTAATAACGTGATTATGATATTAATGTGATCACATTATTAACTTTTTTAGGAACGCGATTGCGTTACTTAATAATGTGATCATGTTATATATTCACAACACCTAAAAACCCAAATTTGCATTTTAACCTACTAAAGAGCCATTAGGCCTAGTAGTCTTAAGAACAAAGTTTGGTTCATTAAGATTTTTGTTTGGGACCAATGTTCTTGTCAATATTCAATAAAATTGAATGATAATTGGATATGTATTAAACTATGAATCAATTTATTGTTCATTTGACATGAGTCTAATCTTCCTTAAAATGCAGACCGTCTTAGTTCATCTTAGACAGGGTCAAGAAGTCAAAAGTTAGTTTTTGGTGATCCACTAATCCAAATCACTCATAATTTGGTATATTTGATTTATATTTCATTTTGTACATTATTAAATAAATTATATTTTCCAAAAATCAATTGGTGTACAGGGATCCTCTGATTGAGTACTAATGGACCTAGCATATTAGGTCCGAAAGAGAGTTCAGTGATATTATAAATGTTTAAGGATTAGTTATTTGAAATTTGGTATTTGAAAAGGAATTTATAGTCTTCAAAATATTCTAATGGTGTTTTGGAACAACAAAAAATAAATTAAGGGTCATTCTATTTTGTGTCAAGAGTGTATACAGTCCTAAAAAACGTTGAATTTGGTTAAACATGACTGTGTTAGTTTTTATGGATAATTAGTGATGTTTGGAACTTTTTAAAAAAATTATAAACTTTGTAGTATTGTTTGAGTCTTTGATAATATTTTTTGAGTTAGTAAATAAAATTCTATAAGGATCTATTTTCAAGGTATATCAATGTGTTAGTACCCTATTTTGCATATAAGAAGTTGTCTCTTTGTCAAGTTTAAAGATATTACAAGCATACATGCTACAAATATACATGCCACAAACATGCATGCCTTATGATATAACTAATTTTATCATGAGTTTTCAAAAAATGCATTTTTTAAACCTATGTCCAAAACTTAGCCTTTGGAGTACCAATCTAGTTGTGCATCTAAAGTAAATTGGGGTTATTTTGAGCCCCTTCAACGTAATTGCATGGCTTTAAAATGTGATTTGGGGGTTGATCATCTCCAATTTCATTAGCTCATTTGAAGAAAAGAAACATAATTTATTTATATGCAAGTTCTACATGTATAGAATGTGGTTTTGAACTCAATAAACTTGAAGTCATCAGTTAATGAATACAAATCTTGATTAGTTTAATTGAGGAGGTAATTAAGGTCAAAATGAGCCACGTGAACATATTTTAAATTGTATATTCAATGTGATTTGGAGTGAAATTAACCACAATTTCATGTCATATATTATTAACCAAAGAGTTGATTCATTTATTCTAGGAGGCATTTGAGGCCACTTTGAGCCCCTTAAAGAGCAAGATATGATTTGAGGCAAAGTTAAAGGGTTGATTCTATCATGAATTGATCTAATTAGTCAAATTCTGCAATTAGGGGCATGATTTGGGCTAAATTGAGCTCCTAAACCAAATTTATGGCTCCATCAATTGTATAACATGTATGCAACATGTATGACTTAACTAACCCCACTTTTATTAGAAATGCAAACATGTTCAGGGAATTGTCACAAATAGGTGAACAAGTAGCTCAAATTTTCTTCAATTACCTTAGTGATTGGACCCTATATCCAATATCTTAAACCCTAAAACTTGTACTATTTAGCATAAACCCTAAACACTGTACCATTTATCTTGAACCCTAATACATAAGCCCTAAACCCCATACCCTATAAATTATAAACCCTAAACCAATAAATTTAGCCCCAATTAACATCTTTTATATATAATAAGAATTAGGCTCATAGGAATGAACTTGGTCAAAATCGCATCACTCATTACCAAAATTAACTTAATTGGCTCAATCCATGATGATGTGGGGGCTAGTTGAGTCCAAAATCACATTCTTTACTCATAGATATAGGTTCAAGGAGCTCAAATTTACCCCAATCACCATCACGATTGTACCTTATATACACTAAGCCTTAATCCATAAATTTATTTATCCCTAAACTCTAAACCATAAATATAAACTCTTAAAACCTTGAACCAATCATTCTAGCCCAAATTAACATCATTTAGATTAAGAATTAAGTTCACAGGGCTCAGTTTAGCCTAAATCACACTACTGATTACCCCATTTAACTAATTCACTCAATATGCATGATGACATGGAGTATAATGACAACCCAAAAACACATTCTATAGTCACAAATGGTTTCAAGTGATTCAAATTATCCTCAATTATCTTTGTGATTGACCTTGTGTGCCCTAAACCATATATACATAAAACCTAAGTCCTAAACCATAAACCCTAAACATTATACCCTATATTGTAAACCATAAACTTTCCCTATTTACTAATTGATTTAGTCCCAATTAACATCCTTTGTAGTAAGAATTAGGCTCACATGGCATATAGTGATTAGACATTATATACAGGTCCTTAAACCTAAACCCTATATCCTAATCCCTAAAAATTAAATTGTAAGCCCTATGCCATAATGCCCACTACATGCCACAAACATATATTCCTTATGATATAACTGATATTATCATGAGATGTCACAAAATGTACTTTTTAAACCTATGGCCAAAACTTAACCTTTAGAGTACCAATTTAGTTGTGCATTTGAAGTAAATTGGGGATATTTTGAGCCCCTTCAACCTAATTGCATGACTATAAAATTGTGATTTGGAGGTTGATCAGCTCCAATTTCATTAGCTCAATTGAATCAAAGAAACATTATTTACTTATATGCAAGTTCTACATGTATAGAATATGGTTTTGAGCTCAATAAAATTGAAATCATTAGCTAATAAATGAAAATGTCGATTAGTTAAATTGTGGATATAATTAGGGTCAAAATGAGCCACATGAACCTATTTTAAATTGTATATGATGTGATTTGGAGTGAAATTAATCCTAATGTCATGTCATATATAATTAATCAAATAGTTGATTCATTTAATCGAGGAGGAATTTAAGGCCAATTTGAAGCCCTTCACGAGCAAGATATGATTTGGGGTAAAATCCAAAGATAAATTATATCATGAATTGATCCAATTAGTCAATTTTTGTAATTAGCGATATGATTTGGGAAGATTGAGCCCCTAAACCAAATTTATGGCTCAATTGATTGTATAACATGTATGCAACATGTACATGGCTTAATTGACCCTACTTTTATTAAAAATGCAAACATGAAGGTAATTATCATAAATAGGTAAACAAGCAACTCAAATGTTCTTCAATTACCTTAGTGATTGGACCCTATATCCGATATCTTAAACCCTAAACCTTATACCATTTAACTTTAACCTTAAACCCTATATCATTTACCTTAAACCTTAAGCCATAAGCCCTAAAACCCAAACCCTTTAAATTATAGACCCTAAACCCTAAACTAATAAATTTAGCCCCTATTAAAATCCTTTATATATAGTAAAAATTAGGTTTATAGGGATGAACTTGGTCAAAATTCCTTCACTCATTAAACCACAATTAACTTAATTGGCTCAATCTGTGATGATGTGGGGGATAATTGAGCTCAAAATTGCATCCTTTACTCACATATATAAGTTCAAGGAGCTCAAATTTACTCTAATTGCCTTCATGATTGTACCTTATATACCCTAAAACCTATACCCTAAGCCCTAATCCTTAAAGTTCCTAATTTTTAAGTCCTAAACTTTAAACCTTAAATATAAACTCTTTAAACCTTGAACCAATCATTTTATCCCAAATTAACATCATTTAGACTAAGAATTAAGTTTACAGGGCTTAGTTTGGCGTAAATCACATAATTGATTTCCCCATTTGACTAATTCACTCAATCTGCACGATGACATAGGGTATAATGACAACCCAAATACACATTTTATATTACAAATGGGTCCAAGTGATTCAAATTATACTCAATTATCTTTATAATTGACCTTGTGTACCCTAAACCATATATACATTAAACACCTAAGTCTTAAACCATAAACCCTAAACACTATACCCTAAATTGTAAACCATATGCTTTCCCTATTTACCAATCTATTTAGTCCCAATTAACATCCTTTTTAGTAAGAATTAGGTTCACATGGCATAGAGCGATTAGACATTATATAAAGGTGCTTAAACCTAAACCATATGCCATAATCCCTAATCCCTAAAACATAAATTGTAAGCCTTATGCTCTAATTCCCACTACATTTTGTAAACATGCATGCCTTATGATATAACTGATTTTATCATGAGATCTCATAAAATGCATTTTTTAAACTTATGGCCAAAAATTAGCCTTTGAAGTACCAATCTAGTTGTGCATCTAAAGTAAATTGGGGTTATTTCAAGCCCCTTCAACCTAATTACATGATAATAAAATGTGATTTGGGGGTTGATCAGCTCCAATTTGCCCCAATCACCATCATGATTGTACCTTATATACCATAAAACCTATACCCCAAGTCATAATCCTTAAATTTCTTAAGCCCTAAACTCTAAACCATAAATATAAACTCTTTAAACCCTAAAATAATCATTTTATCCAAAATTAACATCATTTAGACTAAGAATTATCTGTGTAATTGACCCTGTGTACCCTAAACCTAAGCCCTAAACACTATACCCTAAATTTTAAACCAAAAAATTCCCTATTTACCAATCAATTTAGTCCCAACTAACATCCTTTGTAGTAAAAATTAGGTTCACACATGGCATAGAGTGATTAAAACTTATATACACCCTTAAACTTAAACCCTACATGCCCTAATCCCTAAACCCTAAAACATAAATTATAATCCTTGATTCCTAAACACTAATGCCTTAATCCCTAATCCCTAAACACTAATGCCTTAATCCCTAATCCATAATCCCTAATCTATATTAAGTATAACATGATCACATTATTTAATAGCATGATCATGTTATTCTTAATATAGACAACACTCAGTTCTCAATGCCAATTTTAAAACCCAACTGAGTATTAAGAATAACACAATCACGTTATTACATAATGTGATCACATTATTCTCAATATGTATGTTAAAGCAGAACCTAGTATAACAAATAACATGATTGCATTATGTAATAACATGATCACGTTATATAACATGATTACATTATTATTATTATAGACTAATCTCACTTTTCAACATCTATTTTTAACCAAATTTGAGAATTATGTCCCCACAAACATTCTCTGTGTACTTTTTTAGGACCTATAGTACATGTGTACTTGACCCTACCTTTGAAAAGTTATCGATTGTCCTTGATGGGTGATGGATTACGTTTGAGGAAGAGGAAGATATTGAAGAAAAAAACATCAGAGAAATTAGAACATTTGAGAGATAAAAACAAGATATGAATGCAAAAACTTTGTGGTAGACAAGGTAAAAAACCTAATCCTAATGAACCAAATACCATAGATCATGAACCAATTGACAATAATGTATTAAACAATTATGAAAATGACAATAGTGAATTGAATAATGATGAAATTGACCATAATGAAATGAATAATAATGAAATTGACAATAATGAATTAGATAATGTTAGAAATTTACATTTAAAGTTCCAAGTTTTTTATTTTGTTAATGATGAGTCTATGTATGATGTTTCACCCCCCATGAAAGAATAAAATTTTATGGAAACAAATAATGATGAAATTAACCATCAATAAAAATTTATGAAAATATATAATGAAGAAATAAACAATGAATAAAATGTCATCCCACCTCTAAATAATGAAATTAATAATGATTTTGAAACACCCTCTCAACAAATTTCACAATTAACAACACCTCCAAGAATTGTGCATAAAAAAGACAAGTACTTAATTGAAGTCCATAAAAATATTTTAGAACCAATGCATAACAAAATGTCCGATCACCATTTAAGAAGAATGGCTCAACAAGTCTGGGACACTTACATTCATAATTTGGTTTATGATAGTCAAAGATGTCAATTATTTGTTTCATTGATAAAATTGATTAAGGTGAGACCTATAATGTACACATTAGGACTACGAACATCTAACATAGATGATGAAACTAATGAAATTGTTGAAAATCTACATGATGCATGTCATACTGTAGGCCCAAAATCATGCACCCAAGATTATAATGATACTCATCATATACTTACAACTTGTGCAGTAAGTGACCAAACTGAGAAAAAATGAATGGTTTCAAAAACAAGCCCAACACTTAATATAAACACAAAAACATTAATGAAATCAATTGAAATATGTGAAAGACTCAATGAAACTAATACCAATAAACTATGGACATTCTCTAATAGATTTCCATGAAAGGACAAGGCTATAGTTGATACTCTCAAAGAGTTACTTGCTCAATTTTAGAAAGATAATACAAGAGTTTCGACCAATGCAAGAGATATAGTGAAAAGAAGAGTTAGTTCTCGTAACCATGAACCACATCCAAAACATTTATTGGATATGACTTAAACACAATTTTACTCTAAATTTTTGAAAAAACATCCACAAAGTTCTATTTGTCAAAGATATTTTGAGGTGACCAAACCTTTTTATGTTAAAATAAATCACATATGCACCACTTGTTGTAGGCAACATGTTGAATTTTCAATGCACTATGATGATTTTTTTCATATTCATTTTAACTTGCATACTAACAACATTTTGTAGGAGTGTGGAATTGAATTGCCACTAAATCAGGCAAGGAATTTATTCCAACTATTTTTTGCAAAACACTGGATGGATAATTGTTTTACAATAAATCATGTTTAAATGGAAATTGCAGCATTTGTGGTGGATTGCCAAAATTAAAAAAATATATCCATGAGGAGATTATAAGTGAAATTGGAAAATAATTAATTAGTTTAAGCAAATATAAATCAGTGACTTATCAAGTAAAATATGGAAAATAATCTAAAAGGTGTGAGCTTGTTACAAAAAAGATACCTGTTTTCAAATTTTTAGTCAAATTTAGGGAGAAGATTGTTTATGAGTATGAAAGGCACACACACAAGGCTAGATGATTGGATGAACATTTCAAGATAAGAAAATATACATTCCCACTTCATTTGATTGTTTTAGTAGTTGACTTTGCTAAAACTTACACATTCAAACCCCAAATAGAAGTTCAATCACAATATTAAAACTCATCACAAGTTGCCATGTTTGTGCATATAGCATTCATGCATGCACCTGATAGTATATAGTAACAAAAAAAAATATTAAATGAGTAATATTTTTATGTCAGTGATGACCAATCACATTGTTTAGAGTATGTGCAAGGTTATTTTCATAATTTCTATGAATAGTTGAGTTAGAGGAACATTACTTTCTATCAACATTCGATTTGGTCAGACAATTGCACATCAAAATTCAAAAATGTATGGATGTTTTATTGGTTGAGAAGGATGCACTTTACCACTAGTGTAGAACACATTTGGAGTTTCACCGAGGTTGGCCATGGAAAAGGGGAGCATGACAGTGCTGAATCATGTGTAAAAAGAGCTATTGCATGGGAGGAGTTGAAATTTGAAGAGGGTGTTCATTTGATAAATACAAAAATTATGACTGAATGATGTAATGGCAACATTTATGTTTAATGGAGGAAGACCACTTGGAAAAGTATGAGGATTGTATGACTCTAATGGGTTTAAGTGACCCCCACTCATTTTGTAGCTCAAATGCAATTTCTTGGACTGTTTATACAAGACACTTGACATGTTTCTAGTATGCATTTGTGGACTCTATTTGGAGTGAGTGTGTGTCACAAGAGTAGGTGGATGATTGGAGTTCCAAACCTCTAATTCTAATAAACACATATCAGGTTCCAACAAAATTTTAACTTACAAATATAACATCATTAGATGACTTTGACCATGTATCTAATCTAATGCAACTAGGTAGAATATTTTTCATTATGTACAATTTATTCTCATTATATATATTTATATTATCACTAAAATGGGTTTTTATGAAATAGGGCATATTTTTATAGTTATTTCAAATGAGGATAATGAAGAGGGTATTGATTACTACTTGTGTCAGTGTGTAGAGAAAAAGAAAAAATTGACTTCCCCAATTATAGATGGAGAAAACTTTGACTATCTCAATGGATCAGTGGTAGTCATTGAAACTTGGTTTCAATGATATCATATAAAATATTAAAATTAATGGTTGTTTGAAGAATTTGAAACTCAAAAGAAGATATTGCATTACTTAAATTTGATTCTTAAAATGAATATTCAATTACTTAAATATCATGGGAGGCCATTAAACAGGAAAGTATGGAATGTTCAGAAGTAAGACCATGAAGTTATTCTTGATATTATCAAGGTTAGAGCAAATCCTAGTGGTTTGTTGGATTGAAATACGTAGGTATGTTGAATTTTCAAATGTGTATGCAATCAATTCTACCAAATATTTTTTAATTTCTAGGTAGTACATATGAATGTCATTTTTAATTACTTATTAACAAATTTTTATGGGTTAGTGGTGCCAGATAAGCTTCCACATTCACGTGGTTAGCACTGTCAGTAGATAATTCTATATTGTTGAAGCTAAGAGAATATCAGGTTAGACATGATAAAATATTAGGTTGGATGTGATCGAAGCTCAGGAAATGAATTATAGGTTTTGTTTTACGTGTGTTTCAACTTGGGCTAAAAAATTGCATTTTTCTTGTATTGGGAAGGGTGTTCTTAGGGTTAAAATGGGTGATGAGTTTGTCAATAAAGCCTGATGAGAATCTAAGAAATTGGTCCTAGACATTGTGTGCCCCCCTAAAACATATTTTCAGTGATATTTTTTAGTCAAAAAGCATCGAAAGTACAGTTCTACAACTATAACTTGAACTTTAACAACATTTATTGCTAGTGTTTTCATGCTCTAGAATGGTATTAAAAATGCACTTCTAAGTGGATTTAAACATCATGATAGTGTGATAACATATAATTTGCCTATTTGGATGTGATCGAATTGATATATTCTTAGGTGGAGGTCTTGGAGATAGAAATGGCAGTTGGAGCTCAAAAAGTTGCTTATTCAATGCCAAAAACTTATTTTTTTGGACCCCTCACTGTAACTTATCCAACAGATTACTCTCAAAGGTTCCACATAAGTTATTTGAGGTGAAATTATAAGGATTAAAGAAGAAGGGGATGGATCTGAAATTTCATATAAATGACTTACAAGTTTCATTTTATGTATGTTTGAACTTAGGCTAAAATATTGCAGTTTTATTATATTGGGAGGGCGTTATTGAGGTCGAAATAGGTGGCAGGTTTGACGATCAAGCCTGATGGGAGGCCAAGAACCTGGTCTTATATTTATCTTCCCCCTAGATGTGTTGGCAGCGTCATTTTTTAGTTATAAAGCATCAAAACTAAAGTTCTGCAACCATAACTTAATTGACAATATATATTGTCAATGTTTCTATGCTCCAGAATGGTAGTGAAAATGCACTTTCAGGTGGATTTGAACATCATGGCGGTGTGATAACATGTAATTTGTCTATCTTGACATGATCAAAGTGATATATTCTCATGTGGAGATCCCAGAGGTGGAAATGGCAGTTAGAGCTCAAGAAGTTGCTTGTTCAATGCCAAAAAGTTGCTTTTTTGGACCCCTCACTGCAACTTGTCCAACAGATTGCTCTCAAAGGTTCCACTTGAGTGATTTGGGGTGTGATTAGATGGATTAAATATGTATGGGATGGATCTGATGGTTCATATAAATGGATAACAAGTTTATTTTTATGCATGTTTGAACTTAGGCTAAAAATTGTATTTTCTTGTATTGGGAAGGGTGTTCTTGAAAATGGAATGGATGGTGGATTTATCAATCAGCCTTGATGGGAGGCCAAGAACCTGATCCTAAATTTTATCCACCCATGGATGTGTTTTAAGTGTCATTTTTTAATCATAAGCCATCGAAACTAGAGTTCTATAACCACAACTTAAACTTTGAAAATACTTGTTGTCAGTGTTTATGTGCTCTGAAATGGTAGTGAAAATGTACCTTTTGGTGGATTTGAACATCATGGTAGTGTGATAACATACAATTTTTATATCTAGACTTGATCGAAGTGATATATTCTTAGGTGGAGGTCCCAGAGGCATAAGTGGCAGTTAGAGCTCAAGAAGCTAATTATTCAATGCCAAAAAGTTATTTTGTTTGACCTCTCACTGCAACTTGTCCATGGATAGCCCTCAAAGGTTCCCCTTGAGTGCTCTAAGGTGATATTAGAGGGATTAAAGAGATAGGGGAAAGATATGAGAGTTAACATAAATGACTTATAGGTTTCATTTTATGCATTTTTGAACTTAGGCTAAAAAATTACATTTTTCTTTCATTGGGAATGACGTTCTTAAGGCCAGAATGGGTGGTAATTTTGTCAATCAAGCCTGATGGGAGGCCAAGAACCTAGTCCTAGACATTATAAACACCCTTGAACATGTTGGTAGTGTCATTTTTTGGTCAGAAATCATTGAAATAATAGTTCTGTAATCACAACTTAAACTTTGACAACATTTATTGTCAGTGTTTTTGCGCTCTGTAATGGTAGTGAAAATTCACTTCTGGATGGATTTTAACATTATAACAGTGTGATAACATGTAATTTTACTATTTGAATGTGATTTAAGTGATATATTCCCTGGTGGATGTCATGGAGGTAGAAATGGCAGCTAGAGCTCAAGAAGTTATTTGTTCAATGCCAAAGAGTTGCATTTTTGAACCCATCACTGTAACTTATTAAAACAGATTGCTCTAGAAGATTCCAAATGAGTGCTCCAAGGTGTGATTATAGGGATTAAATAGGTAGGGGAGTGATCTGATGGTTCACATAAAGGACTTATTGGTTTTATTTATGCATGTTTGAACTTAGGCTAAAAAATTGGATTTTTCTTATCTTGGGAAGGGCGTTCTTGAGGCCAAAATGGGTGGTGGGTTTGTCAATCAGGCCTGATGGGAGACCAAGAAACTAATATTATATGTTATCCCCCCCGCTATGGATGTCCTTTTAGTGTCATTTTTTTGTTCAGAATCATAACAACAGTTCTGCTAAACTCTCGACTTGAAGCACATGTTAAAACTTGGGTAAGATGAGTTTTTGGTTGATTTGAGTTATTTAAACTTGGGTAAGGGTTAGAACATGTTAAAATTTCTAAAATAATATTATAAATATAATTTTTAAGATCTAAAAACTCTATTTTTATAAATTGACCTATTGGAGCAACAACTAGGTCTAGAGACCTAGAAACTTAAAAAGATAGAATTTGAGAATGAGAGTTCAATCTATTAGAGACCTATACTTGGTTGATTTATTATAAGTTTTGACACCTACATAAATCCTTGAGTTTTCTTAATACCTATCCAAATTTTATTAAAGAATATTTTTCAAAATAAGTAGAGTAGATCTAAGAGATTGGTGACTAGTTAAGAGCAGACCTAATGAGTAATTGACTAGTTTAAAAGAAGATTGTTTGAGAGTGGATTTTGAATCAAGTTGAGAACGAGAGTGAATAAGTCAGGTTAGAATTATGCACAATCTTAGATCATATGAATATGAATTTCATAGCCTTCTTAAACATATAAGATCAAACTATGCATTAGATGGTATTATGGGATGATAAAGGGTTTTGGCCAAAGATGGGTCATTATCTCATGAGTGAATATTTTGTTTCAAGTTAGTAAGGTTGAATTTTATCAAACTAAAGACATTATAGTCAAGGTTAGGTATAATTTCATCTTGTAATTTTAGCAAATATGAATAATTAGACCATGTACATGATCACCAAAAGGAGTTGAGTGTAGAAGAGGTATTGATAGAGATTACTCGAGAGGCGAGGAAAAATATAAAGGAACATGACTCATATAAGGCATATAAGAAGTAAGCCTAGTTTCAAGAAAATCTATTCAAAAAGGAATTAGAGTCAGGTGAAGGTGAAATATTAGGTAACTTATAGGTATAGTTATCTGAGTGATAAATTTACAGGGATTCATGAATGATTTTATGTCTTTGCATTATACAAGTTTGAACATGATTGGGTATGGGTTTTAAGTGTAATAAAATTGTGTTAATGATCAATTGAAAAGTTGTAAATGGGTGATGAAAAATGCAAAATAGATAAGAGTGTCATTAGTCATTTCCACTACACACAATGAAATAAAAACTTTAATTTAAAAAAAATTGGGAGATCCGAGATTTATAACATTGAAAAGAACAATTATTAATCCTCATTTGTGTACAACATTAAATACAAGATCTAATAGATAATAATTTGGAATATAAAAACAACACTATACAATAATACACAAAGAAATAAAAATTGAATATAAATTATATAGATTTCCATTATAGGCATATGATATATGCACATGTGTGCAATGTCAATAATACATAGATTACCATGATAGGCATACGAAAAATTACATCTACCAACATAGTAGCTAATGTTGGTTAAATGTCATATATGCATATACAATTCCAAAAATGCATAAATTGCCATATACGCATACAAAAAGTCACATCTCATGTAAGACATCATATTCATCAAATAGCCTCCCTCTCTTTTCCTTCCTCAAAGAAGACTCTCCTTAGGATGCCCTGCTAGTAGAAAGAGACCCCTCTAATGCCTTGGATTGCTCCAAGGTCTGACTGTGGGTCCTACACTCATAGCTCACTTACAACTGAACTTGTTCAAATACAAGTATTATTAAAAAATTAACATAAAATACATTCAAACAATTGTTAAGAAATTAATTTTAAACTAAAATAAAAAACATATAAACATGCACTTAGTGCAAACTCATGGTCCTATTGAATCTACTTTTGACACTCAAACAAGTCAATAGTAGGCTCAGCTATTTGAATAGGCATCTAAAATATGGGAGAAATATGAGAAGTTGCCCTACAAATCATCTGATTGGGACTATCAGATGCCATAGGACAACCCTACATACACAATACATTCACATAAGTTATATTTTCCCCAAGTATGTAGTAAAATTATTAAAACAAGTCTATTTTTACAATTCAAAATTACAAGCTAATATATACCTCTATTAGTGCATGTGCAGATGACATTGCAATAGCAATGCCTATGTCTATATCGGCTCAAAGAGAGGGAGGAGTGTCTACTTGAGCCTTCAACTGTTCATGTAAACAAGGTCTCACTTACTTTTATATAAACTATCAAAGATATATAGGGCAAGTTTTTCTCAATGTAAACCAAGATATATATGGCAATGTATCTCAATGTGCATATCATGAAAAGATAACGTAAACCAAGAAACATCGAAGTGTAACTGCCATGCAATGTGCAATGGCCAAGAATAGAAAGTAGTTTGCATGTTGGAGATAATATAAAATTTTTAATATGTGTGGAAGTGTGAGTGGAAGACTAGGAGGTAGAAAGAATAGTAGCACTTCGATAAGGCAAAGTTAGGGAGAGAAAAGGAATAAGAGACGTATCACAAACTCTGTCCTTACTTGTAAAGCTTCTCTGGATAGAGTAAAATGTAAATAAGTGTTTAGTGATTTATGATTAATCCTGTGGTGTTCATATCTCTATTCAGATAAGATTCAAGTTAGTAGTCTACATGTTCAAAGTGGTGAGACCCAAGTTTCAATACTCTGTCTTCAAGCACAACCAGAAGGAGGAGAACATAGTCAGTTTAAAGTGTCATTATAAATAATTGAAAGATGAGTAAGTGATAGAGGATCTCTATGAAATGAATTTAAATATAGTGAAAGTCTCAATACTATTGATAAAATTCAAAATACATAAGAAGACTATATACAACCCAATCAATGACAATTATGAGTTTGCATAGCCATAAAGAAAGACCATATAGAGTTAATGAAAATAGAGTTGAGGATTTAAGGTATTTAAATGTTGTGGGATTTAGTTTTTCCATGTGTGTGATTCTTTGAATTTATCTCAAATGAAGGTAAAGGGTCTTAAGGGTTTATTCTATCTTATTTGTTGACATAGTTATGTTGGAGGGTACTAAAATTCTTTAAAACTACATGTTAGGAGTGATTTAGTATTGAGAAAGGAAAATTAATAGTTTGATAAGATGCATAAGGTAAGGTTAGATCCATTTCAAGCCTTAAAACCTTTGATAAGGGTAAAAAGGTCATTTTAGCTCATTGATTATCCTCTTGGGAAGGTGCAGGACTAAGACAACACAAGATAGGGTTTGAAACTGGAAAATGAGATAACAAGTGATTTAATTGATGAAAAGTCATTAAAATTTGTGGACACATGTATTTATATAGGAGGAAGAGAATTTTTAAGGTTTTAATTTGATTTGACTCTGTATGGTATAGTTTCACAGTCAATAGCCTTGAATTAGTCTTAGGAGACCTGATTAGTCTTAAGGGGTGTTGAGTTAGGTGTTCTCCAAAGAGAGTTAAATTACGAAAGTCCCTACATGACCTATGTGATGTGAAGGGGTATCTAAATGTGGGTTTAGTTTGGTTTTTAGCTTTTTAGTTTACTCATAACAAGGAGGTTTGCCTCAAAAAAGGGCTAGTAGAAGGAAGGTGTCAAAGAGGAAAAAGGAGTTAAGTGAAGAGTTAAAGCTTGGGGGTTGTGTGGAATGGTTGGATGCATGAAATGAGATGTAATTGAGTAGGTAGATGCTCTTATGAGTATTATGCAAGGATAAAATAAAAGTATATGCAAACCTATGAAAATACATAAGAAGATTGTAAAGATTAGAGCAAGGATAAAGAGAGAGCACATGGAAACAGAGTATGAACTAAGGAGGTTGATGTTAAAAAGAAATATTTAAAATTTAGTTGATTATTAAAATGAATTTTAAGTAGAGAACAAGTATTAAGTGAATACAAGGAGGCTTGAGATCCATTGAGCAGGTATGAGTAAACAAGAAAGACCTAGTAAATGCAAAGTGATCAAAGAGATAAAGAGGTTGAAGTTAAAAGACAAAGAAGGACAAGAAAATATCAGAGATGGGTATTTGGCAGAGGTAAGTGTGTGTTTTCATCCATATCAGGGAAGCTTGTTAGAACCTATGCATCAAGATACTTGATAGATAAATTAAACTTAAACTTACAAGCCAAATATACATAAACGAAATGTATAAAGACCATAAGATTAACTTGAAATTTTACATATATATAAGTAAAATGTTTCATCCTAATAGAGATAGATGCAGTAGTGGATGGGCTAGTAGATGGATCCAAAAAATTTAATAATGGTTGCATCAAATCAAATACTGTAAATGTCGATTGTGATGATGAAGGCATTATCACCTCCTGCGACATAAAAATGACATATATATTATTCAATTTATATGTAAATTAATTGTTAACTAGATTAAATTTGTAAATATAACTTAAATTGAACATGATATTTATATAAAATATACCTACATCTGTGTAGTGGTTGATGTCTACACACCAAATATGTGTGCCAAAAACTCAACACTCATAAGAATATTATCCAAGCCCTTTGAACCACCAATGTCATCATCATCAGAAGGTCCAGTGCACATAGCTCCAAAAAAACTATAAGGGTGGGGTTGAGTATGCACACTAGATGGTGTATCTCTAGCATCAATCTGTGAGAGCCTGTCATATGCTTAACGAGTGTATCATTGAGCGAACTAAGGGCATGCAAAGTGTCAATATCCATGACCTGGTGAACTATAGAGGGGATCTTGGGCTTAAGTGGCTTTTGGATATGGATCCTTGCAGGCCGATTAGGTGCACAATGTGCACTTGGTTGATCCTATGCAAAGACTTTCTCTTGGTCCTGAAACTCACTAAAATCAAAATAGTTTGTAATCTCATTGAGGAAAAACTCATAGTAGAGTTTCCTCAAAAAATACAATAGAACCTCATGGTTGTTACATGGTGGATAATCAAACACCATCCACCATCGATCCCAAAAATTTGATGTGATTAAATTATGTTGGTAGTGATGAATTAGAAAATGTTTAGCAGTTACCAAAAATGGTGCATTGGTGGTTGGGTCAATGAATAAGGTTTAAAGGGAGGTTTTTAATATTTATTTATTTTTAACCTCAAATGTTAACAATTTGTTAGCATAATAAACACTACAACTATCCTTATATAAAGTCCATATGCCAATTTAACTCACTATAGAGTCACTTTGACCTAATAATGTCTCTAGGGAATTGGCTAGATAGGTTCGGTTAGGGTTGGTGGAAGTGGGCTCCCTCATTCTCCCAATTAATTATTCAATTTCAATTTTATTTCCCATAATGTTGTCAATTAAAATCACCTCACTACTTGGGGGATTTTTTGGAATTGTAGGAGGGTTAGGTGGATGGATAGGAGGAATAAGGAGAGGGTTTTATGGAGGGTTAGGTGGAGGGTTAGGAAGAGGAATAAGAAGGTTATGTGGAGTTTTAGGAGGGTTATCAGGATGAGCTATTCAAAACAAATAGATTACAACTAAAAATTAGGGTTGAATAATGAAAAATTAGTGTTAACAAGTGTATATTTTTTGTACTTGCCTCTTGTACACGGTGGCATCATCAATCAATGGCTTTTTGGGATGAATTTAGCAGCTTCCTATCAAGCTTTTGTCTTTCTCACATAAAATGTGATCATAGAAGATGAGGATAGCAAAGGAAACTCAAATGCAAAATGATGAATTTGCATTTGGGTTTCAATTTTTATTGACACAGATAACATGATCATGTTATTGTTTAAAATAACGTGATCACATTATTTAATAACATGATCACATTATGGCTCGATAACTATTGATCCATAATTTAAATAATGTGTTCACATTATTAAAAATGTTCACAAAATTATCCCCAAAATTCATGTACTTACCCTTCAATTGATTGAAGGCACTGGTTTATGAGCACTAGAGTAAGAAATTCAATCTTTTTCTAACTCTTTCAATTGTTGCCAAAGTTTAATCACTTTTATTATATCTAATTGGATTCTTATTCTGGTAATCTAAATATTATACAAAATGTTGTATAGCTTAGTGGTTACACTCTACACATCATCAACTATCTTTGAAGGAAGGTGCCTATATAGTCTATCTTTGTAGTAACCTCTAATGTGCCTTCTCTTTGCTTTTATAAATTTCTTGCATAGCTTCACCAGTTGAGTCCACAAAATAATATAAGTGTTAAATATATTCATTAGGATCCCTTGGATCCTTTTTGGCTTTCTTTGCCAAAGGAAATAGATTTTCTTTTTATTCAAATTCTATTTCTTCCTTTGTATCCAAATTCAATTCCTTCTTCTTACTCACCCTTTGGATGGTTCCACTTCTTTTGTCAAATTGGGTAGAGACTATAGGTAACTCTGTGACCTCTAGGTTATGTCCCTCATCCTTTTCATTTTGCATCTATTTTGTCCATTTTGTAATAACAATTTCCCCTATTTATGCATCTGGTAGGCTCAAGTTTTCAGACGTGGAAGGTGGAAGAGTTATTAGAGGAGGTGTTATTACTTGTGGTGTTAATGATGCACTTATTTGTATTGAAAACTGGAGAGGTGGATAAACAATTCTCTCCCATTATGAAGATTCTCTCAATGGAATGACCTCAACCACATACTTGGTCAAGACAAGGGTTTTTTTCAATAGTCATAGTGTTTGACTATATGGGTGAAGATTGTGGTATAATCATCTCTAGTTTAGTTGAATGTTTCTTAATGACTAGTGGCCTTATAGGGTTTAAAATAGAAACTATAACCCTACTCTGAAAATGAACCCTTCCCTTAGAGCCTTTATTTTCTTTGAAGTTGAAATAATGAGAGAGTCAATAGAGATAGACAAAAGAATATTTGGAACATCTAGAGGCAAATATGCATCTGAAATATTTACACTGGTAACCTATAAAACAAGAAAAGAGACTACCTCATTAATTTTTTATCTTTACTCTTTCGTGAGGATTTTCTGGTCCAAAGTGCCAACCCAAGTTTTTTATCCTTGCAAGCCCTCCAAACTCATAGCTTTATCCATTTCTAACTTTGTTTCCTCATCACTTGGGGTTGCCTCTTCACTTATTATAGGTCTTAATCCCTTCAATGTTTCTACATACTCTTCACCTTCATCAGTTAAATACTCAACTAAAGACATTATCTATTTAGGATCCTATTCTTTTAATGCCTCCTTATCAAGGGATTATTCTATGTTGGTGAGACCAAAATATGGCCTTTCTTCTAATTTTTTATCCTTGGAAGAGGTATAAGGACCCTTAGAATTTCATTTGGCAAGTGACCACAAGGGGAGTATAAGGCAAGGTAGATGGTGAAATGACTGAAGGAACTACAATGGTGGAAAGTATCACTATAAATGGTGGTGAAGAAATGGCTGGTGGGAAAACAATGGTGTAAGGAAGGGTGAATGGAGCAAGAGATGGCATGGTAGGGAGTGCTTAAGGAGATGCCTCCTCACTATGGTAGTGGATGGAGGTGGACTTACCAGGGCCACTTAAGGAGAAGGATTAACTGGAATAGATAAGAAATAAGCTTGTAGAAACTTGAAAAGACTAATTTGGCTGATTATTGTAAGTGGTGACAAAGGTTTCATAGAAAATGTGCTCTTCTACCGGTCTAGAGGATGTGTAGTTTTTTTCTTTGCAATGGTTTTTTCTCAAAACTTTAGTAGTGATATATGGATATGTAGAGGGAAACTGAGGACAAGGGAGGTATCTTATTAACTTTTTCTTATTTAGAGGTTAGACTTCCTCTGGCTACTAGACTCTCCCTCTTATAAATTTGTTTGTTCTCCTGTAAGAGATAAAAGTTGGTCTTGCCCTTCTAAATATTATGGATGAGTTGGAGTCCACTGAGATATCCATGCTCTCTGTGCATGTTGTTCCATCTCCTTAGCTTGTTCTTCAGTGATCTAAAGATTGTACTGAAGATCTTGAGTAAATATCAGAGACATATGTTTATCTTTCATCCTAGTCCATTCCTCAGTATCAGAAAAACAACATCATGATCATATTCTTAGCGACCATATGAAATTTTAACCTTCTTCTTTTCCTTGAGGTGCTTGAGATATGTCTTGAGTTTCTTCTTGGGGTCCCATTCCCTGAATTAGGTGACATTTACATTGTAGTGGGATCTAACATTCCCAACCTGGTTTAAATGTGACCTAACCACAAATTAAAGTTGTATGATACTTAAAGGAGTTTTCTAATAATAGGCCTAATTCATAAGGCAAAATTATTCTTTAATGTTGTGGTAGAGTTGAAAATCCACCCTTTGTTCTATAAATTTATGTAGGACATGACATGGTAAAAACTAAAGAGCTACCCTTGTCCCTTCAATTCTAATGACTATGTAGTCAGGGTTATACCAATAATACCCTATTTTACCAATGCTTCTTGATATTTTTTCAAACATCCTAGGTATTTGAGTGTCATGGATCATCTGATATACTCGAGGATAAGTTTCCTCACATATCCTTTAAATTTCATTTTTGAATATGTATACAAACATGAAAGCGTAATCTTCATAGATTCTATTACTTAATATTATGTGGGTTTCCATAACTCCCCATGTGTCTTATGAACTATGCATAATATTTCATCTAGTATATATAACATCATATAAAAATTTCCATTGGGTGGCCTTTTTTTAAGATAAAACACATGTGCCTTCAATTGGGGACTTATGACTTCTCCTAGGACAACTAACTTGTCTGAAGTTAAAATAATATATAATAAATGGACTCATTCCACTTGTACATAAGTTATGATTTCAAAATCATATAGTCTATTTGGGAGGGCCATACCTATTCTAATTCCAAGTTTGAATTTGACAATGTAATTGGAGGAATCGCCTCCCTTGGGATTCAATCTCTGGCCCTTAACTAGCCATTGTTTTAGTTTTCTATCTTTTGTGTTGTGCTCGAGCCAAATATTAGTTGAGACTTAGTTATAGGTAGTCTCATGTCATGAAAGTCTAAGGTACCTTTTGAAAATCATCCCAGAAATAACCATAGCTACATATTCTCTATAAAGTGTTCTATTGAAAAATAAACCTTTAAGCAAATCTATGCAAGGAATTACCTCTAGTCTTACCATTTATTGATAGAAACCTTACGTTCTCATAGTTATAAGGTCTTAAATATATTATTTTTCATTTGGAGACAATTGGTCTTGTGCAGAGTAGGGTGCCACAGACTCTAGAGCATTCTAATGCACCGAATAGTGGAGGAACTTAAATTTGATGGAACTTTTAAAAAACATTATGTCTATGTAATTTGTGCTCACAACATAAGAGTATGTTGAGGGGGGTTGACTATGCACTTGCTTTGAAGAGGAAACCATTGTATCAATATAAATTATGTAATTTCTTTTGAAAATCATCTGGTTCATTCTTTCAAGTTTATTAAAAAATCTAGGGCTCTTTGGATGCTCGAGGGCTTGGAATTACAAAGTTCAATTGATAGATTAATGGTAAAATGACTAGCCTTCGCTTAGATTTTACATATATTGCCCAAAATTTTGAGTCTTGAATGTATTTATGTGTTATTAATGCAAATAATGACCTTTTGATTTTGTTCTCATTTCAATTTGAATGAGCTAATTAGAATTGGCAAGTTTAAATATTTGTCAAATGATAACCATTCATTAATTTTATGCATTTAGTCATGTTTTAAAAAACTACTAAATTATCACTTACCCACTTGTTGTCCTTGTTGTCCTTGTTGTCAAACTCATTTTTGTGTACATTGAGCTTGTGTCTCCTGGATTGTGACACTTGTCCAATTTTTATTCACTTGGGCCTTTAGATTTGTATATTTACTTTATATACTTTGAGATTGTGAGTTAACATAATTGTGCCACATGGATCAACCTTGGGCCTATGGGGAATCAAAAACATGAGAGAATAGGTGATTGAGCTTTTTAGACTATGCACATCAATATAAGTGTTATTTGTAATAGGATGTTGACATATGGCATGATCTTAAAGCCTTGGAGCATGGAGACTTGGTGCTACAAGGCCATTGAATAATTGGCTTTGCTTTAATCCCTCTATGGTTTTAGGTAAATGAAAATGTGAAGCTTGGAACCATTAGACCATGTTAATCCTTCTACAGTTTCAGATTTATGAGAATATGCCAAGTGTCAAATGGTCAAAACTTAGAAGCTTAACACCATTAGACTGAGGAAACTCAGAACAATTAGATAATGTTAATCCTTTTATGGTTCCAAATTGATGAGAATATGCCAAGTGTTGAACCCTCAAAATTTTAAAGCTTAGAACAATTATAATTTTATTTATTTTCAAAGTTTTTGGGGTTTTGTGTAATGAAAAAGTGTCGTATGGTGTGCTCTCAGGGCTCAAATACTTAAACCACTTAGCATTTTATTTCAATTGTGAAAGGTTTTGTGTAACATGGTAACACCACCTATCCAGTTGAATTTGCTAAAGAGTCGATTATCTAGTTATACTCTTTGGAGATGGATTTGATGTTGAATCCTTCAAAGGACTCAATCAAGTCCCACACTTGATATTTATACTTATTTAAGTAGGTGATCTTATATTGATACTTGTTCTTGATTTGATTGACCACCCATTCATAATCACCAAAGATCTGTAACTATTTAACATTTTGCTTGAGTGCAAACTACATGTTGAGGATCAAAGCTTCATACTCTACTTTATTATTGGTGCATGGGAACTACAACTTGTAAGCAAAAAAATACTTCTTTCCATCTAGATCTATTAGGGATATGCCTTTAATATAACCTTGTTTTGATCTACCTCCGTTGAGATGGAGAGTCCATAACTAATATGGACTTCAAATTCTTATTCATGCATCTCTTTCTTGGTGATGAATTTATAAACTCTTGCATGTGAAGACATAAAGTCCACTTTCTCATTAGTGGAATTGTACTCAATAATAAAGTGTTTCATCTTTGGTTCTCTATCCACCCAAATCTATTTGGCTACTCCTTTCTAGAGAAACCACATGTGTGAAAAGTTGGTGGCCATGTACATGTTTAGTGTCTTGGACCAATCACATCTCAACAATAGACCATAAAATTTTGGAATGTCAATGAACAAGATGTTGATAGTCTATTGTTCACATGGTTTTGGTGCTAATTGAATGTGCATGTTTGTTAATTTTATAACAAATGGGACATAGGACTTATTCAATTATAAGACCACCCTATTTGAATTATCTAGAATCAAACCTAACTTCTTGAACATAGCTATCAACATCAAATTGATCGAGGCACAAAATTCAACCAAGAAGTTATGCACATTTTTTATGTATATTTGGATAGTTAACAAAAATGGTGGTACTTTTGGTTTGTCTTTAAATACCATCACACTTGCATGTGTAGCTTTGGATTTGTCTAATGCAGAGGATCTTCCAATTAGAGTTTTGAACAACAATTCTCTTTACTCAGTGATCTGATATAGTTCATGTAGGGTAATATTCGACATGATATTCTTCATGTCATCAACAATTTTATAACCAACATTGCTTTATGGTTCTGCATTCTACATCTACTCATCTCTCCTAAGGAGAGGTCAGTTTTTATTGGCCTAAGAATCTGGAGGAGTAGTAGAATTATTATTTGGAGTTGTTGAAGTAGTAACAAGATCCTTGATCCTCATATTATAATTATTCCTATGGAATGGTTGTATTTCATGGATCTCATCTGTATTATCTTTAGGTTCATTATCATCCTCTTATGGAAAGGGGAGATCATATGTCTCAAATATCATTGTTGTACTGGAGTGCCTAGGATTAATGTAAGAATAAAGTTTTGTTTGATGTGCAGAGCCTAATTTCCTATCCATCTCCTTCTGATATATATCGAAGGCTATGTAGAACTTGATGTGGTTTATCTCACCATGTAGTGCAGTTTTATAAACTCAGCACCAATTTAGAAGGGTTACTTCTATGATGTTGATCTCTAGCATCCTGTTAGGTAGATGATGTATTGTATTTTTCCTATACTTATTGAAAGGTTTGTTATACCTCTATAATTTTAAACTATGATTAGTATTCTAGCCTCCAGTGTTAGCCATGTGTTTCTACATGTTCATAGACTCATTACTCAATGTTTGGACCATCCTCTAGATTGATTCCAATTCTATTTTTATGGAATTAGAATTGGTATCATGTGTTGTAGTAATATTGAATAATATCAATGACTGATTTAGGGTTTATTGGTTAGGCACAAAATTATTCAAGAATTTGAGATGATGACTAGGTAGAGCCTGAGTTAAATTCAACTAATTATACACCTAGTTCTAGTTTTAGGTTACAATATTTTGGTTTATATTTGAAATTGGACTAAAAAATAGAAAAATAGGGCCAAGACTGAGTGGGGCCAATGATTGCATCTAAAAATTCAATTGTTTGTCTACATTAATAGCTTTTTCATAAGCCAAAGGTAGTGTATCAATATCAAAAAAATTATGTATAAAGATAACAGTCACAGGGTCTAGAGCATTTTTGTACATCTCTAGGGCCAATGCCTCATTGGGCATGTAAGCAGTCTCAAGTCTATTATACATATTCTAGAATATAACATTGAAGGCTCATATTTACTCTATTATATCTCTTCTCATGCTTACAAAGTGTTGATAAAAAAAACTTGACCTGTGACCTGGCCTAATTGTGCTAAAAAAGTGTTTTGACATTCTTCCTTAGAGGTGATTAAACCTTCTGGGACATTAAGAAACTAGTCATAGGCTGCATCTAGCAATGTGAATGAAAATAGTCTGCATGTTATATCATCATGGGTTACATTCAATATCCTTAGAGTAGTTTTGAAGGCCTTGATGTGTTCTTATGCAGTCCTTCCTCCCAACGGAAAAAATAAAGGCAAATATTTATAAGGGTTTATGGGTAGATCGTGGATGGTTCCAACAACATTGATAGTAGAACTAGTTAGCTAGGTTAGATCACGAACTAGAGCTTGGAATAGGGGTTGAGGCTAAGGCTGAGGATGGACAATCAAGAGTAATGGAAGACAAGGTGGTCTAGTTGGAGAGAATCATTAAGCCCAAGGTTGTCTCCTAACTCATTTATCAGACCTAACTTTTCTATGGATTTCTAAATGGGGAATAATAAGTTAGTGCCTAAAGTTGACCTTGTTAATATTTTGGGTGCTTTCAGTGCAACTCAAGTGATTATTTTCAAATAAAATAGAGGTAGAGGTTCAAGCACTCCTTCTAGCACAAGATTAATTACCTGTTGATGTGGGTTTTATCTACACAACTTAAAAAAATTATGAGATAGCCTTTAATATATTAGGATCAGTGAAAAGTATTCACTCCAAGGCACAAGTTTTATGATATTAAGTTTTTTAAACAACCTAAGAGTAGAATAGCAGTGAGCGAGCTAACTTGTTTAACATGGATGGCAGCTATGGATGAACCTTAATCTACTTGATATGGGTGGACTGATGATGGTTCTAACCTAAGGTGGTTAGGGCTACAAAATAAACTCAAAAAGTAGGGAAAGGTAGGGTAGTAAAGGAGGCTTGTGGACCACACTAGATGAAACTTTTCAAAACCAAAACGTTAACTAGAGGATAGACAAGAAATCACAGACCAATGTTTTTTGCAAGCTACTGTAGCACACCAAAAATCAAACATAGTTTGGAGTCAAAGAGAACCAAAATACAACATATTTAAGCATAAAAAATCAAAATTTGTCATGTTTTTTGGATTGTAATAGACATCCACAATGAGGGATTATGATATATATGCAAGAGGAATTTAAATCAACTATAGCTTAATATAAATGACTATATATAAAATAGCTAACTCATACACAACCAAAATACTAATAAACCAAAATGATATAACTTCTTACATGATCCACATGTTGGAGAAGAATCAAGATTTTGTAACTCAAGTCTAAAATTGTATAAATTCCTAGAATTTCCTATTAATCTTAACAACCAAAATTTTCCTCCCTTTGGGTTTGAGAGGATACAAGTATAAATAGATTAGAATGGGAAAGGCCTCATATTTCAAGTGAAGTTTAAAAATACATTTACAAAAATAAGACTTGCATCTAAATATCATGCAAAGGATACATGTACAATAGTTAGCACATAATAGAATTTCATAGCTAAAAATACAATATGTACATGTAATGTAAATTTAGAACCAAAGTTTTGACTTTAAAAAATATGCAAGTACATAGTTATATTTATCAAGGTGCTAATGTGGAACCACTACTTGAAGAAGATAATGGATTTACAATTAGAGGAACTGGAGTAGCCATTTTTTGTTCCTTGTGGGATCAAGATCGGTGGAGTTTGCATGATTATAAATCCTGAAAACTATGAACCTTGAGATGACAATGCAACACTAGCAGTTGAATACGTGTTTGGCATTGACTTTGAAGCTATTTATTTTACTTGAGTTCTTCAAGTAATACATGTGAAATTTTAAACTCCTTATTAATGATGTCAAAATTAAGTAAGGTTTGAAGATTTTGATGGCAACAACCATCAACCTTGTCTATTTAACTTCTGATTTCTTGAACTCTTCTCCTAGAGTCTCAACTCTTGTTACCCTATCTTTGGAAAAAAATATCAATTAAAAAATTCCATAATTGGTCTTATATATTTTTCCTTAAACTTATTCCTTGAATTTGTTTTTAGCTACTTGGAGGAGGATCTCAAAATTTACCCTATTGACTAATTCACATGTAGGGGTAATCACATTAGTGACCTTCATGTCTTTCAGAATTTATGATTTGTAAAATGTCCCAATAGAGTCTTCATATGTGTATGTCAATGAAGGAAACCATCCCTTTTCACAATTCAATAATTGAGTTACCATGATGTATCCATGTTGGACATTAAACTTAATTGATTGAAGGCACTAGTTCTAGAACACTAAACCAAGAAATTCAGAATTTTTTCTAACTCTTTCAATTGATGTCAAATTTTAATCATTTTTGTTATGTTTGATTGGATTCTTGATTTGATAACCCAAATATTATGGAAAATTTTGTACAGTCTAGTGGATGCACTATATACATCATTGAGGAGCCTAAATAGTATGTCTCTACAACAATCTCCGTTGTGCTTCCTCTTTACTTTTATACATTTCTTTCATAGCTTCACCAGTTGAGTCCACAAAAGCATATAAGTCTTCAATATATTCATTAGGATCTTTTAGATCCTTTTTAGCTTCTGTTTCCAATAGAAATAAATTTTCTCTTTGTTCAAATTCCATTTCTTCCCTTGTATCCAAATTCAATGCCTTCCTTTTCCTCACCCTTTGGATGGTTCCACTCTTTTTGTTAAATCGGGTAGAGACTATAGGTAACTCTATGACAACTAGGTTCTATCTCTCATCCCTTTTATTTTGCATATATTTTTCCCATTGGAGAATAATAAGTTCCCCTATTTCTACATTTGGTAGGGTTGGGTCTTCAAATGTGGAAAGTGCAAGAGTCATTGGAGGAGGTGTTATTGCTAGTGGTGCTAATGAGCACTTATTTATATTGGAAACTAGACAAGTGGATAAATAATTATCTCCCATGGTGAAGGTTATATCAATGGAGCGATCTCAACCACATAATTGGTCAAGCCTAGGGATTTCTCAATAGTCATAATGGCTGACTATATGGGTGAATACTATGGCATAGGCATCTCTATTTGAGTTGAATGTTCCTTATGAACTAGTGGCTTTCTAGGTTTGTAAGTAGAAACTATAAAAATATATTGAAAATGAATTCCTTTCCTTGGAGCCTTTATTTGCTTTGAAGTTGAAAGAATGGGAGAGTCAATAGAACTAGACAAAATTATATTTGGAATAGCTTGAGGCAAATTTATAGCTGGAATATCTACACTGATAATAGATGAAACAAGAGAAGGGACTACCTCATTTATGTTTTGTCTTTGCTCTTCCATGAGGATTTAATAGTCCAAAGTGCTAGCTAGAGTTTCTTCTTCTTCTAATCCTCCAAACTCATAACTTTATCCCTTTCCAACTCTGCTTCCTCATCATATGGGGATACCTCTTCACTTATTATAGGTCTTGACCCCTTCATTGTTTCTACATATTATTCACCTTCATTAGTTGAATACTCAACTAAATATATTACCTGTCTAGGTTCCTCTTCCTTTGTTTCCTCCTTATCAAGGGATTCCACTATGGTGGGGAGACAAAAATATGGAATTTCTTATAATTTTTTTCCCTTGGAGGAGGTGGAAGGACCATTATATTTCCTCTAGTAAGTGACCACAAGGGGAGTGGAAGGTGAGGGAGATGGTGAAATGACTAAAGGAACTACAATGGTGGAAAGTATCATTATAGGTGGTGGTGAAAGAATGGTTGGAGGGAAAATAGTGGTGGAATGAAGGGTGAATGGAGCATGGCATGGCATGGTATGGATTTATTGAGGATATGCATCCTCATTGATGGTAGTATATGGAGGTGGAATTACTAGGGGAACCTAAGGAGAAGAATCTATAATAGATAAGAAATAAGCATGTAGAAACTCAATGAGACTAACCTAAGTGACTGTTGTAAGTGGTGACATAACTGTCACAAAAAATGTGCTCTTTTATGGGTTTGGAGGAGGTGTAGTTTTTTACTTTGCAATGGTTTTTCACAAAACTATAGTAGAAGTATTTGTAGATGTAGATGGAAGCTTAGGATGGGAGAGGCCTCTTATAATTTTCTTACTTATTTGGGGGTTAGACTTCCTCTAGTTATTAGACTCTCCCTCTTATAAATTTTTCTACTCTTATGTAGGAGAGGGTTGGGCTTAAAATTCTAAATCTTGTGATTGATTTGGAGGACATTGATGGCTACATGCTCTCTGTTCATTTTGTTTCATCTCCTTCGCTTGTTCTTTACTAATTTCAGGATTGTACTGAAGAGGCTAAGTAAATATAATAGACATTTGTTTATCTTTCATCCTAGTCCATACCTCGATATCATTTGATGCATTCATAAAAATAGTATCATGATCATATTCCTGGTGACCATATGAAATGTTCACCTTCTTATTTTCCTTGAGGTGCTTGAGATAAGTCTTGATTTTCTTCCTGGTCTCCCATTATCAAAATTGGGCCACCTTTAAATTGTAGTGAGATATGACTTTCCTAACCTAGTTAAAATGTGGACTAACCACAAATTGAAGTTGTCTAATACTCTGAGGAGTATTATAATAATAGGTATGATGCTTAAGGCCAAGTTCTTCATGAATGCTATTGTATATTAAAAAATCCACCTCTTATTCTATAATTTTATCTAGGACATGACATGGCATAAATAGAGCAATTGCCTTTGTCCCTTTAATTTTAATGATTGTGCAGCCAAGGTAATATCAATAATCCCCCATTTTACTAATGATTCTTGTTATATTTTCAAACAACCTAGGCATCTGGGTGCCATGGATTGTATGATATAGTTGAGGATATGTTTCCTCACATATCCTTTGAATTTCATTTTTGAATATATATACAAACATGAAATATTAATCTTCACAAATTATATTACCTAAATATTTTATTGAGGGTTTCCATACCTCCCCATGTGTCATGTGAACTATGCCTAATATTGCATCTATAGATATGACATCATATAAAAATTTCCATCTATTGTCCTTTATTTAGGATAGAACATTTGTGCCTTCAATCAAGTACTTATGACTTCCCCCAGGGAAACTAACTTATCTAAAGTTAAAATAAATCTAGGAAAGGGACCCATTCCACTTGTAAATAAGTTATGCTTTCAAAACCACATAGTTTATTTGGGAAGACCATAGCTATCCTAATCCCAGGTCTAAATTTGAAAATGTAATTGGAGGAAATGCCTCACTTGGAATTCAATATTTGACCCTTAACTAGCCATTGTTTTAGTTTTCCATCTATTGTGTTGTGCTCAATTCAAAATCCCTCCTAGAAAAAAGTGTATCTATATTTTTCTTGTCTTAAGGTGCAAGCAATCCCTAGAAAATGTTCCATTGAAAAATAAACCTCTAATTTGGTTTATGCAAGGAATTACCTTTTGGTTTTATCATTTCTTGATGGAGACCGTGTGTTCTAATAGAAAACAGGTCATTGATATATTATTTCTTATTTAGAGACAATTGGTCTTGTGCAGAATAG
This sequence comes from Torreya grandis, assembly GCA_037957365.1. Classification (NCBI taxonomy): domain Eukaryota; kingdom Viridiplantae; phylum Streptophyta; class Pinopsida; order Cupressales; family Taxaceae; genus Torreya; species Torreya grandis. Next base: position 2,493,545 of record JARHVA010000153.1, read on the forward strand.
GGCACCATAGACTCTATAGCATTAAAAATTTATAATTGAATAATCAAAGAAGATTATTTAAATTTGAAAGTTTTTATGTAACAATGTTTTTGAGGGAATAATAAAATGTCCCTTCTAAATTATAAAATAAACAAATATTAGCTATATCATAAATATCCTTAGTCATCCTCCTCATCTACGTTGTCCTCCTCTTGGTCATGATCCTCATCCTCCTCCAAGTCATCCTCATCATACTAGGAGTAATCCTCATCATAATATTCCCTATGATAGAATCTCTTTAGAACTAAAAGTACATAATGATAAAATTATATAATTGTTTAAATTTATAATTTACATACTTCACAACTAATTAAACAATACAATATCTTACTATCAAAAAGTCATTATCATGGGCCTAGTCATTGAAGGTGTAGACACATAAATTTTTTATTGAACACTTTAACATGCACGACTTATGTATACACAATTGACTCTTTCTCACATAATTTCATAGCCATTTTACATATATAATGTCTCGGCTTCCCCAATTTATTGTCATACATATACATGATCTCCTTAGTTTGTGCATAACTTTTCTATTGTCCCAAACAAACCTTTTTCTATTTTCCAAATCACTATTTTCTCCATCTTGGATAGTGTTGGAATCATTTAGATGATACTAGTTACAGGTAGTGCATGCCTTTGATGATAGTGTCCTAGGTTGTCCAGATAATTTATTTTCAAATATAAACCCTTGTCTAATGTTATCCCATATATTTTACATGTCGGTTACCAAGGGAACTTACCCAAAGATTATTCTATAAGAACATTTCAAGCCTTAGATTATTTATATCTAACACTCACTTGAGGATCACTTGGAATTTCACATGCACATCGAATAATAATTATACACATCCTTGAGGCACTTCCCTAAATCATCCAAATATGAAAAATCCTCAAATAAAAAGTCGCTAAGTGAATTCTAAACACATAAAGCATGGAAAAAGTTACATATTTTCAAGTTTCAAAAACTAAACAGATTGCATATATACTTGTGGATCACTATTGAGCACACATCTAAATAAGTGGGAGAAATACATACAGTTTGAGCACTCTTATGAGTATTGGAACATAGGCAATTTTTAGCCATGCATCAAGGTATGGTTGGGGTTGACCAACTCATATTCCAAACCATGTTTTATAGGCCAAGCCAAGTGTCAAAAGTGGATCTAGGGTTTCAAGGTGAAGGAATACAAATATCAATCTACACATTGGATCAAACATCTGAAATTACATAGGAAACATTTTAGAAATTAGTCCCAGTGTTATGTGGTGAAATATAAAAACACATAATAAAAATTTTGGAAACATTGGACATAATTGGTAGCTATAAGCCTCTAAACATCACAAATTTCATCTAGGTAAATTTTGACAATCATTCTTCTAATCTAAGTGACCATAGATCTACTTCAAGGTAATTTTGATGACTATACACAAATATAAACCAAAACTAAATAGAATAAATTAAGTACCCTATAATCCTAATCATTTATATAAATATCAAGTCTAATTAATCAATCCCAATCTACTTTATGACATTCAATTCTGCATAATTTAGACATATATAATATAAATATTCAAGGTTTTAGCTTGTTTAGGTAATTATAAATCTAAAATAAGTTAAATCATATAGGTGAACCTAATAATAAATACCCTCAAATAGATCTAGGGTCACTTTGATTAGGTGAATAACTCTCATATTCTAAAAAATTAAACATTTTAAAGTATTTTGAGTTACTAAAGATCTTGTCCTTTGAGAGACAATCCTATCCATTGATCAATGGTCATGTACCTTTTGACCGATGATCTCATCCTTTGAATATTGATCTTACCCTAACACCCACCATTTTTTTCCCTTTTAGGTTCCAATTTTGATCCCTTAAAATTTCAAATATTTTTTTCATTACTTGCACGTGATTGAGTTCATGGATATTTTATTTTCTTGTATCAAGGGACTAATTTTTTCATCCTTTTTTTTTTGTAGCCTTTTGTACACATTCGATTTTGGTGATAGAGACACATTTGGGGATCTATTATAGACCTTGGTCTAAGTCCATATGATCACAATATTTTTGATATCGCAAGGCTAGGTCATAATGGTCATCTTGGCATTGTTCTAATAGACCTAATATTATTTACTACTTTAGCTAAGTAATGGGATTGTGATTCATGCATATTTTTTATCCCCACATGGGAGATGACAGTTAACTTAAAGAATGTTAAATATATTTTGTGTCTACCCATCAGGGGTGGAGAGGTTCATTTAACATAGTTATCTTAGTCTAAGAGATATTTGGTGAAAATTTATTATGCAGGTGGCCCTTGGGACAAAGTGATGTCAAGTGATGGTTTTTATGTTGGATGATATCATGATAGGCACCACTCCATATTTGATAAATACCTATGTAATTTGATTGTTCTATTCATAGCATCTAATACCATGTGGTGTGCTCTGATGTATGGGATGAGATCCATGATACAATACATAGAGCATCACAAGACAACCTACAACTAGGGTTGATGTATGTGATGCCACTTCTATAAATATATTTATAGGTTCATAGTAAAGAACAGCTACACAAGATTTGTTTCTAGGTCACTCTTACAGGTGTGGGCATGGAAGTACATTATGGTGATCCAGTGATTCAGTTTGACATTTACTACATAGACCATACTGATCACTATGCTACCAAATGGGTTTATGCATGAGGATAGAAAGCAGACCCACATGTTGTGACAATGTTTCAATAGGCATTTGCAAGACTACATAGGGATAGAATTTAATGGGAGTCATACTATTTTTACTCTTGGTCGCCATAGGATGCACAGATGCTTCGATGGATGAGGGTCACTAGTTGGCTCAAGGACTATCATTGTATTCTTGAGTAGTTGCAGTGGGAGAGAGTTATTAAATAGTAGAATGTCTAGACATATTCTAAGTCTCAGACTTATTGCTAGAAACTCCTTGGATTTAAGAAGCATGTATTCTAAAAAATTTAGGCTCATATCAATTCCTGGTAAGTCTTATTATTTATCCAAACTCTTTGCCCTATATATGCCCCTTAAATTTTAAATTGTGTGGCTTAAAGACGTAGTTAAATAGTGGTGGTTTGAATGCCCCTAACCTTATGGCTTGAAATTATTCATCTTCATATCAAATTCATCATATTTTAAAAATTCAATGAAAGAAAAGAATCATAGTTTTTTTTAATAATATTTTCATGCTGAAACAAAAAATCAAACAATGGTGTTATGAATGCTCCCAAGCAAAGTTGAATAATGGTAGTAGGAATGCTCCCAACCTGAGCTCAAAATAATTTTACTTCATATCAAAGACAAAATATTTTTAAAAAATTCAATGAAAGACTAGAATCATGGTTGTTTCAAGAATATTTCATCCTAAAACAAAAATTAGGAGAAGATTTGGAATTGTCCAGTGAGGCCATCCAACTAGGAAATTGCATAGATACCTTGATAATGAAAGAAAGAGACCCTCTAAAAGTTGGATGATAGCTATGATAAAGAGGAAGTCTTCTGGTTCCAAAAATCTAGATAAATTTGGTTATCATACGAAAAAAATACAAATTTCTTCCACAAATCAATAATAGGAAGAAGACAAGCAAACATAATAACCAAGATTCATAGCCAAAACAACCTACTAGTAAAATCTCCAAATGATATCAGAGTGGAGTCTATTATTTTATTTTAAAATCTATTCTCTAGATAGCCAACCATTATATATAAATCTCAAGATTTTCTTATAGAATCTATTCCACATCTTATTTCTATCAAACAAAATCAGTCTCTCCTTACCCCCTCTCAAATGACAAATTAGGTCAGAAATTTTCAACATAATTGGTGAAAAACCTTGAGGGCTTAATGGAGTCCTAGGTCATTTTATACGAAACCTTTTGGGACCTCATAGGCAAGGAGGAAAGGGAGGTTGTCAAAGAAGTCATGAGATCACATCAAATCATTAGAAAAAAAAAATGCACTTATATAGGCCTCATTCCCAAGTTAGATAAAATCCACACAACCTGTTTTGGAAAGGACGATACGTATCACTAGCAGGTAGAATAACACTTCTAAAATCAGTTTTACAAGCTCTCTAAAAAAATGGAGGACTTTCTATGGTAAGGATCTTCCCAAGAACGCATTATTATACTTTTAAGTTGGGTTAAGGTGTGCAAAATATTTAAAATCATAACACAACTTTAGGGTATAAGTTGTTCTGGCAAGCCTATAGGAATGGAGATCAATTATGAACCAATATTCTAAGAAATAAATATTGACACTCATTTGAGCTAAGCCAATTGCTTTCAACATAATCTCTCTCCATAGGGTTATACTTTTAAATTTTCATCTCTTCCTATCGTAATTTCATATATAATTTCCTATCTTAGGAAATTGGCAATGGAGATACAACCCTATTCTTGGAAGACTTATAGAATGATAATCCTAGTCTCCACAATTGTCAAGACACTCAAGAAATTCAACTTCTGGCCAAATAGCAATGGGCAAGCTTAACCAAGACTCATAAACTCATTGATTTTAGTTGGACAACCAATCATTTGTTTTTAATATTTAGTACTTTTTAGTATGGATTTATGTCATTAGTTAAGAGTGTGGACCCCACAAATTTGTGAGTGTTGGTTAAGATCATGCAACAACAATGGGGAAACTAAATGTTAGGATATTATTCAAACCCTGCCAATAATACATTCTCATATTGTGAGTGGAAGTATTGGTTCACCCTCAGAGGTTCATTAGAATGAATAAGATCAATGCCCAACTACACTTAAGGTCACAAACTATTTCTAACTAATCTTCCATGTTAGGAAATAAGACACTTCTTAGCAACAAATAACTATTAGTTTCATTAATAGAATACAAGTTTACAATAACAAAGATAATTCAACTAGATAGAATACTAAACATGCATGAGACAAAACACTAGTTTTACATGGTAAAACCTTATCAGAGCGAAGAAAACTTCAATGGTACAAGATATCAGGATTTTATTAATTTAAGATGAATAGATTACATGTAAATTTGTTATCAACCACTTTGGCTCCCCACAAAGATAAATACAGCTAATTGGAAAAGCACTTTTAGAATTCCTCCTCCTAAAAATAGAGCATAAAAATACCATTAAGATTTTATTTCTTAAAAATAGAATTCGATGAAATTTTCCACCTCTAGAATGCCCCCCCCCCCAACACAATAATAGTGGTGGAATTACTCCCCCCCCGCACACCCCTTTCAGGAAGTGAGCTACAAATTGTGTTGCAAAAGGATCCAACATTTAAATTTGTTTTCAAATATCTAACATTATAGACCTTTTGTACCTCCTCTTGTAACAAAGAACACTCAATAAAATAACAATAATCTCATCTTGATGTTGGTCTCTCCCCTAGGAAACCAAATTGGACATACCAAAAAAAATTGGTCAAAATGGAATCTACCAAAGGTAGATCTTTCTTTAATTGGCTTTACAACATAGAATACTAGCATATGACAAGGTAGAAAGAAGAGGTTTCCTCATACCATGTCTATCTATACTATGCAAGGCCGAGTTATAAATTATTGAACACCTCATCCTTCATTGTTTTTGGATCTGAAGTGTTTGGCATTGGCTCCTAGAAAACATTTCTCTCAACTAGGTGTTCCCCTATTCGCTCCAAGTTATGATAGCAATGTGGTTAGCTCCTTATAATTCCAAACTTCCTTTGATGTGGATATAAGCATTGGTTAGGGTTATTTTCAATATTTGGATTAAGATAAACTTCAAAATACTCCAAATAATATCTCTCACCTAGTCTCATTTCAATTTTAAATTGGAAAGATTTTTTTTTGGGTTGAATAACACAATTTAATTAATAAAACAAGATATAATACATCACTAATCATACAAAAAATATGGGTGGAAAAGTCACACCCCAAAATCACCACCACACTGAGCTAAAACAAGCCTTGGGAAGAGAATAATATCTACAAAAGGCCACCTCAAGGCTAAAAATACCAAGGTTAAACTAACTCAAGTACACATCAACCAAAAAAAAAGATAAACAAAATCACAAACAACAAGGAACCCATTAAGCAGTATTAGTGAACATGTCGGCAAGGGGAGGTATAGGATTCTAAGAGTTCTCTCCCCACCCCCTAGAGTTGGGGGGCCTCATCAACTAGTAGGGGATCCCAACCATCAGTTTGTTTGTTATTTTTAGAATCAAACATTCTCTCAATTAAGTAGAGATTAGCATCCTCCAAAAATGATCCATTCATATACCCACTCTCATTCAAGGGTCATGGGTAACTTTAAATCCCATCAAAACTCCAAATAGTCTCCTCCAAAACAAGGTTGAGTTAAACGAAACTTCAATGATGCTGTGAAGAGCGAGAGTATAATACATTTTCTAGGATCATGTAGGATCCTTCATCGCAACCTCTTTTTCACATCTACCTTAGACAACTAACAATCAATTCAAGTGCTCGATGGTCTCAATGGGCCTTCAAATGACCTAATCTCGAGGACTCTCATGGATAAATAATGAAGATATTTTCAATTGATCATTTCAACCCTTGAAAAAGGTGTTATTCCAAACAGGAAGTTGAAGTCTATTCTCAAACCCACTTTAGCACTCCTTAAAAGATTCAATGAAATAATATTAAAGCATTGTTATAGGGAGGTAAATGTTGTTGATGATTTGATAGGAAACTTTGGCATAACCTTAAACACTTTCAATCTATTTAAAAGTGACGAAGCACATGATTTTAAAGAACTAAACACAATTTATGTAAAATAAATGGAATCTCTTACCACACAATGTAATGATAACATTCCATCGAAGGCAATAAATCCCCACCACCTAGCCTTCGCATGTATAGTTCATGAAGATCTTCTTTTATTAATATCACAGGATGAAATCTAGTACAAATATTAAAGTGATTGGCCTATTTTCAATCCTTGAGTGTTATGTTCTATTCGAGCTACACATTCTCTATGGCATCATTTGCTTCATCTTCCTCTCAGCCTCACCCATATTTTGAAGTCATATGTAGGTTCTTCAAATATGATATATCCCTCAACCAACTTTTGTGGCTTGCTCTTTCAAGCACATGAGTTACAAAAAATAGTCACTACTGAAGTAAAAAATTTAGTCATTTTTAAATGTTTGAATAGCATTAAGGCCAAACTTGAGGTATGTATTGTCTCCTACTCCTCTGAGGCTAGAAAACACAAAAAGGGGAGCGAAATAAAGATATAAACTAGCCTTATTCCTTTGGAAAAACCATCATTTGAGAGCATCCCAACAAAGAAGAGGGATAAGAAAATTAAACTTGTAGGCATGTTTGATGTAAGTATTGGATGGTGGAGCACAAAGGACACCCACCAAATCAACTTATAATTCAAGAAATTTTGGCAGGACTGATCTTAAATATGGACCAACTTCTTGTCAAATACAACATGGGAGCTTATGTTGCTCAAGAAATATCTTGGATTCTTACATCACATGACATTGTAGGATAATTCTACAAATGCATAGACATTTTCCTCAACTATTATTTATTGTGCAAAGATATTTGATATTTAATTATGGTTTCTAATTTTTTGGATTGATCCTAATGTTTAAACTTATTCTCCATATCTCTCTCACTTCTTTTTCAATAAGTCATCTTTCCTTTTATTTTTAAATTTTATACTGAGGTTGGGTGTATGAAAGCCATAAATGGTTCTCTGGTGGTCAATCTCCAACATACAAACATAAAGAATAGCATTGAAAACCTGTAAAGGCATGCTCTCATCTATCAAATCTTGGGTTTCAGGCCTACCTTGTAAAATTTTTGAGTCTGGGCATCCAAATCCTAGATAAAATCTGGGGAGTTTTAAGTCCCTATTTTACACATGGATATTTCCATGTGGTGTTTGCTCATGAGGAGGACTAACATCATAGGTTTCAAGGATTCCCTTGGTTTATGGGATGACCTAGTTTATGTATGAGGACATGGCTTTCCCTTTTTAAAGTAGAGGAAAATTTACCTTCGGTTGGGTCAGTTTAGATGAAGCATTTTGGACTGCCAGAAAAATTATAGAACTCTTCAGTCTTTTAGGCAATAGGTAACACTTTGGGATATTATATGCTAACTTTTGTTAGTACTATGCATTTTGAACACATTTTTTATGCTAGAATTTGTGTTATTATAAATTTTAACAACCCTCCTCATAAAAATATTACATTACAATTTGGGGAAGGGATCTAAGAGTAAGAAGTTGATTATGAGAACATTCCTTTCAAGTGTAAAATTTTCCATGAGTATGGGCATTTAGTGAAGGATTGTATATTTTTTATTCCTAAAATCTCTAAGGTTGCCTTTGATAAGGAGGTTTTTAAAGAACCTAAAATGAAGCATATTGTTAAACCAAAGAGCTCCATATATGGGCCTTCTACTTCTAGAAATCGTTTTGCATCCTTAGTTGTTAATGACCCTCTCGAAGAAGACAATGAGTTTTTTATGGAAACTAATGTGCTTGAAACACAATTTACCAAAGAACCTCATCTTGACCCTCTTGACCTTTGGAAATAATATGTTGGCAATTCTACTTTTTTAACAATGCAGAATCTTATCACTTCTTCTTAGAAGGGTACATGTCAGGTTAAAAAACACAAATTGGATAGTTCAAAGAAACTAATTACATACTCAGATGATATTCTAGATGATCAACCCCTCTATTTTTTAGTCCGCTACTCACCATCCTTGAATATCCATTTCTTCTTGGAGCTAAGTGGAATTATTCAAGCCTCAAATAAAAATATGAATATGGATACTAATTAGAAATCTAGAAGGAAATTTAAAGCAAGCCAACTTTAGAGGGAAGGAGAAAAAATAGTCTTTTCAGGGAAAGCAAAAGAGATATCCCAAGCATTCAACCATATTTCAATGTGAAATGCATCTCATAGAACATTAGGGGTCTTAAAAGTAGCCCCTCTAAATGCAATGAAATTATTAGAATGCTAAACGCTCATAGTCCTTATTTGATTTTTTAATAGGAAACCAAAGTCTATAGTGATAGCATGAATACCTTGACTAAGAAGATTTGACCAACTACTAATATTTTATCCAGTGACTCTCAAGGAGCTTTAAGGGGTATTGATTGTTCTTAGAATCCCAAGTAAATTATGATGATTGACTCTATAGTTGTGCATGGAATCATAACTATCTTTGCTCAGATCAGACACTCTAATCAACAAGTGTTGTTTATCAATACTTACCTCTCCATGGCTTTGGAGGAAAATAAAAAGTAATGGAATAATCTTGACTATATCATTCATCTCTTTCCTGGAGCTTGGGTCATGATTGGAGGGGATTTCAATTCTTTTATTTATTTAGATGAAAAGGTTGGGGGTAACAAGAAGCTTGATGCCAACTCATGCCTTATGAAGGAATATATTTTTGCTCTTAATTTTATTGGCATTAAGATAGACAATGGGTTCTAGAGATGTCCAATTGAAGATCAGGTATTTATTATATTGTAGATATATTGGATAGATCTTTATTGATGAATGAGTTTCTTGTCTCTGGGTAAGTCCCTAAGTCTACCATTCTGAACAATGTTAGGTCGGATCATTGGCCAATTATGATAGAAATATAAAATTCTTAGTGACCAAAATCTCCTTTTCATTTCTAGCTAATGTGGCTTCATCATGATAATTTTTGGAAAAAAAATCACACTTGGTATAAGAAAGGTAAGCCTCATCATGACAATAAAATGTATACATTTGTGTAAAAATTCAAATTTGTCAAATCCCAACTTATGAAGTGGAGTTAGAATGAATTTGGTGTAATGAAATTACTTCAAGAATTAAGTATAACAACACAATTATATCCAAATATGACTGAAATATATCCAAATATATGATAATAGATAAGCCACTTCGAGGGGGCAACCTCCACAAGCTTCAATAAGAGCAGAATTCACAATCTGATGATAAATGATTACCCCCTACCTCCTATATATAGTCTAACTAGGCCATGGTTACTCCATAGGCTGACCTACTAATCTAAAGAAAGCATAGATAAATGTAATATAATGTCAAAGAGGGATAAGTAAGCCACAAGTCAGCTAATACTATCCTCATACATGTGATAGGTTAGGGGCGTAGCATGCCCTTCCCCTTCAAACCAATGTTGTCCTCAACATTGAACAACTGTGGATGTTGTTGCAGAAATTCTTCACCTTCCCAAGTTGCATCTTCACTGCTTTGGTTTTTCCACTTGATCAAATATTCCTTAATCTCTCTGGTTCTCAACCTCTTAGTACGTGTTTGGAGGATCTTCTCTGGTTCCAAAATGACTCGTCCTTCTTCATCTAGTTCTGGGAGCTCTGTCTGGGTGGAAATTTTTTGTCCAATGACCTTCTTCAAACAAGAAACATGAAATACTGGGTGTATGTGAGATGAATGAGGTAACTCGAGATTGTAAGCCACACTTCCAATTTTTTGTAGAACCTGATAAGGGCCATAATACTTTGGAGCAAGTTTCTTGTCCTTTTTCTATTGCTTCAAGGACATCTGCTTGTAAGGTTACAAACGAACAAATAACTAGTCACCCACCTCAAAATTTTGCTCACTCCAGTGTTGATCTGCTTGTTGCTTCATCTTATTTTGTGCCAAGGCCAAATTCTCTCTCAAACTAGCCAAAACCTCTTGTTGATGTTGAATGTGCTCTTCCACATCTCGAACCTTGGTGTGCACCTTTAATGAAGAAGTGATGGAAGGTGGATGGTAACCATATAGTGCTAGAAATGGAGACATTTTAGAAGAGGTATGGAAAGATGTGTTATACCACCATTCTACAAGTGGTAGCTATTTAACCCAATGTTCTTGTTTATTTGATAAAAAATAACGGAGATACCCCTCTAAACATTTGTTAACCACTTTAGTTTGTCCATTAGATTGGGGGTGGTAAGATGAGCTATGAGCTAGCTGAGTACCCAAACAAGAAAATAGTTCAATCCAGAAATTACTAGTGAAAATAGGATCACGATCACTTACAATTATTTTTTGGGTTCCATGTAATTTGAGAACTGCTTCCATAAAAATAGCCACAACTGTACTTGCTGAAAATGGGTGTGAGAGAGCACAAAAATGGGCATATTTTGTAAGCCTATCCACAATGACCAAAATAACATTATTACCTTCAGAACAAGGCAACCCAGTGATGAAATCCATGGAAACCTCCTCCCACCTTTGACTAGGAATTGCTAATGGTTGTAACAAACCTGGGGTCTTAACTGTTTCACCTTTATTCTGTTGGCATATCATGCATTCTTCCACTAACTTTTGTACATCTCCCTTGAGTCCTTCCCAAAATAATTCTTTCTTAATTCTATGATAAGTTTTCAAGAACCCTGAGTGTCCCCCAAGTGGAGATGCATGCAACTCTGCAAGAATCTTATGCTTAAGCTCTGAAGTTTTATACAAGTATAACCTACCCTTATACCATAGGACATTACCTTTCCATTCAAATTTGTCAGAGTATAAATTACCTTGTTGGAGATTTTAAATTAGAACCTGTGTATCCTTGTCTTACTCCCATTCTAACCTAGCTTCATCCACCCAATCTGCTTGCAATATGGACATTGCACAAAGTAATGCTTCTGTGGATGCATCCCGTTTAGATAGTGCATCTGCTACTACATTATCTTTACCCTTCTTGTAGATGATTTCAAAATCATAACCCAACATTTTGGTTACCCATTTTTGTTGTTCTTCAGATGATAATCTTTTCTCCAAAAATTATTTGAGATTATCATGATCTGTTTTCACCTTAAAGTGTCTACCCATCAGATAAGGCCTCCATTGTTTAACTGCATGAAGAATAGCCATCATTTATTTCCCATAGATAGGTTTTTGTAGATTCTTACCTTTGAATTGATGACTTTCAAATGCAATGGGTCTTCCTTCCTGCATTAGTACTTCCCCCAATCCAGACCCAGAAGCATCACATTCAACAGTGAATGTTTGTGAGAAGTCTGGAGTAGCCAAAACTAGAGTGGTGCACATAGCTACTTTTAGTTTCTCAAATGCATTGGCGGCATCATCATTCCAATGGAAATCATCCTTATTTAGCAATGCAGTGAGTGGAGCTGCTATGCTGCCATAACCTTTCACAAATCTTCTATAGTAACCTGTTAGTCCAAGAAAACCTCGAAGGTTTTTGATAGATTTTGGCATGGGCCATTCCATTATCATTTTGATCTTTTGAGGATCAACTTTGACCCCTTCATGGGAAACAATTTGACCAAGGTACTCTACCTCTTGTACTCCAAAAGCACATTTAGATGGCTTCGCATAAAGTTGGTGCTTCTCCAAAACTATCAACACTTGTTTCACATGTTGCAGATGTGCTTCCCATGTCTGACTATAAATCAATATGTCATCAAAGAAAACTAGCACAAAATTCCTTAAAAAAGGCCTAAAAACAATGTTCATCAAGCCCTGAAAAGTAGATGGTGCATTTGTAAGACCAAAGGGCATTACCAAAAACTCATAATGGCCCTCATGTGTTCTAAAATCAATTTTATGAACATCTTCATCCTTGATTCTAATTTGATGGTACCCCGAGCGAAGATCCAATTTTGTGAAATAATTAGCACCATGCAACTGATCAAGTAAATCATCAATTACTGGAATAGGAAACTTGTCTTTGATGGTGTACTTGTTGAGTTCCCTATAATCTGGGCACATCCTCCTTGTGTCATCCTTCTTCCGCACCATGACCAATGGTGATGAATATGCACTTTGGCTATGCTTGATGATCCCTGCCTCAAGCATCTCATGGACCATCTTTTCAATTTCACTCTTTTGTGCATATGGATATCTATATGGTCTGATATTTGGTGGTTGACTACTTGGAATTAGTTGAATGACATGATCATGTTCTCTTTTTGGCGGTAGTCCTTTTGGCATGGCCCCAAAAATAGATGAGTGGTCTTTGAGAATTATTTATAGATCAGGATGTGTAGATACCTTTGTGGGTTGAACTTCTATGGAGCATAATCATGCAATAATTCCCTCTGCCCCCTTTTTTAGCATCTTGTTCATTTGATGTGAACTAACCAATTGTGGAGATTTTGCATGTAATCTATGTAGTTTAATTTTCTTACCTTCAGAATGAAAGTGCATGAATAGTTCTTGAAAGTTCATCTCAATGGTACCTAAGGTTGTGAGCCATTGGACTCCCAAAACAATGTCTGTGTTACCCATGGGAATAGCAAACATAGGAGAGTCGAGATTTTACCCACCCATAGTAAGCTTAATACTATGGCATTTTCTTGAATAATTAATTGTGCCACCATCTGTAATCATGACCTAAAATTCTAGTGCTAGGTAGATGAAACAGTTCAATCGAATGGCCAACTTATGGTTTATAAAGTTATGTGTGCTCCCTAAATCAATCAACACTGTCAACTTCTATTTCTTGAGGAAATCCACCACCTTAAGAGTTTGTGGAGTGTTAATACCTGCGAGTGCATGATAAGAGATTGTAGGTTGGGAATCTTCAGGTACCTCCTCTATATCTTCCTCATCATCATTGGAGGCATCATCTGCTTCTTCATCTTCATTTGGTCCCTCAATGTAGAATAACTTCTTCTCAGCATATCTATTTCCTTTACTCCACTTGCTATCACAACCAAAACATAATCCTTTTGCACACTTTTCTTCAATTTGCTGAGGGGTCAATCTAGTAGGTGGAGGAAATGTTGATGATGATATGCTACGATCTTTGAAGTGAGTGAATGGCTGCTTCTTGTTGTCTATGAATTTTTCCTCAGCTCTACGTGCTAGGATAATAGATTCAGAAAGATCAAGTGGATTAAACATGTGTACCTCATGTTGAATGTGGTCCTTGAGTCCACCCAAAAATAGGTCATTCAAGTTTGCATCAGAAATTGTCTCCACACGTAAGGATAGGTTCTAAAAATGATGAATATAATCCTTGACGGAGCTATTTTGTCACAATTTTGCTTGTTGGCTGAAGTAATTATCTGTCACACTATTGCCATAGTCTAATTGTAGCTGCTCTATAAAAATTGACCAGGTGACATTGAGACTCATCTTTTTCTTTTGGGCACACGACCATCGATACCAAATGAATTGATCAGGTTCAAGATACAAGGATGCCATGGTAACCTTCTATCCACTTGGAATCTGATGTAGGTAAAAAAAACTCTCCATTTGGTTGAGCTAATTGAGTGGATCTTTTCCATCAAATTTGTGCATATCCACTTTTGGTAATAGGTTCCTCTATGGCCATGGAGTTGGATTTGAAGTAGACTAGTTAGGAGAACCACCTTGGTGGGTTTGTGAAATAGAGTTAGCTTGATCATTTGATTGATTAATGTTCAAATCCATCATGATATATCCCAAACTATCTTGTATGGATTGCATATTAGATTGTATGACTTGCACCTCACTCTGAATGCCTTGCACACTATAGTCAAGCTGGCTCACTTTGTGATCTATGTCAAAAAACCCTGGTACAAAGGGTCTATTACACCCCCCTTTTGACTCCATCTCATCCTTGTTAGGAGTTTTTCCTGGAGTTTCAGCACCCTTTTCTCGGCCCCGAGTTTGTGGACCTGCCATAAAAGGGTTTTACGATGTTGACCCTTATTGACACTTTTGACCCAACTTTGACCAAGAGATTTTGGAATTATTTCGGCCTCAAATAAAAATATACAAATAAAAAACCATATCCAATTTTTTCTAAGCTTTCCAAAAATATAAACAACTCAAAAAAGTTCTTTGAATAGCGCACTATAGAGCAAGTTTATGAAAAACCATAAAATAGTGATAACTTTTGAAAAACAGATCCAAATGAGCTGAAATTTTAATGGAAGCTTAATTTGATTATTTCGTACCTCCAGTAAATAAATTTTAGTGAAATTAAACACCATTTTTTATAAATCACAAAAATTAAAAATTAAGTGTTTCGCCCACAAGATTGCCCAAATCGCAACTCTGATACCACTTGTAATGAAATTACTTCAAAAATTAAGTATAACAGCACAATTATATCCAAATATGACTGAAATATATCCAAATATATGATAATAGATAAGCCACTTCGAGGGGGAAACCTCCATAAGCTTCAATAAGAGCAGAATTCACAATCTGATGATAAATGATTACCCACTACCTCCTGTATATAGTCTAACTAGGCCATGGTTACTCCATAGGCCGACCTACTAACCTAAAGAAAGAATAGATAAATGTAATATAATATCAAAGAGGGATAAGTAATCCACAAGTCGGCTAATACTATCCTCATACATGTGATAGGTTAGGGGCGTAGCATTTGGGCATATCAAATTTTAAAAGCAATAGATTTATAATAGGCTGGAAAAAGTCATTGAAGCTATCTATTCGGGTATCATAACTGAATATCTCAAGTAAAAGGAGATTGATTTGATTAATAAAATTGAGGAATGGAATCTAAGAGAGGAAATCATGAGGAAACAAGAATCCAATATTAAGTGGTTTAAAGAGGGAGACAAAAACTTTACATTTTTTCACAAATCCATGCTTATGAGAAGAAATTTTAACTATATTTCTTCTTTGGAATTGAATGATGGAACTCCTAATTTCTCTTCATAAGGTATATTGAGCATAGCTTTCGACTTCTTTGCTCAAATTCTTTTTGTTGTTCGTATAGATTTGAATGCCAAGGAGCATATTCTTTAGGAGATTTTCACTGCAAAAAAGTTGCATTTCAGGACCTGTCACTATAACTTGTGCCATGGTTTCATCTCCAAAATTCCATCAACATGCTCTAGGGTGATATTATATGGATTAAACATGCATGTGAGGGTTCTTTCATTTCATTCCAATGACTTGTGGTTTCTATTTTATGCACGCTTGAGGATAGGTTTAAAAACTATATATTGTTTGTTTTGGGAATGGTGATCTTAAGGCTAGAATGGGTGGTGGTTCTCTCAATTAGGGATGATCAGAGGCCAAAACATGTTACTAGACATTATCCACCACTCAGACATGTTGGCAATGCGATATTTAAGCCATGAATCACTAGAGGTGGAGTTTTCCAATTGTAGTTTCAACTTTGACAACATTTGTTGTTAGTATTTTTGCATTCCTAGATAGTGGAGCAGATATATGATGAGATGAGAATAAATGGCCAAACTAAGTGTAGTGGAGAGGGAGACAAAATATTTTATGAAGCAAAAAAAAATTATAACCACCAAAATATTACAAGGCCCCAGGAGACATGAGAATTACAATCTTGCACTACTTCAAAGGGCCAAAGAAGAGTCTCCAAACAAGAATGCAAAACATCTCCAAAGAGAGAACATCCCAAATGAGGAGTTATAACATAGCCAACTCATTAAACATGCACAATTAAAATATATAAGGGCATCCAAATAAGGTATTTAAGAGATGATTATCTCATTATTTATTTCAATCAAGTACTTATAATAAAAATGTGGTATGCCTATAAATTCAATGAATAAAAAATGTGAATATCAAGTCCCAAATGATATTAAACCAATGTAGCAAGGGTATCCATATTAGAATAGTGATAAATGGTGTAGCCAAATCATGCGAGGTACTTCACAGTAATATATTACTCTATTTCAAACATTGTACTTTTTTCTTCCATATAATTTTAATTGCAACACATATTGAACTATTGTAAGATAGTATTAATAAATTACACAAAGGAAATATTAAAGATGATCATATCTAACTATGGCCATACAACCATAAAATTTAATTTTATAATAATAATGTGAGCCAAATTGTACGCATAAATATTATCACCATAAAATGTGAACATATATATGTATCCATAAAATCCATAATGGCATACAAAATAAGAACATAATAGAATGTCAAATGAGTGTTATATAATTATAAAATGCCAATAACTCATACATTGTCATATAAACATACAAAAAATTACATCATGTCTAAAAACATAATATAATGTTGGGTGAATGTCTTATATGCATACAATGCAAAAAATGTGTACATTGTCATATAGGCATACGAACAAGTACATCATCTAAAACATCCTAATCATCAAATAGTCTCATTATTTTGCCTTTTTTGAAGAAGACTCTCCCTGGGATGCCATGCTCATAGATGGAGATCCCTCAAATGCCTTGGATTCCTTCAAGGTCTGACTATAGTTCCTTCTACACTCATAGCTTGCATGTAGCTGAACTTATTCCAATACAAATATTATTATAAAATTTAGATGCAACCAAATTTAGAAATTAATTTTAAATTAAAATACAAATATAATTTAAACATGCATGATGCTCAACAAGATTAGTGACAAGTTGAGGTGCATGGACATGCATGTGAAATGGGGGGGAAAATTAGAAGGTTCCCTACTAATCATTTGAATGGGACTCTCAGATGTCATACAAAAACCTTGCATACACAATACATTCACACAAGTTATATTTTCCCAAGTATGTAGTAAAATTATTAAAACAAATCTATTTTTGTAATTCAAAATTACAATTTAACATATACCTCAGTGAGTTCCTGTGCAGATGACATTGCAATAGTAATGCCTATGTTTGTCTCTACTCGTTAAGACAAAAGAATGTCTACTATGGTCATCAACTTAAAAAAACCTCACTTTATTTTATAAATGCAAGCTATTACATAGCATGCATGATTCACACAAGGGAACAAACTTGAGGATTTGGAAGATAAGTAGCGGTATTATAGATAGCAATAAAAATATTAAGAATTTAAAAAACACTATAAAGAAGAGATGATAATATATGAAAATGTGAAGCATTAATTTTTTTTTGAAAAGCTGAAAGAACACCAACAATACGATTAGAATAAATAGGAGGAAGAATATATTTTGAAAAAAATATGAGAAAGACATCATTAAACATTGAAGGAAATTGTCTATAAGGTTTATCATTATTAGGTTATAGATTTTCTCTCTATATCTTTTAACACATCTCACACATATAATTTGTATTCACATCACTATCATTCAAATTTTGATTTAAAAATGTACAATTGTTAGTCAAGAGCATACATCTATATGAATAAAAAAAATTTACATAAAGTATAATATTAACTCAAAAATTTACCTTCTTATATGTAAATGGTGGCCTAGTAACATCGATAGGTGACGTAGTGGATGGCCCACAAACTGGTTCTGCATATGTAAACATCGACTAGATAAGATCCACAAATGTAGTTATGGACCGTGAAAATGTAGGCACCGGCTCCCCTTGCAAATAAAAATTACATATATATTATTCAATTTCTACGTAAATTAAATGTTAGCTTTTAAATACAAATATAACTTAATTTAACATGACATTTACATTAAATATACCTACGTGTTTGTAGTGATTGAAGTATGCACACCAAATGTATATGTCAAAAATTCATCACTCATAAGTATATCATCTAAGCCCTCAAAATAATCACCATCATCCTCTGAAGGTCCAATGCATATAGCACCATAGCATCTATAATGATGAGTTTAGGTATGTACACTAGGTGTAATATCTCTAAACGGTTTGAGAAAGCCTACTCGTATGATAAAAGAGTGTATCAGTAAGAGCACTAATCATATGCAAAGTGTCAATATCTACAAACTCCTTCACCAAAGATGAGATCTCAGGCTAAATTGGTTTTTGGGTAGGGATCCTTGTAGACTGATTAAGCACATGATATGTACCTAGTGGATCCTATGCAGAGCCTTTCCCTCAGCCATGAAACTCATGACAGTCAAAATAGTTGGTAATCGCATTGAGGATAAACTCACAATAGAGTTTCCTAAAAAAATATAATGGGTAATCAAACATCATCCACCATCGATCCCAAAAATTGTTTCTAAACAAATTGTGTTGGCATCGGTGGATTCGAAAATATTTAACTTGGTTATTGGAAAAGGTGCACTAGTTGTCAGTTCGATGAATAAGGCAAAAATTAGGTCTTTTGATATTTATTTATCCTTAAACTCACGTGTTGAAAATTTTTCAACTTAGTAAGCCTTGCATCTATCTCTATATAATGTTCATTTATCAATTTGACTCATTATCAAGTTAATTTGACCTAATACTAACTCTAGAGTATTGACCAAATAAGTGCAATAGGTGTTGGTCGATGTGGGGTCCCTCATTCTCCTAGTTGTTTGTAAAATTTCTATTTTGTTTTTTATTATATGTGCAACTAGATCCTCTTGACTACCTAGGGGATATTATGGAACTATAGGAGGGTTAGGAGGATTAGGCAAAGGCTTGGGAGGACAATTAACATGCTAATATTTTGCAATGGAACAATTTGTTAAAAAAGAATAGGATTTAGCAATTAAACAATGCAAATAAAAAATTTGCCAAAATTTAACATTAATAGGTTTAGTTTTTATTACTTACCTCCCCTCCATGGCAATATTGCTGATTCGGTAAGATATCGAGAAATCAAAGTGTGTTTCTATCCTTTTCCAATCAGAATGTGATTGTGGTATAACAAATAAAAGTAGGAAAATGAGAATGAAATAGGTGTGCCCATGGGTTCGGTCTTTTAATTTTAATTTTTTTGTTTCAATAACAAATGAACATAGCATGTATGTGTTATGTTTCCACAATCCGTATGCATTAAGGTTCAAAAATATCGAGTCTAAATTCAAATAATGCATACACATTATGCATTATGTTTCCATAATGTGTATACATTATGGTTTGGGAATCTCAAGCCTAAATTAAAATAACATGTGCACATTATGGTAATAATGCATACATGTTATGAGAAATGCCCACATAATTATCCCCCACCTCCATGCACATACCCTAAGAAGTAAGCATAGCATAAGTTATTGATAAAGATATTTGTATTGAGGGCCCTTGATAATTATTGAATTTATTATAGTACAATGGTTCATAATTTTTACACACTGGATTCACATCATGGAAAATTATGTAAAATGGTGGCAAATGTATATTTTTGTTAAAGTCAAAATATTTTTTATTTCTTGTCAAAACCAAACACAAATGGAAATGTTTAGCCATTTAGATAGTCAATTTATACAAAAATTAGCGCCCCATAGGCTAGGTTCACCAATCATTGTTCTTGAAGTCATTGAAATCCATATGCGATAAAAGTATGTATCTATGTCATGCACTTAGTACATTTTATATATCTCTTTAGGATTCAATTCTAGCTAAAAATATTTTAGCACATCGGGGTCATTCTTTTCTAATAAATTCTTAAAATGCTCTATAATTCCAATGCAGAGTTATATAGATGTGTATCAAAAATACAAAAAGACTTAAAATACATCAAATAATCAATCACCAACATTGTATTTAAAAAAACATTTTAAAAAAGGTTTTATCTTTCTAAAGCATCGTCAATGTTATGAGAACTAGTTTGTATCAATGACATGTATTCCTCTAAAAAAATTAATTGTTAATCACTATGCAAATGTGTTATTTTTATTTGCATTTGTCCACTTGATTTTTTCAATGGTCATTAAACCAGTGATGAAAACCTTTTAAAAAACATTTGCATTTGCATATTGCTATGCTAAATAGAATATGTTATAGTTCCTTATTTTCAAACAGAGTTTGGATTTTATTTATTGTATTGCCAACATATAAATCCATGCATTTTTTAGTTGGATAGGGTCAGGATAGAGTTGTTTATGCTAATGATATTGTTTCAAATGCAACTATGGGAATTTTTAATGGAAATAGCAAATGTCTCGACATTGATAAATTCAAGGGATTTTTTCCATGCTCAATTGTTGTATGTAATTAGATCAACGATCATGACTATTGTATGCAAAGCATTTTCAATATGCTCTTCATTAAAATCATTATTTATATTATGATTCGAGCTATTTTTTAAAGTATAAGTCATGAAATAATAAATGAAGCAAAACAAAGGTTGTAGCAAGCTAAACAATAATCATTTTTGAAATCTTGACTCTAGAAGCTCAAATTATCAATTAGCATTATCTATATTTAATAACATCAATTAAAATTCTAAAAAACATTAGCTAGAACATGCAACCAATACAATGAAAAATAAATATAATATTTTAATTAATGTTACATTACAAGGTTTCTAGTGTTTTACTTGTCAAATAGAAGCTAAGTCATCAAACACAACAACAGACAATTATTCTCTAGAATCTTAAACTATCAATTAGCATTATCTATATTTAATATCATCAATTAAAATGTTAAAACAAAGTAGCTATAACATGCAACCAACACCATGAAAAATAAACATAATCTTTTATTTAGTGTTACATTGCAAGGTTACTAGTGTTTTACTTTTCAAATAGAAGCCAAGTCACCAATCACAATAATAGAAAATTGTTAAGATCTTTAAAAAATTCATAGAAGCAGTTTAATCTACACAAACATAAGACACGTGGATTAGCTATGGGCAAACATAGTTACAAAGGAAAGAAAAAAATAGTTCCATTTTCATAAAAACCCTTTTCCTAATATAAACATTGCAAGTTTACATGTCATTTTTACTTGCAAATGAATTGAATCAAATCAAACATAAACAAATACATTGAAAGGCTCAAGCATTTTTTTTCTCATACTTATTTCAACATATCAATTAATTAAAAGCATGCCAAGTAACAAGATCAAGCAATGACTGAATATGTCAATGCCTATAAACATTATGAGATTGTAACATAATTCATAGGGAAATGCCATGAGTAAAGTCAAGATTCAATGATAAATAATCAACTATACTTATGCACTCTACCTACATAAATGCATCATTGAATCATGAATAAAATCAATGTTGTGTCCATTTTTAGAGGCATTAAAAATAATTGATTAATGTTATGTCCTTACGCATAGAATGGCATCTATTATCTTAAACAATGTGATGTTTTCAATAATATATAAAATAAAACATTGTCATGTTCAATGAAAAGTGAATACAATATCAAAATAATATTTGGATGTTGTTGCAAGCTCCATGCAAAATAAGACAGCGCTAACATTCTAAGACAGAGTAATGTCACTAGCCAACATTTAGAGTTTGTCAATCTTTATTCCATACTTTATTCTAGCAATTGAGACAAAAAAATTATCATAGCAAAGTGGCTAGTGATGTAACTAAGCATTATGAAACACAAGGAAGATGATCTCCTTATTTGTTTTCAACACATTCACCACTCCATTACTGTAACTTTCATCTAGAACTGGATATTTTTTCTATTTCAAGGTTTCAAGTTTTTAAAAAAACTCATGTAAGAGTTTCAAACATGACCCAGCTTCAACTATATTTAAAATGCTATCCAATATACATCATCTCAACATCAAATCAAAGGCAGGCCCAATAGAAACCCTGAATAAATCCTTGTAAAATAGCATGTAAAAAATAACATAGAGAAAACAAATTATTGTTCTAAATATAAATCCCAAACATAAATGTCCTAGGTTGTAAAAAAAATCTTCGTAATAAAACTCTTGGACCTGATTTCTTTGTCAAGTCAAGGATTCAAGTTTTTTGGGAAAACCCCTATAAAAACAAAATAACACAACATGCAAAAATCAAACTAGCTTTTAAGACATTCAATTCTAATGCTAAACTCCAACAGTCAAAAAATAAATTCCCTTAGATGTAACACTCCATCCAAATAAAATATGAAACCACAACTTTAAATCTAGCATAGCAACCCATATTATGGCTTGAGCATTCAAACACCACCTAGAAACTAGATTCACCAACTACTGAATATGCCATCATCTAAAAATATTATACAACTCAAACTCTTTTTATAACAAAATTCCATGAAAAAAGTATAATATTCAATGAAAAATAATAATATACATTAATAAACATGGTATTGACAAATACAATATTCCATACTAAATAAGATTTACACCTTGCATAGTTATGGTGCAACATCCTAATGTAGGAGCATCAAAAGATCATTCAATGTTCATATGAAAATATGTCAAGTTATAAAATGTTATAAGAGTGTATTGATAAGTCTTAAGAATAAATAAGGAGTTTTAATTGCTCAACCTAGGTCTTAGGGGTCATGTAAAAGGTCAGTAAGAAGCTTGGAATGCTTAATTTGTCTTGTAGTAAAGTATGGTGTAAGTTTCCCTCCAAGTTGTAACATTTTAGTGTTTGAATTACTCCAAAGGGAATAAACTCATGTGAATAGTCCTACAAGGTTTATCAATATCTTGTAAAACAATATTCACCCTTAGTAAAAGTAATTTCATCCCTCTAGAAGCTTTGCTACATTGGAGAAGGGATAAAGATAAAATGAGTCTAAAAAGGAGGAAAGGATCTTGACCAATACCATGTTTTTACGATGGATAAGTCTTCTCACACGTAGTTAGGAGTATAATTTAGAAAATAGACAAGTATTAAAACATGAATAATAAGTCTTTGTAAAAACAAGAGAAAACAAGTGGCAAAAGCATAATAAACCCTTATAGGCCTATGCATAATAGGATTGTATGTAAATATTTATCAGTATAAGAAGATTATTTCAACATGGAAGGTCTATAAAGAAATATGCAGAGTTCTGCAAGAAACAAATACAGGTTTGAAGTATTTGAAAAAGTTTTTGATAAATAAAGCATTGAAGTTGGTTTGTATAATATGTTAAATATTCATAAATGTGATTGATGATATCAAGTTTTAGTTTTGATTACATTATATGCTAAAATAATTTTAGTATTCAAAGCTACAGAAGATATAGGTAGAATTTTCAATGCACAGTCTATGAAATGGATATAATTGTTTAAATTTTGTGTGCATGGAATCAATTCATCAAAGGGGATATAAGAATTTGAATTTTTGAATTAGTCTTGTATCTGAATAATCTATGTTATTCATCTGCCCGATGTCGTTTTGTTAAAAATATATTTTATTTCACTTTTGACTTGCCAATAAAAGTCTAGTCCTATCTACCTAAAGGTAGAATAAAGTCTGTATAAATAGGTGATTGATATATTTGTTGAATTGGTTATTGTTAAGTAAAATGTAATAATCATTATGAAGGAGCTATTATACATGATGAGTGTTGTCTGAATATTTTGTCAACCAGCTAATTGATGAGCAAAATAGGTCTCTTCAACCACAGCATAGGGAGATTGGTCAGCCAGATGTGTAGGTTTACTACATCAACAGGGGACAAATCTCTCCTCTCATCAAGGGGAGGTTCCCTATGAATATGAGGCACTATATATATATATATATATATATATATATATATATATATATATATATATATATATATATATATATGTAGAAAATAACACTCAGGGGTAGGATACACCATCCATCTCTCTTCTTTCAGAGATGATGTTCACAAACAAAGGAGAAAATCCTGGCGAAAACACTAAAGGCACTTCTCTTATTTCAAAAGTGTTCTTGCGGGGAATCAACTGGAGTTCTTTTAAGTAGTGACAAGTAACTGGTAACCAAAGGCATAGTAACTAGCAGACTGAGACATAGGACAAACTCTCCACCTTGACTGCCTAAGAGTGAGATACAAAGGATAATGAGGGCACAAAGTCGTCCCAAGGTCCTTTACACAGAAATAGAATACGAAGGATAATGAGGGCACAAAGTCGTCCCAAGATCCTTTACACAAGAACAAAAAGAAAACACACTAAAGGCAATTGTGGGGGCACAAAGTCTCTCCACAGTCAGCTTCAGAACACCTTCCTAATTACTTTCACTAGTTCTACTTGCCAAATTAAATAAACAAGAACACATTCAAAAGATAGACATAAGAACAATCTCCTAAAATGATACAAGCTATGATAGCACAAAGTCTATAAACAACTTGCTTTCTCATTCAGATAAAATGATATGAACAACAATTTGAGCTCAAAGTCTCAGTATGCACCTTTCAATTTGGGAAGAGTTTTGCTTCTAAATTGGGAAGATCTCCTTAAAAAATTAAAAGAGATTACAATATATAGTAGCCAAGAAAGACTTGGTGCTTTGTTTCATGGAATGGCCCATGCTGTGCATTCAATGCCTTGAATGCATTTTTAATTCTGTCAGGGGGGCCATGCTAGAACAGGGCAACTATCTTAACTATGGTGTGTCGATTCATCTCACATGTCTTCTCCTGGGCCTCGATCATGTGGACTGTCTCTTAATGTCTGCACAGCTGTCCATTTTTCCTTTACTCCAAGTGAGACAAACAAGCGGTGCCTTCAATGTTTGCAAGCCAAAATATCTACTTAGTGGACTATTCCACCTACTAAAATTACTTTTGCGTAGATATTTCAAGTTTTTCCCTCTTTCTATTTTTATCTTTTCTAGCTTTGTCTCTTCCTAGAATTTAAGCTCTCAGGGCTACGTTCCCAACTTTACTAGCTCTTTACGCTCCTTCTCTCAGCGATTCTTCCTTCATCGGCGGACTTTTGCTTTGGGCTTTTTCCTGTTGGGATTTTCCTTTAGACAAAATGTCCGAAGGAAAGCTTTGTTTCCTTAGCCATTTCAATCATCCATTTTCTTCAAGATTTCTTCTCGAGTGAATTCCTTCAGCAAAATGTCTGAAGGAATTTTGCCTTGGTCATTTTCTCGAGGAAAAACCTTTCCGAAGGAATTCTTTTGGCCTCCTTCACTTAGTCATTTCCTTCAGCCTTTGAACAAATCTGAAGGAATTCTATCTTTTTTGCCTTCGCTCACTGCCCTCTGTAAGGGCACTTGTCCTTGGTTCACCACCCTCCACAAGGGCACTTATTCCTTTGGCTTTGGGGCAGCGCCTTGAACCTTCCAATTGAACCGACCAATTGAACCAACTTTGGTTCAATGATTCAATGGTTCAATCGGTTCAATCCCTTTATTTGGTTCAGTCCTTTATCCACATGAACCAACCATGCTTTGAACCTTTAAACCATTAAACCCATTGAACCTTTGAACCAAAGTGGTTCAATGGTTCAACAATTCAATGGTTTAAGCCTTCTTCTCTTTGATAAGTGTTTTGAAGCCATTGAACCTTGAAGCGATTGAACTATTGAACCTTTGCCAAAGCACTTAACTCTTACCGACAACATTGAACCTTGAACCCACTGAACCCTTGAACCTTTTTGGTTCAAGGTTCAATGATTCAATGGTTCAATCTTTGCTTAGAAGCTTGTTGATGAACTCTTTTGGTTGAACCTTGTCATTTGAACCAACCTTGAAATTTCCTAAGTGTTGAGAGTTTATTTATTTCCTACAGAGTCTATAGAAATTGACCTAAAAAGTCTGTAGAAATTGGCCTGTAGAGTCTATAGTTTTCTCTAAGTCTCTTGAGCCTTGAAAGAGTCTGTAGAATCCTGCCTACGGAGTCCGTAGAAATGAGCCTGCGGAGTTCGTAGTTTCAAGCCTGTAGAGTCTGTAGATTCAAGCCTGTAGAGTCCATAGATTTCTGGAAGAGCTTTGAAAAATGAATAACTTGAATGCTCAGAACAATTTTTAAAAAGGGGAGAGAGGATTTTGGTCTATTGAACCAAAATAATTCAAAGGTTGTCCCAAAGCTCCAGTTGGGTAACTTCCCTTAGTTAAAATTTTGAAATAACTGAGGGGAGTAGAAACCAGAATCTTTGGTGCTTTGAAGTATGCCATTGGGCTATGGAGTCATGCTAGCCAAAAATAAAGGCTCCAAAAAATGAAAATGAAA
This sequence comes from Torreya grandis, assembly GCA_037957365.1. Taxonomy (NCBI): domain Eukaryota; kingdom Viridiplantae; phylum Streptophyta; class Pinopsida; order Cupressales; family Taxaceae; genus Torreya; species Torreya grandis. The sequence goes on from JARHVA010000153.1 coordinate 2,520,275, forward strand.
ATGAAAAGCACAAAATAGAACTAAAGACTATACAAAGGTACATATGTACAGGTGAACTTATCTGATACTTCAAGAATTGAAGTGATTTAGACGCTGCCCATTATGAGACAATGAAGATAGCATTCTGTCTGATAAACCAGTAGAAAACCATTTTATTCCCAGAATCAGTGACAGGTGAATGGAACTCTCCACCAGGAATCACATTTTTTGTGCACTCTTTTTGGTTCTCTCTTCTTGCCCCATGGCAAAACGTGGTCTTCAATCTGAAAACCATAAATCCTTGCTCTCTTGGCAAAGAGTTTCTTTTGCTGACTTCAGAGTACATAAGTATGGTCCAAAACCATAACTTGTTGTTCTGTTGGTTCAGTCCAACACATATTTTGATTGTCAGCATCAGACCCTTGACAAACCATCAGTTCAGCATGTCCTTTGGCATGGAGTTTGACATCTTCATCCTAAGCAACCTTCAATCCGATTAACAGAGATTCATACTCGGCAGTGTTGTTGGTGTTGCTGAACTACAACTTGTGTGAAGGAGGAAGAATATCTCCTTGAAAAGATATCAACACCATCCCAGCTCTATCATTGGTAGAGGAATTACTGCCATCAAATTCTTGGATCCAAACATCATCAGAAACTGCTCCTTTCTCAAATTTTTCTTCAGTTGGAGAGGAGATTTCTTTTGGGCTTGCACTGTGCTCTCTCATGCCTTCTATTGTTTTATCTGAACCAATTCCTAGATTTCCACCTACAGGACTTTCATCTGCTATAATAGGAATGTCTTCAGTAGACAAAAAATAGTTACACTTGCCTGAAGACTCAAATAGAATTTGAGCTTCAGGGATTGACGTTTGGGTGACAACATATTTTGCCTCCTTTTTAGGAAGCAACCTCTGCATGATGCCTTTAATAGGGATCCTCACCTCAGACAGGTCCATGCTCAATTCTCCTCCAACATCCTTACAGAAATTTCACCCAAGAAGGATGTTGTATGAGGCTGGTACGTCGACCACTAGGACTGTCATCCTGATTCTCTTTTATAGAAAGGTGGCAAATGCAAATTGGGCATCCTTGATTTGTCCTAGCAGTGAAACTTTTTTGTTCTCCATGGAGAAACATCTCCCAAATGTCTTGGTTAGTGTGAGACTAAGGGATTCAGCTACTTTGGCAAGCATGACATTGTCTGACACACCTGAGTCTATGATGCAATTGTTCAGCTGATGTCCATTTATCAGCAAGGAGACATAGAATGGTTCAGTCCTTCCAAAAGTAGTAGGAGGAGCAATGACAAGGTTATTCTAGGTGGACGTGGGAGTCACCTTTGGAATAGTTGGTCTTGTAGGGACAGTTTTATTCTTCACACATTCCACTTACCTATCCAACTACTTAGCTTTGGATTGCAGGAATTCAAATTCAAACATTTGAATTTTAGTTTTCTTGACATGGTCAATTATGTCAAATGTCTAAAATGAACTAAGAATAGAGGATGTGAGTTTATCCTTTTGGTTTTTGGGAGGGGGAGGACTGGTCTGCAAATTTGAAGCAGAAGATGTAGGAATGCTTGATGTATTTACCTTTTTACCAGTCACTGGGTCCTTTGGTTGGAAGGGCAGAGTGGTTCCCCGCTTAGCAATTGAAATTATAGGTTGAGTTCATTCCTCTATTCTTTTTTTATCAGCTTGTTGAGCTGATTGATTCTTGGACTGGGTGAACACAGCGTATGATCCATCAAACGCTTCACCTTTACTTTTGGGTTCATCCTGGTAATTCAGGAAACCAATGTTGGAGTCACTAGCTAATTCTTCTTCTTCCTCAGTGAAGATATTAGCATCATTTTAAGAGTTCAATTTAGGCTGGAAGGAGAAATCTGATTCAGCCTCAAGATATCCAACTGCTGAATTGGTTGGAGGTGTTTTAATGGCAAGGTTCCACCATGGGGGAGGAAGACAGTTTGGTTGCCCTTGATTTCTGGTAGCATTGCCTTGGTACGAGTAATTGGGGAATGTCCTCCTTGGTATATCTATGTATGAAGGAGCAAACATACCTTGGGCCACTTGTCTTTTCAAGGCTAGCAATTCATTTGCTAGCTTTTGCACCATTTGATCAATAGTGGCCGTAGGTGAGTATTCAGACAATGAAATGGATCTACCTCTATTAGGATCTCTCCTTATCTTTCCTACCAAGATAAGATCATCTTCTACTTCATTAGCCAAATCCTAAGCAGTAACAAGGTCTATGTGGCCAGCCCATCTTAGCAAAAAACTCACTTCAGGTAGCTGTGAGTTGATGAAGAAGCATTTGAGGTTTTTAGGTGTGGGCTGAGTAATAGCAGGAATCTTGTTCCTCAATTTGTCAAACTTTGCTATGAAATCCCTCATAGGTTCATAAGGTTCCTTCTTCACTTGTGTGAGCTGGGCTAGGAAAGCATGTGCATCTTCCACAGGCTTGAACCTGGATTCAAATTTAGCTTTGAGTGTGTCCCAGTCAGTCACTGACCTAGCTTGCAGATGGTAGAACCAATCTGCAACAGCACCTTGTAGTGTTTCCATGAAAATCTTGACTGCCACGTCCTAAAATTCCATGCCTATCACACCATGGGCTATGTTGAAAGCTGCAATATGTTCATCAGGGTGAACTCTCTCATCACCAAAGAATTTGGGGAAGTTCTTTCTTGAGTTACATGGAAGTTCATGTAGGGGTGGAGTAAGATTTAGTGGGCCAAATGAGTTACCCCAGGGGCCTTGAACTACCATGATGGGTTTATGAAAAAGAAAGATAAAAAATATGGGTGGCATGTGGATAGGCAAAGCTCTGCTAATAGCAAAAAAAGTAGTTCTACCTTGGGCTCTATGGCTTATTGTATAGCATGGAGTTGCCAGATTGTAGAACAAAAATGGGAAAGAATTGGCCATGTTTTAGCTTGAAGCTTGAGGCTTCAAACTACACATTTTATCCCAGTGGCTCTGGTTTTGCAAACCAGATAATATAATGGAGATGGAGGAAGATGGTAAGGCTATAATGATAATGGGTAAGACACAGGTGATGTTTTAATCTGAAGCTTGAGGCTTCAAATTGCACAAAATTACTATGTCCCCAGTGGAGTTGCCAAAAATTATTGGGTGAATATTTTGTCAACCAACTAACTGATTAGAAAAATAGGTCTCTTCAACCATAGCATACAGAGATTGGTCGGCCAGATGTGCAAGTTTACTACATCAACAGGGGATAAATCTCTCCTCTCATCAAGGGGAGGTTCCCTATGAATATGAGGCGCTATATACTATATATATGCAAAAAATAACACTTAGGGGTAGGATACCCCATCCATCTCTCTTCTTTTAGAGATAATGTTCACAAACAAAGGATAAAATCCCAGTGAAAACACTGAAGGCACTTCTCTTCTTTCAAAAGTGTTCTTGCAGGGAATCAGCAGGACTTCTTTCAGGTAGTGACAAGTAACTAGTAACCAAAGGCATAGTAACCAGCAGACTGAGACATAGCACAAAGTCTCCACCTCAACTGCCCAAGAGTGAGATACAAAGGACAATGAGGGCACAAAGTCATCCCAAGGTCCTTTACACAAAAATAGAATACGAAGGACAATGAGGGCACAAAGTCGTCCCAAGATCCTTTACACAAGAACAAAAGGAAAACACACTAAAGCCAATTGTGGGGGCACAAAGTCTCTCCACAGTCGACTTCAGGACACCTTTCTAATTAAATAAATAAGAACACAATTAGAAGACATACATAATAACAATCTCCTAAAATGATACAAGCTATGATAGCACAAAGTCTATAAACAACTTGCTTTCTCATTCAGATAAAATGATATGAACAACAATCTGAGCTCAAAGTCTCAGCATTCACCTTTTAATTTGGGTAGAGTTTTGCTTCTGTATTGGGAAGATCTCCTTAAAACAATAAAAGAGATTACAATATATAGTAGCCAAGAAAGACTTGGCACTTTGTTTCATGGAATGGCCCATGCTATGCATTTAATGCCTTGAATGCATTTTTAGTTCTGTCAGGGGGGCATGCTAGAATAGGGTGGTTGTCTTAACTATGGCGTGTCGATTCATCTCACATGTCTTGTCCTAGGCCTGGGTTACCTAGTCTGTCTCCTGTTGTCTGCACCACTGTCTATTTTTCCTTTACTCCAAGTGAGACAAACAGGCGGTGCCTTCAATGTTTGCAAGCCAAAATATCTACTTAGTGGACTGTTCCACCTACTGAAATTACTTATGCACATATATTTTGGGCTTTTCCCTCTTTCTACTTTTGTCTTTTCCAGCTTTGTCTCTTCCTAGAATTTAAGCTCTCAGGGCTATGTTCCCCGCTTTACTGGCTCTTTACGCTCCTCTCAGTGGTTCTTCCTTCATCAGTGGACTTTCACTTTGAGATTTTTCTCGTCGGAATTTTCCTTCAGACAAAATGTTTGAAGGAAATCTTCTTTTCATTAACCATTTCAATCGTTCCAATTTCTTCAGGTTTTCTTCTCGAGTGAATTCCTTTAGGCAAAATGTCTGAAGGAATTTTGCCTTGGTCATTTTCCCAGGGAAAAACCTTTTCAAAGGAATTCTTTTGGCCTCCTTCACTTAGTCATTTCCTTTGGTCTTTGAACAAATCCGAAGGAATTCTATCTTTTCTACCTTCAATCACTGCCCTCCGCAAGGGCACTTGGCCTTGGTTCACTGCCCTCCGCAATGCCACTTGTTCCTTTGGCTTTGGGACAACCCCTTGAACCTACCGATTGAACCAACTTTGGTTCAACGATTCAATTGGTTCAATCCCTTTACTTGGCTAAGTCCTTTGTCCACTTGAACCAACCACACGTTGAACCTTTGAACCATTGAACCCGTTGAACCTTTGAACCAAAGTGGTTCAATGGTTCAATGGTTCAATCCTTCTTCTCTTTGATAAGTGTTTTGAAGCCATTGAACCTTGAAGAAGTTGAATAATTGAACCTTTGCTGAAACGCTTAACTCTTGCTGACGATGTTGAAACTTGAACCCATTGAACCCTTGAACCTTGTTGGTTCAAGGTTCAATGGTTCAATATTTTCTTAGAATCTTGCTAATGAACTCTTTTGGTTGAACCTTGTCATTTGAACCAACCTTGAAATTGCCTAAGTGTTGAGAGCTTGTTTCTTTCTTGTAGAGTCTGTAGAAATTGACCTGCAAAGTTTGTAGAACTGAGTCTATAGAACTTGGCCTGCAGAGTCCATAGTTTTCTCTAAGTCTCTTGAGGCTTGAAAGAGTCTGTAGAATCCTGCCTGTGGAGTCTGTAGAAATGAGCCTGCGGAATCCATAGTTTCAAGCCTGCAGAGTCCATAGATTCAAGCCTACAGAGTCCGTAGATTTCTGGAAGAGCTTTGAAAAAGAACTTGAATGCTCAAAACAATTTTTGAAAAGGGGAGAGAGGATTTTGGTCTGTTGAACCAAAATAGTCCATAGGTTGTCCCAAAAATGAGTGACATTTTTGGGGACAACAATGAGGATTAATGATCAGAAGAAATTATTCTGGTATTAATTGCTTCAATTTTATGAGTTTCAAATCCAACTCTTTATGGTAAATTATTGTTTCCATCCAAACATAGCTCTTATGGAAGCCTATTGAGAGTGGATATTCTCTCATCATGTAATGCATAATTAAATAGTGGTCTAAGAAATTGGGTTTTGTGTTATACAGTCAAACTACTAGTAGAATTGTTCGGATTGTTTACATAGATTGGGTTTTGAACTTCTTTTGCTATAGTGATTCAAAATGATTTGGTAAGTCCAATATTCCATTTATTATTATTTTAAAATGAAATATATACATATTTTCAACTCTATAAAGAGTGGTCCTCAAAGAACTTGTACAGGTTTTAAATAAAAATAAAATATAAAAGGAAAATCAACAGGGTCAGTGAAATGACCAAAGACATTATTTTCTGCTTCATTACTATCTAATACAATTTTGATCCATTGTAGGAGTGTAAAATATACTCAGTAGATATGAATAAATCTTTGACATCTGTAACGTGATTTAACTTCGCAAAAACTTGACTAATACCACATGTAGGTGTAGATCCATAAGTGAAAATACTCAGATAAATTGAATGGACATTTGAAATAAGGAAAAGTTCCTCCAAAGTTGACATGGTCTAGCAAATTGAGATATGCCTTTTGTGTAAGGTCGTGTATAAGATAAATGAAGAGGCAAAATATAATGGAATCGTATTTGATTCATTGTCATTGTTGATTAATGAAAGATAATTTTTGAACATCTTTGACCAGTTACGGCCATATAGAACCCAATATAAGAGTTGGTGATTCCAAAAGGTTGGTAGTTCAAGTTTTGACAAGTCAAATATCTCCAAAGTTTGTAGAAGATATAATCGCATGTTTAAACTGTGTTAACAGAAGTTTTAAGATAAAATATGTCTAAATATGGAAGACAAACTTTCTGTATTACTAACATTTTTTAAAAGAGGTCAAATGGAACCTTGTTTCTATCCTTTTGTGGAAAGAACCAGTATAAATGAATAATATTAAAGGGTAGACAAATAGTGCTTAAAAATTGATGAAAGTGGGAGACAAGATAACGAATATGAGATTCATATTTGCAGACCTAGCAGACAAACTTATGAATGGGTTAAGGGATAGTAGTAATATTTCAAGAACAGAACAATTGAATTTTCGAGTCATCTTAGAGGAGCTTATTGATTTTCCAAGACCAATGTTACAAGATATTCTTTTGGTATAAATTAAAATATTATTGAGTGATGTGTGTCGGTTGAATGCTAGAGAAATATATTTAAAAGGTAGAATTTAAGTGACATAAGTCCAAAAGCAATTTGAATAAATTGTGGATAAGTATAATGGATTGAAAATGATCTTGAATGGATAGCTAAACAAATGTGAGTATTCTGGGATAGTACCTAAAAATTGATAAGATTGCTATCACCTCCTCTCCATGCTAGCACTACTTCGAACAATGTGAAGCTTGCAATAAGATACAAATGTTCTCACCAATCAGAATATAGGAAATAATATTATTTTATACCATCTATTAAACACAGTGCAAGTCAACGGTGCATAAGCACAATATATTTGCCTAGACATAAAATAATGTCACCTTCCTAGACAACAATGCAGGGACTAATTCCAAGTTAAAGTAAAATGATACCTTTATAAATGATACCTTTATCCTATGAAAGAGATAAATCCTATAGAACTAATAAGACAATGACTAATTTCAAGTTAAATAAAGGCAATGCCTATAGCCCTAGCAATGGATGCATTCATTTAATAAAAAATGATTCAAGTTAAATAATGTTTGCAGAGAACACTTAGGTAAGGTTTATTTAAATTTTTGCTCAGCCCACCTTTAATCTAATATTGAGATGATGTAAGGTGAATAACATTTTTAGGGTTTTTTTTTGTAGGCCATTTTTAGTACACATTTTCCTTATGCAAAGAAAGTGCATGCCTTGCTAAGTATCAAAAACTTTTTACATCATTACCTTTCAAATTTATAACTCAAATAAATTAGAAACACTCAATGCTTGGTATTAACGAGCTACCATTTAGACTTGTATTTTTATTTTTATCAATTATAATTATATGGATGAGATGTTTTCACATTATGTTCAACTTCACATCACTCAAATTTGATCTTGGAACAAGTACTCAAATATATATGTGCAAACAACATTTATAAAAAGCTTATAGCCACTAATCTATGAACTGAACACAGCCCTCAACTATTTTTAAAAGTTGAAGTTAATCACATAATACATTTTTCTCATCTTGGTGATGCATTTACAATTTGATGTCTATTTCTAGTCTAAATTCTAAATTTAAGAGATTTATTATTTTTTGTTTCCACAATTCAAACATTCTGAAATATTTTTTTTATTCCACTAAATCAATATGTTAGTTTAGTTGTGGCAAACAAAATTTGCATTCAAATTCAAAGAGCATGAACTATTTGAAATATAAAACATCAACAATCAGTTGAGTAATTTAGCATTGTATACAAGCTTGCAAACAAACTTATGAATCTTTTTTATTGATTTATTATTTTATGGTTAAAAAACTTGCACCTTGCCGTGCACAAGAACTTTGATTCTCAATTTATTTGCAAGGAACATTACATGTATCTAATTATTATTGCATGTGACATTTGTTTTTAGTGTCTATCATAATTTATCAAATGAGCAGAACTCTTGTCTCCTTGTAACATAAATTAGTTCCAAAATTTTGTAATAGTAGAACTATTGGTAAAGCTTTGTCAAGTAAACAATAGTTCACTAGAAAAAAAATGCTCTTAAAAAAACCACAAAGCCTTCCACACAACTATGCCAACACTTCCAGTGTTTCAAAAGTCCTAACAACCAAGCTTGCAAATCATCTCACAAATTTGAAACAAGTTTGCAAGTAAAATATTTGGCAACAATATTTTATAACTTTGCATATTAATCCATTGCAATCAAAATATTGTTAATAAATTGACTAACCAAAATATGCCTCAATCCAAACTAGACTTCATTTATAATAATATTTTCCTTGTGCAATTGTATATGTCCAATACCAATCCATCTTTTTTCTTGTGCAATTTTTTTTGACTCAATTCTCAAAGCCTTCTATATTTTTGTAAAAAAATCGCTCAACAGTTTCATCATAAGAAGCCTTGTTTGACAACTTAACAAGGTGTGCTTTCACAACATTTTCAAAGTTTTTTTTCTTTGATAAAAAATTTGCTTAACACTTTTATTTTTATGTCTCTTTTGCAAATCCATCTTGTATATGCCCAATACTGATCCATCTTTTTTCTTGTGCAGATTGTTTCCACACAATTCTCAAAGCCTTCCATATTTTTGTTAAAAAATTGCTCAACAATTTCATCATAAGAAGCCTAGTTTGACAACTAAACAAAGTGTGATCCACCAAATTTTCATAGTTTTTTTTTCGCTTTGATAAAAAAAATTGCTTAACACTTTTATTTTTGTGTCTCTTTTGCAAATCCATCTTACATAACCTATCATGACCAATCTTACATAGCATAGCCTAACATTCTAAGACAGAGTGATGTCACTAGCCAACATTTAGATTTTGTCAATCTTTATTCCATAATTTACTCTAGAAATTGAGACAAGAAAATTATCATAGTAAAGTGGCTAGTGCTGCAACTAAGCATTGTGCAACATAAGGAAAGATGATCTCCTTATTTTTTTCAACACATTCACCACTCCATAACTGTAACTTTCATCTGGAACTGGATATTTTTTCTAATTTAAGGTTTCAAGTTCTTGGAAAAATTTATGTAAGAGTTTCAAACATGACCCAGTTTCAACTATATTTAAAATTCTATCCAATATACATCATCTCAACATCAAATCAAAGGCAGGCCGAATAGAAACCCTGAATAAATCCTTGTAAAATAGCATGTAAAAAATAACATAGAGAAAACAAATTATTGTTCTGAATATAAATCCCAAACATAAATGTCCTAGGTTGTAAAAAAATCTTCATAATAAATCTCTTGGACTTGATTTCTTTGTCAAGTTAAGGATTCAATTTTTTTGGGAAAACCCCTATAAGAACAAAATAACACAACATGCAAAAATCAAACTAGATTTTTAGACATTCGATTCTAATGATAAACTCCAATAGTAAAAAAATAAATTCCTTGGGATGTAACACTCCATGCAAATCAATTATGAAACCATAACATTAAATCTAGCATAGCAACCCATACTATGGATTGAGCATTCAAACACCGCCTAGAAACCAGATTCACCAGCTACTGAATATGCCCTCGTCTAAAAACATTATACAACTCGAACCCTTTTTATAACAAAATGCCATGAAAAAAGTATAATATTCAATGACAAGTATTAATATACATTAATAAACATGGTATTGACAAATACTACATTCAATACTGAATAAGATTTACACTTTGCATATTTATGGTGCAACATCCTAATTCAGGAGCATCAAAAGATCATTCAATGTTCGTATGAAAAAATGTCAATTTATAAAAAGCTATAAGAGTGTCTTGATAAGTCCTAAGAATAAATAAGGAGTTTTAATTGCTTGACCTAGGTCTTAGGGGTCATGTAAAAGGTCAATAAGAAGCTTGGAATGCTTCATTTGTCTTTTAGTAAAGTATGGTGTAAGTTTCCCTCAAGTTGAACATTTTAGTGTTTAAATTACTCCAAAGGGCATAAAATCATGTGAATAGTCCTATAAGGTTTATTAATATCTTGTAAAATAATATTCACCCTTAGTAAATGTAATTTCATCCCTCTAGAAGCTTTGCTACATTGGATTTGGGATAAAGATAAAATGAGTCTAAAAAGGAGGAAATGATCTTGACCAATACCATATTTGTACGATGGATAAGTCTTCTTACATGTAGTTAGGAGTATAATTTAGAAAATAGACAAGTATTAAAACATGAATAACAAGTCTTTGTAAAAAGAAGAGAAAATGAGTGGCAAAAGCATAATAAGTCTTTGTAAAAAAAAGAGAAAATGAGTGGCAAAAGTATAATAAGTCTTTGTAAAAAGAAGAGAAAATGAGTGGCAAAAGCATAATAAGGCCTTATAGGCCTATGCATAATAGGATTGTATGTAAAAATTTATCAATATAAGAATATTATTTCGGCATGGAAGGTCTATCAAGAAATAAGTAGAGGTCTGCAAGAAATAAATACAGGTCTAAAGTATTTGAAAAAGTTTTTGACAAATAAAGCATTGAAGTTGGTTTGTATAATATGTTAAATATTCATAAATGTGATTGATGATATCAAGATTCATTTTTGATTACATGATATGCTAAAATAATTTTAGTATTCAAAGCTACAGAAGATATAGGTAGTCACAGTCTATGAAATGGATATAATTGTTTAAATTTTGTGTGCATGGAATCAAAGCATCGAAGGGGATAAAAGAATTTGAATTTTTGAATTAGTCTTGTATAAGACTAATCTATGTTATTCATCTACCCGATGTCATTTTGTTAAAAATATATTTTATTCACTTTTGACTTGCCAATAAAAGTCTAGTCCTGTCTACCTAAAGGTAGAATAAAGTCTGTATAAATTGGTGATTGATATATTTGTTGAATTGGTTATTGTTAAGTAGAATGTAATAATAATTATAAAGGAGCTATTATATATGTTTAAAATGTGTTAACAGTAGTTTTAAGATAAAATATGTCTAAATATGGAAGATATACTCTCTTCAGTAATAACATTTTTATGAAGAGGTCAAATGGAACCTTGTTTCTATCCTTTTGTGGAAAGAACCAGTTTAAATGAATAATATCAAAGGGTAGACAAATAGTGGTTGAAAATTGATGAAAGAGGGAGACAAGATAACGAATATGAGATTCATAATTATAGACCTAGGAGACAAAGTTGTGAATGGGTTAAAGGACAGTAGTAATATTTCAATAACAAAACAATTGAATTTTTGAGTCATCTTAGAGGAGCTTATTGATTTTCCAAGACCAATGTTACAAGATATTCTTTTGGTATAAATTAAAAGATTATTGAGTGATATGTGCCAGTTGAATGCTAGAGAAATAAATTTAAAAGGTAGAATTTAAGTGACATAAGTCCAAAATCAATTTGAATAAATTTTGGATAAGTATAATGGATTGAAAATGATCTTGAATGTATAGCTAAAGAAATGTGAGTATTCTGGGATAGTAGCTAAAAATTGATAAGATTGTTATCACATCCTGACCATGCTAGCACTGCCTTGAATAATGTGAAGCTTGCAATAAGATACAAATGTTCTCACCAATTAGATTATACAAAATAATATTATTTTATACCATCTATTAAACACAGTGTAATTCAACGTTGCATTAGCACAATATATTTGCCTAGACATAAATCAATGTTACCTTCCTAGACAACAATGCAGGGACTAATTCCAAGTTAAAGTAAAATGATACCTTTATCCTATGAGAGAGAAAAACCCTATAGCACTAATAAGACAATGATTAATTTCAAGTTAAAGAAAGGCAATTCCTATAGTCCTAGCAATGGATGCATTCATTTAATAAAAAATGATTCAAGTTAAATAATGTTTGCAAAGAACGCTTAGGTAAAGTTTATTTAAGGTTTTGCTCAACCCATCTTTAATCTAATGTTGAGATGATGTAAGGTGAACAACATATTTAGGGTTTATTTTTTTTAAGCCATTTCTAGTACACATTTTCCTTATGCAAAGAAAAGTGCATGCCTTGCTAAATATCAAAAACTTTTTGCATCATTACCTTTCTAAATTATAACTCAAATAAATTAGAAACACTCAATGCTTGGTATTAACAAGCTACCATTTAGACTTGTATTTTTATTTTTATCCATTGTAATTATATGGATGAGATCTTTTCACATTATGTCCAGCCTCACATCACTCAAATTTGATCTTAGAACAAGTACTCAAATATATATGTACAAACAACATTTATAAAAAGATTATAACCACTAATCTATGAACTGAACACAACCCTCACCTATTTTCAAAATTTGAAGTTAATCACATAATAAATTTTTCTAGCTTGGTGATGCATTTACAATTTGATGTCTATTTCTAGTCTAAATTCTAGGTTTAAGAGATTTATTATGATTTATTTCCACAATTCAAACAATTTGAAAGATATTTTCTTATACCACTAAATCAATATGCTAGTTTAGTTGTGGCAAACAAAATTTGCATTCAAATTCAAAGAGCATGAACTATTTGAAATATAAAACATCAATAATCGATGGAGTAATTTAGCATTGTATACAAGCCTGCAAACAAACTTATGAATCTTGTTTATCCATTTATCATTTTATGGTTAAAAAACTTGCACCTTGCTTGGTGCAAGAAACTTTGATTCTCAATTTAGTTGCAAGGCACATTACATGTATTTAACTATTATTGCATGTGACATTTGTTTTTAGACTCTATTAGAATTTATGAAATGAATAAAACTCGCATCTCCTTGTAACATATATGAGTCCAAGAATTTTTTAATAGTAGAACTGTTGGTAAAGCTTTTTCAAGTAAACAATAGTTCACTAGAGAAAAAATGCTCTAAACAAAACCACACATCCTTCCACACACCTATGCCAACACTTCCAGTGTTTCAAAAGTCCCAACAACCAAGACTGCAAATCATCTCACAAATTTGAAACAAGTTTGCAAGTAAAATATTTGGCAACAATATTTTATAAATTTGCATATTAATCCATTGCAATCAAAATATTGTTAATAAATTGACTAACCAAAATATGCCTCAATCCAAACTAGACTTTATTTATAATAATATTTTCTTTGTGCAATTGTATATGTCTAGTACTGATCCATCTTTTTTCTTGTGCAAATTATTTTGACTCAATTCTACAAGCCTTCCATATTTTTGTAAAAAAATCACTCAACAATTTCATCATAAGAAGCCTAGTTTGACAACTAAACAAGGTGTGATTCCACCACATTTTCAAAGTATTTTTTCTTTGATAAAAAATTTGCTTAACACTTTTATTTATATGTCTCTTTTGCAAATCCATCTTGTATATGCCCATTACTGATCCATCTTTTTTCTTGTGTAGATTGTTTCCACATAATTCTCAAAGCCTTCCATATTTTTGTTAAAAAATCATTCAACAGTTTCATCATAAGAAGCCTAGTTTGACAACTAAACAAGGTGTGATTCCACCACATTTTCATAGTTGATTTTTGCTTTGATAAAAAAATTGCTCAACACTTTTATTTTTGTGTTTCTTTTTCAAATCCATCTTACATAACCTATCATGACCAACCAAACTTTAGGTATTTTGTACCCCTTCATGCAACCTACAACCACAACTAATCATCATCCCATGCTTTGCTTAAGATAAGGTAGTTGTAACTACATGCAAATGTTTATCATTCTAAAACTGCCAAACATGCAAATTCCATATAACATTTTCTCCAAATACAACACTACACTGGGCAAGTGTACAAGCTTTGATGATTATGGATACTGGAAACAACTTGTAAAAATACAAGCACAAAATTAACAATCTATTTTAGCATTGTAACATAATTAGCAAAGAATCATAGATAAAAACATAAACAACCCAGTTTCAACTATACTCAAAAATCTTATCCAATTTACACCATCTCAGTGGTAGATTAAAGGAGTGCTCAGTAGAAATCGTAAACAAACCTTTGGAAAATAACATGTAAAAATAATCAAAGCTGGGTCATGTTAAAAATGTTTAAGCCTTGTTTGTGTTTTTAATAGGCCATTCCAAGTACACGTATTCAGATTTTGCATAACTGTCAAATACTTGAAAGCTTTTTATATATCTAAGATTTTTGTTACAAAGATATGTTTTTAAAAATATTGCAAATCTTGCCATGTTATTTTGTTCTTACATGCATCATTCCAAAAATCCAAAATATTGACTTGAAAAAAAACACAATCTAAAAGTTTTCTTACAAAGATATTTTTTTATAAAACATTGATATATGTTTAGAGTTACATTGAACATCTATGTTTAGATTAAAAATTGTCTACGCTATTGTTCATAATATTATATTTCTAATTTACAAAGTTAAAAAACCTAGGAACATTCAATGCTTAGTATTATTAACCTAGCATTTAAACTTTTTTTTTTTTTGTCATTTACAATCATATATGTCTATAGTTGATTCATGCATGTATTTTTTTTATGGTAGTGCTTAGTGGACATCGCCACTAAACACTGCCATATTAGGAAATAGAAATTGTATAGGCAAAGATTACAAGAACTTGAATGCATTAACTAAAAGATGATGCCTAGACTTACAAAAAAAAACCTCAGACAAGTATACAAACCTTGAATATGCACACTACAAACGTCGAAACAAAGCATTATCAATCTATTCTAGCATTTTTATAACATAATAAGCAAAGAATCACATATTAAGACATACAAACCCCAGAAGAAACCCTAAATAAACCCTTGCAAAACAATATGCAATCATCCAGCAAAAAACCTAAATAAAACCTTGTAAACAATATGCGAAAAATAAAATAAAGAAAACATATTATTTTGAACATAAACCGCAAACACAAATGCCGTAGGCTATAAAAAAAAATTTGCAGCAAAAAACAAATTACTTGAAATACAAAGCTCCATCACAACAACCCCGTCTTTTGGTTCGAACATTCAAACCCTACCAAAAACTTGTTGAATATAATACAACTTGAACTCTTTCTTTATAACAAAATACAATAAAAAAAAATTAGTATCCAATGACAAACAATAAAACATATTAATAAGAAAAAATCTAACATTCAATACCAAATAAGATTTGCACCTTACACAATTATAATGTAGCATCCTTATCATGATAATACTGCCTCGAACTATACGAAACTTGTAATAAAATATAAATATTATAAAAAATCAAAATACAAAAAATAATATTATTTTATACCATCCTCTAAACATATTACAAGTCAACTTTACATAAACACAATATATTTCCCTACACACAAATCAATGCCCCCTAATTAACTAACAACCCATAAGACTCATTTTAAGCCTATAATCCCTCTAATCCCTCTTAGGGATAAGCCTTTCGAAACTAATAACCTATCACCTATTTCAATAAAAATATTTTTTCATTTTATTAATATTTACATAAATTATTCGTGATCACGTACCATCTATTTCAGTCGTAAAAAAAAAGGGGACTTTGGTCCTTTATGATAAAATCCCTACAATAATAATTCAAATAAATGTATAAAGATCCTAAATATTTAATATATAAACGGACATTTATAATGTGAGTTAATAATATTCAATGATAAGATATGTGCTTTTTTTAAAATATTTTTTTAAAAAAGAGATCGTTGTTTAAATCACAAAATATTTTAAGTTTTACATTAACTAGTACAATATTAATTACGATTGATCAATTTTTAATCAATTTTTTATTTTTAATAATTTATTAATTAATTATATGATTATAATTATTTGTTTGTAATAATTATGATTAAATTATGATATTGCTATGAAAATTTAATTCATGAGAATGAATAGTCTATTTAGCTTTCATTGCATTTAGGTGATGCACTCATTACATCTAGGTGATGTTCACAAGGGTGAAGCATTGGGCCTTCCTAGGAGGTCACCCATCCTAGTCTTACTCCAACTTAAGCGCGTTTAATCATGGAGTTCCCTCCAAGGTTAAGCCCACTTAGCTTGTCACCCTATTTACATGGTTACCTATCGTTAATCGCGATTTTTAGGGCACTAAACGGTATGTAGAAAGTTCAAAAGTTACTCGTCTGTACCAAAAAAAATCACTTTTTGATGGTTACCCATAGGTTTTAATACAAAGATAGAAGCACTCATATCAACCTATTATCGTGTTGAAACTATGATAAATAATACATCAAGTTATATCAACGATTCCAAGGGTTATTCGTTGTTAACCATGATTTTTAGGGCACTACTCAGCCCTAACCCCAGGAATAGGTTAAACATGAGGAAAGTAACAAAAAAATGTCATTTGTATTTATTTTCATCATAATTTTTGGCTCTACGTCTGCTATTGTTGTTATAAATTGCTCTAACTGAAGATTCATCTCATCATTTGATCATCGTTGTAACAACGATGATCACGCTTGAGTTGGAGTAGTACTGAGATGGGTGACCTCCCGAGAAGGCCCAATACTTCACCCCTGTGAGAACCACCTAGATGCAATGAGTGCTAAGTAGACCATTCATTCTCATGAGAGATGGGTTCGTGTGAACCACTACTCATGAAACATTGGTCAAGAAATTTGACTCGAAAAACTATACAATTAAAACCTGATAACAATATCATAATTTGACTTGCTCTGAAAAATACCTCCTACTTATCAAATTATTATTAAATTTAGAGATTTAGGTTTTTAAATCTCATAATAAATGTTAAAATATATACACATACTGGCATTAAATGAAGACATGTAATTGTGTAAAATGGCCAAACGTAGCACAAACTTAAGGTAGTGGTCTTATGGAGCAAGCGGCTACATTGAATTATTTCCTCCAACGTTATTTACAGTTTTGTGGACTTATTTGCATGTAAAGGATTTTTAAAAAAAAGTTTTATTCTTTTAAAATTATTTATAATGATTCTGGTTTAAAAGTTAAGTCCAGAGAAAACCAAGAAGAAGATGAGTCATTAAGCAGTATGGTTCCTAAATACTTTATTTGAAAACAAATATCGCCAAGAGAGAGACAATAGACGAAAATAATAAATAATATTATTTGTTATTTTATTTTAAAATATGCTAACCTCAAATTAAGTATTTTAAAACTTACAATAAATAATCAAATATATAAAAGAGACTATGATCTTTGCTTTTTAAGAAGGTTGTGATTATTTTAAACAATAATTTTTTTAGGTCTTGACCCTTAATCATTTTAATGTGTATGGAACTGTTTTGATCTTAGAATATTGTACAATTTAAATGATGACATATCAAACAAGTTTTTAGATATGTATGAATTTTAGAAGATTGAAAATACAGTGTATTTTTTGTTTTTCAAGGTTCAAAGAGTAAAGTATGATGTTGGTTTTTTTAATTGGAAGATAAAAATATATTGTTTTTACAAAAAATTTAATTGAACTGAAAAGGAAGATAAGAACACTTTTTTTTTACAATTTTTTTAGTTGAATTGAAAAAATCTAAAAATTTGATCTTTTTATAATAAGATTTTCTTAATTTTGCTAATTGAATTTTTTTTTTTATCACTTCATCTTCTAACACTTTGTGATCTACTTGCTTCTATCAAGAGCATGATTTTGACACATCTTTTAATAGTCAACCATACCTATGATTTTCATGACCTGTCCAATTTATTTGTAAATCAAAATTACTCACATACATGATGCATCCATTGTCAGTGAAAACTTGTATACATCTAATTCATATACTTTTTAGTTCTATACATTCGATCAACTTTAAATAACCCATTAAAACTTCAAAAATATCCAACATAAAATATTCATTATGAGTTCTTAATTTCTCATGTGCATCTTTTCATATTTGTATGCATTTATCTTATTACTACATATATCTTGTTATTAGAAATATTCATGTATAATTTGATTTATTATGTTAAATTATACATTTTATTTTATTTAATATTTATTTAGTATATAATTAATATTTTTTTATTAAGACTATAGTCTAGTGCTTAAAAATTATATTAATATTCACTTCATAGCACTTTCAACTATGTAACTTTTAAAAGAGAGATTTTTTAAATTTTCTTAAAAAAATAGTTATTATTAATTAAATTTAAATTGTAACAAATAGTTATACAATATTAAATGTTATTTTTAAGTAAAAATTAATTTATAACTGTCAACAAATAATGTTGTTTTTTGTATTTGTTGATAATCATTATTAAATGATATTTTTCATCTATTTACACTCATATTGATACTTTGAATTCAATGAAATAAAAATGAAATGTAATATACTATTCAAATTATTAAATCAAGTTTATATTTCAAATTTTAATGTAAAATCACGCACAAACAATTCTCAATAGAAAGACAATAAATAATTCTTTGTTGCCAAGGTTCTCAATATAAAGACAACAAAAAATTCTCAATAAAAATAATAATAAACGCATGGACTATTTGGTCTCGTATTATATGTCAAAATATAAATAAATGCTTGCATTAAATGAGAGAGGTGAACACTTCTTTCAAAATCTATCAACAACTACTTCTCACTTAATAACTTTTTTAACCGCTTTCTCTACCCTATTTAAAGAATGCTAGAGTTTATTGTTATACCATTAGTCTTTATATCTCTTTTGAATTATAAACGAAAAAACATTTATTCAAAAAACATTGTGATTGATTCATATCTAATATATTTCAGGTTTTATTTAATTTATTAAAAAAAAGTATGTACCATGTAATAAATATGTATAATAATAAATTGATATAAATTTAACTAATAAATTGTAATAATCATAATTTTTGAACATTGTAATCATTTATTTTTTATTGAACTCCTTAACCAATAGTAAATGGTTTGGGTGCCATATAATAAATAATAAACTATTAGGTTTAATAATTATGATTGTAGTTGTGATTAATATTTGAAGGCATCACATAGAATCAAATAGAGTCTATGTTGGATTTACAATGATAATTAAGCATACATCTAAATCAATGAATTCTATTAATTAAGTAGTGACGAGTAAGGCGCATCCACACCATCAAAATCATCCAAAACACGATCCTAACTATAATCACTTGAATCTCTATATCAAATATAATTAAAAAAACTATACTTAATAAGACTACAACCCTTTCAATACCATTCATTTTCTAAATACATAATATTTAAAAATATGAATCTTTTTATATTTTAAATTATCTAAACCCAATTTATAAGAAATACAAAATAATATAATATAAAATATATAAAACTTTGAAGGAAAAAAGGACAAAGCAGAACATTTAGGCGCAAAATTAAATTCCCCTGCAACGTCCAGCCAGCTTCTCTAATAATGAGTTCTGCTATAAATGATTCCTAACCCATAACAAGCAAAGGACTAGGGACTGCTCAGAACCCAGTGGAAAAAGTTTGGAAAAGGGTACTTTACAGTGCATAGTTCACCACACGTATGGACAAGTATTTGTTTATTAATGGCATACCTAAAATGGTTTTCTGCATCTCCATTGTAGAAATGGCAGCAACAAATCCTGTGTTTCCAATGTCTGATAATTTTATGTTTGATCCACAAATGCATTATGCCCAGGTACTCTCATACCCAAGTCTAAGTGCAAAATAATTCTTCTTTTGGTATTCACTGATTGATTTATTTCATTTGGGAAAATAAAATAGCCCAAACCTTCTAGGATCTATGGAAGTAAGAAAGCTACAATAAAACTTTCACATAATTATTTCAGATTTTATGTGATTTACATTATTGTTGTAAGGAATTTTGCTCCTGCTCTACTTAATAAATACTATGGGAGCTATAATGTTTTTTTCTCCATCCTCTTTCAACTGCAAGATGATCAGAATTCAGCTAAAAAAGATTCATCTGATCTCTCATACTGTATGCATATTATATTGTGTTATTGATGTTTTTGGCACCAGTCTAAAATTCTTTAATGAGTATTCTTCTTCTTTTTTGTGTTATTTTGATGATTTGTTTTTGGGATTAGTCTAAAATTCTTTAATGAGTATTTTTTTTTTTTCAAATGAGTATTTTGTAATGGTTATTTTTTATTAAATTTAGAAAAAAAAAATTATTTAAACAATTTATTTTTTAAATATTGTTAAAACCAAATTTTATATTAAATATATGTAAAGTTATTAGATTTGATTAATTTTAAATATTTTTAATTAACTAGAATGTTATAAACAGGTACTTGCAAAAGCTCGGAAGAATCAACAAATCAACTATGATATTCCTCAACAATTTCATCATCTCCAAATAACAAAAAAAAAGTTTCGTGTTTTTTAGTGGCCCATTTCAACTTTGGGGAGTTGCATAAATCTCTGGAAGATGTTAAAAAGAAAAAGCAATTATGGAAGGACACTCTGCCTCTGGAAAAAGCCTCAGTGTAAGAAGAAGGATAGGGTCGAACTTTGCTCCACACTGCAACCACGTTCAGGATTCAAATCCCAATCAGGGCCAATTTATATAAACAACTTTCATATGAATGTTCGGTCATGTCGCTCCAGGGGACCTAGTTCAAGTTCACTTTCTAGGACATTAACTCCAACTCTTAAAGGTAAAAGTGCAGAGGTTCCTTATATATCATTGACGCATCTCGACCATTTACCTTTTCCCTCTGCTAAACCTATTTATTTGGTCACATAAATCTCTCAATAAATGAGCTTGACAGTGAATATTTTATAAAAGATTGAATTTAACAATGTATACAATTTGATCACATAAATCTCTCAATAAATAAGCTTAACAGTGAAGATTTTGTAAGGGATAGCATTTAACAATATATATAATTTGGTCACATGAATCTCTCAATAAATGGGTTTGACACTGAAGATTTTAGAATAGATAGTATTTAATAATATATATAACATAAGTAAATTGTTTTTGATGAAAACTTTGTAAGCAAATTTTAGATCAATGGGATCACACTCCATAATTCAAGTAGAAATATACGAGGGAAGAAATGTTTATTCAATAACAATGGGATCACACTCCATAATTCAAGTAGAAATATACGAAGGAAGAAATGTTAATTCAATAAGCGAATATGTTGCTTCCATATTGTAAAACCAAATAAATATAAATATTTATTAAACAACGCTACATTGTAGTACAAAATTTGTAACGCTGTGAATAGATTTGTTGAAGACTTTTCATTACATATATTAAACTATTTTATATAATTAATTAAATATAAATTAATGAGAAAATCTTATTAAAGAAATGATATTTTAAAGAATGATTGTATTGATTTATTTAAGATTTTTATTTTTTATTTTTTTATTTAAATAATTAATTTTTTTTTAACATATATATTAAATTAAATATAAATTAATAAAAAAACATAATTAAAAAATAATATTTTAAAAATTTGAAAACATAAAACTTTAAAGATGTATAATCATATATTCTTATATTAATTTATATTTATTTTTTAATTTCTTTATTATATAAATTAATTATATATATCCATCAAACTATCTTATACAATAAATTAATTAATTAAAAATACCATCATAATATGTCGATAATTTATGAATCTTACCATTTTAATGTATTTAACGAGAAACTTTGACAGTTGTCACTTATTTAACTTTGTTTAGTTTCATTTAATTACACGTTGAATCTAAAATACACAAGAAAATGCATTTTTATGCGTTGGAATAAATCACTGTCGATTATTATTTAAAATATTGTAAATATGAATTTTACTATTGTCTATTCTTTTCGAAGTGTTGGAAACATATTTTTTATCTTATAACTTAAAATAATAAAGTCTAAAGGTTGGAAAACATTGTTTTATCTACCTTAAAAAATTATAACAATGTTAATCATTATAAATTAACATTTAATGTTCAAAACATTTAGTCTAAATAAAGGGATATTAAAGCTCTAGAATGTTTAATAAAAATTATGACGATGCTCATATTTGAGATGAAATAAAATTAAGAAGATTTTTTTTCATTGGCATATTATTGTTTTTTTTTCCTAAATATTTATATTTAGAAATGAATCATATAAAATTGAAGAAGGGTTTCTCTATCAATCCATTTAAGATAATTTAGATCGTAGTTTTAAGGGTTGTTATTATTTTTACAGAGGATTTGGTGCCTTCCATAAACTCGAGGAATGGGTCGATTTCCACAGCAGGATAACCATTAGAGAGAATATCTACATCTTGTTGACCTTCAAGCTCTTCAAACATGTTGACAAGAACATAACTGGCCTTGTTCTACATATGTGCTTTGTATAACATTCCCTGATATATAGAATCTAGAGTGCCTTTGTTTCAGAAAAATTCACTAGGTTCATTAATGGCCCCCAATTTCGACCTAAGTATAGAATTTTGTACATATAAATTAGATACACGAAGGGCACACAATATACTCATATTCTAGAGCATTGATACGTAGTTGACAAGAGCACAAAGTATATTACTTTGTAGATCTTTTTTAAAACAACACTTTCCATATTTAGAAAATTGTCAAAATCATAATAGTTAATTATTTGTATATCTATAGCATTCTTATGTTTTTTGTTTTATACACGCACAGAATACTTATTAAATCATTTAACGTTTTATCAAAAATAAGATAAAATAAATTGTTGATGTGCACCATAGTTGAAGATCGGTACAGATAGAATCGAATGCACAAAGTTGAAACTGTATGGATTAATAAAATCATGAACACATAAGAGGAAAAAACTTCACAATGTGCAAAAGAGTTCAAATGCAATAACATTCATGGTTGGTTGGTTAAAAGTACATAACAAGATACACATATAGATGGAAGATAGACATGTCCTCACATCCTCATGAATGTGGGATTATCTTCCCCAATGACCTTTATTAAACACCTAAGTGACACCTAAGCAAGTTAATTAGATTGTGTAGATAAAACCACATAGTGGAAAAAAGCCTACACCAACACCCCTTCTTATGCATATCTTAGGTGGGTATAATAATTGGGTCCTAGTAATGAGACCTGATGAGGTACCCAAGTACATAGTAATCTCTCATAAAGTAGAGAAATTGAGAAAACCCATAAAAGAAACTTTTTCCAAAAGAAAAAAAATGGGGTAAAAATCACCACTAAAACCTACAACTGCTTGTACCCACCTTGTATCCTACAAAATACCACGAATGAGTGCCTCCACAAAAAGAAGAAAGAAGGTAAGTGCATAATGTCACATGACGAATGTTGTAGTAGGTCCCTCTGCAACAAATGATGTATTTTCATTTTGGAACAAAGATACCCCGAGAAATTGAACTATTGAATTCCCACTCAAATGGAATGCAGGTGGGAATCAGGATGTAAATCTCTGAAATCTGCTCAAATGTCTCCAAGCTTGTGCTCGAATGTGTCAAACTCTAATCATGGATCATGAGCCTAACTGTAGAATATGGAACTAAGGAAGCATAAATGAAGGAAAGAGAGCATGAGGGTTTATAAGTACCCTCATTACATCCATAGAAGAACATGCAACTCCAACAGAGTTGTCATCAAAGAGAAGACAAATGTCCTCAATGGTGTCATCTAAACCGAAATATGAGACTCTATAAATAAAGAAGAGATGTCTGGTAGAAAAGTGTTCCAATAAGGTGAATCCAAAATACATGTAATCCTATAGCAAATAATCATTGGAAGCTCTTGAAGGAGTAAGTTTGAACTCTATACTAGTAACAAGAGAAGGTGAAATCTCAATGCATGTCATGTGACTACACTGCACATCCTATAAAATGTCATGCTATAAATAGAAAATATGTAATGGCTCTAGAAGAACAACATCATGTATAGGAATGAATGTGGATTTTGTAATAAGACAACCAAGATCTGTTAAAATCTCATCCTGTAGTGATGGCTCAACAGAAGGAAGAACATTATCCATCAAGAATGTGTCATCATAAGAAATAGGAGGAGGAGGACTAATATAAATCTCAGTAGAATCTATGAAAAGAGTCTAAAAAGTGCTCCAAATAGTGCAAGGACACTCTCTATACTCCACAATATAGTGTAGATCCCATGAGACGTGCATCAAAAATTGACCATATACACGATTATAAGAGTTATTGCAGTCATTATATAGACTCAAGGTTATTGAGAGTAGAAACCTATCCATATGGAAATGGAATAAGATCATTTTATGTGAACAAGCATTCTATGTACATCCGTCATGAATTATAGTTGGTCTTTTCAAGAACCACTAAAGTAGAATTAACTATCCTCATCTGATATCTCTCAAGGTGAGTCAATATAACCACAAGTAACCATGCATGCTCAATGTGATGGAAGTCAGACTCAACTAAAAATACATCCAAATGAGCAATTTGTGCAATAGTCACTAAATTATCCTTAATATTATATAGATTGGCACTTTATATTTGAATGCATACATAATCAGTACATTTAAGTATGCATACAATTAGCTTGTATATAGAAACAAAACAAGTATACAAAAGATAATAAGAATTGAAACTCCCTAAAAATATAAAGGATAAATTTCACAACTTTCTAGAATAGCATAAATGAGTAGAGCTCGAAAAAATCACACTTTCAAAAAAATGGCACTTAAAAATGAGTTATAGGCTTAAAATTATGTGAGTTTGAAATTTTAAAAAAAACTTCACCTCAATTTTGGGCTTGTAAAATATTTGACTCCACTTTTCATTGAAAATTCAACCCCCCTTTAGTTGGTTATGCCAAGGGCTTAAATTCCAATGTGACAAGGGACTAAAGGTGAGGATGAGTGACCTCACCCCTTCATTGATTTGATTGATGAGGGAGCGACATCACCCCAATAATAACTCCACTTTGCCCATGAAGAGTGTTACACCTCACTGGTTTGAATTTGGCATGCTCTCACAAGTCACACAGTCCAACCAATTTGCATATTCCATTAGTTCAACCCAGTCACGTAGTATAGTGAAAGCGTTATGGCATTGTGTAGATATAGGTTGCAGCCATATATAAATCCAATCAATTGTGGTCAAGGTATAACTCTCAGTTGGGTATAGTCGATCACATGGAGGTACATTCAAACTAATAGGTATGGTCAAACCTACGTCTAAACCAAGTTAGTGAATATAGTCGATTAAGTCACAGGTTGAAGCTCGTGTGTCTAAACTAGGTTTCCAATAGATACAACTAAACCAATAGGTGCATCATCGTGTAAGAAAATATTAGGTCCATTGAGAGTCAAAAAACTACCAAATAAAGACCATAATCTATTAAAATTGGCACAAAAGCTCAAGATCTACAAAAACCAGTACTTTACTCCAAAAATAGTAAATACCCACTAGGTTTCTTGGAAAACCTATAAAAATCCCAAAATAAATTCTTCAACCACCAGATAGTTTGCATATGCATGAAATCTAGAAAAAAAGATGCCTTCAAACCCTTCAAAATGGCAAAAAAGACTAAGCTAAAAATATGTCATGTTTACATTCATTCCTAGGGTTTTGACATTTTCAAGAAAGGGTCAAGAGCATGCCTATTCTAGATTTGAGCTATCCTTCCAATTCAATACTATTCTTTTCTAACAATGTAATGTTCTAGTTTAGTACAAGAGAGAGACTGTTTAAGCAAATTTTCTAGGTTATTTTGAGCATGTATTTCTCTATTATGCAATGAGGAAGGGTTTCAAAGAGAGCAATGGTATTCAACAAAGGAACATTTCAAGTAATGAAAGTATTCTTTAAACATATATATATATATATATATGCAATAAACTTTGTAAACTACTCTAAGCAATATACAAAATAACTATTTCACTAAAATAATTCATACCCTAGCAAATACACTACACAAACAATGGAGTTTCATTTTGCATAGAAAAGTGCCCTTAGATCAAGCTCAAATATGAAGTGCAGATGTTATACCAACCAAGAATCCAAACTAGGAAGCAATGTAGGAGGAAGACCAAGCTATGTGCAAGCTGAAGTACAAACCAAGAGCCAAGAGCAAAGGAGGAGGTGAAGTGAGAAGTTGCAATGGTATAAGAGCTCCAACCAAGTGCACAAATTAGGTGCAATCCCAAATGTATTATCTTGGGATCAAGCCACAAGGGAGAAGGAACAACTAAGAGTAGAAATGGAGTCTCTAAGCAAGAGTGTAGCAGCATATAGAATTCTCTATCCGCAATCAATATTAAGAGTACCAAGAATGACTCAAGAGAGATTCAAGAAGGCATGAGAGTCAAGAGAGGGAAGAAGAATCAAGAGGGGATGTAATAAGAAAATAAAAAGGCTCAAATGAATGAGAAAGAGGCATATATCCCCACCCAAATCCTCTAAATGACCTAAAACTAGTCATTTTTTGGTCATTTGACTTCATTTTGGGACTTTTAGACACGTATTGCCTAGAAGATGAAGACCAGTTGACAAGACTAGAGCAAGTCCTTAACCACTATAGCTAGCTAACAACCCTACCTGTAACCATGACTAATAAGAAAGAGAGGGAGTTAGAATGGATAGACTGTGGAAAAGTAGAGAAATGACTAGCTAAAAGAATTATAGTAAGTAACTTCTATCCCTGGATTCCCATGAGATGGGACATGGGCTCAGGGGGTCAACAGGGACCTAGAAGGAGTCCTAAGAACCAAATGGGGCCAAAGCGGCCCAAGGAAGCCTCAAATTAAAAAATGGAGGCCATAAATGTGCTCAAAACATTCCAAAACCTTTAAGATGAAAGTTTCATGGTCTGAAACGCAAAAATGGGTGAAAACCCCAAAAAGGGCCCACAAAAAGCAAGA
This sequence comes from Torreya grandis, assembly GCA_037957365.1. Taxonomy (NCBI): domain Eukaryota; kingdom Viridiplantae; phylum Streptophyta; class Pinopsida; order Cupressales; family Taxaceae; genus Torreya; species Torreya grandis. The sequence goes on from JARHVA010000153.1 coordinate 2,547,263, forward strand.
AAAAGGGGCTCAAAAAAGGAAAAAAGAGAGGCAGTGAAAAAACCCCATTTTCTAGAGAGGTAGTGATGATGAAAGAGCCAAACCATTAATGTACAAGTTTTCCCTTCTTACAATGCTCCTTAAAATAAATAAGGACTTTATCACCCACCTTGAACTAATGAGGGTGCACCAACTTCTCAAATTGGTCATGTTGATGGTGCTAGTAAGCACGGTTGTACTCAAGAGCAGCCAAGCATCACTCATCTAACTGCTCAAGCTTGGTGAGGTGAGGTGAGTAGCATGTTCTTCCTCATTAACGACAAAACTGAATGTCTTAACCCATAGCAAAGGGATTAAGACCTCTAAGGGAGGAACAACCTCAAACCCATACATGAGAGAGTATCGCGTTGCCCCCATAACCGTTCAAAATCTAGTTCAATAGGCCCAAAGGGATACATAAAGCATGAGATATGAATCTCTCTTGGACTGGGCAATGGTACAAAGAAACATCTTCTTCAAAGTTCTATTTGAAGATTCTACTTGCCCACTTTCTTCGAGCTAATAAGTAAAGGAAAAATAGAGCATGAACCCAAAATGTTTAGTGAGCTCACGCATCTTAGGGCTTTGGAAGCCCAGACCATTGTTTACCATGATTGTAGTAGAAACCCTGAATTGATAAATAATTTGGTTCAGGATAAACTTGTCGATGGTCTTCCTACACATGCCACTAAGAGGCACAGCCTCAACCCACTTCATAAAGAAGTTAGTGGCGGTGATGAACCAATGATGGCCATTATAAGAGGCAGGTTTGAACTTATCGATGAAGTTGAGAGCCTAAACTAGTAGGGCCAAGTGGATGAAATGAAGTGTAATAGGTCAATCAGGGCATTAATAGCATCCCTTATGACTTGACACATCTTACACTTATTGGCACACTTGACTGCATCCTTAACAAGAGTAGGCCAATAGTAGCCCATCCTGATAATAAATTGAGTGGTGACCTACCCTACCAAGTGGCCACCAAAAATTCTCTTATGGGACTCCTCAAGCATGAGAGGGATATTATTGGGGATGAGGTACTGCATCAACACACCATCGAGACCCCTCTTAAACATTAGGCTACCAATGATGACATAGTGAATGGTGAACTAAAAAATTCAATAGCACTCTTGTGAAGAGGTGGTGTCAAGATAAGATTAATCTGTAAGGTAATGGACAATGTCTCGATACCAATCACATTTAAAGACTCAACATGATCGACTGATTAGACTACCTAATCAAGAAAGGCATCGTTAACCAACTTCATGTTTGGGTTGGGTAGTGGACACTTAATGATTTGATCAGCCAAAACCAAGCCCTTGGTGGACTTTCAATTAATGATGTAGTCATCAAACTCCTAAAGAAGGATGATCCACCTCACAGTCTTGCCAGTAAGATGTGTCTTGCTGAGCAAGTAGTGAAGTGGATTAAACTAAACAATCATGTTGGTATTCAAGCCCAACATGTAATGCCATAACTTCTTTGTGGCAAATATGAGAGAGAGACACTGACTCTCAATAAGAAAATATTTGAGTTTAAGGCAAAAAAGCATGCAAGAGATGTAATAAATAGCTCTCTCCCTATCAATATCATCCTTTTGGCACAACATTTCCTTGATAGAAAGATCGGTGATACAAGTGTATAAGATGAACTCATGCCCCCTCAATGGGTGCTATCAAGATGGGAGGATTATGAATTAGATGCTTCAATTCCTTGAAATCCATTTGAACTTTAGTACACCACAAGATCAAAGTGTCCTTGTGCAAGAGACGTGTGATTGGTATGTATTTGTAAGCATACTCCTCTAGGAAACATCTGAGAAAATTATTCTTCCTAGGAAAGACTGTAATAAGATGAGGATATGTGGGGCAGGCATCTCAAATATCACCTTAATTTTGTTGGGATCCAATTCAATGCCCCTCTACAAGATGAGGAAGCCGAGAAGTTTTTTATTTGAAATGCCAGAAATGCACTTCTCAAGGTTGAGACTGATGTGATATTCTAGGAGACACTCAAAGATGATTTTGAGGTCTCACACATGATCACTCCACTTGAAATATTTTCCAAAAATATCATCGACATAGCACTCAACTATCATCGACATAGCACTCAACTATCGAGTTGTGGAAGAGAAAGAAGGGGAACATGGGGCCCTAGCCTTTGATTTCTTATTTCCCTTCTTCTTTTCCTTGTCATGGTCAGGTAAAAGCTCCTTAAAAACATTCAACTTACAGTTGGGCTCTGCAAGAGGAGAACTCTGAGATGAAGGTGAGGCTTGTGCACCTGACTTCTAGGCAGCACAATTATTATCATCATGCCCCCTAGTGCAATGAAAGTTATAAAACATGGTGGGGTTGTAAGGAAACATCATTTCTTATTTTATTGTGCTTGATTCAGAAGCCTTCTTTTTAGTTGGCTTCTTGCTCAAATTATTGACCTCGTGGTTGTCTTTATTATCCTTCTTCTTGGGAGGAGAATCAGTGACACCATTGTCAGTCACATTACTATTAAGATCATGTGAAGAAGATGAATTTTAGGAAGGTACGACATGCATGCCCACACACACCTCAAACACTTTGATATTCACACACTCATTAGCAGCTTCATCATAAGAGGTAGGTTCATGCTTGAGGACCTCAAGGTGAAACTCTTGCCTCAATGCTCATGTGAACATATCATAAAGTTGGTCATCCAAAAACCTAGTCCTGTATGTATGAATGGTTGAGTGCCATCTATGCACAATATCAAATTTTGAATCACCCTTGGCGTGCACCATGGAAGTGAGTGATTGGATGCAAAATTTAAAAGGCCTAGAGATATTGAAATATGAGAGGAAGTTATTTAGAAAGAGTTGGAAACTAAAGAGAGAATCTGGTGATAGATTTTGAAACTAAACAAGAGCTTTCGCTCATAGAGAATGAGTGAAGAGATTCAATATTATGCCTTCATTATGTTCTTAATCTATACATGCTAACATGAATGTCATGATATGTTCCATAGGACTGGAGTCACTCATCCCATTGAACTTAGGTAGTTCAAGGATAGGATTAGGAAGGGGAATAACATGCACCCAAGGGGATAAATGATTTTGATAGAGGTCCTCATAAGCATGGTTGTTGGTAGCCTAGTAATGAGCTTTGAGAGGGGGCTCGTGATGGTGATGATTTTTCCTATGCCTATAGGCATCACCATGACCATGATCATGAGGAAGATGGTGTTGGGGAGGTTCCTGATGAGGATGATGCTCATGATGAAAATCATCTCTACCATGGGGTGAATGACCATGGGAAGTGTGATGGTCCCCATGGGTATGATGGGAAGAGGTGGCATACTCCTATAAATGGTCATGGTGACCAAGATCTCTATGGTGTTGGTCACGTACCATCATATGAGGGTTAATCAGTGGTCATTGATGCTTTTGATATGCATCCCATAGATCTCTAGTTTATAAGTGGCAATCAAAATTAGCATACTCATTGAAGACTCTAAAAGGAATAGGAGGATGGGAGGCATTCCCAAGCTAAGGGTACCTCGCTGAGTTATAATACCTATGACCCATAACATGGATATGAGGGTGTTATTGATCTAGAGTCTCTAACTGAGAAATAGGCAGGGAACTCGCACAAAAACTAGTCGAGGCTCTCAACATTGAGTAGGCGTAGGCTCTATTTCTAGAGGAGGCACATCATCAACTCCTAGGGGGAGAAAGAATCAATTCATTCACATGAAAATGTCTATGACAATAATTAATGATTACACATAACTCTTAGGCCCTAACTACATAAATTTATCCTCATCATCATGAACGAGTGAATGAGGCATGACATGAAGTTGAAATAAAACATTCACAGATGAGTGAAGCTTGGACTGGTGAAAAGGAGAATGAGTCCATTGGTTATATTTTTACCAATATTATTCCCTTTAAAATGTGAGAGGGTGTAGAATACATTCGAGGTCGAGGGAAGCTCCTGGATCCTATGGTTTCTATCGCATTCCATTGCAAATGTGACTTGCTCATTAGTGAGCTCAGGGATGAGACCTTGAATCTGTCAAGATTGGCATCTCGAAGGTGGGAGATTGACCATGGATGAAATGAAGCATGAGAAACATGAAAGATGATATAAAAGTCAAATCAACAGAGAAATAACTGGGAGAAAAACACAAAACCAAAGTAGGAGAAAACCACTAAGGCGAGATATGAAATACAACTAAAAGCAAAGCCTAACATCTAACAAAGGGGAGTTAGCTAAGAAAGATATAAATGGGATATAACTAATGTGAAACCATATGTGAGGTCCCACTAGGTGTGATAAAATGTAGCTCTAGGAATCTGAACATAACCACCAATGTTTGGCAGGGTGCTAAAGCAAACCATTAAGTGGTTAGAAGGCTTAAGGGTTCTATGAGCTATAGGAGATTTATAGTGGCTATTTGGTTTGTCGGCTTGTACCAAGCTATAGATAGACTTGAAAACTAGGTTGGGGCTAGCATGAGCATTAACACAAAGTATGCAAATTACTCTAATGGGTCCAACCACAGTAAGGCAAGTAGCTAAGACTAGACTATGCCTTGCATAAATAAAGCGAAAACAACAATACTAGAAGGGGAAAGATAACAATCGAAATTTAAATCTAAAAGTTAAGGAACTTTGAGGCCACAAATTAGTTGCAATGCCAAATGTATAATCTTGGGATCAAGCCACAAGGGAGAAGGAATAACTAAGAGTAGCAATGGAGTCTTTAAGCAAGAGTGTAGTAGCATATAGAATTCCCTATCCCCAATCAATCTTAAGAGTATCAAGAATGAATCAAGAGAGATTCAAGAAGGCATGAGAGTCAAGATAAGGAAGAAGAATCAAGAGGGGATGTAATAAAAAAATAAAAAGGCTCAAATTAATGATAAAGAGGCATATATCCCCACCCAAATCTGCTAAATGACCTAGAACTAGTCTTTTTTTGGTCATTTGACTTTATTTTGGGACTTTTAGACACGTCCTACCTAGGCCACAGATTTGGTGAAAGAAACGTGTGGCTTAGGCCATGTATTTCCTTCACATAATCCATGCCCTGGGTCAAACAGGGTCGAGGGCTGGTCATCAAGCTCCAGGGAGGCCCTAGGAGGTCTCCAAAAAGGCCTATCTTGTTTGCAAAAGGCCTAATATGAACAAGGGATGTATGGGTGGTAGAAATATCATGTGGGAGAGGTCCAAGTAGGTGGGTATGTCATAGAGTAGGATGAACATGGTTGGTAATCTACACGTGAGCTGATGTATAATCATAGGGAGTAGTAGGGTCATGGGAAATATGATTACATATGCCCTTGATGTACAAGCAGTCGATGTTCAAATGAACATGTAGTGTTATGTAGTACCTGGAAGGCACACCAATGCAAATAAAAGGAATAACTTTAAAGATAAAAGGAAACATTACCTGCACTTACCAGATAAGGATGGTGATGAAAGATTCGATGGCACAATCCATGGGTGAGAGTGCAAATGTTGTGTAATCCAAAATCCAACTCTAGCTCTATATCCAACTCCAACTCCTATAAATATGGGAAATAAATTACATCAAATCACATCATACTATCAAGAATGGAATTCACTAAAGCATCAGCCATAGTGTTCTCCCTGTGAGGGATATGGGTGAACTAGACATCCTCGAAGAAAGAGAGCAAATTGTGTATCACCTCAAAGAGGGGGAACAACTTAGAGCTAAGGACAACCTAGACACGAATGAGTTGAGACACAGTTAAGAGTGAGTCATAAATTAACTACACATAGCACGTGCCTAAGTCATGGGCATTGGTCAAGGTGCCAATGATTATGTGATACTCAATGGCATTATTCATCTCGTTGGTAAGGAAGAAACTAATCACAACAAGCTCATGGTCCCACTAATCATCGATAACCCAAACCATAGTTGTTAGTCCTAGGTTGCCCCAACTATCACCATTGGTGTGAATCACCACTGAGAGGTGTACCATGACGAGGGTCAAGGATGCAAGACTAACAACTATAGAAAGGCAATTTCAAAGTGAAGCAATGTGAGTGAGTTGTATGAGGGAACAAATATTGAGATCAAGCCATAATCATAATGGTTACCAACACCGACTATGGTGATAGATAACAAAATAAAGTGGGGTAAAGTTTAGAGAAGATGAAGACCAGTTGACAAGACTAGAGCAAGTCCTTAACCACTATAGCTAGCTAACAAACCTACCTATAACCATGACTAATAAGAAATAGAGGGAGTTAGAATGGATAGATTGTATAAAAGTAGAGAAATGACTAGCTAAAAGAAGTATAGTAAGTAACTTCTATCCCTGGATTCCCATGAGATGGGACGTGGGCTCAGGGGGTCAACAGGGACCTAGAAGGAGTCCTAAGAACCAAATGGGGCAAAAGGGGCCCAAGAAAGCCTCAAATTAAAAAATGGAGGCCATAAATGTGCTCAAAACATTCCAAAACCTTTAAGATGAAAGTTTCATGGTCTGAAATGCAAATATGGGTGAAAAACCCAAAAAGGGCCCACAAAAAGCAAGAAAAAGGGGCTAAAAAAAGGGAAAAAGAGAGGCAGTGAAAAAACCCCATTTTCTATAAAGGTAGTGATGATGAAAGAACCAAACCAGTAATGTACAAGTTTTCCCTTCTGACAATGCTCCTTAAAATAAATAAGGACTTTATCACCCACCTTGAACTAATGAGGGTGCACCAACTTCTCAAATTGGTCATGTTGATGGTGCTGGTAGCACGGTTATACTCAAGAACAACCAAACATTGCTCATCTAACTACTCAAGCTCAGTGAGGTGAGTATCATTTTCTTCCTCATTAATGATAAAATTGAATGTCTTAACCCATAGCAAAGTGATTAACACCTCTAAGGGAAGAACAACCTCAGACCCATACATGAGAGAGTATCAGGTTGCCCCCATAACCGTTCAAAAGCTAGTTCAATAGGCCCAAAGGGATACATAAAGCATGAGATGTGAATCTCTCTTGGACTGGGCAATGGTATGAAGAAACATCTTCTTCAAAGTTCTATTTGAAGATTCTGCTTGCCCACTTTCTTCGGGCTAATAAGTAAAGGAAAAATAGAGCATGAACCCAAAATGTTTAGTGAGCCCACGCATCTCAAGCCTTTGGAAGCCCAGACCATTATCTACCATGATCGTAGTAGAAACCCTAAACTCATAAATAATTTGGTTCAGGATAAACTTGTCGATGGTCTTCCCACACATGCCACTAAGAGGCAAGGCCTCAACCCACTTCATAAAGAAGTTAGTGGCGATGATGAACCAATGATGGCCATTAGAAGAGGTAGGTTTGAACTTATCGATGAAGTTGAGAGCCCAAACTAGAAGGGCTAAGTGGATGAAATGAAGTGTAATACGTCAGTTGGGGAATTAATAGCATCCCTTATGACTTGACACATCTTACACTTCTTGGCATACTTGACTGCATCTTTAACAAGAGTAGGCCAATAGTAGCCCATACTGATATTAAATTGAGTGGCGACCTACCCTACCAAGTGGCCACCAAAAATGCTCTTATGGGACTCCTCAATTAGGAGAGGGATATTATTGGGGATGAGGCACTGCATTAACACACCATCGAGACCCCTCTTAAACATTAGGCTACCAATGATGACATAGTGAATAGTGAACTTAAAAATTCAATAGCACTCTTGTGAAGAGGTGGTGTCAAGATAGATTAGTCTGTAAGGTAATAGACAATGTCTCGATACCAATCACATTCAAAGACCTCAACATGATCGACTGAGTAGACTACCTCATCAAGAAAGGCATCGTTAACCAGCTTCATGTTTGGGTTGGGTAGTAGACACTTAATGAGTTTATTAGCCACAATCAAGCCCTTGGTGGACTTTTAGTTAATGATGTAGTTGTCAAACTCCTAAAGAAGCATGATCCACCTCACAGTCCTGCCAGTAAGATGTGTCTTTCTGAGCAAGTAGTGAAGTGGATTAGACTAGACAATCATGTTGGTAGTCAAGCCCATCATGTAATGCCATAACTTCTTTGTGGCAAATATGAGAGAGAGGAACTGACTCTCAATAAGAAAATAGTTGAGTTCAATGCAAAAAAGTATGTAAGAGATGTAATAAATAGCTCTCTCCCTATTAATGTCATCCTTTTGGCGCAACATGCCCTTGATAGAAAGATCGGTGATACAAGTGTATAAGATGAACTCATGCCCCCTCAATGGGTGCTATCAAGATGGGAGGATTATGAATCAGATGCTTCAATTCCTTAAAATCCATTTGAACTTTAGTACACCACAAGAACAAAGTGTCCTTGTGCAAGAGATGTGTGATTGGTATGTATTTGTAAGCATACTCCTCTAAGAAGCATTTGAGAAAGTTATTCTTCCTAGAAAAGACTGCAATAGGATGAGGATATGTGGTGGAGGCATCTCAAATATCACCTTGATTTTGTTGGGATCAAATTTAATGCCCCTCTACAAGATGAGGAAGCTAAGAAGTTTTCTATTTGAAATGTTGGAAATGCACTTCTCAAGGTTGAGACTGATGTGATATTCTAGGAGACGCTCAAAGATGATTTTTAGGTCTCTCACATGATCATCCCACTTGAAATATTTTCAAAAAATATCATCAACATAACACTCAACTATCTTTTGGATATTTTCTTGAAAAACATGGCTCATAGCACACTGATACGTGGCCCCAACATTCTTTAAACCAAAAGACATGATGGCATAGCAAAAGGTACCCCATGGGGTAGTGAACATTGTCTTGTGTTGGTATTTGAGTGCAATTTGGACTTGGTTGTACCCAGAGAAACCATCCATGAGGGACATGATCTCAAAACTAGTGGTGGAATCAGTAATTTGGTCTATCAAAGGAGAAGGAAAGTTATCCTTTGGGCATGCCATATTGAGATCTCAAAACTTGATACAAATTATAATGGCCCCATTCTTTTTGAGAATGAGGAAAATGTTGGAAATCCATCTAGGAGAGTCAACAGCTTAGATAAATCCAACTTGAATGAGTTTTTCAATCTTTGTTTTGATCAACTGGGAGACTTTAAGAGCTATGGATCATTGCTTTTGGTGAATGGGTCGGGTCCTGTTATCCATAATGAGGTTATAGATGACTATGTTAGGATTCATGCCCTTCATATCAGTGTATTCCTAAGTGAATACGTCTAAAAACTTTTAGAAGGCAACCAAATCATCTCGTTCTTCAGGAGCAAAGCTAGCATCGATCTTGATGATCTTAGGCCTTACTAAAGTGCCAAGGTTGATATCTATAGATTCTTCAACATCCATAATGTTACCTTCCTCAAAACACTGAAGCATGGGAGGGAGTGACTCATCTAACACTTCAGGTTCAATCACCAAGACATTCACCATGGGAAGGCCTGGGGTTGGTCCATCTGAGAGAAAAATCTCAAAACCAACGTGATCAAGGGGATAATGATACACACGATAAGCCTGCATGAGCTTGGTGTAATCCTTTCTCTCCTTAAACATGTTGTGTGTCATAAAATGAATGAAACAACACTCAAGATCAGACTCAGCCATCTTATTAGTCTCAACAAGAGACACATGGAGATAGACTACACTATGATTCGTAAAGCATGACACAAGGGAGAGCTCAACAACATCCGGAGAGACATCCTAGAAGAGATCTCTAAAAAGATATGGGTTGGCCTGGTATCACAAAGTGGAAAAGGGAGTTAGTTAACACTTGTTAGAGTCTAAAGGAATGAATGTTGATCGGTACTTAGTCAGATCGAAATGTTTATCCTTGAGGATATGAGACAGAAAAAAGGCGTATATGAGAATATATAGACCCCCATGAGGAGACAACCAAAGCCTCACCTAAGGTTTTTGTCTTTGCATAGAGCAATGCCTAGGGATCTGGGTCAGCCTCCAAGGTGTGAACCTCACCTTCGTGCATAAATTGCACCATGCAAAATGTGGTCGATGCAATGGCCTGCATAGTAGCAATCCATGAATGGCCAAGAATCATGTTGTATGAAAGATCAAAGTCTAACACATAGAACTCAATTTTGACTATGTTGGGTACAAACTTGACCCAGAGCTTCATGTTCCCCACCAACGTAATCATGTCATTATTGGAACTGACAAAGTTATGGTAAGAATCAAAGAGCTTCTTCTAACTGATCCCAAGTTCACTGAAAACATGCAGGGGTATGATATTCAACACAGCTCCTTCATTGATAATGCACTATTTGATGCAGTAATCATTAACAAAAGTCTCATTATAAAGAGGGAAATGAGCCCTCTTTGCAAGAATCGAAGCATTTGGCAAAGAGGTTGGGTCACAATATAAGATGAGAGGATGAGGTAGCTTGTGTGTATCAGAGTTGAACAAAACTTTGACATCATCACGTAGGAGAGCCTTGTGAAGGAGACCAAGCTCATCGAATATGAGACCCCTTTACTTAGGTCAAAGGCAAAAAAGGTCCCAAATGGATATCCCAGCTGAGAGGCCATGCAACTCCTCTATGATGGAGTAAAGAATTTATCTGGCCTGGGGAGGAATATTACGCCTTAAGTCAAATCTGACCTTAGGATTTCCTACCCTAATGGGTTGGATTGGGGATCCATCACCATTAGTTTGTCCAACAAGGTCAATAGCTTGACCATAGTGCATGTTTACAAATCACTTGTACCCAGTAGAGGCTATGTCAATAGCAACAATAACCTTGCTACTCTCATGCTTGGCTTTCCCTCTTGGTTGAGCTTGGCAAGAGGAGTCAGAAGATGTAGAAGAGAAAGAAGGGGAACATGGGGCCTTAGCCTTTGATTTCTTATTTTTCTTCTTCTTCTTTTCCTTGTCGTGGTCAGGTAGAGGCTCCTTAAAAACATTCAACTTACAGTTGGGCTCTGCAAGAGGAGAACTCTAAGATGAAGGTGAGGCTTGTGCACCTGACTTCTAGGCAGCACAATTATTATCATCATGCCCCCTCATCCAATGAAAGTTATAAAACATGGTGGGGTTGTAAGGAAACATCATTTGTTGTTTTATTGTGCTTGATTCAGAAGCCTTCTTTTTAGTTGGCTTCTTGCTCAAATTATTGACCTCGTGGCTGTCTTTATTATCCTTCTTCTTGGGAGGAGAATCAGTGACACCATTGTCAGTCACATTACTATTAAGATCATGTGAAGAAGATGAATTTTAATAAGGTATGAGATGCATGCCCGCACACACCTCAAACACTTTGATATTCACACACTCATTAGCAGCTTCATCATAAGAGGTAGGTTCATGCTTGAGGACCTCAAGGTGAAACTCTTGCCTCAATGCTCATGTGAACATATCATAAAGTTGGTCATCCAAAAACCTAGTCCTGTATGTATGAATGGTTGAGCGCCATCTATGCACAATATCAAAGTTTGAATCACCCTTGGCGTGCACCATGGAAGTGAGTGATTGGATGCCAAAGTTAAAAGGCCTAGAGATATTGAAATATGAGAGGAAGTTATTTAGAAGGAGTTGGAAACTAAAGAGAGAATCTAGTGCTAGATTTTGAAACCAAACAAGAGCTTTCACTCGTAGAGAATGAGTGAAGAGATTCGACATCATGCCTTCATTATGTTCCCAAATCATCCATGCCAACATGAATATCATGATATGTTCCATAGGACTGGAGTCACGCATCCCATTGAACTTATGTAGTTTAGGGATATGATTAGGAAGAGGAATAACATGCACCCAGGAGGCTAAAGGATTTTGATAGAGGTCCTCATAAGCATGGTTGTTGGTAGCCTAGTAATGAACTTCGAGAGGGGGCTCGTGATGGTGATGATTTTTCCTATGCCTATAGGTATCACCATGACCATGATCATGAGGAAGATGGTGTTGGGGAGGTTCCTGATGAGGATGATGCTCATGATGAAAATCATCTCTACCATGGGGTGAATAACCATGGGAAGTGTGATGGTCCCCATGGGTATGATGGGAAGAGGTGGCATACTCCTATAAATGGTCATGGTGACCAAAATCTCTATGTTGTTGGTCATGTACCATCATCGAGGGTTAACCAGTGGTCATTGATGCTTTTGATATGCATCCCATAGATCTCTAGTTTATAAGTGGCAATTAAAATTAGCATACTCATTGAAGACTCTAAAAGGAATAGGAGGATGGGAGGCATCCCCAAGCTATGGATACCTCCCTGAGTTAGAATTCCTATGACCCATAACAAGGATATGAGGGTGTTATTGACCTAGAGTCTCTAATCGAGAAATAGGTAGGGAACTCACACAAAAACTAGTCGAGGCTCTCAACATTGAGTAGGCATAGGCTCTATTTCTAGAGGAGGCACATCATCAACTCCTAGGGGGAGAAATAATCAATTCATTCACATGAAAATGTCTATGACAATCATTAATGATTACACATAACTCCTTAGGCCCTAACTACGTAAATTTATCCTCATCACCATGAACGAGTGAATGAGGCATGATATGAGGTTGAAATAAAACATTCACAAATGAGTGAAGCTTGGACTGGTGAAAAGGAGAATGAGTCCATTGGTTATATTCTTACCAATATTATTCCCTTTAAAATGTGAGAGGGTGTAGACTACCATGCTAGGTCGAGGGAAGCTCCCGGATCCTATGGTTTCTATGGCATTCCATTGCAAATGTGACCTGCTCATTAGTGAGCTCAGGGATGAGACCTTGAATCTGTCAGGATTGGCATCCCGAAGGTGGGAGATTGACCATGGATGCAATGAAGCATGAGAAACATGAAAGATGATGGAAAAGTCAAATCAACAGAGAACTAACTGGGAGAAAAACACAAAACCAAAGTAGGAGAAAACAACTGAGGCGAGATATGAAATACAACTAAAAGTAAAGCCTAACATCTAACAAAGGGGAGTTAGCTAAGAGAGATATAAATGGGATATAACTAATGTGAAATCATATGTGAGGTCCCACCGGGCGTGATAAAATGTAGCTCTAGGAATCTGAACATAACCACCAGTGTTTGGCAGGGTGCTAAAGCAAACCACTAAGTGGTTAGAAGGCTTAAGGGTTCTATGGGCTACAGGAGATCTATAGTGGCTATTTGGTTTGTCGACTTGCACCAAGCTATAGATAGACTTGAAAACCAGGTTGGGGCTAGCATGAAAATTAACACAAAGTATGCAAATTACTCAAATGGGTCCAACCACAATAAGGCAAGTAGCTAAGTCTAGACTATGCATTGCATAAATAAAGCAAAAACACAACACAATATAATGTTAGGTGAATGTCTGATATGCATACAATGCCAAAAATGTGTACATTGCCATTAGGCATACAAACAAGTACATCATCTAAAACATCCTACTCATCAAATAGTCTCATTCTTTTTGCCTTCTTTGAAGAAAACTCTCCATGGGATGCCATGCTCATAGATGGAGATCTCTCAAATGCCTTGGATTCCTTCAAGGTTCAACTATGGTTCCTTCTTCACTAATAGCTTGCATGTAACTGGACCTATTCCAATCCAAATATTATTATAAAATTTACATGCAACCAATTTTATAAATTAATTTTAAACTAAAATACAAAAATAATTTAAACATGCACGTACTACAATCTCGTGGTCATGCTCAATCTGTGCATGATGCTCAATAGGATCAGTGATAGGTTGAGGTGCACGGACATGCATGTGAAATGGGGGAAAAAATGAGAAGGTTCCCTATTAATCATTTGAGTGGGACTATCAGATGTCATACAAAAACCTTACATATATAATACATTCACATAAGTTATATTTTCCCAAGTATGTAGTAAAATTATTAAAACAAATTTAGTTTTATAATTCAAAATTACAATTTAACATATACCTCAATGATTTTCTGTGTAGATAACATTGCAATAGTAATGCCTATGTTTGTCTCTACTCGTTAAGACAAAATAATGTCTACTATGGTCATCAACATAAAAGAAACCTCACTTTATTTTATAGAGGACTCAAGCTACTGCATAGAATGCATGATTCACACAAGGGAACAAACTTGAGGATTTGGAAGATAAGTAGTGGTATTATAGATAGCAATGAAAATATTGAGTACTTAAAAAACACTATGAAGAAAAGATGATAATCAATCAAAATGTGAAACATTATTTTTTTTTTGAAAAGGTGAAGGAACACCAACAATACAATTATAATAAATAAGAGGAAGAATATATTTTGAAAAAAAATATGAGAAAGACATCATTAAACATTAAAGGAAAGTGTCTAGAAGGTCGATCATTATTAGGTTATAGATTTTCTCTCTATATCTTTCAATACATCTCACACATATAATTTGTATTCACATCACTGTTATTCAAATTTTCATTTAAAAATGTACAATTGTTAGTCAAGAGCATATATCTATATAAATAAAAACATTTACATAGAGTATAATATTAACTCAAACATTTAACTTCTTATATGTAAACAGTGGCCTAGTAACATTGATAGGTGAAGTAGTGGATGGCCCACAAACTAGCTCTGCATATGTAAACATTGATTGGATAAGATCCAAAAATTAATTTTAGACTGTGAAGATGTAGGCACCGATTCCTCCTATAAATAAAAATTACATATATATTATTCAATTTCTACATAAATGAATGGTTAGCTTTTAAATACAAATATAATTTAATTTAACATGACATTTACATTAAATATACCTACATGTTTGTAGTGACTGAAGTGTGTACACCAAATGTATGTGTCAAAAACTCATCTCTCATAAGTATATCATCTAAGCCCTCAAAATCGTCACCATCATCATCTAAAGGTTCAATGCATATAGCACCATAGCATCTGTAATGGTGATTCCAGGTACACACACTAGGTGTAATATCTCTATCCGGTATGAGAAAGCCTACTTGTATGATAAAACAGTGTATCAGTAACTGCAGTAATCACATGCAAAGTGTCAATATCTACAACCTCCTTCACCAAAGATGAGATCTCAAGATAAATTTGTTTTTGGGTATGGATCCTTGTAGACTAATTAAGCATATGATGTGTACATGGTGGATCCTATGCGGAACCTTTCCCTCAGCCATGAAACTCACCATAGTCAAAATAGTTGGTAATCGCATTGAGGATAGACTCACGGTAGAGTTTCCTCAAAAAATATAATGGGTAATAAAACATCATCCACCATCAATCCCAAAAATTATTTCTAAACAAATTATGTTGGCATCGGTGGATTGGGAAAATATTTAACTTGGTTATTGGAAAAGGTGCATTAGTTGTCAGATCGATGAATAAGGCACAAATTAGGTCTTTTGATATTTATTTATCCTTCACCTAATGTGTTGACAATTTGTCAACATAGTAAGCCTTGCATCTATCTCTATATAATGCTCATTTATCAATTTGACTCGTTATCAAGTTAATTTGACCTAATACTAACTCTAGAGTATTGACCAAATAGGTGTGATAGGTGTTGGTCGATGTGGGGTCCCTCATTCTCCTAGTTGTTTGTCAAATTTCTATTTTGTTTTTCATTATATGTGCAACTAGATCCTCTTGACTACCTATGGGATATTATGGAACTATAGGAGGGCTAGGAGGGTTAGGAGGATTAGGCAGAGGCTTGGGAGGACAATTAACATGCTAGGATTTTGCAATGAAATGAGTTATTAAAAAAGAATAGGATTTAGCAATTAAAAAATAAAAATAAAAAAATTGCCAAAATTTAACATTAATAGGTTTAGTTTTTTATTACTTACCTCCCCTCCATGGTAGTGTTGCTGATTTGATAAGATATCGGGAAATCAAAGTGTGTTTTTATCCTCTTCCAATCAGAACATGATAGGTGGTATAGCAAAGACAAGTAGGAAAATGAGAATGAAATAGGTTTGCCCATGGATTGGGTCTTTTAATTTTTAATTTTTTGTTTCAATAACACTTATGTGTTATTGAAAATAACATGTATATGTTATGTTTCCACAACGCGTATGTGTTAAGGTTCAAAAATCTTGAGTCTAAATAAAAATAATGCATACATATTATGCATTATGTTTCCATAATGTGTACACATTATGGTTTGGGGATCTCGAGCCTAAATTTAGATAACATGTACACATTATGGCAATAATGCATACATTTTTTGAGAAATGTCCACATAATTATCCCCCACCTCCATGCACATACCCTAAGAAGGAAGCATAGCATAAGTTGTTGATAAAGATATTTGTATTGAGGGCCCTTGATAATTATTTAATTTATTATAGTACAATGGTTCATAATGTCTACAAACTTGATTCACATCATGGAAAATGACGCAAAATGGTGACAAACATATATTTTTGTTAAAGTCAAAATATTTTTTCTTTCTTGTCAAAACCAAACACAAATGGAAATGTTTAGCCATTTAGATAGTCAATTTATACAAAAATTATCACCCCATAGGCTAGGTTCACCAATCATTATTCTTGAAGTCGTTGAAATCCATATGCGATAAAAGTATGTGTCTATGTCATGCACTCAGTGCATTTTATATATCTCTTTAGGATCCAATTCTAGTTAAAAATATTTTAGTGCATCGGGGTCATTCTTTTCTAATAAATTCTTAAAATACTCTATAATTCCAATGCAGAGTTATATAGATGTGTATCAAAAATACAACAAGACTTAAAATTCATCAAATAATCAATCACCAACATTGTATTTAAAAAAACATTTTTAAAAAGGTTTTATCTTTCTAACGCATCTTCAATGTTATGAGAACTAGTTTGTATCAATGATATGTATTCCTCTACAAAAATTAATTGTTGAGCACTATGCAAACGTGTTATTTTTTATTTGCATTTGTGCATTTCATTTTTTTAATGGTCATAAACCAATGATGAAAACCTTTTTAAAAATATTTGCATTTGCATATTGCTATGCTAAACAGAATGTGTTATAGTTTCTTATTTTCAAACAGAGTCTGGCTTTTTATTTATTGCATTGCCAGCATATAATTCCATGCAATTTTTTAGTTGCATAGGGTCAGGATAGAGTTGTTTATGCTAATGAATGAAACTATGGGAATTATTAATGGAAATAGCAAATGTCTCGACATCAACAAATTCAAGGGATTGTTTCCATGTTCAATTGTTATATGTAATTAGATCGATGATCATGACTATTATAGGCAAATCATTGTCAATATGCTCTTTATTAAACTCATTAGTTATACTATGATTCTAGATATTTTTTAATGTATAAGTCATGAAATATGAAATGAAGCAAACCAAAGGTTGTAGCAAGCTAAACAATAATCATTTCTGAAATCTTTACTCTAAAAGCTTAAATCATCAATTAACATTATCTATATTTAATAGCATCAATTAAAATGCTAAAAAAAATTAGCTAGAACATGCAACCAATACCATGAAAAATAAATATAATCTCTTAATTAGTGTTACATTACAAGGTTTCTAGTGTTTTACTTGTCAAATAGAAGCTAAGTCATCAAACACATAGACATTTATTCTCTAGAATCTTAAACTATCAATTAGTGTTGTCTATATTTAATATCATCCGTTAAAATGTCAAAACAAAGTAGCTATAACATGTAACCAACACCATGAAAAATAAACATAATCTTTTATTTAGTGCTACATTGCAATGTTTCTAGTGTTTTACTTGTCAAATAGAAGCCAAGTCACGAAACACAACAATAGACAATTGTTAAGCTCTTTAACAAATTCACAAAAGCAATTTAATCTACACAAAAATAAGACACGTGGATTAGCTATGGACAAACATAGTTACAAAAGAAAGAAAAAAATAGATCCATTTACATAAAAACCCTTTTCCTAATACAAACATTGCAAGTTTACATGTCATTATTACTTGCAAATGAATTGAATCAAATCAAACATAAACAAATACATTGAAAGGCTCAAGCATTTTATTTTTCTCGTAATTATTTCAACATATCCATTAATTCAAAGCATGCTAGGTAACTAGATCAAGCAATGACTGAATATGTCAA
This sequence comes from Torreya grandis, assembly GCA_037957365.1. Lineage (NCBI taxonomy): Eukaryota > Viridiplantae > Streptophyta > Pinopsida > Cupressales > Taxaceae > Torreya > Torreya grandis. Next base: position 2,565,279 of record JARHVA010000153.1, read on the forward strand.
TGCCTATAAACATTATGAGATTGTAATATAATTATAGGCAAATGCCATGAGTAAAGTCAAGGTTCAATGATAAATAATCAACTATACTTATGCACTCTATCTACATAAATGTATCATTGAATCATGAAAAAAATCCATGTTATGTCCATTTTTAGAGGTATTAAAAATAATTGATTAATGTTATGTCATTATGCATAGAATGGCATCTATTATCTTAAACAATGTGATGTTTTAAATAATAAACAAAATAAAACATTGTCATGTTTAATGAAAAATGAATACAAAATCAAAATAATATTTGGATGTTGTTACAAGATCCATACAAAATAAGATAGCCCTTACATTCTAAGACAGAGTGATGTCACTAGCCAACATTTAGATTTTGTCAATCTTTATTCCATACTTTATTCTAGCAATTGAGACAAGAAAATTATCATAGAAAAGTGGCAAGTGTTGTAACTAATCATTGTGCAACACAATGAAGATGATCTTTTTTTTTTTTTTTTCAACACATTCACCACTCCATAACTGTAAATTTCATTTGGAACTCAATATTTTTCTAATTTTAGGTTTCAAGTTTTTAAAAAAACTCATGTAAGAGTTTCAAACATGACCTAGCTTCAACTATATTTAAGATGCTATCCAATATACATAATCTCAAAAATCAAATCAAAGGCAGGCCCAATAGAAACCCTGAATAAATCCTTGTAAAATAACATGTAAAAAATAACATAGAGAAAACAAATTATTGTTCTAAATATAAATCCAAAACATAAATGACCTAGGTTGTAAAAAAAATGTTCATAATAAAATTCTTGGACTTGATTTCTTTATCAAGTTAAGGATTCAAATTTTTTGAACAAACCCCTATAAGAACAAAATAACACAACATGCAAAAATCAAACTAGCTTTTTAGAAATTCAATTCTAATGATAAACTCTAGCAGTCAAAAAATAAATTCCTTGGGTTGTAACACTCCATGCAAATCAATTATGAAACCACAACATTAAATCTAGCATAGCAACCCATATTATGGCTTGAGCATTCAAACACCGCCTAGAAACCAAATTCACCAGCTACTGAATATGCCCTTGTCTAAAAACATTATACAACTCGAACACTTTTTGTAACAAAATGCCATGAAAAAAGTATAATATTCAATGAAAAATAGTAATATACATTAATAAGCATGGCATTGACAAATACAACATTCAATACTGAATAAGATTTACACCTTGCATAGTTATGGTGCAGCATCCTAATGCAAGAGCATCAAAAGATCATTCAATATTCATATGAAAATATGTCAATTTATAAAAGGCTATAAGAGTGTCTTGATAAGTCTTAAGAATAAATAAGGAGTTTTAAATGCTCAACCTAGGTCTTAGGGTCATGTAAAAGGTCAATAAGAAGCTTGGAATGCTTCGTTTGTCTTGTAGTAAAGTATGGTGTAAGTTTCCCTCCAAGTTGAACATTTTTGAGATTAAATTACTCCAAAGAGCATAAACTCGTGAATAGTCCTCCAAGGTTCATTTATATCTTGTAAAACAATATTCACCCTTAGTAAATGTAATTTGATCCCTCTAGAAGATCTGCTATATTGGAGAAGGGATAAAGATAAAATGAGTCTAAAAAGGAGGAAATGATCTTGACCAATACCATATTTGTACGATGGATAAGTCTTCTTACACATAGTTAGGAGTATAATTTATAAAATAGACAAGTATTAAAACATGAATAATAAGTCTTTGTAAAAAAAAGAGAAAAGGAGTGGCAAAAGCATCATAACGCCTTATAGGCCTATGCATAACAGGATTGTATGTAAATATTTATCAATATAAGAATATTATTTCGGCATGGAAGGTGTTGACCATTTTGGTCCTGCAAGCCAAAATCGATCCCCCCTTTTTTTCCCCTATTGTTCTGATCCAGTACATTTTTGGTTTTGCACAAGTCTTGGAAGTTTCTACAGACTTTTCTACAGACTCTGCAGGGAAGTTTTCTATGAACTCTGCAGGCAGAGACGAGTCCCCAACACTTAGCACAAAATGGACCATTTCAAGTGCCCTTGCAGAGGGCAGTTCCAGACTCAAGAGCCCTTGCGGAGGGCAGGGAACACTTTGAAGAGGCCACAGAGAAAAGCCGAAAAGGTAAGTTTCTTTCAGAAAATTTGTTTAAGGCAAAGGAAGTACCCTTCGGAAGGGTCGTTTCCAATTTTCCCGAAGGGCACTTTTCAAAGGCAGTCAAAGGAAAAGACAAAGACATTATTTCTTCATAATTTTGTTTGAAGGAATTCCTTCAGACAAAAAGTCTGAAGAAATTTGAAAGGGCTACGAACAAAGATCCTGTCGAATGAAAAAAGGACTAAGACAAAAGCATATACGGATTTCTTTCAGACTTTTTGTCCGAAGGAATTCCTTCGGACAAAAAGTCTGAAGAAATTCGAGAAAAGTGGCCGGTAAAATGTCCACAGGGAAAATGTCCACGGGGAAATGTCTGCGGGGAAAATATCCAAGGGGAAATGTCCGTGAGAAAATATCTGCAGGGAAATGTCTGCGAGAAAATGTGTGCGGGATAAAAGGTCGAAGAGAAAAGGCTGCTAAAGGACCCCAAAGGGCAGGTGCCCTTGCGGGGGACTCTCAGTTACCGAACGAAGGGCACTTCTCCAAATCCAAAGGGACACCTCCCCTTCGAGAGGGTCCAAAGCAAAGCCCAAAGGTAAGGGAGCAACAAAAGGCTGAAGAAAAAAGATCAAAGGAATTCCAAGGGGTGACAGGGCCAAAGACGTCAAAATCAAGCACGGTGAACTAGCCATTGGAAGTTCAAACGTAGTGACGGGTGCGCAAACGTCAAATTTAAGGCTCGTTAAATAGCTGTTGATTTTGAAAAGCCCAAAGAAGAGCCCAAGGAACTCAGCGACCCACCAAAAAGATAGCCATGAGGGCCGAAGGAGCCAGAAAGAGACAAAGCCAAGAAGAGACAAAGTGCAGAAATAGACAAGACGGCCCAGGTGGCAAAGGGGAGATGAGTTATTGCTAGGTGGTCATCAAACGGTGTAAATAGTAAGCGACGTGGCCTGCTTTCTTCACTTTGCATTTATGAACAGACAAATCGTGTGATATCTGGAAAGAGCAGTCTTGTTTGCAGAAAAGAGATGCAGCCCATGCTTTTACATTAATGTTTGAATGCTAAAGTCAAGACCGGTCATTACACAGCATGGTTCCAGCAAGCCTCTTCTAGAAGAATGCCATCAGCAACAGTGACTTCCTCTTCCCGATGCTCTCAACGCACATGGGCCAGCTTGTCAAAAGAGAACCAAAAGTCTTTTCCAAAGTGGCGCCTTTATTTCTTCTCCTCTTTCTATATATTGAAAACTTCTCATTTTGAGAAGGGGATCTCTCAGCCTATAAGGCAAATCTCTGCCCAAAAATATCTGAGTTTGTAAGGTAGAACTCTACCAGATTTTACCTTGAATCAAGACGTAGCAATTTTTACCTCCATTTGAACTTGCGCTCACGCATATGTCTATGTTTTATTTTTGTGTTAAGTCATTTTCTTTTATGCTTTTCATAGAATGATTCCAGCATGTCTAGTGCATTGTGAAGTTTCTTCTTCTGCAGGTCTGTCAGAAGTGTCTACAGCAAGAATATAGGTACATGTGAATAGGCTACCAAAGTGTGTCTCAGAACACCTTTGATAGTTCTTCCTCCCTGTATCTCTACGGACCCTTGACTCACTGATACAGAAGAGCTTCCCACATCAGATGAAATGTATGATAGCTTCTTCTTGGTGAAAAGTGTATGTTCAGGCTGAGTGGATCAACTTTTTTGGTGTATCACCTTTTAGTTTAGGTTTAGGTTCTATTTTCAGCATCCTTCTCTCTTTTAATCCCCCCTTTTTTCCATTTATTTGTTAGCAATAGGGAATCCAGGACCTAAAAGATACATCGAAGGGAGCTAGCCCTTATCTAGACACTCCCCCAGCTTCATCGGTCCCACAGGTGAGAGGGGAGTTTCCATTATTGCATGTGGAAGGCAGGAGCTCTGCCCCCTGCCCAGGGTGTAATCCACTGCATCAAGAGTTTTTGGCACGCCCGATGGGACCAACTAGGACAAGTTTTATCTAAAGAGTTGAAGAATTTTTGGTGTGTTCTTCAATCAACCAGCCTTTAGAGGCTTTTTTATCAACACCAATGGCGACTTTGAGTTGAATCAGCTGGTTAAGCAGTTTTGGTGCCATCAAGAAATCTTATTTTTGTATGTATAATTCCATTGATAAGAATCATGGACTTTGTTTTCCTTTATATGACATTGATCAAGCTCAAAATATTTATGGAATATCCCCAAGCAGCTCTCCTAGTTGCCCTTCAACGATAAGGGAAGTAGCACTAGAATTTGAGAAGCAGGTGATGGAGATAGACAGATCAGATGAGCAATATAGATATCAACAGGAGCTGATGTACAAAGAGACGTGTTTGTTCAGGCAAGCTCAGATCTTGAAATCTATGGAGGAGGAGGTAGCAAAATGGAGGAATCCATTCAGGCAAGGCAGCCAGCCTTGCATGCCCCCTCCTATTCTAAAGAAAACCCCCTCTTGTGCACCAAATCCTTTCTATCAGATAACATTTGCTCATTCTAATTCATCTGATGCATCAATCAATCCTGCTCTTGACCCTGTGCACCTAGCCTTCAAACATCAAAGGGAACTAGAGCAACCTTCCATGGAGATGAACCTTATAATTTCCTTAGATTATGAATCTTCCTTTGGAGGGAACACCATGAACCATCACATCTCTCTTGAAGCTGTTCCTACTCATCATGATGATGTTGGTGACCTCCAAGAAAGGCTTTTCCAAGAAGATCTAGCCAAGAGAATTACAGAGTTGAAATCCCACGCGAGCTTCCTCAGCCAACGTGTGATGGACATGTCTGAACACACCCTATCTACACACCTCCAAGAGAGCTATCAGGCCACACCTGATATAGATAAAGTGTTGGCCAAATGGAAAGAGAAGAATCATTCGATTCTAGCTAGGGATTGTCTCCTCTTCCACATGGTTTTTCCATTTCACCCCTTCTCAAGGAGGAACCTATTTTGCAGGAGGCGAGTGAGGAAGAGAAGATCCAATTTGCAGCTCTCCAAGAGGCTATCATGAGCGAAAATGAAGAAAAAATCATCATTAATGTTCCTTGTGAAGACATCATTGATAATGGAGAAGACACAGGGCATGCATACATGCAGATGGTCCAGCAATATGAGGAGGAACGTAAGCATGGTGAGCTCTCTCCCCCTTTGTTTGATGAACTTTCTTGTTTCTTCGATGAGGAGGACGACTATGGTGAGGAGCTTGAGTTGGAAGAGGATCAGACGGATGTCTTTGAACAACTAGAGACTCTGATCCTTGAGAAGGAAAATGAGAGGCTGGTCCATCTTGAGGAAATCTTTCAAGAAGAGAGCTTTGAACAAAAGGGTGATGTTCTATGGGATGAGCAATCAATTTGTGATTCCATTTCAGACATCACAACAGTCACCCTTCTTCAAGAAGGCTGTGAGGGAGCGGAGGATGAGTTTGACAAGGTTTTCAATGAAACAAAAGGGAACGGGTCAAACCATGATGCATTGCAAAGGGACCATGCACAACAAAGGGCTTATGGTGATGAGCTAATAGCCATTGATTTCTAGATGAAACACACCAGCATGAAGGACCAATATTCAACAAGCTTCCAAGAACAAGAAGAGTATGTATATGTTGGAAGCATGTTCGATTTTGATCCACTCAGATGCAAGCCAATCCAGGTGGCAGGCAAGAGGAGCAGGTCACCAAGTCTCCTTTCCATTCAACCACTTGTTTGGCACCATAAGTTTATTAGCCAGGGAGGGGACTTAAGAAGTTTTCCCTTTGATCCAGGAGGGAAGCAAATATACCTGGTTAGCTATATATAGTAGTTTGCTTTCAGTTTTCTTTCCTGCTTTCCCTAAGTGCAGTTTGCACAAGTAGTGTTTTTAGCCTTGTGTGTGTTTTCCCTTGTGTATGGGGTAAAAAGATTCATGATTGATTCTTGGATCTATCGGGGCTGTTGCTAACCTTTTCAAGCTGCATTCTGACTCCGTGCCCAATGGATTTTAAGGCAACTAGCTTCTAAGCATAGCAGGCATGCTTCCCCTGGGAGTCACCAATTTTTTGACCATTTTGGTTCTGTATGCCAAAATCAGTCTCCCCTTTTTTTCCCCTGTTGTTCTGAGCCAGTACATTTTTGGTTTTGCACAAGTCTTGGAAGTTTCTACGAACTCTGCAGGGTTTTCTACGGACTCTACAGGCTTTTCTACAGACTCTGCAGGAAAGTTTTCTACGGACTCTGCAAGCAGAGACGACTCCCCGACACTTAGCGCAAAACGGACCATTTCAAATTCCCTTGCAAAGGGCAGTTCCAGAATCAAGATCCCGCCGAATGAAAAAGGACTAAGACAAAAGCATAAATGGATTTCTTTCAGACTTTTTGTTCGAAGGAATTCCTTCAGACAAAAAATCTGAAGAAATTTGGGAAAAGTGGCCGATAAAATGTCTGCAAGAAAATGTCTGCGGGGAAATGTCCGTGGGAAAATGTCTGTGGGACAAAAGGCCGAAGAGAAAAGGCCGGCGAAGGACCCCGAAGGGCAGGTGCCCTTGCGGGGGACTCTCGACTGCCGAACAAAGGGCACTTCTCCAAATTTGAAGGGACACTTCCCCTTCGGGAGGGTCCAAAGTAAAGCCCGAACGTAAGGGAGCGACTAAAGGCCGAAGAGAAAAGACTGAAGGAATTCCAAGGGGTAACGGGCTCGAAGACATCAAAATCAAGCACAGTGAACTAGCCGTTGGAAGTTCAAACATAGTGACGGGTGCGCAGACGTCAAATTTAAGGCTCGTGAAATAGCCGTTGATTTTGAAAAGCCCAAAGAAGAGCCCAAGGAACTCAGCGACCTGCCAAGAAGATAGCCTCAAGGGCCGAAGGAGCTAGAAAGAGACAAAGCCAGGAAGAGACAAAGTGCAGAAACAGACAAGACGGCCCATGTGGCAAAGGGGAGATGAGTTATTGCTAAGTGGTCATCAAATGGCGCAAATAGTAAGCAGCGTGGTCTGCTTTCTTCACTTTGCATTTATGAGCAGTCAAACCGCGTGATATCTGGAAAGAGCAGTCTTGTTTGCAAAAAAGAGGCGCGGCCCGTGCTTTCACATTAATGTTTGAACGCCAAAGTCAAGACCGGCGATTACACAGCATGGTTCCAGCAGGCCTCTTCTAGAAGAATGACATCAGCAACAGTGACTTCCTCTTCCCGATGCTCTCAATGCACATGGCCCAGCTTGTCAAAAGAGCACCAAAAGTCTTTTACAAAGCGGCGCCTTTATTTCTTCTCCTCTTTCTATATATTGAAAACTTCTCATTTTGAGAAAGGGATCTCTCAGCCTATAATGCAAAGCTCTGTCCAAAAATCTCTGGGTTTGTAAGGCAGAACTCTGCCAGATTTTACCTTGAATCAAGACTTAGCAATTTTTACCTCCATTTGAACTTGCACTCATGCATGTCTATGTTTTCTTTTTGTGTTAAGTCATTTTCTTTTATGCTTTTCACAGAATGATTCCAGCATGTCTAGTGCATTGTGAAGTTTCTTCTTCTGCAGGTCTGCCAAAAGTGTCTATAGCAAGAATATAGATGCATGTGAATACGCTACCAAAGTGTGTCTCAGAACACCTTTGATAGTTCTTCCTCTTTGTATCTCTACAGACCCTTGACTCACTGATATAGAAGAGTTTCCCACATCAGATGAAGTGTATGACAGTGTCTTCTTGGTGAAAAGTGTATGTTCGGGCTGAGTGGATCAACTTTTTTGGTGTATCACCTTTTAGTTTAGGTTTAGATTCTGTTTCCAGCATCCTTCTCTCTTTTCATCTCCCCCCCTTTTTTCTATTTATTTGTTAGCAGTAGGGAATCCAGGGCCTAAAAGATACATCGAAGGGAGCTAGCCCTTATCTAGAGATTCTCCTCCAGCGTCTCTGGTCCCACAGGGGAGAAGGGAGTTTTCATTGTTGCGTGTGGAAGGCAGGAGCTCCGCCTCCTGCCCAGGGTGCAATCCATTGCATCAACTGAAGGTCTATCAAGAAATATGTAGAGGTCTGCAAGAAACAAATACAGGTCTGAAGTATTTGAAAAATAAAGCATTGAAGTTAGTTTGTATAATATGTTAAATATTCATAAATGTGATTTATGGTATCAAGATTCGGTTTTGATTAGATTATATGCTAAAATAATTTTAGTATTAAAATCTGCAGAAGCTATAGGTAGAATTTTCAATGCACAGTCTGTGAAATGGATATAATTGTGTAAATTTCGTGTGCACGGAATCGAAGCATCGAAGGGGATAAAAGAATTTGAATATTTGAATTAGTCTTGTATCAGACTAATCTATGTTATTCATCTTCTCGCCGTCATTTTGTTAAAAATGTATTTTATTTCACTTTTGATTTGCCACTAAAAGTCTGGTCACATCTACCTATAGGTAGAATAAAGTCTGCATAAATCGGTGATTGATATATTTGGTGAATTAGTTATGATTAAGTAGAATGTAATAATCATTATAAAAGAGCTATTATACGTGATGAGGATTAATGATCAGAAGAAATTATTCTGGTATTAATTACTTCAATTTTATGAGTTTCAAATCCAACCCTTTCTGGTAAATTATCACTGCCATCCAAACACAGCTCTTATGGAAGTCTATTGCGAGTGGATATTCTCTAATCGTGTAATGCAGGATTATATAGCGGTCTAAAAAATTGGGTTTTGTGTTATACAGTCAAACTACTAGTAGAATTGTTTGGATTGTCTACATAGATTGGGTTTTGAACATATTTTGCTATAGTGATTCGAATTGATTTGGTAAGCCCAATATTCCATTTATTATTATTTGAAAATGAAACACATACAAATTTTCTATTCCGAAATGAGTGGTCCTCTACGAACTTGTACAGGTTTTCAATAATTATAAAATATAAAAGGGAAATTGATAGAGTTAGTGAAATGACCAAAAACATTATTTTCTGCTTCATTACTGTCTAATACAATTTTGACATCTATAACATGATTTAACTTGGCAAAAGCTTGACTAATACCACCTGTAGGTACAGATCCAACACTCAATTCTTTACTTGGACAGATCCATAAGTGAAAATACTCAGATAAATTGAACCGATGAAGTTTAAGGGACATTTGAAATAAGGAAAAGTGCCTCCAAAGTCAGTATGGTCTGGCAAATTGAGATTTTTCTTTTGTGTAAGGTCCTATATAAGATAAAGGAAGAGGCAAAATACAATGGAATTGTATTTGATTCATTGTCATTGTTGATTAATGAAAGATAATTTTTGAACATCTTTGACCAGTTACGGCCATATAGAACCTAATATAAGCGTTGGTGATTCCAAAAGGTTCGTATTTCAAGTTTTGACAAGTCAAATATCTCCAAAGTTTGTAGAAGATATAATCACATGTTTAAAATGTGTTAACAGTAGTTTTAAGATAAAATATGTCTAAATATGGAAGATATACTCTCTGCGGTTCTAACATTTTTATGAAGAGGTCAAATGGAACCTTGTTTCTATCTTTTTGGGGAAAGAACCAGTATAAATGAATAATATTAAAGGGTAGACAAATAGTGGTTGAAAATTGATGAAAGTGGGAGACAGATAACAAATATGAGATTTATATTTGCAGACCTAGGAGACAAACTTGTGAATGGGTTAAAGGACAATAGTAATATTTAAAGAACAGAGCAATTGAATTTTTGAGTCATCTTAGAGGAGCTTATTGATTTTTCAAGACCAATGTTACAAGATATTCTTTTGGTATAAATTAAAAAATTATTGAGTGATATGTGTCAGTTGAATGCTAGAGAAATAAATTTAAAAGGTAGAATTTAAGTGACATAAGTCCAAAAGTAATTGGAATAAATTGTGGATAATTATAATGGATTGAAAATGATCTTGAATGGATAGCTAAATAAATGTGAGTATTCTGGGATAGTACCTAAAATTTAATAAGATTACTATCACATCCTCATTATGCCAGCACTGCTTCGAACAATGTGAAGCTTGCAATAAGATACAAATGTTCTCACCAATTAGATTATAGGAAATAATATTATTTTATACCATCTATTAAACACAGTGCAAGTCAACATTGCATAAGCACAATATATTTGCCTAGACATAAATTAATGGCACCTTCCTAGACAATAATGCAGGGACTAATTCTAAATTAAAGTAAAATGATACCTTTATCTTATGAGAGAGAAAAACCCTATATCACTAATAAGACAATAATTAATTTTAAGTTAAATAAAGGCAATTCATATAATCCTAGTAATGGATGCATTTGTTTAATAAAAAATGATTCAAGTTAAATAATGCTTGCAGAGAACGCTTAGGTAAGGTTTATTTAAGGTTTTGCTCAACCCATCTTTAATCTAATGTTGAGATGATGTAAGGTGAACAACATATTTAGGGTTTATTTTTTGTAGGCCATTTCTAGTACACATTTTCCTTATGCAAAGAAAAGTGCATGCCTTGCTAAATATTAAAAACTTTTTTCATCGTTACCTTTCTAATTTATAACTCAAATAAATCAGAAACACTCAATGCTTGGTATTAACGAGCTACCATTTAGACTTTTATTTTTATTTTTATCAATTGTAATTATATGGATGAGATCTTTTCACATTATATCCAGCCTCACATCACTCAAATTTGATCTTGAAACAAGTACTCAAATATATATGTACAAACAACATTTATAAAAATCTTATAGCCACTAATCTATGAACTGAACACAACCCTCACCTATTTTTTAAAGTTGAACTAAACAAGGTGTGATTACACCACATTTTCAATGTTTTTTTTCTTTGATAAAAAATTTGCTTAACACTTTTATTTTTATGTCTCGTTTGCAAATCCATCTTGTATATGCTCATTATTGATCCATCTTTTTTCTTATGCAAATTGTTTCCACACAATTCTCAAAGCCTTCCATATTTTTGTTAAAAAATTACTCAATAGTTTCATCATAAGAAGCCTACTTTGGAAACTAAACAACGTGTGATTCCACCACATTTTCATAGTTTATTTTTGCTTTGATAAAAAAATTGCTTAACACTTTTATTTTTGTGTCTCTTTTACAAATCCATCTTACATAGCCTATCATGACTAACCAAACTTTAGGGATTTTGTACCCTTCATGCAACCTACAACCACAACTAATCATCACCCCATGCTTTGCTTAAGACAAGATAGTTGTAACTACATGCAAATGTTTATCATTCTGAAACTGCCAAACATGCAAATTCCATATAACATTTTCTCCAAATACAACATAACACTAGGCAAGTATACAAGCTTTGATAATTATACATACTGAAAACAACTTGTAAAAATACAAGCACAACATTAACAATCTATTTTATCATTAAAATAACATAATTACCAAAGAATCATAAATAAAAACATAAACAACCTAGTTTCAACTATACTAAAAAATGTTATCCAATTTACACCTATAATCCCTCTTAAGGATAAGCCTTTCGAAACTAATAACCTATCACCTATTTCAATACAAATATTTTTTCATTTTATTAATATTTACATAAATTATTCGTTATCATGTACCACCTATTTCAGTCAACCAAAAAAAAAGACTTTGGTCCTTTATGATAAAATCCCTACAATATTAATTCAAATAAATGTATAAAGATACTAAATATTTTAATATATAAAGGGACATTTATAATGTGAATTAATAAAAAAGAAGAGATCATTGTCTAAATCATAAAATAGTTTAAGTTTTACATTAACTAGTATAATATTAATTACAATTGATCAATTTTTTATTTTTAATAATTTATTAATTAATCAAATGATTATAATTATTTGTTTGTAACAATTATTATGATATTGTTATAAAGATTTAACTGTGTAGTTTTTCAAGTCAAATTCTTTGACCCATGTTTTATGAATAGTGGTTCACACAAACCCATGTCTCATGAGAATGAATAGTCCACTTAGCACTCATTGCATCTAGGTGATGCTCACAAAGGTGAAGCATTGGGCCTTGCTAGAAGGTCACCCATCCCAATGCTACTCCAACTTAAACGCGCTTAACCATAGAGTTCCCTCCAAGGTTAAGCCCACTTAGCTTGCTACCCCATTTGCATGGTTACCTGTCGTTAACTACAGTTTTTAGGGCACTAAACGGCATGCAAAAAGTTCAAAAGTTACCCGTCTGTGCAAAGAAAACCATTTTTTGATAGTTACTCGTAGGTTTTAATACAGATGTAGAAGCACTCATATTAACCTATTACCTGTTGAAACTATGATAAACAATACATCAAGTTATATCGACGATTCTAAGGGTTATTCATCATTAACCCTAATTTTTAGGGCACTACTTAGCCCTGACCCCAAGTATAGGTTAAACATGAAGAATGTAACAAAAAAATGTCATTTGTATTTATTTTCATCATAATTTTTGGCTCTAGGTTCGCTATTGTTGTTATAAACTGCTCTTATTGAGGATTCATCTCATCATTTGATCATCATTGTAACAACCTGTAAAATTCATTGCCATTTGAGCTTGCACAGTTTAGCAAGCTAAGTGGGCTTAACCTTGGAGGGAACTCCATGGTTAAGCATGCTTGAGTTGGAGTAGTACTGAGATGGGTGACCTCTCGAAAAGGCCCAATACTTCACTCCTGTGAGCATCACCTAGATGCAATGAGTGCTAAATGGACCATTCACTTTCATGAGAGATGGGTTTGTGTGAACCACTACTCATTAAACATTGGTCAAGAAATTTGACTCGAGAAACTATACAATTGAACCCTGATAGTAATATTGTAATTTGACTCGCTCTAAAAAATACCTCCTACTTATCAAATTATTATTAAATTTAGAGATTTAAGTTTTTAGGTTTTAGATCTCATAATAAATGTTAAAATATATACACATACTTGCATTAAATGAAGACGTGTAATTGTGTAAAATGGCCAAAAGTAGCACAAACTTAAGGCAATGCTCTTATAGAGCCAGCAGTTTCACTGAATGATTTCCTCCAATGTTATTTACAGTTTTGTGGACTTATTTGCCTGTAAACGATTTTTTTTTTTTTAAATATTCTTTTAAAATTATTTTTAATGATTCTGGTTTAAAAGTGAAGTTCAGAGAAAACGAAGAAGAGGATGAGTCATTTAGCAATATAGTTCCTAAATACTCTATTTGAAAACAAATATCACCAAAGAGAAAGATAATAGGTGAGAATAATAAATAAGATTATTCATTATTTTATTTTAAATATTCTAACCTCAAATTAAGTATTTAAAATTTTAAAATAAATAATTAAATATATAAAAGAGACTAGGATCTTTGCTTTTTAGAAGGTTGTGATTATTTTAAACAATAATTTTTTTATTAAAGTTGTAAGATAAAGGTCTTAACCCTCGATCATTTTAATGTGTATGGAAATGTTTTGATCTTAGAATATTGTACAATTACAATGATGACATATCAAACAAGATTTTAGATATATATAAATTTTAGAAGATTGAAAATAAAATGTATTTTTTGTTTTTTAAGGTTCAAAGAGTAAAGTATGATGTTGGTTCTTTAATTTGAAAGAAGAAAATACATTTTTTTTTTACAGTATTTTTAGTTGCACTGAAAAGGAAGATAAGAACATTTTTTTTTAACAATTTTTGTGGTTGAACTGGAAAGATCTAAAAATTTAATCTTTTTATAATAAGGTTTTCTTAATTTTGCTAATTGAAATTTTTTATTATTATTTCATCCTCTAACATTTTGTGATCTACTTGCTTCTATCAAGAGCATGATTTTGACACATCTTTTAATTGTCAACCATACCTATTATTTTCATGCCCTGTTCAATTTATTTGTAAATCAAAATTACTCACATATATGATGCATCCATTGTCAATTAAAACTTGTATACATCTAACTCATATATTTCTTAGTTCTTTACATTCAGTTAACTTTAAATAGCCCATTAAAATTCCAAAAATATCCAAGATAAAATACTCATTATGAGATCTTTGTTTCTCATGTGCATCCTTTCATATTTGTATGCATTTATCTTCTCACTACATATATCTTGTTATTAGAAGTATTCATTGATAATTTGATTTATTTATTATGTTAAATCATACATTTTATGTTATTTAATATTTATTTAGTATATAATTAATATTTTTTTTATTAAGACTATAGTCTAGTGCTTAAAAATTATATTTGTTAGTTTTTATGATCAGAATTAAAGCAATCAGAAAATGCAACACAATGAACAATGAACACAACAAGATACCCTATATTGAATGATAAGAACAGAAATCGGCTTTACAATGGCCAAATCTAAGGCCTACAGGGATGGCTTCACTTCTTGAAGCACAATGAATAAGATCACACTCGATAAATCTGATTTGCTCATGAAATAACTTGATCCGCTCCTTACAAATCTGCTCTGCCTTCTGAATTATGCTTATGATTGAATATATTTGAATGAATGTCTTGAACAATGAGGAATCATTATATATAAAAGTGAGAGGAAAGAAACGCATCTCTTCAATCTCCCTGTCGGCCTCCACCAAAAATCATGTCTTAAAAAAATATAAGAAGTTGGGCTGGAAGTGGGAGCCCGACGTTGCTCCTCTAACATCAACACTCCCTCTCAGCGAGGGAGGATACTTCCAGCTGCATAAGACATATCACCTCATCGTGATGTCAACCACAATCGCTACAACAATGTCAAAATCATCCAAAGCACAATCCTAACTGTAACCACTTGAATCTCTGTATCAAATATAATTCAAAAATGTATACTTAATAAGACTACAACCCTTTCGATAATATTCATTTTTTAAAATACATAATATTTAAAAATATGAATCTTTTTATAACATTAAATTTAAATTTATTTATTTTTAATAATTTTTTCAAACTTAAATATTTTAAATTATCTAAAACCAATTTTTCAAAAATACAAAATAATATAATATAAAATATATAAAACTTTGAAGATAAGAAGGACAAAGCAGAACATTTGGGCGCAAAATTAAATCCCCCTGCAACGTCCAGCCAGCTTCTTTAATAATGAGTTCTGCTATAAAGGATTCCTAACCCATAACAAGCAAAGGACTACGGACTGCTCAGAACCCAGTGGAAAACGTATGGAAAAAGTGTGGAAAAGGGCACTTTACCACACGTATTTGTTTATCCTGTGTTTCCAATATCTGATAATTTTATGTTTGATCCACAAATGCATTATGCTCAGGTACTCTCATACCCAAGTCTAAGTGCAAAATAATTCTTCTTTTGGTATTCACTGATTGATTTATTTCATTTGGGAAAATAAAATAGCCCAAACCTTCTAGGATCAATGGAAGTAAGAAAGCTACAATAAAATTGTCACATAATTATTTCAGATTTTATGTGATTTACATTATTGTTGTAAGGAATTTTGCTCCTGCTCTACTTAATATATACTATGGGAGATATAATGTTTTTTTCTCCATCCTCTTTCAACTGCAAGATGATCAGAATTCAGCCAAAAAAGATTCATCTGATCTCACATACTGTATGCATATTATATTGTGTTATTCATGTTTTTGGCACCAGTCTAAAATTCTTTAATGAGTATTCTTCTTTGTTATTTTGATGATTTGTTTTTGGGATCAGTCTAAAATTCTTTGATGAATTTTTTTTTTTTTAAATGAGTATTTTGTAATGGTTATTTTTTATCAAATTTAGAAAAAAAAAATTATTTAAACAATTTATTTTTTATATATTGTTAAAACCAAATTTTATATAAAATATATGTAAATTTATTAGATTTGATTAATTTTAAATATTTTTAATTAATTAGAATGTTATAAACAGGTATTTGCAAAAGTTCGGGAGAATCAATAAATATATTATGATATTCCTTAACAATTTCATCATCTCCAAATAACAAAAAATGTTTCATGTTTTTTAGTGGCACATTTCAACCTTGGGGAGTTGCATAAATCTCTGGAAGATGTTAAAAGAAAAAGTGATTATGGAAGAAGACACTCTGCTTCTGGAAAAGCCTCGGTGTAAGAAGAAGGATAGGGTCGAACTTTGCTCCACACCGCAACCACGTTTAGGATTCAAATCCCAATCAGGGCCAATTTATATAAACAACTTTCATATGAATGTTCGGTCATGTCGCTCCAGGGGACCTAGTTCAGGGCCACTTTCTGGGACATTAACTCCAACTCTCAAAGGTAAAAGTGCAGAGGTTCCTTATATATCATTGACGCATCTCGACCATTTACCTTTTCCCTCTCCTAAACCTACTTATTTGGTCACATAAATCTCTCAATAAATGAGCTTGATAGTAAATATTTTATAAAAGATGGAATTTAACAATGTATACAATTTGATCACATAAAACTCTCAATAAATAAGCTTAACAGTGAAGATTTTGTAAGGGATAGCATTTAACAATATATATAATTTGGTCACATGAATCTCTCAATAAATGGATTTGACAGTAAAGATTTTATAACATATAGTATTTAATAATATATATAACATAAGTAAATTGTTTTTGAAGAAAACTTTGTAAGCAAATTTTAGATCAATGAGATCACACTCCATAATTCAAGTAGAAATATACGAAGGAAGAAATGTTTATTCAATAAGCGAATATGGTGCTTCCATATTGTAAAACCAAATAAATATGAACAATTATTAAACAACGCTACATTGTGGTACAGAATTTGTAGGGCTGTGAATAGATTTGCTGAAAACTTTTCATTACATATATTAAACTATTTTATATAATAAATCAATTAATTAAATATAAATTAATGAGAAAATATGATTAGAGAAATGATATTTTAAAGAATAATTGTATTAATTTATTCGAAATTTTTATATTATATTTTTTTATTTAAATAATTAATTTTTTTATCATATATATTAAATTAAATATAAATTAATTAAAAAATAATATTTTAAAAATTTAATAACATAGAACTTTAAAGATGTATAATCATATATTCTTATATTAATTTATATTTATTTTTTAATTTATTTATTATATAAATTAATTATATATATCCATCAAACTATCTTATACAATAAATTAATTAATTAAAAATACCATCACTACGTTCCTCTTCTACATACCATAATATGTCGATAATTTATGAATCTTACCATTTTAATGTATTTAACGAGAAACTTTGACAGTTGTCACTTATTTAATTTTGTTTTGTTTCATTTAATTACACGTTGAATCTAAAATACGCATGAAAATGCATTGGAATAAATCACTGTTGATTATTATTTAAAATAGTGTAAATATGAATTTTACTATTATTTATTCTTTTCAAAGCGTTGGAAACATATTTTTTATCTTATAAGTTAAAATAATAAAGTCTATAGGTTGGCTTTATCTACCTTAAAAAATTATAACAATGTTAATCATTATAAATTAACATTTAATGTTCAAAACATTTAGTCTAAATAAAGGGATATTAAAGCTCTAGAAAGTTTAATAAAAATTATGAAGATGCTCATATTTTTGATGAAATAAAATTAAGAAGATTTTTTTTCATTGGCATATTATTGTTTTTTTTTTCTAAATATTTGTATTTAGAAATGAATCATATAAAATTTAAGAAGGGTTTCTGTATCAATCCATTTAAGATAATTTAGATCGTAGTTTTAAGGGTTGTTACTATTTTTACAGAGGATTTGGTGCCTTCCATAAACTCGAGGAATGGATCGATTTCCACAGCAGGGTAATCATTGGAGAGAATATCTACATCTTGTTGACCTTCAAGCTCTTCAAACATGTTGACAAGAACATAATCGACCTTGTTCTACATATATGCTTTGTATAACATTCCCTGATATATAGAATCTATAGTGCCTTTGTTTCAGAAAAAATTCAGTAGGTTCGTTAGTGGCCCCCAATTTTGACCTAAGTATAGAATTTTGCACATATAAATTAGATACACGAAGGGCACAAAATATACTTATATTTTAGAACATTGATATGTAGTTGACAAGAGCATAAAGTATATTAATTTTTAGATCTTTTTTAAAACACTTTCCATATTTAGAAAATTGTCAATATCATAATAGTTGATTATTTGTATATCTATAACATTCTGATGTTTTTTGTTTTACACACACACACATAATACTTATTAAATCATTTAATGTTTTATAAAAAACAAGATAAAATAAATTGTTGGAGTGCACCACAGTGGAAGATTGATACAAATAGAATCGAATGCACGAAGTTGAAACTGTATGGATTAATAAAATCATGAACACATAAGAGGAAAATGTTTGGAAATACGGAAGCACAATTGATTACCATGCACAAGCAACTTAAATATGCGGAATTAACCAGAAGTAAAAAGTAACTAGAAATTAGAAACAACACAGAATATGAGAGACAATACCCAATTGTATTAATACTCATTCAGAAAAGAATACAATAAAGAAGATGCCACTTCTTTTTCACACTTCTCAGAGGCTTCCCACACCTCAAGTGTACAGTAATTCTTTCCTCAAAGCTCTCTCTCTTACGGTCCCAACACACAACTCAAACACAGAGTTGGTGTTCACCTCCAACCAGTTAGTATCCACTACTGCCAGTACACCAGTGCTCCACGCACTCCACAAGTGCTCCACACACTCCAAGTACACAATCGTACTTCAAGTAGATCTCCCCTGAACTTGCAAAACCTTGCAACTCAACAGACCTTACTTATGGAAGGATCTACCTTGCCTTCCTCTTTGCTCAATAATCGAGTACACACCGTACTCCAAGTAGATCCTGCCTGATCTTGTTCCCTGTTGTGTTGTTGTCACTTTGATTATGCTGCCACCTACAGATCAACCTGGTTCTGCACACCTGCAAACCTTAGACCTTGGACACACATACACCTGCAGATCAATGATCTTACTTACCCATGTAGATCTCCAAACGCGGCCTTGCACACCTGCTGACCAAGATCCTACATACATGAAGAATCTGTTTGATTTTCCAAACCAGCACCCACACTTGGCACTGTGGCACTAGGAGGAACACACCATGCTCTCTTCACACACAGAAGGAGCTAATATTTGCTCTCTAGCACAAATTACAATACATCCCATGAGTCTATTATATAGATCTCATGCAAATAATAATTAGACACCTAATTACAATAATTAGATCCGCAGCTCGAGACTATAATTAGCCCTCAACATGCAAACACTCAGTCCGTTAACTAACTGTCTGTGAACTGACAATTCTGAATCGCACAGGCAACCGACGTCGGTCCCTGTCTACCTAGAGGTGACCGACGTCGGCCAACTTCTGACCGACGTCGGTTGCTCTTCTGTCTGCACCCTGCCGACGTCGATTGGCCTGACCGACGCTAGTGTCTGTGACACTCAGCAACCTCCTCCCCTGTTTGCATCAATGAAGCTTTTAGCTCCACAACCTAACCGAAAAAACTTCACATTGTGCAAAAGCATTCCAATGCAATAACAACCATGGTTGGTTGGCTAAAAGTACATAGGAAAGATACATATATAGATGGAAGATAGACATGTCATCACATCCTCATGAATGTGGGATTCTCTTCCCCAATGACCTTTATTAAACACCTAAGTGACATCTAAGCAAGTTAACTAGATTGTGTAGATAACACCACATAGTGGAAAAAAGCCTACACCATCACCCCTTCTTATGCATATCTTAGGTGGGTATAATAATTGGGTCTTGGTAATGAGACTTGATGAGGTACCCAAGTACATAGTAATCTCTCATAAAGTAGAGAATTTGAGAAAACCCATAGAAGAAACTTTTTCCAAAAGAAATAAAAGAAGAAAAGAGGGCTAAAAATCACCACCAAAAGCTACAACTGCTTGTAGCCACCTTGTATCCTACAAAATACAATGAATGAGTGCCTCCACAAAAAGAAGAAAGAATGTAAGTGCAGAATGTCACATGACGAATGTTGTAGTAGGTCCATCTGCAATAAATGATGTATTTTCATTTCAGAAGGAAGATACCCCGAGCCATCAAACTATTGAATTCCCACTCAAGTGGAATGCAGGTAGGAACCAGGATTTAAATCTTTGATAATTGCTCAAATGTCTCCAAGCTTGTGCTCGAATGTGTCAAACTCTAATCATGAATCATGAGCCTAATTGTAGAATATGGAACTAAGGAAGCATAAAATGAAGGAAAGATAGCATGAGGGTTTATAAGTACCCTCATTACATCCACAGAAGAAGATGAAACTCCAACAGAGTTGTCAACAAAGAGAAGACAAATGTCCTCAACAGTGTCATCTAGACCGAAATATGAGACCTCACAATAACTCCAACACTAACTCCACTTTGCCCAACAATAACTCCAACAATTGATGAGGGAGTGATATCACCCCAACAATAACTCCACTTTACCCATAAATAGCGTTACACCTCACTGTTTTGAATTTGGCATGCTCTCACAAGTCACATAGTCCAACCAAGTTACATAGTCCAATGGTTCAACCAACTCACGTAGTATAGTGAAAGCATTATGGCATTGTATAGATCTAAGTTGCAGCCAGATATAATTCCAATCATCGATGGTCAAGGTCTAACTCTTAGTCGGGTATAGTTGATCACAAGGTACAGTCAAGCCAATAGGTATAATCAAACCTACGTCTCAACCAAGTTAGTGAATATAATCGAGTAAGTCACAAGTTGAAGCCCATGCATCTAAACTAGGTTGCCATAGGATACAACTAAACCAATAAGTGCATCATCATGCAGGCAAATAGTAGGTCCATTGAGAGTCAAAAAACTGCCAAATAAAGACCATAATCTATTAAAAATGATAAACCTATACACAAAAGCTCAAGATCTACAAAAACCAATATAGTTTACTCCAAAACTAGTAACTACCCACTGGGTTTCTTGAAAAACCTATAGAAATCCCAAAATAAATTCTTCTTATACCACCAGACAGTATGGATATGCATGAAATCTAGAAAAAAAAATTGCCTTCAAACCCTTCAAAATGGAAAAAAAGGACTAAGTTGAAAATATGTTGTGTTTACAATCATTCCTAGGGTTTTGATGTTTTCAAGCAAGGGTTCAAGAGCATACCTATTCTAGATTTGAGTTATCCTTCCAATTCAATACTATTGTTTTCTAACAATGCAATGTTCTAGTTTAGCACAAGAGAGAGAATGTTTAAGCAAATTTTTGAGGTTATTCTAAGCATGTATGTCTCTACTATGCAATGAGGAAGGGTTTCAAAGAGAGCAATGGTATGCAACAAAGGAACATTTCAAGAAATGAAAGTATTATTTAAACATATATAAATGCAATAAACTTTGGAAACTACTCTAAGCAATATACAAAATAACTATTTCAGTAAAACAATTCATACCCTAGCATATACACTACATAAACAATGGAGTTTCACTTTGCATAGCAAAGTGCCCTCAAATCAAGCTCAAATATGAAGTGCAGATGTTATACCAACCAAGAATCCAAACTAGGAAGCAATGTAGGAGGAAAACCAAGCTATGTGCAAGCTGAAGTCCAAACCAAGAACCAAGAGCAAAGGAGGAGGTGAAATGAGAACTTGCAATGGTGTAAGAGCTCCAACCAAGTGCATAAATTAGGTGCAATGCCAAATGTATTATCTTGGGATCAAGCCACAAAGGAGAAGGAACAACTGAGAAAAGCAATGGAGTCTCTAAGCAAGAGTGTAGCAGCATATAGGATTCCCTATCCCCAATCAATCTCAAGAGTACAAAGAATGAATTAAGAGAGATTCAAGAAGGCATGAGAGTCAAGATAGGGAAGAAGAATCAAGAGAGGCTGTAATAAGAAAAGAGAAAGGTTCAAATGAATGAGAAAGAGGCATATATCCCCACCCAAATCTACCAAATGACCTAAAATTAGTAATTTTTGGTTATTCAATTTCATTTTGGGACTTTTAGACACGTCATGCCTAGGCCACAGCTTTGGTGAAGGAAACGTGTGGCCTAGGCCATGGATTTCCTTCACACAATCCATGGCCTGGGTCAAAAAAGGCCTAATATGAACTAGGGATGTATGGGTGGCACAAATATGATGTGGGAAAGGTCTAAGTAGGTGGGGATGTCTCATAGTAGGATGACCAGGGTTGGTAATCTATACGTGAGCCAATGTATAATCATAGGAAGGAGTAAGGTCACAAGAAATATGATTACATATGCCCCTGAGGTACAAGCAGTCGATGTTCAAATTAACAAGGAGTGTTGTGTAGTACCTGGAAGCTACACTAATGCAAAGAAAAGGAATAACTTTAAATATAAAAGGAAACATTACTTGCATTTACCAGATAAGGATGGCGACGAAAGAGTTGACGACATAATCCATGGGTGAGAGTGTAAATGTTGCATAATCCAAAATCTAACTCCAGCTCTAGCTCCAACTCCAACTCCTATAAAGAAGGGACATAAATGACATCAAATCACATCATACTATCTAGAATGACATTCACTAAGGCATCAACCATAGTGTTCTCCCTACGAGGGATGTGGGTGAACTAGACATCCTTGAAGAAAGAGAGTAAATCATGTGTCACATCAAAGAGGGGGAATAACTTAGAGCTAAGGACAGCCCATACACCAATGATTTGAGACATGGTTAAGAGTGAGTCATAAAATAGCTACACATATCACGTGCCTAAATCATGGGCATTAGTCAAGGTTCCTATGATTATGTGATACTCGATGGCATTATTCATCTTGCTGGTAAGGAAGAAACCAGTCACAACAAGCTCATGGCCCCACTAATCATCGATAACCCAAACCACAGTTGTTGGTCCTAGGTTGCCCCAACTATCACCATTGGTGTGAATCACCACTGAGAGGTGCACCAAGATGGGGGTCGAGGATGCAAGACTAACAACTATAAAAAGGCGATCTCAAAGCAAAGCAATGTGAGTGAGTTGCATGAGGGAATCAAATAATGAAATCAAGCCACAATCATAATGGTTACCAACATCAACTGTGGTGATAAATAACAAAGGAAAGTGGGGGGAAGTTTAGAGAATATGAAGACCAGTCGACAAGACTAGAGCAAGTCCTGAACCACTGTAGACAGCTAACAACCCTACCTGTAACCATGATGAATTAAAAAAAGAGGGATTTAGAATGGATCAACTATGGAAAAGTAGAGAAATGACTAACTAAAAAAAGTACAGTAAGTAACTTCTATCCCTGGATGCCCACGAGATGGGACATGGGCCTAAGAGGTCAACAGGGACCCAAAAGGAGTCCCAAGAACCAAATGGGGCTGAAGCTACCCAAGAAAGCCTTAGATAAAAAATGGAGGCCATCAATGCAGTCAAAACATGCCAAAACATTTAAGATGAAGGTTTCATGGTCTGAAATGCAAAAATGGGTGAAAAACCCAAAAAGGGCCCACAAAAAGCAAGAAAAAGGGGCTAAAAAGGGGGAAAAGAGAGAAAAGAGGTCATTTTCACTCTAAGAAAGCTAGAGGAGAGCCCACGAGTAACCAACACCCAAGCGAAGCATGTGATGATACGAGAGAGCATCAGAGACACACAAGATGATCTGGGTAAGTCGTATGAATGAATTTTCTCAAATTTAATCATTTTTTGGGGGTTTGGGAGGCCCTAAACACATTTTAACTTTTTTTAAATGAATCAAGTAGAATAAGCAGTTAAAATGATGGGATTAGTGACATGGAGAGATCAAGACCAATGGGGGTCCTTAGGGTGTCCCAATGTAGACCATGATCTGGGAGGCCCCAAGCCTTGGCCTAACCTACTTCGGTTGTGGCTTTGCCTAGAAAGTCATGGCCTTGGGCAGTAAGGGGCAAAAACAAGTTCTCAAAGAGCCCAAAAGAGCCTGAGAGGTCTCAAAAGGAGATGAAAGAGAAGGGAGGGAGGAAAAAGAGGTAGATAGATAAAAAACATAGTAGCTTACTAGTTTTTTACTTGCTCTTACTCTTTTTTGACCAACTGACTAATCCATTTGCCTATTTACTTGCTTGTGTAGACGCATGGAGGAGTTAACCTACCAAAGGAGGGAGGACCTTCACAAATGAGAAAGAGGTTAGCACAGCTAGATGGATCATGTGAGGAGACCAATCAGAAGAGAGTTCTCACATGGTTGGTAGAGGAGGCAAACATTCTACCAGTGGCAAACTACGATCGCTTGTGAAGCGCAGGACTTTGGTAGTTAGTACATGTACCCTCACTGTGTTACTCTAGAGACTCAGTGAATGCATTGGTGAATGCATGGGTACTCAAGAGGCATGTGTTCCAATTAGGGCATGAGCTAAAGGTCATCCTTAGCATAGATGATGTCTATAAACTCTATGAGGTGGATTCGATGGGAAAAAAGATAGAGCTACCACTGATAAAGGATGTCATAGCAATAGATATCTACTCTATGGGACCCCTACATGTAGTAAAACAACCATGAATTACATATCAGATAGTCACCACCAGGAGTACCCACTTTCTAGAAAGTGATAGCAAAGACCATGGTCGAAAGGATATACACTAGCCAGAGTATAAGAGGGCTACCACTATCTTGGCTAGGAGTTTCCCAATGAACTGGGGGAGGAAGAGATTTGTTTAGGGCTAGTATATTTTAAGAGGATTATTTTAGTAGCTGGGTCACATCTAGTGCATAAGATTAGGCAGATTGACATAGCCCAATCTACTCATGTCTTGGGCCTATGGGAGGCTCCCACTAATGTGGTTGAGGATGTCATATGATAGCGAGGCATACCTTACATTGGAGGGCATAGCACTAGTTGCATGATTCATAGAGAGGGTGTGGCTCATAGGAACCACCTTAGATCTAGAAGTATTATCTAGCTACATCAGATATCCTTATAGTTATATAGTATGGCCAGAGCATGTTAGGGTAGAGCCCTACTTGGGATGGGAGGAGCTCCAAGCTCCATAGGGATCATACCATCATACGAGGAGACAAGCTCTACAAGGGAGATGAGCATGATCCAGGCTAGGTGGGGTTTTGCCTAGAGGTAATTGAGGTAGAGTGAGGGGGTGACAGTGGAGAGAGGCCACCACGGTGAGGAGGACCACCACCACCAAGAGTATCATGACCAATAAAAGGTTCATAGATGCCATTAGCACTACCAAGTAAGACAAGTGTATTTCTTAGATATCATTTCATCCTTAGTGAGATCAAATATGTGACTAACATGTGCTTTGTGTATGTGTACAAGAGACCATCCTAGTTGCACTAGACCCCAGGTGGACCTCCTATTGAGGGAGCTATTCCCTAATGTGTTAGGGACACCATTGATAGAGTGGGTACCACATCTATCAATCAGGGCAGAGCCACATACTCAGTTTTGGCATCTGGGTGCACGAGCCTCGCTCAAGTTGGTGAGGGCATGGCATAAGATTCCATAGCTAGAGGTCGAGTCATCAAACCATAAGGTGATTGCTATAAAAATCAAGGTGAATATTAGTGAGAGCATAGGCCAAGATTGATTGACTATGGTCTGAGCTAACTCAAGAGTAAACTAGAGTAGTTGAGGTACTTGGAGTGAGAGAAAACTGGCTGGTTACACTAGAGGAGACATAGCTCAATTAGTCGAGAAGCAAAGATCAAGATATCCACCTGGGTCATGACTATCATAGAAATCACCCAATCATGCGTTGATTGGGCACACATATGTAGCCACAAACATGGTAATTTTTGGGGACTGCGAGCCTATGTGATGTACCTAGATAAAAACATGTATTTTTTTTTATATGTGTGTGTGTGTGTGTGTGTGTGTGTGTGTGTGTGTGTGTGTGTGTGTGTGTGTGTGTGTGTGTGTGTGTATGTGTGTGGTACTTGGAGTGAGAGAAAACTGGCTGGTTACACTAGAGGAGACATAGCTCAATTAGTCGAGAAGCAAAGATCAAGATATCCACCTGGGTCATGACTATCATAGAAATCACCCAATCATGCGTTGATTGGGCACACATATGTAGCCACAAACATGGTAATTTTTGGGGACTGCGAGCCTATGTGATGTACCTAGATAAAAACATGTATTTTTTTTTATATGTGTGTGTGTGTGTGTGTGTGTGTGTGTGTGTGTGTGTGTGTGTGTGTGTGTGTGTGTGTGTGTGTGTGTGTGTGTGTGTGTGTGTGTGTGTGTGTGTGTGTGTGTGTGTGTGTGTGTGTGTGTATGTGTGTGTGTGTGTGTGTGTCTATATATGTGTGTGTGTGTCTAAGGGAAGAGCAACCTCAAACCCATACATGAGAGAGTATGGGGTTGCCCCCATAGCCGTTCAAAATCTAGTTTAATAGGCCCAAAGGGATACATAAAGCATGAGATGCCAATCTCTCTTGGACTGGGCAATGTTACAAATAAACATCTTCTTCAAAGTTTTATTTGAAGATTCTACTTTCCCATTTTCTTGTGGCTAATAAGTAGACGAAAAATAGAGGATGAACCCAAAATGTTTAGTGAGCTCATGCATCTCAGGGCTTTGGAAGCCCAGGCCATTGTCGACCATGATCGTAGTAGGAAACCTAAACTTATAAATAAGTTGGTTCAGGATGAACTTGGCGATGGTCTTCCCACACATGCCACTAAGAGGCATGGCCTCAACCCACTTCATAAAATAGTTAGTGGTGGTGATGAACTAGCGATGGCCATTAGAAGAGACATTTTTGAACCAGTGAATGTACCCCATGGGCTAGTGAACATTGTCTTGTGCTAGTCTTTGAGTGCAATATGGACTTGGTTGTACCCAGATAAACCATCCATAAAGGAAATGATCTCAAAACTAGTGGTGGAATCATTAATCTGGTCTATCAAAGGAGTAGGAAATTTATCCTTTGGGCATGCCATATTGAGATATCGAAATACGATACAAATTATAATGGCCCCATTCTTTTTGAAAATGAGGACAATGTTGGAAATCCATCAAGGAGAGTCAATAGCTTGGATAAAGCCAACTCAAATGAGTTTTTTAATCTCTACTTTGACCAACTAGGAGACTTTAAGAGCGTGAATCATCACTTTTGGTGAATGGATCGGGTCCTATTATCCATAACGAAGTTATGGATGACTATGTTAGGATCCATGCCCTTTATATTAGTGTATTTCGAAGTGAATACATCTCAAAATTTGCACAAGGCAACCAAATCATCTTGTTCCTCAAGAGCATGGCTAGCACTGATCTTGACAATCTTAGGCCTTACTGAAGTGCCAAGGTTGATATATATGGATCCTTCAACATCCATAATGTTACCTTCCTCAAATCACTCAAGCATGGGAGGGAGTGACTCATCTGACACTTCAAATCCAATCACCAAGATATTCACCATGGGAATGTCTAGTGTTGATCCATCTATGAGAGAAATATCCAAACCAAGGTGAGGTTGTGTGTCATAACATGAATGAAACAACACTCAAGATCAGACTTGACAATCTTAGCAGTCTCAATGAGAGGCACATGGAGATAGCCTACACTCTGATTGGTAAAGCACGACATAAGGGAGAGCTCAACAACATCTGGAGAGACATCCTAGAAGAGATCTCCAAAAAGATATGGGTTAGCCTAATATCATGAAGTGGAAGAGGGAGTCAGTCGATACTTTCCATACTCTGAAGGAATAAATGTTGAGTGGTACTTAGTCAAATCTAAATGTTCATCCTCGAGGAAATGAGACTCAAAAATAAGGGGTGTATGAGAATATATAGACACCCATGAGGAGATAGCCAAAGCCTCACCTAAGGGAATTGCTTTGTATAGAGAAATACGCAAGGATCTGGATCAGCTTCCAAGGTGTGAACCTCACCTTCATGCATAAACTACACCATGCAAAATGTGGTTAATGCAATGGCCTGCATAGTAGCGATCCAAAAATGGCAAGAATGATGTTGTATGAAAGATACAAGTCTAACACATAGAAATTAATTTTGACTATCTTGGGTCCAAACTTGACCCAGAGCTTCACGTTCCCCACCAACCTAATCATGTCATTATTGAAACTAACACAGTTATGACAAGAATTAAAGAGCTTCTTCTAATCAATACCAAGTTCACTAAAAACATGCAAGGGCATGATATTCAACATAGCTCCTTCATATATAATGCACTATTTGATGCAGTAATCATCAACAAAAGTCTCATTATAGAGATGGAAATGAGCCCTCTTTACAACAATTGAAGCATCTAGCAAAGAGGTTAGGTTAAAATATAGGATGAGAGGATGAGGGTGCTTGTGTGTATCAGAGTTGAACAAAACTTTAACATCAACACATAGCAGAGCATTATTAAGGAGACCAAGCTCTTCGAATATGAGACCCCTTTACTCAGGTCAAAGGCGAAGAAGGTCCCAAATGGAAATCCAAGCTAAGATGCCATGCAACTCCTCTATGATGGAGTAAGGAATTTATCTAGCCTAGGGAGGAATATTACACCTAAATTAAAATCTGACCTTAGGATTTCCTACCCAAGTGGGTTGGATCGGGGATCCAGCACCATTAGTCTCTCCAATAAGGTTGGTGGCCTGACCATAGTGCATGTTGACAAAGCACTCGTACCCAGTAGAGGCTATGTCAATAGCAATAATAACCTTGCTACTCTCACGTATGGCTTTCCCTCTTAGTTCAGCATGGGAAGAGGAGTTAGAAGATGTGGAAGAGCAAGAAAGGTAATGTGGGGCCTTAGCCTTTGATTTCTTATTTTTCTTCTTCTTCTTTTCCTTGTCATGGTCAAGAAGAGACTCCTTAAAAACATTCAACTTGTAGTTGGGCTCCATAAGAGAACTTTGAGATGAAGGTGAGGCTTGTGCACCTGACTTCTAGGCGGCATAAATATTATCATCATGCCCCCTCATCTGATGAAAGTTCTAAAACATGGTGGGGTTGTAAGGAAAAATCATTTGTTGTTTTATTGTGCTTGATTCAGAAGCCTTCTTTTTAGTTGGCTTCTTGCTCAAAGTATTGACCTCATGGTTGTCTTTATTATCCTTCTTCTTGGTAGGAGAATCAGTGACACCATTATTAGTCACATTACTATTATGATCATGTGAATACAATGAATTTTGGGAAGGTATGGGCCACATGCCCGCACACACCTCAAACACTTTGATATTCAAACACGCATTAACAATTTCATCATAAGAGGTAGGTTCATGCTTGAGGACCTAAAGGTGAAACTCTTGCCTCAATGCTCATGTGAACAAATCATAAAGTTGGTCATTCGAAAACCTAGTCCTGCATGTATGAATTATTGAGCACTATCTATGCACAATATCAAAGTTCGAGTCACCCTTGGCCTGCACCATGGAAGTGAGTTATTGGATGGCAAAGTTAAAAGGCCTAGAGATATTGAAATATTGAATGAAGTCATTTAAAAGGAGATACAAACTAAAGATAAAATCTAGCGATAGATATTGAAACCAAACAAGAGTTTTCACTCGTAGAGAATGAGTGAAGAGCTTCAACATCATGCCTTCATTTTGTTCCCAATCTATGCATCCCATCATGAATGTCATGATATGTTCTATAGGACTAAAGTCATCCATCCCATTAAACATAGGTAGTTCAAGGATAAGAGTAGGAAGGGAAATAACACACACCAAAGGGGCTAAAGGATTTTGATAGAGGTCCTCATAAGCATGGTTGATGGTAGGCTGGTGATGAACTTCAAGAGGGGGTTCATGATAGTGATGATTATCCCTATGCCCATAGGCATCACCATGACCATGATCATGAGGAATATGATGTTGGGGAGGTTCTTAATGAGGAAGATTCTCATGATGAAAATCATCTCTATTATGGGGTGAACAACCACGGGAAGTGTGATGGCCCCCATGGGTATGAAGGGAAGAGGTGGCATACTCTTATAAATGGTCATGGTGACCAAGATCTCTATGGTGTTAGTCATGTACCATCACAAGATGATTAACCGGTGATCATTCATGCTCTTCGTATGCATCCCATGGATCTCTAGTCCATAAGTGGCAATCAAAATTAGCATGCTCATCGAAGACTCTAAAAGGACTAGGAGGATGGGAGGCATCCCCAAGCTAGGGATACCTTTCTGAGTTAGAATACCTAACCCACAACATGGATATAAGGGTTATTGATCTAGAGTCTCCAATCGAGAAATAAGCAAGGAACATGCACAAAAACTAGTCGAGGCACTCGATACTGAGCAGGCACAGCCTCTGTTTCTAGAGGAGGCATGTCATCAACTCCTAGGGGGAGAAAGAATCAATTCATTCACATGAAAATGTCTATGATAATCATTAATGATTACACATAAATCCTTAGGCCCTAACTATATAAAGTTATCCTCATCACCATGAACAAGTGAATGAGGCACGACATGAGGTTGAGATAAAATGTCTACAAATGAGTGAAGCTTGAACTAGTGAGAAGGAAAATGAGTCCATTAGTTATATTCCTACCAATCTTATTCCCTTTTGAATGTGATAAGGTGTATACTACCATGCTAGGTTGAGGGAAGCTCCTAGATCCTATGGTGTCTATGGCATTTCATTACAAATGTGACTTGCTCATTAGTGAGCTCAGGGATGAGACCTTGAATCTGTCAGGATTGGCATCCCAAAGGTGGGAGATCGACCGTGGATGCAATGAAGCATGAGAAAAATGAAAGATGATAGAAAAGGCAAATTGATAGGGGACTAACTGGGAGAAAGACACAAAACCAAATCAGGAAAAAATAACCAAGGTGAGATCTGAAATGCAACTGAAAGCAAAGCCTAACATCTAACAAAGAGGAGTTAGATAAGAGAGCTCTAAATGGGATAGAACTAATGTGAAACCATATGTGAGGTCCCATTGGGTGTGCTAGAATGTAGCTCCAAGAATTTGAACATAACCACCAGTGTTTGGTAGGGTGCTAAAGCAAACCACTAAGTGGTTAGAAGGCTTAGGGGTTTTATGGGCTATAGGAGATCTATAGTGGCTATTTGGTTTGTCAGCTTGTGCCAAGATATAAACAGAATTAAAAACTAGGTTGGGACTAGCATGAACATGTACATAAAGTATGCAAATTAATCTATTGGGTCTAACCACAGTAAGACAAGTAGTTAAGACTAGACTATGCATTGCATAAATAAAGCAAAAACAACAATACTAGAAGGGGAGAGATAACAATTGAAATATAAATCTAAAATCTAAGGAACTTTGAGGCCAAATGAAAGATTTTTTAAACAATAAAGACATTTCCAAGCAAGGGTTTAAGATCATACCTATTCTAGATTTCAGTTATCCTTCCAATTCAATACTATTGTTTTCTAACAATGCAATGTTCTAGTTTAGCAAGAGAGAGACAGAGTGTGTTTAAGCAAGTTTTCTAGGTTGTTTTGAGCATGTATGTCTCTACTATGCAATGAGGAAGAGTTTCAAAGAGAGCAATGGTATGCAACCAATGAATGTTTATAGCAATGAAAGTATTCTTTAAACACATACAAATGCAATAAATTTTGGAAACTACTCTAAGCAATATACAAAACAACTATTTCACTAAAATTATTCAAGCCCTAGCATATACACTACACAAACAATGGAGTTTCACTTTTCATAAAAAAGTGCCTTCAGATCAAGCTCAAATATGAAGTGAAGATGTTATACCAACCAAGAATCAAAGCTAGGAAGCAATGTAGGAGGATTGCCAAGCTATGTGCAAGCTGAAGTCCAAACCAAGAGCCAAGAGCAAAGGAGAAGGTGAAGTGAGAACTTACAATGGTGTAAGAGCTCCAAAAAAGTGCACAAATCAGGTGCAATTTCAAATGTATAAGCTTGGGATCAAGCCACAAGGAAGCAGGAATAACTAAGAGTAGCAATAGAGTCTCCAAGCAAGAGTGTAGCAGTATATGGGACTCCCTATCCCCAATCAAGCTCAAGAGTACCATGAATGAATCAAGAGAAATTTAAGAAGGCATGAGAGTCAAGAGAGGGAATAAGAATCAAGAGATGATGTAATGAGAAGAGAGAGAGGCTCAAATTAATGATAAAAAGGCATATATCTCCACCCAAATCTACCAAATGACCTAAAACTAGTCATTTTTGGGTCATTTGACTTCATTTTGGGCCTTTTAGACACGTTATGCCCAAGCCATAGCCTAGGATATAACATTGGTGAAGGAAACATGCAGCCTAGGTGATGAGTTTCCTTCACACAAGTTATGGATCAAGGGCCTCTCAGGCACTCGAGTATATAGCTAAGGGACTACTCAGTAATGCCAATAGCTACAAATGAAATAAGGCATCCATATGCTGCAAAACTAATGTAAATGGTATCTAAATTAATAATGCAGAGGATTACATGGAGTTTGTCATTCCATTTGATCAATTGGTGAAAAAATAAGCATATGAAAATAATATGTCGTGTACATACCCCCAATTCTGATATCTATGCATATGGATTTTGGAATGAGTTATAGTAATCCATGTCTGTGTATATTTAAAATTGACATTGGAGGGATCATGTCATGCATGATGCCCCTAATTTGAGCAAACCTATGTGATTATGTGTAAAACTAAGAATAAATTGTACATAATTGATAAAATACAATTGATATTATGCAAACCTAAACTGTAACTTTTGTACATTTTTATCAATTTATATTTTCCTATTACTAGAGCTACTTGAC
Source organism: Torreya grandis (assembly GCA_037957365.1). Taxonomy (NCBI): domain Eukaryota; kingdom Viridiplantae; phylum Streptophyta; class Pinopsida; order Cupressales; family Taxaceae; genus Torreya; species Torreya grandis. The sequence goes on from JARHVA010000153.1 coordinate 2,598,033, forward strand.
AATAGCACGGTCCCTTGGATAGTAGCACATTGTGCTAGTGTCCTATATTATTTTTATGTCAAACTATAATCGATCTATGTTTGACTATTTTTATGTGTGTTTTCTTGATTCTTTACTCTATATTTTATGTTTGCATATTGAAAATTATATTCTGAGTGCACCTAGATTGCCTGATCTCTATGATAAGCCTATATGAATGTAGAAGAACATGAGAATCCAAGGTATGAGATGGTAAAGTGGAACTCTACTAAATATGTAAAACCTTGGCCCAAAAATCATTGATCTCATGCATAAGGGATTGTACATCTAAAGAGGAGGAATGCATACTAGTCAAAAGAGGTGTTTCCATAGGTGAAAGTTGTCTAGTTATAGCAGGTGGTTGTAGAATATGAGTTTCCCCCATAGTAGGTGTAACAATATTAGCATATGTGGGGTTAGAACATTAACCAAGTGATGTGTTTTTTTGAAGCTCTTTGTAGACAATATAGATAAGGTCATTTTGCATATCTGAATGTTAAGAAATGAAATTTTATAATTGTCTTTTATTGTTCTCATCAAATTGGTTATTGAATTCTACCATTGTAGGTTTGAAATTAGGAAAACAAAATGTTGTATATTTTGAACTTTTAAGAAATTTAGTCTATGAAAGATTGCAAAAATAAATTATTAAATCAGATTTGAGATTTTAGAATTAATTTCTAAACATATAAAATAGAGGATACAAACCCTAACAGCATCTAGGTCTAGGCTTTTGATAGTATTTGAAGTAAGTTAGGTTCACCAGATGATTTAACTTTTAATGGATTTATGGTGTTTAAAATCCTAGGAATTAAAGTGTTAGAATATGAAAAATAGGGAATAAATATGCAATAAATACAACCACTTATTTGTACAAAAATTGACCTAATCTAATTATTGTAAAAATAGCAATGAACTACACAAGTATGTACTTAGCTAGAAACTAACTAAGATGAATAAATTAGAGGCTAAAAACTAGTACAAAAGCTGTTAAGGGTGTTGTAAACTAGAAATTGGACTCAAAACTCCTTCCAGACATTACCACTTGTCCTCTAGATAGCATCTCACTATATGAGTGTCCTTTGGGGTGTGATAGTGTCCCTTTTAGACAAGGACTATGGACTTCTATGAGTACCTTCCCCTATGTCTGATATGCATGTGTCTGTATGGGTGAACCTTGATCCACTATTTATGACATGTTTTTGACTAATTTGGAATGTAAAACCCTAGACCTCCTTATTTTTAGGGTTACAAGTAGAAAAAGAGTAACATTAGTTGGATAGGTTAGACGTGACTTCAACATCCCACTATGTTGAGAGTTGCCTACATACCAATACCTCAAGAGGGGATCAAGCCAAATGTAATTCTCCTGCCTAAGTACTTAGTGAAAGTATAAGTGAATGCTAGTATGAGTGTTAGTTTGAGTGTTTTAAGTGTGTTTGAGACTATAAATATGAGTAATCTAAGCTTAGGAATGTTTTAGATGGCTATATGCAAAAGTAGGGATGAATAAGGATTAATGACCTTGATGTGTACAATTGTTTTTGAGATTATTCATGATTATTTACATCTAATCTCCATCTAGTGAGTAAAGGGATAAGAGTAGTGTGTTTATATATATATATATATATATATATATATATATATATATATATATATATATATATATATTGATCTGGTGTTTATCGAGTTATAGACAGGTTTAGGTCAACCCTAAGGTGTCTTGAGAAGTGAAATATATCCTTTGGAGGAGAATAGAGATAAGGGATAGTAGCACAGTCCCTTGGTCACTAGCGTGGTGTGCTAGTGTTCAAAAGGTCATGCTAGTGTCCAAGAGGCATAATTTGGTGCACTAGGGGCATGGATGCCTAGGAGATGTTCTAGGACTGCTCTTGATACACCTGGGGATGAGTTAGATCTTCAAAAAAACTAGATAAGAATCTAAATAGGCCCTAAGATAGGTCTAGGGCTAAGCTATGGATGTGGTGGTCTCAAAAGACACTCATTAGACTTACGTAGAATTTTATGACTAAGTGTATAATTTATATAATTCACAATTAATTACATAATACACATTTTACTAGCACAAAGTCATTATCATGGACCCAACTTTTAAAGGTATAGACACATAAATTTGGTATTGGACACTTTAAAATGTCAGTTTTGACTAATATTTAACATGCATGACTTGTACATACACATTTGACTCTTGCTCAAATTATCTCATAGGCATTCTACCTATCTAAGAGAGTGGCCTCCCTAATTTATCATTATATATACACAGGATCTCCCTAGTATGTCACTGACTATTCCATTATCCTAAATAGACTATTTCCATATTCCTTATCACTACTTTCTCCATACTAAATAGTGTAGGAAATATTTAGATGCTACCAAATACAGATAGGGTCTACCTTAGATGGTGGTGTCATAGATTCTCAAAACAACTATTTTTCAAATTTAAACCCTTCCCTTGTGTTTCCCCACATATTTTCACATGTCGGCCACCAAAGGAAATTACCCAAAGTGTCTTCTATAAATACAAATCAAGCCTAAGGATATTCCTATCTAGCACTCATTTTAGGATCACTTTGAAAATCACTTACACATTAAAGAATACTTCTACATATCCCTGAGGCACTACCCTCAAGCATCAAAATCTGAAAACCCCTCAAAGTAAAAGTCAAGCCAAGTTTGATCACCTAAAATAAAGTCAAAGTTACATATTTTCAAGTGTTGAAATCCAAATGGGTTGCATACATACTTGTGGATCACTATTGGGTACACATCTACATATGTGGGAGAACTATGTGTATTTGAGCCATTTATGAATATTTAAAAATAGACAATGCTTAGCCATAAAATAGTGTATGGTTGGGATTATCCAACCAATCTTTCATACTATTTTTTATAAAGCAAGTCAAGTGTCAAAAGTGGATCTAGGGTTTTAAGATGAAAGAATAGAAATCTTAATTTACACATAGAACCAAACATCTAAAATTATATAGGAAACATCTTAACAAATGTTTGCAGTGTTTTATGTTAAAATAGACTGGAAACCCACATTATACAATTCTAAAATACAAGGACATGTTTGGTAGTTGTAAGCATCTGAGCATCATTAGATTCATCCAAGCAAATTCTAACAAATATTCCCCTGATCTAAGTGACCATAGATCTATTTCATAGAAATTCTAACAACTATACATAGACATAAAATAAAATTGAATAGAAATAATTAATTACCCTATCCTTTTGGCCATTTCTATAAATAAGAAATGTAATAAATCAACCTCAATCTACTTTTTTACATTCAGATATGTGTAATTTATATATATATATATATATATATATATATATATATATATATATATATATATATATCGTATACAATCTAAATATTCAAATGTTTTAATTTATTTGTATAATTCTAAATCTAAAATAAATAAATAAATTTTGGTAAACCCTATCAAAAATACAGTAAAATGGATTCGTGATTCCTCATATTAAATAAATGATCGATAGTTTACAAATTTAAACATTTTTAAAGTATTTTAAGGCACCGAATATCTCATTCTTCAAAAGACAACCCCATCCATTGATGAATGGTCCTATCCCTTTTTATCGATGATCTCATCTTTTGACAAATGATCCTACTCCTAGCACCCACCATTCTTGTCCCACTTAAATTTTGAAATATTATATTCATTACTTTCATGTGATTGAGTTCATGGATATTTTATTCTCTCTTATCAAGGGACTAATGTTTTCATTTGTTTCTTCATGGTTGTAGCCTTATATTCAATTTGAGATTAGTGATAGATTTATGTCTGGGCCTCTATTGTATAGCTTGGTGATGATGGCCATCTTGGCATTGTTCTAATAGACCTAATATTGTTTACTACTTTTGCTAAGCAAATGGATTGTGATTAATTTTTCTAACCATAGTGGAGATGACAGTTAATTTAAAGAATGTTCAGTAGATTTTGTGTTTGCTCATCAAGGGTGGAGAGGTTTGTTTAGCACAGTTATCTTGGGCCATGATGGATTTGGTAAGAATTTATTATAGAGGAGGCCTTGGAGGACAGGTGAGTTCAGGTGATGGTTTGATGTTGGATGATATCATGATAGGCATCATTCTAGATTTGCAAAAATGTTTATGTAGTTTGATTTTTTTATTCATAACAACTAATACCATTGGGATGAGGTCCATGATACAGGACATAGAGCATCACACGATAGCCAAAGAGCATTGGAGGCTCAGATGACACTTGGCCAAAGAGCCATGTCAGTACCTCTATTCCACACTGTAACACCTAGTCCTGTTAAGATTATTATTGTTCCAAAGCCCCATTACAACCAATTTGTGGTTAATTAAGGATATCTTATGTATCCAACATGTGAATCCATTTTTTACTACCACCACTACCTGTCAATTTCAGTGCCTTCAATAATTTTACATTCTTTAACTTGAGTTTGGTATTTTATTAAAATTTATATAATAATATTTTTAATTTTTTTACATATATCTTATAACATGAAACATGGTAGCACTATCCTCAATCTCAAACACCCAAGGGATGTTTACATCGTCATGCACTAGATTTAAAAATAGTGAACCAAAAAAATGGGCCTTACAACTTAGTTCATGGTGGAATTACTAAAGGATTAGAAGCTTAAATAATATTTGCAGTCATCCATGAATTTTTAATCTAATTAAAACAAGATCTTGTACTTAGATAGTCTATCCATTATTTTAATGTAGTTAGCCCAGATCATTCGAAGGTTAAGGGTTGTAGTTCTAAATAGTAACATTGGTTATAATAAAGGTGTAACAAGGGAGAGGACCTAGTAGTTGTGTATTTAAATTTACACCTACGTGGTGCTTAAACCATACCACATCAACAATTAAAATTGATGTTGATTGATAGCTTATTGTGTCTACTTCTTAATTTTATATTTTCAATGTATGGTGTGCCAGTATGATCCCAATATTTTGATTACCATGTAATGGGTCATTATAAAGCCATTTTGAAGGTCAAGCTAATCAACAGTAATGAAATACCAAAAAAAAAATGGGTGCCAAAAGTAGCACATTAAAACTTCAATCAATAGCACCCAGCCCACTATATTCATGCACCCAATTCGAGGTGACCAAGCATTAGCACCTAACCACTTTGTATTGAATAACCTACAGTTGCATTCAAGGAGCCTATCTCTACACCAATTCACACCTACCTAATTTCATCTTGGTATCGGTCATTTTGTATGTTTGTTGTTGTCAAAGGGAAGAATAGATGTAATACATTTGCAATGTTGGGAATCCCAGAAGTTGACCCCTCGCCTGCTAAGGAAGGCACTAGACAACTCGCAGAGCTGAGTAAATAAAGCTATGATTTTGTGTTATTTTATTTCTTGGTATCTATTTTTCTTATTTGTAACATTAATCCACCAGGTGATGGCACTAACATTTCACCTCTAACAAGTCTTGGGCTTCACACATGCAGAGATTTTACAGCTTATAGGTGAGATTTTTTAAAGTTTTGAGCCAAATGGTTAAAAATTTGAATGTGTCTTCAAATGTATGTTCTGTGAATCACTCTATTGATTCTTGGGATTAAATCTACCCCTCACCGACTGAAAGGAATGGTTATTTTTTTAGTATTTTGAGTTTATTTCTTTTGACTTCTACATAAATGGCAGACAGAATGTAGGTCTCTGACTTAGTAAACGTAGATATTTCGTAGCCCAAATTGAACAAAGATTTCAAGAGAGCAATTTCAATTTGTACTGGTGTTTTCAACATGATTAAGCCTAGGATTTTGTTTATCTATCATTGCTTATATGTGTGATTTTTAATACCTCACTAAGCCTATGAGCGAAATGGTTAAAAAAATATGAGTATGGCTTGGAATGTTTGTTAAAAAATAATAATTTTTCAATATGTGAATTACTTTATTATTTGTTGGAATTAAATCTACCCCTCATAGACTAAAAGGATTGTGTTTTTTTAGTACTCTAGGTTTATTTATTTTGACTTATGTAGAAATGGTGAACTAGGTGCAAGGATCGGACTTTGCAAATGCAGAGGATTATTAGCCTAAATCAAGCAAAATTTTCAAGAAGCCATCTAGATTTGCATTAGTATTTTTCAACATGATTAATCTTTAGAATTTTTTTAACCATCGTTGCTTACATGTGAGGTTTTTTATACCTCACGTTATGAGTCAAATGGTTTAAAAATTGTAAATATGGCTTGGAATGTTTGTTAAAAATAAATAATTTTGTCAATCTATGGATTATTCTATTAGTTATTGGGATTAAAACTAGTCCTCAAGGACTGAAAGGAATGAGTTTTTTTTAGTATTCTAGGTTTATTTATTTTTACTTCTATAGAAATGGTGAACTAGGTGTAGGGATTGAGCATTGAAAGTTTGTTAAAAAATAAATAATTTGTTTTAAAATTGTGAATATGGCTTGGAATGTTCGTTAAAAAATAAATAATTTTATCGATATGTGAATTATTATGTTGATTATTTGGATTAAATCTACCTCTCATGGATCGAAAGGAATGGATTTTTTTAGTATTCTAAGTTTATTTCTTTTGACTTCCGTAGAAATGACAAATTAGGTACAGATCTAAGGCTTTGAACGTTTGTTAAGAAATAAATAATTATGTCCATTTGTGAATCATTTTGTGAATTCTTAAAATGTAGTAACTATAGTTCTATTCAGTGTAGTGGATGTGTGAATCATTCTAAAAGAGTAATTTTGGCTTAAAAAAATAGTGATCATTCAAGGTTAACTTGTGTAATAGATGACATGAATAATTTATTGTAGCAATAATCATTTGCATAAATGCAAGTCATACAAATACGTATTTCATTTATATGTATGAATTACATCCATACAAATATCACGTTGTCATTCAAAATGATATTTTGGGCATGAATGAGCCCATACCCACACTCCATTACCTAAAATTTTGGTGAGGGTGATAAATTTTGTTTCAATTTACTACAAGCAAGGTTATGCCATTGTGAATCATACAAACATGTTTATTCCAATTGTATAACAATACTCTATAATTTAAGTGAAAAAAACATAAGATTTTCTTACTTATATAACATACAATTTACATAGCATAACATTAAATAAGGTTGCTCGCTCATACTTGCTCATTATGTATAACAAAAGCCTTTGTCTAGTTTTCAAAATTAAGACAAAAAATTGCATACCTATAGTTTTTCAAGAGCTTGCTCCTTCAAATCTTTTTGTGGGATGTTTTTCATTGCCATTGATGTTGTTAGAGTGTTTATCTTACCACCTATCATTGCTTGTAAATTTAGTGATCACCATTGTTGAAAACAACCTATCATCTACAATTGATTAGTTGGAGTAAGTGGACTACCTAGCCCATAATTCCCTATGCTTGCAAAGGAAAGAGCATAGATTTTCATCATTTCCATCATAATTGGATGTTGTTCTAGAAAGATATTTTCATTTCTTTATCATACTCCCTCATTCTTTTATTTTCCTCCTCCTCATACTTTACCCTTTGCCTTTGTTCTTCATTTTTCTTCCTTTTTAACTCATTCTTAAATTTCTCTACTCCTTTAAATCCCTATTAATTTCTCTTAATGTTTTATATTCTTCCTCTATTTTCTTTTTTCATGTTTCTTCGCCATGAGGCATTTTTTAAAAATCGTTTACAGTTAAAATTTGAAACTGGTTGCTCAATCTCACTGCACCATTTGATAATCAAAGGAAATTATGTGCAACCTTCTCTATTGTCAATTTAAGGAAACTACCTAAACTTGAGCTTGATGGATTTTCCTTACCTTGAATACATTCACATTCTACATTGTTATTTGTTACCATTTTTTCTATTTTTTCAAGATTAATTACAACATCAGAATCAATTAAATCCCCTATAATAGCATAGTAGTGTACCAATTGTTCATTAGGTACAACTTCATGAGGGGGTGACATTGAAAGGTTCACATCTACATTAGAAAATTCCAAGTTTACACCTCATTATGTTGCCCCTTCCTTGATCTAGTCTGGTTGGTTTATTTTTGAAGGAAAGCTCAACCCCTCTCCAAGAATATGTTCTTGAATGTTAGACACATGCTTGCCTTGACTTATTTCTTCACCGTCTTCAGTACTTTCTTGCATTTGGGTTACATGTGTAACTTGGCTAATACTAGGAGGAATTGAATCTATATTGTCATTGTCAATTGCTTCATCTCCTTTTTGAAGTTGAATAATTGCATCTATCTCATTCTCTCCATATCCAACCAATTGCATGATGTTTTGAATTGCAGTCTCCACGTATTCATCTACAACTTCATATGCTTCACTTGGTGCCATGTCTTCTACAAGTGAATTTATGTTTTATTGGGTTGCTCTCAGAGAATTATTTCACTAAAGAAATGAGGCCAATGTGTATCTTTACTTCAATCCCTTTTTTGTGTTTGCTTCTTTAAATGGAGAGAATGATTGATATTGCACAATTTGGATTGAGACGATTATGAAAATTTCCTTCTATCTAAAAGTGAAATGAGACCAGGTGAGGGATATTCCTTGGAATACTTTGCTACTTATTTCAAGACAAATATTCCAAATAACCATAACTGGTGCTTCTATCCACAACAAAATAAGGTTGGAATTGGAAGGAGTTGGCCACATTTCTACCAAAATTTGAAGGAAATATGGGAACACCCATTTGAGAGATTTTTTTTCTAGGAGACAGTAGTGTAATGAAGGAGGAGGTGTTCTATTATTTCTAACTCATCCTTTCTTTTTCCAAAGTTAATCGACTAACTCGATGAGATAGTATGTATACATCGATATGGTCCAAGGAAACCTCTTCTTTCTAACGTGGCCCCTATTTTTTAGTATTTTGTGCTATAAATACAACATATGGCAAGTATTTATACACCATTTATAAGTGATCATGAACAATCCATATAATAAAAAATAAGTGTCATGTTGTGACATAATTACCTGACATTTTTTGTGAACATATTTTGTTGTATGTGTTTTTTTAAACAAGTTTTCATATGGCAGTTATTTTACGAGTGCATTAGTTTTCATATTGCATTAAGTTATCTTACAAGTGACTTTTTATGCTAAGGATCTTCCCAAGAATGCATTATTCTACTTTAAATTTGGGTTAAGGTGTGCAAAAGATTTAAACTCATAACACAACTTTAGGGTATAAGTTGTTTTGGTAAGCCCATAGGAATGGAGATCAATTATGGACCAGTATTCTAAGAAAGAAATATTGAGACTCATTTGAGCTAACCCAATTGTTTTCAACATAATCTCTCTTCATAGGGTTACACTTCTAAATTTTCATCTCTTCCTATCATAATTTCATATATAATTTCCTATCTTAGGACATTGGCAATGGAGATACAACCCTATTCTTGGAAGACTTATGGAATGATAATCCAAGTCTCCACAATTGTTAAGACACTCAAGAAATTCAACTTTTGGCCAAATAGCAATGGACAAGCTTAACCAACACTCATAAACTCTTTGATTTTAGTTGGACAACCAATCATTTGTTTTTAATATTTAGCACTTTTTAGTATGGATTTATGTCATTAGTTGAAAGTGTAGACCCCACCAATTTATGAGTGTTGGTTAAGATCATGCAACAACAATGAGGAAACTAAATGTTAAGATATTATTCAAAACCTACCAATAATACATTCTTATATTGTGAGTGGAAGTATTGGTTCACCCTCAGAGATTCATTGGAATGAATAATATCAATGCCCAACTACACTTAAAGTCTCAAACTATTTCCAACTAATCTTCTATGTTAGGAAACAAGACACTTCGTAGCAACAAAAAACTAGTAGTTTCATTAACAAAATACAAGTTTACAATAACAAAGATAATTCAAATAGATAGAATATTAAACATGCATTAGACAAAACACTAGTTTTACATGGTAAAACCTTAACAAAGCTAAGAAAACTTCCATGGTACAAGATATCAAGATTTTATTAATTTAAGATGAATAGATTACATCTGAATTTGTTATCAACCACTTTATCTCCCTACAAAGATAAATATACCTAATTGGCAAAGCACTTTTAGGATTCCTCCTCCTAAAAATAGAGTGTAAAAATACCATTAAAATTTTATTTCCTAAAAATAGAATTTGATGGAATTTGCCACCCCTAGAATGCCCCCCCCCACACACACACACAATAATAGTGGGGGGAATTACTCCCCCACACACCCCTTTCAGGAAGTGAGCTATAAACTATATTGCAAAGGGATCCAACATTTAACTTTGTCGTCACATATCTAACATTATAGACTTTTTATTAGACCTCCTCTTGTAACAGAGAAGACTCATTAAAATAACAATAATCTCATCTTGTTGTTGCCCTCTCCCCTAGGAAACCAAATTGGACATACCAAAAAATATGGTTAAAATAGAATCTACCAAAGGTGGATCTTTTTTTTATTAGATATGAAACATAGAATACTAACATATGACAAGGTAGAAAGTAGAGGTTTCCTCATACCATGCTGATCTATACTATGCAAGGCTGAGTTATTAATTATTGATCACCTCATCCTTCATTGTTTTTGGATCTAAAGTGTTTGGCATTGGCTCCTAGAAAACATTTCTCTCAAGTGGGTGTTCCACTATTCACTCCAAGTTATGATAGCAATGTGATTAGCACCTTCTAATTCCAACCTTCCTTCGATGTGGATAAAAGCATTGGTTAGGGTTATTTGTAATATTTGGATTGAGATAAACTTCAAAATACTCCAAATAATATCTCTCACTTGGTCTCATTTCAATTTCAGATTGGAAAGTTTTTTTTGGGGGGGTTGAATAACACACTTTCATTAATAAAACGAAATATAATACATCACTAATCATACAAAAATGATGGGTGGAAAAGTCACACCCCAAAATCACCACCACACTAAGCTAAAACAAGCCTTGGGAAGAGAGTAATATCTACAAAAGGCCACCTCAAGGCTAAAAATACCAACATTAAACTAACTCAAGTACACATCAACAAAAAAAAACATAAACAAAAGCACAAACAATAAGGAACCAATTAAGTAGTAGCAACGAACATGTTGGCAAGGGGAGGTAGAGGATCCTAAGAGTTCTCTCCCAACCCCCTTGAGGTAGAGTAACTAGTACATGTACCCTCACTATATTACTCCAGAGACCTAGTGAATGCATTAGTGATTGCATGGGTAATTGAGAGGCATATGTTCCAATTGGGGCATGAGTTAGATGTCATCCTTAGAATAGATGATGTCTAAAAACTCTATAGGGTAGAGTTGATGGGTAGAAAGATAAAGCTACTACCAATAAATGATATCATAGCAGTAGAGATCTACTTGGTGGGACCTTGCCCATAGCAAAACAACCATGGAGTGCAAATCACATAATCATCACTAGGGGTACCCACTCTACAAAAAGTGATAGTAGGGACCATGGTCAAAGGGCTCTACACTGGCCAGAGTACAGGATGGCTACCACTATCTTGGATAGGAGTTTCCTAATGAGCTGAGGTAGGATAGAGATTTTCCTGGGGCTAGTATATTCTTGGAAGATTATTCCAATAGTTGGGTCACATCCAGTGCACAAGGTCAGGAAGATTGGCATAGCCTAGTCTACTCATGTCTTGGGCCTATAATAGGCTCCCACTGATTTGGCTAAGGATTGAATATGGTGGCAAGGCATACCCCACACTGGAGGAGGGCATAGCACTAGTTTCATGATTCGTAGAGAGGGTGTGGCTCGTGTGAACCACCTTGGATTTAGAGGTATTATCAATCTACATCAGATATCCCTATAGTTCTATAGTATGGCCAGAAGATGTTGGGGTAGAGCCCTACTTGGGATGGAAGCTCTAAGCTCCATAGAGATCATACCATCATACGAAGATATAATTTCTACAAGGGAGATGAGCACAACCCAGGCCAGCTAAGGTTGAGCCTAGCTAGCAGCTAAGGTAGAGTGAGGGGAGTGATGGTGGAGAGAGGCCACCATAGTGAGGACCCCTACCACCAGAAGGATTATGACCAATAGGAGGGCCATAGAGGCCATCAACATTACCAGGTAAGATAAGTGTATTTTCTAGATATCACTTCATCCATATACTCATCCTTAACGAGAGAAAATATGTGACTAACCTATGTTTTGTGTGTGTGTGTGTGCAAAAGACCATCCTAACTGGATTGGACCCTAGGTGGACCTCCTACTTAAGGAGTTGTTCCTTGATGTGGTATGGATACCATTGACAGAGTCAGTGCCACATCTTTTGGTCAAGCAAGAGCCACATACTTGATTCTAATGTGTGGGTACATGAGCCTCACTCAAGTTAGCAAAGGCATGGTATAAGATTCCACATCTAGAGGTCGAGTCATCAAACCATAAGGTTACTAAAAAAAATACCAAGGTGAAGATTAGTGAGAGCATAGGCTAAGATTGATCAGCTATGGGTTGAGCTAACTCAAGAGTAGACTAGAGCAGTTGACGTACTTGGAATGAGGGTAAATCAGCTAGCTGCACTAGAGGGGACCATATCTCAACTGGTCAAGAGGCAAAGATCAATATCTCCACTTGGAGCATGACTATGATATAAATTTCCCAATCATACACTGATTGGGCACACATATGTAGCCACAAGCATGGTAAGTTTTGGGGACTACGAGCCCATGTGATGTACCTAAATAAAAACATGTATTTTTTGTGATATTTATATAATGATTTTCTCATTATTAGCACATATGTGTATATGATTTTGTATGTGATGTGTATGCTTTATCTGATATATACTATGAGATACATGTGATTAGATAGTAGGAACTACTAATAAAGAACCCAGATGCACACACATATACCAATAACATGAAGGTTAGTGGTGATAAAAGAGATAAAAGGCTTGTCTTACCACAATAAACAACTTTTTTGGAGGGCCACACGGGCCCTATACATGAAATGTCTTGAGGTGGAACCCATTGATTGAGTGTCACAAGGGCTCACCTTTGAGATTCGAGAGATGAAAAAATCCCATTTTCTAGAGAGACAGTGATGATGAAAGAGACAAACCAATTGTGTGCAACTTTGACCTTCTTACAGTGCTCCTTATCAAAAATAAGGACTATATCACCCACCTTAAATTGATGAGGGTTCACCAACTTCTCGAATTGGTCATGTTAATATTGTTGGTAAGTACAATTGTACTCAAGAGCAGTCAAGCATTACTTATCTAACTACTCAAGCTTGAAGAGGTGAGTGGTGTGTTCTTCCTCATCAGTGAGAGAACCAAATTTCTTAACCCATTGCGAAGGGATTAAGACCTTTAATGGAAGAATAACCTCATACCCATACATGAGAGAGTATGGGGTTGCCCCATGGTCATTTAGAAGCTAGTTCGATAGGCCTAAAGGGATATATAAAGCATGAGATGCCTGTCTCTCGTGGACTGGGTAATGGTACGAAGAAGCATCTTCTTCAAAGCTTTATTTGAAGACTTTGCTTTCCCATTTCCCTAGGGCTAATAGGTAGAGGATAAATAGATCTTGAACCCAAAGTGTTTAGTGAGATCACGCATCTTGGGGCTTTGGAAGCCTAGGCCATTATCGACCATGATCATAGTGGGAACTCCAAACCTATAAATAAGTTGGTTCAGGATGAACTTGGTGATGGTCTTCCCACACATACTGCTAAGAGGCATGGCCTCAACCCACTTCATAAAATAGTTAGTGATGGTGATGAACCAGTGATGGCCATTAGAAGAGGTAGGTTTGAACTTGTTGATGAAGTTGAGATCCCAAACTAAAAGGTCCAAGTGGCTAAAATGAAGTATAATAGGTCAGCTGGGGCATTGATAGCACCCCCTATGACTTGGCACATCTTACACTTCTTAGCATACTTGACTGCATCTTTAACAAGAGTAGGCTAGTAGTAGCCCATCCTAATAATACACTAAGTGGTGACCTACCCTCCCAAGTGTCCACCATAAATGCTCTTGTGGGACTCCTCAAGCGTGAGAGGGATATTCTTAGGGGCAAGGCACTGCATCAACACACCATTGAGACCTCTCTTAAACAATAGGATACCAATGATGAAATAACAAATGTTGAACTTACAAGTTTAATATCACTCTTATAAAGAGGTGGTGTGAGGATAAAATTTTTCTATAAATTAATGGATAATGTCTTGATACCAATCACACTTGGAGACATCAACATGATCGACTGAGTAGACTACCTCATCAAGAAAGGCATCATTAACCAGCTTCATGTTCAGGTTAGGTAGTGGACACTCAACAAGTTGGTCAGCCAGAACCAAGCCCTTGGTGGACTTTTAGTTAACGATGTAGAGGTCAAACTCCTAAATAATCATGATGCACCTCACAGTCCTACCAGTAAGATGTGTCTTTCTAAGCAAATAGCAAAGTGGATTAGATTAGACAATCACGTTGCTAGTTTGGCCCAACATGTAATGCCATAACTTATTTGTGGAAAATATGAGAGAGAGGCACTGACACTCAACAATATAACAGTTGAGTTCAGGGCCAACCAACGTGTGAGAGATGTAATAAATAACACTCTCCCTATCGGTGTCATCCTTTTGGCATAACATGCCCTCGATGGAAAGATCGGTGATACAAGTGTATAAGATGAACTCATGCCTATCAAAGGGTGCTATCAAGATGGGAGGATTATGAATTAGATGTTTCAATTCCTTGAAATCCATTTGAGCTTCAGTAGACCACAAGAACAAAGTGTCCTTGTGCAAGAGATGTGTGAGGGGTATGGATTTATGAGCATACTCCTCTAGGAAGCATCTAAGAAAGTTTTTCTTTATAGGAAGAACTGTAATAAGATGAGGTTACATAGGGGAGGCATCTCAAATATCACCTTTATTTTTTGAGATCCAATTTAATGCCCCTCTACAAGATGAGGAAGTCAAGAAATTTTCTAACTAAAATGCCAAAAATGCACTTCTCAGGGTTGAGACTGATGTGATATTCTTAGAGACGCTCAAAGATGATTCTGAGGTCTCACACATGCTCATCCCACTTATAATATTTTACAAAAATATCATCGACATAGCGCTCAACTATCTTGTGGATAAGGTCATGAAAAACATGGGTCATAACACATTGATATGTGGCGCCAACATTCTTTAGACCAAAAGACATGATGACATAGCAGATGGTACCCCATGGGGTAGTGAACATTATCTTGTGTTGGAATTCAAGTGCAATCTAGACTTGGTTGTACCTAGAAAAACCATCCCTGAGGGACATGATCTCAAAACCAGTGGTGTAATCAATAATCTAGTCTATCAAAGGAGTAGGAAAGTTATCCTTTGGGCATGCCATATTGAGATCCGAAAAGTTGATACAAATTAGAATGGCCCTATTCTTTTTTAGAATGAGGACAATTCTATAAATCCATTGGGGATAGGCAATAGCTTGGATAAATCCAACTTGAATGAGTTTTTCAATCTCTACTTTGACCAACTTGGAGACTTTAAGACCTATGGGTTGTTACTTTTGGTGAATGGGTCGGGTCTCATTATCCATAACAATGTTATGGATGACTATGTTAGGATCATGCCATTCATATTAGTGTATTCCTAAGTGAATATGTTTTAAATTTTTCACAAGAAAGCAACCAAATCATCTCATTCCTCAAGAGCAAGGCTAACACCGATCTTGACAATCTTAGGCCTTGTTGAAGTGCCAAGGTTGATATCTATGGATCCTTCAACATCCATAATGTTACCTTACTCGAAACACTCAGGCATGGGAGGGAGTGACTCATCTAACACTTCAAGTTCAATCACCAAGACATTCACCATAGGAAGGCTTGGGGTTGGTCCATCTGTGAGAGAAATATCTAAACCAAGGTGATCAAGGGGATGATGATACTTACAATAAGATTGCATGATCTTGATGTAATCCTTTCTATCCTTGAATAGGTTGTGTGTCGTAACATGAATGAAATAACACTCAAAATCAGACTCAACCATCTTAGTAGTCTCAATCAGAGATGCATGGAGATAGCCTAAACTCTGATGGGCAAAAAACAAGACAAGGGAGAGCTCAACAACATCTAGAGAGACATCCTAGAAGAGATCTCCAAAAATATATGGGTTGGCCTGGTGTCATAAAGTGGAAGAGGGAGTTAGTTGACACTTGTTAGACTTTGAAGGGATGAATGTTGATCGGTACTCAGTTGGATCAAATTATTCATCCTTGAGGAAATAAGACTCAAAAATAGGGGGTGTATGAGAATCTATAGATCCCCATGTGGAGACAGGAAAAGCCTCACCTAAGGGCTTTATATTTGCATAGAGCAATGTCCAGGGATCCAGGTCAACCTCCAAGGTGTGAACCTCACCTTCGTGCATAAATTGCACCATACAAAACATGGCTTATGCAATGACCTGCATAATAGTGGTCCAAGAATGGCCAAGAATCATGTTGTATGAAATATCAAAGTCTAACACACAAAACTAAATTCTGCCTATCTTAGGTCCAAACTTGACCCAAAGCTTCATGTTCCCCACCAGCATAATCATGTCATTATTGAAACCGATAGTTATGGCAAGAATCAAAGAGCTTCTTCTAACTGATCCCAAGTTCATTGAAAACATCCAGGGGCATGATATTCAACATAGCTCCTTCATCGATAATGTAATATTTGATGTGGTAATCATTAACAAAAGTCTCATTGTAAAGAGGGGAATGAACCCTCTTTACAAGAACTGAAGCATTTGGAAAAGAGGTTTTGTCAAAATATAGGATGAGAGGACGAGGGCGCTTGTGTGTATCAGAGTTGCATAAAACTTTGACATCATCACGTAGCAGAGCCTTACGAGGGATACCAAGCTCATCAAATATGAGACCCCTTTGCTCAGGTTAAACGCAAAGAAGGTCCTAAATGGAGATCTTAGTTAAGAGGCCATGCAAATCCTCTATGATGGAGTAAGGAATTTATCTAGCCTAGGGAGGAATATTATGCCTAAATTCAAATCTGACCTTAGGATTTCTTACCCTAGTGGGTTGGATTGAGGATCCATCACCATTAGTCTTTCCAACAGGGTTAGTGGCCTGACCATAGTTTATGTTGATAAAGCACTCATGCCCAGTAGAGGCTATGTCAATAGTGGCAACAACCTTGCTACTCTCATGCTTGGCTTTCCCTCTCGGGTCAGCCTAGGAAGAGGAGTCAGAAGAGGTGGAAGAGAAAGAAGGGGAATGTGGGACCTTAACCTTTGATTTCTTATTTTTCTTCTTCTTCTATTCCTTTTCGTGGTTAGGTAGAGGCTCCTTAAAAACATTCAACTTGTAGTTGGGCTCCGCAAGAGGATAACTCTGAGACGAAGGTGAGGCTTGTGCAGCAGACTTCTAGGTGGTAAAATTATTATCATCGTGTCCGCTCATCTGATAAAAGTTGTAAAACATGGTGGGGTTGTAAGGAAACATCATTTGTTATTTTATTGTGCTTGATTTAGAAGCCTCCTTTTTAGCTGGCTTCTTGGTCAATGTATTGACCTCATGGTTATCTTTATTATCCTTCTTCTTGGGAGGAGAATCAGTGACACCATTGTCAGTCGCATTAATATTATGATTATGTGAATAAGATGAATTTTGGGAAGGTACGAGCCATATACCCACATGTACCTCAAACACTTTGATCTTTAGATGCTCATTAACAGCTTCATCATAAGAGGTAGGTTCACACTTGAGGACCTGAAGGTGAAACTCCTACCTCAATGCTCATGTGAACATATCATAAAGTTCATCATCCGAGAACCTAGTCTTACATGTATGAATGGTTGAGTGCCATCTATTCGCAATATCAAAATTGGAATCACCCTTGGCCTGCACCATGGAAGTGAATGATTAGATGCCAAAGTTAAAAGGCCTAGAGATATTGAAATATTGGAGCAAGTCATTTAGAAGGAGCTAGAAACTAAAGAGAAAATCTAGTGGTATATTTTGAAACCAAATAAGAGCTTCTGCTCACAGAGAATGAGTGAAGAGCTTCAACATCATGCCTTCATCTTATTCATAATCTATACATGCCATCATGAATGTCATGATATGATCTATAAGACTAGAGTCACGCATCCCATTGAACTTAGGTAGTTCAAGGATAGGAGTAGGAAGGGAAATAGCATGCACCCAAGGGCCTAAAGGACTTAGATGGAGATCCTCATAAGCATAATTGATGGTAGGCTCGTGATGAACTTTTAGAGGGGGCTCATGATGGTGATGATTTTTCCTATGCCCATAGGCATCACCATGACTATGATCATGGGGAAGATGATGTTGGGAGGTTATTGATGAGGAGTATTCTCATGATGACAATCATCTCTACCATGGGGTGAATGACCACAGGAAGTGTGATGGTCCCCATGAGTATGATGGGAAGAAGTGGCATACTCCTATAAATGGTCATGGTGACCAACATATCTATGATGCTAGTCACGTGCCATCACACAAGGGTTAACTGGTGGTCGTTTATGCTCTTGATATGCATCCCACATATCTCTAGTCCATAAGTGGCAATTGAAATTAGCATGTTCATCAAAGACTCTAAAAGAAGGACTAAGAGTATGGAATGCATCCCCAAGCTAGGGATACCTTACTGAGTTAGAATACCTACGACCCACAACATGGATATGAGGGTGTTCTTGATCTAGACTCTCCACCCAATAAATAGGGAGGGAACTCGCATAAAAACTAGTCAAGGTACTTTACACTGAGCAGGCATAGGCTCTATTTCTATAGGAGGCACATCATCGACTCCTAGGGAGAGAAAGAAGCACTTAATTCACATGAATATGTCTATGACAATCATTAATGATTACACATAACTCCTTAGGACCTAACTACGTAAAGTTATCCTCATCATTATGAACATGTGAATGAGGCACGATATGAGGTTGAGATAATACATCCTCATATGAGTGAAGCTCAAACTGGTGAAAAGGAGACCAAGTTCATTGGTTATATTCCTACTAATCTTGTTCCCTTTTAAATGTGATAGGGTGTATACTATCATGTTGGGTCGAGGGAAGCTCTTGGGTCCTATCGTGTCTATGGCATTCCATTGCAAATGTGACTGACTAATTAGTGAGCTCAGAGATGAGACCTTGAATCCATTGGGATTGGCATCTCGAAGGTGGGAGATCGACCATGGATTCAATGAAGCATAAGAATCATGAAAGATGATAGAAAAGTAAAATTGAAAGAGAACCAACTTGGAGAAAGACACAAACCAAAGTAGGAGAAAATAACCAAGGTGAGATCTGAAACTCAACTAAAAACAAAGCCTAGCATATAACAAAGGGGACTTAGATAAGAGAGCTCTAAATGGGATAGAAATAATTTGAAACTATATTTGAGGTCCCATTGGGCATGCCAAAATTTAGCTCCAAAAATTTGAACATAACCACTAGTGTTTGGCAGGGTGCTAAATCGAATCACTAAGTAATTAGAAGGCTTAGGGGTTCTATGGAATACAAGAGATCTATAGTGGCTATTTGGTTTGTCAACTTGTACCAAGCTATAGAAAGACTTGTAAACTAGGTTGGGGCTAGCATGAACATGCACATAAAGTATGCAAATTAATCTAACGGGTCCAACCATAGTAAGGCAAGTAGCTAAGACTAGACTATGGATTGCATAAATAAAGAGAAAACAACAATACCAGAAGGGGAGAGATAACAATTGAAATATAAATCTAAAATATAAGTAACTTTAAGGCCAAATGAAATATGTTTTAAGCAATAAAGACATGTCCAAGGGTTCAAGAGCATGCATGTTCTAGATTTGAGTTATCCTTCCAATTCAATACTATTATTTTCTAACAATGCAATGTTCTAGTTTAGCAAAAGAGAGAGAATGTTTAAGCAAGTTTTCTAGGTTAGTTTGAGCATGTATGTCTCTACTATGCAATGAGGAAGGGTTTTAAAGAGAGCAATGGTATGCAACTAATGAATATTTCAAGTAATGAAAGTATTCTTTAAACACATACAAATGCAATAAACTTTGGAAACTACTCTAGGCAATATACAAAACAACTATTTCACTAAAATAATTCAAGCCCTAGCATATACAGTACACAAACAATGGAGTTTCACTTTGCATAGCAAAGTTCCCTCAAATCAAGCTCAAAGATGAAGTGCAGATATTCTACCAACCAAGAATCCAAGCTAGGAAGCAATGTAGGAGGAAGACCAAGCTATGTGCAAGCTGAAGTCCAAACCAAGAGCCAAGAGTAAAGGAGGAGGTGAAATGAGAACTTACAACGATGTAAGATCTCCAACAAAGTGCACAAATTAGGTGCAATGCCAAATGTATAAGCTTGGGATCAAGCCACAAGGAAGCAGGAATAACTAAGAGCAGCAATAGAGTCTCCAAGCAAGAGTGTAAGAGTATATGGGATTCCCTATCCCCAATAAAGCTCAAGAGTACCATGAATGAATCAAGAGAGATTTAAGAAGGCATGAGAGTCAAGAGAGGGAATAATAATCAAGAGAGGCTCAAATTAATGAGAAAAATCCATATATTGCCACCCAAATCTACCAAATGACCTAAAACTATCAATTTTTTGGTCATTTGACTTCATTTTGGGCCTTTTAGACATGTTCTGCCCAAGCCATAGCCTAGGCTACAACTTTGGTGAAGGAAACATGCAGCCTAGGCTATGGGTTTCCTTCACACAAGTTACGTATCAAGGGCCTCTCAGGCACCCGAGTATGTAGCTCAGGGACTATTCATTAATGCCAATAGCTACAGATGGAATAAGGCATCAATATGGTGCAAAACTGATGCAAATGGTGTCTAAATTAATAAAACAAAGATTGACATGGAGTTTGTCATTCCATATGATCGATTAGTGAAAAATTGAGCATACAAAAATAATGTGTCATGTACATACCCCCAATTCTTATATCTATGCATATGGATTTTAGAATGAGTTATAGTAATACGTGTGTGTGTATATCTGAAATTGACATGGGGGTGATCATGTCATGCATGATGCCCTGAATTTGAGTAAACCTATGTGATTCTGTGTAAAACTAAGAATAAATTGTACATAATTGATACTATATGATTGATATTATACAAACCTGAACTGTAACTATTGTACCTTTTTATCAATCTATATTTTCCTATTACTAGAGCTACTTGACAATAACACAATCCCTTGATTAGTAGCACATTGCGCTAGTGCCCTTCTGTATTATTTTTATGTCAAACTATAATCAGTTTGTGTCCGACTATATTTATGTGTGTTTTCCTGATTCTGTAATCTATATTTTATGTCTGCATGTTGGAAATTATATTCTGAGTGCACCTAGATTGCCTGATCTCTATGATAAGCCTCTATGAATGTAGAAGAACTTGAGAATCCAAGGCATTAGATGGTATAGTTGTACCCTACTAAATATGTAAAACCTTGGCCTAAAAGTCATGGATCTAATGCATAAGGGATTGTACATCTGGAGAGGAGGAATGTGTACTAGCTATAAGAGGTGTTTCCATAGGTGAAAGTTGTCTAGTTATAGCAGGTGGTTATAGAATCTGAGTTACCCCCATAGTAGGTGTGACAATATTAGCATATGTGGGGTTAGAACATTGAGCAAGTGATGTGTTATTTTGAAGCTTTTTGTAGATAATACATATAAGGTCATCTTACATATCTAAATGTTAAGAAATGAAATTTTATAATTGTCTTTGGTCGGTCTCATCAAATTGGTTATTGAATTCTACCATTGTAGGTTTGAAATTGGGAAAACAAAATGTTGTATATTTTAAACTTTTAAGAAATTTCATCTTTGAAAGATTGAAAAAATAAATTATTAAATCAGATATGAGATTTTAGAATTAATTTCTAAACATATAAAATAGAAGGATACAACTAAGAGCATCTAGGTCTAGGATTTCGATAGTATTCGAAGTAAGTCAGGTTCAACAAATGATTTAAATTTTAATGGATTTATGATGTTTAAAATCCTAGGTGTTAAAGTGTTAGAATATGAAAAATAGGGAATAAATATGCAATAAATACAACCACTAATTTGTACAACAATTGACCTAATCGAGTTATTCTAAAAATAGCATTGAACTACAAAAGTATGTACTTAGCTAGAAACTAACTAAGATGAATGAATTGGAGGCTAGAACCTGGTACAAAAGTTGTTCAAGGTGTTGTAAACAAGAATCTAGACTCAATACTCCTAGACATTACCACTTGTCCTTTGGATAGTAGCTTATTATGCGAGTATCCTTTGGGGTGTGATAGTGTCCCTTGTAGATAAGGACTATGAGCTTCTAGGAATACCTTCCCCTATGTCTGATATGCATGTGTCTGTATGGGTGAATCTTGATCTGCTATTTATGACATGTTTTGGACTAATTTGTAATGTAAAACCCTAGACCTCCATTTTGTTAGGGTATTTAAGGAGTATAAGTATAAAAAGAGCAACGTTAGTTGGATAGGTTGGACGTGACTTCAATATCCCACTATGTTGAGAGTTGCCTACATACCAATACCTCAAGAGGGGATCAAGTTCAATCTAGTTTTCCTGCCTAAGTAATTAGTGCAAGTGTAAGTGAATGCTAGTATGAGTGTTAATCTGAGTGTTTTAAGTGTGCTTGAGACTATAAATATGAGTAATCTACGATTAGGAATGTTTTAGATGGCTATATGCAAAAGTAGGGATGAATAAGGATTAATGACCTTGATCTATACAATTGTTTCTGAGTTTACTCATGATTATTTGCATCTAATCTCCATCTAGTGAGTTAAGGGATAAAAGTAGTGTGTTTATATATATATATATATATATATATTGATCTATTATTTGTCAAGTTATATAATAAGTTTAGGCCAACCCTAAGGTGTCTTGAGAAGTGGAAATATATCCTTTAGAGGAGAATAGAGCTAAGGGATAGTAGCACAGTCCCTTGGTCACTAGCGTGGTGTGCTAGTGTTCAAAATGTCATGCTAGTGTCCAAGAGGCATAATTTGGTGCACTAGGGGCATGGATGCCTAGGAGATGTTCTAGGACTGATCTTGGTACACCTGGGGATGAATTAGATCTTTAAAAAAACTAGATAAGAATTGAAATAGTCCCTAAGATAGGTCTAGGGCTAAGCTAGGGATAGGGTGGTCTCAAAAGACACTCATTAGACCTAAGTGGCATTTTATGACTAAGTGTATAATTTATATAATCCACAATTAATTAAACAATACACATTTTACTATCACAAAGTCATTATCATGGACCCAACTTTTACATGTATAAACACATAAATTTGGTATTACACTTTAAAATGTCAGTTTTGACTAATATTTAACATGCATGACTTGTACATACACATTTGAATCTTGCTCACATTATCTCATAGGCATTCTACCTATCTAAGGGAGCGGCCTCCCTAATTTATCATCATATATATATATATATATATATATATATATATAAGATCTCCGTAGTCTATCCCTGTCTATTCTATTATCCTAAATAGACTATTTCCATATTCCTTATCACTACTTTCTCCATACTAAATAGTGTTAGAAATATTTAGACACTACCAATTACAGGTAGGGTCTACCTTTGATGGTAGTGTCATAGGTTCTCAAAACAACTATTTTTCAAATTCAAACCCTTCCCTTGTGTTGCCCCACATATTTTTATATGTTAGCCACTAGAGGAAATTACCTAAAGTGTCTTCTATAAATACAAATCAAGCCTAAGGATATTCCTATATAGCACTCATTTTAGGATCACTTTGAAAATCACATACACATTAAAGAATACTTCTACATATCACTGAGGCACTACCCTCAAGCATCCAAATTTGAAAACCCCTCAAATTAAAAGTCACTAAGCCAAGTTCGAACACCTAAAATAAAGTCAACGTTACATATTTTCAAGTGTCAAAATCCAAATAGGTTGCAGACATACTTGTGGATCACTATTGGGCACACATCTACATATGTGGGAGAACTACATGTATTTGAGCCCTTTTTAACTATTGAAAAATAGACAATGCTTAGCCTTGTATGGTTGGGATTGTCCAACCAATCTTTCATACCATTTTTTATAAGGCAAGTCAAGTGTCAAAAGTGGATCTAGGGTTTTAAGATGAAAGAATACAAATCTTAATCTACACATAGAACCAAACATCTAAAATTACATAAGAAACATCTTAACAAATGTTTGCAGTGTTCTATGTTAAAATAGACTAGAAACCCACATTATACAGTTCTAAAAGACATGGACATGTTTGGTAGTTGTAAGCATCTAAGCATCATTAGATTCATCCAGGTGAATTCTGATAAATATTCTCCTAATCTAGGTGACCATAGATCTATTTCATAAAAATTCTAACAACTATACATAGACATAAATAGAACTAAATAGAAACAACTAACTACCCTATCCTTTTAGCCATTTCTATAAATAGTAAATGTAATTAATCAATCTCAATTAATTTTTTTACATTCAAATATATGTAATTTATATATATCATATACAATCTAAACATTCAAAGGTTTTAATTTATATATATAATTTTAAATCTAAAATAAATTAAAACATTTTGGTGAACCCTATCCAAAAAGAAACCCTAAAATAGATTTGTGAGCCCTAAAATGGATTTGTGATTGCTCAGATTAAATGAATGACCTATAGTTTACAAATTTAAGCATTTTTAAAGTATTTTAAGTCACCGAATAACTCATCCTTCAAGAGATAATCCCACCCATTGATGAATGGTCTTATCCCTTTTTATTGATGATTTCATCTTTTTACCAATGATCTTACCCCTAGTGCCCACCATTATGTTCCCCCTTAAATTTTGAAATATTATTTTCATTACTTGCATGTTATTGAGTTCATGGATATTTTATTCTCTATTATCAAGGGACTAATGTTTTAATTTATTTGTTAATGGTTGTAGCCTTCTATACAATGTTAGAGTAGCGATAGATTCATGTCAGGGCCTATGTTGTATAGCTTGGTCATAATGGTTGTCTTGGCATTGTTCTAATAGACCTAATATTGTTTACTACTCTAGCTAAGCGAATGGATTATGATTCATGCAAATTTTTCTCCCCAAAGTGGAGATGACAGATAATTTAAAGAATGTTTAGTAGATTTTGTGTCTGCCCATCAAGGGTGGAGAGGTTCATTTAACACAGTTATCCCAGGCCAAGATGGATTTGGTGAGAATTTATTATAGAGGAGGCCTTGTAGGACAGGTGAGTTTAGGTGATGGTTTGATGTTGGATGATATTATGATAAGCATCATTCTGCATTTGCAGAAATGTTTATACACCCAATCATGTTAAGATTATTGTTGTTCCAAAGCCCCACTACAACCAGTTTATGGTTAATAAAGGATATCTTATGTATCCAATGTGAGAATCCAATTTTTACTACCACCACTGCCTATCAATTTTAGTGCCTTCAATAATTTTACATTCTTTAACTTGAGTTTTATATTTTATTAAAATTTATAAAACAGTATTTTTAATCTTTTTACATATACCTTATAACATGAAACATGGAAGTGCGATCCTCAATCTCAAACACCCAAGGGATGTTTACATCAACATCCAATACATTTTAAAATAGTGAACCAAAAAAGGGGCCTTACAACTTAGTTCATGGTGGAATTACTACAAGATTAGGAGGTTCAATAATATTTGCAGTCATAGCCATGAATTTTTAATCTAAGTAAAACAAATGAAAAAAAGACTTCAAGTTTTAAAAGATAATTTTTTTTCGATCTTGTACTTGGATAGTCTATCCATTATTTTAATGTAGTTATCCTAGAGCATTCGAAGGTCAATGGTTGTAGTTATAAATAGTGACATTAGCTATAATAAAGGTGTACCAAGGGAGAGGATCTAGTAGTTGTGTCCCAAGATGTTGATTACCATGTTATGGGTCATTATAGAGCCATTTTGAAGGTCAATTCGATCGATAGTAATGAAATACCTAGAAAAAATAAGTGGGTGCCAAAAGTGGCACACTAAAACTTTAATCAATAGCACCCATCCCACGTTATGTATGCACCCAGTTTGAAGTGACCAAGCATTAACCCTTGACCACTTTGTATTGAATAACTTGTAGTTACATTTAAGGAGCCTACCTCTACACTAATTCACACCTCCCTGATTTCATCTTGGTACCAGACATTTTGTATGTGTGTTGTTGTCAAAGGGAAGAATAGATGTAATACATTTGCAATGTTGGGAATCCCAGAAGTTGACTCCTCACCTGCTAAGGAAGACGCTGGACAACTCACAAAGCTGAGTAAATAAAACTGCCATTTTGTGTTATTTTCTTTCTTGGTATCTATTTTTCTTGTGTATAACATTAATCCATCGAGTGATGGTATTGACATTTCACCTCTAGCAAGTCTTGGGCTTCACACATGCAGATATTTTGTAGCTTATAGGTGAGATTATTTAAAGTTGTGAGCTAACTGGTTAAAATTTTGAATATGGCTTCAAATGTATGTTTTGTGAATTACTCTGTTGATTCTTGGGATTAAATCTACCCCTCACTGACTAAAAGGAATGGTTTTTTCTTTTAGTATTTTTAGTTTATTTCTTTTGATTTCTCCATAAATGGCAGACTAAGTGTAGGTCTCTGACTTAGTAAACATAGATATTTTGTAGTCCAAATCAAGCAGAGCTTTCAGAAGAGCCATCTCGATTTGTACTAGTGTTTTCAACATGATTAAGCCTAGGATTTTGTTTATCCATCACTGCTTATATGTGTGGATTTTAATACCTCACTAAGCCTATGAGCGAAATTGTTAAAAAAATATGAAAATGGCTTGGAATGTTTGTTAAAAAATATATAATTTTGTCAATATGTGAAATACTCTATTGTTTGTTGAGATTAAATCTACCCCTCACAGACTGAAAGAATTGTATTTTTTTCAGTATTCTAGGTTTATTTCTTTTGAGTTATGTAAAAATGGTGAACTAGGTGCAAGGATCAGGCTTTGCAAATGCAGAGATTAATTAGCCTAAATCAAGTAAAATTTTCAAGAGAGTCATCTAGATTTGCATTGGTGTTTTTTAACATGATTAATCCTTAGAATTTTTTTAACTATCATTGCTTACAGGTGAGGTTTTTTATACCTCACTAACGTTATGAGTCAAATGGTTTTAAAAAAGTGAATATGGCTTGGAATGTTTGTTAAAAAATAAATAATTTTGTCTATCTATGGATTATTCTATTAGTTATTGGGATTAAAACTACCCCTCAGGGACTGAAAGGAATGAGTTTTTTTTCAGTATTCTAGATTTATGTCTTTTGACTTCTGCAGAAATGGTGAACTAAGTATAGGTATCGGGATTCGAATGTTTGTTAAAAAATAAATAATTGGTTTAAAAATTATGAATATGGCTTGGAAGGTTCGTTAAAAAATAAATAATTTTATCGATATGTGAATTATTATGTTGATTATTGGGATTAAATCTACCTCTCATGGATTGAAAGGAATGAATTTTTTTTTAGTATTCTAATTTTATTTCTTTTGAATTTTGCAGAAATGACAAATTAGGTACAGATCTAAGGCTTTGAATGTTTGTTAAAAAATAAATATTTATGTCCATTTGTGAATCATTTTTTGAATTCTTGAAATGTAGTAAATGTAGTTTTATTCAATGTAGTCAATGTGTGAATCATTCGAAATGAGTAATTTTGGCTTTAAGAAATAGTGATCATTCAAGGTTAACCTGTGTAATAGATGTCATGAATAATTTATTGTAACAATAATCATTTTCATAAATGCAAGTCATACAAATACATATTTCATTTATATGTATGAATTACATTCATACAAATATCATGTTGTCATTGAGGATGACATTTTGGGCATGAATGAGCCCATACCCACACTCCATCACCTAAAATTTTGGTGAGGGCAATAAATCCTTGTTTCAATTCACTACAAGCAAGATTATGCCAATGTGAATCATACAAACATGTTTATTCCAATTGTATAACAATACTCAATAATTCAATTGGAAAAAACATAAGATAATATTATTTATATAATATACAATTTACATAGCATAACGTTAAACGTGACTAGATAAACTAAGGTGCAAAATAAGTTTGCTCACTCATACTTACTCATTATTTATAACAAAAGCCTTTGTCTAGTCTTCAAAATCAAGACAATAAATTACATACTTATAGTTTTTCAAGAGCTTGTTCCTTCAAATGTTTTGTTGGGATGTTTTTCATTGCCATTGATGTTGTTAGAGTGTTTATCTTACCACCTATCATTGCTTGTAAATTTAGCGATCACCCTTATTGAAAACAACATGTCATCTACAATTGATTAGTTGGAATAAGTGGACTATCTAGCTAATAATTCCCTGTGATTGCAAAGAAAGGAGCATAGATTTTCATCATTTACATCATAATGGCATGTTGTTCTAGAAAAATATTTGCATTGCTTTATCATACTCCCTCATCCTTTTTTTTGCTCCTCCTCATACTTTACCCTTTGCCTTTGTTCTTCTTTTTTTTTTCCTTTTTAACTCATTCTTAAATTATTCTATTCCTTCAAATCCATGTTAATTTATCTTAATGTTTTCTTGTCTTCCATTTGTTCATTCCTCCTAACCTTAATTTCCTCTATTTTCATTTTTCATGTTTCTTCACCATGAAGCATTTTTTTAAAATCATTTGTAGTTAAAATTTGAAACTAACTGCTCAATCTCACTGCACCATTTGATAATCAAAGGAAATTTTGTACAACCCTCTCTATTGTCAATTTAAGGAAACTACCTAAACTTGATCTTGTTGGATTTTCCTTACTTTGAATACATTCACATTCTTCATTGTTATTTGTTACCATATTTTCTGTTTTCACAAGATTAATTACATCATCACAATAAATTAAATCCCCTATAATAGCATATTAGTGTACCAACTCTTCATTAGGTACAACTGCATGAGGGGGTGGCATTGAAAGGTCCACATCTACATTAGAAAATTCCAAGTTTACACCTAGTTATGTTGCCCCTTCCTTGATCTAGTCTGGTTGGTTTATTTGTGAAGGAAGGCTCAACCCCTCTCCAAGAATATGTTCTTGAATGTTAGACACATGCTTGCCTTGACCTATTTCTTCACCTTCTTCAGTACTCTCTTGTATTTGGGTTACATGTATAACCTAGTTAATACTAGGAGGAATTGAATCTATATTGTCATTTTCAATTACTTCGTCACTTTTTTGAAGTTGAATAATTGCATCTATCTCATTCTCTCCATATCCAACCAATTGCATGATGTTTTGAATTGCAGTCTCATCATATTCATCTACAACTTCATACGCGTCACTCAGTGCCATGTCTTCTAGAAGTGCATGTATGTTTTGTTGGGCTACTCTCAGAGAATTGTTTCACTAAAGAAAGGAGGCCAATGTGTATCTTTACTTTGATCCCTTTTTTGTGTTTGCTTCTTTAAATGGAGAGAATGATTGATATTGCACAATTTGGATTGAGACCATTATGAAAATTTCCTTCCATCTAAAAGTGAAATGAGAACAAGTGAGGGATATTCCTTGGAGCATTTTGCTACTTCTCTCAAGACAAATATTCCGAATAACCATAACTGGTGCTTCTATCCACAACAAAAGAATGTTGGAATTGGAAGGATTGGCCATATTTCTACTAGAACTTGAAGGAAAGGTGGGAACACCCACATGAGAGAATTTTTTTCTAGGAGACAGTAGGGTAATGAAGGACAAGGTATTCTATTATTTCTAACTTAGCCTTGTTTGTTTCAATGTTAATTGATTAACTTGACGAGATAGTATGATATACATCGACATGGTCCAAGGAAATCTCTTCTTTCTAATGCGACCCTTATTTGTTAGTATTTTGTGCTACAATTCCAACATATGGCAAGTATTTATATGCCATTTATAAGTGATCATGAATAATCCATATAATAAAAAAATAAGTGTCGTGTTGTGGCACAATACCTGTCATTTTTTGTGAACATGTTTTGTTGTTGTATGTGTTTTTTTTTAACAAGTTTTCATATGGTGGTTATTGTACAAGTGCATTAGATTGGTTTGGTTGATTTATTACATATTTTTTTATAGTGTCATGTTTTTATTCATAATTGATACTAAAAAAAGTTGATTGTATTTTGTAATTTTAAAAAAACAAATATGGTGACATGGTGGTCAAATTTAGACGAGGCTAAGATTAATTAGATGAAAATTTTCTTTGTGTTTAACTATATAAAACCTAGTTAGACTACTCTAAAACCAATTATACCAAAAAATGAAAAAGCTTCTTCAATGAAAGGTGGCTCTCATGTAACGTAGTCGATCGATACAAAGATTCCATATGCAAATAGATATGGATACAGATATTTCCAAGTTTTTTCCATTCTCATTTTCAATAACACTAACAACATCCATTGCATTTGAAATAATAAAGAACATTTTTCTTTATTTATTAAATGGAAGAAAAGTAAAATTGCCACTAGGACCATAAGTTTTGTCATTTTGGGGTGGTCTGTAAGCCTTGGGTTCGAATCCCCACCAAACTTTATATACTCTATCCAAGCGCTATGGCAGTTTGTTGTATGTAAAATTAGGCACCACCCTAGTTGCTATAGTTTTTGTTGTGAGTGTTGGAGATGCTATACTACAGAGTATAAGTTATGTTGTAAGGATGTACTTTTTTGTTTTGATAATGCAAGGTTTTGTGAAGCGAAAGAATGTAAATCTAAAATCGTACCTCACTGTAAACCCATGACCATGACCATCAACCCCATCTCACTTTTTGCACATAAAATGTTAAGATATAATAATTTGGTATTCACTTTTATATTCTTATTAATATTATTATAAAATGTTATATTATGTATTATTAGATGATATTAACATATTATTATTTTACTATTATATTATATTATTGTTGTAATTTATTTATATATATGATATTTGTATTTGTCTAAAATAAAACGAGCACTGACTAATATGGATAATTATTAATGCCCTGCTATGCATGTATACTTTTTTATTTTATTTATAAAAGCAGTGGATTTATAACTTAGTTTGCAGATAATAAATTTATTGTAATTACATCGAAGCAATTACATTCAACAAATTTATAGGATGATCATTACATTCAACAAATTCATAGGATGATTATAACTAGCAATTATAATCATAAGGTGCGGTAGTAATGTTGCGAATTATCATCCTAAGAATTTCACAACTTACAATAGTACCATGCGTGCAAACTCAAATTTGAGCAAATGTATTAAGATATTAAAAACTTTAAAGGAAAAAGAACAAAGCAGAGCATTTACGCCCGAAATGAAATCCCACCCAGCAACGTGCAACCAGCTTATCTGATAATGAGGTCTGTCATAAAGGATTTCTAACCATAGCAAGCAAAGGACTACGGACTGCTCAGAACCCAGTGGAAAACATGTGGAAAAGGGCACTTAACGGTGCACAGTTCGCCACACGTATGGACAAATATTTGTTTATTAATGGCATACCTAAAATAGTTTTCTATATCTCCATTGTAGATCTCAAAACTTTGCAAAAATGGCACCGACAAATCCTGTGTTTTCAATGTTTGATCCACAAATGCATTATGCCCAGGTACTCTCATACACAGAATAATTCCTCTTTCGATGAGATTTTGGGAATTAAAAATAACCTTTCCCTTCTAGCATCTATGGAAGGAAGTAAGTTACAATAAAAAATTTATAAATTTATTTCAGCTTTTATGTGATTTATATTATTGTTGTAGGCAATTTTGCTCCTTGCTATATATTATGAGAGATATAATGTTTTTACAGTCTATATAATTAAAGAGAACAACTTTTTTTTAAACTCTGTAAAATCTATGGATCAAAGTAATTATACTATTTTTGTTCTTGTCCAGATCCAAAACATTGATCAATAAACTTCCTACACAGTTTTTCCTGGATGTTGATCTCTCAAATATATACCCTCAGTGAAACAGCCAAATTGAATATGTTATACCTTGTCTGTGTTTGTTTCTCAACTACTTTCCTAACAAGTGTAGCATATCGCACTAAGATTATTTCTAATATTTTGGTTTGATGTTTTTTGAGGTGTGTCATGTAATTATAGTGAGGCTTCCATCAATAGGAAAACACTTGACGACTTTTAAAGTTTATTAATATTGATTCAATCTTTACAACTCATTAGTGGTTTACAAGAACACACAACTAATAACCTTAGAAAATCCTAGTTAATGCTCGATGAAATCATTGCCCTGGATATAGGGCTTATTTTATGTTTTCTCTAAGCTACATTATGTTTGCTTTTAGAACCAGTCTATGCAACTATAAAACCAAATTTTTATATAAAATGTATGTCAAGTTAATAGATTTAACTAATATTAAATATAATTAAACAAACCAGTGATTTCTTCATAAATCCCTCTATGCTTTGATTGTTTTTTTTAATCTATATGATAAATAGGTACTTGAAGAAGCTTGGAAGAACAGACAGACCATGCATGACATCCCACCACAATTTCGCCATCCCACAGCAATTGAAGACGTTTCATGCTTTCCAACTACCCATTTAAAGGTTGGGAAGTTAGAAGCATTTATAGGAGATCTAAATAAGAAAAAGAGATCGTGGAAGAAATCTATCATCTTTTGGAAGAAGTCTCCATCTGAAAAGAAGCACAAGGCCAAAGAGTGCTCTGCACAACAACAATGTCCAAGTTTCAAATCCTGAGCAGGGCCAATTTGCATGAACAATGTCCATTTCAGCAGTCATTCTTGCCATTTCAGACCCAATTTGGTGTCACCAACTCCAACTAGTATTAAGGGCGAAGAAGAGATTCCTAATGTGTCCCTGAACTACTCCAGCTATCCAAGCTTTACCATGCGCAAGCATATTCACTTGGTTACATGAAATTCATTAATGGGTAAACCATGCCTGCCATCTAATCTTTTGTGCTACTTTGCAATTGTACATGTTTAAATTCGTATGCAACCAATAAAGCATTTCCTCTTTTTAAGTCTTAATTAATTACAAGTTTTATTAATTGAAAGCATGTCATTGTGTTTGATGAGAAAAAAATAAATATCCTGAAAGCATGTCATTGTGTTTGATGAGGGGAAAAAAAAAATTGTCCTTTACTCGAGGAGTTACAACTTTTTTTAATTGACTGAATGCCATTATGGAATCATGGCCCGCCTCAAAAAACCCAACCATATTTGTTGGGGATTGACGAACAAGCCATAGAAACAAAAGCATCCCTCAAAGCTCAAAACACCCTTGCTAATACATAGGGGTTAAATTTGACGGTTATTTTTATTCGTCAATTTTTTTTGGTGATGGTTTTTAAATTAATGTTATTTTGTGTATAACATTTATTTTTCATTTTTAACGTTTATAATTTTTATATAAATATAAAAATATATATTTTCATAATCGCACATAACAAATATATATATTTAAAATATTTTAGCTGTACCAGAGCTATTGTCACACACAACTTGCATTTCTTCTCCGTCCTCTATTTTTATGCAGTGATGGTCCTAATGGTACTGGGATGCTTAATATACAGCTTCGGTTTTTCTTTCTGCATACATATTACAATCATTAGGTGAAAACATACTTCATTTGATGATGAACCTCAACAAACATCTATCAACAAACCTTAACATTTCATCTTCAATATATAGAACACACAAGAAGAAGTTCCAGATCTCCCTGTTATTGTTGAGGATTTGCCCCGCAACATTAAAGATACGCAATTGTATCTCACACCTAGCAACGATTTAATTTTTGTTACTGCAATAGATGTTTTATCTCAAATCAGGGCAAGACTAGAGATGGTTTTAGCTAGGAAAGGTAGAGACCTTGAAGTGTGGCATTCTATGTTGGAGAATTTCCTTGAGGCAGTGGCAAAGAGAAGGTTGGACAGAGTTCAACAGTGGATAAGTTCAAACACCATAGATTTTCATGATAATGATGAGGTGCAAATGTTGCAGCTAGAGGCCAATGTCTCTATTGGAAAAGTAAAACAAGCTCTCTTTGTTTGTGGATGCAAATGTTCAGAGTGCTTTTGAAGATGTGTGCTCAAGAAAGGCCATCGTGATGATCATTCTTGCATGGGTAATCATTCATGTGCAGAAAGTTACATTTACTATGCTCGAGAAGGAGAGAACTTAAACGTATGTAGGGATTTGGCAGGGCATGAAGGCTCTCATGACTTCAAAGAAAAAAATCGCATGTGCAAAGAGACCTATTACTTATTTGAAGTGACCTCAAATTGTAATGAGTTGTGTTCTCTTAGGCCTAAACACCTTGGCCAGCACAAGTGCAATTCCCCATAGCACATGTGCAACATAAAATGTTCTCTTCTAAGCTGCAACAATACATGTGTTGTGGCAATTGAGTCTAATCATACAAAGCATCAGTGCCATGAGAGATATTGCCCAAGCAAATGCATTATAAATGGTTGCAACAGGACATGTGGAGTCAAAGACCATTTCCATGATTGGAATCCAGATGTAGAGCACTTGTGTGGGAATGAGCATGCTTGCCCTAATGAATGTGAGATGCCCAGAATATGTGAAATCTTTACGGAGCTAGTCAGACAAACCTGTGTTTTCTAGGATCAAAGAGGATCATTCGAGTACAAACTTGTGTCAGAGAAAAATGACCTGTGTAAAGGATGTTGCATTCTTATTCCTCCCTTTCAAAGAGATCATCAAGGCCCTCATATTCATACAAAAAATATAGATTTTGTGCACTATTACGATAGTAAATGTCATTCTTATGGTTACTTCTGTCAGCGTCCAATAGATCACTCTAGGTTGCACGATACAGTGCATAGAAATATGAGAAATGCAAAATTCATTTCAAAGGGTGAAGATATTGAGATTCAAGATCAAAAGTATAAATGGGGAGAGAAAGGTGAGGCCGAGATGTGCAATATGTATTACAAGAAACAGGGTTGAGGCCACATCCATTTGGTTCATTGTCTAGGCTCCAAGTGCACCAGCAACCTTTATGATGGTTCGAAGGACAAAACTGTCAAATATGGTCCTGACATGGATATTCCCAAAGATGAGATGACACATGAGATAATTTGGCAGTAAGATTTGTTGATCCTTGCATAGAAGAAGAGCAAGAAGAGTTTGGTCGCTATAATCACTATTGGAAATCTGAGGAGCATGAGATAGAGGCATGTGGCTCTGATAAATCTTACTGCACTGAGGAACTCTGGCACCCATCTATTAAGAGCTCTAGGCATAATTTAACTTCTGCAGGGTACATAACTGATGATGGCCATCATTTTGGATGTGACCATTCAAAGAATGTTTCTCACCATGTCATTTTTGTCATTGACAGATTAGGGTCAATGGGCTCGTCAGATATGAACCCCCTATAATTGTAGGCTCAGATGAGTGTATGAGGCTATTCTGAGATTTATACAAGCCCACCTTGGAACAGTTTCTGATGATTTTGTATCAGTGGTTTTATTTGATACTAGTACAACTACAACTGTAGAGATATTCATGATCAAAGTCACAATTTTGCAAATATATTCAATGCTTGAATTTTGCAAATATATTCAATGCTTGAATATTTTAATTTAATGTTTTATAAGGCAAATCTATGAATGCACTTAAAATCTTGCAGCATATTCTTTGAAACCAACAGAAAGTCAAGATATTCTAAATATTATTTGGGAAAAGATTCTTGGTGAAATAAACTCAAAATATATGTTGGAAATATGATATGAGGATAACCTTAGTTGCAGAATACAACTCTAGAATGGATTTGCCAAGGCACTAGTTTCATCCTTACAAAAAAAATCAATGTATATCTTTAAAAAATTCAAATGTATATCTTCAAAAAAATCAAATGTATATCCACCAATTTTGACTTGAGAAAGCACCATTAAAAAAGTAGTGTAAGCAAAAACTCGAGTGTTCATTGGCTCGTATGAAATACAATACCATTATAAATATATCAACATAGAACATTCTAAGATATTTTAAATCCTTCTTTATTTGACATCTTTTCAAATTTCATAAACCTTGTTCCAGTCCACCATTCATATATCAAGACCTATCAATGAAACTCGCATCAAGGCATCCAATGTATCCAATGAGAGTTTTGTTCTTCGTATATCTTTTATTATATTTCATCTTAAAAATCCTCTCTCACATGTACTTGTTGGAATGGTAAGTATTGCTTACCATAGTTTTGTCATATTTGGAAAGCTTTTATGTGAATATGCAACACAAAAAACCCTCCAAGCTTCCTTCATGCGGAATCGTTCACAACTAAAGCGAAGAGTATCAACAAAATCATAAAACTCTTTTAAACAACCTTCAAAATCAAATAAAGGCTTTTCTCTCTCGTACAAAGTATGTTACAAGTGTTCAAAAAATTTAAAAAGCCATTGCTTTGAATTTTTTTCTCTAGTACGTGGATCCTTTAACTAATGATAAGAGTTGAACTTTATAGAATTGAAAAATGAAAGATCTGGGAATCTTTCATTTAAACAATCTACAAGTTTTTGAACATATTCTTTAGTAAGATTTTTGCATCTCTCTAATGACCCATCAATGCAAGGCTTCATTCTTTGTTTTGGTGCATCAATATAATCATCACGCACATTTGGAATTGCCACAAATTTTAATTCATGCCTATGAATATGTCTATATTGATCAATAATCTCTAAATAATCATATTTAGAGCTCTCTAAAAATTTAGACAAGTAACTTGTACCATTTGCAAAAGTATTAGACCTTAGAAACCACTTACTTAAAGTTTGTAAAATAGAATCTATGGCTGCCCTTAAAGATGTGACATCCACATTCTCTTATTGAAATTTTTTATTCAACTTGTTTAGTTCACATAATACATCTACAAGCATATGTAAAAAAAATTGTACTGAGAAGATCCTAGCCTTATCATACCATGAGTCTCTTTTCTCACTTTTCCACAAAGTCAACAATGGAGGCATCAACACAATAAGCCTTTCAATATCCTATCCTCTTGAGAACCATCTAACTCCATGAATTTGAAGAGATTGAAGTGTTTCGAGTTGCATGAGTTACTGAAGAGCAATAAGTTTATTATGTCTTTTAATAAAATTTTGAACCCAAAAATATATCTTATTTGTCAACTTTTCAACAAACATCAATTCAGGTAAATTTTTAGCAGCATTTGATGCAGCTAAAGCCTCACGATGAGCAATGCAATGAATACATATAAGATTGTGTACATCATTTTTTTAAATAAAAAATCCATTTTTACTCCGCACTATTGATAAAGCATCATCTGTGGAAACTACTCTCAAACATTTATTTAAAAGACCCTTTTCTTTTTTTTAAACACATATTGCATCATATATTATTTTCCTTCTTCCATCACACACATTTATGAGCTTTAATAATTGTGAAATAGGTGGCCCCAACCCTTTTGAGTCTAGAAAAGTAGCATAAACCACAAGGTGTTTCTCTAGGTTTAGATCTGTAATTTCATCTAACATCAAAGAGAACAATGGATTGTCTAACATTTTTGCACTTTATCTCTCTTCAAGATAATTAGATATGAAAAAAAAGAAATCATTTGCAGCCATATGATTTGTATATAATTTATAGTCCCTATTTTTTGACATGTTTGGTATTTCTAAGTGCATTTCAAGAGAGCAAAGGGACTCATATTTTGAAAGGGTTAAATCTTATTGCACAACCCAATAAACTATTGGGGCTAGTCCAGATCAATGAATGATTAAGCTAAACAGAGAAAAAATTATTTCAACACACAATAATTATGCTTTCCATCCTCTCATAATTCTGCACACCATAATATTATTTTATTGCACTTTCTGATTAAATTTATTCGAACATAATATAAATATATAGGGAACCAATCCCTATTATTGGGGATTCTAATATCCACCAATATCTCACCTATAAAACCTCCAAAATTATTTACATGAGTTTAGTTTAACAACCAAATCTCACACAAATAATAAAATAATATAATATGTTAAACTAATATTGTTATATAACAATATTTCGATTAACCATTTACTAATTACTAACCAGTTACTATTTATCTTTCAATAGATACCAAAACTAACATGATGTCAAAGTTGAATTTCTAACATTCCCCATCATAGTTTTTATATGGTGCAAAAATATTCAAACTTTTAACTGTAGTATGCTCACCCATTGTAGCATGCCCTATTTGGCTCATAACCTTGATATAAAGAGAGTTTCACTCCTCACATGGTTTTATAGGTTTACCACAAATCTTGACATGAAAAAGAACACCATCTACCTCCAAGAATTGGTACAAATAGAATTGTATGTCATTGCATACTCTTAGGTTTGCAAACTACTGACACAATATTGTTGCACTTGACCACTATATGTGAAAGAACTCATCCCGCATTTACTTTAAATGATCACAATAGACGTATCACTGAGGGTCATCTCCATAAATAAGTAAAATAGTTATAGGATCTCTATAGTAATTGTTCTCCTAACTATTGTCAAAACACTGTTCATCTCCTATGGTTTTTTGGATCTCTACCATAAACCCTTTCAAGATCTATGAACTAACTTACATTGGTGCTTTTGTCTTTTTGTTATGTTCTCACATCATAAAATTATGTTTGAAATTACATACATTACATATCTTGAATAGGCATATTCTTTTGTTCTTATTTTGAAAAACACTTAGTGAAAATGAAAAATACACCATACTATATATGTCACCAAAATATTGGTACGGCCCTGTCATTGGTGACTGATGAGAGGTCGTTGAAAGACCTCCATCTTTCATGTATCCTCCAGCCTCCAATAGATGAAGCTGTTCACTCAATGAATATCTTTATGAAGTTTAGTTGCATGTCATTTTAACTGAAATGGGGTCCCCCCCACAATACTGACACATACGACATTTGACTCAGGACGTTGAGGTCACTCGAAAATGCATTCATTTTATAAGTTTTGTGATTATTTTAATAGATAGATAATTTTGATACTACAAATTTGTTGGTACTTCAATTTTTACCAAGTATTTGTTCTAATTTTGACTCACAATGCAGAGGGACCATTGTCTATTTTTGTATAAGTACCAGCACATTGCAGGAGAACCATGATGTGGGAGGACCATGGCATGAAACTAGCAGTGCGAGAATTGAAGGGCACCGAAGGACAATGATGCAGAAGACCCATCATGAGAGAACCTAGTCAAGATAAAATGTGGCATGAGAAACTCAAGAACAAAGGACTCAGAACAAGAAACAGAAGACTAGGGAAGTGCAAAGAAGGTGGAGCACGAAGAACGCGAGAGCAGTTAGAAAGAATAAATCAAGTAGAACACCTCGACCCCACTGATCAGAGGCCTTATACTAGCCTACAAAGAATGAAAAAATTGGATACAAATATATTACATAAAGCAAGATCTAGGGGCATGGAGGCCCGATTCTTTAAGAACAAACAATTATAAGAGCCACAACTCAGCCTATTGGGAGTCCGTGTGCATTTGTCTTGTAGTTAGGAACTTGACACTTGGATAGGGAAAAACAAGTATAAAAACCCTTGTTCTAAGCATTCATGACGAATATAAGAGAAGCAACCTTTGAAGATATAAGGATTATCTTGTAATCAAAAAGTACTTAATGAGAATTCAATGTTTATCATATGGTACTTTTGGGCAATGGATTGTGAACTATGTTGAATAATGAAATGTGCTAAGTAATTAATTGTCATGAGTTCCTTCTTTTATAATTAGCTAGTGATGGTAGCATAATATGTTAAGAAATAATAGAAGGATATTTATTTGACAAAAAATGAGTAATTACACCATGTGCTTTAAAGTCTTCGAGAATCGATCTTCCATTACGCACTTCGAGTAAGTGCATGAGACTCATCCCTCATGTGATAGGGCCAATGCGTTAGCCTATTGGGAAGAGATTTAGCATCAATGTAAAGAAAGAAACCAACATTTTCGTTCCGTTGTTGAGACTTAAAGTAGTTGGAGCACAAACATGGGAAATATTTGAGCGCATTATATTCAAGGACATTGAAGAATAGATTACCAGTGTCGAAGATAATTTTGCGGTTTCATATCTTAAGAA
Organism: Torreya grandis; assembly: GCA_037957365.1. Lineage (NCBI taxonomy): Eukaryota > Viridiplantae > Streptophyta > Pinopsida > Cupressales > Taxaceae > Torreya > Torreya grandis. Next base: position 2,638,272 of record JARHVA010000153.1, read on the forward strand.
TAAAACATCTACAGATCTTTAATGAGACTTTCTTTTCTGAGGTTCTTATTCTTTTACATTCCTGGATCTTAGCATATACTCAAGGATGATCCCGAAACCTTGGACGAAGATAATCATGGACATTAGAATGGTAAAGGAGTTTAACATGACTAAAGTTTCCTAGATGCGAGCAGTTGATTATTGGTGGAAGGGTGTCCAGAATAGTTACATCTTGGAATACGTCGTGACCACATATTCATGTCTTGAGGAAGCAAAGTTCAGTTTTATATGAGAACTAAGGGGACGATATCTTTCACTATTTCCTTTTGATATTAAAAATCTCATTATTGATCTGGGGTTGGAAACACTACCCATGAAAGGCTAAAATCTCATGTGCATGAGCCACACATTTAGAGGGGAGACTAAAAGTGGTTCAAGATTGTGGGTTCAACATGGTAGCAAGCCAATGAGTACTACCAAAATAGAAGTATGATGAAGCCCGATAGAGGATCATAGGAGTTAGTGGCATGGGAAGAGATTGGGAACACTCAAAGAGTGTTATGAAGAGACACAAGGAGCCAGATGTGCGTGAAAAATCCATCACTTATGGGCCAAAACCTTTGACACTATTATCTTGTGAAGAAACAAGTTGGATCACCAAAGATGAACCCAGTACCAGTCAACTAGGCTCTCCCACCATAGTGCATGCTCAAGCCTTCGAGTTAGATAGGGTACATATAAGAAATTTGGATACAGATAATACAGAGTCAGAAGTTGGATGGATAAGGGAAATTAAGACTAGGCCATTAGGCAATAACTTAGAATCTACATCTTTTTATTTTCAAGAGAAGTCCATGGCACAGCTTGGAATGCTTGGAGGATTTGGCCAAGGCCAGAATATAGGTCCCAATCTAGGAAATCAACCCTCCACCACACCTTTCCCCATGGGTATTGTTGCTAGAGGTGCTGGAAGAGGATTAAGAGGAGGTACTGGAGGAAGCGGACCCCCTCTAAGAACAAGAGCTAGATCTTCTCAGCAATAATTTGTTCAAACAACTATGGTTTATTATGAAATGACATTGCACCTACTTGAGTACTAAGGGGTGGAAAATATAGCCGAACATGTTCATAAGTGTGAACTAATTTGAAGGGTGCGTGGCATCAAATCCTCTGAGCAAAAGGCAACACATTTTGTAACTACCCTCTTAGAATGTACACACAAATGGTATCACAAATTGAACCTTTAGCAAGTAGTGGTCAAATATGATCAGCGCAAATCAATGTTTCCATAAGAATTTGATATTCTTGAATTTGAGCAACATAATATAACGGTGTTGAAAGATATAAATCAGGGACTTACAGAAAGCATACAAGAATATGATGCTCAATTTAAGACCTTGATTTCTAAGCTATCTTTAAAAATAAATCCTACTCAACATGCACAATGGTTCATCGGAAGATTATTATTACTTTTTGATAGACCTTGTCACAAAACTTTTACCAATGTACGTGAGGCTCTAGAGGCTACCCTACGTGTTGAAGCAGTTGGAAGTATGGATACTAGGATTAATCCCTTTATGGAGGCACAAATAGAATCCATGGCTTCTTAGATTAAAAAATTGATTGCAAATAATGCACAAGATACACATAGTGGTGTTTGGTGTACTGATTGTAAAATTGAAGGACACACAAGAAACAATTGACCACACAAGAACATCCATGCAATCTTAAAGCAAACTTGCGAGATTTATCATGATGACCATGATGTTCATGCCTATCCACTTTTGAAATGGGCCATGAGCAATAAAGTATCTACGTATTGTAAAATTTGTGATGCTTATTCTCATGACAATAATGATTGTTGTCTAATTAATGATATTTATGAGGCTCAAGCACGCAACATGTGCCAAGCCTCAATCGTTAGTTCCCAGGACAATGGTGGCCATCGTGGGCATGGAAAAGGATGAGGATGAGGTGGTAGGTTTCCACCAATGACTTGTTATATGTGGTTCTTTAGACCACTATCAGAGGGATTGCCCAGAATACCCAACCTACGCTTACTATAAAAAGGACCATCAGCTAGAATAATGCCCAGATCTATATACAACCATTACAAAGGACCAAAATGAAAAAGGTGTAAGTATGATTCATATAGACAAACCACAATGATGTGCTCGACCAACCATCCCTATTTTACAGTAATGCAATATTATTACTCATAGTGGGGGCTAGACGTAATCTACACCTAACTCGGTTGAAAATGTACATCAGGAAGAACCACACACTAAGAAATATCTTGGTGCACTTCAGCAAAAGGATGTTCTTCAGGATACAATGGCACTTGTGCATGAATTCCAAGGTGAAATTCAATACCTTAAGGATAGGGATGTCACACAGTATGTCACAGTGCAAAGGGAAATTGAACCTCTAGTAATGCGGGATAGTTTCCAGGGACTATGTAAATGCATGCTTGATGAAGACATCATTACCTAGCTTAGTGCTTGGTTTAAAGGTCAAGCTCACCTACCAAATGAAACCCACACTCAACTAAGTCAACAAAGTTAAGATCAATATTTAAACCATGATCAATATCAGAAAAGTCCTAGTTCTACTTCCCTAGAAGATGGAGAAATATTAGTTAATGTTGCTATCAATGGAAGGGTAATACAAGATATTATAGTAGATACTAGTGCTAAAATAAATGTTCTCACTAAAGATATCTGGCATAAAATGTCTAGTCTAGTTTTGAAAACTTCACCTCATGTCTTTTTCATGGCAAACAAGACTCGTGCACACCCTATTGGAGTCCTTAAAAATGCCATTATTGAAATTTTTGGGGTTCCCTTTGAAGCAAATTTTGAGGTTTTAGAGTTGGCAGAGGCTAATGATAACCCAGCCTTACTGGGAAGGCCCTGGTGCTATAAAAATCATGAAAATTTAAGCTTCAAAAACTGATACATTAACTTTGAAAATATTGATCAACGGATGATAATAGCCTTAGACCAAGCACAAGGACCACCCTATATTGAATCCATAAGCATTGATGAAGACATCAACAATTTGTATAATATGACTACTCGACATGATGAACAACATGATACAACCCCATATGGTATTCTCCATTGGATGGACAACCAGTCTATCTCAAATACCACAAGCAATGCCTACAACTGTTGGGCCCATGGTGATTATGATATCTCAATAAGATTGTGCAGCACCATCAATAGAGATGAAAACATCCCATGCCAACTTCTTAAATGTCATAAATTTTGTGCACCTCATGGGTTTATTAATGCAAGGACCATTGGAGGGACCACCTTTGGAGAGAATTAATGAGGCTTTATGATTCTAAGGACAAATAGAAGTGTGTTATTTCATCCAATGCCTTAAAGAGTTATATGGTACCAAAAATAAATGGATGAGGTCTTCAGACCACATTTTCGATGGCACCACCATCAGGTGGTGGCAAATGCATAAAAAGAGCCTATTATATTGGGATCAAGTGTGAACTAATCTACATCATATATTTCACCTTGACAATAAGATCAGAGGTACACTCAGCTTTAGTGGCATAGAATCCCCTGAACCTCACCTTGAGATGTGTCAAACAATATGGCAAGTTGAGGAAACAGTTTTACCAGAATACCTATGGGTCTATATGTTCTATGAAACCTTTCACACTTGGGCATAGGGTTGGTACATACATGAAGAAAGGCACAAGGGAACAAAGTTATGGCAGATATTAAAGGAAAATATGACATTCATATTTTCTTACTCTTCACCAAGGATGGATCTGTGCCTTACTCTTCAAACCATATATCAAGCAATAATTAGAGATTTGAGCTCGGTGGAAGACCACCTACGTCATATTCATCAAGAGTTAGAGGAACCCTTGGGTTTATTCAATGAGCCCCTCAGAGAATCAACTCTTTCACCGTTGGTAGTCTCCAGTGAAGAGCACCATGAAAAAATGCATTTGGGAAAGCAAAAGCTCATCTTTCAAGTAGATGAAGGAGAAGGATCCATTTCATTCAATCCATTGAGTAACAACTTACATGTTCCTACAAGTACTATCTCACGAAATATTCAGGACACTAATTCCCCCATGGACAATCTTTATCATGGGCCCATTCAAACTGTTCAACTAAACATTGGCATAGAGCAGGAACCTAAGGTAGTGACCATTGGCAATTATTAGACCAAGATAAAAAATTTACAACTCTTTGAACTGTTGAAAAGAGTATCAGGATGTGTTTCTAAGGAACTATAATGAAATGAATGGGGTTCACCCTTCTCTCAGGAAGATGCATATAAAATTGACGGATGGTGTTCGTCCTGTGAAGAAATGCCCATACTGGATGAACCCTAACCTCTGAGCGCATGTGAAAGAAAAGATCAATAACATGCTCCATGTTAGATTAATTATTCTTATTGATTAATTTGACTTTGTGAGTCCTATGGTAATCAGTATCAAGAAGGATGGGTGTATTTGTATTTGTGTGGATTATCATGTTTTTAATGCATCCTATGTCATCGATCTTTTTCCAACACCTTTCATGGAGGAAATCATAGAAGGTGTTATCGGTTGTGAGATATAATCCTTTACTGATGGGTTCTCGGGGTATCACCAAGCCCAGATAGCTGAGGAAGACCTCTCCAAGACCACATTTGCTATGGAATGGGGCTCTTTTGCCTACACCTTCATGTTTTTTGGGTTGAAAAATGCCTTGACAATATTCTCACGGGTAGCAGTGGAGGATTTTAAAGATTTTATCCATATGTTTCTCTAAGTCTACTTAGACAAATGGATGGTATATTAGCTAATCAAGGACCACTATGCCAATATGAGGCTCATGCTTGAGCGTTGTCGAGTATTACAAATTTATCTGAATCTAAAAAAATGCCTGTTTGCGACACCATTTGGGGTACTCCTTGGGCATATCATTTGTAAAGAGGGACTCCTCATGGATCCAGCTAAGGTCTCTATCATTCTATGACTATTGGCGCTAAAAACTTAGTGTGAAGTGCACACATTTTTAGGACACACAGGATACTATAGGAAACTCATTCGGGGTTATGTCAATATTACAGCACCCCTAGAAAAAATATTAAAGCATAATGAATAATTTATATGGACTAATTATTGCAAAGTAGCTTTTGAAACTTTGAAGGAAAGACTAGTTACCGCTCCTATCTTACAATTTTTGGATTGGACAAAACCATTTCATGCCCATGTTGATGCATCTAACACAAAAGTTGGAGTAATACTTGCACAACCAAGAGAGGCAAATTTGGATCATCCCATATATTTTGCTAGTAGGAAACTCACATTAGTTGAAAGGAACTATACCACCACTGAATGCAAAGCCTTGTCTATGGTTTACATGCTATATGAATTTAGATAATACCTTCTAGCCACACCATTTGTATTTTACATTGACCATGAGGCTTTAAAGTATCTCCTCAACAAGCCCGTTATCCATATAAAAATTTACTGATGGATAGTTCTCTTCCAAGAATTCCATTTTTCTACAGTAATAAAACCTAAGAAAACCAATTCTGGACTTGATCATCTATCCTAAATTGAAAATGGAGAACCTCTGCATGCTATAGAAGATGACCTTCCTGATGTACAAATTTTCTAAGTCGCTAGGGTACCTGAAGAATTGGAAGATGCTATGGCATTCCTCAATAATGGTTGTGTACCTAATTCTCTCACTTTATAAGAAAAAACAACTTGCAGTTCGTGCCACACCCTTTCAACTCATAACAAGAGATCTATACAAGATGAAACATGATGAGGTACCGCACCATTGTGTAGTGTAACATGAGCACCTTGAGGTATTATGAGGACTTCATGAAGGTATTGCCAGAGGACATTATGCTGGGGAAGCTACTACATGCAAGGTGTTGCTCATCAAACTCTGGTGGTTAACTTTATTCAAAGATGCAAAGGCATATGCAAGGCAATATGATATTTGCCAGTGTATGAGAAAACCTAATAGAAGAGATGCTATGACATTGCACCCAATTTCATCTCAAGAACCCTTTGAAAAGTGGGTTATAGATTTTGTGGGGCCCATCACTCTCACAAGATGAAAAATAGGTTTACGGTACATAATTATGGTAACAGACTATTTAATGTGTTGGGATGAGGCAATGCCAACCAAAGACTGTATGGTAAAAACTACCATGTGATTCATATGGGAAAACATTATAACATGTTTTGGATGTCTTTTAAGTTTCACCAGTGATCGAGAAACCCACTCCCTGAATGAGATAATTTGAATCCTATTCATTGAATTCATGATTGTGCATCACAAGACAACACCATATCACCTACATGTTAATGGAATAGTATAAGCCTTTAACAAGATCCTCGGTACCACTTTGACAAAAATTTGCAACATTGGTAGAACTAATTGGGATGATAGGGTATCTGCAGTACTTTGGGCATATCGGACCACATACAAACACCTCAACAAAAATACACTATTTAAATTGGTATATGGAGAGGAAGCAATGATACCAGTTGAGTTCTTAGTTCCATCTCTTCAAATAGCACGTATAATAAACCTTGATGATGATGCATCTTTGAAAGCTTAGCTCGATGAACTCATGAAACTAGATGAGGCTCAGTTCCTCCCTCACTGGAATCAAGATGTTGAGAAATGGAAACAAAAAACATTGCATGATCGCCATCTAAAAAATAAAATCTTTGCCCTAGGTATGAAAGTCCTACTCTATAACTCTAAATTTGCACGCTACCCTAAGAAACTCCACATTCATTGGGATGGACCATTCATGTATCTGATCTACTAGTGCATGTTGGCTAAAGTGAATAGATGGTTAATTCCTACCCATACACTATAATGGGAGTCCACTTCGGCCATTTTATGATTTTGTTTAAGTTTATGATATTTTTCAAATAAGGCTTGAGGTCATTAGATTAAGATTTTTTGTTTTCAATAAAAAGCATTGCCCTTGAAGCATGTGACTCATTTTTCTGTTAAGTCCTTTAGATGTTTCCATGGAGGACCAGGAACCCTTTTAGTGTGGGGTAAGATGTGCATATGAATACAAGACATGTGGGCACGTAACTTTTAAAACATGGCACGCAAGTGATTAAGGATGCATGAGTCATTTAATAAAATAGATTCCCATTGTTTGCATGATAGATGGTCTCCATTACTCCAAAAAAATAGGACAGTTATCACCCAACTCCAAAAAAGGTGTGGGAAAGAATGGACCATTAACGTGACAAGGGTAGTCATAACAAGCATGTGAGTAGAATGATGGGACAAGTTTGTTATAACACTAAAGGCTCGATGCCAGATCTGAAGTATAGAGACCATTAGAAGATACACATTTATGGTCAAAAATGATGAAGAAAGAAATGAGTGAAGTAGATTGGTTGGAGGACCTATAAATAACCATGTCGAAGCCATTTTACACTTTACATTACTAAAATATTCAAGTGATTAACGAACCAAAGAACCAGAGATGAAGTCAATCTCATTGTGAAACAGAGTGTTTGAGAACTAAACAGAGATAAGAAAAATTTCTAAGTAGAGGAAAATTGTTAAATGCAACCACGTGTAGAAGTGGGTTGAGGCCATTCTTGGTAAAATTACAAGTTGCAGGTTCCACCATTATTTAAGTGTGAAGATTGAGAACTGAGGTAAGTTAAACACTACCACGTATTCATATAGTAATGTGGGTCAGTCAAGGGTTAACCTTCAAGCACCATGAAAAGTAATGTGGTCAAATAAAAATGCAAAAAGACTTGAAAAACTATCATCCATACTGGAAGAGAGAGAGGTGAGTGAAGAAGGGTGGTTCCCTATAAGAGAGGAGCCTTTGGAAGACCTAGAAGAGACACTAAGGCAAGTGTAGTGTGTGAGAGTTCAGAGCGAGAGCTTGGAAGAAGTTAGGATGGTGAAAAAGAGAAAGCAAGCTCAGGGCTCCTCATGATAGATTGCTCCACCATCTCCCCCTCAAACCATTTACATAGAAGAGATGTAATACCCTGAGTTAGTCTTACGCATGGAAAATTGGGCCTCTAAGGTGGAAAATATGACCGTATTTTACCATAATCACCATCAACCAAGAAATGAGGTGTAGTTATAAAATGATTATCAGGTCCAGACCACAAACACATGAAACCAGGTGGTTTATGACCTGACCATCAAGAACCAGGTAGATAAAGCTGGGCTTTTCCAACTTTTTCAACTGCCATATTTTGGAAAGCCTACTGAGGCAGCTCATTTCCTCCTCTCACACATTTACGAGGATTACATCCACTTCATAGGGTACAACATGAAGATCAGCATGGAGAGGGTAAGCAAGGTCACAGGTATCCAATGCTCAAGGGTCAATGTATTGTATGACTTGGTAGATACGGAGGAAATCCAGCAAACTACCACTGTGCTTATGTACCAAAAACAAGGACATGCAATGCACATCACAAATTATAAAATCCCACTCTAAGATTCATGGCATGGATCATTTCCACCAAGATCAGAGGGATCAACCAATGGAAGGAGGTGGATATGGCCCACCTTCACATAACAAACCAAGTAGTGTAGGGAGTATAGTACAATTAGGCACTGTACTTTGCCCAAAAGATAGTCGAAGATGTAGAGAAGGTGCATATAATGCCTAAGTTTAGGTTTCCTTGAGGGGAAATATTGTTATTGATAGTTTTTTATGAAATTGGTGTGCCCGACTACAACTCAGGATCTTTGAAGTGGGTGTATCCCCCCACTATCAAATCCCTCATCGAGAACTACAAAGCTTTCATCTACCCTCAACACATCACTCCAACATATAATTTTAAGATGGGGTATTGGTTTGATGGAATGAAGGCGGCCTTTGGTAATGAATCATGCATTTCTAAGGATCTGCCCTCCCAAACAAAGCATCAAGTATAATTCATTGTGAAGCAACACTTCTCTCTAGCACGTATTCATATGAATCCTTCAGGGGAGCTCTCATCATGGCTCAAGCTACTCAATGCACTACTTCATCGATTCTTTGAATAGAATTATGATGTATAGCTAATCAATATATAAGCAAAATAAATCGATGCAGATCACCATACCCTCCAAAAAATGTTTGTTTACCATGATGATAAGGCCTATATGGAGAGAGGAGAGACAAACATGACCAATATCAAGATGAAGAATACCCTGGTTGGGGAATAGATACATAAACTATTTTATATGTTACACCCCAACCTACATCCTCAAGATGGGGAACCCAAAGAGAGGATCCCCCAGGTAACATTGAAGAAGTCGTCTTTTGAGCCAAGTGCTAGCACAAGTGGGCAACAAGGCCCCTAAAAGTGACAGAGGATAGTGGAGGTGCAACCCTTTGGACCAGTACATCATCCACCACAACCACCACTCCATAATTCACCTTTACCTCATCCTTTGTCATCATCTCCATCTCCATCTCTCAGTTCACCACCTGTGTCACCCCAATCCTCTTCACCTCAACCATCTCCTCACCCAACTCCTTAACCTTCTCCACCACTTTGACCACCTTCACCTCCATTGTCTCCAAGGACTACCACCAAGTTAGTGCCTCATCCCCCTTCAACACAAGCACCCCAAAAGGACCCCTCCCAAGAGCAGATACATAATTTGGAATCTAATCTAGAGAAGACTCCATCCTTGGTGTGAGAGGCCCTGGCTATTGATCAAGTTTATATTGAAGAGATGGTAATGGATGGGATGGCTACCGGAAACCAATAAGAACTTGAGAGAGACTCAGAAAAGGGGAAGGGGCCAACTGAGGGGGGTTCACAACAAAAAGAGTTGTCTAATCTAGATGAACGATACCAGTTTGGTGTAGACAACTAGAAACTCTATCTTTGAAATCATTTCCACCCCAATGATGTTATCCAAGAAACAAAGAATCAATTGTCCTTCCTATTGGATATGTATAATGAATAACCTCAATTTGACATTCCATTGGATTGTATTTTTTATGGGCCAGACGCCTCAAGTTTGTCAGACCTTATGAAGTTTGATCCATGGCAGCTCTCCCTATCAATGACTAACGCCAAATTTTTGAAGCTTGCCATGGAAGTAACGTGCTAAAATATTTTGTCAAAGTCAAACGCATGCACGACTGAAATAAAACATATCAAGGTCATAGAAATGTATAATAAAGTGTATGCTGAAAATCAGGGGCTAATCGAGGAAGTGGCCTCTTTGAAGCAACAAACTCAAGAGACCACCAAAGCTAAAGTAAGGGTATTAACCATTTGTAAAACAATTTTGAAAGAAGATCCAACACTAGCAGATGGCTTAGCTTTGGATGGAGATGTCATAGGGAAGTTATAAGAATTTGTTGAGTTAGTGCTCAAAAATAATGAGTGACCCATGCCCAGAGATGAATCAGCACTGCAACAGATACCTGCCACAGTACTTTGGAAAGAGTCGGGGAGGTTATCCCAATTTTGGATGATATTTTTGCACATATGACGTGCCCAAATAAAGTAATAGAGGCTTGGCTCAGTGACGAAAAGGTCTTGAGGTAGCAAACGACCGATGCAACTCTATTAATAAAAGACCATGTCGAGTGCATGAAGGTATTTAAGGATGTGAAAATGATGGAATATGCTATTAATAACCATCATCAACAAATAAATGTCAATTTTTCCACACTTTGAGGATAGGTTGACAAGGAGGTCTCTGAATTAGAAGACATCTAAAAAGAAGCTAGCATAGTCTTAGAGGAACAGATGAAGAAGACCGAGACTCTAATTTAGCCTGAAAAGTTAAAAATAGTAAAGGAGACAAAGAAATTGAAACAAGAAGTGGAAAACTAGGGGAGCACGAGAAAGGTGGAGCATGAAGAATGTGGGAGTAGTTAGAAAGAATAAATCAAGTAGGACACCTTGACCCCACTAATTAGATGCCTTATACCAACCTGTAAGGAACGAAACTCTTGGATACAAATATATTACATAGATCAAGCATCTAAGGGCACAAAGCCTTGATTCTTTATGAATAAATAGTTGTAAGAGCCACTACTCAACCTATTGGGAGTCTGTATTCCGTTTGTCTTGTAGTTAGGAACTTGACACTTAGATACGGAAAAACAAGTATAAAAACCTTTGTTTTAAGCATTAATGGGGGGTATAAGAGGAGGAACCTTTGAAGATATAAATATTGTCTTGTAATCAAAAACTACTTAATGAGAATTCAATGTTTATCATATGGTACTTTTGGGCAATGGATTGTGAGCTATGTTGAATATTGAAATGTGTTAAGTAACAGTCATGAGTTCTTTTACAATTAGCTAGTGATGGTAGCATAATATGTTAAGAAATAATAGTATGATATTTATTTGACAAGAAATGAGTAATTACACCATGTGCTTCAAAGTCTTCGAGAACTGCTCTTTCGTTGCGTGCTTCAGGTGAGCGCACAAGACTCATCCCTCCCATGATAGGGGCAACACACTAGCCTATTAGGATGAGGCTTCAGCATCGATGTAAATAAATAACCCAACAGGACTTATGCATAAAGACTATGAGACTAAAGATAATGACTCTATTAAATTTTAACAATAATTATCTTTGACAAGACTAACAAAAAAATCCAATTAAACATTGGATTTTAAGATTCAAATGACACTTTTATTTTTTCTCAGTATATAAAATAAAAACTTTTGACAAGACATATATCACCAATAAAATCTAAAACTTAATGACCATAAAAAAGATTCAAAAAAACTTCTATCGTGTACCTCAACTAGCTTATACAAAAATAAACTCTAAGTCTAAAAATATTTAAGAGACTTTACAAAAAGTAGACTACATAATTAACATTTGACAAAACTTAACTTTAAAAAACAATTGACACACCTATACAAAATACCTTATAAATTAAAGTATCAATGTTTGTTGTGATGCATTTGAGGTGGGACGTAAATCTGGGGAGCTTATTGATAACGAACATTAGTAGATATTATGGACTTGTTAAAAGCTTAAACCTGAAGTCATATGGCGCTACCTCTGTGTTGTCATTGAACTATATTAGAACAAAGACAGTGCAAAACAAATTCTAATCACAATTGATGCACAAGGGTTGATCTGATAATTTAGACATCGTGGAAAGATCAAGTATATTTTATCTGGATAGTGAGTAGAACAAAGTTGTCAATGGATGTGTGATGGTGGCATCAATTATGAGCATTGGTGATATAGTAACTAATTTTGTATGCTCCTTCTCGAGAGTCCAATAGATCTCCAGAGAGCTAAGAATGCTCATAAGAGTCTGTAAAAACACTTCAACATGTAGTGCAATAAGCTAATCTTATAAATTGACAATGCAATGCAATGAAAAACCAAAAAACTAACTCTTCTGATCATTAACGCAAACTCTAATATCAACTCTACAATTCTAAATTCATTGGAGAATCGATTTGAATGTATGGGTGATGAGCAAATACAAGTCGTGATAAGAGATTTTCACCACAAGATTTGTTAATGCAAGTTGAAAATAAATGGCTCAATTGATACACTACACCGTAAGTACGTGTAAATACATTGAGAATTCTTTATGCACATCTAAAATTGCCAACGTTGAGTGGCTCATCAACATTACACAAAACTTGATACTTCTATGCAGATCGATGGCTATTCCTTATGATTTATAATGTAAAAACAATTCTCTCTTCATTCACAGGGGAAATGCAAAGATTAGTAGCAAAATCTACCCCTTGATAGATTTAACAAGCCATTGACCCGTTCTGATACCAAATATTGAGGTTGGTCTAGATCAATGAATGATTAAGCTAAACAAAGAGAGAATTATTTGAACACACAATAATTCTGCTTTCCATACTCATAATTATGCACACCATAATATTAATCTATTGCACTCTCTGATTGAATTCATTCAAACTTAATACAAATATATAGGGCACTAATCTCTATTATTGAGGATTATAATATCCATCGATATCTCACCTATAAAAACCTATTTACATTAGTTTGGTTTAACAACTATGTTGAGTTGTGGAGCTAAAAGCTTCACTGAATGTGCAAATGTGGAGGTTGCTGGGTTACACAGTAACTGACATTGGTCAGAGCCAATCGACATCAGTTAGGGGTCAATCGACATCAGTTATCTCCAGCTACACAGTGGCCGGCATTGATCACCTTCAGACCGACATCGGTCATCTATGCGTTTCCAAAATTGTTCTAATTTTAGGAGAATAGTTAATTTACATGTAAAAACTAATTTTAGTCTTGAGTCTATTTTTCTAATTATTATTTGCTTTGGGTTCTATTTAAGAGACCCATAGGGCTGTATTGTCACAAGGTAGGCAACAACAACCATTGGGTTGATTGTCACAAGGAGGCAACAATAATTGGGTTGATTGTCACTGGAGGGAATAACAACTCGGTTATTGAGTTGATTGTAATTGATTGAGAGAGAGAGAGAGAACTCTTGAGGGAGAATTACTGCACATCTACGAGGTGTGAGGAGAAAGATATTTCTTCATTATATTTCCTTTTGGAAGAGTTTAATACAAGATTGGTAGTTTCTCGTATCTCCTATTCTTTGTTGTTTCTGATTTCTAGTTACTTATTACTTTTGGTTTAATTCTGTGTTTAGTTGCTTATAAAAAAGTAATCAATTGTATTGTAAGGTCCTAACAATTGGTATCAGAGCTAGGAACACTAACAAGTGGTATCATAGCGTGTTAGTATTTATTGATTACAGAATTCACTCACAGAGGTTTCTGATTGAGTGAGAGTAAAGCAATGGCAGAAGAAAGTAAACTAAGAATGGAGAAATTCAATGACAAGAATTATCAATTATGGAGGATGCAGATAGAAGATTATCTGTATCAGAAATATTTGTACTTACAGTTGGGTGGGGTTTCAAGAAAGCCCACAGATATGCAAGATGAAGAATGGAATGTTCTTGATAGAAAAGCTCTTGGATTTATAAGGTTGAGCCTGGCATCATCTGTGATTTCCAACTTATCACAGGCAAAGACAACGGTAGAATTAATGGATACTTTGGCAAATTTATATGAAAAACCCTCAGCTTCGAATAAGGTATATCTTATGAAGCAATTATTTAATTTGCAAATGCAGGAAGGTGGATCTGTATATAGTCATCTTAATGATTTTCGTGAAATTGTAAATCAGTTAATTTCAGTCAAAATAGTTTTTGATGATGAAATTAAGGCTCTCTTAATCTTATGCTCTTTACCTGAAAGTTGGCATAGTTTGGTAATGGCAGTTAGTAATACTGCATCTGCTTCAAATATCTTGAAAGTTGATGATGTTGTTAGTGTAATCTTGAATGAAGAAATTTGCAAGAAAAGCACAGGAGAAACATCAGGTAATGCTTTAAGTGTTGAAAGCAAGGGAAAGCAAAGAGAGAAGGGCAAGCAAGGAAAATCAAGATCAAAGATGAGAAGTAGATCCAAATCCAGAAATAGAAGTATACCCTGCTTATATTGTGGAAAGAAAGGGCATGCAAAGAAAGATTGTTGGTTGAAAGAAAATTAGCATGAAGGTAATAAAGAAGCAAAAGATGCAGGTATTGTTGCACAGGATGCTCTTATATTTTTCTTGGATAAAGTAGAATCATGGGTTTTAGATTTTGGTGCTTCTTTCCATGCAACCCCAATTAGAAAAATTTTCAATGATTATGTCCATAGAGACTTTGGAAAAATTTATTTAGGAGATGGTGAGCCTTGTCAAATTGTTGGCAAAGGAAAAGTGCAGCTGAAATTGTAGAATGGCAACACATGGGTGTTGAAGGATGTCATGCATATACCCATCCTGAAGAGGAATTTGATTTCTACAGGAAAGTTGGGTGATGAGGGTTGCACAGTAACTCTCACAGCTGAATCTTGGAAAGTTTAAGGGTGCACTTGTATTAGCTAGAGGTAAGAAAGTAGGTACACTTTATCTATCTACTTGTATTATTGATTATTTTCCTTCTATTTTATCTACTTCAGATGTAGATGCAAAGTTGTGGCACTGTAGGCTTAGTCACATGAGTGAGAAGGGAATGAATGTTCTTAAGTCAAAAGGTAACCTTTCAGATTTGAAAAGCATAGATCTAGATTTCTGTGAGCATTATATTTTTGGAAAATAGAAGAAAGTGAGGTTTCTCAAAACTGGATCAACAAAAAAGAAGCACAAGTTGGAGCTTGTTCACATAGACGTGTGGGGACCAGCTCAAGTAGCTTCTATTGAAAAATCACAGTGTTATGTTTTTTCATTGATGATGCTACAAGAAAGGTATGGGTTTATTGCATAAAGAAGAAATCTGATATTTTTAACACATTTAAGAAATGGAAAGCCTTAGTTTTTAATGAGAAGGTGATGTATAGTGATCAGCTCAAGAGGCTGAATAATTTTGAGTAGAACAATCTTGATTTGGACGAGGTTATGATCCAAAATGAGCTCGTGAATAAAAATCATCACTCACAAGAAAACACAGACACTGACGTCAGTCAGGCAGAGAATAACGTCGATCAAGCAGGAATCGATGTCGATCAGGTGAAGACTGAAGTCAGTGATGTCGGGCAGGTGGAAACCGATGTCAGTCAGGTCGGTCAGGTGAAACTGACATCAGTCAGGTGCAGACCGAGAGATGATCGGGATCGGTCACTGTCAAGAAATTTAGGCGGATAGTAAGTTGTGAATGAGTCTCAAACGCCCATGAGGAGGTCCAAAAGGGTAAGTAAACCTCCAATTTGTTATTCCATTTTTTTATACTATTTGTTGCTCACGGATGATGGAGAACCAAGAAGTTTTGAAGAGGTAATGCAAGTAAAATCCAGGAAATAGTGGGAGCATGGCATGAATGAGGAAATTGATTCCTTGGAAGAGAACCATACGTGGGATTTGGTTGAGTTGCCAGTCAGAAAGAAAGCACTGAAAAACAAATGGGTTTACAGGTTAAAAGGAGAGAATGGACAAATGAGACATAAGGCCAGGTTATATGGTCTTAAGCAAGCTCTAAGACAGTGGTATTTGAGGTTTGACAGGTTTATGACAAAGCATGGCTTTAGTAAATGTCAATCTGACCATTGTGTTTATTTTACCAGATAGGATAATGATAGCTATATTATCCTATTATTGTATGTAGATGATATGTTTGTTGCAAGTTCACATATGCAAGAAATTACTGAGCTAAAGGTAAAATTAGCTCAGACATTTGCCATGAAAGATTTAGGAGCAGCAAAAAAAATCTTTGGCATGAGTATTAAGAGAGACAGAAAAAATCATAGTTTGATTTTGTCTCAAGAGGATTATGTGAATAAGGTGTTGAAGAGGTTTAATATGCAGGATGTAAAATCGATAAGCACACATATGGCTGGACAGTTTAAGTTGAGCAAAGAACAGTGTCCTAAATCACATGATGAGGTTGAGTACATGATCAGAGTTCCATATGCTTCAGCAGTTGGGAGCTTGATGTATGTAATGGTATGTACTAGACCTGATATTGCCCAAGCAGTGGGAGTTGTCAATAAGTTTATGGCCAATCCAAGAAAGGAACACTGAAAAGTAGTTCAGTGGATTCTCAGATATCTGAGAGGGACCAACAGTAGGCATTTATGTTATGCAGGGTCAAATATTTCTCTACATGGGTATGTAGATTCAGATATGGCAGGTGACTTGGATGGCAGGAAAAACACCACATGATATGTGTTCAATGTTGGTGGAATGGCGGTTAGCTGGATTTTAAAGTTGCAAAAAATTATTGCCTTGTCTACTACAGAGGTAGAATACATTGCAGTCACAGAGGCTATTAAGGAAATGATTTAGATGACTCGGTTCATGGAAGAGTTGAGAAAGGAGCAAGAGAGTTGTAGATTGTATAGTGATAGTCAAAGTGCAATTCATTTGGCAAAGAATTCAGTCTTTCATTCAAGAACCAAACATATACAGCTTATGTACCACTTCATTAAACAGGTATTGGAGGATGGTCAGTTGAAGCTGAAAAAGATCCATATGGATAAGAACCCTGCTGATATGTTAACAAAGCCGGTAACAAAGGAGAAGTTGAATCTTCATTTAACTTTTGTGTTGAGTTGTGGAGCTAAAAGCTTCACCAAGGAGCTAATCAGGGAGTTACTGAGTTTAGACAGTAATCGGTGTCAGCAGTACGGCCGACGTCGATCAGGCAGGGACCAAGGATCGGCTGACGTCGGTCAGGAGCAGACCAACAGCAATCGATGTCGATCACCTGTGCGTGTGCATGCTTCTGCATGTGTTTTTAGAATGCATTTCCAAAATTAGACTTGTTTAATTTAAGAGGTCCAAGAGTGTTTGCATGTTGAAGGCTAATTTAAGTCTTGAGTCTGTGTTTCTAATTATTGTAATTAGAAGTCTAATTATTGTATGCATGGGATCCTATTTAAGAGACCCATGGGCATGTATTGTAATTAAGGCAAGTAAAGCATTGAAGCAAGAAAGCAAGGTCAAGGAGATCTGCAAGGTGTAAGGTCAAGGAGATCAACTGAAGCTATCAAGGAGGGGATAACAACTCAGGTTGTTGAGTTAGTTGTGGTTGAGCAAGAGAGAGAGGGAAGAAGTCCTTGAGGTGTGGCAAGCCTTAGAGGTGGAAGAAGAAGTGGCATCTTCTTTATTGTATTTTCTTCTGATGATTATTTAATACAAGATTGTGTATTGTCTCTCAAATTCTTTGTTGTTTCAAGTTTCTAGTTACTTAATCATTCTGGTATAATTTCGTGTTTAATTGTTTATAAGAAAAGTAATCAATTGTGCTTCCACGGGTTCCTAACATTTTGTTGGTCTTCAAGATTGAACTTGAAGATGGAGAAACAAGTCAAAAACAAATTAGAGGATGTTGTACAGGTACAGGTGCAGCAGTTTATCTCCAAGTGAGAGATTGTTGAGTTGTAGAGCTAAAAGCTTCACTGAATGTGCAAATGTGGAGGTTGTTGGGTTACACAGTAATCGACATCGGTCAAAGCCAACTGACATCGGTTAGGGGTCGACCGACATCGGTTATTTCTAGCTACATAGTGGTCGGCATCGGTCACCTTCAGACCGACATCGGTCATCTGTGCATTTTCAGAACTGTTCTAATTTTAGGAGAATAGTTAGTTTGCATGTAAAGACTAATTTTAGTCTTGAGTCCACTTTTTTAATTATTGTTTGCTTTGGGTTCTATTTAAGAGACTCATAGGGCTGTATTGTCACAAGGTAGGCAACAACAACCATTGGGTTGATTGTCACAAGGAGGCAACAACAATTGGGTTGATTGTCACTGTAGGGAATAACAACTCGGTTATTGAGTTGATTGTAATTGATTGAGAGAGAGAGAACTCTCGAGGGAGAATTATTGTACATCTACGAGGAGTGAAGAGAAAGACATTTCTTCATTGTTTTTCCTTCTGAAAGAGTTTAATACAAGATTGGTTGTTTCTCATATCTCTTATTCTTTGTTGTTTCTAATTTCTAGTTACTTATTACTTCTGATTTAATTCCGTGTTTAGTTGCTTATACAAAAGTAATCAATTATATTGTAAGGTCCTAACAAACTAAATCTCACGCAATTAATACAATAATATAATATACTAAACTAATATCATAATATTGTTATTGTAGTCATATAAAATGTGAAAATTGGTAACTTTAGTGTGGTTAATGACACCCAACCCATAGGTCCCTCTTACTTATTTTCATGACCCTCATAGGTTTTTTTGCATTGATTTTCAATCATCTATAGCCTTCCAGACTTGATTTCAGTTCAGCCAAATTGCTCTTTTCATGACAAATCCATCCCCCAAGGCCCCATCAGCTAAAGACAATAGTGCTTCAATTAGATTACAGTACTGGTGCCACTAGTATCCACTTTTGACACTCTTGTCCAAGTGTATTTTTAGCCCCAATGGTCAATTCCTTCCAGTTCCCCATCCTTCTCCTTGTTGGCCTAATGTGAGCACATTCAAACCATGATCAATACATCCCTATAAAATTCCATTCAAAGATCATTTGGAAAAGGTTGTCAATTATCACTAAACAAGCAAGAATATAAACAAGACTATTCAGAAAATCTTCCTTATTCTCTACATACATCTAGCCAATACTATTACAAGCTTATTCAAATCTTTACACTAATCTTTACCCACCTCACGCACACCCAGTTTTAACATTTTGCATCTTCATACACACTATTTCACAAAGCACATGAAGTGAGATAACTACATATAGATTGATCCCTCTTTAGAGTATTGGTATGTAGGCAGTGTGCCCACACAAGGGGTGTGGATACATGTTCAGTGAATCTTACACACACTAACCCCCTCTCTTTTTTAAAATTAGTCAAAGTACAAAAGAGTCTAGGGTTTAAAGATAAAATTTGTTATATAAATAATTTTACAAATATCCAGTCATTGAAAATTCATAGACATGGTCATATAAACATAACGAACAAAACCCAGAAAGCTCGAGTCTTTTAGACAACAGCAGAGGTGGATGCCCATGTCCAATCATAAAATAAAGGCCAGATCTTGAATTGTGATAGTGTCCCAATCCTACACAGTGAATTCCAGACTGTCTTAATCGTCTCAATCAATTTTTATCTAAGTCTTGTTTTCTAACCCTTACTATTATTTTTAAAAAGGTTAAAATCACAATCAAATTTATACAAATCAGTAGCTTAATTATTGCATATTTATTTAATAATTTTAATACTCGGACCCTTTAGCCAAATTAAGAATAATACTCCAATAAATTTTAAATTTTTAAATCATTTAGTGAACCCGACTTACATTGAACAAATATCAAACCCCAAGTACCATTAGGGTTTTTACTTCAAATTTTGTGTACAAATTTAATTTCTAATTTTTGTATAAAATTTTATGCATTTATCCTATTTAATATTATTTTTAGAATTTAAATTATTATCATAATTTTCAAAAATTCTAAAACCCTAACCAAAAACCATAGATTTTTAAACTAGGTCCTCAAGCACTAAGCCTACCTCCCTTGCAATTTTTAGAAAAATATTTTGAATTTTTTGTAAATTATTTAGTGTTTAGAATATTTTCAAAATCTCAATAGTAGTAGTTATTTGGTACAAAAAAATAAATTTCTAATTTCTAATTTTTGTATAATTTTTTGTGCATAGGACATTTGCCAATGTCCTTCGCTTGTACTCTTCCATGTGATTGTAGCTTTCACGTCAACCTTACTTCTTCCAATTGTATGTGTATGTGGCATTTGAACATGATTTGTATGTTTGTTTTCTAGTTTGAGTGACATGTGCCCATGTTCCTTGTTTGCTTGGCCCCTTGGCCACTCTTATATGCTTCTTGTGTCTTACCTTGTATGCTTGTTGCTTGATTGTTTTTGATTGTGTGCAATGCCATGATCCACATCATGCATTATCTTATTTTTTGGATGCCATGATGGACATCATGCTCCATCCCTTCATAACAACTAACAACTAACCAAATTTCTAGTTCTAATTTAGTGCATTGCATATGTTATTACATTGTTATATCTATCTAGACATACTCTTGTTGATCTAACAATATCTCATTACAAACCATGCTATATCTTGAGATATCTTGTCGATTATCATTACTATATCATGTATCTTTGTAGCATAATATATTTGCAAGGTTCTTTCTTTTGAGGGTAGTCATTACAGGGTCTTCATTTATACCCTCAAAAGAGAGGGCAACAAATAAGGGTTTTGTCATAGAGATTGAAGCTCGTAATGATCAAAAATTCAGCTTTCAAAACACCCAAAACAGTAATCAAACATCAAATCAGGGAAAATAGGGCAGATAAATAGTGAAAATGTTAGAAGTTATCAGATTTAGCCTAAGACAGTAGCGTCAAGATTGGACTACAGTACCAGTGCCATTACTGTCTATTTTTAGCACTCCTATCCAAACAACAAAAAAACCAAACTTTCTAGAAGCAGGGATAAAAGTAGGTTTAGCTACAATTTTTACACAGTCAGATTAATTCAAAATCAGTAGTTTCCAGTACACTTTTGCTCAGACAATTTAGATATAGAGAACATCATGCGTGGCATGATGGCTCCCACTTATAGTTTCAGATATGGTAGTTGATATAAATTCTAGATTAGAGTCTATGTTTCAGACACCAGCGATTGGGGCCAATGTGTACAATGTATTTATTTATTTTTTCTGAGTTCAATATTACCCAAGCATTTTTAGTAGTTGCATGCCTTATGCCATCTGCAGGTGGTTGGCATCATTTTAGAGTGGTTTTCATATAAGTCTAACCTCCATATTTTGGAATGGCTTTCATATAAGCATACTACACCAGTTTAGAGTGGCTTTCATACAACCCTGATCTCCATTTTTCAAAGTGACCAAAATTGCCCTGCGTCTAGCATACATTTTATTGTACATGCCAATATTGTCATATCATAGTACATTCATGGGATTCAGGGGTCATCCCATATGACATACATTTCATACTGGAATCAGTTCATAGTTTCACTTCACGTAGCAACAACGGAGCCAAAAGACTAGCTAGCCTTTGTATTCTTGAGCCACCTGTTCAAAGGGATTGGACACACAGTCCAAACATTGATCAACACATGTATGACCACCTAGCTTCACTTGGTGAAGATGGATCCAAAAGGCCAATTTTTACATTCTTGAGTCACTTTCAAAGAATTAAGCATTCAACTCCATTCACGATATTACTCTTGATTCAGCACACATCTAACATTATTCAACATTACAATAGGTTTTATATTGGTCCACGTACTCGATGAAGTATATTCTTTCATTTCTCTTCCTCTCTCTCTAATCCAGCTTTTTATGTTCTTATTTTAGATATAGCATATCTAATAAGAACTGATCTACTCTTTGTTTTCTCTTACAGATTCACACTTCACAACATGCTCTCTCTACGTACACCCAACACCATACAGCGTCACAAACTTCATCCTTACAGGTAAGTTCAGGTATGCTTTTTATTTTTCCTTTATTCTAATATTTCATTTCATTGCATCACTAGAATAAAGGGGAAGAAATGTAGTCATATAAAATGTGAAAATTGGTAACTTGAGTGTAGCCAATGACACCCAACCCATAGGTCCCTCTTGCTTGCTTTCATGACCCTCGTAGGCTTATTTTTATTGATTCTCAGTCATCCATAGCCTTCTAAACATAATCTCAACTCAGCTAGACTACTCTTTCCATGACAAATTCATCCCCCAAGCCCCATCAGCTAAAGACAATAGTGTCCAACTTAGACTACAACGTTGATGCCACTAATGTCCACTTTCAACACTCTTATCCAAATGCATTTTTAACCCCAACAGTCAGTTCCTTCTGATTCCCCATTTTTCTCTTTGTCGACCTAATGCGAGCACATTCAACCCATGACCAATAGATCCCTATAAAAGCCCATTCAAAGATCATTTGAAAAGGGTTGGCAATTATCATTAAGCAAGCAAGACTACTTAGGCAATCTTTCATATTCTCTTCATACATCTAGCCAATACTATTGTTAGCTTATTTAAATTTTTAAATCTTTGAATCAGTCCCTAACCACCTCAATCACACCTAGTTTTAGCATTTTGCATCTTCATACACACTATTACATAAAGCACGTCAAGTGGAAGAACTACAAATAGCTTGATCCCTCTTCAAAGTATTGGTATGTAGGTAGTGTGCCCACACAAGGGGTGTGGATACACATTCAATGAATCTTATACACACTAACCCCCCCCCCTCTTTCTCAAAATTGGTCAAAGTACAAAGGAGTCTAGAGTTTGAAGACAAAATATACTCTATAGAGAGTTTTGTGGACATCCGACAGTTGAAACTTCACAAGGAAGGTCACACAAACATAGCGAACAAAACCCAGAAAGCTTAGGGCTCCTAGATAACAATAGCAAAAGTGGACTACAACGTTGGTGCAACTAGTGTCATATTTTGGCACTCCTGTCCAATCATAAAATGAACGTTGGATCTTGAATTACGACAGTGTTCCAATGCTACACGGTGAATTCTAAACTGTCTTAATCGTCTCAGTCAGTTTTCAACGAAGTCTTATATTCTAACTCATTATTATTTTTAGAAAGGTTAAAATCGCAATCGAATTTATATAAATCAGTAGTTTAATTATTACATATTTATTTACTAATTTTACTATTCATACCCTTTAATTAAATTAAGAATAATACTCAAATATTCTTAAAATTGTTAAATCAATTATATAACAATATTCTAATTAATCATTTACTAATTACTAACCAGTTATTTACCTTTCGATAAATACCAAAACTAACATAATGTAAAATCTAAATTCCTAACATAAACTAATTTCATGGTTGTGATGATTTTTTTCTTATTGGTGTCATCAATGCTTGCAATGTGTCTTGGAATTGATTTTGTTTTCCCTTCATTTCCACATATCCATTTTGCTTGTGAAATTTTATTTATGTTCGAGTTTGCATGAGTAACTATTGCATCATGTTGCAAAGTAGTACAACCAGTTCCAGTACTTCATGGTCCCGCAAACTTGTGTTTTTCACAATATATGCATTTCATGATTGTTTTCCCTTCATGCACTGTACACTTTAACCACTTAAATTTAACTTTTCATTCATCTCTAAACACTATTTACTTTAACCTTTTTTTTTTGTTTTGTGTTGAAACTTCCCCCTCTTCAAATTCTTCACCATAGTTGTCATCACACCCCAATATATTTAAGTCTTCATTTAAATCAAAATTTTGATCCTCTTGCGATGAAGCTTTTGATGTTCCGGACTATGCAAAAATCTTCTTGATTGAAGATTGGTTTTTTTTATTTTGAGATTTTTTTTTATAGTACATATTCAAACCAAATAATAAAAATTTAGATGTTCATGTACCTATATAAACTTCATAAATCATTAGCATTAATTGTTACAAATAACCTTGTATAAAGAAAAAAATGATAATTAATATCAACTACTGTGTTAAAGAATAAAACATGTGTTATTCCATGATATTTTTATGTCAAATTGGATGCATGACTCAAAGGCTAAGTGGGCTTAACAATTTGAGAAATAACAAACATATATGCACTGAGTAATGTGAAAACACAAGGACTTAGATTAGAATTAAAGACTACAAAGTAAGCTTCATCCATGGAAGAAAAGCGCTGTCAATTTGACCATGTCAATAAAAATGAGAAATTGTCTTCCAAAAAAAAGGAATTAATGTTGACATAAATAATTTATCATATATGAGTGTAATGTGTCCACATTTCTAAAACCAAGACATTAGCCCGTAAAATAAAAGGACCTAGAGAACCAAAAGTAATTGCACAGGTGGTCAATAAGACTGTCTACTAAATCAACATAACATTATACAACTGAAAATTAAGTTATAATTAGTATGTAGATCTTAGCAATGTGTGATATATGTGCAACACTTATATATCACCTTCTCATCGCTACAAACAAGTCATCCTCGGAAATAGAAAATAAACAAGGGCAATTGTATATACAATTTGATAATTTTAAATTAAAAAAAACTGACCAACAATTTTCTAGAAATAGAAAATTGATTTTTGAATAAATTGTTTGGATTTTTTATTAATAATTCAGATCATTATTTATAATTTATTATTTCTATGCTCTTTAATTTATCATTAAGATTTTTATTTTTTATATTTTTAAATCACAGATTATAAGCTACTTATAAACTATGAAATATATCAAGTTAATTTGTGAAGCTACTGATTTAAATAGCATGCCATTTAACAATAATATAAATTAAAATTTAGATAGAAAAATGTAGCAATGCTCTACATGGCAGTGGTGTTTTTTCACATGGATTACAAAAAAAGATGAATTTAAAACAGTAGATATTTGAGTTTTTAATTTGGGTGGTGCATAACATCCCTAAAGGCTGAAACTATGCAGTGAGCAGTGATAGCACTGTTGGAGACTTCATTCCCAGTTAAACAGGGATTCAGGTGTCTGAAATTTGAAACAACCACTACTGGGCTATGGATACCAATCTGGACTATCGAGGCTCGAAAAATGGTAAAACACAGTTACACTGTTAGACAACATAAAAACAATCCAAATTCCAAAGCCCAGACCTACAGGCTACAAGCTTGCACCGCCGAGTTGACCTGGGCTCCTCCCAGGGTCCCTTAATCATGGTGGGACTAGGAATACGTCAAGCTTCTTTGACATCTACCAACAAGTCAGATCATGTTATTCCCTGCAGTTCTGCCACCTTAACACTCAAGACTTGAGTCTAATCAACATTGCCAGTGTTCCCTTCTTTTCAACCTTTTGGCCTATGTAGAACACAAATGCAATCTGTGCGTGATCCAAGAATGATTTCACTATGCTCTTCTTCAGAGGTCCGAACTCAACCTATTCTCTCTCGTCTTCCAAACGCCACCTCGTGACCTCTATCCTCCGTCACCACTCCCACAGAGCTAGGAAGAACGCTGCCCACAAAGTTGGCTAACAGTTGACAAATAGTGTTAGGTAAAGTATGTAATGAGCTTCTCTCTTATCAAGAAGGTGTGGAGGCAGTCATCAATTGTTATGCGAAGTATTGTTCTGGATTCATTTATACCCACACAAGAAATGCAAGCCCAAGCCCAAGGCATAGGCAAAGAAAAGTCATCCATCGCCACATACTTGGACGTTGTGTGGGAAAGACTAGCAGCATCCGCTGTTGTTGCTAAAATTCAGAAATCAAATCAAGTAGATATGTGTTTCGAAATACCCACAATGGCCGGGGTCCAACAATCTTCTTCATTCAGACACCACTAAGTTGGTTGTAGCGTGTAGGTACGTCACGTTATCCCCAATGGTCAATTGTGGGTAAAGTTCAAAAGAACAAAAGTTAACAATATCCCTCCTTCCGAATCTCTAATTCTCTATAACTTATTTCCTCCTTCGACCTTCATCAACTCTCTCTCCCATCTAGGGCACGTTTTTACTCAGCTTCATTTGCTCAGTGACAGCCTATAGCTTATAGGTACTGTATTCAAATCCTGAGAGTAGTGGTAAATTGTGGTAAGGGTATAATGAATTTATGGCCAAACAAATTGAGTGGCTCAGGTTAAGTCCATCGGCCAATAATGGTTAACTTGTCATTGGTGATACAGTGAATCGTGATACAGTGAAATTTGAATCGTGATATAGGGAACAATGTGATCGCTGATAAATTGATAATAGATCTGCATTAATGAGAATCCTCCTCAAATCCTCCCAACGGTCGTCTGTAGCTTGTAGGCATTTGTTTAACACTGAAAAAATTAATTCGATTCTGCCAACTTCCAAGTGGGCAGCGACCAACAGGGCTAGGTTGAGGTTTGTACCCCGATCATTGGTGTAGTCATACCCTATATGTTATAGACTGCCACGAGCACGATCTCCCTGGTACCCACCTAAGCTTTATAATATAAAACAAGAATTTTTTCAATTTAAATGTCATAATCCCAGCTTCTATAAAATTTCCCCATCGATTAATACGTTTCAAAAAAAATTAACTAAATTTTACGAGTAAAATGATCAAAAATGCCTAAATGGGTGTCAATTTTCACCCCTGCTAATAGAGAAGACTTAAACATGTGAAAATGAAACCCTTGTACAAGAAACAAGTTCAATTCCATACACACTAAATCAAAAGAGTGCATGCAATTTAATGTTCAAGTCGTAAAAACATTTTAATAAGTTACACTAGATTTTGATAAGATTTATATATTATATGAACAAGTTAATCTAGAATCAAAATGCAAAAAAAGTTGTATGAAGGGGGTGCACTTGGCAAATTATGTGGTGAAACTTTTGATTTGTGCTAATATATCCCTAATACCGGAGACAATCCAAGATTTAAGAAACCATATCCAAGCCCCATAACACTTTTGTAAAGAAATAGAGATGCAGGTAGACATCGATAAAACAAAAAATATGATTTTCTCAACAAAAAGGAAAGAACATTGGATTTTCAATACACAAAAGAGTATATTGAAATGGTGTCAAACTTTAAATATACCGATCTCGACTTTCACAACAATCTCAAATGATATACCTGTAGGATGAAATGAATACAAGGTGGTTGGAGAACTTTCTAAGCACTTCAAAACCAATGTAGAAACGTTGAGTTATGGGACTAGAAGACCACCATGGTCTTATTTAGTCTATTTGTCACACCGATGGGATTATATGGTTGTGAGGTGCATGTTAGTGGAACGAGTTTGAAATGGAATCAGATAGAAAAGATTTAAAAGCGCACAAGTAGAAACAATTTCAAAATAAAGGACTCGATCTTGTATGCAATTATTCTTGTTGAAACATGAACTTTATTTTTAGAGACATCCGACATGACTTAGTATTATGTTATTTTATTTTTATTTTTTTTTAAACATGAAAACCAACAAGTGGCCAAGGGCAACAAGAGAAGAAGAGTTGTGCATGAGGAAGAACAATTGGATGGAGCAAAACCACAAAGCACACAATTACAAACAATTTCAAAATAAATGACTCAATTTCATATTAAAGTATTCTTGTCGAAATAGGTACTTCATTTTTAGAGGCAACCGATATGACTAAGTATTATGTTATTTGAAATATATATATATATATATATATGAAAAGCAACATATGGCCAAGTACAGCAAGAGAAGAAGAGTTGTGCATGAGGAAGAACACTTGGATGAAACAAAACCACAACTGGATTAATAGATGGAATATCAACGTAACCAAATGTCCAAATTGTAACAAAGATAGAATTACATGAATGAAACATTTAAAACGGTAATATGAAAGTAAGGGACAAGCAAGAAAAGAGAACACCATATTTCAATGTTCAACCCGACTTATAAGCTTTGATAAAAAAGCATACATGGAAGCAAAAATCAGAAGGTAAAGAGCCTCCTTGTTCAATTGAGAATTGACTATCATAGGCTTCGATGCAAAATAGGGAGATGGATGACTTTTAATGAGCAATGGGATGAAGGTTTTTTTTTTTTTTGCACTACATGCACTGTCAAAATGGAGGAGCAATTCATCCTTGAATGCCCTTCAATGCACAAACATATGAGCCAAATGTGTGAAAAATTTAAGTGCTCGATGCATGGTAGATATATTGGAGAAAAAAGGATTAAAATGTGAGAGATGCTAATGCAATTCAACAAAAGACGAAACAATGTTCTAAAAGATTCATCGGGCCTCGAGAACTTTTCAATAGTTAGAGACAATCGATGTTATAAAATGGTTTCACAAACCATTCAATCTCACGAATGGAATTAAAACCATTTCATTGCATTTCACTATTGATATGTTGTAAATAAAACATGTTACATCATGATTTTTTTTTTAAATAGATTTATATATTTATGTTCTATTTTGACAGATTTTTTATGGTTAGCTTGTATTTAATACAAATAATGTGCTAATAATAAATAAATAAGAAATATATTCATAAAAACAATATGAACAAAACACATTTGTTATTTTAAAAATATGTATACTACTGTTAAAAGAACAACAAAATCAATTCAAAGTAATTCAACCCCAAAAAAATGAGTGTTTTGTTAAAGAACATATATTGATTCCATAAAGGACTCAGTTCCATATGAAATTATTCTTGTCGAAACAAGTATTTGTGATTAGAGGCAACTGATATGACCAAATTATTATGTTGTTTGGAAAAAAATATCATGAAACCCAATAGATAGTTGCACATGAGAAAGAACACTCGAAAGAAGCACAATCACAAATAGATGAATAGATAGGATATCAACATAACTGAATATCCAAATTGTAACAAAGATAGAATTACATGAATGAAACATTTAAAATAGTGATGTGCAGATAGTGGACAAACAAGAAAAGACAACACTATTTCCATGTTCAACCCAACTTACAAGCATAATAAAAAAGTATGTATAGACGCTGAAATCAGTTGGAGGCTAAAGATCCTCATTGTTCAATTGAAAATTGACTCTCATAGGCTCCGATGCAAAATAAGGAGATGGATGACTCTTAAGGAGTAATGGGACAAGAAGGCTTATGCTTTTTGCACCACGTGGACTGTCGACATGGAGCACTTCATCCTTGAATGCACACAATGCATGGACATACAAGCCAAATATGTGAAAAATTTAAGAGTTGGATGCATGGTAGATTTATTTGAGAATAAAAAATTAAAAATGCTTCCCTAGGAGATGCTAATTCAGTTCAACAAAAAGAGGAGCAATGTTCTAAAAGATTCATCAGGTCTCAATAACCTTTTAGTAGTTAAAGCAATAGTGATCTCATAGACCATTCAGTCTCACGGTCATAATTAAAACCATTTCATTTTCATTTCACCAATGATATGTTGCAAATTGAACATATTACATCATGATATTTTTTTAAAATAGATTTATATATTTATGTTCTATTTTAACAAAAACATTTAAGGTTACCCTGAATTTAATACTAATAATGTGCTAAAAAAAAACATAAGGATATTCACAAAAACAATATAAACAAAACACATTTGTTATTTTGAAAATATGTATACTGATGTTAAAAGAACAACAACAAAAGTCAATTCGAAATAATTCCTCAACCCCAAAAAGAAGAGTGTTCTGTTAAAGAACACATATTGATTTCTAACATCGGTAAAAAGCCATCCCTACAAACTTATAATGTGAAGCAGCACTATTTTGATTTCTAATATCAGGAGAGAAGCATCCCTACTAACTTATGCTGAGAAGCAACAATGTAATGTAGACGCAACAAGGATTGCCATTACACAAGTGTTGAGCATAGCGGGTCCAAGCAAATACATTTCATATATGAAAAATGGATTAACTAAATGTAGGAATGGCTCTGATGATTATTTAATGGACGTGGTGGAGAGCTTAAGCAGGGTCTATAACACTTCGGTATACTTGAAAGAAAATAAATTTGAGTTATTTCAGTATGATATTCAAAGCAAGAAGAGATTCCTTATATGCCACTGAACATCGTTAGCTCTCTGACAGATTTAAGGAAGAAATGAATGGATAAGAAAATGATGGCACCACCGTGTCCATTGATGAAGCATTTGTTAGGATATTTTGACATAAGGAAACAGGGTGCAGTAGAGTCAAAACAGATGGGACTCGAGTAGATGGGTTAAAAACGCATCACAGTAAGACAATCAAGTGATATACAAGTTGAATCTGTATTGGTGTCAGACCCTTTGTGCTTCAAGGCGCGCTCTCTAATCTCACTCATGGAATGCAATAATTTCCTTTGTTCAATGTAAAATACTGAAAACATTACAAATTCAGTTGCCCTTTAAACAATAAAGAATCTAGCAGGCAAGAAAGAAAATCCATGTGTAAACGTGCTCAACTGCTAGATAACAACGTCCAAGCCAATAGAAGAAAGTTCAAATCTAGTAAGAGATAATGACTGAAATTGATGCTAAAGAAAAAGGGTATCAAACATAGGGTTTGATCTGCTCATGTAGAAGCAAAAATTTGATACAACAATAATCCTGAAAGTGAAGCTGCTCCAATTAGAAAAAGTTACTTCTGGTGATGCTCAATTCAGGCTGAGCCTTGCCAGCATCCAATTGCTGATACCAAAGCCTGGGACTGTTTAGGATACTTGCAGTATTTGATGTTTAAAATCATACTGTTAATTTTTCTATTTGGTTAGCTGAAACAGCATCAAAAATTGCTAATTATAATTTAGCTAGCGATAGCTTTAAACTAGATGCTTGATTGAAGATAGTTTGCAGTTTTGATTGCGGTATTCTGATATGATGCAGCCTTCCTCTTGGACACATATTTTTTTTACATTTCTTCTATCTCGATTGAAAAAAAGTGAAATCTTAAGATTTCAGTTTTTGAAGTCAATTGTCCGGAAGGCAAGGACTTGAATAATGCAAGAAGAGAAGTCCACTCAAAATATTGGCAGTGAAGTCCACAAGAATGGGGTTATCAATGTTGGGCTCCTTTAACCCAACGGTTCAGCGAAATGCCAGAAAACATCTGTTCAAAAAATTGCAATATGTTGGAATTTGAGTCCTTTGATGCTGACCAGGGTTCTTTTCTTAGTCATATAAGGGTCTAAAGAAGTTTTTAAGTTCAAATGTGTTTATGATATGATTTCTCAAAATGTTTTAGCTCGCATTGTACGTATATAAAGCAAGAATAATATGAAATAGTTTCTCTAAATTTGGATGTATATTTTTCAACACTTGGGTACTTCCTAAAGGAGCTTAGTTTTGTTCATCCTTAAGGTAAGGTGTGACTACATATTCTGTTTCATATTGTCAAAAAGCAAAAAATACTTGCCCTTCAAGCTGGAAATATTCTATAATAAACTGACTACCAGGCATGTGTCAGAAATAAAGGAAAAAAATTAATCTATCAATTGGATCAATTTAGTTCAATGGGACTCAAAACTACAGACAATTAGGATGAAAGTACCCTGGACTGTGAAAGAAAAGATGATTTATACCAGTGAAGCAACTTTATGAACACCCCTCGTTCCATGGTATAACCCAAAAAATGAGATGCCGCCCTCATGGGAGGAATGCAAAAAAAGACCCATAGTATATAATCCAAATCAAATGTGATGATAATAGGTAATCTGGATGGTACAGAGGCCAATTATAAACATAAGAAACATCCCTCTCATTCCTCAGCTTATAAGATCTCAAGAGTTTATATTCTAATTCAACCACTCGACAAACAAAAACTACTGTACAGTCAAACAAGGTGGACCTCCAAGGACAAGGCGTTACAATTAGTTACACACTTGCTCTGAAATATTAGACTTTGAAAATGAACACCATCTCCATACCTTACAGCTCACTAACAAAGAAAAATCTTAAGAAATGGAGTTGATAAAGTTAAAACAGCTCACTAACAAAGAAAAAATTAAGAAATGGAGTTGATAAAAGTTAAAACAGCACAACTATAAATATCTTCCGATCAATTAAAACCTTACAATTACAATATGGGACAATGACATAACGCCTCCCAAACACATTACAATTACATCAACTGAGACTCGTCCTAACCATAGAATTGTAATAAAGCTCCAAAATTAACTCTAACTATCAAACGAAACAATTCAAAAATAAAAAAGACTAAATATGCTTAGTGCAAGAAAAAACAAATAAAGAGATATATCACGCACATGCAGAATGAGAAACAATATACCAAACCATCAGTTAGTCATGAAATCTACAAACACAAGAAGCCATAGAAACATATAGACAATATGTTCAAAATGTGTAACAGCAGCTACTATAGACAACAAATACATGATACGTAGAAAATGAAGCCAATTCTGGCAAGAACATAAGTTGATGTATCGTTGGCCTATCACTCTTAGCACACAAAAATCTTACAGATCTCAATTTGTGATATACAAATCCAAGCAAATAGCAGTGATCAAACAAAGAATCACATTGCCTGTTTAAAAACTTCCCACCAGATGAAGTTAATCATAACTGGCATTTAAGAACTTCAACAACTCATTCCGGTTACTCTCTGCCAATTTGTCCTCCTTTGTTTTCTCAATCTTCAGAAGAATCTGTGCATTAAATAGACAACTATGAAATTCAAGAGCTATAGATTAAGTGAGGCCCCAATAAAAGTCAATACATGCACCAGGGCATGAATTAAAGAAAAAGAAAATAAAGCAGCTTCCGAACCATTCCGAAACAAGAAAATCTAAAACAGAAGCATATTAAAATATAATTTTAAATTGCAACAGTTGGAATATCCTCAAAACAGTATTAGGTTTAGAATTCATGATTTAAAGCAAAGACGGAAATAATAATGTAGATGTCATATCAAAGAAAAAAATTCAACACTATATATACCTTTTTACCGGAGACAGCACTGCGCCTTACACCATCTTCTTTATCCCGCCCAAGGAACTGAAACACGTTAGAGAACAGAAAAAATATAAGGTGATTGCAGTTATGATAGCTTTGCCAATGACAAGAATATAATGCTAACAAAGAGACAGTAGATTTCTGTCTGCAGCAGCAAAATATCACCACCAGAATTTAGTAATTAATATTCTAGATTCTCCATCACAAACCTTGGAAAGCTGCACTGGACCATTACTCTCTTTTTCTTGATTCTATATATGGCTCCCAGTCACCGCACATGAGAAGCATCAGGAAGAATCAGAAAGCAGCAAATAAGAGTTGACCAACCAAGAAGTGTCCAGTAACCAGGTTGCAGACCCCAGCTCCAATGTCAGAAGAGCCCATCCATATAAAGGCACCAAACCATATCAGCACCTTGTTAAAGTAATGCATTTACCTTAATTTGTTCCAATCCAAAAGAAGCCAAATATGGTGTAATTAAACATATCAGGCTATATAATCTATATAACAGAAAGAAGCTTACCTCTCTTGTCTTATGTTTATGATGTTTGTGCCTGTGACCTTTAATCCTTAACTTGTCTTTGGTCTGCATTAAAGAAGGCAAGATATTATATATTCAACCCATGCAGAGTACTAGCTACAAGCACCGCTAAATAGAAGAGAGAACAAAAAGGAAGCTTTACCTTTTTTGACCTGTCTCTGCGTCTGTGCTTCCTTGGCCGATCAGATGCCTCTGAATCACTGTCACTGCTTGAACTCTCGTCCCTGTAAACTAGTATATATATAACAGCCTTAAGATCTCCAATAAAATCATTTGGATAATCAATTTATTCTATATTTCAGCTATATTTTTAACCAATAATTTGCATCTTGTCTGCCTTACCATACCTGTCGCATGGATACCACATAACAGGGCCAAGACTCGACAAATTTAGGAAAACAAATTTCATGCATGAAAAATAATTATGGTATTTCGTGTCTGACCACTGCCTTCCATTTGAATGTTACATAATATAACTGGGTTTCATTGCAGGACACCACGACTCCAGACTGCACCTGCTCATCCCTCCCCTGCAGGCCGTTCTCCTCTCACTGGCCAATCTGGCGCTCCTCTTTCATCTGCTCCTCCAGCCACATTCTTCTCCATGTATGGGTTTGGTCCTGGTGCAAACCCTCAGCCCTCTACCACTGTCTGCTGTGGCTGCTGTGGCTGCTCCTCCTCTTCTCTCCTCTGGGCTGCATACTTAACCGCGATTTCTGCTCATGTGGATCCACTCAGTAGGGTTAGTGCAGTCCCCTTTGTTGACAAACAGGTCCCATCTTTACCCTTCAAAGGTGCTCTCGTGCACCCTACGGCAGCCACCAGATCTCGCTTGTCTGGCCGTTTCATTGTGGATGTCTCCCACAAGATCCTTGTCCTTGAACTGGGGCAAGAAGCAGTAGATCATGAGGTTTTCTACAGAGAGCATGGGCTGATTTACCATTTCAATTGGTTCTTGCCTAAGCTAGAAATCTACTTATACCCCTGTGCTAAGGGTTTCTTTATTATGAACTGTGATGCTGCCAAAGACTACCAAACCTCTCCCTTCATTTTTAGTCTCTTTCTAGCTTCTCTTCCATCGAGAATGCCCTGCAGTTGTTTCATTTCTGCTCTCATGAAACTGCTCAGCGGCATTTCACTACTTTTGCCAGAATTTGTGTTGAAGATGATTTTGCAAAATTCCAGGCAAGATTTGGGTCTGGATGAAAAAGCGGCTCGCCTTGGTGGTTTCAACATAAAGAACAGGAACCCGCTTCGTTACTGGTGGCGTTGAGCAAAGGAATGCCACCATTTGGTGGAGCCAATTCCCAATTCCACAGAGTGAGATTGTGATCCAGATCCTGATAGGTCTGAGGGACAAGACCCTAACAGAGGGCTAAGATGGGTTGTATGCATATGCAGAAGCAATATTGAATAAAATGGAGAATTGACAAAGTAATACATAGAACAAGAACATAAACTATATTAATGTGTGTTATGTGCATAGCATACTCTTAAGAAAGATGTATGGTTGTCTACTTTCCTACTATTTGCTTTTGGCTAATGTTACAGATGTGTATACATAAATTACTATGCCACGAAGGCTAAGGAGCCATTATGGAAGTTGAAAATTTTAGGCTTCCATGTGCGACTCTTCATCTTTTGATGATTATATCGCTTGACTGACAATTGCTGCAGCATAACACATGCCCTGGAAGTGCCACCTGGCATGGGACAACATGGTGTGGAATGTACACCTGGCTGATGTACAATCTAGAGGTTCTGCGCAGACGCTGAGCTATGCAGTATGTTCAAAGGTATTGCACCATTAGTCAATGTTGTGCAGAGGTTGTGCACATGGTGCAAAGCGGCACAATGTTGTGTAGGTGGCATGGAGGCCATGCTACAAGAAATGTGTAGTTACACCAAATGGCATTGAAACCATAGTTACCAAGTTCAAAAATACAGATCCGTTCGGGAGGGCAAAAAAATCCAAAAATCCAAAATCCTTGAAAAAGTTCGGAAAAATCCAATCCAGATTATATACATAGAAACATGTCAGCATAGTTTTATAAATGTAAAAATTTGACAAATACAATGACAAACACTAATAAAGTAATATAAATTTTTAACATTATATAATATCTTGGTTTCTGGGCATTTTTTTCCACAGAAACCTAAGAAATAATTTTATTTTTACTTATTTTTTTAAAATAGCACCGACCCAGACGAAATTATCAAGGTCGGCCAAAAAAATCAAATCCGGCTGGATTTTGTGCAGATCTGGCCGAATTTGGTAACTGTGATTGAAACTGACTATCCACATTTTGGCATTTGGATCCTAGCATTGTGTTGGATGTGCATGATGTTGAAAGTTGCACAGAGGTTTTGCGGCATGTTCCCTGGGATCACATAGGAGGCGCATGATGCAAGGGGTTGCAAGTTGCACACAATGCTGAGGTTGTCTTTAGAGCTGCACTGCATGTATCTTGTCGTTGTGTAGGAGGCACATGATGCAAGGAGTTGTGTAAGTGATCAAAGCACAGTGTTGTGCAGAGACGTGCAACTGTATGTGTATGTGATTGAAGCATGGTTGCGCAAAGATGCACAAGTGACCAAGGAACTCTAGGTAATAGCACGAGCCTACACAGATCATTCACCCTTTCTTGAGAAGGAACCATCTCGATTGCATTATGTGGTGTAATCTTCTCATGAGTCCATGTGGTATGGTTATACCATGCAATCACTTCAAGCATCCAATACCTCTCACTACCCACTAATATGGTGATACTCTAAGGATTGGTTGTGTACACACCATGGCAATTGTGCATGTATGCATGCCCAAGGATTATATCACATGCATCAATTGCAACCAAATCACAAACTAGTTCCTCTCTTAAAGGATGGATAGCATATAAGAAGCAACATTGCCGAGTGATATGTAAACCTTTGATGCAACAGGAATTGATCCATCCCAAATTGTCAAGGCACAAATGAGGCATGGTTTGTAGATTTAGTCGCTTGACGATTACTTCAAAGATAAGATTCTTCATGCTACCGCCATCGATCAAGAAATCCAATGGCTGCCCTTACACCCATGTATGCAAATGGAATAGGCATTTTTGCTTCTACGTCAAGCATTGTTGGTGTGGTTATTGTGCTAAGACAAGCAACTTCAAGGTTTGTTTCCTCTACTTCACGGAAGTTTGGACCCTTTACTTTTATGCGCGCAAGCAAGTTTTTCTGCGAATGGCACTCTGCACTGGAGTAAGTAGGATCTCGTAGAGAGTCTTGATTCCTTCAAAAAGGCAATAAAACTTACCACATATCTCATAATACACTAGACACCTAAATACAAAATGCTCCTCTAATTTTGGTTCATTATTGCAAAGATTACATATGCATAGATGTTGCAGAAGAAAGTGTTCTGATTCAATGCAAAGCTGATTAGAGCATATACACAACTAACCCTAAGGAAATCTCACATCAAAAGAGAGCCTAACGTACTCGGGAGTAATAATATGTCCATCTTAAATAGACATCTTCAAGAATGTATTCATCATTGAAGGCTTCCAGGAATTTATCCCAAGTTGGCTCAAACTCGTTTTTTGTCTGGTCTTTCTCCCACAACATGTGCGCTTGCCACCACTTCTTGATAGGTAAAGAAATTTATTGAAGTGCAATCGTGATCTTCTCTTCACCAAAAGAGTTATTCATAGAAAAACATGATTCTAACTAATCTAACTAGCTATCTACTACATCTGTATTTATTCTTCCATCAATCACAGGGACGTCTATATTTACTTGAAACCTATGGGGGACTCAACCACCAAAAGCTTTACCTAATGAACCAATGAAACCACGCGTTCGAGGACTCCTACGAACAAGTTGAGCAGATATGTCTTTTGTTCTTGACGACCCTTTTTTATCTCATTCTTAATCATCACGTGAACATCAGCTTGCTTTGCGTTATCGCTCAACATCTAAACTTTAATGAAACAGTACAACAAGCAGTCTAAGGGATCTTGTGGTTTAACGTCAAGCTTCACATACTATGACCTTGTTCCATGGGATACACAAGATGAACCATTCTAATACCAATGATCTAGATCCCAGGAAGACCAGGGACAACACTCTAAACGAGGTTTTAGATGGGTTGAATGCCCATGTAGAAGCAATATTGAACAAGATGGAGAATAGAGGTAATATAATTGGACTAGAAAACTATATCAGTATGTGTTGTGTACATGGCATACTCTTGAAAAAGATGTGTGGTTGTCTACTTTATCACTATTTGCATGATAACTAATGCTTTAAATAAGTGTATGCATAGATTACAATGTCATGAAGGCTAAGGAGTCGTTATGAAAGTTGAACCATTTGGGCTTCCATGTGTGACTCTTCATCTTCGAAAAATTATGAGGCTTGACTAACAAGTGCGCATTATGTCGACAAATGTTGCAGCACAATGCAAGCCTTGCAAGTGCCACCTGGATTGGTGCAACATGGCAAAGTGTCCATGTAATCGATGTGCAATCTGGAGGTTCTGAGTAGAGGCCGAGTTGCATAGCATGTCTAAAGGTGTTGTTCCATTGGCTGATATCGTGTAGAGGTTGCACGCATGGCACGAAGTGGTGCAGTGATGTGTAGATGGCATAGAGTGCGCAGGGCCTATGCTATGCAAAACGCAGAGATGCACTGAATGCCGTTGAAACTAATTACCCGCATTTTGGCACCCCACGAAACGGGGTGTTTCCCTCAACCCTGCAAGGGCTAAATCCTCGAACACTTATGCCCTTTGTTCCTATAGGGTGGAGTGAAAATTCTTGTCTTCATAACTGGGCGACACGGATCCTAGCACCACGCAAGATGCGCATGATGTTGGGAGTTGCACAGAGGTTGTGCGGTATGTTCATTGGCATTGTGTGGGAGGCGCATGATGCAAGGGGCCACACAAAGTTGCACAAAGGCCAAAGGTGGTCTTCTAAGCTACACGACATGTATCTTGGCGCCACATGAAAGGTGCATGATACAAGGGGTTGTGCACAGGTACGCAATGCACGAAGATGTGCAAGAGACCAAGGAACTCAAGGTAATAATGGGAGTCTCCGCAAATGCACACAGACCATGTTGATCCTACCCCCCTTGGGTGAGAGAAATACTGCTCTTCTTCGATTTTGGCACAAGAGGCCCCAACTAATTGTGAAGAAGAAGCTATTTTTGGCAAGTGACATAAGGCCTCACCACCACCGCTTCAGAAGCTTGAAATCGGAAGCCTCTGACTATTGTTTGTTTAACCCATCTTCAAAAGCTCAAAGTTGGGATTTCCCTTGATCCCCCAACAGTCAGTTTGGACTCTTGCCCCTCTAGCCTCGATACATCTTTTCAACCCCACTCTCTAGAAGATTTTGCCCAATTTTTCGCCAACCAAGGGTAGACTAAGATCAAGAAAAGAAAGGATCCCAACAAACTTCCTTCTTTCAAACATATGAAGCTTAAATCTATGATGATCTCTATATCTAAAGTGGTGGCCTATTGATGGGCTCTTGTTCCTTTTTAGCGAAACTAGTTTTTTACTGCATGGACACCATTCCTCTACTATCTTTCCTTTTTCCTCTTCTCTCTCCTCTTTCTCTATCTTCTTTATGTCTCTATTAAAATCTACTTATCTTCAAGGATGAGGACCCCAATATATACCCTCAATTTACCTATAAAAAGTATATA
Organism: Torreya grandis; assembly: GCA_037957365.1. NCBI lineage: Eukaryota > Viridiplantae > Streptophyta > Pinopsida > Cupressales > Taxaceae > Torreya > Torreya grandis. Next base: position 2,677,372 of record JARHVA010000153.1, read on the forward strand.
TATAACAAGGTTTCTCTCACACCACCAAACACCAAATCACACAAATCAAAAGGAAACACACACCCACATGTCCAAGAATTTTTGTTTCTTTTGTTCCTTTCAATCTTTGGCCTTCACTAAAATATATGAAGATCAAATAGCAACACATTCACATTCAACTTCACTCAAACCTAACTTCGAAGAATCTTGAATCCATTCTCACAAGGATGCTACAATAACATCATGAGAACTTTGAACCATTTGCAATTTACAATGGCAATGCAAACACTACCTCTATTGACTGATTTACAATCAATTGGACTTGATTACCCCCTAATTGGACCTACAGTACTTCCTATTGGAACTAATTGGAAACAATGTGGGTCCATTTGGGGCTAATAACTTACGACTTAGATTGACTATGTAATGACTAGCACAGATATCTTAAATACATCTGTCTGAAAAACACCAATAGATATCAATCTCAAGGCTCTTATCTTGGATTTTACGTATGCCACATTGATTAATAATCCCAACACTTTCTTCAAAAAAAATTGAATGACTGGTGAAAAATGTCATCAACCTAGCTGCACCAATGTGTCGGGCTCGAAAAATATATATTTCCAAAAAAAGGGGGCTCCAAACTCCACTGTATGGCCAAGATATTACAAGAAAATTATTGACTTCTCACAACAAAAAAAGAAAAAGTTCTAAGTGACCGTCAAATGAATGTCAAATTTAGGTTAAAACTGACTTGTGACAGTCAAATAAATCTCAAATTTAGGTTGAAACTAACCTGTGACGGTCTATTGAATGTCAAATTTAAGGTCTTCGTCAATGTGTCCGGCTCGAAAAATATATATTTCCAAAAAAAAGGGGCTCCAAACTCCACTGTATAGCCAAGATATTACAAAAAAATTATTGACTTCTCAAAACAAAAAATAAAAACTTCTAAGTGGCCATCAAATGAATGTCAAATTATCAGCGTAATAATGTTTTATCCCCCAACCACCCCCCGGCTTCCATTGTAAGACACTTATCAGCATAATAATGCTTCCTTCCAAATATGCCTACTTCTAGCACTGTTCATAACTTTGCACACTCAACCTATCAAAGGAGCCTACCACATCAGTTCGGTGAAAGCAACTGCCAAGTAGCCATAAAGTATAGCCAATAATGGGCATCAACGTCCCTCTCTTGGAGGCAGATACCAATACATTTTTTAATCCCCATTAGGGGATACTGTTTAGAAAATTAGAAGGAAACTTCTAGCAGCAGGGAGGGAGGATGGCACTGGCAGGGCAGTTTGGCTTGAGTGATGTTGTAGCAGATTAGAACCTTTTTGAATGTCACATAGCACATAAATGCAATTCAATACATCTAGAATTTTCCTAATTACTTCCATGGAGGAAAAAAAACAAATGAATGAAACCATAGTTCAAATACTGCTCCTTAAAAAACGACCATCAATATGATATTGTATGGAACCATTTTCACTGGAAAAGGCTCCCATATTTACTCAACAGCATCACAAGAACTGTGGAGAACATGTGGCCAAAAAGAAACCAATATGAACCATTAAAAAAAAAGACGACCAAACCCTTGATAAATGGTTTCTCATCAACCACTGCCTCGCTTACAAGTCCATAGGGTGTGCCTTACAACTCAACAAGAATAAACCCAAAACTTTCCCCACAGAAATCCCTTGAATCAAGATCCCATTGAGGGGGCTACAATTCCAGTTTTTATGTTGTTGATGGCCCCATCTAATCTGATAATTCTAGAGAATGCACAAAACAGAATTGTTTTCAGAAAACACAGAGCAGATAGAAATATTTTCAATGTTGATGGAAAAGGAGGCTGAAAGTTTGCAGAACATGCTTACAAGACTTATTTCCAAGTGGAATCCTGCATTTGGTCTAAAGTTTAAGTTAGTTTCCCACCAAAATGTTAACTAGAAAAATTCATAATTACAGATGGATACAAATTCTAGATGTTATGGTACCATCTTGCTCCAAAAGGCTTCTAGATTTAGTCAGCCACTTTTGCTGAGAAAATCTAGGAAGGACCACTAGATTATGCTTTTTGATACCACAGGGCTGTCTAAAACACAGTCACCATCTTAGTTTTTCACCATCTTAATTTTGCATCAAACCTAACTTATACCAGTGAAACCCTTTATTCGCATCCAGGGCAGTGCCAATTCAGCCATGAATAACTCACTATCTCTGCAAATAACATATCCATGCAGAGCTGGAGCAACAGATTCCTAGGGTTACTCCATACAGAACAGGTAAAATATAATCACATAGGATTAACCATAAATAAATTTAAAATACAGATCTAGAGTTAGTTTATACACAACTAGAAAAATACTCACTATCCATACAAAATTGGTTAAATATTCACTTAGGGCATAGTTGCAGACCGAAGCACGTAATTGAAAAAACTCACAAGTTATTTGTACCAAGCACTCAAAACGAGTCAACTCAGATCACCTGACAGCTAAGCATTAAAAGCTTGGCAATTACTCAATCAACCCAAGTTTGACCCACAAGACAAGTAAGTACTCAGTAAACAATTCAGGTCTTTTTTTTTTAATCTTCTCCACCTTTTAAATACCAAGTTTTTTGAATTTTCAGAGATTTTCTAGAATACTCTTTTCCGACACTCCTAGCCAATGTCAGGACAAGTCTGACTACTATGGATGACCCACAACAGAACTGGTAAAATACTCACCTAGGTTATTTCATACAGTACTGATAAAAATAAATGTATGGGATTAGCCCCATCACACTCAGTGAAATACACACCAAAACGTTAGTCTGTATACACTGAGTGAAATATTCATTACTCACCAATGGTTAGATCGTATAGACATGGTAAATTCTCACCTAGGGTAATAGTCGATATACAACAAGCAAATATCCATCTGGGGTTGGTCCAAAACAGAAATGGTAAAAGTTTCACCTGGGGTTAACCATGTTGGAAGAACAATCCACACTTTCAGACACAAAAAGGCTGGTAGCTCTAATGTAAAGCACCCCAGCAAGCTAATGGCAGGTCCTGGGTTCGAGCCCTAGCTGGTCCATGGAAAATAACATGGCGTCAGAACCATACTAGAAGCCCCAAGCAAAGAAGTGTAGCTTAAGCAGAGTATTGGAGGAGCAATCCACATTCAGGACAGGCAAAGGTGTCAATAGCTCAATGGTAAAGCAGCCTGAGGTATCCAAAAAACAATTCACACCGGGGACAGTGCCATGCGTATCCAAAGAACAATTCACACCAGAACAGCGCCATGTGTATCCAAAGAACAATTCACAACCCCCCCACGCCGCCCAGGGTATCCAAAGAACAATAGACTGTAGGAGGACTGCCAAAGGCCTGTAGTTCAGTGGTAGAGCATCCCCGGGGGTGTTAGAAGAAGAATCCACCCTGCACAGGCCGCAAAAAGACATGTAGCTCAATGGTGGAGTGCCTCGGCATGCTAATGTGAGGCCCTAGATCAGAGTCCTAGCTGGTCCATGGAATATAAAAAACCTATACAGAGCTGGTAAAATAGTGACCTAGAATTCATCCGTACAGACCCGGCGATATAATCTCCTCGAATTATTTTTTTTAATTGAATAAACAAGGGTTTTAAGTGGGCCTTATCTGGGACACAATCGGAGGCCCATTTTCTGGAAAGCACGTACTTTTAGTGTCAGATTTATAGCGGAGCCACAAGCATGACCCGAACCTGTCACCCAACTGAATCAGTGAACGTATTCGCCATCAATCAAGAGCCACAGCCCTCGCACAAGTCTCCTAGGGTTAACTGACTCAAACAGAACAGAAAAAATATTAACACAGGGTTACTCCACAAGGAACTGGTATGGGATTACTCAACGGCCAGCAGAACAAAGGGTATGCATTAATTTCATTCAAACACGTAAAGAATTAACCACATACAACATTTTCTAACCAGAGCAACAAGAGCGAAGCCCCACGACAAGGCTCCGGGGGTGGGGGTGGAGGAAATGATCTTCAGAAAAGAATAGAAAGCATTACATACCTACGGTGGCGCTTGTGAGAACGATCTGAGTAATCAGAAGAAGAAGAAGAATCGCCATCGCTTTCGCTCTGCTTTCGCTTCCGCTTAGGCTTAGATTTAGACTTGCGAGAGTAATGTTTTTCCTTGTTCCTATTAACATCTTTGTCTTTATATTTATCTTTGTCTCTGTGACGATGTCGATGACTGCGATTGGGTTGGTCAGAACCAGATGATGAAGATGTGTCTGAAGAAGATGAAAGCACCATTGCCATACGCCCAAACAAGATCTACAAATTACAAACCCTTGATTTCTTCCCCCTTCGATCTAGCTGAAATATGGCGTTTTAGACGGCCAAAAGGGGGGTTTTAGAGATGACATGGGCCATCGGATCGAGTCCTCGGAGATTCCGACACACAGACCAGCCTTCACACAGACTGAGTTTCTTTTTTAAAGTGTTTTTAAAGATGGCTTTCCATTAATAGGATGTCTTGTTTTCATTGGTAGGTAAGGCGTTAGTGCCTCAACATTTTTTTGGATCTTTTTTTCTTGTTTTTTGTTATTAGTTTTGAAGCTTATACTAAAGCATTCAATTTGTTTTAATTTCTAATTAAAATTTGTATTTTTATCAATTAGAATTTATTATTTTTTATGTATTGAAAAATTTACAAGTTTTCAAAAGTTAAGTTATACATTTGTTAACAAAAAATATTAAAAAAACTATCTATCAATAATTTGATTGGCTACAATTGCATAAATGTTATTAAGAGGCAAAAGGATGATGTTATGTATAGTACATAAAATGAATGTGATATCAAAGCATACTGCTCGAAAAAATTGGTTAAATGTGGATAACAATTAAAACTATAATGTGCTATCAGAGTGCATTGCTTGAAACATTTGGGTAAACGTAAATCCCATCGAGTCTCTACAGGGCCTTGAAGTTGCAATCCACTTTCAATAGTGAAAAGTCTCTCAAAACAAGCACTTGTTTTTTCATTCTTAATCCTCTCCACGGATAGCGAAATGAAGGGTGTATTGAAGAGATGAGCCTGTGAAAAATGGCCTTCTTCTTTTACCATTTTCAGTCCGACTAACATGTCCATCGCAATGCCGAGAGAATGTCTAGCAATCTAAACATTTTCAGTGCCGTGTTTGTAAATGCTTGTTTTAACTACGTCGAACACAATGTTCAAGCGGCAGATGGTGTGGAGGTCGTTAGTGAGGATGTTGAGATCTAATTGGAGATCTTTGGCCAATGAATCCGGCTTCTTAGTTGTTCCTCTGAAGGCCACCACAATCTTGGACGTCCCTGGCAGGCAGGTTTGGACATCCATGACTTTTTGCTCCATTTGTAAATGGCATCGAAGATGAAACTGTCATTTATGTCGATCAGGGAGTGGAGGAGCGTAAAGTTGAAGAAGTTCCACCACATGGATGCATGGGCATCTGGGCCAACCATGCGTGCTTGGCAGTCTCATTCCTACACCTTCACGCCCTTGACTAAACTCACCTCTATGCATCATCTGTGATCTGGATCCAAGCTAAATAGGAGAAAAATAGTCATTCATAATAGTGTAATTCGTGCATGAGAATACAGAAATGTGGTTAAAATCGAGGGTAGCAAAATGCAAGGGTGGTTATGATGTTTTACTAATCAATGTTGGTGAGATGGTGAGGTCCCAAAACCTTGAAATTCTCATGCTTGCTTGCCATTTGTCCACCCCTTGCATGCCTCTTTTCACTCTGTGTAGTTTCATTTTTGTCAATAAACAAAAAAAAACAAATGCACTGGAAAGAATTAAAGGGAGGGTCCCATGGAGGCGCTGATACTCCTATTTTGCCAAAATGCATGTGGAACATTTTTTAGTTTTCCTTAAGGTTGGATGAATTTGTATTCGCATTAAATTTTTAGGGATAAAATCTATTAAAATTGTCATTCAGTGAAGATGATATTTTAATTGTGTCAAAGTTTCTTGGATAAAGAACTCATCGACAATCTTATTATATAATTTTTTGATAATAAATTTCATTTTGAAGTCCAAAACATTGAATTAAAAAATTGACACAGTTGTATCAAAAATATGAATTCTATAATAGATTTATAATTGTCATTACGGACCTAAAATGTCATATTCTATCATCTATAATAAATCTCACATTGTCATTGTGGATGACTGTAATTCCAAAATCTCATGTACTTTTACCTTTAATTTAATGAATTTGGGTGTTTTCTTGCTATATTTAAGATAAATTCATCCCACAAACATAAATATGCAAAGCATGTTTGTATTGAAATGTAGTTGTTAAAGTACCCATATTTGTAATTGAAAGTTCTTGATGGAAGGCTACCAATGCATGCTAATTTCTTGTCAAGTCCAATCATGCAATGTCATTTTTGTGTAAAAAATTAACATTTAGCACGGTCTATGGCAGTGCACTTAACTATTAGGTTATACACAGGTAGATTTTGCATTACTTTTCTCATATTTTTTATTAAATATTTTTTTAAATCATATTTAAATATTTCAAATATAAAATTCAGCTAAACAAACCAACTACTCCGTAGGGACTTGGCGCATGGCACCCTTGTTAAACTATAATGGAGAGAGATGAGTAGGGTGTGCTCAGTCCACATTATGCATGAACCTTTTTCGAGGTGGTAAAGTACTAATTTATATTTAACATCATGTTTTGGGCATTGAACAAGCCAATCTCTACGTTGAATCACACCTAACTATTTGGATTTTTGCAAACTTATATTTGCTTTATATCACTGTTGCCTAGTTTGAATTTGTACGAACCCATAGTTTGAATTAGTTGATTCAAGAAAATTGAGAAGATATTTCATCATGTGCCTCCATCCTATCGTTGACAGAAATGACTAGAGATGTTCAACTTTATAAGCAAGGAAAATGTCTCCAAGAGGGCCTTCAATGTCAAACTCAACACTGGACCCAATTTAAAGGTATCATAATACTTATGGTTTTATGTTTGTAAAGGAGTATAAGCATTTTAAAAAGGGCATCAATTTTTATGGTTTTCCCCACAATACAAGATCAATGAAGCCTAAAAATAAAATCAACACCTTGATATGTTCAATTTGATGATAATTGGATCCAGTGATTCTTGTGAAGTATTTAATTTATGGTTTAGATTGGGAAAAAAATGTAGGGTCTCATGGTGAAGGAGGAATTTTGCATAACAGTGAAGAGAGATTTATAGAGAGATATGCTCCAACTACCGAGGATCTAGTTTCTAGAGATGTTGTGTCCAGATCCATGACCATGGAAATTCATGAAGGTCATAGTGTCAATATGTCCATACAAATATTTTGTCCTAACTAGTTGAAAATTAAAAAAGGTTATAGATATTTGAAAAAATTGTTGAATATTCTATCAAGGTTCTATTTATTGTTTTGATTATTTGTTTCTTGTTAAAAGTCAGTATCACATGCTCATATCTAATCATTAGATGTCAATGCAAGGTTTTCCATAATTAAAGAAAGGTTCATTTACAAAGAAAAGCTTTCCTATGTGTTACTTATATTTTGATTGTTCTCTTATTGATAACTGAAACATTCTTTATAATTGATCCTAGCTATTAATTCCATTTCATTATTGTTGGACCCTTGAAAGACCAAATATCTCTGTTTAAATCACCTACCTTTAGAAGTTTTGAAAGAGAGGCTTCATGGCATCTCAGAAATTGTAGCAATCTTTGCAGGCATTGATGTTACCAAAGAACCAATCCCTATCTTGCGAACATTATCCATTATAACATGGGTGGCATTCTAACAAATCACCATGGGGAGGTAATAGTGGTTATTGAGAAAGCGTATATTAATCAAAATAGTTATGGATGGTTATTCTCTCGTTGTTACCATCAAACTTGAAATTTGAGAACATAAATTAATATGTACATACATTTAGATTGAAAAGAAAACTTTTTGATCTACTAAAAAAAAAGTAAGTACGTTAGTTTTTGGTGGTTACATTTTTGATATGGTTATATTACAAAGTCTTGCCTTTTTTGCTTCGAAGTACTAATCTCCACATGTATTTTAGGCATAGTGAAACACAGACATTCAATGTGCATTGATGGACTGGGGCATATAACATAGTTCCCCATTAAACCAAGCAATTATTTTACATTCAAATTTTCACTGGTGTTTTTAACATGATTAATCCTTAGATTGTATTTGTTAATCCTTCATATTTGTATGAGTTATTCATTGCTTGTCTTTCCATCACCATTAATAATGGATATACATGTGAGGTTTTTTAAACCTCACTAAGGCCATGTGCCAAAGTGTCTTTTATTTTATTTTTTCATTTCTTGCAATTCACAAATCTTTGGTCCTGGTTTGGAGTTTATTATTTTTGGTTTATCATTAATTTTTTTATTTAGTTAAGTGTGAATAATATTGTAATAAGAAATATTTGCATAAATGTAATTCATACAAATAAGTTTTTAATTTATTTGTATGAACTACATTCATACAAATACCATGTTATCATTTAGGATGATATTTTGGGCATGAAGGAGCCCACACCTGCTCTCTATCATTGGAAACTTGTTGGTGAGGGCATTGAATCCCCATTTCAATTAAATACAATTAAAATCATGCCAATTTAAATCATACAAACATGTTTTTTCCAATAATATGTATGTTTCAAATTATGGTTTATTTTTTAAAAATAGAATTATGTTTGTTTCCATCGGATACATAAATCGAAAATATATTGTTTCAAGTTAACTACCTCCCTGTTAAGATATAAACTAGACCAAAGCATACAAGCATCTTGTTTTAATTCAATACAAGCAAGGTTATGCCAATGTGAATCATAAAAAATACTAATGAGAGCCAATTCAGGACATTTAAACTTTAGTTAATAGTGTTCATTCCATGTTATGCATGCACCCTGTTCAAGGTGTTAAAGCAATAACACCTCACCAACCTACATTCAACATCTTATTTTGGGCATTGAACGAGCCCATACATGTGTTATATCACACCAGTTTGTGTTTGTGTTGCGTTAATGTGATTGTAAAATGATAAGATATATACTATCAATAATTGCATAGGAGCAAAATCTTAATTCAACTTTTGTACTAGGTGGGGTGACTTGAAAAACCGAGGGTGGTTTGACATTCTGAAGACTTTAGGGCTACTACTCTTATATGGGAATGATAGGGTGAAGGCATATGATCTTCTAATGACCAAAATATCCTGCGGAATGGTAATGGGTGAGGTGTTATGGTTGAAGCACCTCAAACAAGGTTGAAGGGTCCTCAAGGGAGGAGTCCATTAGGCTCTACCACGGTCTAATGTTTGTTTGCCTTGGTGGTATAAATGTAGTTACACTGTCCATAATGGATTTACCATGCAAAAATACATATTTACACTATAAGTGTTTCCTCTAATACGCTATATTCACTCTTCCCCTTCAACATATATGCAAATGCAAAAGAGCTACATAATTTATACAACATTTTATTCCAAATTTATGTATTTTATGCAATGTGTCATTCTAATTGGAATAAGCTATTGTCTATAATATTCTTAATAAGATAATGTTAGCCTTTTAACAAATACTATGCATATAAAAGTTGTTTGAATTATAACAAAGTTCTTTTTTGTCTTTTCTAGAGTTCACTCTCTTTTTCCATTGCTATCAAAATGTAAGATATCAGTTTTATATCTTACAATCCACCTATAAGATATCAATTTTAGTTCTTATAAGTGTCCCATGCCCTATAGACCACAATTCCTTAACACGGTACAAGATTTAATACCCACATTGTTGATGTTCTTAAGGCCTAAATTTGATGGTCGTATGATCATATTTATGTTTTTTAGCTATAAAATACAATCAATTTTCATCCACAATAAAATTTCATTCACTTTTCATAGTACAAATGAACAAGATTTGGGCCCCATATCCCCAAACACCCCTCATGTATTGGACCCCGCTCAACTTCTAGTGTCACTCCTTTACTTGAAAACATTCATTTTGTGTTTAAAAATGGCATACCAACCATGGTCTTTATTTTTAATGGTAGACTATAAATTATATAATAAAAACAAACTAAGATATCACTTAGTACTCACCATGAGAGATCCCCACTCCTATGGTAAGGGGTGGATTATTTCATCTTTAATTTTAATAAACGCACATTGGGAATTAAGAGCAGTATGAATTTGATCCACATATAATAAGATATTATATACCATGTTTTATAACTTTGACAAGATACATTATGTCAAGTATTGTATCCAATAATACTTATAAGAAATCAAGAATATACATTTGAGCATGTAGATATTGAGCTTCCTATCCAAGCAATATATTTCTAATATTTAAGCCATAATATAATAAGCTTCCCTCATTTATGCCCATAAAGGAATATAAACTACATTCAAATTTAATAGTGATTAGGACTTGTCAAGAATTGATAACAAAAAAATTGTGGTCTCTAGTACAGGGTTATTTGGAATGAAATAGAATTTATGCCTTACCAAATGATGACTGCACAAAAACACCCATGATCACTACCATAAGGGTTTCAACATCAAACCAAGGCAAATGTAGTAGTCCAAATAAAGTGAAACAATTCAAATGTAGCAAGCGATACACAACATATCCACATAGAAGAGGATATTATGTCTTTATACATCGACACTTTGAAAAATGTTCATGATCTTCTCTATTTGTATGGTGATAAAAATGAATGAGGAAAATATAATACAACTCAATATTCATTCTATAGTTTCCTTTCTCCTTTCTTTCCATGTTTCAAATCATTGAGAACATAAAAACCATGGTAATATTCTCATTGTCATTCACATAGAACCCTTTGTTTTTATTTTTCATATTAAGCTTCTTGATGAAATAAAATATAGATAGGGTCCACACACCACACCATATACTTACAAGCTATATATATATATATATATATATATATATATATATTAATTAATTACACACAATGATATATTTATATCCTTTACTATACTTTTAAGATAAGCTAGGGTATATATATATATATATTACACACAATGATATATTTATATCCTTTACTATACTTTTAAGATAAGCTAGGGTCTGTAAAAACAAGAGATATCCATGCCTATTTCAAATGTAGGAAAGTTAAATACGTTTTGTGTTTCCTTCTCTTCCTTTTTATCATATTTTCCATGTCTACCTATGCTCTCTTTCTTCTTAACCCACCTCTCTTTTATAGCATTTTGAACCCATAATGGTATTCATGGAACTGCAGGTTGTTTGTCATAATTAGCTCAAACTTAAGACTCAAAATCACTTAAAAACTCATGCAAATAATCCTCAATGGATACATCCATTTCCATCTAAAAGGTGATGATAGCTAGTAAAATCAAATGAGATTAGTGAAAAGCCTTACATATTCTTCACAAATTTAATTAGCATGTGTAATGTCAAACTTCACTTTCAGTAAAATACAAGACATAATTGTTTTGTAAAATTGTACCGAATGCAAGGTGAAATTATAACAAGGGAACGACACAAGAAGTGGTTCAACTTAACTTGGCACCCACATGGCACCTAAATGGTGCCACGCCAACACTTAAAATTTACACCCATGGTTACCTCAAAGTGTTTATTATTTAATTATAAATTCTTAGGGTGTGGTGTCTCAGTACGGTGCCAACACAATCATTACCATACAAGGTGTCATTAAAGAGCCTTTTTGAAATTCAAACTAGTGGGTGATAATTAAAATCCTAAAAACTCTTATGATCTATGGACTTGCATCCCATTGGTTCATTTAATCTTGTTTGGATTGTTTTTTCTACACTTAGTTGGAGTAAGAAGAACAATTAATTTTATATTATAATTTCTTATTAAAAAAAAATTAATATGCATTTAATATTTTGATGAGCCTTATATGTTGTGTTTAATTATGCAGGTACTTGGACTCAAGTGGTGATGAAGTTCTAAGTAGAAAAAAATAGAAAATGTTTAGAGTTAATGTTTTGAAATAACATGTATTTTTGTAACTTTTAAAATTAAAAATTATGACAAAGCATATGTATACTTACACATTATATATCATGAATATGACAACTAAATTTTCTTATGTGTACAAGATGTTTTGAAATTTTGTACATGCCAAAAGTATAAAGTTGATAGGGTATTGAATTTTATTGTAAGTGAAGGATGTACCTTATTTGACAAGCAATATGAAAATCCATATGAATGAACCCAATATTAGTATTTATTGCAAATTTTAAAATAAATATATGTGATGTTGAGATGGAGTGTGCTAACAATAATACAACATTTTGTGTATGAATTTAAGATTGCATATAAATTAAGCTAGAATATCAATGCACTAGAATTAGGTATACATATCTTTACAATTATAAAAAATATTATTTGTTTTTTATAGTAAAAATGTACAAGATTTGGTCCCCACATTCCCAAATACCCCTTCATGTATTGGTCTCCACTCAAATTCTAGTGTCTCTCCCTCAGTATAGATATCTTATATACATTCATTTGAAAAACATTAACAAATATTGATTTTTAGGTGTTTATCTTGGATTGTTAACATATCGCAATTTATTAATAGTTTTATTATATTCTTCATAAAATTTTTATTGATTAGTGACAAATTGTGTTAATCTAACTATACAAATACGTCAAGCTAGAAAAAATATTTCAGATAAAGAAAAGGGGGCTCCAAACTCCACTGTATGGCCAATATATTATGATTTTTTATTGACTTCTTCAATAAAAAGGGTAATTTTTTAAAGTGATTGTAATCACTCAAATTTGGTCACTAATACTTGATAATGTTAGTTTTGGCCCCATTTCACTTTAATTGACTTGAGTATTTAATTTGGACCTATTTCACCACCTCACCCTATCCTAAACACCTATATGGACCTATTTATTTTCTAAATTATTATTTGACACCTATAAAAATGTTGTAACAACTAAAAAAATCCCTAAGCATCTATATGGACAATCCTAGACCCAAAAGTCACGTGTTTCATTTAAGGAAAAAAACATATAGTAGGGGACAATAGTGACAGATGTTTTTGTCCCCTATGGGACTTTTCTATCCTTCACCCTTTTAATGGTCAAGTTTCAAATTTGGACCCTCTCTTACAATTTGGCATATGTTTTTAGAATAGATAGTATGAGGTTTTCCTTTCTAGATTTCCATAAAGGCACACTCAATCACCTATTCTACCACTTGTAAATTTCAATATAGAGGCATACTTACACTACTACACATTAATAAAACCTTCCCTATTCTTCCCAATTATGATTATAATCATTTAAATCGGTCCTTAGCCAAGTCCAAAGCCTATTTTATTCAAATCAAAGTAAAGCTTGATCAAGTATTCAAGCCATTTCTAAATGCATTCATATAGTAAAAAAAACACAATTGCACAAAGCACTCTAAATTAGAGAACTATGTGGGCTTGAATTTCCTCTTTAGATTATTAGATATGTAGATAACGTTCAGTTATCACGAGGGTGATTTATCAAATCAACTCATTACAATAACCTCCTTTTCTATTTACATGTTTTCAATCATTGCAAGCCTTATTAGGGTTTCAACTTTGGAGAAGATATTTTGCACACATACAAAGGTCAAATCTCTACACACAAAATTAATTTAAACTATCACAAATAATCATGCCCTAAGTTCTTTATTTTCAACAAAGGACAAAATCAACCAACTCAGGACTATAGTGGCAGTCGATCCTATCCCAAGTTAGATAATTCCATCCCTCACCAGTTTCAGTCCTAGTTTATGTGCAATTGTAGGGTTGGTTCTTGTTTGGTAGTTTGAGGTGTTTTTCAGCGTCATATAATTATATCTCATAGATAAACAACTAACTTTGTCATTTCATTCATAGTCAATATTTTTTCATTTGATTGCACTTTGTCAAATTTAATACTTACTTTTATTCTGTTTATTGCAAGTTGATTTACAACATTATATTAAAATTTATTTAATTTATCCAAAATTAGTGTTAATAAACCAATCAATTCAAATTCTAATCAAACATATTGGTGAACCCACTTTTTATTCGAGCATTGCTTCAAAAAATTATCCTAGGGTTTAGATAAATTCATGAACTTTTGACACTAAAAGAATCTTATTTCAACCTTGGATCTAGATTTGACACTAAAATAACTTGCTTTCACCTCAAATGTTATTGATTTTTTTTCTAAAGAAAAAATCACAACTTTTATTCATTGGAAAAAAACTATGTCGTGTAAGTGTATATATCATTAAGTCTAAATTCTTGTAAATGACCCAAACAACCAAATATACCATTACAACAGACTATGAGTGTGCATAAAAATTTGAAAACTTAACCAACAATCTAAGGAAAAAAGGCAAAACTACATCATATGGAAATATCTTCAAGCCATCCTTTTTACACTTCTTTTTCACCTCAATCCAGCCCCCAAGAGGAGTTTTTGCTTCTACCATTTGTAGACCAAGATGTCGAGTTTCTAAATAACCAACCATGGGTGGTTCCTTATTAGATTCAGAGTTACCCAAATCAGTAATTTCTTAATTCCTCTTATTAATTAAAGTTTCATACGTGTTTGTTCCTCATATGGATGGTTCCACAACCTACATTCTTTCCCCAGACTTCTCTAATGGTTGATTTGAACCATCATTTTTAACTTCTATTCCTACATTGGTGTCTTTTTCTTCCTTTGCAATAAGTGATTCTGCTATGCTCTTGACTTCTCCATCCTCCAGATATTGAAGATCGTATAGTTTCCAACCTTTTTGGTTTGGTAGTACAACCCTCTTCACCTTAGAATATCCTTGTGCTTGTGTGCAAGATTCATGTAAATGCCCTATTTGTTGATAAATGGACACCTAAATGTTGTATTTTCACAATCCAATATTTAAATCCAAGTCAAATCACCATATGTTAGTATCAATCTTTCTAGTAATCTTTTACTTAGATTAATCTCCACACAGATGCGATCAAAAGTGAAAAGACCTTGATGTGTTCAATAAATATCATATTTTATAAATATTACTAAAGCATTTCCAATATCAACAATTATTATTGTATGCAAAAAATAAGAGAAAGATTTGGGATTCGAACCCAAATAAGGATTTTGGATATAACCATAATGTTAGGATCAAATTTTGGAAACCAAGGAATAACAGTCCTGCTCTTCCCCAGAATCATGGTCCCTCTTTAGATATTTTTTATGATAATCTTCATGATTATAAAATTGTACTACAAAGAAGCCTTTAGAGCTCAAAAGAATCACATTGTTTGGACTAGTGAGTATAAATCCACTAGAGCAACTCTTCATATCAAGGCCAAAAACCATTAAAATGACATTTTATAGCTTATGATTTAAGAGAGTTAATTGGTTATTTTACCTCAAGATGCTTTACCTCCATAAAGGGCACATCATTCGATTTATCAATGATGTAAGGGATAGATTTTTTAATAAGGAGCTTTGATTAAGTGAGTGCCTTAGAATAGGTTGCATCCTTGTAAGAGACCAACTTTGAAGCAAATGGGCTTCTAGTTCCCAATGCACCTCCACACAATACATCACCAAAAAAAGGAGTGAGTCTTTATAGATGTTATAACCATTAAACTATGCAAAGTATTCTAGTTGTTTACCCTCATATATGAGGCTTTTTTAATCCATAAGAAGCCTTACTTTGATCTGAATCAATAATTTGACTGAATCAATAATTTGAGTATTTCAATAATATCCAAAGATTTTATTGGTAGTGTAATGATCTGCCCCTCAATAGTCTTCACCAAAATCTAATAGTTATTGATACCATATGTATCCAACATAGAGGATATTGGTTAGCCCTTAATATCATCATGATTTATTGTCATACCATTCCTTGCAAGGGATAATTGTTCTGACATTTTGTCAAACACTTTGGTTGTTTCTTCCTTTTCCATCACTTATGTCTGGAAGAGATCCAATGTTTAATTATTAGTAGTCACAAATTTCATTTGTTATAATGGCTCGTGAGCCTCTAAATCCCCTTCATGGTACTCATTTTAAATAGGAAACCAAAATCTCCATGTGGCAATTTGTCAAACAGTTTGTAAGCAATCTCTATATTGAGAGCCCTATTAGCAAATGTTATGAGCTCTACCCTAATGAGTTGCATTGCGCTTAAAATCATCTACCTATCTTCAATTATTGTTAAGCTCTCTTTTTTACTTGAGATCCCCAAATTGTATCTCTCACAATTTGATTGACTCGACTTTTTTGGTAAATTTACTTTTATCCCTTTTGATGATCTGCTTCTGATGGCTTTTGTATTTTGTATTCTCTTGGTTGAACTCCTCTGACAACTCAACTCATATCCCATTACTTTTTTAGACCCATTCACACCTTTATCTCAACTCAAATCTATTATCCCTCCTCATTGTGGACCTTGAGAGAAAGATTTAGTGGTAATGATACAACATCCCTTTTCTAGTGTGATGGATATTGTGATCATAGGAATTTGACAAAGAGAGGAGGTTTGTCTTGTGTTAGTCTATAAAACAGTGAAATGAACACACTAACATGCTAACATCTCTATCATAGATCATAAGGGGAGCTTAATGAATAAAATGCAATTAAACCACAACTAAAATACAAAATATAAACAATCTCTTGCCTTCTTTGAATACTATAAATGATTTGTGATCAAAGAGTCTTTGGCAATGGATTTTGTGTGGCTCCTTCTCTCCTTAGCACCATTGTGGCTAGTGTTGGCTTAGTGTGGATTGGCTCAATATTTTGGAATTATAACGTTATTGATATGAATCTTGCAACAAAACCTGCATTATAACTCTATAATTTTCAAACTCTTTTTTCAATAAGCAATGGCTTGTATTTATAGGCTTAGAAACTAACCCCAACTCAAGGTGAGTTAAAGTGTAGTTTATAAATGGAATGGGTTCAAACCTAACCTAGGTGAGTCAAGACTAACCCCAATATGTTAAGTTATGGAGCTAAAAGCTTCACTGATGCAAACAGAGGAGGAGGTTGCTGGAGAGTTTGTTGTTATCACAGTCACCGACGTTGGTCAGGCCAACCAACGTCGGTAGGGAAGAGACAGGAAGCAACTGACGTTGGTCAGAAGTCAGCCGACGTCGACACCCCCAAGCAGACAGGGACCGACATCGGTCACCTGTGTGGTTCGACTGCGAGTGTTTTACGGGCAGTTAGCTAACGAACCAAGTGTATGCATGTCAAGAGCCAATTTTAGACTCAAAGTTGTGGATCTAATTATTGTAATTAGATGTCTAATTATTGTTTGGATGAGATCTATATAATAGACTCATGGATTGTATTGTAAGGTGTTCTAGTTTGAGTTGAGCAAAGTTTGCTTTTTCTGTGTGTGAGGTGAGCAAGGGTGTTCCTCTTAGTTCCACAGCAGTACCAAGGTGGGTGCTGGTTTTGGAGAGTCAACAGGATTCTTCAGGGGTGTAGGATCTCGATCATCAGGTGTGCATGGCTACTTTTGGAGATCTACATGGTAAGTAAGATCATTGATCTGCAGGTGTATGTGTGTGCAAGGTCAAGGTTCACAGGTGTGCAGAACCAAATTGATTTGCAGGTGTGCAAGATCAGATAGGATAGTAACATAACAGGGAGCAGGATCAGGTAGGATCTACTTGGAGTACAGGTGTGTACTCAGAGCAAAGAGGAAGGCAAGGTAGTTCCTTCCATAAGTAAGATCAGATTGGGTTGTAGGTTGTTGCAGTTCAGGGGAGATCTAAATGAAGTATGTTTGTGTACTTGGAGTGCGTGGAGCACTGGAGAACTGGCAGTAGTGGATATTGGCTGGTTGGAGGTGAACACCAAATCTGTGTTTGAGTTGTGTGTTGGGACCTAAGAGAGAGAGCTTTGAGGGAAGATTTATTGTTTATGCCTTAGAGGTGTGGGAGCCCTAGAGGTGTGTCAGGAAGAAGAACTGTGGCAGCCTTCTTTGTTGTATTTCTTTCTGAAAGAGTTTTAATACAAGTTGTGTATTGTCTCTCATATTCTGTGTTATTTCTAAATTCTAGTTACTTGTTGATTCTGGTTAATTCTGCATATTAAGTTGCTTGGTAATCAACTGTGTGCTTCCATTATTTCCCAACACAATAGAGTTAAAAGGTGTCAATTACTCATGATTTGCAATGAATAGGCATGGGTCTCCAAAAAGAGATATTTTGAGATATTTTTCAAAGGCTTGACATTACAAAGGTAATTATGAAAAGCTAGGATATTTTATATTTATTTTTATTTATTCATTAATTACAAATAGATAATTCAACTAGGTATTTAATTTGCTTTAACTTGTTAATTAATTCTGATTAGGCTTTTAACATTTTTAATATTTGATTTATATGTGCAAGTGCTCCACTTAATAGGTTCATATGCCAAATTGACTATTGTGATGCCATATGATGCTTAGAGATGAATCCATGAGAGGTTATGATTGCATATGATAGAATACCCAATTAGGGATGTCCCAATGTGATTCTAATCTTTAATAAATGATGTACAAATAAATTTGGGACATTTAATGATTCCTAAGTTTAATTTACAATGGTTGGTAGGAATTAGTCTAAAGTCTAATCAAAGGCCATTGGTGAACAATTTTAAGTGTCTACAGTTTGCCCCTGTTTGGGAAGGCATTGCAAGATGTTACACAGTAATGTCTTCTCAAATAATGAAAAGGTATTGTATACTTATGACTTCAATGGCAATGGATGAACTGTACGCACCCCCTCAAGGGAGTGATTGACAAATGGGTCATCAATCGGTCCCTCGAAAGGAGGAAATGATTGGACCAAAAAGATGAAATGGGTGGAAGGGACTAATTTTCCCATAGGTGATTATAACCAATGGCATATAGATCTACCCTAGTTGGGCAGACAAACAAGATGATTTGCCTATAGGTAGTTATAATCATCGACATAGGTGAAACAAAAAAGGTAATGATTTGCCCAAAAGCGGTTATAATCATCAAAATAAAAAATAATGAGTTGCCCACAGGTGGTTATAATCATTGGTAGGATAAAAACATGCCCCAATTGGGTATATAAAGATAATGGTTTGTCCAAAGGCAATTATAAGCATTATCACAATGAAAACATTCCCTAGATGGTTAAAAGAAAGATAATGGTTTGTCCAAAGGCAATTATAAGCATTATCACAATGAAAACAAATTATTTGCCCAAATGTGGTTAGAATCATTGTTAGTATAAGGGGGATGGTATACAATGATTTGCCCATAGACAATTATAATCATTATACCTCGATAGTGGCAAAAATGATATGGAAGATGATGACAAATGGGTACAGAGGAAAAAGATGAATTTGGCAACCTACAAGCAGGGAGATGCTCATCCAAACTAGCAAGGATAAAAATTATTTCATTATTTAATTAATTTGTGTGGGATATGATTTGGATTAGATCAGGAATGTTACCGGTGTCAAGGAGATATATCATTATTGCATTACTATGTAGACTCCTAGAGTTGATTTTTTGTTGTAGCACTTGACGATAGGCATCATGATAGAACACCATGATAACTTGGCCAAAATATGCATAAGGACTAACACACAATCCAATACTCAATTGAAAATAATGATCCAATGATAAAAATCATGATAAGAATGTTGACGGATGAATATAAATGGATTCAAGAATAATGCACAAGGAATCACACAAGGAATGCACATAGACTGGATCAAGGCACAACAAGAAAGCAAACAAACAGTCAAATTAATAAATAAATAGAAAGACAAAACAATAAACAAACAACAAACAAGCAAAAGAACATAAAACACAAACAATGGTTAATCACAATGTGATTACAAACAACATGACATAAACAAGATAATAATTATTTCCCCTAGATGATAGAAGACAATAAAACCAACAAGCAGAATGGGGAAATAGAAGAAAAAGAAGGGGGTGGCTAAGCTATCTCTAGATGCACTAGGCAAGTGGATGTTGTCTACATAGTTCTATGAACATAATATCCAACAAAAACTTTAGGCCAAATGTAGTTCTCCTAGGAAATAAGATAGAAGAAAAATGATTAAGAAAGAAAACATGATAAATGTTATAGAAGAATATGGGAATGATTTTTTAAAATGGCAAGTGCATGGGATATCAGGCCAGTAATGATGGGGAAACTAAATGACAAGTGGTTTCTTGTGATTTAGTGAGGGTTCCCAAAATCTTTAAGGCAAAGAAGAGGTAAATGTTTTTATATTTTCTAAATCATTTTACAAATGTTTTTGGAATTTTCTATGTATCTTAACTCGACCAAGAATGATGAGATATTAAATGGTCCAAGCTCACAAAATGATAAGAGCGTTCAAACTTAGATTGCTTGTAAAATGGTGAGAGCATGGCTTAGGTTGCTCACAAAATGGTGAGAGCATGGAAAATGGGTGATTGAGCTGACCTCAATGGAAATCTAGCACTGCCTACATAGCCCTAAGATGGGACCTCAAGTCACTGTAGTTCTAGCCTTCAGCGGAGGACTTTGACAAAGTGTAGTAACCAATTCAAACAAAATAGGCAAAGTAGGCAAATGGCACAATACAACATAGACATGGTAAGGTGATACTTCGAGGTATGATAATTATTGCCCATAATTTATCTGTAGGTAGTTATAACTAGGAAACAATGACATAGGTTAATGATACTAATTTTCCCATAGGCAGTTATACTTAGTAGCATGATGGTGAGACACTGGTTTACCGAAAGGTGGTTATAATCAGGCCCTTGTGGTATAGAATGAAACAAAAAATGAAGGATGAAACTACCAAACCACTATGATACTACTCCAAAATATGACCCATGTTTGGAATATTGAGATAAATGTTGAAACTTGATTTGAATCTGCTTACTGAAAATGATCAAGGAACCAATGGAATGGAACTAAGGTCAATGATGAGGGTGATGAGGTTGAAAATAACTCGATTGATAGGAATGGTACAATAGAACAATATGGTGGAATGATAAAGTGATAGAATGGTATGGTACAAGGAAGAATATCAATATTATGGTACAACTAAAATGGGCCTCATAGATAATATACCATATCTCTCAAGTAAAGTAATGCTTGAGGTGTATAATGTTTATCGGCTCATCAAGTTCATCACCATTTGGTATAGCAAGCTTGTATGCTCTAGCACCATAGTTGGAAACAATGATGAAAGGGCTTATCCAGTTAGGTTTGAACTTGCCTTTATGTTTCTTCTCGACCATGGTATTAACTATGGCCAGGTGTTTATCATCAAGTAACTCCAACTATTGCAGGTGAGATACTCGATAGTCTTCATTGTCCAAGAAATGCTTTAAATAGATGTACAAAGAAGGTATCTTAACCTTGATGGGAAGAATGGCCTTAATTCCATAAATAAGTGAATACAAAGTGGCTCCTGTTAGAGTATGGTGATTGGTATGATATGCCCAGAGGGCATATTTGGAGGTGTTAATTATGGCTAGCATCATTGACAATCTTTTTAAGGATGTTGACAATGGTTTTGTTATATGCTTCGGCTTGGCCATTACCTTGAGGGTAATATGTCATGGAAAAATGTTGAGTAATCTTATATTCAACACATAATTATTTGACATCCTTATTTTTGAGTCAACTGTCATTATCAAATATAATGTCGGAGGGGATACCATAATGAGAAATGAGATGGTCGAATATGAATATGAATATGAATTTGCTTTACAATCACGTGAGGGGTATAACTTTAGCCCACTTAGTAAAATATTTGGTGGTGGTAAGGATATATTTGTGGTTGTCAGATGAGGTGGGGTTTATCTTCCCAATGAGATCGAGGCCCCATGTAGCAAATGGCCATGGTGTAAACATTAGTTTTACAGTCTTGGTTAGGGCATGAATCGAATTGGCATGCCTTTGACATTTATTTCACCTTTTAATATATGCAACTACATATACATCCATCATTGGCTAATAGTACCTATTAGGTAGGATATTTTTGGCTAGGACAACCCCGTTGGTGTGGGATCCACATACTCCTTCGTGAACTTCTCATAATGCTAATGTAGATTCCATCAAAGTTAAACAATGAAGCAGAGTTCCATAAAAACTATGGTAGTAAAGGGTTGAGTCAAGTAAGGTATAACATGCGACACGGTGGATAAAGGCTTTGAATTGTTTATAGGATAGGTCTAGTGGCATTATTTGGTTATGAAGATAAGTGTAAAGGTCTAAATACTATATAGAACTGGGACCAACAATATCACAGATCATTACGATGGTTGAAGGTTCATGAGTTGGTGCTAGTAGATTTTCAATGAGAAACTGGTATTCTTTCACTGTATCTGTATGATAAATTAGATATCCAATGGTGGCTATGGCATCTATTATTTTGTTATTGGCCCTTCGTATATGTTTGAATTGTATATCGATAATCTATAATGTGAAAGTGTCAACCATGGCCTTGTATAGAACTAACTTATCATCCTTGGTCTGAAAATGGTCTGCAACCTGATTGATGATTAATTGAGAATCACCATAAACCTTGACATGTTGTATGTTCCATTGTATTGCTTATTGAAGTCTTCTGATGAGTGATTCATATTTGGCCATGTTATCGGGATGATAAAAATTGATCCTAAATGACTTAGGGATTATATCCCCCTGTGGTGTAATGAACAAAAGCCTGCCCCCAATCCATGTGTTGTGAATGATCCATCAAAATACAACTTTCAGTGTTGCTCCTAGAGAGTTGTTTCAATGATAGTCATAATGGATTCGTCTGTGAATTGTAATGTTAGTAGTTTTGTATCTATAAGGGGTGCTTCAACAAGATTATCTATAATAACTTACCCCTTGATGCATTTTTGGTTAACATATTCTATCTCAAACTCACTGAGAAGCATGATTCATTTGGTCATGCAACCTTGTAAAGTTATTTTGGATAGTATATACTTGAGTGGATTTACTTTTAAAATAACCATGGTTTCATTGTCTAACATGTAACGTCATAGTTTTTTAGCTATAAATACCATAGTTACACATGTTTTTTCAATGGGTGTATAGTCGTACTCATATGCTACCAATGTATGGCTTAAATAGTACATGGCATGCTCCTTTCCATTATCATCATGTTGAGATAAAAGTGCCCCACAACTTTATCTGTAGCTGATAGGTATAGTAGAAATGGCTTTCTTGACATAAGAGGCAATAAAATAAGTGGATTAGCTAGATAGTCCATCAATTATTGGAAAGCTTGTTGACATTTGTCATCCCAATGAAATGCCACACCTTTCTTCAGGAAATATGTGAATGGGTGACATTTATTGGCCAAATGAGATATAAAACATCTAATAGACTAGATCATGCCCTGCAAACATGAAGCTGCTTCAAATTGGTCGATGGTGGAATCTGAATTATGGCTTGTACTTTGGTTGGATCAACTTCAATGCCTCTATGAGACACAATGAAGCGAAGCAATTTGCCTGAATTAACTCAAAAAATACACTTCTTAGGGTTGAGCCTGACTTTATATTCACGTAATCACTCAAATATCCTTCATAATGTTGTTAGATGATCAACATTGGTTTTTGATTTGCCTGAGATGTCATCGACATAGTCTTCAATATGTCATGCATCAAATTGTGAAATATGATTGTCATGGCTCTTTAGTAAGTGGCCTTAGTGTTTTTGAGACCAAATGGCATAACATAATAACAAAATGTTCCCCACAGAGTGGTGAATTTGTTTTATGTTGGTCTTCTAATGTAATTCAGATGTATTTTTACCCTGAAAATTCATCCATCAGTGAAAGCATTTTATAACCCACTGTGGAGTTGACTATCATGTCAATGTTTGGTAGAGGGAAGTCATCCTTTAGGCATGCCTTGTTTATGTCTCTAAAATTAGTATATATTCTAAAATTTTTAGCTCCTTGTTGACTGGAACAACATTTGATATCCACTCTGAGTAGTCTATCGATCGGATACACCCTGCGTCCAAGAGTTTTTCCAACTCTTTTTTCATTAATACATTAATACGAGGATGCATCTTACATAATTTTTGTTTTACAAGTTTGGCATCAAGATATACCATAAAGTGGTGCAAAACTAAGGTGGGGTCCAATCTTGGTATGTTGGAGTAGGCCCATGCAAATATATCAATAAATTCCCTCAAAAGTGTTGTAAATACTTCACGTTCCTCAGTGAGGGATACACCTAATTTGATCCATTTTAGGTCATCTAGAGTTTTAATGTTAACTTATGTAGTATCCTACACAAGAAGAGTTGAACCATCTTCCATAATGGTTGGCAAAGATTTAAATTAGTCTGCAATGGTAGAGTCTTCTTTTAGGACTAGCTCTTCAAGTTTTCCTATGCATGTTGAATCAGAATCTCCCAATGGTAGGGATGGCCATGTGACAAACACTGTGGGAAACTCTTGGATGATTCGATCAAAAACTTGTTGTTCTTCAAAATTGAACTCAAACCCATAGGCAAGTGCATCATTGGTGGTCTCCTGGTCTATGTTTGAATAAGGTTGAACACCCCCGTCTAATGACACCTGAAATAGGTTTTCACCACTAGAATAGCCTTTCTCTTTACTATTTCCCTCGTCCAAAAGTACCTCAAAGAGGTTTTTGCTTTGGGATCTCAATGTTTTATTTATTTGTTTTTGGCTAAGGGTGTTCACTTGCTCTCCAAAATAGGATTTAGGATCCAAATTGATTGAGAACTCTTGTTGTGGTCTCCCAACAGAACATCATCCCTTAGGCCTAGAAAATCGTACAAGGTCTCATCATTCTAAAATTCCTCAACCAACACTGTTGATTCTTGTTAGCCCCAGTCTATTAGTTTAGGATAATATAAAGGAAGTGGATTATGGTGAATAAATAATCTAAAGGTACAAATGGCATTAGTGTCAAACAAATTGTTATTAGCTAGGTCATCAAAAGGGCTATGATCAGACTCTACTTTGTTGTTAGCATCATCATCACTAGTTGTTGGCATTGGAACATGAATAAGATACATGGGGTCAACCCCAGATAGTTTAAATCCAAGATAATATGTTTTTATGTAATGAGTGGAAGAAATTGGCTCAAGTAGATGTTAGTCCCTAAATTTTGACTAAGTATTATCCCATTTTATGTGTAGGACTAACACGGTGTGGAAGGACCATTGTCCCATTTTGGTATAAGACTAGCATGGCGTGGAAGGACAATGGCACAAGAGGACCATGGTGCATAATTTATAGTCATAAAATCATCATGACATGGGACTTGATGGGTGCGAGAGGGTACTGGCACAAGAAAACCAACATGAGAGGACCCAATCAAAAGAGATCATCATGAGGAACTCGAGAACATAAGACTTGAAATAAAAGCAGAAGACTGGGGGATTGCGTGGGAAGTGGAGCATGTGGAAAGCAAGAGCAATTAGAATAATGATTCATATGGGACACTTTAACCATTTTGATCAGAGGTTTTGTACTAGCCTACTAGGAATGGAATACATGACCGCCAATATATAGCATAGAGCGAGGATCTAGGTGCATAGGGCCCCGGGTCGTCAGGAAGAACTTATTGTAAAGTGCCATGACTCTCAGTCTATTGAGAGTCCGTGTGCCATTTGATTTTACATTAATGATAAGTAACACTCGGTCAAGGAAGAGCACGCATAAATACCCCTATTTTAATCATTTATGATTATGGTATTTTAGGGAATAGATAATAGAGCCTTGCATTGTAACTCACAAAGCATATAATGGGAGATATCAATTTTTACCAAATTGTGTTATGAATGATGAAATACACTAAATATTAGACATGTACATGGTTTAATTCTTTGTCTTATTATTGGTATCTTTTTCTTTTCTAAGTTACTACTATTAGATAATAACAGTGATCCTTGTATTAGTGATAGTTACATCTAGGACAATAAGGATAGTAGTTGTATATTTGTGTTATTAAATAATTCTTTAGAGCTACATAACAAGAGATGAACAGACATACATTACTGTGTTACAAAACCTTTGAGAATCAGTCTTTCATTGTGCACTTTGGGTGAGTGTGTGAGACATAACTCTCATATGATAGGGCCAACAGGCTAGCTTGTTGGGATAGACTTCGGCATCGAGGCTAGAATTAATGAACAAAACCCAACATTTTGGTTCTGTTGTTGAAATCCGAAGCACTTGAAGCATAGTCATGGGAAAATGTTTGAGTGCATTAAACTAGAAAATATAAAATAATAGATTATCAATGTTGAAGACAACTTTATGGTTATAAATCTTGAACCAAGCATTTCTACACGACAGTGGGTAGAGCAGAATCTCTACAGTCCCTTATATGAGACCTTTTCTGAGGTCCCAGTTCTTTTACATGCTTGGATAATAGCCTATGCTTAAGGATGACCCAAAAATATTGTAAGGAGGTAGCCTTATACACTTGAAAGATGGAGGATTTTAGCACGACTTGGAGTTCCTTAGATGCGAGCAATTAACTTTTAGTGGAGAGGAGTTTAGAATAGTTGCATCTTGGAGTACATTGTGACTATCTATTCATTTCCTGAAGAAGCCAAATTCTAATTTATTCAAGAGCTAAGGGGTCACTATCTTAGGCTTTTTGTTTTTGAGATAAAAATGTTGTTTGTTGATCTTGGGCTGGAAATAATACCCACAAAGGGCTAAATTCTTATGTGTATGAGTTATACATTTAGAAGGGGAGACTAGGGGTTGATTGAAGATTATGGGTCTAACATGGTAACAAGTCAGTGAGCATTAAAAAAATGGAAGTATGATGAAGCTCGATAGAGGATCATGGGAGTTAGTGGTGCAAGAAGAGACCAAAAAACCTCTAGGAGTGTTGTGAAGAGTCGCAAAGAAGTGGACATGCACGAGGAACCCATCACTTTCAAACTATGTTATTTGCCACTTCTATCCTATGAAGGATAAATGAGATAGATTGCAAAAGTTGAGGAACCAAGCCTAAATCAACCAAGCTCCCCCACCATAGTGCATGCTCATGCCCTTGAGTCAGACACAGGACATATATGAAATTGGGATATAGACACTTTAGAGTCTGAAACTGAACTTATAAGGGAGATTGAAACTAGGCCATTAGACATTCATTCAGATTTTACATTATCTTTCCCTCTTTAAGGGAATTATATGGCACAACTTGGGATGCCTGGTGGGTTTGGTCCTCAAGGCTAGATAGAGTACATGCCTAAACATAGGTAACCAACACGCTACCATGCCTCTTCTCATGAGCACTGCTACTAAAGGTGCAGGAGGTGTAGGAGGAGGTGCAGGAGGAAGCAAACCCCCTCCTCAAAGAATAGGGGTTGGATATTCCCATCAACCACCTATTCAACCTACTACATTCTACTATGAGATGGCATTGCACTTACATGAATACTGAGGGGTAGAGAATGTAGCTGAACATGTCCACAAATGTGAATTGATTTGGAAAGCGCGAGGCATCACATCTTCTAAATGTAAGGCTACATAATTTATAACTACGTTCCTAGAGTGCATGAACAAGTGGTACTAAAAGTTTGACCCTCAAAAAGTGGTGGTTGATTATGATTAGATCAAAACAACCTTCTTGCAAGAATTTGATATTCTTGGGTTTGAGCAATAGAGTATAGCAACACTGAAAGACATAAAGTAAGGACTTATAGAGAGCATACGTGAGTATGATGCATAGTTCAAAACCCTGATTTCTAAATTATTATTTGAAATAAATGTTTCTCAACATGCATAATGGTTTATGGGAGGACTGTTGCTACCTTTTTGTCAGACCTTGTCATAACGAACCTTCAGTAGCCCGCATGAGGCCTTGGAAGTTGTTCTCCATGCTGAATAAGTTGGAAGCATTAACACTAGGATTAGTCCCTTTATGGAGGCCCATATAGATTCAGTGGCATCATAGCTATAAAATTTAACAACCAAAAATGCACATGAAACATGTAGTGGTGTCTGGTGTACTGACTATGAAACTAAAGGGCATATGAGGAGCAACTACCCACGCAAGAACATCTATGTGGTACTAAAACAAACATATGAAATCTACCATGAGGAACATGATGTCCATTCTTGTCCTCTTTTGTAACAATATATACACTATAAGGTGTCAGAGTATTAGAAAATTTGTGATGCCTACACTCACGACACCAATGACTGTTGATTGATTATTGATATCTATGAAGCTCGGGAATGTGGTATGCGCCAAACCTCAGTTGCTAATACCCAAGATAATGGTGGCTATCATGGATGAGGGAGAGAATTTGGATGAGGAGGTGGATGATTTCCACCTAAGAATTGCTACAGATGTGGGTCACCAGACCACTATCAATGGCACAACCTAGAATACTTGACATGTGTATTTTACAAAAAGGATCATCTACTGGAAGAGTGTCTTGATCTAAATGCAGCTATTACTAAGGAGAAAAATAAAAAGGGCATTGGTATGATTTGAATTGATAAACCATAATGGTGCACATGCCCAACCTTCCCCATTGTTTAACAAGTAAACATTACCACCCATAATGGGGGATAAACCCAGTTAGCTAATCCAGTGGAGAAGGTACAATAGGAAGAACCATGAGGAAGAAAGTAGCTTGATGCTCAACAATAAAAGGATGTCCTTCAAGATACAATGGCACTTGTATAAAAGCTCCAAGGTGAGATTCAATACCTCAAATATAAGGACGTAACAATATGCACTACTATACAAAAAGAAGCTGAACTCCAAATTGTGGCTTGAGATGACTTACAAGAATTATGTTAGCATAGGTTAGATTAAGATATCATCCCACAACTCAATGCTTGGATTAAAAGTCAAGCCCAACTACCAAATAAGGTTCACCCTCATATCATTAAACAAAGTAAAGAACGTTCTTTAAATCACACCTGGTGTTAAGATACTCCTAGTTCATTTACTCCCTCAGAAGATAGAGAAATATTGGTTAACGTTGCCATTGACAAATGTGTAATCAGGGACATTTTAGTGTATATTGGCATAAAAGTTAGTGTCCTCACCAAGGATGTTTGACACAAAATGTCTAGTCCAACACTAAAACTATCACCTCATGTCTTATTCACGGCTAATACGACTCATGCTCACCCAATTGGGGTGCTTAAGAATGCCATGGTCGACATACTTGGAGTACCATTCAAAGTAGATTTTGAAGTTCTAGAGTTAGCCGAAGTTGATGATTACCTAGCCTTATTAGGAAGGCCTTGGTATTACAAGAATAGTGCCAACCTGAGCTTTAAAAAGTGCTACATTATCTTTGAGAACACTTACCAGTGTGTTGTAATACCACTAGATCAAGCACAAGGACCCCATTATATAGAACCTGTCAATGTGGATGAAGACATCAACCATTTATATAATGTCACAACCCAAAATGATGAACAACACAATCCAATCCCAGATGGTATTCTACATTGAACAAATACCTAGTGAATTTTTGATACTACAAGTAATGCATGTAATTATTGGGCCCATGGTGATTATGATCTCACTGGGAGAGTATGTAACACCATCAATAGTCGAGATAACCTCCCATGCCCACTTTATAAATGTCACAAGTTTGTTTGCCTCATTGGTTTAGCAATGAGAGGGCCACTGATAGGACCACCGCTAGAAATACTTGATGAAGCCCCATGATTCTAAGGACAAATGGAGGTATGTGACTTTATCTAGCATCTCAAAGAGTTTTATGATACTGAGAATGATTGGATGAGGTTATTAGATCACATTTTTTATGGCACCACTGCCAGATGGTGGCATACTCATAAAGAGCACCTCTTGTACTAAGATCAAGTACAATCTACTCTACACCATATATTTCATCATGATAATAAGGTCAGGGGAACACTTAGTTAAAACAACATGAAAACACCTAAACCTCACATCGAAGCATGTGAGACAATATGGAAAAATGAGGAAACATGCCTACCAGAGTACCTATGGGTACATGCATTCTATGGAACCTTACGTACATGGGCACGAGTTTGGTATATTCATGAAGAGTGACACATGGGAACCAGGTTCTGGTAATTACTTAAGGAAACTATGACATTGACACTCTCTTATTCCTTACCAAGGATGAACTTGCAACTTACTCTCCAAACCATGAATGAAGTAGTGCTCGAAGACCCAAGTCCTTTGGAAGACCACCTATAAAACATCCATCAAGAACTCGAGGAACCTTTACACTTGTTTAATGAACCTTCAACACCTCTAGCTCGTGTGCCTACTCTAGTTCCTAATAAAGCATGACATGAAGAAATTCACTTGAAAAAGCAAAAACTCATCTTTCGAGTTGATGAAGTTGAGGGATCTACTTCACTCGACCCCTTTAATAACCATTTAGATGTTCCTACAAGCATTGGTACACAAATTGTTCAAGATGCAAGTCTTCAAACATATAACCCCTATCATGGACCTATTTAAACTATACAATGCAACATTGATACAGAGTAAGAACCAAAAATGGTGACAGTCAGAAACTATTGGACTGAAACAAAAATCTCACAAATCTTTGAGTTACTAAAAGAATACCAAGATGTTTTATCGAGGAGTTACAATGAAATGAAGGGAGTCCATCTGTCTTTAGGGAAGATGCACATTAAGCTAGTCAAAGGTGCTCGACCAGTGAAAAAATGAACCTATAGAATGAATCCTAACTTACATGCACACATTAAAGAAGAGATCGACGGTATGTTCCATGTTGGAGTAATCACTCCTGTAGAGTAAAATTTTTACTCTACGTTGCATTTTGATTTTTAGTCGTGCGCTACAAATTTTGTTCCCACATACCTTTGTCTTTGATGGCAAGGTTAAGAAACAGAACACGGGTTCTATTTCTTGCTTGATTCATTTGTTTCAATTTTTGGCTAAGTGTCAAAATCAAGTGGAAGCTGCCAAGTGGTGTCGTCCAAGGCACCTTTCATTTTTCCTATAGGTTGGTTGGGACATGCCACATGTTCAATATTAACTCAGTGGAAAGCACCATGTGTTGGCATCTGCATTTCATATCGGTACCCGCATTCCATTTATTTTTCAGCAAAGGTCTTCAACAAGCTAAGTATCAGGATGAGGCAGAAAGTGCCAAGTGGCAATCGCAGAAGGCTCTGGATTGCTTTTTTTAAAAGAAAGTGAAAGTCACCATGTGTTAGCATCTGAAATAAAGTAGTTTAATGCCTTAGTTAAATAAGGCAGTTCAATGCCTTGGTTTAATATTTTTGGTTCAATACCTCAAGTTATGTGTAAACGGCAAGCAGTGTTGAACTGTTGAACCATTGAACCATTTTCGGTTCAAAGGAGCATCCCAAAGATCAAAGGAGCATCCCAAAGACCAAAAGACAAGTGCCCTTTCAGAGGGCAAGTAAAGCGCAACCTAACCGTTCAAGCAGAGGCCGCCAAGTGTCATCAACTGAGCCCCTTTCTACTCTATTCTTAGAAGCAGCGAAAGCCGCCACGTGTCGACATCCGAAAGATCTTTTTCAAAGTTTCATTGCCGAATAAAGACTATGGTGGGTCCCAAGTCTTATTTTTGAAGTCTGCAGAAGTTGCCAAGTGTCACCATTCGTAGGAGCCTAGCATGCATCCTGAACACTTCCATAGCATAGCAAAAAGCAGCAGAGATTACCACATGTCATTTGTTGAAGAGAGGCGGAGTTTGCCACCTATCTCCATGCCCCTTTTAAAGGTTGCTCAGGGAATAAATATGGTGAGTCTTGTTTATTTAAGTCGTTAAGTCTCAAAGAAGCAGGTTACGACAGGTGTCAGAGGCGGAATGTTCCTGAGCAGGATATAGTAAGAATATAGGGAAAGTAGAAAGTGCCGCATGTCTTCGTTAAAAGTTACAGAAAGCACCAAGTGTCATTCTTCAGTGTCTCCTAAGAAATAAGTAGATTTTTAAGAAATTGACTAAGCGTCCTCTTCTGTTTCAATAGAACAGAGGGTCCTGTATAGACACTTCCAGCTCAGTTTGAGTTCAATTTGGGCTGTAAGTTTGGGAACGTGCAGACACTCTAGAGGGAAACTCAATGGGAGTTATTTCTAGTAGATGAAGCAGTTCACCTGGTAGATTTTTGGGGCCTGTAAACATTGAAAGCGCCATCTATTTGTCCCCTATGAGATAAAGGTAGAATAGACAGTTGCATGGGAAAGGAGGTAGTGGAATGAGAGATTCGAGGCTATAAAGAGGAGTGCAGGGATCATCATAAAAAAAAAAGATACAAAAAGAGAGAATTTTTGAATATAGAATTATTGTAACAAGTTTTAGACTTTCTAGAGTTGTGGCTAAGTAATATAATTTACTTTTGCCTCATTTTCTTGAGTTGAAAGGTTTATATAATTGTACGTGTTTTTGCGCCTTTTGTATGACTGGAAGATTCAAATAAGGAAATTGAACCCTATGCCTTTGTTGATATTATCTGTGTCATTTGCAAAAGTAGTCTAGACTATAGATTTTCTAGAACTGTGATTAGGAATGTCATTTGCTTTTGTCTCATTTTCTTGAGTTGGAAGGTTTACATAACTGTACGTGTTTCTGCACCTCTTATGTGATCGAAAAATTCAATTAAGAAGATTGAACCCTATGCCTTTGTTGACATTTTTATATTTCAGCAAAAGAAGTCTATATTGTGAGCCTCTATTTCTATTATTTCAATCTTTTACATGGATCATGCACTTGTTTGCTCTTAAATGTAATGAATCCTACATATAGTTTCACTATGCTCAGGATTAAGGTCAAATTACATTCAGGCACATCGCCATAGTTAGGTTTTCTTTCTTCGCATTTGCGTTTCTATTTAAATTTCCTATCCCTTTTCCCCAAACACTTGATATAAAGAAGAGACCAGCTTCTTAAAAATCTGGAAGTTGTTTCAAGTCGCATGTCCCACATCTTGAAACTTCCCATTGTTGGTGTCTGAAACAAAGCGCAATTTTAAACATCAACAACTCTTATGTTTGAATCTGATTGGGTCAATCTGATGGTAATTAGTATCAAAAAGGATTGACGTATCCATATCTATGTGGACTATAGAGTGCTTAATGCATCCTATGTGATTGATCCCTTTTCGATGCCTTTCATAGAGGAAATCTTAAAACATGTTGCTAGTTGCGAAGTGTACTCTTTTATGAATGGATTTTCAAGGTACCATCAAGTCCAAATCGTTAAGGAAGACTTGTCTAAAACAACTTTTACTACATAATGGGGATATTTTTCCAGTATCATTAAGCCTTTCAGATTGAAAAATGCCCCAACAGTATTTTCACAGATAATAGTTAAAGATTTTAAAGATTTCATTCATAAATTCCTCTAAGTCTACTTGGACAATTGGATGGTATATGGGTTAGTCAAAGACCATTGTGTTAATCTCAGACTTATGCTTGAACATTGTTAGATGTTACAAATTTCCTTAAATTTAAATAGGTGCCTGTTCATGACACCTTTTGGCATACTTATTGGGAATATTATTTGTAAGGAAGGACTCCTATTAGACCAAGTGAAGGTCTCTAATGATTCTTTGTCTGTCAGAACCCAAGACTTAGTGCGAGGTGCACTCTTTCCTAAGGCACACAGGTTATTATAGAAATTTTATTCGTGGTTATGCCAAGATTATCATGCCCCTTAAAAAACTTTTAAAACATAATCAGTAGTTCGTATGGACCAATTCTTGTAAGGTAGTTTTTAAAAAACTCAAAGAAAAATTGGTTATTGCTACTATCCTATAATTCCCTAATTAGACAAAGCCTTTTCATGTCCATGTTGATGCATTTGGTATGTCTGTTGGTGTAATCCTTGCACAACTTGATGATGGTCACCTGCATCACCTCATTTACTTTACCGGTAGGAAGTTGACGCTAGCTGAAAGAAATTATACCACCATGGAGCGTGAAGCTTTATCTATGGTCTACACTTTACAAAAATTCAAGTAGTATCTTCTAGCCACTCCTTTTACATTCTATACAGATCATGAAGCCCTAAAATACCTTGTCAACAAACCAGTGCTACATGCAATAATTTATCACTAGATTGTCCTCTTCCAAGAATTCCAATTTTATATAATGGTAAAACCAAGAAAGGCTAACTTTAGACTTGACCACCTATCCCAGATTGAGAACAGAGAAGCCCCATGCACCATAGAAGATGATCTTCCTAATGTATAGCTCTTTTGAGTTGCATGGATACCTGAATAAGTAGAAGATATCATAGCATCTTAAACATTGGATCTGCACCCAATTCTCTCATCACACCAAAGAAAAATCAACTTGCGATCTTCACCACATCATATCAGCTAATAGCAAGAGACATTTATAATATGGATCAGGATGAGGTACTTCGTTACTATGTAATACAACATGAGTGCCCCAAGGTACTATGAGAAGTTTATGAAGGCATTGCCAGAGGACAATATACTAGAGAAGCTACTATACGTAAGGTGCTATTAGCTATACTTTGGTGGCTAACTTTATTCAAAGATGCCAAGGCATATGTTAGGTAATGTGACATCTACCAACACGTAGGTAAACCTAATAGAAGAAATGCCATGCCTTTGTGACCCATCCCTTCTCAATAACTATTTGAAAAATGGGTTATTTATTTTTTAGGGCCCATCACTCCAATAGGAAGATGAATAAGTTCTCAATACATCATTAAAGCAACTGACTACCTCATGTGCTAGGCTGAAGTAACCCTGACAAAGGACTATACCATAGTAATTGTCATGTGATTCATCTAGGAGAATGTTATAACATGGTTTGGGTGTCCCATAAGTTTCATTAGTGATTGAGGAACCCACTTTTTGAATCAAACCATTCACATCTTACTAGCCAAGTTCATGATCGTGCACCATAAGATAATACCATACCACCTGTAGGCCAATGGAACTATTGAAGCTTTCAATAAGATTATTGATACCACTTTAACAAAAATCTACAATGTTAGTTGGACTAACTGGGATGTTTGGGTGTTTGTTTTACTTTGGGCATACCAAACTACCTACAAATGCTTATACAAAAGCATGCCATTCAACTTGGTGTATGGCAAGGAAGCATTGATGCCAGTAGAGTTCTTGGTACCATCTTTCCACATTATGCACATAGGACAATTAGATGATGAGGCATCCCTAGAAGCATGTTTGGATGTATTAATGTAATTAGATGATACCTATTTTCTCGCTCACTAGAGCTAGGATGTAGAAAAACAAAAGTAAAAGGCATGGCATGATCATCATATCAAAAACAATATTTTTTCTCTAAGAATGAAGGTCTTGTTATATGACTCTAAGTTTGTGTGCCACCCTAAAATGCTTTGTATCCATTGGGATGGCCCATTTGTAATACATAGTATTTAACCTACAGGGGTGTATCGGCTACAACGCATGGATTCTTAGTTCCTCTAAGAGCATTATAATGGGAGTCGACTTAGATCATATTTCACATAAAAATAACTGAATTTTGTAATCAATAATGCTTATGCCATTAAATTAGGATTTCCTACTTTTAATAAAAGTATTGCCTCTATTGCGCACAACTCTTTATTTTTTATAATTTATGTTTCTATTTTCGTGGATCACCATGAACCGTTTTAGTGTGGGGTAAGAAGTTACATGTAAAGTTAAAAATAAAAAGTGCAGAAGTAAATGGATACATAAGATATTTAGGCACACAAGTTGTATAGGTGCATAAGTTATTAAGGGTGCAGGAGCCATTAAAGGAACTAATGAGTAGGGTTCCTGCCACATGTTAGAAATTTAAAAAGGGATGACTGTCTTCCACCACCTCAAATGGGTGGGATCTAGTTGTCACCCATTTCAAAGAAAAACACAAGAAGGGATGTGTCATTAATGAAATAAGGTTAGTTTTGGTGAAGAGCGTGCCAATGATGAGATGGGATAAAACCATTAAGGCATTAATTGTATAGGGTAAGGTTTGAAATATGATAGTCATTAAAAGATTTGCATTTATGACTACAAAGTGATGGGAAGAAGAAAGGAATTAATGAAGATAAATGCGGCCACCACCCCCCCCGGCAAAGAGCCTATAAATAAGAATTTTAAATCCATTTCACACTTTAACTTGCATTAATTTTTGAAGTGCTAGTATGAAGAATGAACAACAAACTAAAGAACCATAGATCACACCAAAATTGAATTACTCAAATCCTGAGCAGAGCAAAGTGGTTACATCATTGGCAAAGTCATGAAAGTTGTTATCTAGGTGAGAAGAGAGATCGTTGAGTTCATTTTGGTGAAAAGAAGTGAAAGTCTTTGGAGTTGCAAGTTACAGGTCTGCCATTAACAAACCTTTGAAGCTCAAAAAGCTAAAGTAAATTTGGCTACAATCACATATTCTTTTGGGAACATGGGATGACTGTGCATTAACCTTCGAGCTCCATGAAGGGTAATGTGGCCTAAGAAAAAGGTAAAAATACTTGAGAAGCTACCAACTATACTGAAGGAAGAAGAGGTGAGCAAAATAGACTGGTATCCCATTAGAGAAGAGGCTCTAAAGAACCAAGAGTAGAGACCATAACAATTACAGTGCATGGAAGGAGAAGTGAGAGAATGTGCAGAAGAAGAAAGGGGAAATATGGTAAAGAAAGGGAAGAAGGTGCAACCATCATCAATGTAGAATGCCCCAACATCTCTGGCTCCATCTTTATTAATAAAGGAGATGTAATACCCAGCTTCAGTCTTGCATGTAGAGGATTGGGTCTTCAAAGTATTGACTACCACCATATTTGATTATAACCATCGCCAACTGGAGAATGAAGTGGATATCCAAAATGATTATCAGGTCAAGACCACCAATACAAGAAATCAATTGGTCTTAACTTGTCTATTAAAAACTAGCTAGACCAATTAGGCCTCTTCCAACTCTTTGAGTTGCCATATTTTGGTAAAACTACGAAGGCAGTACAGTTCCTCCTTTCATGTGTCCATGAGGACTACATCTACTTTGTTGGGCATAAAATGAAGATCACCCTTGAAAGGATAAAAAAAGTCATAGGATTACAGTGTTCAAGAATGAATGTGATGG
The DNA here is from genome assembly GCA_037957365.1 of Torreya grandis. Classification (NCBI taxonomy): domain Eukaryota; kingdom Viridiplantae; phylum Streptophyta; class Pinopsida; order Cupressales; family Taxaceae; genus Torreya; species Torreya grandis. The sequence goes on from JARHVA010000153.1 coordinate 2,714,489, forward strand.
GTGACTTAGCTGATATGGAGGAGATTCAGAGGACTACCATGGCACTAATGTACAAAAAGCAAGGGCATGTAATGCATATCAAAAAATTGTAAGATCTTTCCCTCAAATTTATGGTACAGGTCATTTCTACCAACATCAGAGGGATCAATCACTGGAAAGAGGTGGACATGGCCCACCTATACATTGTTCACCAAGTCTCACAAGGATTAAAGTACAATTGGGCATTGTAATTTATCCACAAAATAACTGAAGATGTAGAGAAGGCCCCCAAGACACCCAAGTACAGGTTTACTTGTGGATCAATCCTCTTACTAATGGTCTGCAATGAAATCAGGGTATTAGATTATAGTTGGGGTTCATTAAAGTGGCTGTACCCTCCCACTCACAAGTCCCTCATCAAGCGCTTCAAAGCATTCACTTGTCGCCAACATATCACCCCCTCATACAAGGTAAAGATGAGGTATTAGTTTGATGGGATGAATGTGGAATTCAGAAATGAGTGGCACATCCCAAAGGACTTACCCCCCTTGGCTACAGATCAAGCACAATTTATTGCAAAACAACATTACTCCCTTACACGAATCCACGTGAATCCATTGGGAGAGATTTCAGCATGACTCAAGCTGCCATATGCCTTCTCCACACAATACTTCATAGAATCCATTAATTAGATATATGACACATAGCCAATCATTTTGTAGGTGAAAAGGATTGATGCAGAGCATCACACCCTCAAAAAAATGTATGTATATCTAGGCAAGAAGGCTTATGTGGAGAGGTCAGAGATAGACTTAACTCATATAAAGGTTAAGGATATTTTGGTTAGGGAGTAAGTTCACAAATTATTATATATGTTACACCCCCACCATTACCCTTAGGATGTTAACCCCAAAGAAAGACTCCCCCAAACACCACAGTTATAAAAGAAGCAACCAAAACTGAGTGTAAGTTTAAGTGGGTACCAGGCCCCACAAAAGCAGTAAATGACAGTAGAGGCATAATCCTATAGACACATTACTTTTCACCCCTCTATACCTCATCTACCTCCACCTCACCCTTTACCTTCACCACTTCATCGATCTCCATCCCCTCATCACACTTCATCTCCCCCTACTTTGCTATCCCCTACTCATTCTATTCCTCCCCATTCACCTATCTCTGACCCTTTATTTCCTCAGCCCATTCCCCCACCTTCTCCACCTCCACTTCCACCTTCAACCCCACCATGTCCAAGGAATACCATAAGAAATACCCCACAACAACCACCAAGGCAAGCGTCCCTGACAGGATTCCCCTGATCCGGGCAACAATTTAGGTGACAATTCGGGTGATAGTTCCACCCCAATTGATGACGAAACTTTTGGGAGCCATAACTTTTGCATCGTAGCTCCAATTGACTCACTATTTTAACCATTGGAAAGCTAAGAATGAGGAGAATGTCATGAGATGACATGGAACTCTACTTGATGAAGTTTTATCCCCAAAAACCCAATGAAAGTGCCCCAAATTTCAATTTTAGTAGTGCAGTGTAAAAATAGTAATTCCTCAAATTATGTATTGTTTTAAATCTTGGAATTTGAACCACTTAATCTCCCTCAATATTGGTGACCTTCCACATCCTCCCCATGCTTTTAAAATGTGTATAAATGAAGAGGTAACCCAAAATGTGAAGATAGACATCTCTTCCTAGAGATAAACATATAATTATATTGCGATCTTGAGTAATACTACATCTCTTCTTAGAGAATTCATTGTTACTATGTTATTGAAATATTTATCAACCAGAACTTCTAAGTTTTGGATCATCCCCTTAGGTGCAAGTCCATAACTCAGTATCAGATTTTAAAAAGACTCCATCCCCAGTATAGGAGGCCCCATTTGATGATCCCCAATTTGATATTGATGGAGCAAGAGCTAGTGAGATGGCCACAGAAAGCCATCAAGAGGTTGAGCTCGAATGGGACCTAAATAAGGGAAAGGGAATAGTCAAATTAGAAGAGCAAGAAGAGAGAATGTCGACCACTATGCACAAATATTACCAATTCATCATAGAAGACAAGGACCTCTATCTTTGGCTACACTTCCACCCTAGGGACGTGACTCTAGACACCATGAAGTAAGTGTCCTTCTTGTTAGAGATGAAAATGAGGATCCCAAGTTTGACCTACCACTAAATAACATTTTTCCTGGCCCAGACGCTCTAGGACTACTAGACCTAATGAGGATTGACCCACAAAGGCTCACCCCAGTAATGGCAAGTGCAACATTTTAAAAACTTGACATGGAAATAAATTGATAGATTTTTTTTTCAAGTTCTAATGCATGCACGATGGAGAGAAAACATGTCAAAGTAGTGGACATATACAATAAAGTGCTTGCAAAAAAGCAAGCGCTCACTGAGGAAGTGGCCTCTTTGAAACAAAAGATTCAAGAGGCCACCAAGGCAAAAGTAAGGGTTTTAACCCTTTGTAAAACAATTTTAAAAGATGATGTAACACTTGTAGATGATGTACCTCTTGATGGGGATGCCATTGAAAAATTAGAGACCCTAGTCAAACTATTGCTTAATAAATGCTAAGATCAACCCATACCAAGAGACAAGGGTAAAGAAATTAGACAATTCACCATGGTAGTTAATGTTTGCAAGCACACCTTAGAGAGAGTTGAGGAAGTTATCCCCATTTGGGATGATATTTTTGCATTCCCAAATAAAGTCTTGGAGGCCTGGATCCATGATGAAGAGGTCTTGAGGTAGTAAGAGGCAGATGTTTCCCTTCTAATAAAAGATTGTGATGGGGGGATCACAAGAACAAACACACTTTGTCCTGATCCCTCTTGTTAGGATCTTGCTCCTCAGAAAGAGCACAATATGATTACCAAATATAAGCAATTATAAATGCGGAAATAACCAGAAACACAAGTAACTAGAATTCACCAATAACACAGAATATGAGAGACAATACACTATCTTGTATTAACACTTGTACAAAAAGAATACAATAAAGAGCCGCCACACTCTTCCACCTTACAGAGGCTTCCCACACCTTAAGTGTACAGTAATTCTTCTTCAAAACTCTCCTACCAAAAAATGGTCCCAACAACCAACTCACAAATAGAATTGGTGTTCACCTCTCCAACCAGTCAGTAATAACCCTGCCAGTTCACCAAGAACTCTATAGTACTTCAAGTTGATCTCTCGTGAACCTGCAACCTGCAATTCAATAGACCATACTCACACATGTAGATCTCCTATGAGCTTGCAACAACCTGCAACTCAATGATCTTACAAATGGAAGGAACTTCCTTGCCTTCCTTATCATCTCATACTTTACAATACATGCCAATGGGTCTATAAATAGATCCCAGACTTAAACAATAACTTAGACTCTTAATTTAGACAATTATCCATGCAGCTCAAGACTCTAACTGGCCTTTACATGCAAACACTTCATTCACTTAACTAACTGTCTATGCAACGAACAGTTTTGGAACACACAGGCGACCGACGCCGGTCCCTGCTTGCCTAGTTCTGCCGACGTCGACCGACTTCCTGCCGTCGCCGGTGGCCTTCTGCACTGGTCATGACCGACGTCGGTCATGCTACCGATGCCGGTGCTTCTGGATCTCAGCAACCTTCTATTCCTGTTTGCAAAGAGTTGAAGCTTTTAGCTCCACAACCTAATAGATTGCACTGAGCACACAAAGGCATTTAGGGACATCAAACTATAGAGGATGCTATTAATAACCATTGTCATCAACTAAATGCAAGTTTTGCCACACTTCGAGGATAGGTTGATAAGGAGGTCTCGACATTAAATGACATCTAAAAGGAAGGTAGCACAGATTTGGACAAATAGGTGAAAAAGATCAAGACTCCAACCCAACTCGAGGAGTTGAAAGAATCAAAAGAGGCCATTGAAGGAATAACTGCTAAAGTCCTCGAAGCACTGTCCCATTGGGATGGTCTGAAGAAGGAACTCAAGTAGAAGGGGCCTAAATTTTTGGAAGACACTACTATGGCTTAGTCCAAGATGGACTAAAGGATAGTGTGGGGTGATGTTAGCCCCTAAATTTTGAATTAGTATTATCCCATTTTTACGTATGAGACTAACACAGTGCATAAGGACCATTATCCCATTTTGGTACAAGATTGGTACATCACAAGAGGACCATGGTGTGAGAGGAATATGATGCATAACTAATAGGTGAAAAAGCATTGTGACACAGTACTTGATGGGCATATGAGAGTAATGGTGTAGGATAACCAATGCAAGAGGACCCAATCAAAAGAGAATGTCACAAGGAACCTAAGAACATATGACTCAGAACAAAAGTGGAAGACTAGGGGATCATGTGGGAAGTAGAGTGTGTAGGAAGTGGAGCATGTGGGAAGTGGAATCAGTTAAAATAATGATTCATATAGGACACTTCAACCATTTTGATCAGAGGTTTTATACCATCCTACCAAGAATGGAACACATGGCCACCAATATATATCATAGAGTGAGGATCTAGGGGCACAAGGCTCTGGGTCCTCAAGAAGAACTTATTTTAAAGTGCCATGATTCTTAGTCTATTGGGAATATGTGTGCCATTTGATTTTACATTAATGATAAGTAATACTTGGTTAAGGAAGAACATGTATAAATACCCTTGTCATAATCATTTGTGATGATGGTCTTTTAGGGAATAGATAATAGAGCCTTGCCTTGTAATTCACTAAGCATATAATGGGAGATATCAATTTTTACTAAATTATGTTATGAATGATGAAATACACTAAGTGTTAGAGATGTACATGGTTTAGTTATTTGTATTGTTATTGGTATCTTTTTCTTTTCTGAGTCATTACTGTTAAATAATAATGGTGATCCTTGTATTAGTGATAGTTACATCCAGGACAAGAAGGATAGTAGTAGTATATTTGTGTTATTAAATAATTCTTTAGTGTTGCACAATGAAAGATGAATATACATATACTACTATGTTACAAAACCTTCAAGAACCTGTTGGGAGGGGAGGTGGAAGATAAATCCAAGAACAAACACACCTGTTCTAATTCCACCTCCTAGGATCTTGCTCTTCAGAAAGAGCACAGTATGATTACCAAATATAAGCAATTGAATATGCGGAAATAACCAGAAACACAAGTAACTAGAATTCACCAATAGCACATAATATGAGAGACAATACACTATCTTGTATTAACACTAACAGAAAAGAATACAACAAAGAGCCGCCACACTCTTTCACCTTACAGAGATTCGCCACACCTCAAGTGTTCAGTAATTCTTCTCACACACACTCTCCTACACAAAAATGGTCCCAACAACCAACTCACACACAGAATTGGTGTTCACCTCACCAACCAGTCAGTAATAACCCTGCCGGTACACCAAGCACTCTATAACACTTCAAGCTGATCTCTCATGAACTTGCAACCTGCAATTCAAAGACCAAACTTACATGTAGATCCCCAATGAGCTTGCAACACCCTGCAACTCACAGATCTTACAACTAGAAGGAACTCTTCCTTTCTATCTCATGCCTTAAACAATACATGCCAATGGGTCTATAAATAGATCCCTAACTCAAACAATAACTTAGACTCTTAATTTAGACAATTGTCCTCACAGCCCAAGACTCTAACTGGTCTCAACATGTAAACTCTTCATTCACTTAACTAACTGTCCGTGAAACGAGCAGTTCTGGAACACACAGGCGACCGACGTCGGTCCCTGCTTGTCTGGTTCTGCCGACGTCGGCCGACTTCCTGCCGTCGCCGGTGGCCTTCTGCACTGGTCTCTGCCGACGTCGGTCCTGCTGTCGACGCCGATTCCTGTAGAACTCAGCAACCATCTGTTCCTCAGTTTGCAAAGGTTGAAGCTTTTAGCTCCACAACCTAACAATCTCCCACTTGGAGATAAACAACTGCAACCTGTACCTGTACCTGTACACCGTCTAGTTTGTTCCCTTGGCTATGTATCCATCTTCAAAATCACCCTTGAAGACCAACCACCACAAAATCCATGGTGCAAAACCTATCATCCAAATTACCTGCCACATCCACATCTACAACCATGTAGAAATAAACCTGAAATTGCATAGCATGTGCACCTGCTACTAGTCCTATAAGAATCCACTGAACTGCCCTCCAATGGTTCTCTCCTGGATTGGCTCCTAACTTGTGACAACTCCCACTACTTGGGAAAACTCAGGTTTAGTACATACCATGCACTCAACCTCATTATGTGAATCAAGACACCTGTTCTATGAACTGTCTAACCATCGGCGTGCTAACCGGTTTCACACAATCATCCTGAAACAAAGTCAACACATGACCTTCCATGTCTCTAGAACACACTCTTGCCAAAGAATCTTGCTGCTCCCAGATTCTCCATGACAAACACCTGAACTAGCTTTACCTTTAGTTCAGCAATACCTGTATATGTAACCTTGCAACAAGCACATCATACAGAAAATAGGATAGTGTAGCTAATACTATCCAACCTGGTAAAGAGAAACACAATGAACAAACCTCCATTGCCCTACCGCTAATACAAGATCATATACCCTGATCTTCCATCTCACGTATCCATTTCCGCTCTCCTTCATCCTTAACATCCATTCATCTCTCAGTGCTTACTTCCAGCTGGCCACTCTACCCAAAACACCTATTTGGTTCTCCTCCAAGGAATCACATCCTCATCCATGCCTAGCTCCCACTGTTTCCTGGATCTACCTGTTCTGCGTCTTCAATAACTTCCTAGTCCTATGCCATAAGTGAGCAACAAGTAGTGTAAATAAGGGAAATGACAAATTTAAGAACTTACTTACACCTTCAGTCCTCCATATGGGCGCTTGAGACTCCATGACAGCTTGCTGTCCACCCAAAATTCGTCTCAGTGACCGATGCCGGTCACATCTCAGTCTACAACCGACCGATGTCGGTTCCTTGCGACTGCCTCCCTGTCGACGTCGGTTTCCCCTGGCCGACGCCGGTCTCTGTCTGCCCCGAGTCACCGACGTCGGGCTGCACATAGCCGACGTCGGTCCCTGTCTGGACACCGACGCTGATTTTCCTGCCGACGTCGGTCTCTGTGTTTTTCTTGTGAGACCTGACTTTTTCCCGCGAGCTCCTTTTGGATCAAACCCTTGTCCAAAATACCCTTGCTCTACTCAGAATTCCTTTGCATCTTGTGCTGAACTCTGTTCGTCACTTTCTCCTTGAAAACCAAGGCTTTTCTGTTCTTCTCACTAACATCAGATTCCTCAAGAAACCTCACCTTCTTCTTCTGCATACAGAAATCACGATCCATGCCTTCCAAATCTGAAAGCATACTCTTTGACTCAAGAACCAGCATCTCTTTCTTATCTATGTGACCAAGCCTATCAAGCCACATCTCTGAATCTACAGTTGAAGTAGATAACTCAAAAAGAGAATCAGTAAAACAAGTAGATAGATAAAGCGTACCTACTTTCTTACCTCTAGCTACAATAAGTGTACTCTTGGTAACCTTCCAAGAGTCCGCTGTGAGAGTTACTGTGCAACCCTCTTCACCCAAACTTCTAACAGAAATCAGATTCCGCTTCAGAACTGGGACGTGCATGACCTCCTTTAACACCCATGTGTTACCTGTCTACAGTTTCAGCTTCACTTTGCCTTTGCCAACAATCTGACAAGGCTTACCATCCCCTACACAAACTTCTCCAAAATCTCCCTGGACATACTCATGAAAAAATTCCCTATGTGGAGATGCATGAAAAGAGGCACCAAAATCTAATACCCAAGATTCTACTTTATCCAAAGAACATACCAGAGCATCCTGTGCAACGTAACCTGCAACATCTGCTTCTTCTTCATGTTCTTCATGCTGATCTGTACCCGATCTGCAATCTCTCTTTAAGTGCCCTTGCTTTCCACATTTCTAGCAGGTTATTCTGCCATACCTGGACTTGGATCTCTTGCCCATCTTCGACCTTGATCTCCCACGCTCTATCTTCTCTCTTGGCCTTCCTCTTCCTTCAACACTCAAAGCATCTCCAGATGATTCACCTGTGCTTTTCCTGCGTATCTCTTCGTTCAAGATCACACTCACAATATCATCCACTTTTAAGACTTTTGAAGGAGACACAGTATTAGAAACTGCCATTACCAAACCTTCCCAACTTTCAGGTAATGAACACAAGATTAAGAGAGCTCTTATTTCATCATCAAATACAATATTGATTGAACTTAATTGGTTTACTAAACCATGGAAATCACTAAGATGGCTATGAACAGATCCACCTTCCAACATTTGCAAATTAAATAAACGCTTCACAAGAAATACCTTATTCGAAGCTGAGAGTTTTTCATATAAATTTGCCAAAGATTCCATCAACTCCACCGTTGTCTTGCACTGTGATAAGCTGGAAATCACAGATGATGCAAGACTCAATCTAACAGATCCCAGAGCCTTCCGATCAAGAACCTCCCATTCTTCATCTTTCATATCCACAGGTTTGCTAGCAACCCCACCCAACGGTAAGTACAAATCTTTTTGATACAGATAGTCCTCAATCTGCATCCTCCATAATTGGTAGTTCTTGCCATTAAACTTTTCCATTCGTAGTTGACTGCTTTCTGCCATTGCTCAACTCCCACTCAAACAGAAACCCTGTGAGTAACCTGTAATCAAAACACACTATCCAGATCTACACCAATCTGTTAGTATCCCAACCAAAAGCTCTGATACCACTTGATGGTATCAAGCTCAAGAACCTACAACCAAGGCTCTGATACCACTTGTTGGGAGGGGAGGTGGAAGATAAATCCAAGAACAAACACACCTGTTCTAATTCTACCTCCTAGGATCTTGCTCCTCAGAAAGAGCACAGTATGATTACCAAATATAAGCAATTGAATATGCGAAAATAACCAGAAACACAAGTAACTAGAATTCACCAATAGCACATAATATGAGAGACAATACACTATCTTGTATTAACACTAGCAGAAAAGAATACAACAAAGAGCCGCCACACTCTTTCACCTTACAGAGATTCGCCACACCTCAAGTGTTTAGTAATTCTTCTCACACACACTCTCCTACACAAAAACGGTCCCAACAACCAACTCACACATAGAATTGGTGTTCACCTCACCAACCAGTCAGTAATAACCCTGTCGGTACACCAAGCACTCTATAGCACTTCAAGCTGATCTCTCATGAACCTGCAACCTGCAATTCAAAGACCAAACTTACATGTAGATCCCCAATGAGCTTGCAACACCCTGCAACTCACAGATCTTACAACTAGAAGGAACTCTTCCTTTCTATCTCATGCCTTAAACAATACATGCCAATGGGTCTATAAATAGATCCCTAACTCAAACAATAACTTAGACTCTTAATTTAGACAATTGTCCTCGCAGCCCAAGACTCTAACTGGTCTCAACATGCAAACTCTTCGTTCACTTAACTAACTGTCCGTGAAACGAGCAATTCTGGAACACACAGGCGACCGACGTCGGTCCCTGCTTGTCTAGTTCTGCCGACGTCGGCCGACTTCCTGCCGTTGCCGGTGACCTTCTGCACTGGTCTCTGCCGACGTCGGTCCTGCTGCCGACGCCGGTTCCTGTAGAACTCAGCAACCATCTGTTCCTCAGTTTGCAAAGGTTGAAGCTTTTAGCTCCACAACCTAACAGAACCAATCTTTTATTGCATGCTTCAGGGGAGCGCACAAGACCTAACTCTTTCATGATAGGGCCAACACGCTAGCTTGTTGGGATAGACTTTAGCACCAGGCTAGAATCAATGAACAAAACCCAAGAGCAAACCCTATTGATTTAGCCCAAGGCCTCATCATTCATAAGTAGACCTATCCATGATTTTGTTTGAAATAGGATACTTGGCATTTACTTAACAGTTGATTAGGTTGTCATTGTACAACCAAGATTCATCATCTATGAGTGGGTTTTATTTTTGGCCAATGACAGGTATGAAAATGATAGTTGTTGGAATATGCAGTTGGCCTTTCCCCTTTGTTTGCCATTCCATGCAAGGTGGTTTGTCTTTTAGTCTTCCAAAGGGCATGGGGTTTTGTGGAATCTTAGCAATATGAAATGTATCGTGGGTCAAATATTCCCCTGGGCCATTAGTCAAGATGGTGTAATGATTAGATATTTTAGGAGGTGGCATGTGTGAAAATGAATAAAGGGTATTTGGGTCAATGCAATTAGTCTCTAGTGAATCAACAAGTATTTCTTTCCCCTTATCCTTCTTAAGAACCAGATTCAAACTAAAATGGTAATTATAGCTTTGGTACTCAGCTTCCAAATGCTTACAATGTTCGTATGGCTATAAATCTCTGTGAATGGTAACTTCTATACTTGAATACGAGAATTTGATACATCGATGCAATGTTGATGGGATTACATGAATCCAAGGTCTACCAAAAAGCATGTTATATGACAAATTGTGGTCTAACACATGGAAAATGTATCATGGGTCAAAGGCCCAATGATAACTAGTAAGTTGATTGTGCCCTGTGATTCCCATTCCTCATTGTCATAGGCCTTGATTGTGATTATTTTTGGTTGGAGATTGGTCTTGGTGTACCCAAGAAGCTTGATGAGATTTAGAGACAGAATATTTAGACTCGATCCATTATTTATGAGGACACATTTCACTTTGTGTCACATTATGACAACTTTGATGTACAATGGATTGTTATGCAATGGGCTAAGAGATGACATATTGCTTTGGTCAAAGATTAATTATTTGCCTAGTGCTAGATGTCCAACTAAAACTTGAAATTTTTCTAGAGATATGTCATTTGGAACTTAGGATTAGCTAAGAAACTCTATCAAGATATTCTTATGGATGGTGGATGTATGCAATAAATCTAAAATAGAGATTTGGGTGGGTATATTTTGTAATTATTCCATAATATCGAGTGTCTTTTATTTTACAGTGTAAAATGGCTTGTTCTTAGCCATAATGGTTGGTTGGATGGGTGAAGTGACAGATGGTTGTGGGCCTGGTATGGTAATCTTTGATCGTCAAGTTGTGATTGCATAATCGGTATTACATACTGAACCATTGTTGCTAACAAATGATGGTGATGGGGGAATAAATAGGATAAGTCTTAGTTATTGGTGCACTTATGTGTGGTCATGAGCCAATGATGAGTTATAAATATATGGTCCAAAAGTGGGAACCCCTGCTTGATGTTATGCCTATATGTGGTCCCAAGTCAAAGATCACCGATATGGGTTAGTTGATTGGAATTGATTAACAATGGTCTTGTTTGATTGAAATTTGGTCTCAGATTGAGGAAATAGTGGAAACATGAGCTCCCACAATATGGCCTATAACCTTGTTGTAGTCATGTGCAATTGTGAGATAGGTCAGTTGGTTATTGGCATCATTTTGTCCTTGGTTCTATCCATTTGGTTGACGTTGTTAGTGTTACTATTGGTTTTGTCTTAGTTATTCGTATAGTTATTGTTGTGATGGTCACTATTGATGCTATTATTGGTTGTTATGTTGTGGAAATGGATTTTGATAGATTCTCACATTTTGATTAGATGTGAAATCTCCATTATCCAACGTTATCTCTCTATTTTCCAACATATTCTCAATCAAATGTTTAATTTGCACACAATGATGCAAATTATGCCTATTAACCTGATGATATTCATAGAATTCATTTTGTTGATACCAATCAGGATAAGGAATGCCTTCTAGATAGTGTTTCAAAATAGGCCAGCTAATCAAATTAGCAGTGATGAGCTGGTGAAACACAGATTCAATGGGTTCTCCAAGGTTACTAAAGATGTGATGAGTAGGCACAGTTCTCCTTGGAGGAGGGGTTTACAATGGCAAAGGTTGTTGTGTTTATTACATTGGTCTAGGTTGCTTTACTCGTTGAAGAGGTTATTGTTGACTTTGTGGATTGTACCCTCTGAAAGGAGACTCAACTTCCTTCCTCGTGGCACAATGGAGACATTCCTCTTTCTTTGGGTGGCAAAATTAAGGGATGAATCTCTAGATTAGGGGCTAGCTTCGCTTGATGCACCTTGATGCCCTAGATTTCCTACTACTAACAACAGGGGTGAAAAGAGAGAAAGATACTAAAAAATAGAACCTAACTAATGTGGTGATGCACCAAACTGGTTGGTCTACTTAGCCTTGACTTACACTTTACACCAGAGAGAAACAAACATACACTTCATTCAAATGAGAATCTTTCTTGCATCAGTGTTTCAATAGGGGATCTTATGGAGATACAAGGATGAAGGACTATCAGAGGTGTTCTAAAACACACTATGGACAGCCTGTTCACATGCACCTATACTCCAAGCTGGACACTTCTTGTTGACCTGCAAGAGAAGAACTCACAATACACTAGATATGTTGGCATAAACTTATGAAAGAATGAAAAGGAAATGACCTAACATAAGAGAAAACCATAGACATATGCAAAATTACAATCTCCAATGGAGTCAAAAATGCTTCTTTTGATTCAAGGTAAATTTCTTCAGGGCTTTGCCATACAAATGCTGAGAGATATCCTTTCAAATGAGAAGTTACAAATATATATAGAAATCTTGGAAAATAAATAATTGACCAGTCAAGGGATGGAAACCCATGCTGTATTGAACACTTCTACAGTGGCCACAAGCCCATGCTACTATAATCTCCTTCTAATTGTATATGGGAGAGCCATGTTGTAGGTGTCCAAGTCATTGCCCATGCTGTCTTAGGCCTGCAAAAGCATGGGATACTTCTTATAGTAACTGACAAGGCCATCCCCAAGTTATGTTGATTGGGCCATGCTCTCTTCAATACTGAGTGTAATTGGTTATTCATTAATGGAAAAACAAGAAAACATGGGTCGCTCTCTTCTATAGTTTGAAAACTAATCCTTTTAGTGGTTTTTGATGGAGACTATTTCACCTAGGTGCATTTACTCTTCTTGCTGACGATACCTGTGCCACCTACTTTGGTTTGGTTCATTTTTGGGTCTATGATTTGACTTGTTATGCCACCTAGATCATTTTGAGCTTTGGTTTTATGTGCACGTGGTCGTATTTTGGGTTACCTACCTTGTTTTCCTTTACTTTGCTATGTCCCTCTTGTGCAGGCAATTCAAGCTCTCGGTGCTTATTATTCTCTCCCAGGCTCCTTTCTTTGCTTGTTCGCTCATTCATTCTTTGGGCTCTTGGGATTTGAATTCCTTCAGACATTTTACCCGAAGGAATTCTCCTTTGGGCTTGGACTCTTTGACTTTCTTTTGGCGGGCCTTCAAGCTTCCTTTTTTGAGTTCCTTTAGACAAAATGTCTGAAGGAATTATCCTTTGATTTTTTTAACAGCTAGCTTACTCTCCTAAAATTGATGTTCACAGGACTGTCATCAGACATTTGAATCCCAAAGGCTAGCTTATCACCCTGAAATTGATGTTCATGGGCCTGTCATCGGACATTTGAATCCTAGCGGCTAGCTTATCACCCTAAAATTGATGTTCATGAGCTTGTCACCCACTAGGACAATTCTTTTGGCATTTTTTCAAACAAAATTTTTTGAATGGAAAGTGACCCTTCAAAAAAATTGAAAAGGTCCTCTTTCATAACCAAGTGCCCCCCACGAAGACACCTACCCTTCGAACTTCTTGTCTTTCAAATTTTTTTGGACTCTTTATGACTGTCTAATTTCTTCATATAAAATGTTCAAAGGAATTCTCCTTTGAATTTTCTTCTTTGGTTTTCCTTCAAACAAAAATTTTGAAGGAATTCTCTTTTAGCTTGTCACCTTTTTCCAAAGGGCAAGTTCCTTTCGAGCTTTTTGTCTTGCCCCTTTCTCCAATCGGGTACCCTCCGTAAGGGAAATTCATGCCCAAAGTTACCCTTCGGACTTTTAAAAAAGATCCACTTTGTTCATCACTCACCCCCAACAAGGGCTCCTTGGCCTCCAAAGTTGCCTTTTGGAAGAATTATAAAGGTCCCATTTGTCGCTTAAGTGCCCTCCGTAAGGGTATATACCCTTCAAGAATCCTACAAACAACACTTCGACTTTTCCACTTGGTCTATTTTGCTGATGAAAAGCCCTTTAAAGTAATTCACTTATCTTTCAAAGAATCCAAGACAAAATCAAGGTTTGCAAGTGGCTTTACTTATGGATTTTTTACAAGTAAAGTCACTCGTCAAACCCAAAATGTGCTTGGTAAGCAAAAGAGGAAAACACTTGGTTTTTCCATGGGAAATGGTCTAACAGATAAAATTGTGCACAAGGTAGCTGAGGGATGAACTAGACAGAACATGGATTGAATGAATCTTTCAATAAAAAAGGATGGGGGTGCCCAACTTTAGCCTGCAGGACCAAAAATTGGTCAACACGTTTGGCGATTCACAGGGGAAGCATGCCTGCTATACTTGAGGACACTAGTGGTCTAAAAGTCCATTGGGCATGGAGTCAGGATGCAGCTTGAAAAGCTGGCAACATCCTTGTAAAGACCTAAGAACCAACAAATATTTTACCATAAATAATAAGGAAAAACACACATAAAGGCTAAAAACACTATACACATGCATAATAACACTTAGGGAAAATGAGGAAAAAATAATGAAACTATGTACATGATAAAAGAAAACTAGTGACAATGCTTAAGATATATCCCATTGATTGGGATATGTAGCTCTTCACCATCCAAATTGGAGAGATGGAAAGCATTATGTTGCTTGCATTTGGTGATGACATATGGGCCACTCCACAAGGTGTCAAACTTTGTGTGAATTCTAGGCTTGGCTCGGTCTTCATCCCACTTCAAGACAATGTCACCTTTTGAGAAGCTCCTTGGTGTAGACCTCTTGTCAAAATGCTTCTTTGTTTATTGTTGGCAGTTGGTCATTACATCCATGGCTTGGTCTCTTGCTTCTTGAAGCTCCATTAGCTCACAATACCTGACTTTTAGGCTATCACTCTCCACCAATTGTAGTTGATGGGCAAGATCCAAGGCTGGTAACTCAAGTGAGATGGGAAGTCTAGCTTCCCTTCCATACACAAGTGTGTATGGTGAATTCCTAATCACCCTCTTTAGAGTGAACTTATTTTCCCAAAGAGTTGTCTTCAACTTGGCATGCCAAGTCCTTTGATTTTCCTCCATTGTCCTTTTTATGATCCTAATCAGATTCTTGTTTGTGGACTCAGCCAACCCATTCCCTTGTGGGTAGTAATTGGAAGAAGTGTTGAGATATATGCCATACTTTAATGCCCACTCACTTGTCTTTGTTCCCAAGAAATCCAATGCATTATCTAAGATGATTATGCCTGGGACCCCAAATCTTCTCACTATGTCTTCATAGAAATCTAGGACTGCACTCTCAATAGCCTTTTTCAAAGTGATGGCCTCTACCCATCTTGTGAAATAATCTGTAGCAGTCAAAACCCACTTATGGCCAACACTAGAAAGAGGATTGATCACCCTATGAAATCCAAACCCCATTGCATGTTCCACCTAAATAGGATGAAGAGGCATGGTAGACAACCATTGCTTCCCATCAACAGAGGCACATTTTTGACATTTCCTCACCCAAGCATGAGTGTCTTTAAACAAACTAGGCCAAAATTAACTAGCCCTCATAATCTTTGCAGTTATGGCCTTGGGAGCAAAGTGGCCATCAACTGGCCCATCATGGAACTCAGATAGTACCTTATCGACTTGGTCTGAATCAATGCATCTCAAAAGTACCCCTAAAAAGTCATTTTTGAACAACACTCCATCAAATAGGACATAAGGAAGATATTGAAGTCTAAAATACTTCCTCTTAGTCCTATCGAGACCTTGTGGACACTCGTCAGTTTGAAGTAAATGAACCATGTCTTGTGCCCAACTCTTCATTATTGTAGGTATTTGCACTACAACTTCATCATAGAGTACTAAAATGTCCTCCTTTGGCTCTTTTAAGTCTGTAGCGAGGTGTTCACACAACCCTATTCCCCTTACCAGCTTGGTGGTCTTGATCTCTACGTCATACTCCATTACTTTGGTTATCTACCCTACCCTTTTCTCATTCAAATATTAGCTTATCAAGAAGTCTTTTACGCTAGGATGTGGCACCATGATGTGAATCTTGTTGTTAGACAACATATGTCTAAATTTCTTCAGACTTCCTATGACTGCAATCACTTGTTTCTCAACATATGTGTATCTAACCTCATAGCCTTCTAAACCTTGGGTAAAAAAAGTGAGAGGTTGTTCTAAATTCTCACCATTCGCTTGAGTGAGCATAGCAGAGATTACCTCTTCATTCCCAAAGGTGTATAGATTTAAGTCCTTAGAGAAGTCTGGACTAGTCAAAGTAGGAGCTTGGGCGATAGCTTGCTTGATGCCTTCAAAGCTCTCTCTTCTTCTTATTGTCCACATGAACGTCTCATCTTTCCTCAGCATAGAAGTTAGTGGTTTGACTAGCTTAGCAAAGTTAGGAATGAATCTCCTAATGAAATTTATTTTACCAAAGAAACTTTGCAAGCCCTTCTTATGCTTAGGCAATGACAGTGCTAAGATGGTGTGTACCCTTTTTGGATCAATGGACATGCCTCCTTTTGAAATGAGACGGCCCAAGAGCTTGCCTTCATAGATGATAAACACATGTTTCTTAGGGTTGAGAGAGATTCTAAACTCTCTACACCTCTCAAAGATTTGCTTTAGGTGCTTCAAATGTTCACTTGCCTCCTTGGAGAAGACTGACACATCATCAAGATAAACCAGCACAATGTCATTGATCAAACCTTAGAAAGCCATATCCATAGCATGTTAGAAGGTAGCTCCAGCATTTGACAATTCGAATGGCATCTTCTTGCAGGTGTATGTTCCCCACTTGATGGTGAAGGCCATCTTGTATTAGTCACATTCTTGTACCAAGATCTGATTATATCCAGGGTAGCAATCTAAGAGGGTGAATCTTTCACTACCTATCACCATCTGAAGAATCTGCTCCATACTTGGGAGGGGATTGTGATCTCTCAGTGAGACTCTATTCAGGTCTCTAAAATCCACACATAATCTGATCTCTCCATTCTTCTTCCTAATAAGGACCAAATTGGCTAGCCAAGAAGAGCGTTTGATAGGGAAGATGATCCTAGACTCGATCATTTTGGTGAGTTCCTTCCTCATAAGAGGCTTGATATTTGGATTGATTGGCCTCTACTTTTACTTGATGGGTTTGGTACCTTCCCCCAACTCAATGGTGTGTTGGGCCAAGCTTGGGTCAAAGCCCTTCAAATCACCATACTCCCAAGTAAAGATATCAACAAACTCTTGGCATAACATAATGAAAGCATGCTTTTCCTCTTTTGTACATACCTTCCCAAGTGCAAGCAACTTATCCTTGTAGATCTCTACCCTTTCATAATTTTCTTTCTTGGTTGACATGCTTGATTTGTCTTTCTTGAGTTGGTCATCTTTGTTGAAAATGATCTCAAGAGTTACCAAACCTTTGGGAAGCATGTTGGTCTTTAGTTGAATAATCTGCTCATCATACTGCTGCCATAACTTGGACTAATTTTTAGAAGCAAACTCAACTTATTCCTATAAGAAAAGTGATATCTGTTGGTCACTTTCAAACACCTACCAATTAATGACATTTTCTGGTGTGGAGGGCCCAACAATCACCTTTAAGTGATGTTGATTCTTGCTTTGTCTCACCCCCTTTGGGATATCAAATTGAGCACCAACTGTTACTAGTCTATCTGTATGATGGTTTTCCTCTCTTGGAATGGAAATGATGTTGAAAACGGTGAAGATCTCCACACAGTCCCACACTCTATGATTATAAGACTTGAGTAAGGATTTCTTAGTCAAGCTTTGACCCCTCACTTGGTTCACAATCAACTCACTGTCTCCAAATACCTACAATTCTTTGATTCCTCTCTTCCTTGCCCATTCTAGGCCATGAACAAGGGCCTCATACTCTGCTACATTGCAATTGTAGGAGAACTAAAACTTGAAAGTTGAGAAGTATTTCTCCCTTGAAGGTGAAACTAGCATTGCTCCACCACCAGCTCCCAACTTACTTATAGATCCATCAAAGAATAGTTACCATAAACCACAGTCCTTTGGATCTGTCTTCATTAATTTCAGCATGAAGCATCTTTATCATGCATGTAGTAGACTCCAAGACTAGTCTCTTCAATGGACTTGTAAGGACCATGCTTAAAATTGTCATTTCCCCATTCATATAGGAACAGGTTGACAACTCCTACAAGGGCAGATGATGGAGATTGATCCACCTAGAGCTCTTCTTCATCAATGATTTCATAGTTCACATTCACCACTTTGGGTGAGTATGGCTCCAAGTGATCCTTGTGGATGGGATCTGACGCAATCTTCACTGGAGTTCCATACTTTATCCTAAAAACCATATAAGACCAATTGGCTACAAAGTATCCACCTATCTTGGATGTGAAATCCTTTGATAAGCAAAGAGCGAAGTAAGGAGGAACATCTGCCACTACCACATCATGGGGAATTGAGAAGCTCGGATAAGCATGGAGAGTCAAATTCAAGCCTCTTACCACTCCCAAGGTCTTAGCTAGTGATCCATCCAACTGTAAAACTCATTTGGTCATTTGCTCATATTTGAGGCTTAGCTTATCAACTATGCATTTAGGCACAATTGAGGTGTTTTCTCCACTATCAATGATGCAATTATGGACTAAGAAATCACCAATAATCAGGGACAAATAGAAGGGAGGGACCTTTTCATTCGTCTTTGCTTGACCTCCCATGGGAAGAGCCCCATTTACTATCAACACATTATTATTTCTTGGTGGGATAGCTTGCTCACCTAGCTCATGCAATTCCTTTTGAAGTATATCCTTTTGTCCTAATAGTGCTAAATAATCCCACAATGAGATGTTCATGTGCAACTTCTTCATTTGGTCCACTACATTGATTGAAGGATTACCCCCTTTGGAGCTCTCCTTGGGGATATTCGTAACCTATGGTGTAACTTGAGGAGTTAACGCTGTAACCGATGGTCTGTAATTGTGGAACTTTTGATTTGCTTATGGTGAAGGAGACACTATAGGTGCTTGAGTGGTTGCTTGAGCTTCATCCATAGCTCTCCTTTTGGACCTGGTGTTGGCTGCAACATAATCATTCTAGTCATTTGTGCTCCCCACATAGTTGACTATGTAGAACTCTCCTTTCAAGTGATTCATAAGAGTGGAATCATATTGAGCTTGCTTGATGTCCATTCCAAGCTATGTTGATATCTCTAAATTTGAGAATTGGGTTACCTGATCACCTTGTGTAGTCATGATTTGATTTGGTAGGTCATTGGCATAAGCAACCTGCTATTGGTCATGCCCCAAGGGTGGATAATTGGGTTGCTCCTGCACCAAATTATTTTGAATGGGGACAAGATCCTTGGAAGATGAAGGGGCATTTGGATTATAGCTCTGATAAGGCTTAACTTCTGTAATTTGACCCTGCCCTTGATTATAATTCTGGAAGGGAGGTCTATTTGTCTGCCCAAACTACTGGTAGACTTGATTTGGCCTATAAATCTAAGCTTGTTACCTCTTGAGAGCAACTAACTCATTGGTAACACTCTACAACATGCTCTTAACTTCATGGAGATCATTTGTAGGGGTAGCAGCTAGCTTTTCTTGATTAGGCAGAGGAGCTAGATTGCGCACAGTAGGCTAGACTGAGGGCTGTAAATCAGGAAAGAGTGGTATATGAGGTCTAGGAGCTATCTTTCCTGCTTGAACAAGGTAATTTTTAGCAGCTATGGCTATCTCATAAACAATGAGCAAGATATGTCCACCCATGGACTATGTCATGATAAGAATGTCACTATGTGGGGCCTAGTGATAGGGCCTTCAAGTAGTAAAGGAAAGCATAGCTTTGGGTTGGCCTCACAAGAATTGGGATTCTGTCCCAAGTCTTTTGGAACTTAGTGTTAAAATCTTGCATAAATTTATGTGGGGCTCTCTTCATGGTGGTCAATTACTCAGCTAGAGACAAATGGTCACTTTTTCCCCAAAATTATTTGTTAAGAGGGCCCTTAACTCATTCCATGAGCCAACTAAGTTCATAGAAAAGGTCCCATACCAGTCCAAAACTTTCCCCTTGAAGGACAAGGCTAGCAATCTGATGAATACATTTTCCTTGGTGATATTATGGATGTTGCAGAGGTTGGCTATGTTTCTAATATGCTCAACAACAGTGATTAGGCCCTCTCCACTAAAGGGAGAAACACTTTTGAGAGTTGTCCCTTGAACTGTTAAGGTTCAAGGGACTCTGACCATTGAAGGCCATAAAAGGGAAAGCCAGGGCTGTGAAAGGATTCAATCGGGGTCTCCTTGAATAGGTGTATTTTATGGCTGGTTTGGGAAAGTGGCTTGCTATGTAAGGGTGAGTATTTGCAAACCTCAGCCTTTTTGTTGAGTTCAAAGGCAACTCAATAAATTTGAAAGGGACACCCCTAGAAGAAGATCTTGTAGTAACCTTTGGCATAGGATGCTAGACTGATCATTAACCAGAGACTGAGCTCCTGAATGGAGTCACCAGGTGCTGAATTATAGCTCCTTTTTTTAGATTTCTAACAATATCAAAACCAACACAAATCTTGAAACTTGCAGGACTAAAAAATTAGTCCCATTGAGCATGCCAAAAACTATTGACATTGTGGATTACACCCTCTGAAAGGAGACTCAACTCCCTTCCTCCACACAACACAATGGAGACATTCCTCTTGCTATGGGTGGCAAAATTGAGGGATGAATCTCTAGATTAGGAGCTATCTCCCCTTGATGCACCTTGAGGCCCTAGATTTC
This sequence comes from Torreya grandis, assembly GCA_037957365.1. NCBI lineage: Eukaryota > Viridiplantae > Streptophyta > Pinopsida > Cupressales > Taxaceae > Torreya > Torreya grandis. The sequence goes on from JARHVA010000153.1 coordinate 2,735,321, forward strand.
CTACTGCTAACAATGGCAGGGGGGGTAAAAATAGAGAGAGATACTAAAAAATAGAACCTAACTAATGTGGTGATGCACCAAACTAGTTGGTCTGCTCAGCCTTGACCTACACTTTACACTAGAGAGAAACAAACATACACTTCATTCAAATGATAACCTTTCCTGCATTAGTGTTTCAATAGGGGATCTTATGGAGATATAGAGAGGAATGACTATCAGAGGTGTTCTAAGACACAATATGGATACCCTGTTCATATGCGCGTATACTTTGAGGCGCGTATACTCCGAGCTGGACACTTCTTGTTGACTTGCAAGAAAAAAACTCACAATACACTAGATATGCTGGCATAAACATATGAAAGTATGAAAAGGAAATGACTTAACATAAGAGAAAACCATAGACATATGCAAAAGTGCAAGATCTAATGGAGGTAAAGATGCTTCTTTTGATTCAAGGTAAATTTCTTCAGGGCTTTGCCATACAAATGCTAAGAGATATCCTTTCAAATGAGAAGTTATAAATATATATAAAAAGCTTGGAAAATAGATAATTGACCAGTTAAGGGATGGAAACCCATGCTATATTAAACACTTCTACAGTGACCACAAGCCCATGCTATTATCGTCTCCTTCTAATTGCGTATGGGAGAGCCATGTTGTAGGTGTCCAAGTCACTGCCCATGTTGTCTTGGGCCTACAAAAGCATGGGATACTTCTTCTAGTAACTAGCAAAACCATCCCCAAATTATGTTGAATGGGCCATGCTCTCTTCAATGCTGAGCGCAACTAGCTATTCATTAATGACAAAATAAGAAAACATGGGCTGCTCTATTCTATAGTTCAAAAACTTATCCTTTTATTGGTTTTTAGTGGAGACTATTTCACCTAAGTGCATTTACTCTTCCTGCTGATGACACATGTGCCATCTACCTTGGTCTAGTTCATCTTTGGGTCTAAGCTTTGACTTGTTACACCACCTTGAGAGTTTTGAGCTTTTGTATTATGTGCACATGGCCATGTTCTGGGTTACCCACCTTATTTTCCCTTACTTTGTTATTTCCCTCTTGTCTTGGTAATTCAGGCTTTGAGTGCTTATTACTCTCTCCTGGGCTCCTTTCTTTGCTTGTTCACTCATTCATTCTTTGGGCTCTCAAGCTTTGAATTCTTTTTGACAAAATGTCTGAAAGAATTATCTTTTGGACTTGCACTCTTTGACTTTCCTTTAGCGGGTCTTTAGGTTTCCTTTCTGAGTCCCTTTGAACAAAATGTTCGAAGGAATTCTCTTTTGATTTTTTTTAACGACTAGCTTACTCTCTTAAAATTGACATTCGCAGGCCCGTCATTAGACATTTGAATCCCAAAAGCTAGCTTATCTCCCTAAAATTGATGTTCTCAGGCTTGTCATCGGACATTTGAATCGCAATAGCTAGCTTATCGCCCTAAAATTGATGTTCACGGGCCTGTCACCCACTAGGACAATTCCTTCAACATTTTTGAAAATGAACTTTTCTTAAGGGAAAGTGACCCTTTAGAATGATTTAAAAGGTCCTCTTTCATAACCAAGTGCCCCCTGCTACGACACCTACCCTTCAGACTTCTTATATTTCAAAAAAAATTGGACTCTTTATGACTGTCTAATTTCTTCGGACAAAATGTCTGAAGGAATTCTCATTTGACTTTTCTTCTTTGGTTTTCCGTCGAACAAAAAGTCTGAAGGAATTCTCTTTTGGCTTGTCACCTTTTTTTGAAGGGTAAGTTCCTCTCAGGCTATCTGTCTTGCCCCTTTGCTCCCGTCAGTACCCTCCACAAGGGCAATTCAAGCCCAAAGTTACCCTTTAGACTTTTACAAAATATCTACTTTGTTCCTCGCTTACCCCCCACAAGGGCTCATTGGCCTCCAAAGTTGCCTTTCAGAAGAATTGTAAAGGTCTTGTTTACCACTTAAGTGCCCTCCGCAAGGGTATATACCATTCAAGAATCTGGTAAATGACCCTTCAACTTTTCCACTTGGTCCATTTTGTGATGAGAATCCCTTAGAAGTAATTCACTTATCTTTCAAAGCATCCAAGACCAAATCGAGGTTTGCAAGTGGCTTTACTTATGATTTTTTTACAAGTAAAGTCACCTGTCAAACCTGAAATACACTTGGCAAACAAAATAGGAAAACACTTGGTTTTTCCATGGGAAATGGTCTGACAGTGAAAATTTTTTAGAAGGCAGCTGAGGGATGAACTAGCCAGAATATGGATTGAATGACTCTTGCAATAAAAAAGGAGGGGGGTGCCCAACTTTGGCTTACAGGACCAAAAATTGATCAACAATTATTGGCTAGGAGTGATTTGCATATGCAATATAGGATGAGGAGATGACATTTGTACCATTTGGTAATGTCATGACTCAGTTATTCCATTTCCAACAACATTCTTGTTGCGATTGAATGGCTTGGCCTTTTCATAATTATTGGCTTGTACTGGTTGTGATGCCTACACTTGGACTTGGTTTTGATTTTGGCCATTATTTTGGTTTGTAATTTGGTTTTGATTTGATGAGGTAAGTTTGATGATCCCTTTATTAATAAGGAATTTTTTTATCAACAAACATTTGTCAATGGTTTCTTTAAAATTGTGCACACATTATAGTTATAGACGGTAAGATATCTCACTGTGTAAATTTTTGGTAAACACAAAAACTAATTGCTTGTCTAGTAGACTGTGGGTGAATCCGCTATCAAGTGCTTTCCATTGATGTAGATAACTTGCAAAGATTTCACTGGCCTTATGTTTGGCTTTCATCAAATCTACCAATGAAATATCATGCTCAAGATTGTAGGAGAAGTGTTTCATAAACTTGTCTGAAAGATCATCAAAATCATAAACTAAATTCTTGGGTAATTTTTGGAACCACTCCAAAGCTTGTCATGCTAAGCTCATTGGAAATAATAATAAGAGGTATATGTCACTATAGATCATCAATTGACAAGCAACAAAGAATTATGTCAAATGGGCCTTGGGGTCTCCTTTCCCCTTGTATTTGTCAAATTTTGGTGGTTCATACCCTAGAAGAAATGGTATTTTCAAATACTCCATGTTGAAAGGGTAGGAACACACGTCATCCAATTTGAACTTCTTAGGATGATTCCCAGCTTAGATGGCAATAATTACATCCTTCATTTATTGTAGTTCTTGGGCTAGGAAGTCAGAGGGAACATTGGTTTGAGGTGGAGGTTGGGTGGTCAACAGTGGATTACTTTGATTGGGGTATAGTGGAGGCATAGTTTATTTTGGAATGTTGGTTTAGATAGGGAATTGATCAGGAATATGCATACACGAATTAATATGTGATTATTGGAATTACATGCATTACAGTGTAATATTCTGGTTAATATTTGGTATATGGACCTAATTTTGGAGAAATTATGGTTGAAATGGAGGGATATGGCTGGGAGTGAAGTATTGTGCCTATTGAGGTTGATTAGGGTCTTGTTGCCGACTAATCAAACCTTGTTGTTTGAGGGGAACTTGTGAACCAAGGCCTTGTCATTGAATTGGTGGCACATTAGGAACAAAAAGCAATTATTGCCTAATCAGTACTTGTGAAACATTAGAACCTCTTGGTTGTACAAATCCATATTGAGAAGTAGATGCATGTTGAAGGTTTGACATTTGTCGCTATCCAATATTTGTACATTGTTGATTAGACATCATTTATGATTGTATTGGTATGTTGGTATGTGACTTAAGAGGTATGTTCGTCACTACCTAGCGAGGTGGAACATTGGTTGCCCCCTGTTGAGGTGGAAAAATGTTTTGCCTCTATTGCATGGGTATGTTGGATTGTGTCTGTTGTTGTGGAATATTAGTCATCACCTATTGTGGTGGAGTAATATTTGTCACATTTTGTTGAGGCACGACACTGGTCATTGCTTTACTACTTGATCCTTGCGATTGCATGCTTGAAAAAGCAATTGGTTGAGGATTCGGTGTGGTTATTTATGATTATGAGGTAGAAGTTCCTACCCCCTATGTTTGTAAATGGTGTTAACTAAAGGCATATTTTGTTGTGGACTAGTTATTTGTGAATTTATTATGTTTGGTTCACTATTCTGCGTAAAAATATACGACACTTCTTTGATAGATAGGGCATTGAACATGTTTCCCATTGAAGTGCTTTGCATAAATGGGTCTATACCTTGATTTTCTTGGCTTGTCAATCTGATTAAGATTCCTATTGAAGGAGGTATCTCAATAAGAGGAGAGTTTGACATGGTCATGTTGTTGAAGTTACACGCTAGATTTAGATAGGTTTGGTTTGTTGTTTGCATCTATATGAAATGATCCTCCATGAGGCCTTTTCCTTTGACATGCATATGAGGGTCTTGATATGACATCGATACTATAGCTTATGGATTGCTAGAATAGGCATGTTCATTGTTCTGATTATAAGGCATGTTGTAAGGCACTCTTACTAAACTTGGCAAATTTACATGGGGGAAGTCTGCTGGAAACTTAGCCCCTACCTCTACGGCTCTGATTAAGACTTTGTCTTTGTTCATAAGCAAGTGACAATTAAACAAATAAGGTTCATAGGTTGATGGCATTGTAATGCAGTTGATCCGTAAACTTAAGCAATAATACACTTACATATTTTAATTTTGATTTACAATAATTTTATGAAAATAATTTAAATTTTTACTTATAAATTAAATTGTAACAATAATTTTACAATAAAAAATCAATAAATTCAATCACACAATTGATAATGGAGTTCGACACTATGGCCTACGTCTCTGGGTCTTATATCGACTAATATATTAGAAAAATGCTTGAAAAATACTTACAAACGTCTCCAAAATGAAATGTAGTCAACTGCAAAGTTGTTCCTTGGGGAAAAATAACCTTAGTCTTATTTCGGACCTTTTCCCGATTTTGCCTTTGAACTCCCTCTACAATTTGCATAAGATTTCTAGCTATAACCTTTTACAATGGTTGCTATGCTTGCTTGTTCATATTCAAATACAATGTCAAATATTCTGCATAGTGTTTAGGTCTGAAGCTCAAGCGGTTGGGCATCATCATTTTACACGAGAGGTTCACAGTTCAAACCCCATTCCAACACATTTGGTGGTCTATGCTTATCTATTATTCCCACATTTGGTAAGTGGGGGGAGTGCGGATTGTTAATATATCATGAAGGTCGTGACGTTTAATAGTAAGTGTTTGGCATAAACATATATTACGATAGGCAAGAGGGTTTGGTGTGGATGTAATGTGGTATGTTGGGTTTTCACGTGGACATTTAGACATGAAATGTGGATGTTAGTGGATGGAACATGGCATGAAACGTGTACTTTGTTGGTATGACATGGATGTCACAAGGAAGGGGTAAGTGTGACGATAATTAATTAATTAATAATATAGTCAATTAAATGACTATTAAAATTGAAGTATAGATAAATAGTTATATGGTGGCAAGTCGCGTGGTCTAATATCCACTTGCCACTTGTCTTCCATTGGATGAATTCTCCATAACTCTATCGGTGGTAGGTTTCCCCTCTAAGACAAAAGTGGATTCCACCGACTATGGTCTTTATAGTCGACCTTTTTTTGTTGATTACATTTGTGTTGAAGATGATTCCCTGTCAAAGGCAAAAGGTAGATTTAGCATAATTTTTCACACACAAATTCATCGCCACGTGTTGCAGCATGATTGGTTGATTTAGCGAGCTCAGATTACCCTTGTGTTACCTTTTGCCCTGTTTGATATGAGATATTCAAAATGTGATATCTTACGCATACGGGTTCAAAATCGACTCGTTCAAATTGTAACCAAAATATCTCAAGATGCTCTATGCATTGGAACTATTCTTGAATCATTCCATAATGATCAATTTCTAAAGTTTGACCAATTTTGACCAACTTGACTAGAACTTTGACTGACTGCATAAGGAACATATGAGCTTCATTTTTTACATTCTACATATCATTGGAAATGTATCAATGGGCCCTATGCAATGTTTTAGGTTTTGATTTGCTTTAAAACCTTCTTTGAATTGACCTTCAGATCAATAGTATGGTTTTTGTTGGACTTGTTATGTAATCAAAGGTACGCTAGCCAAGTATTGTGTATTTGATCTTGGTCTGACTCTAAGTATGGAGGCATGTTGACCAAATAGTGGGCCAAAGGATCTTGGATTTGTTCCCTCATTTGAGTGTTGTATGTGGATAAAGATTTGTCTTATGAATGACATCATCTCCATAGGGGTCTTGAATAAAGTCTTCTTGTGTGACCACATTGTTATACCTTGGATTGTACATGATGCCACTACAAGTATAGTGAGACATGTTCAAATCAATGGTGAATGTTTCATGACAAAATGGATTAGAGTTCTACAAACTCTAAAAAATAATGTCTAAAAAGATAAATAGTTCAAACTCGATCTAACTTGGTCAAAGGGATGGAGCTATATATCCAAAATGGTTTATGTTAAAACTTGGTATAAAACAACCTAGCATCAAATGTCTAATGTTAAATGTCTCACACAAAAAGGTCAAGTGGATGAACTAGAATTAGAATGCCATACTCTAGGTTCAAAGTGTTCCAAATAGGTCTAATAGAGGAAAATTGTGTTACCTTTTGCCCTGTTTGATATGGGATATTCAAAATGTGATATCTTACGCATACGGGCTCAAAATTGACCCGTTCAAATTGTACCCAAAATATCTCAAGATGATCTACGCATTGGAACTATTCTTGAATCATTCCATAATGATCAATTTCTAAAGTTTGACCAATTTTGACCAACTTGACTAGAACTTTGACTGACTGCATAAGGAACATATGAGCTTCATTTTTTGCATTCTACATATAATTGGAAATGTCTCAATGGGCCCTATGCAATGTTTTAGGTTTTGATTTGCTTTAAAGCCTTCTTTGAATTGACCTTCAAATCAATAGTATGGTTGTTATTGGACTTGTTATGTAATCAAAGGTACGCTAGCTAGGTATTGTGCTATTTGATCTTGGTTTGACTCTAAGTATGGAGACGTGTTGACCAAATAGTGGGCCAAAGGATCTTGGATTTGTTCCCTCATTTGAGTGTTGTAAGTGGATAAAGATTTGTCTCATGAATGACATCATCTCCATAGGGGTCTTGAATAGAGACTTCTTGTGTGACCACATTGTTATACCTTGGATTGTACATGATGCCACTACGAGTATATTGAGACATGTTCAAATCAATGGTGAATGTTTCATGACAAAATGGATTAGAGTTCTACAAACTCTAAAAAATAATGTCTAAAAAGATAAATAGTTCAAACTCGATCTAACTTGGTCAAAGGGATGGAGCTATATATCCAAAATGGTTTATGCTAAAACTTGGTATAAAACAACCTAGCATCAAATGTCTAATGTTAAATGTCTCACATAAAAAGGTCAAGTGGATGAACTAAAATTGGAATGCCAGACTCTAGGTTCAAAGTGTTCCAAATAGGTCTAATAGAGGAAAATAAAAGTTGCTAGGCCTTTTGGCCAAATGTGACATCAAAATCTAAGCTCAAACAAAGGCATGTGATAGGACTTTTGGCTAAACACGACGTCAAAATCCAGACTTAAAAATAAGGTGAGATATTTAATCTAACAAATCTGAAACACTTTGGCATAGACTGTGCATTTGACTTTAGAGATGAACTTGGTCAATTGGTATAAGGCATAAAACAAAAGGCATTTGGAGATAGATTATTTTCTCCCAAATAAAGGCCCAAACAAATAGTTCTCAGCTTTAGGTAAAGAATTAACTTAAGTTGCACGATCCAAAAGAGAAAGATTTGTGTCTAGGCCCAAATTACACATATAAACAAAAATCAATCAATATTTAGATTTTGAACTTGTCAAGGTTAATTAAAAACTCAACTTAGGAAAACTAAGATTATTTGATCAATAAGCTAGATAAAGATGAACAACATAACGATACTAAACAAAGATCCAAAGACACATGTGGATTGGTTCAAAACTTAAACTCCTTATAAAATAAGTATATGAAATGAATTAAGTAGCGTAACAGTGTTATCACTCTCTAAATGTATGAATGATGGTTTGTTTCAAGACTCTGAGGTACGAAACTTGAAGTGATTTGGGTGGCGTAACATTACCCATTTCAATCAAGTGACACACACAACATTTTGGACAATAAGTTCAAGGCAAAGATGTAGCATCAAATTGGCGGCATAACGCCTCCTCAAATAATGGAGTGATGTGGACACAAAATTCTTTTTGACATGACATAAACAAACAAATGGTTTTAGACTCAAAGACTAAACAAGTAAAGGAAAAGTTAAATACAACTAAGTATAGCATCCTAAGCCATCTAAACAGACAAGGTTGCTTTGTATTGCTAAAATCCATCTATATACATGCTCTTGGGAGGATTTTAAGTGTTAATCCAAAAATAAAAGTGCATGAAGTAGTGGGGCTTTTATACCCCCTTCTCCTAAGATATTGTACGATGACATGGACCTTTGGGCTGCTCGCCCTGCATCAACAATATGTCCACAGTAAGTGTGGTTATTCTAAAACTTAATTTTTTGACCATCTAGATGGTCCCAAATGTGATTAACACTGAAGATGTCTCACGTCAATTAAGTTCATATTGATTAACTTACTATGTAAGGGTCTATTCCTTTGCATAGTGATTCCATCTATGTACTACTTAGTGGAAGCCCCTAGTTAACCATACCTAACTCAAGTTTTTCTCATGATTGGAGAGGTTAATTGCTCAACCCCCTAGCAATTGCATTATATGTGCCTTGATTTATATACCCCATTATGGAGCGGGCTTGAAATAATGTTAGGAGATAAAACCCCAGGTCAAAGCTTCTCTAAATAACTCATGAAGAAGCTCTGAACTCCCCTTCACAAGCCAAGTTACATAAAAATAAATGACTAAGTGAAAAGACTTTAAAGGTTGTGTCTAGATCACCCAAACTATATGGGTTTTGAGGAGAGCCTTAACAACATTCTTTTCATGCCTTCGACAAAAGCAAAAAATGCAAGGAAGAAGCACTTTTGGTCACCTGAGTTCCCTAAAGGGGATGGGGGGAGAGCAGACACACACTTTTTTTGTGAAAAACAAACAAGTATAAAGATTTAACACTAAATAAATACTTTAAGAATTTTAAATCTAAGTGTTAATTTTACGCACCAAATGAAATGTTTAATGGAGTTTTTGGTCCCTTAGCTTAAGTTGCAAAACTTGAAAGAAATATCACAAAATAAACTAAACCAAAATACCTATGTTCCTTTTTAAGCACTAAAACGAAATGTTCAAGACTTAACCATTCATTTTAAGCACCAAAATGAAGTGTTCAAAAATTTGTATTTACAAATTTATGTCCTTTTCCCACCTTGGTCCTACAAAATTTAGAGGGTTTTCTTCTACTTTGAAGCACAATTATGGATGAGCAGACAAGATTTGGAAACATAGCTCTTGGGTTTCTCTAGATTTTTTACACAAAGATTGAAGTCGATCATCTATGATCGATGTTGGTTACCAGATAATTGATGCTAGTTGGAAAGAACCAATACCAAACAATAAAGACTGATGTCAATTGCTTGTGAACCCAAAGGCAAAACAAAAATATGTGAAAAATGTTTCTTAGCTCAAATTAGTATAAAAACTCCATAAAACCTGTAATAAGATGGTTAAATAGAGACTTTGAAAGTTTTTAAAACTCAAAACACCCTATAAATTGTAAGAAAACTTAAAAACCAATTTGATCTACCATTGTTTGCTTTGCACCCTAATCGATGCCAGTTAGTACAGGACCAATGTCAATTAGTGAAAACCGATATCGATCACTGTGTAAATTGTGTATGACCAAAAAAAAATTGAACATGAAAAAACAAAGCTAAAACTCAAATTTTTAAGATTGTCAAGCATTCATTTTAAAATTTATAGTTGCACTTTGTTTTCCTTGATCCGTGAGGTGCTTTATGTCCCACCAAGTGTGCCCTTTGTGATCATAAAAATTTGACAAAGAGATGAGGTTAGTCTTGTATTAGTGCATAAAATAATGAAATGAACACACTAACATGCTAACATCTCTAGCCTAGATCATAAGGGGAGATTAATGAATAAAATGCAATTGAAAACACAACTAAAATGAAAAAGATAAATAATCTCTTACCTTCCTTGAATGCTCCAAATGATTTGTTGTGTGGCTTGCTCGGTTTGTGCTCAAAGAGTCTTTGGCAATAGAGTTTGTGTGGCTCCTTCTCTCCTTGGCACCATTGTGGCTTGTGTTGGCTTGGTGTGGCTTGGCTAAATATTTTGACATTATAACATTATTGATATGAATCTTGCAACAAAACTTGCATTATAACTCTATAATTTCCAAGCTCTTTTTTCAATAAGCAATGGCTTGTATTTATAGGCTTATGAACTAATCCCCAACTCAAGGTGAGTTAAAGTGTAGTTTAAACATGGAATGGGTTCAAACCTAACCTAGGTGAGTCAAGACTAACCCCAATAGAGTTAAAAGGTGTCAATTACTCATGATTTGCAATGAATAGGCATGGGTCTCCAAAAAGAGATATTTTCCAAAGGCTTGACAACTTACAAAGGTAATTATGAAAAGTTAGGATATTGCATATTTTTGAATTTATTTATTTATTTATTCATTAATTGCAAATGGATAATTAAACTAGGCATTTAATTTGGTTTAGCTTGTTAATTAATTTTGATTAGGCTTTTAGCATTTTCAATATTAGATTTATGTGTGCAAGTGCCCCACTTAATAGGTTCATAGGCCAAATTCACTGTTGCAATGTCGTAAGATGCTTAGAGATGAATTCATGAGAGGCTATGACTGCATACGATAGGATACGCCAATTAGGGATGTCTCAACGTGATTATGAGCTTTGACAAATGATACATAAGTAACTTTGGGACGTTCAGTGATTCCTAGGCTTAATTTGCAATGGTTGGTAGGAATCAGTCTGAAGTCCAATTAAAGGCCATTGGTGGCCAATTTTAGGTGTCTACAAATATTATTAATCCTTTCTCCACAAGAGTTGACTGTAAATCATTGTTGTCATTATTCACCATTATTTCAAAAGTCAAAAACCCTTGTATTCCAAATCACCCTCAAGTTATAGTTAGATGAAATAACACTACCAAGATCAAATGTTATTGTTGACACTAAAAGCATTTTATTTTGACCTTAAAATTCAATGGAATTCAATAATCTCCATACATAAAATTATCTCTTTTAAGGATCTATATTTTAGTTTTTTTTTACTCTCATTTGTAACAAATATATGCTATAATTCATGAGTACTGTTTTTTTCAGGATTTTCTATTTTTTATTACATGTTATATTCCTGAGATAAGGAACATCATTAACACTTATGTAATAAAATGAATCAAATCACAAGCTAAAACACAAACATTGTAAATATAAAATTTTGTAAAGTCAAGCATGACATATGAACAAGAGCGTTTATACATTAAAAATTATATAAGGCTCACTTTACACCCTCTTGATGGACTTATTATGACCATAAAAAGTGACAAGACCTAATAATCAGATTCAACCAAAAATAATAAATTTGAACATGTTGATGGGAAATAATTCAGTGAATACCTTGACTCATCTTAAAGAAATTAATTCTTTATTATTTGTAGCCCAATAAGAACAAAAGAAACTTGGTCATTCTGGTACATCTAAAGAACCAAATGACTATGTTGAACAACCTATTATTAACCCTACCAAAAATGTTGTTACTTTTACTATTGATACTTTTATTACATATACACCTTTAGATTTGGGGGTAACCCAAGGTTTCCAACAAATCTCTATGCCCATACCTAACCAAATGACTCATATAGGACCTTTGATAGCTACACATGCTATGTCACATACTTTACCTACTAATGCAAACTATTTCACTTTTCCATGCTAAGGTGTTGAAGTTAGAGCAAGGTATACTAAAAACTAGTCAATCATTGGATTCCCAAGCCTTACCCCACAATACATTAGCACCTAACATTACTACATATCCTTTAGCTAAAGTATTTGTAGCTCATAAACTTCCATTATATGAAGGTAAAGGAGATCCAAAACAAATCTTATATCTTTTCATGCAACATGTTGAGATTATGCTTTCAATGACAAATTGATAATTAAGTTATTTCCCATAAGTTTAAAAGATTATGCCTTACATTAGTTTTATAATCTACTTGTTCAATCAATAAAAGCATTAAATTCACTAGAAAACCGTTTTATTAAGTATTTTGCTATTAACATTGATGAAAAGCTTTCTTACATGCAAATTAATAAGCTTAAACAAGAAATTAATGAGCCTATTAGTGATTATGTACGTTGTTATAGGACTATGCCTACCAAAATGACTAACACATGGCAAATGATGAATTACAAGATATTTTAAAATAATGTTTACTTGTACCTCTGCATGGGTCAATTATTTTCAAAAAAAACAAATGATTTGAGGAACTTTTTCACACAATAAGAGAAAAAAAAATCAAACTTCTTGCTTTGAACAAGATCAAGTGATTTATCTTTTTTAGATTATAGAATATAATCCTGAGTTGATAAAGAGTTGAGTAATAAATCAAGGAATAAAATACTACAATATCAACAACCGTTGAATTGTACAATAATTGATTTATTTGAATATTCTATAAATAGTAATAAATAAGAAAAGGTGTACTTAGCTGGAAAATATGCTTGAGATAGATAAGTAGCAAGCATGGAAGTGATACAGGAGAAAGACAGAGTGTCATTATCAGAGAACAGGTGTCAGAACCCTTATAAGATAATAGTGCGACCCTCTTTGCCAATAATGCACTATATTACTGGCCTTTTGTGCTATGCTAATGACCCTGTGCAGGTGAAGAAGTGAAATTATGGGTAGACCTTCAGTATGTATCGACAAGCTTGTGTTTGTATGACCGAGACATATATCATCATCTATTTTATGTTTTGACTAATTTCACTATTAAACCCTAAGCTTTCATGCTTGTTATGGTTTTGATGAACATAAGTGGAAGAAGAGTGCCATTAGTAGGGTAGGTTGGGTGAGACCTTAACACCCCATGTGTTGAGCATTGCCTACATACCAATACCTCAAAAAGGGATTAAGCCTGATGTAGTTATCCCAATTTACGTGCTAGTGCAAGTGAGAGTGATGTTAGTATCCCTGAGTATAAATGCTAATTTGAATGCTTTGAGTGTGAATTGAGACTATATACCTAATTAAAAATGAGCTATGGGATAATGTAGATGGATGCATGTAAAAATAGGGTAAATAGGGATCAATATCCTTGATGTGTATTTAGCAATAAGAGGAAACCTTCTATGTGTCTGGTAAGGGCTCAGGTTCTGATGTCAGTCAGAGCAATGTGCAAAATACAAAGAGTGTTTAAACATGTGTTGGGTTATGTTAGGGATCTAAATAAAGATCAAATTCCTTAAGGTGTCTGTGAATTACTTGGATTTCACCAAGTGTATAGGCATGACTCGAATTACATAAAATATAACACAATTTTATGAAATGGTGAACACAAGTAGGAAATGTGAATGTTATTTTTTACAAAACCTAATTGTGCAAGATAAAGGATTTTATGAAACTATGAGTCTCTTTTGAGTTTATTGAAAAATAGAAGCGAAACCCATTGAGAGAAATCTTTAGTTATTCCCTCGAGTAGACCACAAACACGTTGAATGAGTTACCTACAAGAGGAACAATGAAAATGGTGGCAAGGGGTGCAAGAAGTCAAAGTGCAAAAGGCATGGATGAGTTTAAGGTAGGAAGAAATGGGCCAAATAATTATGTATATGGGAGGCTAAAACATCTACATGCATGGATAAATACATGTTTAATGGCAGACTTTAGTGATGTTTATGCATGTGTTGGGATCCATAGGGGGTGCAAACATGGGGTCTAGATTCTGCACCATACTAGGCAAGGGTCAATATTCTGCACTATGTTTAAAAACCCAAGGCATGCTTAACATAACTCAAAAACCCAAGGGGTGCTTGACAAGGTGCTGAAATCTACAAGCATGTTGGATAAGGGGTGGGAATTTGACATGTGTTTTGCAAGGGCTAAAACCCACAAAAGGCCAAAAAACTTGGAATTTACTAATTTTTATTCTAAAATTGATCTAGGCAACAATTCGAGTGAACGGTCAACCCCAATTGATGATGAAACTTCTGGGAGCCATAACTTTTGCACCGTAGCTCCAATTGACTCACCGTTTGAACCGTTGGAAAGCTAATATTGAGGGGAACATTGTGAGATGGCATAAGCTTTGCTTGATGAAGTTTGACCCTTGAAAACCCAATGGAAGGGCCCCAAATTTCAATTTTAGTAGTGCAGTCTAAAAATAGTAAGTTTCTAAAAATAGTAATTCCTCAAATTTTGTATTGTTGTAAATCATGGAATTCGAACCACTCAATCTTCCTTGAGATTTGTGACCTTCCACATCCTCCTCCCACCTTAAAAACATGTATAAATTAATATGTAACCCAAAATGGAAAGGAGACATCTCTTCTTAGAGATAGGCATATGTTTGGGTCTGCAAATTTGATCAATAAAACATCTCTTCCTAGAGATAACATTATTTGAACTGTGTTGTTCTTGTTTCTTTAATTATCTTTCAACCAAAGCTTTCAAGTTTTGAATCAGTGGTATTAGAGTGGTTTGTTTTTAGAGTGTATGATCCCAAGGATGAGGTCAGATTATAGGAAGCTTGGGTGGAAAATAAAACCCACACACTATCCACCTATTCACTCCAAATGACTTCAAATGGCAGACAACACTGAGACATCCAATCCTTTAAAGGAAATGGTGAATGAAGCCCTCCAACAGTAGAAAGAATAGATGCTACAATAATTCACTCAAATTCTCCAACAAATCTCGATGGGAAATTCTGGCTCCTCATCTACACCCCCACATCCTTTCAGTGCCCCAACACCCTTCAAGGTTCAGGTGAATTTTGATATCCCTACATTTGAAGGCAAAATCAATGCTGATGCAGTAGAAAATTGGTTGGATCAATTGTCATTTTATTTTTTTGTAAATAAATTCACCAATAAAGAAAAAATCACTTTTGCTCTTTTGAAAGCATCATTGCCTGTCAAAAATTGGTGGGAAGTATACAAAAAGAGATTCAGTGCAGATGATATTGGCCTTGAGATAGAACCTACCTGGGATGATTTCATAGAAGCTGTAAAGGAAGAATACTACCCCATTGGAACATATGACAATATGTATATAGAGTGGCAACATCTTCGCCAAGGTAAGGAATAGTCTGTTCAAGATTACACTGACATTTTTCATTCTCTATCTGTGAGATTAGGCATCCAAGAGAGTGAGAAACACAAGGTTCTCAAATATCATGGTGGACTATAATGGTACATATAGGGAGAAATGGAACTCTTTAATTTGGAAACCCTTGGTGAGGTGTGCAAGTTTGCAGTAAAGATTGAATAGAAGCATGGAAGAATGAATACGAAGAGTCAGCCTTCAAAATGGAAAAGTGATAAAGAAGGTCAAACACAAGGCCAAAATTGGAAGCAAAAGGAAGGAAAGACTGGGAAGTGGTGTGATTATCACAAATCTGGAACTCACTCCAAAGAAGAATGTTGAGCCATCAAGTCCTTGCTTTCTGAGACACAATCCTCAACATCCACTGCTTTGCTTCATACAAACCCTACAATTTAAGAGGTTGAAGAAGAGATTATAGATGTTGAACCTGAAGCCATTGTTGCTTCATCACAGACCCACGAGGAGAGGCTAGATGACAAGGAAAGGTTGTTTCACTCTAAACTATGGGTGAAAGGTAAGCCTCTGCATTTCATTCTTGATAGTGGAAGTCAAAATAATTTAATCTCTGCTAATGTTGTGAAAATCCTAAATCTATCCATGAAGCCTCACCCAAAGCCATACAGTATTTGATGGTTGAATCCAGGGATAAACCTTCGTGTCACCCACCAATATCTTCTCTCATATGCGATAAAACCTTTCCAAGATTAGGTCTTATGTGATGTGGTCAATCTAGATATTTGTGATATACTCTTTGGTCAGCGATTCATGTATGATCGATATGGAATCTATGAATCAAGAACTTGAAGGATCACTCTCACTCTTGGAACACGACGCTACAGGGTACCAAAGGTACCACCTTCTACATCTGTCTCTCTAATTAGTGCCAAGAAATTTGTTATCATGGTGGTCAAGCCACAAGAATCCAAAAGGGTTGATGTTGCAGCCCTAACTACAAAAACAACACAATAACAGAAGCAAATAGATAACAATTTGAAAAAGTTCATAGCCTTTTATCCATAGACTGATGGTCAAACAGAAATGGTGAACAATTGAGCCCTGCATAGTTCCATAAAGCACAGTCCATTTCAAGTATGCATCGAGAATCAAATCAAAATACAATTGCAACACTTGATGAAAAATCTTGATGCAATGGGGACCAGTGCTTTTCAAGGAGGGAGGAATGATCTGGGCAACAATTCAAGTAACAATTCGAGTGACGGGTCCACCCTAATTGATGACATAACTTCTGGAGCCATAACTTTTGCACCGTAGCTCCAATTGACTCGCCATTTGAACCATTGGAAAGCTAATAATGAGGGGAAATTTGTGAGATGTCATGATCTCTAATTAATAAATTTTGACCCCCAAAAACCCAATGGAAGGGCCCTAAATTTCAATTTTAGTAGTGCAGTCTAAAAATAATAAGTTTCTAAAAATAGTAATTTCTCAAATTCTATATTGTTGTAAATCGTGGAATTCGAACCACTTGATCTCCCTTGAGATTGGTGACCTTCCACATCCTCCTCCCACCTTCAAAACATGTATAAATTAATATGTAACCCAAAATGGAAAGGAGACATCTTTTCTCAGAGATAGGCATATGTTTGGGTCTGCAAATTTGATCAATAAAACATCTCTTCTCAGAGATAGCATTATTTGAACTGTGTTGTTCTTGTTTCTTTAATTATCTTTCAATCAAAGCTTTTGAGTTTTGGATCAAAAATTTTGTCTTTAGTTTTTGTGTATACTGGTACAATACCAAATAAAATCACAAAAAATTCTTTATATATTGACAAATATGATAAAATTATTACAAACCCTAAAATGTTAATAACTCCCTCAAAAATGATCATAAAACCTAGACTTTTTACTGTGACTTCCTTAAAATATTATTCATCTACAATAAAAAATTATGCAAAAATTCACAACCAATTTTAATATATTAACGATACCAAAAAATTAGGGTTTTGCCCCACACAAATTGCCCAAATTGAAGATCTAATACCACTTATTATGATCCACACTTATAATAATTGAAATATGTAGAATATAAAGTAGATCAACACAACACCAAAGATATTGATGGACCAAGAGGCCCAAATATTTAATATATGCAAAAATATAATAATCGCCCTTAATGTAGGGTAACACCATACAATACTCCTTTAGGAAGGAATAACTCCACAATGTCTCTTCAAGGGGAAAACCTCCAATATTCTCTTTCAATAGAAGACTCAATGCTTAATTGATTCTTTTTACAATGATATTCACCTCATTTATATAGACCTCTAAATAACTAACAATGGATGGGTAACCTCCTAATCCCAATGTAGGCTGACTATTACCCATTGCACTAATTCCACAAGTTACTTATTTATACTAATATATTAGACCCATGTAATTAACTAAAGGGGGTGTGTGCCGCATGTCATAATCTCCATCAACCCATATACATTATTATATCATATCCCTAGGTATATAGCAGATTAGGAGGTTACCCATCCATTGTTACTTATTTAGAGGTCTATATAAAGGAGGTGAATATCATTGTAAAGGAATTGATTAAGCATTGAGTCTTCTATTGCAAGAGAATATTGGAGGTTTTCCCCTCAAAGAGACATTGTGGAGTTATTCCTTCCTAAAGGATTATTGTATGGTGTTTCCCTACCTTAAGGGTGATTATTATATTTCTGCATATATTGAATATTTGGGCATTTTGGCTCACCAATATCTATGGTGTTGTGTTGATCTACATTATGTTCTACATATTTCAATTATTATAAGTGTGGATCATAACAATATTTATAGGCTAAATAGGGTAAAGAGGTTAGTTGGGAACAACAAGAAGGTCCTATAAATGAAAATAAGAAGACAATTCCATGTGGATTAATTCCTCTATGAATCCCAACCTTTTGTTTGCCCATACAAATAAGCATTATGAAACTACCAATCAATGTAGATCGATAATTTTTCCATCCATACATGATTCACATCACATTTCCTAGGACCTTGTGTGCAGGGGACAACACTGCACTTAGAGATAAGAAATAAGGTAATAAAGAGTGTGTGATGAGTTAACTTGCAAAAAATAAACACAACATGCACTCTTTATAATCTCACAATTTATCTATAAGCACAAGGTTGTCCCCTATCCACAAGGTCCTAAGTCTCATGGCATATATCATTAGTATCAAAACCTCCTCTTTATTATGATTGTAAACACATAAGCATAATGAGAGAAGGTATGATTACCAATAGACTTTGTTTCAACCTACTTGAAAGAATGCCATAGAAAGAGTAATACAATTAATGCCCATAAGCTCTTTGACATGGTCCCAAACATTTAAAATCTTATTGTGAATGTCTTAGAAGCAAAATGTACTCAACTCTTTGGTCAATTCCATGAATTGATGGTTCAACTCAACCCAAACTCCACATCCTCCTTCCCACATCATGTTGATCGTCAGTTTCAAAAGTAGACCCCATTAAAAGTACAAGTCAATCTTGATATTCCTATGTTAGAAGCTAAGATTAACACCCTAACTAACATTAGATGTATGGATTTGATAGCTAGAGGCCCACTTACTTGTGAATCAATTCACCAATGCTGAGAAGATCACCTTCATTGTGTTTAATATGTCCATTATGGTGGTTCATTGGTGTGATAATTTTAGTGTGCAACATGCACAAGACTACATCCCAATCAGATATTAGAAGATTTTTTTGATGCCATAAAGGAAGAATTATATCCTCTCTGCAACTTTGAGGATGAATACAACAAGTTTTAGAAATTACACTAATGTAAGGAATAGTCAGTGGAAGACTACACCAATGAGTTTCATGACTACAACGTGTACTTGTGCGAAAACTTAATTGAATAATATAAGGCATTGAATTACATTGATGAACTTTCACCTTATATTGGTACAAAGATGGAGGTTTTGACTTCTGAATCTTTAGGACTAACTTATCACAACACTACTAAGATCGAAGCTAAGGCAAAAATAAAACAACATTTCATCTCTTTATCTAATGCCATGTACAAAGGCCATCCTGAGCATAACTCCCCATCTTATCCCCCTGTGCAAAATCATAATGCTTTTTACAAAGGAGAGTAACTTAAGAAGGCTGCATAAAACTCAAAGGATCCTGTGCCTTTTACCTCAAACAAAGGAAAGAATAATTCATGAGAGAAGTGGTGTCACAAACATCATTTACACACCCATAATGACTCTGAATGCCATGCATAATAACCCTTGATTGCATAGTCTACATCAAATCTTGCATCGACAAATGACATTAATCTAGTTGCCACTTTTTTTAACACCAACGCCACTACCATAAACACCTTTGATAAGCGAGAATACCTCTGTCTCATCAAGTTTTGGGTGAAGGGTCAACCTCTTCATGTTATCATTGACACTAGAAGCCATAAGAACATCATCACCCAAGACATAACCCAACACCTAGGCCTTGCCACTATTGCACATATTAAGCCATACTCCTTGGGGTGGGTTCAGTAGGGGAAGGATATATAGGTCCAATGACTATGCACCTTCCAATATAAAGTCAAGCCTATGGAGGATAGTCACTTTTAACATTACGCCTCTAGAATTTTGCAACATCTTGTTAGGGAGACTAAATTTGAGACTAAATTTGTATGACTTGGATGTTACATATCAAGCCAAACCACTTGGTGGACTGTACACATAGGATATTGCTTCTTCAAATTCTTGGAGGTAGCTTTAATGACCAAATTCACCTTGGTCATTTCCAAAAAATGCTGTAAACTCTTACCACACATGCAAAAATTATGTTGCTCATGGTTTGTCCTAAGATACCTACACGAGAAAAAAAAGCAGGCATTAGCAGTGCACTTAGTGTAATCAACATTGTAGTAGAAATAACAAAAAATTAATGAAATGATATAATGGATTCTTCATAAAGCCCAAATGTCTTCAAACACACTGTGCTATAAAGCACCACATAGATTAGGTTTCAAGGTCCCCTCTTCTAAACAACATTTTTTACCACATATCAAATTGAGCGAATGATGAAGTCTAACACCAAATACAAGAGCTCCTCAAACAAGTAAAGATCAGGGCCAACACTTTTTTTCGTGGGAGTTTAATAGTCGTCTCACCCAATAAGGATGCATTTTAGTGCCTTTACATAGACTATCACTCACTCCAAAAAACCATGACAAATAATTGGTAGCCACTCCGAGGTG
Source organism: Torreya grandis (assembly GCA_037957365.1). NCBI lineage: Eukaryota > Viridiplantae > Streptophyta > Pinopsida > Cupressales > Taxaceae > Torreya > Torreya grandis. Next base: position 2,755,902 of record JARHVA010000153.1, read on the forward strand.
TGTAATACTTCACCAAGATCGACTTGAAGTCAAATTACCACCAAGTTCTAGTCTATCTCAAATGTGTATAGAAGACAACTATCTAGACATGAGAAAGATTGTATAAACAGTTGGTTATGCCTTTCAACTTGAATAATGTGCCAACAACATTCATGCACTTAATGGATGGCCTACTCAAGCCCTCCTCAACTCCTTCATCAACGTCTACTTGGATGACATTATCATCTTCAACAAGACTTGGGAGGAACATATGGAGCACATCTCGCATGTCTTAGACACCTTGCACTAAAGTGTAATTTAGCACCATGTAGATCCGGTCCTCGAGTTACATCATTGATTGCAGAAGAATTCATGTAGATCTTGAGAAGGCTCAAAGTGATCCAAGAGTGGTTAACTCCCCATAATCTTAAAAAATTAAGGGGTTTTCTTGACTTGTAAATTTATACTACAGGTTCATTCTTGGTTTCTTGCACATGTCATGGCATCTCAGCCATATAACATGCACCAAATCCAAGTTTGACTAGACTCATGCACAACAATGTGGTTTTGAGTCTCTCAAGCAATGCCTTTATGTATCACCTATGCTCACAATGCCCAACATTGCACACTCCTTCAATCTTCACATTGATGCTTTTGACTACGCACTTGGAAAAATACTCATGTAGCATGGACATCTAGTCATATTCCACTCATAAACATTCAATGACATAGTTCAAAGGCACTCCACCTACTATAAAGAGTTGTATGCTTATGTGCAAGTAGTTAAGCAATGACACCAATACATCTTGGGGAAGGAGATAGTCATTCATTTTGATCATAAGCCACTTCAATTCCTACAATAAAAAAGAAAGCTAGAGAATGTGTGGCACATGAAATGGATGACTCACCTACAACAATTCCATATTGCGATCAAGCACAAGAAGGGAAAAGATAACAAGGCCATAGATTACCTTATTAGACCACTTATTCACATGCTTATCACAATGCTAGATATGCATAACCACAACTTCACAATCCAGGTATCCCTCTAATCCATTAATAAAGAATTTATAAACCCCTGCACTAACCTCATGCAAGGTAAATAGGTTCGAGAGTTCTACTTGTTTGACCAACTTATCTACAAGCTCAAGAATCTCCATGTTCCTAGTGGTACACCTCTCCAAAAATACATTTGGGAGGTGTACTATGATAAGACTTCAAGACACTTCAATGTGATAAAGACTTTATTCACATTACGGTTACACTTATACTAGCCACACATGCGCATAGATGTGGAGTGCCACATCAAGTCATGCATTCCTTGTTGCATCTCAAAACCCACAAATAGGGAGCTAGGACATTACACACCTCTACCAGTTCCACCCAGGCCATGAGAATCTATCTACATGGATTTCATGATTGGGTTGCCCACAAAGTGCCCACATGATGCTATGTTAGTTGTGGTGGATAGGTTTTCAAAGATGGCTATCATGGTTGCTTGCAAGAAATAAATTGATGCAGTTGACATTGCACAAACTTTCTTCATCCATGTATTGGTTCAATTTAGACTCCCAACATCCATTATCTCATATCAATATCCACACTCCATGAGTCACTTTTGGCAAGCATTTTGGGACCTTATGGTACACAACTAGATCAGTCAACGACATTTTATCCAAAAACATATGGATAAAAAACATTTTTGAACCTCACACTTATTCATCTTTTATAATGTACAACCATATGTATGCTCGCACTTGGGATGACAACTTAGTGTACATCTAACATGCCTACAATAGAGCACTTCATAGCTATACAATGCATAGTCCCTTCTAGACATGTCCTGGGTTTCAACCTTCGGTGCATCTAAATGTCTCCTACCATGCACTAGTTGGCACTAAGTCGTGCACATAGAAAAGGGAAGAGGACAAAGAAAATAAGTTTTTTTTTCCACATACAATTTATTCATCAATAGGTTCAACAAATTCTCTATTACTCTCCATAGAAGTACAAGGAATGTCATGATGCACAGGACACACCGCATGCATTTTGAGTTGGTGATAAATTCTAGTTGCACCTTCATAATGAACACTTCAAGGGTCCACACTAGAAGATCAAGCCCCTATGCTATGGTATTTACACCATTCTTTGTGTAGTAAGTGAGAATGTATTCATTCTTGATTTGTCTCCATACTTGGGCATGCACCTAGTATTGAATATGGACCTCCTTAAGCCTTACTTTCCTCTACTTCTTGATCCGTTTATGACGCAACATCCTATTGATTTGAATCCTGAGCACTTATACCCCATATATAAGGATCATATTATCATAGTGGTAGACACATGCACCCACCATGGCACACATCAAATTTTTAGAGTGATCAAAGTAGGACAGTATGATGATCAAGCTAAGTGGTACAATATTCAAAAACATCAAGTTTAGTTCCTATAGCTATACACCAATGAAATGGAGACCATTGCCCTTCAAGAAAGGGAAAATGATATGTGCATTATTGCACCAATACACATATTGTACTCCTTTGCACTCCTATGTAGCTTATGTATAATTTAATTTGAAGCCTTCGTGCCACACTCATCACACATGAACACAAGTCTTGCATCACTTACACACAAATCCCCTTGTGCCTCGTAGAACACTTGTACACTACCACATCTTAGCATAGCACTTCACTAATGTGCAAAGACTCTTACGCCTAGTAGAACCCTAATGACATCTCACGCGCCCTGTCCAAAGCTTGCCATCGCATTATATCCACAAGGCTTGCCAAGTGGCACTTCTCTAATATGTGATATGTTAAAGAATCCCTTTGAATAACTGTTCGATTGAGCAGTTCAACCGCCACACACTTGGAAAAAGTTCAACCGTCACGCAGAGAGAAGATGAAATGACTTATAACCGTTCTCTTTGTAATCATTAGTAATTGTGACTGCCTTCTTGTATTTGTGTATAAATATATAACATATGCATCTAGCCTAAGGTCGATGACATACACAACCGTAGTGATAGATAACATGCCTTGGATATTTAATCTTTCTCATATGCATTTATATTCACACCTTCAATCTAGGTGAATCAAAGTAAATGTCTTCCCCTTCTGATCACATGAACCAACATTCCTAACCTTGTTGTAACATTGTACATCTATGTACTTCTACCCTATTTATTCATATCGAATAGAAGTTACATTTCCTGCAAGCATTCAACTTTTGCTTACTTGAATGTATGTTTGATTAGATTAATGTAAGTTAAAATAGTGCACACTCTTTATAACCACACAAATTATCTATAGATGTAAGATTATCCCTCATCCACGAGGTCCTAAGTCCCATGACGTGAATCGATAAAACAAAAACCAAAGAAAAAGCGACAAATAGAGAGTGAAAACATACAAGTAACTAGTTAAAGGAACATACGTACATCTTCAAATTATTTCTACGACTTTAAAATCTTCTTATCCATATAAAAACTCACTGTTCATTATCATAAGTCTTATGCCAGCAAATTGATTCGAGAATGAAAGTGGCCCCATCTACCATATCTTAGAATTGTTTCTACCACTCTAAATACATAAATTATTATAAAATCTACATGGGTATCTAGCCTGTTATTTGGAGCCAGAATGGCACATTTAGCTCCAAATTCCGTTACCTACATGTCATCCTGATTACGTTAAATCCCTGTCATATTTCAAAACTTTATAGATAACAGTCGACCAAATAAGTCGCAACGAATTAGTACACGGCAACACCCAAAAAGGACAAAATATGTCAATCCAACAAAACCGAAATCTTTTCGGCTAAACAGAAAAATCTTTTTCTGAGCCTCTCAGCAATGGAGGAATTGCTGCAGACAATCATTGCCTCCAAAATGAAACCCTTGTTAAAAAAACGAAGGAATTTGTTACTGGCCATAAAAGAACGAAAAAACCTTCTACTGGGCATGGCAGCAATAGTTGGAACGGGATACGGCTTTTACAGATTATACAAATCTCCGTCAATTGCCAGAAAGAAGTACCTATTGGTCCGTTTCTTGACCTCTGTGTCGACAATCACAGAAGCTGCTTCTTCGTCTGCGGAAACCCTAATTATGGTTAACGACGATTTGAAGACGTTTTTGCAATCGGATTCAGACGAAATTCCAAATAGCTTGAAGCAGCTGTTGAAGGTCGCTCAGAGTTCAGAATTTAAACAAACCCTTATGGGGGTTTCGAGCGCCATGACTGCTGGAATATTGCAGGGTTGCGATCAGAATAATCAAATCGATCAGAATTCTGCTTCGGATAGTGTTGCAGAGCGAATGATGGACACACTCTTCACGCCAGCGGGTGCTGGTTTTGTTTCTGTTGTCGTTGGTAGTTTTGCTCGGAATATGGTTTTGGCATTTTTGGAACATTCTGCCAGCAATTCTGCACATAGGAATACCGAAGCTTCCTCCAATTTGAATTCCGGAGGTTCGAACTCTGGACCTGGATCGGGGTTTGTTGACGTGATTTGCGGCAGTAAGTGTAGGGTTCTGGTTGGCGAGTGTATTCAGCGGTTTGTGAGCACGGCTGTGAGCGTGTATTTGGATAAAACGATGCATATAAATACTTATGATGAGATTTGCTCTGCGGTGTCTAATCCTGCTCATAGGGACCAAATGAAGGTTTTCTTTATGTCTGTCTGTAATGGAGCTGTTGAAACCCTAATTAGGACTTCGCATGAGGTTTTGACAAATGAGAAGTTGCCGTCGCCTAATGCTTCTTCTTCTTCTTCTTCTGGAAGTGTTGCGATTGGATCTACCGAAGAAGGACATCTTCAGGCAGATCGTTTTATTGAACAGAGTGAGAAAGTCTTTGGGCCTTTGATTCGCCGGAATCTGTCTGGGTCTCGAATGATTCAGCTGAGTGCGATGGACCGAGAACAGTTAGTTGTGGAAACCAATAGTTTGGATTCTGGATCTGCAAATCAGAATTGGATTGATAAGATTTCCTATACCCTTGCTATTCCCAGCAACAGGAGACTGTTCATTGATGTAAGTGGCAGAATGACATTTGAGGTTGTGCGGTCTTTCTTTGAGTTTACGCTTTGTAAGTTTTCTGAATTCTTTACAAGAACTCTGCCGAATGTTAGCCATGAAGCGGTGGATAAAATGATCCATGTTATGATGTATGTTGGCGCCAAATCCATAGTTATAGCTACTCTCTGTCTTGCAATTTGTTTGCATGTTCTAACTGGCATGAGAGTTTTGCAAGTTGGACAGTAGCTTCTGTGGTTGTCTTTATTGATTTGTATTTTGGGGAGGTCTGAAGAGCACCTTCATGTATATTGCCAAGAACGTTTGACTGATTTTGTAAGGGAATCAAATATGTAGGATAGCTCTATTCCTCAAGTAGTAAATACGTGCAGCTTTCTCCTTGCATAATACCGGTCAGGGTTATTGGCCACTTGTATTTTACAAATGACCATACAATGATGTTAATATCGATTTTCTAGCTTTGCTCTTCTCTAGAGTGTGAAGTTCTGAATCCCATTCTTATCAATTCTTGGTGTATTTACACCGTATCATGTCTATCCCAATGTTTTGGGTGAAAAGTTTGAATAAATAACAAGTGGAATAAAATTGCAGTAGTCTGTGCCTGATGTGTTTGCTTCCTTAGAGATGACTGATACTTCTACCAGACCTATGTAATTTTATAAGCAAATTTTTATCAAGTAGATTAGGAATTTTTTATAAACTTGCAATTCTGTGCCCGCTATTCTGGAAATTATGCGAGGACAACTGAGAAAAACAATGGTTCATGGTCATTGGAATAATTATAATACTTAGATTAATAATTATGATACCGTATCAGGTACAGTATTGGGTATCAGGTACAGATACGGCTAAATTTTAAGTCCCCATGATATGGATACAGTTGGATACAACCTACATATATATGATATTTAAATTATTGTTACATTATATGACTTATTTTTCTTCCATTCACAGCCTCATAAAATGCATGCAAGTCACACACTCCTAGCCCACTGGAAAGGTAGCAAGTTGGGTATTCCATGGATAAGAACAAGTTGCAGGTTGCTTAAGCCAAAGGAAAATAGATGAAATGAAAGAAAACAAGTAAAGTAGGCCAAAGGAATCAGATTAAATGAAATCATAGCAGGGTGGGCAGAGCCAATGTACAATTTTGAAGGACAAGATCAAATCAACACTCATTCACCTGCACCTCCTTAATTGCTGCTGCTAAAATACATTTTAGATGGTTGTCGGCAGTTATTTTTATTTTTATTATCTTTTTAGTATTTTGAAGGGTTTTGTTTTCAAGTAAGTTTTTCTAACTTCTAAATCTAATATGGCTATGGATGTCCTGCATACTGTATCTGGCTGTAGCCGATATGGCCCAGTTATGTGCCTGAATCTGGATTTGGACGGGTAGGGTGTCCGGGCATATCTGAGCCATGCCGTACCTGTATCCATATCCAGCACACAGATACGTGTGTCCTACCAGTAGGGGTGGTGTATCCGGCAACCCTGATTTGAATTTTCAGCCCTTTGTAATATCATTCAATGTTGGATCAAATTTGAATAATATTGAATTTCAGATTCTTTCATCCCCAGCTGTCCTTAAAATCCGGAAAAGTTTTTGGCACCCTGAGAAACACGTACCACCGTCCTGGAAACTCAGAGAAACACTGGCAATTACTAATGAGACCAACACGTAAATGTAGACAAACAGTGGGACTTAATGTCTAGAATTGCTGAGGATCGTTGAGATATAAGTAGTGAGAAATTAGAATTATTGATGTTTTATCTGTCTTATGTTCTTGAAACTTATTTGTTTTTCTTGGATAACAGAGACACATTTCAGATCTATAAATAGTAAAATAATGTTCCAGCAGACATTATGATTTTTTAGTCAAACGTTTCTCAATAAGAGGTTAATGTTCTTATTTCCATATTAGTCCTGAGTCTTGATTACTTCTGTTTACAATACTGCAAATACAAAATATGTGGATCTACATCTTTGTGGTGAAAATTATTTTTCTTTTATCAGGGTTTGCATAGTTGCATAGAAGGTTTGTACAGGGTTACTAAATATGAAAATTGCCATAATAACATGAAGTATCCAGTTTTCCTCTGCTTTTTGTATTGTATGCTCTATGTCTACAGACTCTGCTTGAACAAATTTTGAAAAGATATTGACATTTGTTTCAATTGTCCCGGGTATCACTGCTTCTTCATACCGTTTTCTTGCATGTTTTATTTGTGATTAAAGTTTTCCAGTATTTGTTTTCTTTTTGACAGGGTCCAAAGAGTCTAAGGTTAGATTACTTGTGTGCTTGATATATCTAATTCTATTACAAAAAGGAAACATTTGTATTTGTGTTCTTTGTTGGTTGATCAGTATGTTGAACAGGATGTTGTCGTCTTATATTCTTGATCAAGCTCTTTGGGTTCTTGTTATTTATTTTTCCAACCGGCTAAGAGATTTGTTTAGCCTGTTATCATTTGTTTTTATGTTGTCTGTGCTATTTGGATTTATCAAGCTGATTATCAGAAAGGTGACATTATTCACATTATTCTAAAGAATGTGGTAGTATTTTTTATTTTCATATTCCTTACTGATTCTTTCCACTTTCTCCATCTCCTGTGTGCTTCATCAATGTATGATATCTCAATGGACATTTATTTTGGCATGTCTATTATCTCAATGTGTGTCTAATATCATCTAAAATTCTACCTGAGATTTCTTTGTGTACTGTTTCATCCTGTTACTGATAATGATTCCACATTTTATTAATGTTTAAGTTGGGCATCAAAATTTTAATCTCAATCTCAAGGAGATATAGCTGGGTGTGGTTTTCGGACTGTTGTTTATCACCTCTGTATCCTATATTGAGGTAGGGCTGCCATGTGCAGTTAACTTTTGTGATTTTTTGAAGATGGTTTTTATTCCATTTTAGTCTGGGTCATTTAGTGTGCGAATTGCATGAATATAATGAGGCATCAGGTGCTAACATTATAGGAAGAAAATGTAGCACCTGAAGCCTATTTTTAGGTGTGCTGCTGCACATTGACGTGAAAGATTAGATTATTCAATTGCAAAAGAAAATGAAGTATAAAAACTAAAGATTGGTATACAATGATGTAATGGAGTACACGACTTTTTTTTTTCCCCTCGCACAGACATTTGTTCCATAATGTTGTCGAAGCGTTATATACCCTTCTTGAACAAGGAGGGTATTGTACCAGATTAGTAGTGTCTCATATTGCAGCCAGCTGGTGTGTGCGCTTAGTCTAAGATGCAGTAATGAAAATGTTGAAGTAGCCGACGAATCGGGGGTTCGTTTATTTTTACCTGTTTTATGAATTCACTTATTTTCTGCAAATAAAATTCCCAGGGTAAAGAGAAGGAAATTATAGAGACTGTTGCAAGCATAGCCCAAGGACGTGGAACAAAATGATCCAAACTGTTGTTTGGGTTTGACAGCAAGCTATTTTAACTTTTGACAAAAGTCCCTAGAATTAGTCTAAAATGCAGTAATGAAAATGTTAGAGGTAGCCAACGGATTAGGGGTTTGTTTATTTTTACCTATTTCATGAATTCACTTATTTTCTGCAAATAAACTTCCCAGGGTAAAGAGAAGGAAATTATAGAGACTGTTGCAAGCCTAGCCCAAGGACGTGGAACAAAATGATCCAAACTGTTGTTTGGGTTTGACAGCAAGCTATTTTAACCTTTGAAAAAAGTCCCTAGAATTTGGGCATAAGAATTCAAGATATTTTTTAATAAAGCAATAGATAAATGTGCGTGTTACAGCAGTAGACAAGTTCTCAGCAGATAAGTTCCTTACAGGCAAGTGAAGATCTGAACATGATGAAGGTGATGCCATTAAATATGATAATATGGTATTTAGTTACTTTCTTTTAAATAAATAAAATTAGCCCTGCTTGTACAATAAAGAGGACAAAAGATATTCAGGTACTTCACGAGACACTTATCAACTACTATGTGCAGGGGAGAATGGAGACAATTGAGGTCTAAAATTAAGAGATGCAAGGGTAAAAAATAGCGGTAAGATGTATCAGATTGTAGAATTATGGTTACAGCCCTGTTCCAGGGGGATAAAACTGATGGTGTAAATAACATAATTGCTATTACTTACAGCACTCTGTTGTTTTAAGAAGCAACGAGTATACTGATGGAACTAATAAGCACAGATAAAGTTAAGTATAAGAAGAGTCTTAAGTAGCGTCCAAGTATAAGTAGGGAACATGAAAGGTGATGAAAGGTGGTTGTGCCTATATGGTCTTGGCCAGGGTATGATTTGCTGCTTTCAACAATGAAATGGAAAATCTGAACATGGAGCATATAGAGGGGGTTCCGATTGTATACCAGAGGAGGAAGCCATTTATGGTGCCGAGTAGATTTCTTTGTCTACAGTTTGGTGAATGTTGGTTGCTACATGAGCAGCAATTGGTAATCAGTTATTGTTCATTGAGAGGGAGTGTTACAAGATACACAGTTAGAAATTCACTTTAGGAGTAATACTTGATGATAAATCATGATTTGTGATTCAAAATGCGTCGAGCTATAAAATATAATAAACAAATTTAACTTTTAACCCAGAAATCTACTCTTCTCATTCACTTTAAACTTCGTTTAATGTAATTGCAAAAAAAATATTTCAAAGATTACAAACTAAATGAAAATTTCTCTTGATTTTACAATTATTCTTGAATTGTTAAAACCTGCATTTCACTGTCTTTCAAACTTTTCAATACACTGAAATCTATTCTGCCGGCCAAAATAAATCTAGCCAAATCTTTGTTGTGTTATTGCTTTTGTTAAACGTTCTAATTTGCCGTCTAACAGGTATCCCTTATCTAAATTACATAGAGGGCAAGCAACATATTTATCCCAACATTTACATTTTGTGTTTATTCTGATTCTGATTCTGATTCTAATAAGTATCTAATCCTCACAATTTGTTTTTAGCTACAAATAATTCACAAAAAAATAAGGTGGTATAAGAGCACGCCACGACACTAGGCAGAAAGTAGGAGCAAAGTATCAAATCCAGGCAGCGTCTAGAGGCAAGTCACAAAATAAAAGTCATAAGAGAACCTTATTAAGCAGCTAGAGCAAGGCCCAAAGGCAGAGGATCCATATCATCCAGACCCCAGCCAGAACCTGGCAAGTCATTGCCATTTGGAATAGGCTCCCAACCAGTAACCTGAGCTGTGTCTGTTTCATCTTCTGCTTGAGTCCGAGTGTGTGAGATAGCCAACGAAAACCTGGGAAACTTGTCCAACATGTTAGCACGGCCTTGAGGTGGCGCCCCCCAAGCATCTGGGCGCGGAGGAGCACCTCAGCTGTCCTGCCCAATAGGGGAAGGAGGTGGCGACTGCCGCCCTTGCTGCTGCCCAGGGGGGAAGCACGCTGGTACGGGGTGCCGCTGTGAGAGCAACGCTTGGAGCGGCTGTGGTGATGTCCACCACGAGGTGGCCGAGGCACTTTGTTGTTTTTAGGTTTTTTAATGAAAGATAAAAGTTGGAAAGTGTTGAATGCACATTTTTAAATCAATGTCACTGTGATTTCCTTTATATGGGATATGAATAATGTAATTTTCATAATAAGAGCTCGGGACTTGTGGTGGGTGCTACAAGCTAACAACAAATAACTGAGTTGAGATATTTTTCCAGGAAACACTTCGCATGTTTCCGTGGGTTGTCATGTCCCTTTCTAATTGGGTTGTAATTTCTAAATGTTCAAATTCAAGTTTGATGTGAATGTTATATTGTAGTGTTTAGAGTATTCTACATCTGTGATCTATGCCCTCTAAACACACGACTTTCAATTTTCTGACCCGAAAAATTACAACCCAGACTAGGGACAAGATTAATTTGTCATGCTGACAAGTCTTAAAAAGATTGTAGAGCATGCCCTTGTGCATGGATAGAAATTTAAAATTTCATCCCACTGGACTTTATTTTATTTTAGCACGGTGATGAGCTTTCCGAAATGGATCATATCTAGATTGTACAAAAAAAATGTAAATGGCAAGCATTATGTCTTCAAGATTTTTAGGGTGGGACTGGAAAATAAGGATACAAGTGTTGGGTGCACTCATATAACACACATGCTTGTGAAATTCCTTCATGCACAGCCTAAGAAAGCATATCAAGCTCTCTTTCCAAGTTGAATGTTTAAACTGCCATCTTTGTCCTATTATTGATAAGTATTGCATAAAAAAAGAAAAAGCAATTTCTTCCTTCCGTGTGATGTGTCAAAATCCGCAACTAGCATGTTTACAACCTACTATACTTTCCTTCCTTTCTGTTTCAGGTCTGACTTGGTCTTGATTGATCTCCTGTAGAAGCTCAATGGTGAGGAGGCCATATGCCCTTTATTCCTTTTTCTTTCAAAGATGTTATTACACAGGACAACTCTCCTATATCTGTAGAGATAACTTGCTAAAATTAGGCCAACTTTCCTGCTCAAAATGCCAATGACTGCTATCTGACAATGAATACGCAGATGAGAAATTTTTCAGTTTGAACCTTTTGGTAATCATTACAACTGTCACTGTGATAAGTTTTCCAAGACAGACAGGATCCAGATTGTGCAACAAGAGTGTGAATGGTGAACATTGTTTTACCAACTTGTCTAGAGGACTGGAAAATGAGGTTACAAGTTGTAGGGACATGTACACACATGCTATTGCAGTTTCTTCATTTATGTTCTAAGATGTAGATCTCTCTTTTTTGTCTTGAATTGTTTAAACAGCTACCATCTTTGTCCCGTCATGGGTAGGGTTTACATAAAATTCTTTTTTTAACTCCATTCCTCTAATGAGCAATAATCTGCAACTAACCTGCTTATATCGTACTCTCCTTTCCTTCGTTTCTGTTTCTGATCTGCTCTGATCTTGATTGATATCTCTTATAAAAGCTTAATGGTAAAGAGGCCAAGGCCTACTCTATTACTCATTTTTCTTTGAAAGCTGCCATTACTCGGGAAAACGCTCATATCTCCAAGGATGATTTGCTTAAATTTTAACATCATCATGTTTAGAAATCTGTTGTTAGGCTCAACTTCCTAGATTTAATGGCCAATGGATGCTATCTGAAAATGGATACTTTGAGTTGTTGATTTCACCCTTTCAGATATCACTGCATTTGAGCACAGTGATAGGCTTTCTGAGATGTACCGGATCTAGATTGTATAACAAGAATATATAAATGGTGATTATTGGTTTTCAAAATGTAGGAATGGAAAATGAGGATCCAAGTTAAAACAAATGCTTGCGGAAGTTCCTTCATGCATGGTCTGAGAAACCATCCGGAGCTTTCTGTTTGAGTTGAATTTATTTAACAACTATCATGTTCATCCCTATCACATATAGCTATTACACAACTATTTTTTTTTCCCTCCTACCATGTGATGTATGATAATTTCCAGCTAGCCCGTTTACATCTTGCTCTCCTTTTCTTCATTCTATTTCAAATCTGATTTGATCTTGATCGATCTCCCTTGTAGAAGCTAAAGGGTGGGGGCACTCTTGCCTGCTCTACACCCTCTTGTTTTCCAAAGCTATTATTTGTTCACTAAAACAAGTCTCATATCCGGACGGAGGGTTTGCTCAAATTTAGCATCAAAGTGTTCAATGTTTTGTTGTTAGGCTCAACTTCCTGGCCAAAATAGCTAACAGAATTGTTCTCTGTTGAGAATGTTTATGACTGCCTATACAAAACCCAAATTCAACTTCTTGATATATGGGTCATGGAACGTTCCAAATCAAAAGGTTTTATTCTCTGCATGCTTCAGCGGCCTCCTCATGAAACCTTAATTAATTCCCACATGCACGAGTTGGATTTATGGCACCATCTTGAGACACTTATATGTGCAAATTAACAGCAATTGGGAAAATAGTCATTAATCCCACTTCATGCACGAGAATAATTTATTTTCAAGTGGTGTTTTGCATGCAACTCAATCTGAGTTATTCCCCAAATACCATGCACTAGTTGGATTTATGGCACCATCTTGAGACACTTATATGTGCAAATTAGCGGCAATTGGTAAAATAGTCATTAACCCAACTTCATGCACGAGAATAATTTTTTTTCAAGTGGTGTTTTGCATGCAACTCAATCTGAGTTATTTCACTAAATACCATGCACTAGTTGGATTTATGGCACCATCTTGAGACACTTACATGCGCTAATTAGTGGCAATTGGTAAAATAGTCATTAACCCCACTTCATGCATGAGAATAATTTTATTTTCAAGTGGTTTTTTGCATGCAACTCAATCTGAGTTATTCCACCAAATACCATGTTTTTAAAAATTCTTATTCAAGCTGCATTCACTCAAAAAAAAAAAAAAAAAAAGGTATAAAGCGCACACATCGAGGCTCACACGACATCAAGCACATCAAATGAAAGGGGGCAATTGAGATTTGATATAAATATAGAAAATAATAAATAAAGATCTGAATTGCCAATGAAGAATGTAAGTACTTTAGAAATTAACAATTAAAAGAGGAATATAAACATAGAGATGTATACTTGATTCATGACTCCTTGAGTTTTAACAGTCACCAATAATGTTGGAAAATAGGTTTTGGAATGGTGTAGAGGAGCCTCCATAAAACAATGGTTAATTTTTTTCGGTTTGGTAAAGGCATTGATCAGTTTTGTACGACCTAATAACGGTCAACTCTCTAAAAAACGGCCAACATGGTCCAAAAACGGATGTGTAGATGCTTAGGGTGTGAAACTTTTTGAAACTCTTCGTTCATAATAGATGTCCATAGATCTCTCTTTAATAAGTAAAATGATGCATGTAGAAGTCAAAATTTCTTCTCCTTCGATCTAAACTTGAGCGAGCAACACATGCAAGACTAAAGGAAATATATAGAGTTAGTGGCTCGAGCCCCTTGAGTGGGGGTTGCTCTACATATCAAGCTAGAGTCAGGGTTCATGTGGTTCTATGCGATCTCCACCCTCTTTCTTTATATTAATAAACTAGTACGGATATCTTAAATACATATGTCAGAAAAATGTTGAAAGATATCAAAGTCAAGGCCCTTATCTTGGATTTTTCATATACCACAATCATTAATAACTTTATTACATTATTCGCAAATTTTACATGAATTAGGAACAATTTATGTCAATAGAGCTATACCAATGTGTCGAGTTCAAAAGAATCTTTTTGAAAAAAGGGGGCTCTAAACTTTACCAAGCGGCCAATATATTGTAATTTTTTGATTTACTTCTCAAAAGAAAAGGAAAAATTTCAAAGTAATGGTCAAGTGGACGTTAAATTTAAGTTGAGAGTTAAAAGTGATCATACTCTTGAGCATTGTGTTGCATCACCACACTTCCTCCTCCCTTTTGTTGCCATTGTAGAATGTCTCTCGGCGTAAAGAAATATATGCTCATTCATTAATGCAATCGTTCTTTTGGTACAAGTATATAGCAGCAATACTTCAATAGATACAGAGTGGAATGTGGGCAGGTTATGTGAGCTTTTTGACAAGTGTGTGATAGATATGATCAATGTGCATATTTAAGACTGTGGAAAATTATGAAATGACTTATAGTACATGAGTGTATATAGGTTCATTTGAATTCAAATTTGGACATATTCGTATGTATTTTGACCATGAAAAAATGTGAAAATCAACAATCATGGCATGAAGAAATTGGCAAAATGGCACAAATGACCCACAAAAGCTTGATCGCTTTCATACTATAAGACAGGGGTCAAGAACACTTTCAAACTGTTCATAAAACGGTCAAAAATAGAAAACCCGTGAAACAAAAACAAAAATGAACTACAGGACAACTGGGTAGATCCCAAGGGAGACATGACATATTTGACGCTGCTCAAAAGTAAATGATGACAACAAAAGACTATGAAGGGTTCAATGTGAAAGGAAAATGTACTAATAGAAGTTTACGAGAAGCAAATAAACCAAATATACAGAAGCTTGACAAGAGCACTACAACTATATGACTTGTATCAAAATTATGTGTCTACATAATGCCCCACTTTGATGTGTATGTGCATACATATCAAAATAAAACAAACAAGTGCATACTTGGGAGGGTTTAATGGAAAAAAACTTTTTACTCCTCGAAATCATTTTGAATGCTTCATCAATGCTCCGATATTAACTCGAGTATACATGGAAATAAACGTAAATGTTTATAAGTAGATCAATGTTTTGATAAATTGATAAAATGTAACCAAATAAAATAAATAAAAAATTGAATATTGCCTTGGGTCTCAATTGCCCCTGCGAAGCAACTAAAGAAATTGAAAACTAATATGGGCCTCAATTGCCTATGCCATGTGGCAAATATATACTTATTGGCCAAAGAAATAAACATATGGGACCTCTACGTAACATAATAATTTAATCCTCTTAAAATATTGACATCTTGTAACCAAAGATAAAATAAGTTGACTATATGCCTCTCTTTTGAGGTGAGAAAAGTTCTTGCATATCACATCTAAAAAGAAAAGGATTAAACACATCATGTGTAACTTAGGAAGCAAACACTGTGATAATCTGGAAAGCACATTTTTAAACATGTATATGTAATAATAGAAATATGTCATTATCAAAGCTCATCAATAACCCAACACTAATACGCTGATATAGAAGCAATATAAACAAGAGTGTGGAATATAAATGATATGCCCAACTGTAACCTTGAAAAAAAAGACAAGTGATGTACCCTATTGTAACAAGCAAATAAGACAAGTGATATGCCCCAATGCAATAAAATGCCCATAGAAGGATGATATATAACAATGAAATACACAATAATAGCACGCCCCAATAGATGCGTGGTAGAAACCATGACAACATATGTACCAAGCATAGCATACCACAAATAATAACATGAATGATATAAATCACGACACCAAGCATTTACTAGTACATATTATTGTCAAACAATGTAAACACATTCTTGTAACCACATAGAACAAGTGAAATCATTGAATGAAAAAAAATGATGAAAACAAATAAGCAATCAATCACACATAAACAACCCTAACTTGACAACTAAAGGGCTCTCTATAGACAATACAAGACATGACAAACAACATTCACAAGCAATCACAAGCACAAGAACGAACATGCAAATAATCTGAGCAATCATAGAGAAAACAAGAAAACACACAATGTAACAAACATGTGAAGAAATACAATAGATTCATGTAACCAAGCACACAAAATATAATTTAGAACAAGATAATAATAAGCCTATGTATAAATCTCTATATGATAATGGAAAGTAGGAAGGATAGAACTTGAGACCTACTAAAAAATTATCCCAGTATGCTGCCAGGTGTAAGCAAAATGAAGTTGTGGAGTAACTACAAGTCCATGATTATATGTACCCTGTATACACTGCATCTAGCTCAAAGAATACAATGAATATGTAAACCTATAATAATAAGTAGGTAAGAATGTTATGTAACAATATGCAGCTATGTAACCAAGAAAGTTAAAAGGATTTTTTTTTTTTGCATTTTATCATTTGTAAAAGAATGGAACAAAGCAATCAAACAAACCAATAGGTGAAAAATAAAATAAAACCAAGAAACAAGCCACGAGGCATGTGAACAAGAGGAAACAAGAAGATAAAGATCAATCAAACAAGACAAAAGCCAAGAAGCGAAAATGAGTAGTAAGAAGAGAAAAATGCACTAGGGAAAAATGCCTCAATATATGTGTTGTCATTATTGGGAATTCCGCATAGGATTTTGTATGAGAAATAACAATCAAAGTGCAAGGGCCAAAGAAACAATGCAATCAACATAAACCAAGGGGTTAGAACAATGACGATACAAATTGAAACATAAAAGAAAAATACAACTTCAAAATTCAATGTCAGAGCATAAATGTTAAACCTAGAAGAAACATGAAGTAATAAAAAAAATCAAGAGATGATAACAATACAAAGCTAGGAGGAAGCATGATGAACGCAAAAGCCATACATAATACTAGAGAGAGAAATAATTGGAGAGAGATATGCCACATAGAAGAAATATAGAAACATGAAGCTATGTACAATAGATTGTTCCATTGAAGCACACGAGATATGCTAGCAATGCTAATTGATAATCCCTGTCTAAGTGTTTATAATAAGATGCCAATTCATCCTCATGATCAAGATCTGAAAATCCCAAGGACCATGAAGATGAGGTGTCACTCAAAGTATTCAAAATTTAATCACGATATTTCTAGTAACTTGAATCATCATCACTAGTATGATAATCATTATTGCAGAAATTAGTTGCAAGAGGTGCTTTATCCTATTGAAAAAGAAGCACTTTTGGATCATATGGTCAAAACCTTACTATGCTCTTCAACTTGAACAAACTAGAAAGGTTGTGCTAGTACACCTTAGTGTGTGGATGAGTATTTACTTGAACTCTATATGTTTTCACTTGATGTCATATGATTTATTATTTATGTAGCACTTTGTGCAATACCTCATGTTGATATTATATAGATGACTCGTAAGATGTTCCTCAAATAGTAATAAATTTATTATTATGTATAAACTTTAAACATTGTTGTAATTTGTATGGGATAACTCTCATATAATTAAGCTAAGAGCGTCTAAGTAATAGATCATATGTCACGTTATTTGAAATTACATAAAACCACCCAATAAAGGTCCTAAGATCTATCGTAATAAGTAATTTTATATCCCAAAGAGGTGTTCGTATCATAAAATCATAACCTTTAATAATAGTGGTTATACTAAGTAAATATTTTAGAGTGTAGCGGTGGTGCGCCATGGGAAAAGCGCTCAAGAAGCTCGACCACAAGGACTCAACGAGCTTAGCGCCCTCTATACCCACATATAGAGGAGGGAGTGGGGGAGAGGCGGGGGTCAAGGGCCCCATATATACCCGAATGGTATTTTTTCCCCATATTTAAAATACTTCGTAAAGTACCTAATAAATTATTAGGTGTTAATTTAATGGCTTCAATACCTGCAGGACTCTACTAACAAGAAATTGTACTTTACACATGTTTAAGCTCAAACCATTGTCAACTATTATATCTTTTGTTAACTTTGATTTTGAATCAAATGAAAACTTGTACAAATATTGTTCCATTGTTATAATCATACAATAGAATCTCATGGTCATATAAAGTAATATGAGGAACCTATTTACATGAATATATGACCACACTTATTAAACCATTTAAGATACATCACTGGTTGTTGTTTAGATGCTACCTTGTGAACACTATTTTTCATTTTAGTATCATGATTTGGTAATAGATTTGTAAAGACTGTCAAGTGTTGATTCAATGAAACAACTGATTCAT
This sequence comes from Torreya grandis, assembly GCA_037957365.1. Taxonomy (NCBI): domain Eukaryota; kingdom Viridiplantae; phylum Streptophyta; class Pinopsida; order Cupressales; family Taxaceae; genus Torreya; species Torreya grandis. The sequence continues at coordinate 2,774,262 of JARHVA010000153.1, forward strand.
TCGATGTATTATTGTGATCTTCCACTTGAATAACATTACTGTCAATTAAATGTTGAATTTTATGTAACAATGAATGTAGAAACATAAATTTGGCTATAGATACTTGAAAATGTTAATTCTTGACATATTCCTAACCACATGACTTACACACAAATACATGACTCTTATTGGCCATCCTTCTAACCCATTTGTTTATATGTGAACTCGACCCTTGGTTTGCCATTATTGTTACACATAATTCTCAATGTCAAATGCTTAAGCTTTCTAAAGTCACCTTCAGATTGTTCCCAACAAAGGACATATGTCTTTGATCTTCCCGGGCAAGTCCGCTCTAAGCTGAAAATGACACACTACACCCATGTCCACCTACACTAGTTATGTCCTACACCAAATAATGGTTAGTTTCCAAATTTGAAATTAATCTTTTGGGTCTTCTCGCATGTTTCATAAAGTCGGCTAAAGGTAATTGTCAAAAGATTCACCTGTAAATACATGTCAAGGGTCATTCATTTTCCTCACTTGGCACTCACTTCTCTCAAGTATATATATTATTTCACATTGAGCAAATCTTTCCTATTCTGCCCAAATTTTGTAGTATTCATAAGGAACAATCATAAGCCAAGTCAAGAGCCCTCTAAAACAAGTCAAAAGCTATCACTGTAAAGTATATTTGTCTAAATTTATGTGTTTACATTATTTTTGATAAAACACTAATAAATGTTTATGTGATATAATAGGTATAAAACTAGAAATACCATAATGTTAAGGATATGCAATGATTAATTTTTATGATTTTAACAAATTAGTAAATATGAAAAATATATTTGGAAAGTACTAAGAATAAATATACTTAAAATGCACACAAAATTTTGTTGATTGTTCTAATTGTTTGCAAACGGAAAACAAACAAAAAAGAGGTGACTATGTAGGGTCAATATCAAAATTAGAATCTAAAATTGTCTAGACATTTCTAGTGAAAGTGGACGGTGGTGGTGGTCGATCTTGTCCATCTTTGCCGACTGTGTCTACTTTGATTGTGACAAAAATATAATTGTGTGAATCAACTTTAAACATTATACTAATGGCTCAGGATTAGGGATAATTTTTTTGAATGTGTTTGGACAAGTTTGATGAAAGTGGACGACAATGTTGCCCGGTCTTGTCTATCTCTGTTGGTCATGTCAACGTTGACTTTGACAAAAATATGGTTGTTTCACCTCTTGTGCATGTGTCTGTTGAACAAGATGAAATATTGTGATTTGATGTATGTCGTGCATAATTTTTTTTGTTGCTTTTCTTATCTTTGGAATCCTAAGGGCAATTTGATAGCTAGAAATTTTGCAAGAAAATGGGGGAGGGTAATGGGTTGAGTTGACCTTGTTGGTTGAAAAATTTGTTAGGGGGACAAATTGTAGACTTTCGATCAATAGTGTAGGCATGAAGTCCCTCTCCTATTAGTAGACAAAGCCACCATTATTGAAAGACAACGTCAATGTAGAAAATAAAATTATTTATAACAAAAATGTTGTTTATGAGATTTTTCATACTTTTAACTTGAAAGTATGAGGTGGCAGAAAATAAATCTAAAAAGACGAGAATAATTTTAACAAAATTAGGAGAGAGAAAAAAGTTAGAAGGAAGGACAGGGTAGCTTTAATAATTTAAACATAGAAAAATGTTATAACTACCTAAAGTTATATAAGCGAAATAGTTAACTTGACAATGGAAACTATTTTCTTCAGAGAGGCAAGGAAGATAGGCTTTGAACATAAGAACAAATTCCATACACCAAAGAGATATAGAGACTAAAAATACTTCAAAACAACTATGTATTCCTTACGGGAAACAAATGTGAATTCATTTCTTTACTCTCACTTAAATTTTCTTATTTTAAATCCTCTATATAAATCTTGACAGATTCTATATGAAGAATGTCAAATCATTCGATAATTCAACAACAATGTTCTAGAAGATTTGAAAGAAAAGAATCAAAGTGAATAAATAAACTCATACATAATATTCATAAAAAAAAACCCCTAGAATAGATTCTAACAAGTTCTTGTATAGATTATTCATTGAGTTGTACATACACAACTCTTTTTTCTTCTTTGCCAAAATTTTACTGTGTATCAAAAAGCCCCTGCATAATGAATGGAACTCACATTTATAGGCTATGAAGGTATAACCACCTCATAACCTTCTTGTAACCAAAATAAAATTACCTTTTCAATAATTTTTTTCTATTTTACAGTTCAGTTTCCTTTGACTTAAAAAAGTGAAATACAACCTGTTTAAGTGATTTCAAAAAATACAATGGAGAAATATAAAGTTAGAGAAAGAAAAGTAATTTCGGTGATTATGAAGAGAGAGGACTCATTTTGATGAGAGGAACATTGATTTGTTGCTACAACTGGATTTGAATTTTCTTTTGGAGTAGATTTGAACTTGTACACTTTAAATTTCTGAATGGCCTGGATGATTCCTTCTCTCACAGGAACAACTGTATGAGTCAAACAAACAAGCCAATCATATGACACATTGGTTGATTTTTCAATCCTTTTGAAAATACTTGGAAGAATCAAAGTGAAGTCTCTTATGGCATAATGAATAGTGCTTATCTTGTTCATGGCTTCCTTGTTGAATGTTTCTGCTCTAAACAATTCTTCTTTGACTATTTTTTGAAATTGTTCCTTCAATTCTGTAGCTGCATATTCCTTTGACTCAACCTCATTTAAAAAATCATAGTGAATGACCCATATATTGACACGGACTTCTAATCTCATTTCATCATAACTTTTCCTATGATGTTACAGATCTTCTAATGCCTCATCCAAAGTACAGATCTTTTGATCCACACATTGAGTCCACAAGCATGAATTATTATTCTTAGATTTGTTAGGAACACCTTTAGAAACCAAAGCATTCTTATCCATGGTAGCCATGTATTTCAAGTCTTTGATCAGGGTTTTTCATATTCCAAACTCTTTCTTGGTAGCTACAGTTTCTTCTTCAATCTTCTCTTGACCATAAATGATCAAGTCATAGGATTTTTGATTTTCATCGAGGAATTTCATGCCATCAAGAAGCATATATTCTACCCAAGATTCTATAACCTTACCATGGTTACTATATTTTTTAATTTTGGCAACCATTCCTTTATCAATTCCCAATTTAGAAGTTAATGTTGATGTAGTTATAGGAGAAGTTGATGTAGATGCAGTGATCACCTTTTGAGAAGTTTTTTATATATTCAAAATTTGTTTGATGTATGTTGAAAGTACACATACTTTTCTTCCAACTGCTCTTGACTTTGCATTCCTTGTTCTGTCATCTAAATTAATTTGGTCATAGTCACCTTCAAATTGTGAATATTTCCCTTAGGAGTAGACTCACCAAGATCAATCTTGCTAATGTTATAATAAGCCAATGTTATCTCATCTTAATTCTTATCTACATTTGGTTGAAAAATTTGCATAGACTGTGCACCTGAGAATCAGTGATAAATCTTGAATTAATTTTGATTTTATCTTTTTTGGTGGGCCTTGTAAGATATTGAAAACAACATCAAAATCAATCTTTGTTGGTTTGACTATAGTCTTATTCTTACTCATTATCTATTGTATTCACGAAGAAGACATATCTCCTTGTGGTGTCACCAATAGAGTGTTTGAAAAATCAAAATGAGCCCATGATGAGATGGTCACAAGGGTGATACAAGAGTTGATCCAGGTTCAACAGGTTATTGAGGAGAAATAACTTGATCAAGGCAAACAAGAGGAGGAGGCAAAGGTGGAACTGAGAACGAAGATGGTGGAAGAGGAGGAGAAAAAAGAAGTGGAGAAAGCACTGGGGATTCAATGCAAGAAGGGGTAATATGGAGAGGCATTGAACCTAAATCAAAGGCAAATAACTAATGAGTAGTGTTATTAATCAACAATGAAGGATAAATATCATGTGTGCCATTTATAGTGACAGATGAAGTAGGTCTTCTTATTTGAAGCTGTTAAATATGGAGCCTGTTTCACCCCTAAGGTAAAAATAACATTACTAGGGAATTTTTAACATGCATTTTTTACTTTCAAAAATGGTGGGATGCATTTTTGAGTGTGTCAACCACTTCCCCCATTTGTGGCATGTTTTATGGAGAAGTTGGTGTAATCTAAAGTGTTGAGATGATTAGGGGATTATATGGTTAAGACCTCCCTTATTTTTTAACTTATTTTGTGGGGATATGGTTATCTCTATGGTTATGGCACAATTTTCAAGGGATTTTGAAAAGCATAAGGGTGAGGGGTAACACATTATTCATTGCAATTTGCATCTCATTTTGAGCTTTGTAATTCTCTCTTCGATCGGTGTGATTGGGTTTGAGGTGTAGCTTAGCATCTGAAGAATTCTGATGTGAATTTCGGTTGGAGAAAGTTATCTCTATAAGAAGTTTTTTATTGAGAGTTATTTTGTACTCTAGTTTATAATATTATAGAGAGCCTCTTTGTGGATGTAGCCCACATTGGGTGAACCACGTTATATCGGTGTTATGTATGTATTTACTTAGATTTGAATTTTCTTCTATATATCTCTATTGCTATGATTTTGGGGAATGAATTTTGTGTTGCATTTTGTTGCATAATTAATCACTTATTCCTAACAATTGGTATCAGAGCTAGATTAAGTGGTTTTGCTAAAGTGATGAATTGCAGGGAAAAATATTAGCTTGAGGGAGCTATGGTAGATCTAGAGTTGTAAAATTCAATGGGTAGAATTTTGGATTGTGGAAGATGCAGATGGAGGATTACTTGTTTTAGAAGGATCTTCATCTCCCTTTGATGGGGAAAATAAACCAACCTTCAGGTTTAGATTAGGTAGATTAGAATTTGCTCAATAGAAAAGCACTAGGATCCATACGGTTGTGCCTTGCATATTTGATTGCCTTCAATATTTCAGAGGAGAAGACCACATTTGGTCTGATGAAGAAATTAGGGAAGTTATATGAAAAATCCTCTACTTTTAATAAAATATTTTTGATGAAAAATTTATTTAATATAAAAATGTCTAAAAATGATTTCTGTAGTTGATCATTTGAATGATTTTAATATGTTTGTGAGTATGCTAACTTTTGTTGGTATTAAATTTGAAGATAAAGTTAAGGCGTTATTAATTTTGTACTCCTTACCTGATAATTGGGATAACCTGGTTATGGCTATGAGTAATGCCATCCCTTTTAAGGCAAGTTGAAAGTTTGAGGATGTTATAGGTGTGATTCTTAGCAAGGAAATGGGAAGGAAGAGCACTAGGGAATCATATTAAGGGAATGCTTTGATGGTGGAGACTAGAGGGAGACAAAATGACAGAAGCAAAGGAAACCATGAAAATCCAAAGGGTCAAGAAACATATAAATCTAGAGCCAAGATGGTGTGGTGGCACAATAGGAAAAGTGGACACATAAAGAAGGAATGTTGAGAACTTCAAGACAAGAAGACCAAACATGAGGAGGTCAAGGAGGTAAATATGACAATAGGTACTACTAGTCAGAATGCTTTAATTCTTTCCTTGGATAATGTTTTTGAATCTTGGGTATTAGATTCAGGGGCTTCTTTTTATGCCATCCCACATAGATATCATTTTATTGATTATGTTCAAGGAGATTTTGGACATGTTTATCTTGGTGATGATGAACCATTCATTATAGTAGGGAAAGGTTGTGTTAAGGTGAATATGTAGAATGGGAACACATGGCTACTAAAGGATGTCATACATGTTCCATAGTTAAGGCAAAATTTAATATCAATGGGGTAGTTGGACAGTGAGGGCTGTTCAGTATTGTTTACAACAAACTCTTGGAAAGTTACCAAGGGTGCTCTTATGGTTGTGAGAGGTTAAAAAAATTAGCACTTTGTATTTGAATAGTAGTGTTGATCACTATAATTTAGTTCCTGTAGATTGAGATGCAACTTTGTGGCACTATATGCTTGGTCATATGAACTGAAAGGGCATGGAGTTCTTGAAAGATAAGTTGCCTAGATTGAAACAGGTTGATTTAGACTTCTGTGACGATTGTGTGTACGAAAATCAGAAGTGTGTTAAGTTGCTGAGGGTTGGACCTATGAATAAGGATAATAAATTGGATTTGGTTCACTTGGATGTATGGGGACCAACTCAGGCATCTTCTATTGGTGGTTTAAATTATTATGTTACATTTATTGACAATACAATTAGGAAAGTTTGGGTTTGTTGCATTAAGAAGAAATATGACGTATTTGAAACATTCAAAAGATGGAAATCTTTCGCTGATAATGAAACATGTCTCAAGTTGAAATGTTTTAGGTCGGACAATGGAGGTGAGTATTATAACAAAGCATTTGATGATTATTGTTCACAAAATGAAATTTGTAGGCAAAGGATGGTTCCAGGGATGCCACAGGAGAATGGAGTGTTAGAGAGGATGAACATGACAATCATGGAGCATCTTAGGAGCAAGAGGTTGCATGCACGGTTGCCCCTAATATTTTGGGTAGAAGCAGTTAGCACAATGGTATATCTAATTAAGAGAGGACCTTTAGTGCCTTTGGATGGAGGCATACCTAAGGAAGCTTGGTCTGGTAAGAAAGTTAATTATTATTTTTTTAGGGTCTTTAGATGTGAGACATTTGTTTATGTTGTCAAGAAAGATAGGACAAAGTTAGAAGCTAAGTCTGAGAGATGCACCTTTATTGGTTATGGTGAGGATGACTTTGATTTTTGAGTTTGGAGTCTTAGAGATAAGAAATTATTCTAGTGTAGGGATGTTGTCTTTAAAGAAAAATTCATGTATAAGGATCAGTTGCTGGAATAGAAACAAAAAGAGTACATAGTGTTGGATGATATTACGAATGGTAAGGTGTTCAAGGAGACAGTTCAGGAACCTCCTCCACATGAACCCCAAAAACCTATAGTAAGAAGATCTTCTAGGGTAAGAAAAGCTCCAAAATGTTTTTACCCATATTTGAGTTATTTTTTTACTTACTGACAGTGGAGAAGTGGGAGCAAGCCATGGAAGAGGAACATAGTTCTCTAATGGAGAACCAGTTATGGGATTTGGTGAAGCTACCTAATGGCAAGAGAGCATTGCAGAACAAGTGGGTATACAAAATCAAATAAGAGGATGGAGGAAGGAAAATGTACAAGGCCCAGTTGGTGGTCAAGGGGTTTGCACAAAAGAAAGGTATTTATTTTGATGATATTTTTTCTCCTATTTTTAAGATGACTTCTATTAGAACTATGCTTGGTATAGTTTCAGTAGAAGATTTATACTTCAAATAATTAGATGTGAAGACTGCATTCCTTCATGGTGATTTGGAGGAGGAATTATATATGAAAAAACCAAAGGGTTATGAGATTGAAGGAAAGGATAAATTGGTGTGCAGACTAAATAAGAGCTTATATGGATTGAAACAAGCTCCATGACAATGGTATAAGAAGTTTGATAATTTTATGTTGGAGCAGGGTTACTTCAGGTGTCATTCTGACCATTGTGTGCATGTCAAGAGATTTAAGAATGGTAATTATATTATCCTAAGCTTATATGTAGATGAAATGTTGGTTGTAGGAAATAACATGCAACAGATTCAAGTACTCAAGAAGCAGCTTAGCGATTCATTTTCTATGAAGGATTTGGGTGTAGCGAAGCAAATCTTTGGTATGAGGATAACTCGGGATAGGAAGGAGAGGAAGTTGATCTTATCCCAGGAAGAGTATGTGAAGAAAGTTTTGGAGAGATTTAGTATGTGGGATGCTAAAACGATTGGGACTCCTTTGACAGGCCATTTTAGATTATCAAATTAGCAGTGTCCCAAGACAAAAGAAGAAAATCTAAAGATGTCCTAGATAATTTACTCATCGACGGTTGGTAGCCTGATGTATGCTATGGTTTGTATTAGGCTAGATATTTCTCATGTAGTGGGAGTAGTAAGTAGATACATGAGTAATCCATGTTATGAGCACTGACAAGCAATGAAATGGATTTTTTGATATTTGAGAGGAACCATGGGTACAACATTATGTTTTGGTGGATCAGATACCACTTTGCATGGTTATGTGGACTTGGATATGGCTAAGGATGTTGATAGTAGGAGTACAATAGATTATGTATTTACTAACGGGGATACAATGGTTAGTTGGATTTCCCAGATACAAAAGGTTGTGGCTTTATCAACCACAAAGGTTGAGTATGTTGCTACTATAGAGGCTAACAAGGAGATGATTTGGTTACAATAGTTACTTAATGATTTGGGGAATAAGCATGAAGTTAGGGGATTACATAGTGATAATTAGAGTGTTATACTTTTAACCAAGAACTCCACTTTCTACTCGAGGATGAAGCAGTATAATTGCAGTATCATTTCATCAAGACAACTTTGGAGGAAAACATGGTAAAGCTAGAGAAGATACATATGAGCCAAAATCCTATGGATATGATGACCAATGTAGTCACATTGGAGAAGTTGAAGTTATGTTTAGATTTGGTTGGTCTTCGTGAAGATCATGGAGGAGTGTTAAATTTTGTTCAAGGAGAAATGAAATCCAAGTGGGAGATTGTTAAATATGGAGCCCGTTTCACCCCTAAGATAAAAATAAAATTAAAAAGGCATTTTTTACTTTCACAAATGGTGGGACGTATTTTTGAGTGTGTCAACCACTTCCCCCACTTGTGGTACATTTTGTGGAGAAGTGGGTGTGATCTAAGGTGTTGAGAGAATCAGGGGATTATGTGGTTAAAACCTCCCTTATTTTTTGCCTTATTTTTTGGGATATGGTTATCTTTATGGTTATGGCACATTTTTCAAGGGATTTTAAAAAATATAAATTGGGGTGATGGGTAACACATTATTCATTGTAATTTGCATCTTATTTTGAGATCTGTAATTCTCTCTTCAGTCGGTGTGATTGGGTTTGAGGTGTAGCTTAGCATCTCGAGAATTTTGGTGTGAATTTGGGTTAGATAAAGTTATCTCTATAAGAGGTTTTTTGTTGAGAGTTGTTTTGTACTCTTGTTTATAATATTATAGAGAGCCTCTTTATGGACATAGCCCACATTGGGTGAACCACGTTATATCGATGTTATGTGTGTATTTGCTTAGATATAAATTTTCTTCCATATGTCTCTACTACTGTGATTTTGAGGAATGAATTTTGTGTTGCATTTTATCGCATAATTAATCACTTATTCCTAACAGAAGCTTTTGCCTTAGTGGATCACCTTCACATCTTTGTTTAGGAAGTTTTCCCTTATTAGGATCTTCTCTGTCTCCGCTTCCACTTGTATCCATATTGGACTCTTATGAATATCTTGGTGCTAGAAGGTTGAGTGGTCAGGACAAATGAAGTTTGTTGATTCCTTCTCAAACTTATTTCACCATTTGAATAATTTCTCGAATCATATCCTTTTACCTTTATATTATACCAATCTATTGATCTCAATAATATGATTTACATGCATTCTGCAATGTCTATTAACTCCATTATTAACCAATTAATTAAGGGAATTGATGTGAGATGTACTTTCTCATTGAGAATTTCTTCCACAACATCAGTGCTATCATCTTCAAAGTTTATCGTAAACCATTCAAACCTAAAGGCTTTCATCTAAGCAAAGGTCATTCTTGACCAATCTCTTTTCTTGACTTTGAAATCATCTTGACAGCTGTCCTAATAGTCTTCAATCTCTAGAATATAAGGATAACTAATACCCATCATTAGATTGCCATTCACAAACCCCTTGCTTTCAAAATCAAGTCTTATTGTGTGTAATTTCATTGGAAGATCTACCAACGAATTCTCAATGTTTTTGACATCCCCAACTAATTTGTAAATGAAGTAACCAAGTACAATAGGAAAAATTATTCCTCTAATGTGTTGATTGATACATTTCTTGTGCACCTCACTTAGCTGTATGTAAAATTCAATCAAAATTATTTTATCATTAAGATATCTCCATAACCTAAGAGGAACATCTTCAAATCTACTAACTCAAATATAAGCAAACTTTGAGAACTGGATGAATAAGTTCCCATATTTTATGATCAATGCAATTGCTTCATTAGGCAACTTGTTGCAAGATTTCCATCCATGACTCTAATAAGCATCATACTAAATGTACCATTCACACTTTTGAAATGACTCTTCCATTTTTTGTGAGGTATGTAAACCTGTCATACACCAATGCATCAGGGATAGTTGTCTTTTATTCATTTAAACCTTGCTAAGATATGAAGGACGCAATGGAATAGACCAAATATGAGGTCATGTAGAATTATTTTGTAGATTCTAATTTCATCAACTACTCATCATATTTGATAATTCCTCCTTGAAGTCAAATATGTATAGAGTTTTGACAAGTTTGACATTTATCCTTTTTTTGGGTCAACCAAACTTGACTCAACATCTTTTCACATTATGCCTATTGTTAACCTAGAACTATTGAGTAATGTCTTTATATATTTCCATAGTTTCATCATGAAGTTCAATGCCAAATGTTATTCCTATAGAGGTTCCATCCAATTTAACAATCAATTGATCATTTATAAATCTTATCTCCATATTATCTAAATTTTGGTACTTGGCACATGCAAATACTAACTCCACACACTGAAAGGATGTTGGAAATGCAGTACCATGTGCAAACATGCTATCCAAAATCTATTGTCCTATTGTAGTTATTTTTTTAGCATCTATCCTCTCCCAAAAGTCATTAATGTCCATGTGATTCATATTACTATCATTCACATTTGAAATGTTTGTACCCAAAACAAAGATGGGATCATAACCCACGTTTTTAAATTTAATTTGTGATGGGGAAGTTAAAATGATAACAACTTGAGCAATTAAATTCAAATTGTTGTTGATAAGATCAGGAAGAAGAAAATGATTTCATGGGAGAGCTAGATTCAACACAATGGACATAAAATTCTACACAAGTTCTTGAAGTCTTGTTCTAAGTTTTATTGTGATGAGATGGAGGACTTAGGGTCTGATCGTTTAGAGTTATTGGTTCCTACAACTGACTTAAAAACAATGTTCAAAACACATCTGAATGAGTTTCCATTTATGGGTAATTTTTTTTTAGAGTTTCTCCTTTTTTTAATGAATATGAGATAATACCAATCTCAAAATGAATCATGAAAATCAGAGTAAAAAAAAACAAGGAACTAGAAACTGACCTCTGATATAGAGAAGAAAACAACTAAAGGAAAAATTTATGTCTTTGAGATTAAAAACAACTTAAAATGTATGAAGAGTTGTTGAGAGGAATCCACCAATGAAAGATATGATTTTTAGGTTCAAAATGAACTTCACCAAGTTATATATTGGGTTTCAATCATTTGTGAATGATTTCTATTTTTCTTTCACCAATTCAAGTTGTCAAAACCTGCTTTGCATTGCTCTGAGTCCCACATTTTTGCACCAAAATTATTGTTTCCATATTAGGGTCTGAATCCCATTTTCAGCTATTATGAAAACTTTCGATCTCTAAGTGAGAATAATTTTAGGTCTCAATGGATAGTTTGAACTTGGAGATGTTTGATATTGCATGTTAAATACCTTCAATTTTATCAACCTATCTGAGTCTGCAATGAGTATTTATAATTATTGAAGAAAACTTGTTTTGAAAAATACAAAAGAGTTTTCTGGGCTTTCACAATCTGTATACTATATGAAATGGAATCACATTGAAGTGCACAGGACTATTCGTGCATGTTATGCATGTCTTTAACTATGATAATTTTTAAAAAAACATTCAATCATGACTGAGCTTGAGAGAATGGTTAATATTAATTGAAGAATTCATGATATGATTACAAATTATTACAAGCCTTCAAAGCCCGTTCGACATTGTGCACATGTACCTATAGTTTTGGTTGAACATGCAAAGGCTAGTCATAACTATGAAGAACTATTGAACAATATTCAAGCCTATAGGTTTTAGGAGCTTCATTTACATGTAAAATCACCTGAAGAAGTCTGCATAGGTGAAATAGAGTTAACAACTTTACTGACAACTACACTTTGTATGTTTCCCAAAGTCTATTTTAATGCTTTTTGGGTTTTTCAAGCTTCCTTTACATTCAAAAAGGATTGGATAAGTATGCATAGGCGAAATAGAGTTTAAAACTTTGCTTAAACTAGACTGGATACTTTTTTGAAGTCTGTTATATATTTGTGGGGTTTAAGAGTATGTTTATAATGTAAAATGATTTCATGAAGTTCGTAAATGTAAAATAGAATTCAAAACTCCACAATAGACTGAGGTTTATATTTTTTGAATTCCACTATGAGTGCCTAAAACTTTTGAAGGAATATTTTACAGTGCAAAATGATCCCTTAACATTTGTAGTTGAGTAATCGCCTTGGGAATGATGCAGTAACTCTTGACACATTGAACTACCATTCTTAAAAGAAGAGAATTATTTTTTCATGTTATTGAAACCCTTGAATTAAAACTACAAGTATCACTCATCAAAAAATATCCATGAGTTGTGGATGAAGAGAAAGAATAGTTGGATGTTGATAACAAGTTGTTAAAATTAACCGTGAGTTGTGAGAATGACTACAAGTCTCATAAATAATTGTAAACCATTTGATTGATTGCCGGTTTTGGAGGAGTCAAAATGTCTTTGGAAAAAACTTTTCATTATTTTGAAGTTACCACTTACCAAACTCCTTAACCTAAACATCTATCAAAACCATCGATGAGAAAATTTGAGCTGCCAACATATAACTAAGAGATAAAAGGTGATGAATATTTTGGGATTCAAATATCAACTTGCATTGTAAAATTTACTTTTGGGGTTTGCAATGTAATAATAACTAAGAGAAGTTGCATAATGGCAAGGCCAAATACAATTTTTTTTCAAAATGTCAGATATGGGTTTATCAAAGCCATGGACCACTTGGATGATTATTTTATAATGCAAGAAAAGACTCAAGATTTAAACCAATGGATTAATATTACAAACTTGAGAACTCAAAAGTCATTTTAAATAAAGATACATGTTTCAACTCAGAATGAACTTTAAAAGAATCTATATTATAAAATCACTTTCAAAGACAATTTGCCATATTGGTGAATTTTGTTTGATTAAAACGATGACATTATTTGATTAAGCTAGAATGCAATGTAAATTTGACTTGAAAATTTTGAATTTTTAGACATATCAATTTTGGTGACAACAAATGGCTCCGATTGGGAACTTCAAACTTTAAGGTATAAATGAGAACTCTAGAATCTAGTTTTGAAGACACACACTTAACTTATTGGGCAATAGAGTCATATTTTAAGCATAACAAGGACTTGGACAAAGAGGCCTTGATGAAGAAGAGGAGGAAAAAAACAAGATATTTCAATAAATGAGAAACAAGAATGGGACAACACAATAAAATAAAGTAAAATAGGAAACATAACAAAATCCTAAAATCACCTATTTACATGTAGGGGAAATCTGCTTTCACTTGAAATAATGCTTCAAATATTATCTACTGTATGGAAAGGGAAGGTGCATACCATCTTGGTAAGAAAGGTATAATGTATTATCACCATAAAATTTCATAAACTTGAGTGGGCCCATCCACAGTGAATCAAATTTACCATGGCTCCCTTTTGGTTCCCTTTGTTTGTTTCACAAAAGTACGAGATCTCCAACATGATAATCTATTTTTTTCACCTTCTTATATAAAAATATTTTGACTTGAGCTTGGTGTTCCACATTATTGTCAACAATACGTGCTATTTATTATTAAAACTTGTTCATATAGAAAATTCTCTTATCCAGTGATCTTTCAAAATTTTGATTTTCAATCTTTCTCTCGAATTGCAATATAGGCAATTCAATTATTTTTGGTATTGTAGAATTTGTTCCATATAATAACTGGAAAGGATATATTATGATGGTTTAATTATGAGTGATATAATTTTCCCATAATGCATCATATAAGCTCTTATTCTAGTTCCTCTAATTTTCATCTGCGAGCTTGTGAATGATAGTAACCAAAATTTTGTTTCTAAATTCTGCCTAACCGTTTCCTTGTAGATAGTAGTCCGAGGAATGAGACATGGAGATGCCATAACCATAAAAAAACTAACTAAATTAGTTTAATAAAAATTTAATGCATTATCAATCATAATATTTTGAAGAATACCGTATCTTACCAGAATATTTTCATTGATAAAGTTGCAGACTACCTTCGAAGTTGTTTGCTTAACTAGAATTAATTTAACCCACTTTGATAAATAATCTATTGCTATGCGGACATGTGTATGGATAACACTTGAATGAGGATTCAATGTCCCAATGAAATCCAACCCCCATCACTAAGAGGGTTCTTCAATCATAACTGGTTTGAATAGGAAAGCTGTAAGTTTTGGTTTGCCAATAAATTGTTGACAATCTTCACATTTTCTTACCCATTTATAGACATATTTGAATAAGGACAAATAATAATAATGAGCTCTTAGAATTTTGTATATTATTGCTAATGCATAAAAATGGCCACTATAGATCTGCTCATGAAAAGATTCAAGAAGCTTATTTTTTTATTCTTTGTCCATGCATCTTAGAAATAAGCCATCATTATTATTTTTGAATAAAGTTCTATCCTAGATAACATACTTACATGCTTTCAATTCGACTATTCTTCATTGTTTAGCATCCATATGCAGTCAACATTCTCCTTTTATTAGGAAATACATAATATGTGAATTCCACTTATTGATAGAATCAACGAACAATACCAATGGGGAGTTATCTATTTCATGATCATATTCATCTATTAGAACAAGAACTATGTGGTTATTAATCTATTTTTCCATGCATTGACATAGTCTTTTACCTTAGACCAACTTACTAGGCTTGATTTCAAGATCATATTCTTGTACTTTTGAAATATAATTACTCTCTTCGATACAACTTCTTGTTGCATCAAAATGTATTTCACAATTATATCAAGCACCATCATAATAGAGTGAGAATTCAAAGTATAATACCTGAACTATATGACCACTCTGACCACTACATACACATGATTTTCAACATGGCAGTAAATGAGTTCATAGTATTTGAGACCACAACTCATGAAATCAATCATTGATTCAATTGCTTCATCAATATTTTGAATCAAAATTGTTAAGAGAGTGTGATTAGAAGAATAACAATATATGATGATTTTTTTTTTTAAAATCAGGGCATACCAATATAGGTACATAATTAATTGTAGTATTTATCTTTTCAAAACTTTCTTTATCTTCATTATTTCATTTGAAATAAGGTTTGCCTCTCATCATGTCAACAATATGTCTTGTGAGTTTTATGAAGTCAGGTATAAATCTTTTCAAAATGTTTTGCCAAAGAAAGTATGAAATCCAAGCTTACTAGTTGGTAAAGATCAATTTTGACTCACTTTAACTCTTTCAAGATCAATCTTGATTCATTCTTTTTAAATTATATGTCAAAGCAACTTACCTTTAGTTACACCAAAGATGTTTTTTTTTGATTTAAAGAAATACTACGAAGATGACATTTTTAAAAAACTTTTTTAAATGCTCGTAATGGTCTTTTCTCTTCTTTGAGAAACTTGTCAAATCATCTAGATAAACTAAAATTATTTTGATCGTTAGATCACTAAAGGTGAGGTCATCTGCTCTTTGAAATGTTTCTTCTGCATTGATGAGGATTAAAGGCATTCCCTGATACATGAATGTACCACTAAGATTAGTGAAGGAAGTTTTGTATTAATCTTCTTTGGCCACCTTAATATGATTATATCCTAAAAAAAATCTAACATTGAAAGCATTTATAATCTTGTGACTACCTGAAGCACTTGATCCATAATTGACAATGGATATTTATTATTTAGAGAAGATTGATTCAAAATTTAAAAATCCACACATATCCCAATCTCTCTATTTTGTTTCCAAACTGACATGACATTTACAATCTAGGTTGAATGATGAAAGGGAAAAATGATTCGCGCATTCAAATTTTTTTAAACCTCTTCAAAAATAGTCCCAACTATCTTCAAATTATATTGCCTTTGTTTTCATTTCAAAGGCTTTGCATCAGATTTGAGAGGAACCATGTGCTACATCTCTCTTGGCCAAATATATTTGAGATTGACATAATAATAAGCAAGAATATCAAGGTATATTTGAATAAGTGAAATAAAATTTATTCATTCTTCAGGTGAACAACACTTACCAATGTTAACCAACCTTTTTTGTTGTTAGTTGAGAGAATTATTATGCATCTTATTTTTAATAATCTTGTCATGTTTATAAAAAATATCTTCTAGTGAGACTGAACGTTTACAAAATTTTTACCTTTAAGTTTAATCATTCCCTCTTTTTTTCGTTCTTTAACAAATCCCTCTTTCTCAATTTGAACTGAAGACTTCTTATATGCTGAATAACTCCCTCAAAGTATATATTTTTGAATATATATGATTTTTCAAAAAAAGTGATAATTTGTTGATCATTACTGAAAACCTTTCAATTTTTGAAGTTATTTGACACACTGGGTTTATACACCAATTCAATAGTGTACTTATTTTTTCCAATATTGGAATGATGAATATATAGTGATACATATACAACAAGTGCATTAATTTTTGTATTATTATCTTTGGAAACAACGGTAATGGAGAAAACTTCAAAAGATTCAATGTTATCCCATACCTTGTTTTGATATTGCTTTAGATGATCATTCTTCACTTGATATTTACCTTTCATCTACTTCACAACCAACTTTTCATCTCTCTATAGTTTTAAATGCTTCATTCTAGTTTCTTTAACAACTTGTAAGTTAAGGAGTAAGCTTCATATTCGATAATATTTTTGGTGCATTCAAACTGCAATTTATATGAAAAAGGAAAAACTTATTTTCTTGGAAACATGAGAATGCATTCTACACCTATACCAAGGAATAATTTCCATCAAACTCAAGACTCTAGATGTCACTGATATTGATTTAAATCAATTCAAGCATTTTCAAATCATCTTCTGTCATGAGCATATAGGTCCTTATTCCTGCATCTTCATACACAATATCAATCCTCAGGTCATCAATTTTTTGCACTTTATATTTAGTCTCTAGCTCAAGTTGTAGGCATTTTTTAACTCCTTTGATTAGAATCATAGCATTATACATTCGATTAAATTTCACCACCTAATTCCTTGCAAGATTTTCTTCCTAATAGGATGCCATATGTAGTTGGGATATTTGCTACTAGGAAAGTCATTTTTGCTCTCTTTTGAGGAAAAGAGGCTAAAGAGATTTTTACATATTTGATCTGACTAATCAAGGATACCTATTTTACTTCCATGGAATAACAATGACTAAAGGTTTTAGTGCAATGAAATCTAGGGCACAAGTAACTTTGGCCAATATCACATTATCAAAGGCTTTAGTATCGTTTATATAGTTACTCACTTTTACACCCTTTGAGAAACAAGGAGATGTAGAATGGTTCTACTTTACTGATCTTAGAAGTGGTGGTAACCATGAGGTTCAAAGCATTAAAAGAATATGGGGTTGTAAGTGTTTCTTTAGCATTTTTGTTTTTTGCACTAGGGTTTTTACCTTTGATAACATTTATTAGCCTATATAATTAATTTGGGTTTGATCTTAGATATTTGGTGTGGGACATTTGAATTTTGGTTTTATTTACATGCACAATTATGTCAAAAGCTAGTAAATTTGTAAGTGAAATATTTTTAACAAAAGGATTATATTTTAGATAACTATCAACCATAGACTAGGGAGGTCACATATCTTTGCCTTGGGATGTTTTCTTTTTACTTGACCAGGTGAGGTTGTCCCTCGTGGAAGAATGAATTTTGGAGTTTATTCCTATTTTTTAACTTGCTTCTTTTTGTAACTTTGTGCTCTAATGAAGAATAAAAATGATTAATCATTCATATATGTAATTGTATTATCATAATCATCTTCCCCTTTACCATATTCCAAGAACACATAAGTGGAGTCACCACCAAATTATTCTATTTCAAATTCTTTAGGATCTAAATTTTATGTTTTAATTTCTTCTTTTATTTCTTCATATCTAAAACTTTCTTCTATTTCCAAAATAACATTCATAGGAGCAATTGTGTCTAGATTTGGAGGTGATTCTATGGAATTTTTTTGCTGAAGTTATAATTGCAGATGATTCCCTTGGAATTTTGGATATCTTGATAAGTGGGAGTAATGATTTTTTGAGTAATTTCTTATTTAATGATGTTATATCATTAACCATTTTATGTATAAGTTGTTCAGTAGAAGACTAATTTGAATTTTGTACTTTAGCTTTTTAAGGTTCCTTCTTTATCTTTTCAACCATTATCATGTCATCCTCAACATCGATATCTAGTGTCTGAAATGCTTCCAATTCAACTACCCTCGCCCTTGTTAACTGTTGACCCCTAAATTTTGAATAAATATTATTCTATTTTTGGTGTACAGTGTGGAGGGACCATTATCCATTTTGATGCTCGTACCAACATGACACAGGAAGACCATGGTATGAAATGACCATGACACATAGATGATAGGTGCATAAGTGTTGTGGTGTAGAGGTTGATGGGCGTGGAAGGTGATTGCTGCAGGAGACCCAACATGAGAGGACCCAGTCAAGGGAGAATGTGTCACGAGGAACCCAAGAATAGAGAACTCAAAACCAAAGTGGAAGACTAGGGGAGTGCATGGGAAGCAGAGCGTGAAGGATGCAAGAGTAGTTAGAAGAACAACTCAAGTGGGACACTTAGACCCCATCTATTAGAGGTTTTGTACTTGCTTGTAAGGAATGGAACACTTGGCTATCAGAATATAACATAGAATGAGGATCCAAGTGTGCAGAGACTCAAGTCTATAGGAACAACTAATTGTAAGAGCCACAACTCTTAGTTTATTGAGAGTCCATGTGCTATCTGTTCATGGCAATTAGAATTATGACATTTGGTCAAGGTAAAACAAGTTTAAAAACCCTTGTAATCATTTACATGATGGTCCTTTGGATATTAGATATAATCATTGTCTTGTAATTTGTTACGTGATTAATGAGAATTCAATATTTGACCTATTATGTTATGGATGATGAAATATTCTAAGTGTTGAATGATGAATGTGTATTTTTTTTTAAAAATAAAAAGGGGTAAAAACTTTATTAAACTTAAAACAATAGATTACAAAAGCGTCCAAACAACCCAAAATACAAGCAAAACAAAAACAACAACCTCACACCTCCACTCCACAAATATCACCATCAAGAATGGGTTCTAGTTCCTGACGTAAATCGCCAGGCAGCTGCTCCCATTCATCTAGTTTGCAGCCTTCTCCCTCTTTCGACGTCCATTTTGCCAAACAATTAGCCACCGTATTCCACTCCCGTGGAATGTGGGCATAAGATATCGACTCCATGCACGAACTCACCTGTAAAATTTGCTACACTATCGTGGCCAACTGCCAGCTCACATCAAAAATTTTCCTCTCCAAGATCAAGTTAATTAGGACCCGAGGATCAAATTTATAGATCACCCTCCTCCAACCCAAAGCATAAGCTCTCCTCAAAGGATATACGATAGCCAAACCTTCCATCTTATTAACCGTCTGCACTCCCTGATATGCTGAGAAAATAAAAACCACTGCTCCCAAAAAATCCCTAGCAATCCCACCAATCCCAACCGCCCCTGGGTTGCCCCTGTATGACCCATCCATAATAATTTTCAAAAGCCCAATAGGTGGAGGCATCCACTTCCCCAACCATTGAAATTTTTGTTGCCCCTATGTACCACGTTTAACACAAGTCGAGATCAGAGATAACTCTCTTATGCCAAATCATTCTAGCACCTCAGTGTCCTCTTTCTTCAATGGCAGCATAACCTCACTCTTCACTTCAATAGATTCCTAGATCATTCCCTTAATTCTGCTCCAAACCTGTTGAGTCACCAATTTTTCCTCCTTAAAAATCCTCCAATTTATTTCCAGCCAAACTTACCAGAGCAAGAAAATAGGGCCAGCCTACCACGCATCTTGCAAGAAGGAAGTCAAAGAAGGGGAACGGCCCACTCTAGACCAAAAATCTGCCAAAGAGATAGCGTAGATGCATTGGCATCACCACGCGTCCCACCAGAAGTGCCACAATTGAAGAGTGAAGGGACAGTGAAAGAAAATGTGAGAGGAGTCTTCCTCCTCTCTATTACAGAGCACACACCTTGAAGGACTAGCAAATCCCTGCTTCTGAATATTGTTGCATGTCAAACATTTGTTCCACACTAAAGTCCATGTAAAATAGTTACACTTCAGCCATGATAAACCATTCCAAACTTTCTTCCACCACTGAACTTCCCCTCTATCTTCATATTGCTAGGAAATCAACTCCTGATAGCCATAGGACACCATATACTTCCCCTTGGGGTTCGAGGACCAGGGTAACACATCACTGTCCATAAGTGCATTGCAACTATGTTGGGACAAAATATTTTGCAGGTCTGCACACTCTGCCTCCAAAACAAGAATCGACCACTCTTTTTGGGACTTCCATCTGACAACCACCACCTGCCCCTAAGAGGAAAGGGATTTAAAGTCGCACACCCTCTTCCATCCAGCTTCACAAAACCTCTGGGCCAGAGTACTCAGCTGAGGATAATGGTAAATTATAGGAGGAAAATCGTCCCATGAGTCATGCCAAAACTAGACCTCCACCCCACTCTTACATATCTAGAAAAGACTCCTCTTAATCAGTGTGGCTCTTTTCTTGAGAGTCACCCAAATCACTGAGCCTTTACCAACCAAATCATACTGTGGAATATCCCTCCAGGGAATCCCAAAAAAATACTTGTGGGACAACACTCTAGCCCACAGCCGATCTTGCTCCACGCACCAATGCTAGTATAGTTTGGCAGTCAAAGCAGTACTAGAAAGCACAGACTACTATAATCTCAACCTGCCAAACCTCTTTAGGCTGCAAACTGTCTCCCACTTAATTAGGCTCCACTTGGTCGAAGATAAATTCCCAACGCATAAAAACTATCTTGTTAAGGAGTCCAAGTCCTTAACAAGGCTCATCGGCACCACTTGGATCATACACCTGTAGATAGGAAGAGCCTGCACCACTAATTAAATCAATTGAACCCGACCCACAAAGGATAACAAATGCCCAGAATTTGTCTAGGATTGCCTGCCACGACTCCTTAGCTAGCTGGCTAGTAGAGATAGGAATCTCGAGATAAAGAAGTGGGAGACTCCCAATTTGGAACCTAAAGATAAGAGCCACTCTTCGCTGTATGGCTAGAGGAGTGTTTAAGAAAAAATAAATGATTTGCCCTAATTAATTACCTATCTAGAGGCTACAAGGTAAACATCCAGGTTCTTGCATATGTTAGATGCCTCCCTAATAGTAGCCTTGCCCATCAAAGCCACATCATCCACAAATTGGAGATGGGATTGTACAGGGATTTCCCCTCCCCACTGCCAACCCTGAATAACACCATCACCCACATTTCTTTTGATCAATCGACCCAAGCCTTCTACCAACAAAAGAAATAAGTAAGGAGAAAGAGGGTCGCCTTGCCTCAATCCACGAGAAGCCCCAAAGAGATTAAAGTGCTCACCATTAATCAAAACTAAAAAGGAGGTTGAGTTCACACAACTCAAAACCCAACAAATCCAATCCTCTACAAAACCAAAGGTGCCCAAGACCTTCTGGAGGAAGGACCACTGAACTCTATCATAGGCCTTTAACATATCCAGCTTGATAAACGTTGCCTTCTCATTGGACTGGGTCATGGAATGTATAGTCTTAGTAGCCGTCACCACCCCATCCAAAATCTGTTGGCTCTCCACAAAGTCACCTTGCTCCTTCGAGATAAGTGCAGGTAGCCACTTTTTTAACCTCTCAACGATCAGCTTAGAAATAATTTTATAAGCAACATTGCAAAGAGAAATGGGCCTAAAAAGACTCAGCCTATTGGCCCCTACACCCTTAGGAATGAGAGCCAGGAAGGTGGAGTTTAAAGCCTGAAGCATTTGCTTGTTCCTCTGGGATTCTTGAACAACATCCAGGAGGTCAAATTTAATAATTTCCCAAAATTCCTAGAAGAACTCAATTGGGAAGCCATCTAGACCAGGCACCTTTCCTTTCTCCATCATAAAGACTATCCTCCTTAACTCCTCCAAGGATATATTCCTCATCAAATGCTCATTCATATCCCTAGTCACCAAAGAGGGGATAATAGACAGAATTTGGACCTCTTCAACTGAGTCCCCCTGTGCTTCCTCCTTGAATAACGAAGCAAAATATTGCACTACCTCGTTAATGATACCCTACATAGAAGAAATAGTCTCCCTGCTGTCCAACACCAAAGAAGTAATCCCCATGCCATGCTGTCTAGCCCGAACCAAATTGAAGAAGAAGGCTGTGTTCTTATCCCCTTCTCTAATCCATTCAATCCGGGCCTTTTGTTTCCAAAATATTTCCTCTCTTAGTTCCCATTCCTTTAAAGCTTTTAAGGCCATAGCTTCCTCCCTCAACAAAACCTCAGTCATTCCCACATCCTGAATGGTTCTGGTAATGACATTCAGCTCCATCTGTGCCTCATTTTTCTTTTAGAAAATGTTCCCAAAACTTTGTCGGTTCTACTTTTTGAGCTGGTACTTGATGAATTGGAGAAGCTTAACAAAAGTATACATTGCTATTCTTATGGCAGGCCTGCCCCTCCTCTACCAATCTGCCACTCATCCAAACAGGTCTGGGTCCCTAAACCACATAAGTTGAAACTTGAAAGGCACCTTCAGAGGCTCACAGGCAGAAGAAATGACCAATTTTATTGGCTAGTGGTCCGATCCCCTCCAATCAAGAATCTCAAGGTAGGAAGACCACAAACCCCCCACCCAGTAATAGGAGGTCATGAATCTATCTATACGCTCTGCAATGCACCTGTCCCCCACTCTTTGATTGTTCCAAGTAAAGCATCCATTAACTGGCTTGATATCCACTAAATTGAGTGCCTCAATATTATCCTAGAGCAGTAGAGAAGAAGGTTCCAGCCATGCATTACCTCCTCTCTTCTCTGTTAAATCAAGAATAGCATTAAAGTCTCCCGCCACAATCCAAGGCAAATAGGGAAATAATCGACAAAGAAAGTGGATGTTTTTCCAAACAAGAAGTTTACCTTGGAAATCTGTAGGAGCATAAACATTAGAACAAAGGATTGATTCACCTGACTTAATACATGAAGCCACCATAGATAAAGAGGATTTAAAGGAAATCCAGGACACAGGTTGGATCTTGCACAGATTCCAAAAATAAGCCACGCCCCCGAAGATCCATGAGCTCCAATGCACTGCCATGAACTATACCTCCATAACTTAGGTGCAATATTCCTCATATCATCCACATAAACTTTTGTTTCTTGAAGAAAGAGAATATCAGGTACTTGACATCTAACTAATTCACTAACAGCCTTTTGTTTGGGACTACTATTCAGTCCCTTGACATTCCATGAGGTAATGATCATTTCAGAGGAGTTAAGAAGTGCGAGTGTAAGGTCTTAACCACACCAAACTCCACCAAGGTCTCCCCAATCATCTTGATTATGTCCGTGTCCTTGCACCCCACTTTAACACTTTTTTCTGACGTCCCCTTCTTTCCCTCCCTCTAGAGAATACCCAAGAGAGGAGAAGATTTTCCTTTCTTATCTACTTCTGTCCCCATAACCCTTGCCAAAGGGTACATGTCCTCTCCATTCTGTTCCAGATCCCTATCTGTCACCTCCCCTCCGAATTCCTCTGTCTGCCACTCAATAGCCATGGTTAAGGTCAACTCTTCCTGAAGAACCACTGGAAGATTGGCTGAATTAATCTTTGGTACTGAACCTCCCACAAACTGCTCCACACTCATTAATCTTGGATTTACTTCTTGCTAGCCCAATTCATCCAAGATTTCAAACCTATTGAAAGAGTCATCATCTTGCCTCTCCCTAAGGGTCCTCTTCTGGCCCTTGTTATGGCTTCGAGCTTTCACCTGTACAAAACCTTCAGCATCCCTGCTCTCCCCAACCCTAGATTTCTTCCCTTTATCAGTGCTCAGAATGCTGTTAGGTGGCAGTTGGGGATGTTGCTCCATTGGCTTAGCCTTTAGACATCTGTGCACTAGGTGTCCATACTCATGGCAAAGGCAACACCTAAAGGGAAGGGTCTCATAGTCTAATTGTTGCACCTAGGAGTATGAACCCACACTCATCTCCAGCGTATCAGGAAATGGTTTGCTCAATTCAATTTCCACATAAATTTGGGCAAAAGTCATGACTTTCTTACCTAAATTTTGAGTTGAGGACCCCATCGGCCTTCCAAGCGTCAAAGCTAACATCAGGAGAACGTCCTCACGATAACATTCAATAGGAAGTCTGGGGAGCCTAACCCATACCGAAACCCGAGTTGGTAATTCCTCAGAAGGATTAAACCTAGCATGCCAAGGTTTAACAAAAAGTCTGACTTGATTGTAAAAGTATGACCCTCCCTCAAAAACCCTATTGCGGTCAGCCAAGCATACAAATGTGACCATCAAGTAGTTATTTGCCAATAACGTGACCTCCATTTCTCCCTCTGGCTCCCACACTCACCTGGCCCAACCCTCCAAAAACTAAAGGGAAACTTCCAAACCCAAAAACTTGCAATACAAAGAATGCTTGGAATAATATTCCACATCCTCCAAAATCATATTGAAAGGAATTACCAGTTTAGGTCATTCCTTGCATTTCTCTAAGCAACCATTAATTTTCATAATCTTGGATCCCCCGGGCAAGCTCCATTCCATTGTGCCTAGATTATGGGAAGAAAACTCTTGACCAACTATTTTACCTTGCTGCTCCTACCTATTCATGCCCACAACTGCACTAAAACTTTTGCCAAGCATAGTTTTTAAAGGCTCCTATTGAGCCATGATCCCGCCCTCCTTGGTCCAGCGTGACCTTGCGATGCCTCTGCTCGATGTCTCAGCCCTTCGCCATTCCCTCACTCTCCCAAACTACACCTACACACACCAACCCACTACTTTGAACAGGCTAGGGCACGGTCGCCCTAGCTCGGCCGTGACCTGCACATGCTGTAGATCGTCATTCTCCCTTTCCCATATGAGAATCTTGAATGATGAATGTGTTGTAATTACAAGTCATATGTATCTTTTTATTTTATCACTAGTTAGTAATGGTAATCTTAGTTATATTAATAGTTATATCAGGGAAAGTAAGGATAATAGTAGTATATCTATGGTGTTGAATGAACTTTTCAAACTTATGATTTCAAAAGATGAACAAACACACATTGTGCTTCAAAGCCTTTAGGAACTAGTCTTTCATTATGCGCTTTAGGTGAGTGTGAGAGACTTACCTCTCGCATGAAAGGGCCAATGTGCTAGCTCGTTGGGGGAAAGCTTCAGCACTGAAGTGGAAATAACTAAAATAACTCGACATTTTGGTTCTATTGCTGGGACCTAAAGTAATTAGAGCATAATCATGGGAAATATTTGAGTGCATTACACTAGAGAATATTGAAGAATGGGTTACCAATGTCAAAGATAATTTTGTGGTCCCATACCTTAAATTAGGAGTTTTTACGTGATAGTGGATAGATCAAAATATCTACAACTCTCTATATGAGACTTTATTTTCTAAGGTCCTAGTTCTCTTGTATTCTTGGATTCTAGCATATGCTCAAGGATGATCTAGAAATATCAAAAGAAGGAAATATTGGACACTTGAATGATAAAGGAGTTTAACATGACATGGAGTTCCCTATATGTGAGTGGTTAATTTTTGGTGGAAAGTCATCATAATAGCTATATTTTGGAATACATGGTGACCACCTACTCATGTCCTGAGGAAGCAAAGTTATAATTTTTATGAGAGCCAAGGGGATGATATCTTTCATTATTTACCTTCAAGATTAAGAAGTTAATTATCAACCTTGGATTAGAGACTCTACCCATGGAGGGATAAAGTCTCATGTGCATGAGCCATACATTTGGGAGGGGAGACTAGAGGTTAATTGAAGATTGTGGGTTCAACATGGTAGCAAGCCAACGAGCGTTATGAAAATAGAAGTATGATGAAGCTCGATAGAGTATTATAGGAGTTAGCAGCATGGGAAAATATTGAGAAACCTTGAGGAGTGTTGTGAAGAGCTGCAAGGAGGTAGACACGTGTAAGGAACCCATCCCTTTTGAACTACAACCTTTGCCACTTTTATCCTTTAAAGGAGAAACACCCTAGACTATAGGAGATGAAGAACCAAGTTTGAATCAACCAATCTCCCCCGTATACTCATGTCTATGAATAAAAAAGAGTACATATATAAAATTGGGATGCAAACAATTAGAGTAAAAAACTAAACATGTAAGGGAAATTGAAATTAGGCCATTATTGATCATCCATAATCTACATTATCTTTCCCTCTTCAAAGGAATTTTATGGGATAGCTTGGGATGCCTAGTGGATCTGGCCATCAAGGCTAGAGTATGGGCCTAAACTTGGGGAACCAACCCTCTACCACCCCTCTTCCCATGAGCATTGCTACTGGAGGCACTGGAGGAGGATCAAGAGGAGGCACTGGAGGAGGCAAACTTCCTCTTCATGGGATAGGAGATGGATCTTCCCAACAACCACATGCTCAACTACAACCTGCTATGGTCTACTATGATATGACATTGTATTTACCTAAATATAGAGGGGTAGAGAAAGTAACTGAGCATGTCTATATGTGTAAATTGATTTAGAGAGTGCACGACATCACGTCTTTTGAATGAAAGGCTATGCAGTTTATAACCATGATTTTAGAGCATGTGCATAAGTGGTATCAAAAGTTATACCCTCGATAAGTAGTGGTCGACTATGACCAACTCAAAGTAGCCTTCCTATAAGAATTTGATATTCTTGAGTTTGAAAAATAAAGCATAGCGACATTGAAGGACATAAAGCAAGGAATTACAAAGAGCATGCATGAGTATGATGCATAATTTAAAACCTTACCTTATAAATTATCATTTAAAATAAACCTTACTCAACATGCACAATGGTTTGTGGGAGGCCTATTGTTACCTTTTTTTCAGACTCTATCATAAATAACTTTCACCAACATGCGTGAGGCATTGGAAGATGCCCTCCATGCTGAAGTAGTAGGACGCATGGATAACAGGATTAGTCCCTTTATGGAAGCACAAATAGTGTCCATGACACACAACTTGAAAATTTAATGACAAATGATGCACATGAGACACACAGTGCTGTCTGGTGTATCAACTGTGAGACTAAAGGGCACACAAGGAACAACTACCCGTATAAGAACATTTACACAATAGTGAAACAAACTTATGAAATCTATCATGAGGAACATGATGTCCATTATTGTCCACTTTTACAACTAGATATGAACACTAAGGTGTCTTAGTATTATAACATTTATGATGCCTACACCCATGAAAATAATGATTGTCAGTTGATTAGTGATATTAATGAAGTTCAAGTGCGTGACATGCACCAAACCTCAGTCACCAATACCCAAGATAATGGTGGCTATCATGGGAAAGGGAGAGGTTGAGGATGAGGTGGTGTCTAGTTTCCACTAAGGACTTGCTAAAAATGTGGGTCACTAGACCACTATCAAAGGGATTTCCCTGAGTATTTGACTTGTGTATTTTGTAAAAAGGATCATCAGCTAGAAGAGTGTCCTGATCTATATGTAACCATCACTAAAGACCATAATGAAAAGGGCGTTAACATGATTCTAATAGATAAAACACAATGGCATGTATGACTAACCATCTCAATAGTCTAACAAGTGAATATCACCACTCATAATGGAGAATAGACTCAATTCACCACCCACCCAATCAAAAAGGTATATCAGGAAGAACCACGACCAAGGAAGTACTCTAATTCTCAGTAGAAAAAGGATGTCCTTTAGGATACAATGGCACTTGTGTGAGAGATCCAAAGAAACTAACTTAAGGATAAGGATGTGACATAGCATGCCATAGTGCAAAGAGAAGTTAAACCTCAACCAATGGTGTAGGATAATTTTTAGGAATTATGAAAATGTATGCTAGATGAGGACATGGTTCTTCTGCTTAGCACTTGGCTTAAAAGTTAGGCCCACTTGCCAAATGAAGTCCATCTTCACCTCAGTCCATAAAGTGAAGATCGATATTTAAATCATGCCCAATGTTAAGAAACTCCTAGTTCTCCTACTCCCCTAGATGATGGAGAGATATTGGTTAATAATGCTATTAATGTATGGGTAATCTAGGATATTCTAGTAGATACTGGTGTGGAAGTTAATGTTCTCACTAAAGATGCTTGGAAAAAAATGTTTAGTCTAGGCCTGCAGCCCTTTCCTCATATCTTGTTTATGGAAAATAAGACTCGAGTACATCCCATTGGGGTCCTTAAGAATAACACTATTGATATACTTGGGGTTTCATTCAAAGTATATTTTGAGGTCTTGGAGTTAGAAGAAGCTGATGACTATCCAACCTTACTAGGAAGGCCTTGGTGCTATGAGAACCATGCATACTTGAGCTTTAAAAACTGATACATAAGCTTTTAGAATACTGACCAATGCATAATAATACCCTTAGACCAAGTATAAGGACCTCCCTATATCGATCCCATGAGCATTGAATACATCAACAACTTGTATAATGTGACTGCTCAAAATGATGAACAACATGGTGCAACACCAAATGGTATTATTTGATGGATGGAAAACCAATTTATCTCAGATACCACAAGTAATGCTTGCAACTATTGGGCCCATGATGAACACAATCTCATTAAAAGGTTGTGTAACATTGTAAACAAGGGAGAAAACATCTTGTGCCAGCTTCCTATATGTCATAAGTTTGGCGCCTCATGGGTTTAACAATGAGAGGACCATTAGTGGGACCACTGCTTGAAAGACTTGATGAAGCCCCATGATTCCAAGGGCAAATAGAGGTGTGTGAATTTGTCTCATGCCTCAAAGACTTCTATGATACTAAGAATGATCAGATGAGGTCATTAGATCACATTTTTGTTGGTACCATTATTAGATGGTGGTGTACTCATAAAGAGCACCTTTTATACTAGGATCAAGTGTGAGCTTCACTACATCATAGATTTCACCATGATAATAAAATCAGAGGCACACTTAGTTACAGTGGCATGAAAGCACTCAAACCTCACATTGAGGCTTGTGAGAGCATAGGGCATGTCACGAAAACATCCTTAATAGAATACCTCTGGCTACATGCATTCTATGAAACTTTGTGCACTTGGACATGAGCTTGGTATATTCACAAATAAAAGCACATGGATACTAGGTTCTGATAGTTACTAAAAGATAACATGACATCATTGCTCTCTTATTTTTTACCAAGGATGGACTTGCAGCTCATCCTTCAAGCCATGCATGAAGCAATCATTGGAGACCCAAGTCTTATCCAAGACTGCCTATGCCATATTCATCAGGAACCTAAAGAACCCTTGCACTTATTCACTGAGCCTCCCACCCAATTAATTTTTATGCCTACTTTGGTTCTTAATGAAGAATGATGAGAAGATATTTTCATGGGAAAACAAAAACTCATCTTCTAGGTAGATGAAGGTGAAGGATCTACTTCACTTGACCCCTTGAAAAACCATCTATATGTCCCTACAAGTATCGATTCATGAGCTATTTGAGACACAAGTTCTCTAATAGACAACCCTTATCATGGGCCCATACAAACTATTTAATGTAACATTGGCATGGAGAAAGAGCCAAAGATGGCCAAAATTAGAAATTATTGGACTAAGACAGAAATCTCACAAATTTTTGAGTTAGTGAAAGAATATTAGGATGTATTTCTAAGGAATTACAATAAAAAGAAATGAGTTCACCCTTCTCTAGGGAAGATGCACATAATGCTAATCGATGCACTCTCCCCATGAAGAAATGACCATACAAGATGAAAACTAACCTCTAAGCTTGAGTGAAAGAGGATATCTATAGAATGATCCATGCCAGAGTAATTACTTCCATTGCTGAATCTGAATGGGTCAATCCCATGGTAATTAGTATCAAAAAGGATGGGCGTATCTAGATCTATGTAGATTATCATGTTTTAAATGCATCTCGTGTGATAGATCCTTTCCCAATGCCTTTCATAGAGGAAATCGTAGAGGGTGTTGCTAGTTGTGAAGTATACTCTTTTATCGATGGGTTCTCATTATACCACCAAGTCCAGATAGTTGAGGAAGACCAGTCAAAGACTACTTTCACTACTGAATGGGGATATTTTTACTATACCATCATGCCTTTTGGGTTGAAAAATGCCCCAGTAGTATTTTCATGGATAATAGTTGAGGCTTTCAAATATTTTATTCATAAATCCCTCCAAGTCTACTTGAATGATTGAACGATATGCAAGTTGATCAGGGACCATTATGCCAATTTGAGACTCATACTAGAGTGCTATCGAGTGTTACAAATTTCCTTGAATTTGAAGAAGTGCCTATTTGCAACACCCTTTAAAGTACTTCTTGGGCATATCATTTGTAAGGAAGGACTCTTAGTGGATCTAGCCAAGGTCTCTATTATTATCTGTCTACCAGCACCCAAGACTCAACATGAAGTGTGTGCCTTCCTAAAACACACATGCTACTATAACAAGTTTATTCAAGGTTATGCCAAGATCATCATGCCCCTATAAGAGATTCTAAAGCACAATGAACAATTTATATGGACTAATTATTGTAAAGGAGCTTTTGAAACACTAAAAAAAAGGTTAGTTACCATTCCTATCTTGAAATTTATTGATTAAACAAATCCTTTTCATGTCCATGTTGATACATCTAGAATGATAGTCAATATGATACTTGCACAACCAGGTGAAGGAAATTTAGATCACCTAATTTAATTTGTTAATAAGAAGCTAACATCGACTAAAAGAAACTACACCACAGTCAAATGCGAAGATTTGTCTATGGTTTACACTCTAAAAATGTTTAGGTAGTACCTTCTGGCCACTCCTTTTATATTCTATGTAGACCATGAGGCCCTAAAGTATCTTGTCAATAAGCCAATACTACATGAAAAGATTTGCCACTAGAATGTTCTCTTCCAAGAATTCTAGTTTTCCATAGTAATAAAGCCCGAAAAGACCAATTGTGGGCCTGAACATTTATCCAAATTTAAAAATGGAGAACCCCCACATACCATACATGATGACATTCTTGACATACAAC
The DNA here is from genome assembly GCA_037957365.1 of Torreya grandis. Classification (NCBI taxonomy): domain Eukaryota; kingdom Viridiplantae; phylum Streptophyta; class Pinopsida; order Cupressales; family Taxaceae; genus Torreya; species Torreya grandis. Next base: position 2,805,541 of record JARHVA010000153.1, read on the forward strand.
TCTTTCGAGTTACTCAGGTACTTGAATAACTGGAGGATATTACAACATTTCTCAACATTGGCTACATGCCTGACTCCCTCACTCCATAGGAGAAAAAATAACTTGCAATTTGCACTGCACCTTATCAGCTCATGGCAGGAGATATTTATAAAAATGGATTGTGATGAGGTGTTTCACGACTGTGTGATGCAACATGAGCACCCTGAGGTGTTATGAGAAGTCCATAAAGGTATTGCCAGAGGATATTATGCTGGAGAGGTTACTGTGTGTAAGGTCTTGCTCACTAGACTTTGGTGGCCAACTTTATTCAAAGATGCAAAGACATATGTTTATAATGTGATGTTTTATATCATGTAAGGAAACCTAACATAAGAGATGCTATGCCATTTCACCCTATTCCTTCTCAAAAACCATTCAAAAAATGGGCTATTGACTTTGTGGGGCCTATCACTCTAGTAGGATGATAAATGTGCTCTCGATACATCATTGTAGCAACCAACTACCTCATGTACTGAGATGAAGTTGTGCCAATAAGAACTATATTGTAGCAACTACCACATAGTTCATCTAGGAGAACATTATAACATGGTTCAAATGTTCCCTAAGCTTCACTAGTGATCATGAAACCCACTTCTTGAATGAAATGATTTGCATCTTGTTGTCTGAGTTCATTATTACTCACCACAAGGATACCACCCAAAAGCCAATGGAATAGTTGAAGCCTTCAATAAGATCCTTGATACCACTTTGATAAAAATTTGTAATGTTGGCTAGATTGAGTGGGATGATAGAATATTTATAGTATTTTTGACCTACCAAACTACATTCAAGCACCTCAAAAAAAGTACACTGTTCAACCTAGTGTATGGAAATGAAGTGGTCATGTTAGTGGAGTTCTTGGTTCCATCTCTTTAGATAGTGCATGTGGGAAACCTAGATGATGAAGTCTCTTTGAAATCTTGGCTTGATGATTTGATGAAACTAAATGAGGCTCAATGCCTCACCCATTGGAGTTAGGATGTTGAGAAACGTAAATAGAAAGCATGGCATGATCACCATCTAAAGAACAAAGTCATTTCTCTAGGCATGAAAGTTTTTTTATATGACTCTAAGTTCGTATGCCACCTTGGGAAGCTCCAAGTCCATTGGGATGGTCCAATCATTATATATAACATTCGAGCTACTAGAGATTGTCACTTAAAATGAATGGATGGTCAGTTCCTCCCTGGGTACTATAATGGGAGATGGCTTTGACCGTATTGTGATTCCTATTAGCTTCTCTTGTTATAATCAATAAGACTAAATCCATTAGGTTAGAATTTCCTGCTTTAAATAAAGAGCACTGCCCTTGAGGCATGCATTTATTTATTAATGTAATTTTGAGTTCCTATACTTAAATTGTTTTCATGGAGGACCAAAAACCCTTTTAGTGTAGGGTAAGGCATCATACAGATGAATACAAGACATAAGACAAGTAGGCATGCAAGGACCATAAGGCATAAGATTCATCTATGGCATGCAAGTGATTAAGGGTGCATGAGTCATTCAATGCATCTTAAAAGCATTTTGAAAGGTTCTCACCATTTGGGTGATAGATTTCTTCCAATTCATTAAAAAGGTGAGACACAATTGTCATCCAGTTCCAAGAAAATCATGGGAAGGGATGGACTAGTAATGCAATAAGGTTAGTTATGGCAAGAAGCATGTGAGTGGAATAATGGGATAAATTGGTTAAGACACTAAACGCTCGATACAAGATTTGAAGTATGAAATCCATTGAAATAAATGCATTTATGGATAGAAGTGACAAGGAGAGGGAAGGAATTAATGGAGGTTAATCCCACCAAAGGGCCTATAAATAAACTTTCTAAATTTATTTTAACTTTACCTTGATTAAATCTTCGAGTGCTAAGTACGAACGGTGAATGAGGGAACTAAAGATTGGCAAAACTAATTTTTTTGTAAAGAAGAGCATTTACAGAGTTGAGAAAGTAACAAAGGTTGTTTCCAGGTGAAGAATAGAGGTTTCTAAGTTTGGACTTGTGTATATGAGTGGGGATCTTTGAAATTATAGGTTTCAATTCTGCCATTGTTGAAGCATGAAGCTCGAGAGCCAAAGGAAGTTAGGATGCCACCATGTATTCATTAAAAAATGTGAGATGGTTGTGGATTAACCTTTGAGAACCATGAAGGGTAATGATGTCAAATAAAAAGGCTAAAAGACTTGAAAAGCTTCTAACCATACCAAAGGAGGAAGAGGTGAGCAAAGGAGCTTGGTTCCCTATAAAAGAAGAGGCTTTGGGAAACCAAGAAGAGAGACCAGAACTAGTGTAGCACATGGGATTTTTGAGAGAAAACATGAAAGGAGAAGTGAGAAAGAGCATGAAAGAAGTAAATATGGCAAAGAAAGGAAAACATGCATATACCTCTTCATCATAGAATGCCCCAACATCTCCCCCTCCATCTTTGTTAATAGAAGAGATGCAATACCCATAGTCAGTCTTGCACATGGATAATTGGATCTCCAAGGTGTTGACCACCATAATTTTTGACTACAACCATCATTATCTAGGCAATAACTTAGAGTTTAAAAATGATTATCAAGTCCATATCACCAATGCTAGGAATCAAGTGGTCTATGACTTGTCCATCAAGAACCAATTGGACAAGGCCAACCTCTTCCAATTTTTTGAGATAACATACTTTGGCAAGCCTACTAAGGTAGTTCAGTTCCTCCTCTTGTGCATCCATGAGGACTACATCCACTTCATGGGGTGCAACATGAAGATCATCATGGAAAGGATAAGAAAAGTAACAGGACTTCAGTGTTTAAGGGTAAATGTGTTGGATGACTTGGTGGATACAAAAGAGATTCAACATACCACCACTATGCTAATGTACCAAAAATAAGGGCATACAAATCACATATGGACTCTAAAATATCTTTCCCTTAGACTTACATCGTGGATCATTTCCACTAAGGTTAGAGAGACCAATGGATGGAAGGAGGTGGACATGGCCCAGCTGCACATTTCTCACCAAGTTATTTAGGACACATAGTATAAATGGGTGCTATATTTTACCCAGAAGATAGCTGGAGATGTAGAAAAGGCACACAAAATGCCTAAGTACATGTTTCCTTGGGGAGAAATCCTTTTATTGTTGGTTTTTGATGAGATCGAGGTGCTTGACTATAGCTCAGGATCATTGAAGTGGGTGTACCCCCCCACTCATAGGTCCCCCACGGAGCACTTCAAAAATTTCACTAACCCCCAACAAATTACCTTGACATACAAGTTGAAGATGATGTACTAGTTTGATGGGATGAAGGTAGATTTTGGGAATGAATGGTGCATTCTAAAGGATTTTCTCCCCTGATTATAGACCAATCATAATTTGTTATAAAGTATCACTACTCCTTGGTGTGTATTCATATAAACCCTTTGAGAGAGATTTTAGCATGACATAAACTACCATATGCCTTTTTTATGCACTAATTCATTGATTTCATCAACTGAATTTATGATGCATAGTCAATCAGTCTGTAGGCAAAATGGATCGATGTAGAGTGCCACACCCTCTAGAAATGTTTGTGTAGATGATCAAAAAGGCCTTTTTAGAGAGAGGGGAAATAAACTCAATTGACATCAAGGTTAAGAATATCCTAGTCGAAGAGCAAGTCCATAAATTATTTTATATGTTACACCCCCACCAATAGGCTCAAGATGAAGACCCCAAAGAGAGGCTCCCCCAAGCACTGCAAGTATGAAAGAAGTGTCTAGAACTAAGTGTCAGTAAAAGTGGGTAACAAGCCCATCAAAAATGATAGAGGACGGTGGAGGTGAAACCCTCTAAACCCTCTACTTCTCACCCATCCATGCCATGTCCACCTCCACCTCACCCTTCACCTTTTCCACCTCATCTTTTACTTTCACCAAATCATCAATCTCTCTCTCCTCACACTTCATCACCACCTTCTTCACCTTCCCATACTCATTCCACTTATTCCTACTCACCTATCCCAAACCCTTCATCTCCTCAGCCAACTCCCCCACCTTCACCTATGTGACCACCTTTGCCTCCACCATCTCCAAAGACTACCACCGGATCAGTGCCATAATAACCTCCAAGTCAGGCACCCTAAAGAGACCCCTCTCAAGAGTAGATTCATAATTTTGGATCAGACTCGAAGAAGACTCCATCCCCAGTGCAAGAGGCCTCAGTTGGTGATTAAATTGATATTGATAGAATGGGAGTAAATGAGATGGTCTCAAAAAGCTAAGAGGTTGAGCTTGAGTGAGACCTTGAAAGGGGGAAGGGGCTAGCTAAAGGGGAATAAGAATAAAGAGGGCCATTCACTGTGCATGAATGTTACTAGTTTGACATATAAGACAAGGACCTCTATCTTTGGAAGTAATTCCACCCTAAGGATACGACCCCAAAAATAAGGAATTAAGTGTCCTTCCTTTTGGAAATGTACAATGAAGATCCTAAATTTGACATTCCTTTAGATTGCATTTTTTTTGCCCCAGATGCTCCAGGTCTGCTAGACCTTATTAAGGTTGATCCATAGTGGCTCTCTCTAATAATGACAAGTGCCAAATTTTTGAAGCTAGCCATGGAAATGATGCACCATAATATTTTATCATATTTATATGTACGCATAATAGGAAAGAAACATGGCAGGGTTATAGAGATGTCTAATAAAATGTATGCAAAAAAGAAAGTGCTAGCCGATGAAGTGGCCTCCTTAAAGAAATAAATATTAGAGGCCACCGAGGATAAGGTAAGGGTTTTGAACCTTTGTAAAAAAATTTTAGATGAGGAAATGACCTTGGCAGATGGTGTGTCATTGGATAGGGATGCCATCAAAAAGTTGGAAACATTGGTTGAGCTATTGTTCAAGAAAAATAAGGAGTGCCCTGTGCCCAAAGATGAGGCCAAGGAAATAAATAAATAATTCACCATAGTAGTAGACATTTGCAAAATCACCTTGGAGAGAGTTAGGAAAGTTATCTCCATTTTAGATGAAATTTTTGTGTGGCTAGCGTACCCAAAATAAATAGTGGAATCCCAACTCCATGATGAGGAAGTACTCAGGCAATAAGTGGCTGATGTTGCCCTTTTAATAAAAGATCGCATCAAGCATGTGAAAGAATTTAAGGACATTGAAATGATGGAAGATTCCATTAATAACCATCATCAGTAAATAAATGCAAGTTTTGATATACTTTGAGGACATGTTGACAAGGAGGTCTCTGAGTTAGAAAACATCTATAAGGAAGCCAATGCAACCCTAGATGAATAGGTGAAAAATACCAAGACTTCAACTCAGCCTGAGGAGTTGAAAGAAGTAAAAGAGACCATTGAATGAATAGCTACCCAATTCCTTGATTTATTATCCCATTGGGATGGACTAAAGAAGGAACTTGAGCATAAGGGCCCAGTATTTTTAGAGGATGCTAGTGTAACTTAGTCTAAGATGGATTAATGGCTTAGTGTGGGGTGATGTTGAGCCCTAAATCTTGAATAAGTATTTTTCCATTTTTGGTGCATGGCATGGAGGGACCATTGTCCATTTTGATGCAAGTACTGGTATGGTATAAGAAGACCATAGCATAGGAGGACCATGACACATATCTGACAAACATAGAAGTGTTGTGGCATGAATGGTGATGGGCATAGAAGGGAAATGGCATAGGAGACCCAACATGAGAGGACCCAGTCAAGGGAGAATGTGTCATGAGGAACCAATGAATAGAGGACTTGAAACTAAATTGGAAGACTAGGGGAGTGCATAGGAAGTAGATCACGATGGATGCAAGAGAAATTAGAAGAGAAACTCAAGTAAGACACTTTGACCCCATCGATCGAAGGTTTTGTACCAACCCACAAGGAATGAAACACTTGGCCATTGAAATATAACATAGAATGAGGATCCAGGGGTGTAAAGACCTAAATCTATAAGAACAACTAATTATAAGAGCCATTTTTCTCAGTTTGTTGAGAGTCTATGTGCCATCTATTCATGGTAGTTAGAATTATGACACTTGGTTAGGGAAAAAAAAATATAAAAACCCCTATTTTAATTATTTACATGATGGTCCTTTGGATATTAGATATAAGCATTGTCTTGTAATTTATTAAGTGATTAATGAGAATTTAGTGTTTGTCCTATTATGTTATGGATGATGAAATATTCTAAGTGTTGAATGATGAATGTGTTGTATTTACAAGTCATAGGTATCTTTTTCTTTTATCACTAGTCAGTAATGGTAATCTTAGTTATATTAATAGTTATATCAGGGAAAGTAAGGATAATAGTAGTATACTATGGTGTTGAATGAAAATTTCAAACTTATGATTTTAAAAGATGAACAAACACACATTGTGCTTTAAAGCCTTCAAAAACTAGTCTTTCACTGTGCACTTCAGGTGAGTGTGCTAGAGTTACCTCTCATGTGAAAGGGCCAGTGTGCTAGCTCATTGGGGGAAAGCTTCAATGCCAAAGTGAAAATAAATAAAATAACCCTAAATCAATTGATAACTTACCTTTAATAATTAAGAATTTATGAAAAAACACTTTTGATTTTTCATTGTTGGCCTGGCTGTCATCGATATTTTATTTAACAGCTTATTAAACTTGGCCATGAACTCTCTCATGGGTTCATATATTTATTTATTAATTTGGGTCACTTGCATGAGAAGTGTGTGCATATTAAAATCATTTAAATTGACTTTCAAATTTATTTTTCATGTTATTCTAATTGGTTATGGAACCTGAAGCGAGGTAATAGAACATGGAGTGTGGTGATATAACCAATCAGCTACTCCATTTTATTGAGTTTCCACAAATAATATGACTATAATGGATTAATTTTCCACCCCTGGGATTTCACATACCATAAATAAGGCTGCGATATTATCATCTAGATGTCGTTTACCATCACCTGAGAACTTTGGAAAATTATTTCATGAAACTTTGGGAAGTTTGTGTAACTATCCTTGAAGCAATGACCCTATTGCATTACCCCATGGTACTACCATATTCATAAAAAGTTGCTTGTAAAGGTAGAATGGTTCCCAAAAGGACAAGAGATTGACTTACTATAGATACACTTTGTTGTTGTTTGTTTTTCTTGGGACTTGATGGGAACTCATTGATTTATTGATTTTAGCTTCATATTCAAGTCTTAGTTTAAAATCGAAAATCTCTTGTAACTGATAAAATGGGTATGTATTACCTTGAGATGTAATCATTTTGGTAAATATTCTCTCTACCAGTTTGAAATAAAATTATTATTGTTGTGGAATAAGTTGAAACTAAAATACTCTTTGAGATGGATTTATTAGTTATGTTCTTCACATAGCTATCGCTTCAACTCTTTATGCTAGGATAATATGATATTCTTTTTCTTTCAACATGTCAGAAACTCTTAAAAAATGTACTGCACTAGTTATGTCATCCCACACAAATGCTTACAAATATGAAAAAAATGTCTTCTTGTGTCTCACTTACCCAATCAATATTTATTTGGTAGACTAAAGCTTGAAATACTAAGATGGTCATGATAATACACTCTTACTTTATGAAAAACTTTAGAGGCTATACAAACTTCTCTTCTTACTTGCTTACTCACTTTTATTCTTGAAATAGTTTTTATAGTCCTTCAAAAAATAACAACACAATCTTCTTCTTCATTTATTAATACAACAATGTTTTGTCAATAAGCATAACTTAATTTGTTATCCTAGGTGAGCAATCAAAGAATTGAATTAATGTCTTCTTTTGTAGCTTCTATTGAATCAAGACCAAGTTGATAATCGTGATCTTTATTTCAAAAAATAGTCTTAAGCAAAGCTTACTGCTCAAGATTACAAGTTTATTGATGATCTCTATGAGCTATTATGTGTTTAAGAATTATTTGAGTGCATTCTACATGATCTACTTCTTGATTCAATATAGTTAAAATCATTTAAAACTAAGTAACAATAACTTCATCATAATCCCATGCACATTGTCTAATGTTTGAAGTGATATCCAATTGCATAGGTTGTTCCCATTTAATTTTAGTTTGGTGAACTAGTCCTTGAGTTGCTGTGAGAATCATATGGACCAAAATGTCTTCATGTGGGTTGCATGGAAAGCATTGAAATGTACCCCATGGTGTGTGTTAAAAATTATTGGTTGAAAATTTTGTCAAGGGGATAAATATTAGACTTTCGATCAACAGTGAAGGGATGAAGTCCCTTTCATATTAGTAGGTAGAACTACCTTTATTGAAATACAATGATAATACAAAATATAAAAATATTTATAGGAAAAATGTTGTTTCTGAAGATTTTGTAATTTTAACCGAAAAGTACGAGGCGGAAGAAAAGAAAATTGAAAGGATGAAAGGAATTTTAACAAAACCATGAAAGAGAAAAGAAATTTATAAGGAAAAAAAATGGTAGTTTTAACAATTTAAAGACAAAAAAGAGTTATAACTCCCTGAGGTTATATAATATAGATGGTCAACTTGATGATGGAAACCATTTTTTCAGAGAGGCAAGGAAGACATGATTTGAACATAAGAAGGAAATCCATACACAAAAGATACCTTGAGACTAAAACGTCTTCAAAACAACTATGTATTCCTTACGAGAAAAAAATACAAATTCATTTCATTACTCTCACTTAAGTTTCCTTATTTTAGATTCTCTATATAAATCCTGATGTATTTTATATGAAAAATATAAAATCATTCAACGATTCAAAAATAATGTTATAACAGGTTTAAAAGAAAAGAATCAAATAAAATGAATAAACTCATACATAATATTAATCCATAAAAACCCATAGCACAAAGCCTATCAAGTTCTTCTTGTATTGATTCTTTATTGAGCTGTATATACAAAACTCCTCTTTTTCCTTTGTCAAAATTTCTTTGTGTGCAAAAAATCCCCTGAATAGTGAATGAAACTCATATTTATAGGTTATGAAGGCAGACCAACCTAATAACCATCTTGTAACCAACTCATAACCATATTTTTAGTAATAATTTTCTATTTTATAGTTCACTTTTCCTTTATGACTTAAAAAAGTGAAATACAACACGTTTAAGTGAGTTCAAAAAGTATAAAGAAGAAATAGAAGGTTAGAGAGAAAAAAACAATTTGAGTGATTATGAAGAGATAGAAGACTCATTTTTTTGAGAGGAATGTTGCTTTACTCCTACAATTGGATTTGAATCCTCTTTCTTAGTAGATTTGAACTTGTACACTTTGAATTTCTAAATGTCTTAGATGATTTCTTCTCTCATAGGAATAATTGTATGAGTCAAACGAGCAAGCCAATCATGTGACACATTGGTTTATTTTTCAATCCTTTCAAAATATTTGGAAGAATCAAAGTGAAGTATTTGGTGGCATAATGAAATTGCTTAACTTGTTCATGGCTTCCTTGTTGAATGTTTCTGCTCTAAATAATTCTTATTTGAATATTTTTTGAAATTGATCCTTTAATTCTACAACTGCATATTCCTTTATCTCATCTTTATTCAAAATATCATAGAGAATGACCCAAACATTGACATAAAATTTTAATTTCATTTCATCAAATATTTTTCTATGATGTTGTAAATCTTCCAATGTCTCATCCAAAGTATGGATCTTCCAATCCATACATTGATTCCACAAATGTGAATCATATTATTCTCAACTTTATCAATAATACCTTAAAAAACCAAAGCATTCTCATCTATGGTAGACATGTCTTGTAAGTCTCTTATCACAATTTTCCATATTCCAAACTCTTTCTTGGCAGCTGCAATTTCTTCATCAATATTATCTTGACTAGAAATAATCAAGTCATAGGCTCTCTAATTTTCATCTATAAGTAAATATTATACCCAATATTCCATGAACTTACCATGGTTATTATATTTTATGATTTTGGAAACAATTCCTTTATCAATTCCTAATATAAAAGTTAATGTTGATGCAATTATAAAACAAGTTGATGTAGATGCAATGATCACCTTCTCAGAATTTTCTCAAATATTCAAATTCTATTTGATGTATGCTGAAATCACACGTACCTTTTCTACTAACTACTCTTGAGTTTGCATCCAGTCTTCTATCATATGAATTAACTTGGTCATATTCACCTTGAAATTGTGAATGTTACCATTAGGAGTAGACTCACCAAGATCAATTTTGATGATGTTATAATCAACCAATATTATCTCATCTTGATTTTTATCTACAATTAGTTGAGTGATTTCCACATATTATGCACATGAGGAATCAATCATAAATATTTAATTAGTTTTTGATTTTCTCTTCTTTGGTGGGCTTTGTAAGAGATTGGAAACAACATCAAAATCAATCTCTGCTAGTTTAAATATAACCATCCTCTTAATCACTATCTATCATATCCAAAAATATGACGTATCTCTTATGGTTCTAAAAACTAAGTGTTTGAGAAAACAAAAGTATCAAATAAATAATGTGGTCATAAAGGTGTATCTAGGTTCAACAGATTGTTCAGGAGAAACAACCTGTTGAGAAGGGCAAACAAAAAATGGAGGCAGAGATAGAACTGAGAATGACTATGGTGGAAGTGGAGAAGAAAATGGAAGTGGAGAAAGAATTAGAGATTAAATGGAAGAAGGGGAAATATGGAAAAACATTAAACTTGAATCAAAGTCTAAGACCTGTTATGTAATGTTATTAATTATAAATGAAGGATCAATATCTAGTGTGACATTTGTCATGGTAGATAGAGTAGGCCTATTGATTTAAAGAATTTTCCTTAGTGGATGATTATCACATGTATATTTAAGAAGATTGTCCTTATTAGGATCTTATTCATCTCCTCCTCCACTCATAGCTAGATTAGATGTTTCTATGAATATCCTTGTTCTAGAAGATTGAGTGGTTGGGACATACGAAGTTTGTTTCTACCCTCTCAAACTTTATTCACCCTTTGAATATTTTCCCAAAGAACATTACTTTACCTTTATATGATACAAGTATATTGATCCCAATAGCATGGTTTGAATGAATTTTGAAATGTTTGTTAACTCTCTTATTGACCAATTAATTGAAGGAATTACTATGAGATGTAATTTCTCATTGAAAATTTCTTCGACATCATCAATTCCATTATATTCAAAGTCTATCATACACTATTCAAACTCAAAGGCTTTCATCTATTTCAAGGTCATTTTTGACCAATCTCTTTTCTTGACTATGAATTCATCTTCATAGTATTCCCAATAGTCTTCAATCTCAGGAATACAAGGATAACTAGGACCAATCATGATATTTTTCTTCACGAACCTCTTGCTATCAAAATAAATTATTCTTGTGTGTTATTGCATTTTAAAATATACCAATGATTTATCAATGTTTGTGGCATCCCTAAGTGATTTGAAAATGAATTAACCAAGGCTAATATGAAAGTTTATTCCTATGATGTGTTGATTGATACATTTATTATGCACCTCACTTAGCTGCCTGCAAAGTTCAATCAAAATAGTTTTATCACTAAGATATCTTGAGAGCTTAAGAGGAACATCTTAAACTCCATCAACTCAAATATAAATGAACTTTAGGAATTGGATGAAGAATTTCCCATATTTTTTATGCTTTGTTAGGCATTCTTGATTCAAGATTATCATCCATGGATCTAACAAGCATCTTACTAAATGCATCATTCACCCTTATGAAATGACTCTTCCCTTTTTTGAGTGCATTGTGGAAACCTACCATACACCAATGCACGAGTGATATTTATTTTTATTCATTTAAGCCTAGCCAAACTATGAAGGATGCAATGGAATAGACCAAATATGAAGTCATGCATAATTATTGTGTGGATTCTAATTTCATCAACTGCTCATGGATGTTATTATTGATTATCAGAGCCCAATCAATAAATTGATTCATAGAGCAGATGATATTAATGAATATGCACATCCACTTATGAAAGACATTTGTTATTTCATTTACCATGACCCCATTCATAAGAGTGATCATATCCGACAATTCCTCCTTGACATCATATTTGTATAGAGTTTTGACAACTTTAACTTTTATCCTTTTTTCTAGGCCAACTAGGCTTAACTCAATATCTATTCACATTTCTACCTATTGTTAACCCTGAAATGTTGAGCAAAGTGTTTATTTATTTCCACAATTTCATCATGAGGTTCAATACCAAATGTTATGCCTACATAGGTTCCATCCAATTTAGAAATGAGTTGATCATTTGCTAGATCCTATCTCCATCTTCTCTACATTGTAGTACTTGGCACATGCAAGTACTAAGTCTGTACATTGAATAAATGTTGGAAATTTAGTAGCATGTGCAAGTTTGCTATCCAAAAATTATAATCAGATTGAAGTTATTTCCATAGCATCCAAACTCTCCCAAAACTCATCAATGTCCTTGTGATTCATATTACTATCATTAAAATTTAAAATGTTTGTATCTAAAATAGAAATGGGCTCATATTCAATGTATTTAAATTTCATTTATGATGAGGAAACTAAAAGGATATAAAATTTAGCAAGTAATTTCAGATTTCTATAGATAAGATCAGGAGGAATATAGTGATTTTGTGGGAGAATTGGATTCAACAAAGTGGACATAAAGTTATGGATAAGTTCTTGAAGGCTGGTTTAAAGTTTTCTTGTGATGAGATGAAGGACTTAGGGTCTAACCATTTGGAGTTGTTAGTTCCTACAACTGACTTAACAATACTTTTCAAAACACATACAAGGAAGAATTTAATGAATTTCCATTTCTAGGATTTTTTTTCTAAATTTTCTCGTTATTTTTGTATGAATAGGAGATAATTCCCAACTCAAAATGAATCATGAAAATTAGAGAAAAAACAAATAAGGAACTAGAAACTGACCTATGAAATAACTAATAAATAAACTAAGGGAGAAATCAATGTATTCAAGATCAAAACCATCTTGAAATGAATGAAGAGTTGTTGAGAGGACTCCAACAATGAAAAAGATGGTTTTCATTCTCAAAGTGAACTTCACCAAGTTTCAACAGGATCTATATTGGGTTTCAATCATTTATGAATGATTTATATTTTTATTTCACTAATTTAGGTTTTCAAAACATATTTTTCATTATTTTGAGTCCCACATTTTTGCACTAAATTTTTTGTTTTTGGATTAGGGCTTGAATCCCATTTTAAGCTATTGTGAAATATTTCAATCTCTCTGTGTAGGTCTTAATCAATAGTTTGAGCTCAGAGATGTTTGGCCTTATATGCAAACTTAAATACCTTCACTTTTATCAACTTATTCGAGTCTAAAATGATTGCTTATAACTATAGAAGAAAACTTGTTTTGAAAAATATAAAAGAGTTATCCAGGATTTTAAAAGTTGTATACCACTATATGGAATGGAATCACCTCAAAGTTGACAGGCTTATTCATGCATGTTATAGTTGTCTTGAACTATGAGAATTCTTTGAACAATATTCAAACCTGGATGAGCTTGAGAGGTGATTATAATTTTTTGAAGAATTCATGATATGACTACAAATTTGTATGAACATTTAAAGTCTATTTGGCATTGTGAAATGTCTATGTAGTTTTGGTTGAGCGTGTAAAGGCTAGTCATAATTGTGAAGAACCCTCAAATAATATTTAGACTTGTAGGTTTTAGGAAATTCATTTACATGAAAAATGACCTGAAGAAGTTTGCATAGGTGGATTAGAGTTTAAAAATCCATTGACAACTATAATTTCTATGTTTTTCAAAGTATATTTGCTTACTCTACAAGTTTTAAAAGCTTCCTCTACATGCCATATGGATTGGAAAAGTCTGAACAAGTCAAATATAGTTCAAAACTCTACATAAACTAGACTAGATACCTTTTTTGAAGTTTTTAATATGTTTTTGGGGTTTAGGAGTCTGTTTTATAATGTAAACTATTTTCATGAAGTCCAAAAATGTAAAATAGAATTAAAAACTGTGTAATAGACTATAATTTTAAGTCCATTATGAGTGCCTACAAATTTTGAAAGAATATTTTACAATGCAAAATGATCCCTTGACATACACAACTGAAAAATAGCCTTGGGAAGTCCACAATGATTGTTGGCACATTGAAATAACATTCTTTGTTAGGGTGTGAATCCACTATTCATAGGTCACTATTCATGGGCACTATTCATGGTGATATGGTAGGCTAAGATGGCATCTTGGTGATGTATCATGTGGGTGTGTAGATGATGTGGCATATAGGTGATGTGGCATGTTGGTGATATGGCATTGACCCATGGTGGGTCCCATGATGTGATTAGGATGAGATGACATGGTCTGGGGCATAAAACTCCATTAGAGGATGTGGATTTTTCCTTAGTAATCACATGGGTTTGTCATGTTTTGCTAAAGATAAGAGGTCATGTGTGGGTCAAATTTATAAAGGGACCCATGATTCACTTATGTGGAGAAAGTCAAAAGGTGATTGCAACACCTTTTGGACTCTTGTGTTCACATGTGAAGATGAAGACAAGAATGCACTATTACAGATTGGCCTCACATGTGTGAGTGGGGTGAAATTCTTGGAGTCACATGGGGTGGCTTGGATCTCATCTAAAGTAGAGCATCCACTTTGTTGATCTTTGGGAGATGAACACATGAATGTTACTGTTGCTGTTTAGATTCACTTGTGGAAGTGGGGCAAAGGGTTTAGAGCCACAGGAAGGTGGCCTTGGATCTTATCTAGTGGAGGGTCATTTTTGATGACTTTTGGAATTTGGAGACAACCACCACTAAGATCACATGATACCCACTCAAATGTGGCAATTTTTTGGGTCCCCTATGTGCATTTCTCTCTCTACTCTCTCTCATTGTAAATGCTATAAATGCATTCATACTCATTTGTAATTTGTAATCCATGGGGTTCATTATGAATTCCATTTGAATATATATGAAAGCTTTGGGCTTGCATGTTTTATGAAGTTAGATCTTGTAAAACTTGTAAGCTTAGCTCACCTAGATGCTTGGGTTGTAAACATTGGATGCATGGTTAGAAGTTAGAACCTAGAAGGATGTTATGCTTTGTTCACCTAGATGCATGGATCCTTGAGGTTAGAGGTTATAGCCTTGAAGGCTATGTTAGCTTGGATCACCTAGTTGGAGCTTAGAGGCTTGTTATCTTAGCTCATAGAGATGGAGGTTGATGCTTTGGAGGTCACCTTGGGTTTTATGGTGTTAGTATTATAAGAGTTGCATGTTGAAACTTTGAGGTTAGAACCTATAAAGATTGGTTATAATATTGATTCACTTGAGTTCTTGGTTTTTAGCACTAGAAAGGAGTTACTAAGAGGAGCTTTTATTTTAGAGAGATTTGTTGATGAATATGAAGTTTGGATGCTTCCTTTGCCCCATGGTTTTTTCCTTGCTAGTTTAGTAGGGTTTCCATGTACATTTTATGTAATGTGTTTTCTCATGTGTTTTTTTTTTTGTACCATGTTTTAATTCCATATTTTACTTGCACATGTATGATGTTTTGGTTTACTAACAAATGGTATTTGAGCTTTGGTTTAGAAGCTTACATGTTGGTACCAAGAGCCATGCATTATTGGTGTAGGCCTTTTCCTATGGGTTTTGGCTACATGACTACATTAGCTTGCTTAGCGATCTAGAGGTCATTTAGGAAGAATAATACCATATTCACTAGAATGTGGGGTTTCACTATCTCTCCAAATAAATACCTCTCTCCTTTTGTATTCTTCATTCAGTGAGCTTGGATTCATTGAGCTTCTTAGTTGTGAGCTGTGATAGCTTTGAGAGGTATGAACTTTATCTCTTTGTATAAGCAGTTCATCTTCATTATTGAATATATTGTGTTCAATTTCTGATCTCTTCTAGATTTTTTGATTCAACAGTTGTGTGTGTTTGATCTATAGTCATCAGTCATAGATGTTTGATTCTAGACAACTCTTTCATGCATGTTGTAGATCCTAACAATTGGTATCATATCCATGGTTGTTGGATGGTTTGTCCATGTGGGAACTACAGGTAGAGAGACCAAGATATGATTTTTTTTTATGGAAGCTATTTCACTCTAGGCAGAAGATGGAGAATGGAGGAGAATTTGAATAAGATTTATCAGACAGATCAACACTAACATAGTGTTCCTGATTAAGTAATTTTATAACTTGTGGTGGAACAAGCTAGTCTTCATTAGTGTAGATGGAAGGAGATGATAAGGAAGTTAACTTGTTATGGTTATCAAATGATGAAGGGGTAAAAGTTATGGGATCTTGCTTCCATAATGTGTGAGTCGAGATGATGCTGAAATTCCATGTAGAGGAGGAGGTATAAGAAACCTAAATATATACCTATTGAAGTAGTTCAGGATGGATGGAAAAGAATAAGATACTTGAGGTTCCATGGAAGGAAAAGGTTGGTGTTGGATCAATCCAAAACTCAGAGATGTATTGAGTGAAGTGCTTAGTGTTTGTGTTGTAGTAAAAGTGAGTATCTAAGAGGGCTATGGTGTAGCTAATGTGAGTAGCCAAGTATATCGACACATGAAATAGCTCTACACATGAGTTGGTTTGACATGTGATAGAGCATGATGTAGCTTAACTGTATCTTTGGGGTCAAAAAATTGGTAGGTGAAATGATGCACTGAGTAGCATGACAACTTCCCAAAAACTATAGACAAGTACCATGTTGATCATGGTGGGTAGCAATATGATACATATGTAGAAGTTAGGTGTTGATTTATGTGGATTCTTCTCTCAGATCGATAACTACTATCAAGAATGTGGTATGCACTTATTACTATTTATGTTTGGATCAACTAGATGTAAAATCATCATTTGTACATGGTGATCTCGTAATGAGATAAAGTAGTCAGAGGAATATGTGTTTAAGGTAAAGAGTTGATGGTTTGAATTTTGAAGACTATATGGGTTCCAAAAGATGTGCTGAATACCTTCATGGAGAACCAAGGTTTAACATTTATTACTATTATGGATTGATGGAATGTTGGTTGTAGGCCACAACATGATTAAGATCAATGGTATGATGGCTTGGGTGACTAGGATGAGATGAAGGTGGAAAACCAAGGATGGAGATGCATAGTGGACATGAAAGCAGGAAATTCAAGTATCCCACTTCTTGTGGTTTTTTAAAGTTGTCTTCTAGAGTGTCCTATAATAAGGATGATAAGACATGGATGTCTTATGTATTGCATTCATCAGGAGTAAGAAAGCCTCATGTCTGCCATGGTGTGTACTAAATCAAATACTTCTAAGTAGTAGGAGTAGTGAGCGATTCATGGTAGAATATTTAGATGAATGATGGGTCTGTGGTGAAGTGGGAGTCACTTTGGATGCTATAAATCTGATATGGAGGAGTAGATGTTGACAAAGCTAGTTAGGGTAGAGAAGTTTTAGTAGTGAAATTTTTTTATCGGGCTTGTGTGTGAGCAACAGTGGGCATTGATGACAATTGGATGGTAGATGATTGGTAGAAGACATAGGTTTGGTGAAATCCTATGTATATGACTTCAAGTGGGAGATTTTAAAGGTGTAAATCCACTATTCATAGTCACTTTTCATGGTGATGTGGCATGCTGATATGACATCTTGGTAATATGTCATACATGTGTGTAAATGATGTGGTATATAGGTGATGTGGAAGGATGGTGATGTGGTATAGGCCCATGGTGGGTCCCAAGATGTGATTATGATGAGGTGACATGGTGTAGGTTATAACACTCCACTAGAGGACATGGATTTGTCCTTAATAGTCACATGGGTTTGTCATGTTGTGAAAAATATAAGAGGTCATGTATGGGTCAAATTTATAAAGGGACCCCTGATTCATGTGTGGAGAAATTCAAAAGGTGATTACAACACATTTTGGACTCATATTCACATGTGAAGATGAAGACAAGAATGCACTATTACAGATTGGCCTCACATGTGTGAGTAGGGTGCAATTTTTTGAGTCACACAGAGTGGCTTGGATGTTGTCTGAAGTGGAGCATCCAATTTTTTGACCCTTGGGAGATGAAGATAAGAATGTTACTATTGATATTTGGACTCACTTGTAGAAGTAGGGTGTAGGTTCTGGAGTCACATGAAGGTGGCCTTAGATCTTGTCTAGTGGAGGGTTAATGAAGGTGGCCTTAGATCTTATCTAGTGGAAGGTTATTTTTATGACTTTTGGCACATGGGGACAACCACCACTAAGATCAGATGACACCCACTTAAATGTGGTAAAATTTTGGGGCCCCTATGTGCATTTCTCTCCCCCCCCTCTTTCTCATTGAAATTCTATAAATGCATTCATACTCCTTTGTAATTTGTAATCCATGGAGTTCATAATGGATTCCATTTGATGATCCATGAAATCCTTGGGATTTCATATTATAAGAGGTTAGATCTTGTAATGTTTGTAATCTTAGCTCACCTAGATGCTTGGGTTGTAAGCATAAGATGCATGGTTAGAGGTTAGATCCTGGAAGGATGATATGCTTGGCTCACCTAGATGCATGGTATGGATCCTTGAAGTTAGAGGTTAAAGCCTCAAATTCTATGTTATCTTGGATCACCTGGTTGGAACTTGGAGGCTTGTTATCCCAGCTTATGGAGATGGAGGTTGATGCTTTAGAGCTCACCTTGGATGTTATGGCATTAATATTATAAGAGTTACATGTTGCATCTTGGATGTTGGAGGCTGTAAGGCTTAGTTGCAAGCTTGGATCACTTGAGTGCTTGGTTTTTATCACTATAAAAGAGTTTCGAAGAAGATTTGTTGTAGATAGAGTTGCTGATGAATATGAATTCTGGATGATGTCTTTGCCTCATGGTTTTTCCCTTACTAGTTTAGTAGGGTTTCCACGTATATCTTGTGTAATGTGTTATCTCTTTCGTTTATATTTTTTTGTAGCTTATTTTAATTTCATATTTTGCTTACACATGTAGGATGTCTTGGTTTCCTAACAAGTGGTATTAGAGATTTGGTTTAGAAGCTTAAATGTTCATACTAGGAGCCATACACCTATTGATCCCAACATTCTTAAAATTAAAAAAAATGATTTTATATGATATTGAAACCTTGAATTAAAATGTTGGGCTCACTCATGAAAAAATATCCATGAGGTATGCATGAAGAGAAGGAAAATTTAGAGAATGATAACAAGTTTTTATAACTAACTACAAGTCATGAGAATGACTACAAGTATTGAGAGGTAAATGATAGGCCATTAGAAAACAATTAGAAGCCGCTGGATTGATTGGCAATTTTGGAGGAGTTAAATTGAATTTGAAAAAATATTTTCATTAATTCTAAGTTACCACTTACCAAACTCCTTGACCTAAATCACTTTCAAAATGATCAATGAGAAAAGCTAAGTTGTCAACATATAACTATGAAAAGGTAGTGGATAATAAGAAGAAATAACTCTATAGATATTTAAAAGCTTTAGATATCAAATTGCATTGTAAAATGTACTTTTGGAGTCCATAATGTAAACATAAACATGGGAAGATGCATAATAACAAGGCCATATATAAATATTTGAAGTGATTTAATGTTTTGAAAACATTAAAATATTGGAAATGGGTTTATCTAAGCCATGGGTCACTTGGAGGACTATTTTATAATGCAATAAAGCACTCAAGATGCAAACCAATGGATCAGTGTTGCAAGCTTAAAAATGAAAAATATGTTATAAGGAAATATATGTGTTTCAACTTGGAATGACCTTCAAAAGACTATAGTATAAAATTGCTTTAAAATACAATTTTACATGTTGGTGATTTTTTATTGATTAAAATGACAACATTCTCTGATTAAGCTAGATTACAGTGGAAATTTGCCTTGACAATTTTTAATTTTTATAAAATTCAATTTTGGTGACAACAACTGGGTGCAACTGGGAAATTTAAACATCAAGGTATGATAGAGAACTCCATACTCTAGTTTCACAGACAAGCACTTAACTTATTAAGAAATAGAGTCATTTTTAAGCATATCAAGGAATTCGACAAAGAGACATTGATGAAGATGACGAGGAAAGAAACAAGAGACTGCGAGAAACAAAAAAAAATGAGACAAAACAAAAGAAAGGAAAACATGAAACATAACAAAATCATAAAATCACCTATTTACATGTAGGGTACAATATTCTTTCACTTGAAATAATACTTTAAATATTGCCTACTATAAAGCAAGGGAAGGTGGGTATTGTCTTGATAAGCTAGGTAGAATGTATCATCATTGTAGAAGTGCCCAATCTTGAATGGGCCCATCTACAATGAATCAAAATTTTCATAGTTCCATTTTGGCTCCATTCGCTTGTCCCACAAAAGTACAAGATATCCAACCTAAAAATATATTTTATTTGCCTTCTTATCAAATAATATTTTGACTTGAGCTTGGTGATCCAAAATTCTATTAACAACACATGTTCTTTCTTCTTCAAATTGTTTAAATAGAGAATTATCTTATCCAATAAACTTTCAGAATTTTGATTTTCAATCGCTCTCACTAATTACAATGTAGGCAATTTAAGTGTTATTGGTATTGCAACATTTGTTCCATAAAACAACTTGAAATGAGAAATTCATATGGATTTATTGGGAGTGATACGGTTTTTACATAATGCATCATACAAACTCTTGTGCAAGTTCCTCTAATTTCATCGACGATCTTGTAAATGATAATAACCAAAATTTTGTTACTAGATTCTGCATGACTATTTCCTCATGGATAGTAGTCCGAGGAATGAGACAAGGAGATGCCATAACCATAAAAAAACCAATCAAATTGACTTAATAAAAGTTGGAAAGATTTTTAATCACAGTGTTTTGAAGAATACTGTATCTTACCAGAATATTTTCTTTGATAAATTTGTAGACAACCTCCAAAGTTGTTTACTATTTTATTATTTTTAGAATAATGGAGTTTTATTCTTAAATAAATAAATGGGTATGAGTAGGGTACATTAGTAAACAATATACAATAATTAAGCCACTGATTTGTATAAATAGACTGTATTTTTACCTTTTCTAAAAATAGTAGAGATAAAAATCAAACTTTGCTGGAAACTAAGACAAATGTTGTAAGGTCTAGAAAGTTTTGTGAAATATTGGGAGACTATCACAAACAAGATCTTGGAGTTCATTTTTAGATTGGATAGGAGTATCGAAAGTGGGACACCCTACTATTCGGTGCTATAGTCCTTTTCTGGTGCTATTGTCTAGGTAATCTAAATTTTTTGGGTTTTGCTCGACATGCCTATTTTACTCTATCAGTGAAATATCAAAGCTTGGAAGTTTGTGAAGCTCATTGTGTGTTTATTTTAATATTTAAAGCCCTAGGAGCTCTTTGTGCTTGAACTTGAATGACAACTTGGGAAAGAGAGAGAAGGGGTTAGTGTGTAAAGGATATAATAGACACACTTTACACCCTGTGTATGGGCACACTGCCTACATACCAATACTCTGAGGAGTGATTAATCTAATGTAGTTCTCCCATTTAATTTCTTGGTGCAATTGTGTATGAAAATGCAACTAGATGTGAAAATGGGTCTATTTTAGATGGCTAGGGGTTGGTGTAAGGGTTTGAATAAGCTTGAAATAATATTGAAAGGTTGTATGTGATCCAAAGGACAATTCAAAAAATTTACAAAAGTAGACCTAAACCTACACCATTTCGTAGGGCCCATTGAGAGCTTTCCAACAGTATATGGAATGTAGAAAATGAAGCTCATATGCTCCTTGTGTAACCAGTCCAAGTTCCAGTCAATGTTAGTCAACAAGTGGTCAACACTGGTCAAAAATAGAAAAAATAATGATATTAGAATGTTTATTAATCAATTCCATGTTGTAGATATCATTTAGGTCTTTTTAGCACATTTTACAATTTGAAAAATGAAGTCCATATGTGCAAGTTATGGTCAGTAAAGTTGCAATTAAACTTGGTCAAAGTGATGACGTGGTAAAACATAGACCAATGAAAATGTGACATGTGGTAGTTAGTTCATGAAAGAATATTGGTTTTGGTTTCTCATATTCATCTTTGATGGTGTATTCAATAAAAATATTGGTTATGGAGACCGTATCTAGTGGAGTCTGCTTTTGTCTTGGAGGGGGACCCTGCCGTCGATAGAACTATGGAGCATCCAGTTGGATGTTGACAAGTGTCAAATTATGAGTGGTCCACATGGTGTGTCCTCAAGATACCATGTGGCTTGCCACCACATTTATTCCTCCATAGTCAATTTTTATTTTCATATAATTATTTACTATGCTCGAAAATGTTTCATGTCATGACACCAAGAAGGTTCTATGCCACGATTGAGACAAGTCAACAAGCCAACTGAACATTCAAAACAACCCACATTAATGCCAAATCACCATACCAATCATGGGTCATGACACAACCACCAAATTACCAACATAAAAATTCCACCAATGGCTCGAGTGGGTTAAACGAGAGGTGATACGTGGCCAAAGCCACAAACCATAACATGGAGGTAAGTCTATTTTAAAGCCTTTATTGCATTATCAAACTTGTAAATGTGGGACTTGATATGGATAAATCCATAATGCATAGACATTGGGATTTTAACTATGCCATTCTATGTAAAAGAGATAAGAATTTACCACTGTGCCCACAGATTCCAAGCACTATATAAAGTGCACAAAATTGTATTTGAAGACAAGTTCTTAACTGAGAATGTAAGGCAAACAAAGCTAGTTTGTGTTCTTCCTAATTTTGAGGCTTTTAGAAGCATTTATAGACTTTGGAGTAAACTAGAGATATGTTCTAGAATCTGAGCTGATTCAAACCATATGTGGAGTGTCTAGATATGAGGTTATTTGGTGTATTTTTTAATGCTTAAAAGTGAAATATTAGCAGACTATGTATAAGGGCCATAATAGACCAGTTTGTGAAATCTCATGTTTTGAAGGACTTGGAGAGATTTTAAATTCTTGGTGTAAACTATGGATTTGCCCTAGACTCTAAAATATTTCAATGGTATTTTGAAATCCCTATGATGATTTTTGTAAGACCATTTTATAAGTCCATTTTTGAGACCTTTGACAAAAATCCATAGGATTGCAAGATTGCATTCGCACGACAGTAAGGTGGAAGGTTTGTTCATGGGTTTACTAGGACTTTATGAAGCTCTATTATTTGAGTTGTGTGAAATCTTAGAGTATTAATTTGACAATTATAAGGGTTGGCCATGTACTCATTTTTCAAGGAAATGGGTCTGTTTGTACTATAAGCAAACACAGAGACATAGGCATTGCCAAACTCTGTTATCACGTGCTTATCGTGAGTTGATTCTATTTGTTATTATTTTTCCATATTTTGATTAATATTGTTTATTAATCATTATTAACTGAATAAATAGGTAAAATATTATAAAAGGTCAAATTCAATTTTATTTCTTTGAATGGTTTAAGAAATTGTGTGATTTGACCAAAGTATCTAAGGTAAACTCTTTTACACAGAAATAAGTGCTAGTTTATGGACCATGTTTGGTATTAGAGTAGTTAGTTCTGGGTTAGAATTTTATTGTGTGGATTTGATATCAATTATGTTCAGTTTCATTTTTTGTAGTATTTTATAAATTTTGGGCCTGTTAATATTCCATTTATACTTTGTGGAATTAGATTGTTTGTAGGGAATAAAATGCCATGGGCATCGCCTTGAAAAGAGAGAGGCATAATGAGTTTGAAGAAATTAATCAATAGATCCAAGAAGAGGATGTTTTCCTACGAGCTCTTTTTTAATTCTTGGAAGAGGAGATTGCTCACTTCAAATCAGTGTTGCAAGCCAAGGATGAGCTCTTGGCACAGATGCAGGATGAAGAGAAACATTGTCTTCATCAAATACCTTCCACTATAGATGCAAGCACTATGATTGATGAGTGCACTATAAGTTATTCATCTGGTAATTCTTTTCATTCAGTTTTAGATATTTCTTTTGGTAGTTTTGAGAAACACACTAAGGGCATTGGATCTAAACTATTATTAAAAATGGGATTTGATAGAAGGTGCCTTGGAAAGAATGGCCAAGGTATTGCTAACCCAATACAGGTAGAGCATAGACCTTACCATGTAGGATTGGGTCATGCTAGTGAGAAAGTGGATGTTGGAGAGAGTTCTTCCATTGCTGAAAGAGGACAAGTTTTTGACAGCCAAGATCTGAGGCCACTAGCAGAGCATATTTCCTCCCTACGAAGGAATGATGAGGGGTGGAACAAAGGTAAAAGAGGTATTGAGATTCGACCTCCTCATTCTTACACTAGAAAAAACACCAATAAGTATGTGAATTCTAAGATTTTTGATCGACTTTTGCCATTTACAAAATTTGGTTTTGATATTCAAAAGATGTTACATTCTTTTCCTTGTACATTTTATGGATTGAATAACCATTATGTCACATATTGTTGGAAAAGACAAGATTTACTGAAGTAGTTTGTAGGTGCTAAAGACCATTCTCATATTGGTAAAGTGAGAAATAGGAAATGGGTGACCTCACCTAAGAAGAGGGATGTTTTCACTCATTATCATGTGAGTGGACATCGGGTTGAGAAGTGTTGGACACTTCAAGCATCCTACCATCCTAGTAATGGTAAGAATAAGATGGTTTATAAACCTACTGATAAGGTAATTAATGAAGTTTTTATTCAATCAACCCATGCAGATATCAATAAATCCACTAAAGAAATTAAACACCCTAAATAGAAGCGTCTGATTAAAAGGGTTAGTAAATAATTTCTTAATTTCATGATATCATGATTAGTGAATTAATGGTTCAAAGCATTGTTGGGATTCATGTTGTATGTTTTCAAAAGAAATTTACCCATGCTTTGATATATGCATTTTGGAGCTACTATAGTGGGAAAACTTTGAGACAAGTTTATCATGCGAAGTTTTTTATTCTCACACTTATGTTTTGAAAAGATTTATTTTTGGAATCTCTAGTATTAGCTTTATGAGTTTCCTATTGAATTATTAAAGAATTTAACTCATTGATCAACTTTGGAGATTTGACAGCAGTTGCACAAGTTATTGGGTAGGATTCAACTTTCCTA
Source organism: Torreya grandis (assembly GCA_037957365.1). Taxonomy (NCBI): domain Eukaryota; kingdom Viridiplantae; phylum Streptophyta; class Pinopsida; order Cupressales; family Taxaceae; genus Torreya; species Torreya grandis. The sequence goes on from JARHVA010000153.1 coordinate 2,830,647, forward strand.
CATTACTTGTTTCAAAATAACTATTATTTTTTGGAATGCATCTATTTATGGCATATTTGTGATTAAATGCATTGATAAGACCCATTGGGGCAATATATTTTGACAAAGTCACAACCAATATTGTATTTTATTTACATTAACAAAATTATCTTGAAATTACATTGGTGATTATTTCAATGTTTCATAGTTCACCGCTTATAAGATGTGACAGTGGCTAGATATCTTGATATATTGTGACCTTATTGGTAGTTTGCAAGATTCAGTATAACTCATGCCTTATTTTAGGCTTTTTACAATTTTGAGTTATGAATCATATTTTGCCACTATTATATCTATGCTATGTTTTGGGTTTTGTACTTGATATGTTTCAGAGGACCATTTAGCTGTGTAGCAGAGGAAGTCATCACATCCTATTTCTGTGTAGATGCTATTGATGGCCGTGCAACAACAGAGTAGTTATAGAAGATGTGATCAGTCAATTATTCCAAGAATTATAAGTGTAGTTGCAGAACCTGAGTAGACCGATAAGACCCGTCAGAGTATCTACATAATCAATTAGAATTTAAGGGATCATCAGAGCCATAGCCATGTAAATATCCTCACCTAAAGTGCTAGGTCTAGTACTAGCATTTTGAGGATTAAAATCCCTCTTAGTGGGGAAGATTTATCCAGAGGATAATTTGGAAATGGTCCCAAAGTAGGCCAAAACCTATACCATTATGTAGGTCCCATTGAGAGCTTTCCAACAATATGTGTAATGTAAAAAATAAAGCTCGTATGCTCCTTATGCAGCCAGTCCAAGTTCCAATCAATGTAGGTCAATAGGTGGTCAACACTGGTCAAAACTAGAAAAATTAATGATCTTGAAATGTTTATGAACCATTTCCATGGTGTATATCACATTGATATCATTTTGACACATTTTATGGTTTGAAAAATGGAGTCTGTAGTGCAAGTTATGGTCAATCAAAGTTGTGGTCAAACTTGGTCAAAGTGATGACATGCAAAAATGTGGACCAATGAGAATGTGACATGTGGAAATTAGTTAGTGCAAGACTATTGGTTTTGGTTTCTCATCTTCATCTTTGACATGTGTATTTTAAAAAAATCTTAGCTACAGGGATTGTAACCAGTGGAGTCCACTTTTGTCTCAGAGGGGGACCCTACTACTGATAGAACTATGGAGCATCTAGTTGGATGTTGAAAAGTGTCGAATTGCAAGTGATCCATGTGGTGGGTCCTCAATCCACTCATAGTCAATTTTTATTTTCATGTAATTATTTATCATGCTCAAGAATGTTCAATGCCATGACACCAAGAAGGTTCTATGCCATGACCAAGACAAGTCAACAAGCCAACTGAATATTCCAAATAGCCCACGTTAATGCCAAGTCACCATAGCAAGCATGGGTCATGACACAACCACCAAATTTCCAACATAGCAATGTCACCAATGGCTTGAGTGGGTTAAATAAGAGGTGATACATGGTCAAAGCCACAAACCATAACATGGAGGTAAGGCTATTTTAAAGCCTTTATTACATTATCAAACTCATGAATGTGGGACTTGATATGGATAAATCACTAATGCACAACCATGGGGATTTTAACTATGCCATTCTAGGTAAAAGAGATAAGACTTTAACACTACACCCATTGATTCAAGCACTATATAAAGTGCATGAAATTGTATTTGAAGACAAGTTCTCAGCTGAGAATGTAAGGCAAATAAGACTAGTTTGTGTTCTTCCTCATTTTTGAGGCTTATGGAGGCATTTCCAGACTTTGGAGTAAACGAGAGATATGTTATAGACTATGAGCTAGTTATAACCATATGTGGAGTTTCTAGATATAAGGTCATTTGGTATAATTTTTAATGCTTTAAAGTGAAATATTAGCAGACTGTATATAAGGGCCATAATAGACCAATTTGTGAAATCTCAAGTTTTGAGGGATTTGGAGAGTTTTTTAATTCTCGATGTAAACTAAGGATTTGTCCTAGACTCTGTGAAGATTTCAATGGTATGTTTAAATCCATATGATGATTTTTTAAGACTATTTTATATGTCCATTTTTGATACCTTTGGCAAAAATCCACATGATTACAAGATTGCATTCAAATGACATTAAAGTGGAAGGTTTGTTCATGGGTTTACTAGGACTTTGCTATGTACCTAAGGATATGGTATATTATTGTATATGGGTTGATGGAGATGCCGACATGTGGCACACATCCCCTTAGTTAGCTATATGGGTAAAATATATTAGGATAATAGAGTAACTTGTGGAAGTAGTACATTGGGTAGTGGTCAGCCTACACTAGGATTAGGACGTTACCCATCCATGGGTTAGATAGATGTATATATATAGGAGATGATTATCATGGTAAAGATATCAAGTAAGCATTGAGTCTTCTATTGTAAGAGGATATTGGAGGTTGTCCCCTCGAAGAGAAATTGTGGAGGTATTCCTTCCTAAAGGAGTATTATATGGTGTTTCCCTATCTTAAGGGTATTTCTGAATATATTGAATATCAAGATCTTATCAAGTGGTATCAGAGCTTTGATTTGGGTAATTTGTGGAACAAAACCTTAGTTTTTTTTGAATCGTCAATAACTTTTGATTGGTTGCAAAATTTTCCACAATTTTTTTTACTAGATATGGATAATAATTAAAATAAGTCACAGTAAAAAAATTGATATTTTTTGATTCTTTTTGAGGTAGTTATTTCTATTTTAGGGTTTATAATAATTTCACTATATCTTCCGAAATATAAGGAATTTTTATTCAAAATTTTTACTGGAGATGTAAGCAGATATAAGAGAAGCATAGTAAAAATTTTAGAATTTTTTGAGTTGTTTTAAGTGATTTGTTGCAATTTTATGGATCAATTTTGACATTTTAGGGTTTCATGAACCTTAATTTTTTTTTTGGATCATGGAGTTGCAAACATTTTTAGGGGAAGATGATATTGATGCTAGAGAATGGTGGCTCCTTTTAGAGAATCATTTTACAAAAACTTTTGGGCAAAGACGATTACTTCCTTTTTTGTCTGGGCCTGCACTACATTGGTTTGATCAATTGAGCTGTACAAAAAAGTTTTCTTCATGGAATGAAATGAAACATATATTTTTAGATTGTTGGGATATAAAACAAGAAGTAAAAAAAGAAGCAGTAGAAGAAGAAGAAGTAGAAATAGAAGAATCAGTAGAAGAACACGAAGAAGAACTAGAAGAAGCAATAGAAGAAGAAGAAGAAGAAGAAGAAGAAGAAGAAGAAGAAGAAGAAGAAGAAGAAGATAAAGGTTCAAATTATTTGGCTCCAAAGAAATCTGAGTTAATTTTTCAATTTCATGGATGCATTCAAAAGAAAAGGGTTATTGTGTCCATAAACCCTACCAGTAAGTATAACTTCATCAACAAGAATGTGTCCAAGCATCTACATGTTCAAGCAAAGAATATCAAAGAGGTTCAAGTAGATGGTAAGAATATTTCAATGTTTGAAGATCTGAAGCTCATTATGGAAAAATATGTTTTGCATTCAGATTTTTATGCTTTGAATATGGATGATGTGGATATAGTTCTTGGATATCCATGGTTAGAGACTTTGGGAACAATGAATATTAATGTTCAAAAGAAGTTCATGAAGTTTTGGTATAAGAAAAATAAGATCACTTTACAAGATATCATAGTGAAAAAGGCACCAATAACAATCCAGGTAGATCGTAAGGATGAGATGGAAATAGGTGATGAAGAACATGATGAAGATTCAGATGATATAGATAAAGAAACACTACAAATGAGCACTTCATCTACTCAAGAGACAAAGAAGGAAAAGGTGGAAGAGGTAGAAGCAAAGGTGGATAAGGTCAAAGTATTGGAAAAGGTTGAGGTGTATAGACACCCACATCATCATGAGAGGAAACAATCATGGAACCAGGTGAGGAAGTGTCATAATAACAATCATTTTGTCTATATAGGAAATAAAATTTTGAATCATTATGGATATGCATGGAATCCAAAGAAAAAATACTATGGCACATGGAATGAATGGGGAAATCATTATGACTATGCATGGAAGAATACCTACTATGGTCATGGTTGGAATCAGAGAAGTGCATTAGAATATGGTACATGGAATAAAAAGAGGAGTAATTATGTTGGGACACCAAAGCAATATAATTATGATCATGAACAAAATCAGAGGAGCACAGGGGAATTTGGAAACAAGCTTGGAGAGCTATCCGCTGCCAAGATCACATTTGGATGGCTAGATGATCGAGATTGGAGACAAGTGTGCAATGATTTGAAGCACACTCATTATTTGGTTTCTTCCTATGTTTCAGGGATGAAACATGTCAAGGAGGGAAGTAACGCTATGTACCTAGGGATATGATATATTATTGTATATGGGTTGATGGATATGCCAACATGTGGCACACATCCCCTTAGTTAGTTATATGGGTACAATATATTAGGATAATAGAGTAACTTGTGGAAGTAGTACATTGGGTAATGGTCGGCCTACACTAGGATTAGGAGGTTACCCATCCATGGGTATATATATATATATATATATATATATATATATATATATATATATATATATATATATATATATATATATATATAGGAGATGATTATCATGGTAAAGATATCAAGTAAGCATTGAGTCTTCTATTGTAAGAGGATATTGGAGGTTGTCCCTTTGAAGAGACATTGTGGAGTTATTCCTTCCTAAAGGAGTATTATATGGTGTTTCCCTACCTTAAGGGTATTTTTGTATATATTGAATATCAAGATCATTACAGACTTTCTGAAGCTCTATTGTTTGAGTTGTGTGTAATTTTAGAGTATCCATTTGAAAATTATAAGGGTTGGCCATGTACTCACTTTTCAAGGAAATGGATCGATTTATACTATAAGCTAATCTAGAGACATAGGCATTGTCAATTTTTGTTATCACATTCTTGTCGTGAGTTGATTCTATTTATGCATTCTTTTTCCACATTTTGATTAATATTGTTTATTAATCACCATTGAATGAATAAATAACTAAAATATTATAAAATATCAAATTCAGTTTCATTTCTATGAATGTTTCAAGAAATTATGTGATTTGACTAAAGGATCCAAGGTAAACTCTTTTGCACAAAAATAAGTGCTAGTTTATGGATCAATATGCAGAGAATAGGGAAAAGTGCTTTAATTTACTTGCTTGTATTCTTGATTCTTTCTTGTAAATGAGTGTCAACCCTTTTAAATGGACTTTGAATGGCCTTTTATAGGGAAATTAATGATTATGGGTTAAATGAATTTGCATTAGGTTGACATGAATTAGGATAAGGATTCAAAAAAATATGATCATTAGGACCAAAAGTACACTTGGACAATAACACCAACAATATGACACCCTAGATTTCAACACTCCTATCCAGGTTGGGCACTATTATTCAAAGGGAATGAGACTTGGGGGGATGGATATGGGCCTAAAAGAGCTGCTTAGGTCTATAAGGGTTAAGTCCAGAAGGCTGTAGATGACTGGGAATCAATGAAAGAAAAGCCTAAATGGGTTGTGAAAATAAGTAGGAGGACCTTGTATTAGGTGTCTTTAGGCATAATCAAGTAACCAAATTTTGCATTTTATATGACTACATTTGCCCCCCTTTTATTCTAGTGATACAAAAAAGAAAAATACTAGGATAAAGGAAAAAAATAGAAAGCATACCTAAACTTACTTGCAAAGGTGAAGCCTATGAAACTTGTGTGATGCTGGATAGTGCATAGAGAGCACATTATGCAAGTGTGAATCTATGAAATGAAACAAATAGTAGATAAGTTCTTATTATATGTGATATAAAACAAGAACATACAAAAGCTAAGTAAAATAAAAAAGAAGAGGAAAAAATGAACACACCTCACAAGGTACGTGAACTAATACAAAACCTATTGTGATCCTAAGTAAGGTTGAGTAATGCTAGATTGTGCTAGATGATACTGTACCAAAATTTATATCATGAACGGAGCTGAGTGCTCAATTCCCTAGAAAGTGGCTCAAGAATACAAAGGTTGGCACTTTGGCTCCATCGTCGCCTACTAAGTGAAGCAAGATGATATTTCATGTGTTAATCGATGTTTGGACTATATATCCAATCCCTCTAAATAGGTGGCTCAAGAATACAAAGGCTAGCCTTTTGTATCCATCATTTCCCACTGAGTGAAGCTAGATGATTATGTGAGTGATGTTTGATGTTTGGACTGTGTTTCTAATCCCTCTGAATAGGTGGCTCAAGAATACAAAGGCTGACCCTTTGGATCCATCATTGCCCACTGAGTGAAGCTAGATGATCATGCATATGATAATTTATGTCTGAACTATGTGTCCAATTAATTTGAATAGGTGGCTCAAGAATACAAAGGTTGGCCTTTTTCTCCATTATTGCCCCATGAAATGAAGCTACGAAGTGATACCAGTATAGAATAGATGAAATGGCTCATGGAGACCATGGATGTTTTGAAAATATGATAATGTGGCATGGATAGCTGAATGTATACTAGAAACTAGGCCACTCTTAGCCATTCTAAAATATGGAGATTAGGCTTGTATGAAAGCCACTCTAAAACTAATGCACTAGGCTTATGTGAAAGCCAACTCAGGAACTCAGGTACTCAAGAAGTTGAACTTGTATGAAATTTCAACTTGAAAAATATGCCAACCACCTACAGATGGAGTAAGGCACGTAATTACTGAGAATGTATGGGTAATAAAATGAACTCAAAAACAAAATAAGACCAATGTGTCATTCACATTGCCCCCAATCACTGGTGTTTGGAACATGGATTCTAATCTAGAAGTTATGTCAACTATCTAATATAAAACTAGAAGTGAGGCCGTCATGCCATGCATGATACCCCCATATCTGGGTTCCTTGAGAAAATTGTACTAAAAATGCTGATTTTGACTAATCTAGATATGCAAAAACTATAGCTGAGCTAAATTTTTTACCTATTACTAGAAAACCTATGTTTTTTCCTAGATAAGAGTGCTAAAATGAGGACATCCTTGTGTTTAGAGTTGATATTTATTTACGGTACTATTGTCTTGTGCTAAAACTGGTTGTTGATATGGAATTGTCACTATTTTTTTATTCTATTCTGACTGGTTTAACCTCTGGATTTTGAACTGGGTGACTTGAATGCTGTTATTTTGATTTCTAGGAGCTTTGATCTCTATGAAAAAAATCTTGTTTGTTTCCCTCTCTTCTGAGGGTAGGAATGATTGAACTTGCAATGACTACCCTCAGAAAAAAGTGTTCTACAAGTGTGTTATGCTACATAGATACATGATATAACAATGATATTTGACAAGATGTCTCTAGATATAGTAATGTTTATATTAAGATATTGTTAGATCAATAGGGGTATGCCTAGATAGATATAATAATGTAAAATCATGTGTAATGTACTAAACTAGAACTATAAATGTTAGATTTTAGTTGTTAGTTGGAGGGATGGAGCATAGTGTCCATCAATGCATCCAAGAAATCAAGGTAAATACATGATATGGATCATGACACTAAAAAAAAGGATAAGTAATCAAGAAACAAGCATAAAAAGCAAGAAGTAAGAAGCAAAAAACATACAAGGTTGAATAATGGGCCATGCAAACAAGGGACATGGGCACATGTCACTCAAATTGGAAAGCAAGCATACAAGGCATGTTCAAATGCCACACATACATATAATTTGAAACAAGCAAAGATTGGCACAAGGGACACAAGCACATAGAATAGTAAAAGCAAGGGACATTGGAAAATGTCCAAAGGTACACACACATGAATAGAAACAAAGGACATTGGCAAATGTCCTAAGGCACACATAAGAAACAAAACTAGAACTAGAAATGCAATCACATCTAGCTACACAAAATAAGAAAGAAAAGCATGTAAAAATTGGAAAGGTATAATCACATTTAAATAATCAAAGCAAGAGTGAAAATATGCAAGACATGTTTAGCACAAGACTAGGTATATGCTAAGAAATACACAAGTGCAAGATACTAGGGAGTGTCGATGTGGTAATCTATGTAATCTAGTAAGTAATGTATTTCAACATGATAACTAGAGTTTGTTGTGTAAGAATGATATAACCCGGATGGTGTAGTCATGTAGAAGATGCCCCCAGTGGGAAAATGTAACAATGTGTGTTTCGAATGTAGAAGTAAGATGCCCCCTCAATGGTTAGAATGAAGCAATCAAGGAATTAAAAGTCACTACACACACTCAAAGAAGATCAAGTGAAGCATGGTAATGTAGGTAATTGACAAATAATAGCATAAAACAACAAATTTAAGTCTAACATAGTAGTATAAATGTAAAACATGGATGGCACATACAATCTAAATGTTTTTGGTGTTTTTGAATTATTTGAATGTTTTTGTATTTTAAAATTTTGTATTATTTTTGTATTTTTATATAAGCTATGTACAATCAAGTAAAAGACATTATGTACAAGTAGACTAGGATAGGATGATACTAACTGATGATTCTCATGTGAGACTCCCTATCATGGTGTCCTGTATCAAGGAGTGGAATCGTGCGTGAATGTGAAGCATAATAAAAATGCTAAGACTATGGATCTGAAAGCTGTATATACTATAGATGCTCTAAAATATTTGAAGTAGAAACCAACTGTGGGGGTCTCATTGTAACTCTGAGAAGTGGATGTAACTATAGGGCTCTTAGGGATCCATCTGGGAGTAAGAGAAGTTCTTTGAACATGTGTTCTATGTGTAGACCCATGAGATATCAATGAAATTGATCTGGTCATGAAAATTATAGCTGAAAGCTATCTAGAATCCCAAAGCTATGGTGGTGTGTGAAACCTTTGTACTGGTGATGGATGTGTCAATTGTGTCTGAAGCTATACCTAAAGAAGAATTGTAATGGGTGGGGCAACTAAAACTAGTGGAGAAGTTGGAACTGATGATTGAAAAGTAGATGGCTCTGAAGTGGGTAGTGGTAACTCATAAATAACTCCACCAACTATAATACCTTGATTACAATGAATGAATTTCATGCATCTGTGAACTATAAATGGTATTACTCAAATTTTTTGAATCCATGAGAGACCAAGTAACATATCAAAAACTTATGCACTAGGAACTATAGTGAAATGTGTGGTCACATGTGTTGGACTAGTCTATAAAGGAAGTATAATCTCACCTAATGAACTCTGTATATGCCCACTAAATCCACTAATAACTATTTTGTCTGGGTGGTATCCTACTTTGAATAGACCAAATGTTGTAATAATGTGACAGTGCACATCTTAACATTAGAACCATTATTGATGAGAACACTGTGAATAGGCTGATTATGAATATGTGGTCTGATAAAGAGTGCATTATAATCTAAATTATCCTCCACAATCTCCTGATCTGAAAAGGATATCGAAGGTCTAGCTGGAACTCTAGACTCATACACACTAATCATACCGCTCAAAGGATGTGACTCAACTAAAGATGCCTGGGATGTAACTGGTGGTAGATGCACATGATATGCATGGTGAATCCCTAATGTGTCCCCGGTATCTTATTTTGAATTCTATGGAAATGGATCTAAAAATATTTTCAAAGCTTTTTCTTGTGTTGGTTTTGCCTATGGAGGCTCAATTGAAGTGCCAAGATCAAGCAAGTTGTCATCTATCAAGTCTTGTTTCTTATATCTCAAATCGAAGCATCTATTTGTAGTGTAGCTTGGTGCCCTATGGTAACCACAAAATGCCTACTAATCATATCCATTGGGAAGAGGTTTGGTTGGATCAAATTCTTGAATAGGAGGGAGAGATATGAAATTACAATCCAAAAGCTACTATAAAACTCTGGCTAGAGGAACTGGAAGATGTGAGAAAGTACGTCGAAGAGGTGATTATAAAACTATATGCTAAAGAGGCTCTGAAGCTACATTTACTATAGGTTGTGTTGTCCCCCAAAAATATTAGCTATTTTTGGGACAACATTTGAACTATTTTGGTCTTACAGACCAAAATTGTCTCTTCCCTTTTCGAAATTTGTCTTAGGCATTTAAATTCTTCAATTTTCAAGCTTTTCAAAAATCTATGGACTCTGTAGGCAGGTTCATTTCTACAGGTTCAACAAGTTCAACGGTGGTTTCAGTCAAAAGAATCAGTTTTCAACACTTAGTCATTTTTTGAGATTGGTTCAGCACCTTGGTTCAATCGAAAATCTCCATCAGCAAGCATCTAAGCACAAAAAGAGGCTTGAACCATTGAACCATTAAACCACTTTGGTTCAAAGGTTCAACGGGTTCAAGGTTTAATAGGTTCAATGTCTTTGGCAAGAGTTAAGCGCTTCATCAAGGTTCAAAGTTCAATCGCTTCAATTGGTTCATTGACTTCAAAACACTTAGCCAAATCAAGGCAGTTTGAACCATTGAACCGTTGAACCATTGAACCACTTTAGTTCAAAGGTTCAACGGGTTCAAGGTTCAACGATGGGTTCAATCAAATGGTTCGTCAATTGGTTCAAAGCTTTTTTAACTGTTGAACCAAAACTTGGTTCAACGTCTTGGTTCAACAAAAAGGTTCAACGTTTTGGTTCAACCAAGCAGTTTAATCACTTGGTTCATCCACTTGATTCATTCAGTTGGTTCATCAGCTTGAACCATCGGCTTGAACCATTTTGGTTCAAAGCCTTGTTTCAACCGATTGGTTCAACAAAATGATTCAACAATTGGTTCATCACCAAAGTTTAAAGGGGCGGTTCAATGCAAAAGGAAGCTTCTTGAAGGATAAGTGCCCTTGTGGAGGACACTTAATCGACAAAAGCACCCTTCGAAAGGGTCATTTTCAAGGAAGTCGAAAGGTAATTCTTTTAGATTTTTATTTAAGGCATTTAAAATTGGCTAAGACATAATTCTTTCAGACTTTTGTTCGAAGGAATTCCTTTAGACAAAAAGTCTGAAAGAATTCAAGAAGTAAATGCAGGAAAAAAATTTGAAGACTTGTTCAAAGACTTGGTGGAACAAAATTCTGTAGACTTTTCATCCACGAGAATTTTCCCTAGACTTTTTGTCTGCGGGAATTTTCCACGGGACAAATGTCAGCAGGAATTTTCCCTGAGGAAAATGTCCACGGGAAAATACTCGCAGAGAAAACCTGTGGGATAGTCTGCGGGGGAAAATGCGGGAGACTCTTAAGGAAAAGGTCACCGAAGGACCCCAAAGGGCAGGTGCCCTTGTGGGGGACTCTCGATGGCCAAAGTAAAGGACATTTTCATGAAGTCTGAAAGAATAATCTTAGTTACCCGTATGAAGCAAGAAGCCCGAAGGCCATTTGAAGACCACCCAAAAGGCAAATACCTTTGCAGAGGGGGGGCTCTTTCCGACCCAAGGTAGATATTCATCAAGACCCGAAAGGGCATATTCTTTCTAGAAAAGTGCCAAATAGAGAAGCTAAAGAAGGACCAAGGGGTGACGCACCTGAAGATGTCAAATTCAAGACAATGAATTAGTCGTTGAGAGTACATCGATAGGCACGTGAACGTCAATTTTAAAGCCCATAAAATAGCTGTTGATCCTTTAAATCTATAGACCCAAATGCATTCATAGACTTCAAGGTCAAGACTAGCAGAAAGAGAGAAAGGAACTGAACAATAAATTGAATCCAAGACCCGATTTAATTAACTAGAAAAGGAGGAATGATGAAGGTAGGATCAGATCGCCAAGTGGACATTGAATGTTGCAAACTTTCAATAGCATGACTTGTTTCTCTACATTAATAAAGTCAAATGGGTAAAATGCCCCTAATTTTTAACCTGTCTTCCTAACAGTTCCCAATGCATCATGATGTATTACTGTTCCCAAGTCCTTGAAATGGCTATATAAAGGACTCTCTTATTATTGTAAAAGGATCTCTTTTTTGACAATCAGAACAAACCTCTGCCCAAATTGAAAGGCACTTCTGAGACTTTGAGCTCAGTTTGTTTATCATATTTTTTTATTGGAATAAGAAAGCAAATGGTTTTTCAGACTTTGTGCTATGATATCTTTGTTGTTAAGGAAACTATTTTATGTCTTTTTCCTTGATGTATTTTTTATTCCTTTAATTCAACAAGCAGAATTAGTGAAATTAGTCAAAAAATTGTCTTGAAGAGTTAACTATAGAGAGACTTTGTGCCCCCATAATTTCCTTTCAATATGTTTTCTTTTCATTTCTGTGTAAATGACTTTGAGAAGACTTTGTGCTCTCATTGTTCTTCGTATCTTACTCTTGAGCAATCTAGGTGAAGACTTTGTGCTGCATCTCAACTTGTTGGTTATTACATCTTTTGCTACATTTTGCTATTACTACCTGGAGTATTCTTATGGCTTGCTGAATAGTACTTCTAAAAGAAGAGGAGTGTTTTATGTCATTTTCCTTGAGTTTCTCCTGTGATCTACATGCATCATCCTAAAGAAAGAGAGATGGATGATTTGTCCTACCCTTGAGTATTATTTTTTGTTTATATATATATATATATATATATATATATATATATATATATATATATATAGCATACCTATATGGAACCTCCCCTTGATGAGAGGAGAGATCAATCTCCTTTTGATGTGGTAAAAATTGCACATTTGGATGACCAATCTTCCTACTTTCGCTGATCAGACCTATTTTATTTACCGGTATGCTGATCAACAAAATATTCAACCAATAGTTTTTGGTGACTCTGCTGGACATATCATATCCATTATCCATTTATAATCTATCCATTCACCTCCACACTAACTGGGAAAGAATATACAATTTAAAGCCTCAAGATTTTACTGAAGCAAGATCAATTCTTTTTCACTTTTGTTTCACAATCTGGCAGATTCAAGGTATACACGAAGCCAAAGGACTAAAGGTATCATTGACCCTGTATTCGAGTTGGTACAACAAAGTGATTTTGATCTGTTTCCTTCACCATCTCGTCTCCAACGAACCAAGAGTTTTCCTCTTACTAAAACCAGATCTCCACTGCCAGACGAAGTATCTATTTTCGCTGTTGATAAAGCTATACTTATAATTACCCCTCTGAGATTTGTTATCCCTCCTTTTTAGAATCTTATAATGGCAGTTCAAGGTCCCTGGGGTAATGCTTTTGGTCCTCTCAATCTTACTCCACCTCTCCATGAGCTTCCATGCAGTTCTAAAAAGAACTTCCCCAAATTCTATGGTGATGGAAAAGTTCACCCTGATGAGCACATTGCAGCTTTCAACATAGCTTATGGAGTAATCAGAGTAGAATTTGAAGATGTAGCAATCAGGATTTTTGTAGAGACATTACAAGGTGCTGCTGTAGATTGGTTTTATCATCTACAGGCTCGGTTGGTGACTAATTAGAATACTCTCAAAGCTAAGTTTGAAGCTAGATTCAAACTTGTAGAAGATGCACATACACTTCTGGCTCAACTTACACAGATGAAGAAACAGTCTTATGAGCCTATGAGAGACTTCATAGCCAAGTTTGACAAACTGAGAAATGAAATCCCTATAATTGCTAGACTTACAGCTAAGAATCTCAAATGCTTTTTCATTAATTCTCAGCTACCTAAAGTCAGTTTTCTCTTGAGACGTGCTGGTCAAATAGATCTTGCTGCAGCTCAACTATTGGCCACTGAAGTAGAAGATGATCTCATCTTAGCAGAAAAGATAAGAAGAGATCCAAATAGAAATAGAGTTTTATCATCTTTTGAATTTGCATCTATAGGTACCATAGATCCAATGGTGTAAAAATTGGCAAATGAGTTGCTTGATCTTAAAAAGCAAATGGCTAAAGGAATGTCTTCTACTCCTTCATATAGAAGGACATTCCCAAATCAGTCATATCAGGGCAATGCTACCAGGAATCAAGGGCAACAAAATTGCCTTCCTCCCCCATAAGGGAAACTTGCCCTGGAAGCCCCTCCAACTAATTCAACAATGGGATATCTTGAAGCAGAATCAGAATTCTCTTAACAGCCTAAATTAAATCAAGAAAATGACGCTGATCTCCTTGAAGACAATCAAGAAGAATCAGCTGATGACTCCCACATTGGTTTCTTGAACTACTAAGATGAACCTAGAAGCAAAGGAGAAGCTTTTGATGGATCATATGCAGTGTTTACTCAGTCTAAAAACCAATTAGTCCAACAGGCTGATAAAGAGAAGACAAAAGAGCAACCATAGCCAACAGTCATAATTGCTAAACATGGAACCACTTTGCCTTTTCAGCCAAAAGATCCGGTAATCACCCAAAAAGTAAATACATCAATTGCACGTTCCCCTTCTACTTCTAATTCACAAACCAACCCACCTCCCATCCTTCCTAAAATTTAGAAAGTTGAAGTACCTTTCTCTATACCTAGCTCGATTCAACCATTTGACATAATCGATCATGTCAAAAAGACAAAAATACAAATGTCTGAGTTCAAATATTTATAGTCATTTCTAGATCAATTGAATAAACTAGTCCAATATGTTAAAAATCAAATCATCCCTATAAGACAAAAGGCTAAAAAGGTAACTCCTGATTCTCCAAAGAACACACCTATTCCAAATAATTTTGTCATTACTCCCCTAGCTACTCCTAAAAAAATAGAACCTTTTTATATTTCCCTGTTAATTAATGGTCACAAGCTAAATAACTGTATTATAGACTTAGGCACATCTGATAATGTCATGCCAGCTAAAGTAGCTAAGTCTCTTGGTCTCACACTAACCACGACATTTGGGAGATGTTTTTCCATGGAGAACAAGCAAGTACCATTACTGGAGCAAATCAAAGATGCCCAATTTGCATTTGCAGCCTTTCCAAATAAGAGAATCAAGATGACTGTCTTGGTGGCTGAAGTTCTAGCATCTTATGGCATTTTGCTTGGATGAAATTTCTGTAAGGATGTGGGAGGATAACTAAGCATAGATTTTCCTTAGGCAAGGATCCCTGTCTAAGGCATGATGAAGAGATTGCTCCCTGAAAAAGAAGCAAAGTATGTAGTCACCCAGACATCAGCCCCTGAAGCTCAAATCCTTTTTGAATCTACAAGTATGGATAACTATTTTCTATCTACAGATGAAATGCATGAAACACATGAAATTATCAACTCATAAATTAGTTCAACAAGAACAAATTTTTTTTTAGTAGGCTGCAGTACAGACCAAGAAAGATCCTCTATCTTTGATGAAGAAAAGTTTAAAGAAATATTAGTATTAGATGAGATATGAACTTTGAAATTTGATGGTAGCTGTTCTTCTATCGGTTCAAGAGCTGGGATTGTTTTGATATCTCCTCAAGGAGATATGTTCCCTTCATCTTACAAATTATAGTTCAGCAACACTAACAATACAATTGAATACGAATCTCTATTGCTGGGCATGAAGGCTGCTCAAGAAAAAGGCATCAAGTTTCTTCATGCCAAAGGAGATGCTAAATTAGTAGTTTGTCAAGTGAAGAATTTATACCAAACTAAGAATAAAATATTACGCCACTACCGTAACTTGGTTTGGGACCAAATTGAAAGCTTTGATGCTTTCAACATTTCTACCATACCCAGAGAGTCTAATGATAGAGCTGATGCACTTGCTATTTTAGGAACTCTCTTAGTTCCTCATTCAGATTTCAAAGAAGACAGGTATACCATTGAGCTGGTCTATAAAACAAGTGTTCCTGACAATGCTAATCATTGGCAAGTATTCGATGATGATCATCAAATCATTACCTTCTTAGAATGAAAAGATAATTTTGAACAACTAGGTTTTGAAGGCAGTGAACCTTAAAAGAATGAATCTGTGTCTAAATTCAGCTCAGATATAAATGAAGAATTCTTGCAGTTGAAAGGAAACAAAATTCTTAAAGGCCTAGTTTCTCTTGAAAAGTTGTTTGACAAACATGATGGATTCATTAAATAACAACAAACAGACTCGAGTTTCTCTCAAGGATTTGATCAAGTGAATCTGTCCACTGAAGAAAATCCCAAGATGATCAATATTGGTAAGTGCTACACCCCTGAAGAAAGATTCAAGTTCACCTCTTTACTCTGTCAATACATGGATGTCTTAGAATATTATTATGAATACTTGAAGTCTCTCAGACTAGATGAAATCTGCCATAACATTCCTCTCAAGGCTGACTCAATGCCATACAAGCAAAAATCTAGACAATATAATATGAAAATATCAGGTACTATTCTATCTGAGATATAAAAGATGTTAAATGCTAGAATCATCTTCCCAATCCATCATTCCACATGGATTGCGAATATAGTACCTGTAAGGAAGAAGAATGGCAAAATTTGCATTTGTGTAGATTTCAAAAATTCGAATCAAGCATCTTTGAAGGATAATTATCCTTTGCCAATTATGGATTGAGTGCTTCAAACAGTGACAGGTGCAGAGATGTTATCAATGTTGGATGGCTTCTCAGGTTATAATCAAGTTGAAGCTGGTGAGGTAGACCAACACAAGACTGCATTCACCATGCCTTGGGGTACATTTGCATATAGGAGAATGCCTTTTAGTCTAATAAATGCTGGTGCTACCTTTCAGAGAGCTATGGATATGGCTGTCAAAGATGAAATTGGTAAATTCATAGTGGTATACTTTGACAATTTCACTGTCTTTTCAAAGCATCGATTTGATCATGTACGCCACCTACAATAAGTGCTGGAGTGCTGTCACTAGAATGGTATTTTCTTAAATCTTAAAAAGTCTATTTTTGAAGTAACAGAGGGGGAACTCCTTGGACACATTGTGTCCAAAGAAGGCATAAAGATTGACTCAGATAGAGTCAAGTCTATTCAAGAGCTTAATCTACCTACAAGTAAGAATTTTGTTCATTCTTTCTTCAAAAAGGTGAATTTCTTACGGAGATTCATCCCCAAATTTGCTGAGAAGACTAGACACATTGTGAACATGATGAAAGAGAAGACTATCTTCAGCTAGACTAAAGAAGGTAAATCATCATTTCAAGATATCAAAACTGCCATTGCTCGCACCCCTACCTTGGTTTGCCCAAATTACAACAAGGATTTCATCATATACAGCTATGTGTCTGAACACACTCTTTCAACGATTCTTATTCAACAGGACAAGGAAGGTATGGAATCTCCTATTTCTTTCATGAGTTGCCCTCTCAAAACTCATGAGATGAAGTATTCAAATATAGGGAAGCATGCTTATGCCTTGGTAAAAGCAGTCAAACATTTCCGCTTTTATATTATGAATTCACATACTACTGCCCTAGTGCTTGACACTACAGTCAAGTCTATATTAACTCAGCAGGATTTTGGCACTAAAAGAGGTAATTGGATTGCAAAGATCCAAGAGTTTGATCTAGACATCAAGCTAATGAAGCTGGTCAAGGGTAAAGGCTTATGCCAATTAATTACTGACAATAAGCTAGAAGACACACAACGTGAAGAAATTGAAGTGGAAGAGACACCAACAATCCTTTTTATCTCCACTACCAATGAGTGGTATTCAAGTATCACTCATTTTCTTACTTATGGTGAATGTTTTACTCATTTATCTTACAAAAAAAAGAGAACTATCAAGTTGAAAGCTGCCAATTTTGTCCTTTGGGATAATGGCATGTACAAGAGAAGCATAGATGGAGTATTCTTTCGTTATGTAGACAAAGAGAAGCAAACCCAGCTTTTGAAATCTTTCCACAATCTAGCCTGTGGAGGACATTTTTTTGCTCCTATGACTGCTCACAAGATTTTGCAAGCCAGGTATTATTGGCCAACTCTTTTCTAAGATGCACATAAGTGGGTGAGGAAATGCGAACTCTGTCAGCAATTTGTTGGAAGACCCAAGTTAGCTGCTATGCCTCTCAAGCCAGTGACCATAGAAGAACCTTTCCAGTGATGGGGACTTGATTTTATTGGGACAATAAACCCATCTTCAAGTGATGGACATGATTATGTCCTTACAGCGATTGATTATTTCACCAAGTGGGTAGAAGCAATCCCAACTAAGCATGCTACTTCAGAAGTTGTATGCAACTTTCTCAAAGAGAATATCATTTCCAGGTTTGGAGTTCCAATCAAAATCGTTACTGATAATGCAGCACATTTCACCTCTTAAGAGATTACACAATTTTGTTTCCATTTTGGAATTACACTCTCTCACTCTTCTGATTATTTTCTACAAGGGAATGGACAAGCTGAATCCAACAATAAGAATCTGGTAACTATTATCAAGAAACTAGCAGATGACAATCAAAGAACATGGCATAAAGCATTGGTTGATGCTCTATGGGCAGACATGATCACACCAAAGAGGGTAATTGGTATGTCTCTTTTTCAACTTCTTTATGGTATCAATGCTGAGATACCAATCACTTTAGAATTGTCAGCCTTGAAATTGGCAAAGGCAATTGTAGATCAGACATATGAAAGTTCTCTTGACAAAAGAATCATGTGCCTGGCTAAGCTGGAAGAATAGAGAACCATGGTGGTGGATAGAATTGCTGCTCATCAAAGTCTGGTAAAGAAACTCTTTGATCAGAAGGCCAGAAATCATGATTTCTAGATTGGGGATCAAGTCTTGTTGTGGGACAAAAGGAGAGAACCAAAGGGGATGCATGGAAAGTTTGACTCCCTTTGGAGAGGCCCATTTATAATTCATCAACACATTGGTGAAAACAGCTTTCTATTGAAATATTAGGATGGCACACTCTTTTCTCTGCCCCACAATGGGCAACATCTAAAAAATTTCAACTCCTGAAGTGTCAGATCTTTGCATCTGTGTATATGTATATTTGTACAATTTTTAAATCTGTTTTGTTTTGTTTGTTTCTGTTTTGGATGTCTTTCATTTCTGGGTAGCATGACTCCATAACCCAATGGTACACATGAAGACACTGGAGATTCTAGATTCTACTCCTTTGAATTATTTTTTGCAATTGAAAGAAGTTCCCCAACTGGAGCCAGCTGCTGTCCCCCAAAAATATCAGCTATTTTTGGGACAACATTTAAACTATTTTGGTCTTACAGACCAAAATTGTCTCTTCCCTTTCCAAAATTTGTCTTAGGCATTCAAATTCTTCAGTTTTCAAGCTTTTCAGAAATCTACGGACTCTGCAGGGAGGTTCATTTCTACAGGTTCAACAGGTTCAATGGTGGTTTGAACTTTTTGAACCGTTGAACCAAAACTTGGTTCAACAAAAAGGTTCAACATTTTGGTTCAACCAAATGGTTCACTCACTTGGTTCATCCGCTTGATTCATTCAGTCGGTTCATCAGCTTGAACCATTGGCTTGAACCATTTTAGTTCAAAGCCTTGGTTCAACCGATTGGTTCAACAAAATGATTTAACAATTGGTTCATCGCCAAAGTTCAAAGGGGTGGTTCAATGCAAAAGGAAGCTTCCCAAAGGACAAGTGCCCTTGCAGAGGATAATTAATCGACAAAATCACCCTTCGAAAGGGTCATTTTCAAGGAAGTTGAAAGGTAGTTCTTTCAGATTTTTGTTTAAGGCATTTAAAATTGGCTAAGACATAATTCTTTTGGACTTTTGTTCGAAGGAATTCCTTCAGAAAAAAGTCCAAAAGAATTCAAGAAGTAAATGTAGGCAAAAAATCCAAAGACTTGTTCAAAGACTTGGTGGAATAAATTTTCATCCGTAGGAATTTTCCCCAGACTTTTTGTTCGCGGGAATTTTCTACGAGACAAATGTCCACGGGAATTTTCCCTAGGGAAAATACCCATAGAGAAAACCCAGGGGATAGTCTACAGGGGAAAATGTGGGAGACTCTTACGGAAAAGGTCGCTGAAGGACCTCGAAGGGCAGGTGCCCTTGTGGTGGACTCTCGACTGCCAAAGTAAAGGACATTTTCATGAAGTCTAAAAGAAGAATCTTAGTTACCCATATGAAGCAAGAAGCCCAAAGGCCATTTGAAAACTGCCCAAAAGGCAGATACCTTTGTAGAGGGGGGGCTCTTTCTGACCCAAGGTAGATCATTCATCAAGACCCGAAAGGTTAGATTCTTTCCAAAAAATGGCCAAATAGAGAAGTCAAAGAAGGACCAAGGGGTGACATGCTCGAAGACATCAAATTCAAGACAGTGAACTAGCTGTTGAGAGCACATCGATGGGCACGTGAATGTCAATTTTAAAGCCCATAAAATACCTATTGATCCTTTGAATCTGCAGACTCAAATGGATTCATAAACTTCAAGGTCAAGACCAGTAGAAAGCGAGAAAGGAACATAACAACAAATTGAATCTAGGTCCTAATTCAATTAACCAAAAAAGGAAGAACGATGAAGGTAGGATCAGATCGCCAGGTGGACATTGAAGGTTGCAAACTTTCAATAGCGTGACTTGTTTCTCTACATTGATAAAATCAAATGGGTAAGTTGCCCCTAATTTCTAACCTATCTTCCTAACAGTTCCCAATGCATCATGATGTATTACTATTCCCGAGTCCTTCTTGAAATGGCTATATAAGGGACTCTCTTGTTATTGTAAAAGGATCTCTTTTTTGACAATCAGAACGAACCTCTGCCCAAATTGAAAGGCACTTCTGAGACTTTGAGCTCAGTTTGTTTATCATATTTTGTTATTGGAATAAGAAAGCAAATGGTTTTTTAGACTTTGTGCTGTGATATCTTTGTTGTTAAGGAAACTGTTCTTATGTATTTTTCCTTGATGTATTTTCTATTCCTTTAATTCAACAAGCAGGATTAGTGAAATTAGTCAAAAAGTTGTCCTGAAGAGTTAACTGTGGAGAGACTTTGTGCCCCCATAATTTCCTTTCAGTGTATTTTATTTTCATTTCTATGTAAAGGACTTTGAGAAGACTTTGTTCTCTCATTGTTCTTCGTATCTTACTCTTGAGCAATCTAGGTGAAGACTTTGTGCTGCATCTCGACTTGCTGGTTATTACATCTTTTGCTACATTTTGTTGTTACTACCTGGAGTATTCTTGTGGCTTGCTGAATATTACTTCTGAAAGAAGAGTGCTTTCTGTCATTTTCTTTGAGTTCTCCTGTGATCTACACACATCATCTTTGAAGAAAGAGAGATGGATTATTTGTCCTACCCTTGAGTATTATTTTCTGTTTATATATATATATATATATATATATATATATATATATATATATATATATATATATATATATATATATATAGGGAACCTCCACTTGATGAGAGGAGAGATCAATCTCCTTTGATGTGGTAAAAACTGCACATTTGGATGACCAGTCTTCCTACTTTCGCTGATCAGACCTATTTTGTTTATCAGTACGTTGATCGACAAAATATTCAACCAATAGGTTGATTTTGACCTTTTGTATCATTAAACTTGACCTTGTATGGGAATTTGATATTACTCTTATTAGTTTTGTTTGTAATGCTTGTATACTTGAATTTGCCGATTAAAATGAATTTCACTTCTCTTTCCTTCAGAGTATGACACAATTTAGTGAAGAAAGAGAATCTCTTGAACATAATTGATTCATGGAGTGATGATAGAAGAATCTATTTGAAGAGGTCCTATAACTCTTGATATTCCATAAGACTAGTCATCTTAGCCAATATGGTTTTATACCGAACAAAAAGTCTGTGAGATGCTCATTTGGTCATTCTTTCTATTGAGAAATTTGAGCATATGAAACCTTATCACCAATTTTAATGCTAAAGTGTGCTAAAAACATGTCAGCTAAAGGATTGAATACATGAACCAACTGATTTGGCAGACTATAGAATCATTGTAAAGCATAATCCTTTAGGCTCCATGGAAATAGCTTGGTAAATAACTAGTCATTGGGTACATAATCCAAGCATGCTACATGAAAATATCTCAAGTGTGTGTCTGAATCAACCTTGACATCATAGAGAGTAAGCTTGGGTTGATCAAAACCTTATGGTAAGGGTGTAGAAGCAATGTGACATGCCAATGGAATATGTAGTAAATCAAAAGAATCCAATACCTATGTAGGTCTAAAGACACCTTGCTCAAGATGTTGTGCCTTGGATTGAAGAGATCTTATCTCTTGCACAAGGGTTACCACATCAGGTGATAGGGATGTACTAATTGTAACTGGTGGCATAGAAGAAGGTTGGACTAATATAGGGGGTTGTTGAGACACAATTTCCCCCATAGTGTCATTTTCAACTGGTTGCTGTATGGTTTGAGAAGACTCAAATTGCTTAGCCTTTTTAATTTCTATGATAGATTACAAGATAAGAGTATGATCTTGGGGCTGTTCCTTGAGTCTTTCTCTAAAAATTCATAAAATCAAATCTTTGTTGAGGACAACTTAATTATCAATATTAGATAGAAGTGGATTGATAGTCCAATGTGGTGGAGCATGAGCATTGGTATGTAAATCATCATTGTTATTTTCATATTGCTCTTTGTCAAAATTATCCTCATTAAAATTGGTGTAGTTTGGATGTGTAGAATCTATGACTGGAACCTGAGTTTGTTGTTTATCCATGGTATATGGCCAAGTTGTAGGAATCTAGGTGAATTCAGGAGGATTGCCACTAAGTCTAGAACTTTATCTCGAAGGAAGAGATGCAAATAACTTAGGTGGCATAAGGGAAACAACTTAGATAATAGTAGAAAATATTAGGTTGATATAATCTAAACAAGGAACTGAAATATGCATAGAAAGGATACATAACTCCTAAACATGTAAGGTGATACCTCAAGAAGCAAAATAGGAGCTAGTACATACAACTAGGGATTTTTCAAAAATATTTGTGCAAAATACTATGAATTTTGTAATTTAGATTAAATTTTTGAGCTAAGTATGCAATATAAAATTTAGAAAATAGTTGGAAAATTAGTGGAAAATAATTGGAAGCTAGTTGATGAAACTAGGGTGTTTGATTTTAAAAAAAAATTAGTATGATAATTTTAAAAATTTGATATGAATTTATAGAAAATTTGTAGAATTTTACTTGAAAAATTTAAGAAAAAACAAAAATATTTCTAAAATTAGCAATATATTTTTCCTAGTATTTGGAATGTGTTTGAATGTAAAAAGGACATAATGTGTGTAAACTAGGGTTTTAACAAAATATATGATAATTTTGCAATTAATTTATAGATTTTTGATTTTAAATATAAGAAAAATTAGGAAATTATGGCAAAAAATTAGAAATAATTTACCCTAGGGTTTATAGGGGTTTTGTGAAAAAATTTAAAGTCGGGTTCACCAAATGTTTTATTGTTTTTTAGAATAATGGAGTTTTATTCTTAATTAAATAAATGGGCCTGAGTAGGGTAAGTCATTAAATAATGTGCAATAATTAAGCCACTAATTTGTGTAAATAGATTATATTTTTACCTTTTCTAAAAATAGTAATAATAGAGAGAAAGTCAAACTTTGCTAGAAACTGACTGAGATGGATGTTACAGGGTCTAATTTTTTTTGTGTAGGCTTGGGAGACTATTGAAAATAGGATCTTGGAGTTCATTTCAAGATTGGATAGGAGTGTCAAAAGTGGGACACCCTACTATTCAGTGTTATAGTCCTTTTTTGACATTGTTGTCTTGGTGATCTGAGTTTTTTTGATCTAAAACTCAAAAGTTTTGATTGACAGATATTTCAAGAACACAAAAATAAAACAATAACAATGAATTCTCTGAGAAGAGATGTTTTATTACTCAAGATCACAATAAAACTATATGCTTATCTCTGGGAAGAGATGTCTCTTTTCCATTTCAAGTTACATCTTCATTTATACATATTTTGAAAGCAAGAGGAGGATGTGGAAGGTCACCAATCTCAAGGGAGATTAAGTGGTTTGAATTCCATGATTTAAAACAATAAAAAATTTGAGGAATTATTATTTTTAGAAATTTACTTTTTTTAGACTACACTACTAAAATTGAAATTTGGGGCACTTCCATTGAGTTTTTAGAGGTAAAAAACCACTAAAAAATCTCTGTGCCATCTCACTGCATTATCCTCATTTTTAACTTTCCAAAAATTCAAATGGGGAGTCAATTAGAGCTATGATGCAAAAGTTATGGCTCCCAAAAGTTCTATCATCAATTAGGGTAGAACTATCACCCGATTGTTGCCTGAATTATTGCTTAGATCATTCCTCCCTCCTTGCGAAGCAATGGTCCCCATTACGTCAATATTTCTCATCAAGTGTGGTATTTATGTCTTAATTTGATTCTCTATGAGCCACTCACCTTGGTGGCTAAGCTAGCCCCTTTTGACCATTTGATAAAGCAAAATAGAGCATCCTCTTGTTGTCTTCATCTAGGTGTCCACAATCTGATTCTCCTCCACTGGAGCAAAACTTTACATATCAAGCTCATAAATGTCTAGTTGTTATACTATGACTAAAGTGTCCAATAGAGGTGGATGATAAGGTTTGAGGAGCTCCATGTTGAATATCGGATGCAAACCAAGGTAGGCTGGTAGATTCAACTCAAAAACATTTTCTCCAACTTTTATGGTCATGGTGTGGGGACCATATCATAGAGGCTAAATTTTTTTGTGTGGGATTACAAGTCATTCCTTTTAAATCTATAACCAAACCTTGTCACCCACAATAAAATGGTGTGCAATCTTATGTTTGTCATGGTGTTGCTTATACTTCTGATTCATCTTTTCCAAGATGTCATGAACTTACTGTTGGATGTGTTGCATTTGTTCAATAAACTTTATTGCTTTTGCTACCTTAGATCTATCATGAGGTGTGTATTCCATGGTGGAGAATGGAATGACTATCAATTAGTGCCATGGGTTGGAACCCGAAGCATACTTGGAATGGACTGTGCTTGGTCGAGCTGTGTAGCGCCTGATTATTTCCATGTTGTATGAAAATAAGCCCCTCATCCCATGTGCATGGATGTTTGGAGTGATACATCTGAATCATGTGAATAATCAAGTGGTTCACCACATCTATTTGACCATCAGTCTATGGACTTCATCAGCTTGGTATCCATCATATTCCACAGAGTGGACCAAAAGATGCTCAAGAACCTGCTATCTTGAAATGAGACAATGGACTTGGGAAGACCAAAATGGAGCCATACATGACTAAAATATAGTTGAGTAGTTTCTTCAATATATATATATATATATATATATATATATATTTACAAGCAATCATGAAAGCCATTTTTGAAAAATGATCAAATACAATAAAAATACAGTTCTTGCCATGTTTTGAAGTGGGAAAACCTGAGAGAAAATCCATTGAGATAGATTCCCAAGGCCTGGTTAGTTCTGGCAATGGCGTGTATAATCCTTGATTCTTATTTGTTGGCTTGGCTATCACACATGGGGTGCAAGATTTGAGGTACCTTTCCACATCCTTTCACATATGGGGCTAGTAGAAGTGTTTTTGAAGAACTATCAATGCATTTTCTACACTAAAGTGTCCAGCTATCCTACTAAAATGTGCTTCCCATATCATCTTCTATTAATCTACAACTAGAACATAGATATGCCCCATATGACAAAGGACATTATCTTGAAACTAGAAACTAGAAACATGTTTACCTTCTTGAAGCACCTGATATGTATCAGTAAAGGTAGGATCTGCTTCATACAGAGTACCCCAAGTGGTAGTCTCATGTTTGCAGAGGTCAAGAACTGTTGTGAGTGTAGTAATTGGTGGGCAGCTCAGACAATTTGCAGTTGTATTTGAGCTCCCCTTTTTATGTTTGATTATCAAATGGAATTGCTGAAGATATGTGATCCACTTTTGGTTCCTCTCATTTCATAGTTTTCTCTACATCTAGATGAATTTTAATGGTTTGTGGTCAGTATAGATGACCATCTCTTTCCCCAAGATGTAGTGTTTCCATTGTTTTCAAGCTTGCATAATGGCATAGAGTTCTTTGTCATATGTTAGGTATTTTCTGACTCTATTAGTGAAAGTTTCACTATGATATGCAACAGGATGGCCATATTGCATGATGATAGCTCCCATGGCATATTCATATGCATCTATCATCAACTCGAAAGGTTAATGCAAATCTAGAAAGGCAAGAACAAGGGCTAAGAAAAGTCTATTTTTTGAATTCTCAAATGCTTTTTGTTGTATTTCACCTCACTAAAATGTAGCTTTAGCTCCTCCTTTAGTCACTTGGGTTAGTGGCCAAGCAATATGTGAGAATCCAAGAGCAAACATGCGATAGAAATTTACAAGATCCAAGAAGCTATGAAGTTCTGTGAGGGTCCTTGGTGTAGGCCATTCTCAAATAACCTAAATCTTCTCTATATCAACATGGACCCCTTCCTCATTAAAAATTTACCCTAGGTACTGAATAATTTTCATCCCAAATGTGCATTTGTCAGGATGTGCATACAAATTTTTCTCTCAAAGAGTTTGAAGCACCTTATGAACATGTTTCAGATGTTCCTCCCATGTTATATTATAGATGAGTATGTCATCTAGGTAGACAAACATGAATGATTTGGTGAAGGGTCACAGGATGTCATCCATCATCCTCATGAAGGTTGCAGGTGCATTAGTTAAGCCAAAAGGCATAACCAACCATTCAAAAAACCCCTCCTTAAATTTGAATGTAGTCTTCTAGACATCAGTGGGATCAATGGGAATTTGGTGATAGCCATATTTGAGATCAATTTTGGTGAAGAACTTTACACCATGGAGTTGGTCCAGTAGGTCATCAATCTTGGGGAGGGGGTAGCGATTCTTCATAGTGATTTTATTCAGGGCTTGATAGTCAATGCAAAGCCTCCATGATCCATCTTTCTTTGGTGCTAAGACAATCAAGATACCAGATGGTGAAGAGCTTAACCTGATGTGACCCTTTTGGATCAATTCATGAATCTATCTTTTTATCTCATCATTCTCCAAAATTGATCAATGATACACATGACTGTTAGGCAAAAGTGATCCTGGGATCAAATCGATAGAATGTTTTACTTGGTAATGCAGTGAAACTCCTATGGGTGACTTGAATAAGTCATCATATTATCTTATGATTTATCCCATCTAATTTTATTATTATGTTGACTGTGTAGTTAGGACTGCAACATCATCCTTCTTGGATTTCTATGGTTTGACCACCATAAGAATGAATTGCTTTATCTTCTCCTCTAATCTCTTACATTACTTGGCACTAATCAGGGAGACAGATGTAGGAGGTGGTACCTATGGTACCTTACATCACTCATTCTAAGAGTGAGGGTGATTTTTTAGGTTCATGATTCATAGATTCCATATCGATCATACATGAACGACTGACCAAGGAGTACATCATAAACATATAGATTGATCACATCACACAAGAATTCATCTTGGAAAGGTTTTATTACTATGAAAGAAGACACTGATGGGTGATACAGAGGTCTCTCCCTAGGCTCAACCATCCAATATTGTATGGCTTTGGGAGAGGCTTCATGGATAGATTTAGAATTTTCACAACTTTATCAAAGATTAAATTCTTTTGACTCCCACTATCAAGAATGAAATGTAGAGGCTTACCTTTTACCCATAATTTAGAGTGAAACAATCTTTCCTTGTCATCTGGCCTTTCCTCATGGGTTTATGATGAAGTAATGATGGTATCAGGATCATCATCTATAATCTCTTCTTCATCCTCTTTGACTGTAGGTTTTGTATGAGATAGAGCAGTAGATATCGAGTATTGTGACTCAAAAGTAGTGACTTGATGGATCAACATTTTTATTTGGAGTGAGTTCTGGTTTTGTGGTAATCACACCATTTTACAGTCTTCTCCTTCTTGGGTTTCTTATCTTGAAACTCATTTTGCTTCCAATTTTGGCCTCATGTTTGACCTTCCTTGTCACTTTTTCGTTTTGAAGGTTGACTCTTCATATTCTTTCTTCCATGCTTTTTCTCAATATTCACTATGAACTTGTATGCCTCATCAAGGGTTTCCAAATTGAAGAGTTCTATTTCCCCTCATATGTACCATTGTATTCCACCACGATATTTGAGAATCTTATATTTCTCACTTTCTTGGATGCCCAATCTTATAGACATAGAATAAAAAATGTCAGTGTAATCTTGAACATATTGGTCCTTACTTTGGCAAAGTTGTTGCCACTATATGTACATATCATCATATGCTCCAATGGGATAGTATTATTCCTTTACCACTTCCATGAAATTTTCTCAGGTAGGTTCCACCTCAAGGCCAATGTCATCTATACTGAACCTCTTTTTTTACACTTCCCACCAATTTTTCATGGGCAATGATGCTTTCAAAAGAGCAAAAGTGGTCTTTTCTGCATCGATGAATTTATTTATAGAGAAGTAGGAAGATAATTGATCCAACCAATTTTCTACTACATTAGCATTGATTTTTCCTTTAATTGTAGGGATATAAAAATTCACCTAAACCTTGAAGGGTGTTGGGGTGCTGAAAATATGTTCCATAGATGAGGAGCTAGGAAGTATAGATGAGGAGCTAGAATTTTCTATCAGGAGTTGTTGGAGAATTTGGGCAAATTATTATAGCATCTGTGCTTGTTGTCATTGAAGGGTTTCACTCACCATTTATTTGAATGGATCTGATGTCTCAGTGTCATTTACCATTTGAAGTCATTTAGAGTGAATAGGTGGATAGTTTGGAAGCTCTGTTGTTTTTCACCCAAGCTTCTTGTAGCCTGACCTCATCCTCGGGATCATACACTCTCAAGATAAAGTGATTTGATACCATTGATCCAAAACTCAAAAGTTTTGATTGATAGATATTTCAAGAACACAAAAATAACACAATAATAATGAATTCTCTGAGAAGATATGTTTTATTACTCAAGATTGCAATAAACTATATGCTTATCTCTGGGAAGAGATGTCTCTTTTCTATTTTGGGTTACATCTTCATTTATACATATTTTAAAATAAAGAAGAGGATGTGTAAGGTCACCAATCTTGAGGGATATTAAGTGGTTTGAATTCTATGATTTAAAACAATACATAATTTGAGGAATTACTATTTTTAGAAACTCACTATTTTTAGACTGCACTACTAAAGTTGAAATTTGGGGAAATTCCATTAGGTTTTTGAGGACTAAAAACCATCAATCAAAGATCCATGCCATCTCACCACATTCTCTTCATTATTATTTTTCTAATGGTTCAAATGGGGAGTCAATTGGAGCTATAGTGCAAAAGTTATAGCTCCCAAAAGTTCCATGATCAATTGGGGTAGAACTGTCACCTGAATTGTTACCCGTATCATTTCTAGGTTTTGCTCGATAGGTCTATGTTACTTTATCAGTAAAATATCAAAGCCAAAATTTTTGTGAAGCTCATTGTACATCTTCTTTAATATTCAAATCCCTAGGATCTCTATGTGTTTAAACTTGAATGGCAACTTGAGAAAAAGAGAGAAGGGTTTAGTGTATAAAGGATATGCTAGATGCACTTCACACCCTGTGTGTGGGAATACTGCCTACATAAAAATACTCTGAGGAGGGATCAAGCTAATGTAGTTCTCCCATTGAATTTCTTGGTGCAATTGTGTATGAAAATGCAATTAGATGTGAAACTAAGTGTATTTTAGATGGCTAGGGGCTTAAAATACTATTGGAAAGCTATATGTAGAGAATAGGAAAAAGTGATTGAATTTACTTGCTTGTATTCTTGCTTCTCTCTTATAAATGAGTGCTAACCCTTCTAAATGGACTTTGAATGACCTCCTATAGGGAAATTAATGATCATGGGTAAGATAAATTCATGTTAGTCTGACATGAATTAGGATAAGGATTCAAGAAAATATGACCATTAAGACCAAAAGTACACTTGGACAATAATGCCAAAAATAGGACACCCTGAGTTTCAACACTCCTATCCAAGTTGGGCTCTATTTTCCACAAGGAATGAGACCTGGGGGGATGGATCTGGGCCTGGAAGAGCTACCTGGGTCTATAAGGGTTAAGTCTAGAAGGTTGTGAATGACTAGAAATCAGTGAAATAAAAGCCTAAAAGGGTTGTGCAAGTAAGTAGGAGGACCTATATATTAGGTGTCTTTATCCATACTCAAGTAACCAAATTTTGTATTTTGTATTACTACATTTTCTTAGCTGGAATAACTTTAACCTATTTCATGAAATAATCTATTAATTTAAGGACATGTGTATGGCCATCAATTGAATGAGGATTCAATTTTATATTGAAATATAACCCCCATTATTGATAGGGTTCTTCTATCACAACTTATTTGAGTAGGAAAGATAAAAGATTTGGTTTGCCAAAAAATTGTTGATAAGATTCACATTTTCTTACCCATTCATAAACTTCTTTAAATAAGGATGACCAATAATAATGAGGTCTTAGAATTTTTTATGTTTTTAATGATGTAGAGAAATGACCACCATAGTCCTAGTCATGAAAAACTTGAAGAATCTTATTTTCTTCATCTCTTTCCATGTATCTTAGAAAGAACCATCAACATTATTTGTGAATAAAGTGCCATTCTGGATAGCATACTTACATGATTTTAATTTGACTATTCTTTATTGTTTAGCATCCAAATGTAGTCTACAATATCCATATGTAAGTAAATACATAATATATGAATACCACTCATCTATAGAATAAAAGACCAATACCAATGATAAGTTATCTATTTCATGAGTATCTTTATCTATTGGAACAAGAACTTCCTTGTTGTTAATCTATTCTACCATGAGCTAACATAGTCCCTTACCTCAGTCCAACCTAGTAGACTTTATTTCAAGATTATATTCATGGATTTTTTCAATCCAATTACCTCTCTTTGATCCAACTTATTGTTATGTTAAAATAGATTTTATGGTTGTATCAGGTACCATCACAATAGAATGATAATTTAAAATATAATACCTAAATTATTTGATCGGTTTGACCATTACATACACATGATTTTCAACAAGAGAGTATTTGAGATCACAACTCATGAAATTAATTAATGATTAAATCCCTTCATCATTATTTTGAATCAAGATTGTTGAGAGAGTGTGATCAAAAGAATAACAATATATGATGAAATCCTTTTTGAATTAGGGTATATAAATGTAGAAGCATGATTAATTATAATATTTATATTTTTAAAATCTTATTTACTTTCATTGTTCCATTTAAAATAATGTTGACTCTCATCATATCAGAAATATGTCTTGTGAGTTCTGTAAAGTCAGGCACATATCTTATAAAAAAGTTTACTTTGTTGAGGAAATAATGAACTCTAGGCTTACTGGTCGGTAAAGACAAATTTTGAATCACTTCAACTCTTTTAGGATCAATATTGATTCCTTGTTTGGAAATGATATGCCCAAAGCAACTTAAATTCAGTTACTCCAAAGATGGATTTTTTTGGATTTAAATAAATATCATGAAGATGACATTTTTCAAACACCTTTTCTAAATACTCATAATGGTCTTCTCTCTTATTTGAGAAAAATGTCAAATGATCCAAAGACCAAATTTTTTTCTATAGATCACTGAAGGCAAGGTCCTTTGCTCTTTGAAAATTTTATCCCACATTGATGAGGCTTGAAGGATTATCCAATACATGAATTTACCCTACAGAGTGGTGAATCAAGTTTTGTGTTGATATTACTTGGCCACCTCAATTTAATTATATCCTAAAAAACCATCCAACATGGAAAACATTTATTAACTTGTGACTACCTAAAGAACTTTATCTATAATTAGAAAGGGATAGTTATCCTTTAGATAATATTGATTCAAAATTTTAAAATCCACACAAATCTTTATCTCTCCATTTTTATTATGAACTAGCATGACATTCACAACCTAGGTTGAATGATAAATGGGGAAAATGATTCCTGCATTCAACATTTTCTGAACCTCTTTGAAAATAGTCCTAGCTATCTTTGTATTAGACTACATTTGTTTTTATTTGAAAGGATTTGCATTAAATTTGAGAGGGACCATGTGTTACATCTCTCTTGGACAAAAAGATTTGAGATCGACTTAAGAACAAGCAAGAATATTAGTGTATTTTTGAAGAAAAGAAATAAAATTACTTCTCTCTTTGGGAGAACAACAGTTGCCAAGGTTGACTAAACTTGTTTTTCTTTTGGGATAGATATTATTTTGGTGGGATCCTTACCCTATTTGATTTTTGACTGGAGCTCCAATTGGTTTGAGACACAATTAGGGGCCCAAATCCCCAAGTGATCATCTATTACAAGTACTAAAATTACCAACAATGAACACAACTAGCCTGAGAATACAATGAATGGCCATAACTAGCCCAATTATACTAATAATGACCACAACTAGCCTGAGAGTACCAACAATGACCATAACCATCCCAATAATACCAACAATCGACCATAATTGGCCTATGAATGCCAATGATTAGCTAAAACTGACCTTCGATACCAAACTAAGATTTGAACCTAGGTGGTGCTTGAAGCAACCAAGTTACTTTACCAACTCACCCATATCTCATTGGTGACCAAACTTGTTTATTATTCAAATATGATGTTCACTTTTTCATAGTTGGTTGAGTTGAGAGAGTATTTTTGCATATTCTTTTTAATAAACTTGTCATGTTCATAAAAAATATCTTCTAGTGAGACTAAACCTTTAAGAATTTTGTTACCTTTAAGTTTAATCAATCCCTCTTTGTTATGTTCTTGAACAATTCCATTTTTACTGGTTTGCACTGAAGACTCCCTATATGCTGAATCACTCCCATAAAATTATATGTTTTTGAATATATGTGCTTTTTCAATAAAATCAATAATTTATTGATCATTATTGAAAACTTACCAATTTTTGGAGATATCTGGTATACTAGGTTTATACGACAATTCAATACTATACTTATCATTTCCAATATCAGAATGAGGAAACAACATTTAAGCAGATACAAAAAGTGCATCAGATTTTATGTTACTAAATCTGAAAAATGATTGCAATGGAAAAAGTTTAAAAAGCTTCAATGCTATCCTATACCTTTTTTTGATAATGCTTCAAATGATCATTTTTCACTTGATATTAACCTTTGATCTAATTAAAAACAAAGTCATTATCTCCCTATAGTTTTAAGTTATTGATTCCCATTTCTTCAATAACCTATAAGCCAAGGAGTAAGGATTTATAGTTGACAGTATTGTTTGTGCATTTAAACTACAATTTGTATCAAAAAGGAAATACTTATTAACCCAAAAACATAAGAATTAATCTTGTGCCTACACCAATTGAGAAATAGTTAACATCAAACTAAAGAGTCCAAATGTCATTGAGATTGATTTCAATCACTTCACGTATGTTCAAATCATATTATATCATGAGCATATAGATTTTTATCCTTACATTTCATACAAAATATCAGTCCTCAGGTCATCAGCTTTATGCACTATGTATTTAGTCTTTAGCTTAGGTTCTAGACGTTACTTAAGTCCTTTGATTAAAATCACAGATTGAGACAAATATAATAGAATTTGACCACCTACTTCTCTACAAAATTTTCTTCCTAGTAGGATTCCATATGCAACTAGGATATATGCTCCTAGGAAAGTCATTTTGATTCTCTTTTGAGGAAAAAATGCTAAAACAACCTATGCATCTTTAATCTAAAAAATCAAGGGTACCTATTTTTCTTCTATGGAATAATAACAACCAAAGGATTTAGCATAATTCAAACCTATGGCATGGAAAAATTTATGCAGCATCACATTTTATAAGGCTCTAGTATCGATTAGATACTTACTTTACACCCTCTGAGAAACTTGGAAATGTAGAATGGCTATACATTACCAGTCTTAGAAGTGGTGACAACCATGGAGTTTAAAGCATTAGAAGAAGATTGGGTTGTAAGTATCCCTTTTGTATTTATATTTTTTATACTAGGGTTTTTACCTTTGATAAATTATATTAGCCCATCTAATATATCTGTGTTTGATCTTAGATATTTAGCTTGGGACATTTAAAATTTGGTTTTAATTTGCATGTTTATTTATGTCAAAAGTTGGCAAACTAGTAGGAGAAATATTTTTAGTATAAAATTTAACTTTTGGATAACCATAAAAAATGGTTTTGGGAGGATCACATAACTTTTCCATGGTCTATTTTATTTTTACTTAACCATGTGATGTAATCCCTTGGGAAGAATGAATTTTATAGTTTTTTTCTATTTTTTAGCTTGTTGCTTTTTCTAATTTTGTGCCCCAGTGAAGACTGCAAATGATTTACCATTCATATATATAAATGTATCATCATAATCATCTTCCCTTGAATCATATTTCAATTTTGCATTAGTGGAGTCACCATTAGGTTATTCCGTTTCAAAAATTTGAAGATCTAAATTTTTTGTTTCAATTTCTTCTTATATTTCTTAATATCCAATTTTTTTTGTTGTTTCCAAAATAACATTCATAAGAGCATTTGCGTTTGGATTTGGAGGTGCTTATATGGAAATATTTTACTAGGGAGCTTGAAATCATATACAATTCCCTTAGAAAGGTACATAATTACTTCTTGAGATATTATGATAAGGAGGAGCAATGGTTTTTTGAGGCAACTGTTTCTTTAATGATGTTATATTATTAGCCATTTTATGTAGAAGTTGTTCAGTAGAAGACTGATTTAAATTTTGCACTTTAGCTTTTGAAGGTTCCTTCTTTATCTATCCAAACATTATCATGTCATCCTCAACTTCGATAGTTAGTGTCTAAGATGCCTTCAAGTCAACTACTCTCACCCTTCTCAATTGATAACTTACCTCTAGAAATTGTGAGTTTATGAAGAAACACTTCTGATTTTCCACTATTGTCCTAGCTGTCATCGGTATTTTATTTAACAACTTATTGAACTTGACCATGAACTCTATCATGGGTTCATATGTATATTTCTTCATTTGAGTAAGCTACATGATCAATGCATGTGTATCTTCATCCAATTTGAATCAACTTTTAAACTTAATTTTTATGTTATCCTAATTTATGGTTGACCTTGGAGCAAGGTGATAGGACCAATTGGCTGCTCTATTTTGAATATTTTCCATAAATAATCTAACTACAATGTCTTAATGTTCCACCCCTAGAATTACCCATGCTAAAAATAAGGTAACAATATGCTCATCTAGATGTTGTTTACCATCACCTAAGAAATTTGGAAAATTATTTCACGAACCTTTAGAAATTTTGTGTGATTATCCTAGAGCCAATGGCCTTATCGCATTACCCCATAGTACTACCATGTTAATAAAAACTACTTGTAAAGGCATTATGTTTCCTAAAAGGACAAGAACCTGACTCACTATAGAACCAATTTGATGTTATTTTATTTTCTTGGGACTTGATGAGAGACTTATTGATTTCTTGATTTTAGCTTTCTATTCAAAACTTCTCTTAAATTCAAAAACCTCTTGCAACTAATATAAGGGGTTTATATTACCTTGAGATATGTTTATTCTTGTAATCTTCTTTCTGCTAGTTTGAAATAAAATTATTGTTGTTGTGGAACAGGTTGAAACTAAAGTACTCTTTGATATGGCCTTCTTGGTTGTTTACTTCATGTAGCTATGACTTCAACTCTTTGTTCTAATATGATATGATCTTCCTCTTCTTCCAACATATCAACTCTTCAAAATTGTACTACACTAGTTTTGTTATCCCACACAAATCTGAATAAATGTGTCTCACTTACATAATTAATATTAGGTTGGTAGACTAGAGCTTGAACTGTTGGGATGGTCATGAGAATACACTCTTACTATATGATATGCTTGAGAGGCTATACTAACTGGTCCTTTTCTTATCTTTTCACTTGTATTCTTGAGGTAATTTCTATAGTCCTTTAGGAGATAACAACACAATATCTTTATTCATTTATCACTATAACAAAACTTTGGAAATGAGAGTAACTTAATTTTTTATCCAAGTGAGTAATCAAAGACTTGGAGTAGTATATTCTTATGCAGATTCTATCCAATAGAGACCAGGTTAATGATTAGGGTATTAATTTCTAATAATAGTCATCTGTAA
Organism: Torreya grandis; assembly: GCA_037957365.1. Lineage (NCBI taxonomy): Eukaryota > Viridiplantae > Streptophyta > Pinopsida > Cupressales > Taxaceae > Torreya > Torreya grandis. The sequence continues at coordinate 2,866,611 of JARHVA010000153.1, forward strand.
AGCTTATTACCCAAGTTTATGTGTTGTTTGAAGAGCTTTACGAGCTATTCTATATTTAAGAATTGTTTGAGCATGTTTTGCATGATCTACTTCTTGGTTCAATAGAGTCAAAATTATTTGAGATTGAGCCACACTAACTTCATCACATTTTCATGCACACTGTCTAATGTTTAAAGTGATATATAATTATGTAGGTTGTTACCATTTAATTTCAAGTTGGTGAACTAGTCCTTGAATTTATAGGAGAGTCATATGGACCAAAATGTCTACATGTGGGTTGCATTGAAAGCACTGAAACATGCCCCACAATGGGTGTGAAAAAATGTTGGCTAGTTTTTTTCAAGGGGAAAAACTATAGAGTTTTAGTCAATAAAGTAGGGATGAAGTCCCTCTTTGATTAGTAAGCAAAACTACCTTTATTAAAATATAATGAAAATACATAAAATAAAACTATTTATAGAAAAATGTTGTTTCTAAGGGTTTTCCTAATTTTAACCCAAAAGTACAAGAAGGAAAAAATGCAAACTAAAGGGATCAGAGGAATTTTAATAGAATCAAGAGAAAGAAAAGAAAGTTATAAGGAAAATGGTATTTTTAATAATTTAAACACATAAAAGTGTTATAACTACTTGAGGTTATATAATAAGGATAATGAACTTGATGATGAAAACCATTTTCTTCAGAGAGGCAAAGAAGATAGGCTTCAAACAAAAGAGCGAAGTCCATACACCAAAGATATTTTGAGTCGAAAAAGACTTCCAAAAAACCATGCATTCCTTACAAGAAATAAAACAAATTAATTTATTTACTCTTGCTTAATTTTCCTAATTTTAAACTCACACATACTATTCATTTAGAAGAACCCATAACACAAAGTCTAGCAAGTTCTTCTTGTTTGATTCTTCATTGAGTTGTACATATAAAACTCCTCTTTCTCCTTTGCCAAGATTATTATGTATCAAAAAGTCCCTGTAGAATGAATGGAACTCATATGTATAGGCTATGAAGGCATAAACACCTCATAACCATATTGTAATCAACGCATAACCACCTTTTAGTAATTTTTTTCATTTTACAATTCACTTTTCTTTTATGATTTAAAAAAGTGAAATAAAATATTGTAAAGTGATTTCAAAAATTACAATAGAGAAATAGAAAGTTAGAGAGATAAAAATGAAATATGAGTGATTATGAAGAGAGAGAAGACTCTTTTATTGAGACTAATGTTGTTCTACCATTGTAACTAGATTTGATTCCTCTTTCTGAGTAGATTTGAGCATGTATACTTTAAATTTATGAATGACCAGGATGATTCCTTCTCTCACAAGAAAAACTATATGATTTAAATGGGCAAACCAATCATATGCCATGTTGGTTGCTTCTTAAATCCATTTGAAAATAATTATAAGAATCAAAGTGAAGTCTCTTATGGCATAATGAATGTTGCCTAACTTGTTCATGGCTTCCTTGCTGAATATTTCTACTCAATACCCTTCTTTTTTGACTATTTTTTGAAATTATTCCTTCAATTCTATAGATGCATATTTTTTGACTCATTTTCATTCAACAAATCAAAGTGAATGACCCAAACATTGGCATGGAATTATCATTTCATTTCATCACAATGTTTTTTATGATGTTTTAGATCTTCCAACACCTCATATAGGGTACTAATCTTCCAATCCACATAATGAGCTCAAAAGTATGAATAATTATTCTTAGTTTTATCAAGAATACCTTTGTAAACCAAAGCATTCTCATGCATGGTAGAAATGTATTTCAAGTCTTTGATCAAGCTTTTCCATATTCTAAACTCTTTCATGGTAGTTGTAATTTCTTCTTCAATCTTCTCTTGACCAAAAATGATCAAGTCATAGCCTCTCTGATTTTCATCAAGGGATTTCATGTTGTCAAGAAGCATGTATTATACCTAATATTCCATGACTTTACCATGGTTACTATATTTTATTATTTTGGTAACCATTCCTTTATTAATTCTAAATTCAAAAGTTAATACTGATGCAGTTAAATGAGAAGTTGATGTATATGTAGTGATCACCTTCTGAGAAGTTTCTCTTATATTCAAAATTTGTTTGATGTATACTAAAAGTACATGTACCTTTTCTTCCAACTTATCTTGAGTTTTCATCGGTTACTCTATCATTTGAATTAACTTGGTTGTAGTCACCTTGAGATTTTGAATGTTTCCCTTAGGAGTAAACTCACCAAGATCAATCATGTTAATAATATTTCATCTTAATTTTTCTGTAAAATTAGTCGAGTAATTTTCACACATTATACACATGAGGAATCAATCATCAATATTGAATTAGTTTTTTCTTTTCTCTTTATTGGTGGGCGTTATAAGAGATTGGAAACAACATTAAAATCAATATCTATTAGTTTGACTATAGCCTTGTTCTTACTCACTATTTGATTTATCCATGAAGAAGACATATCTCCTTATGGTGACACCAACTAAGTGCTTGAGAGAAAAAAGAATCCAATGAAGAATATGGTTGCAAGGGTGGTAAAAGAGTGGATCCAAGTTCAACAGGTTGCTGAGGAGAAATAACTTGTTAAGCAAGGCAAACATGAGGTGGAAGCAAACACAGAATGGGGAATGAATAGTAGAAGAGGAGGATAAAATAGAAGTGGAGAAAGCACTGGTGATTCAATAAAAGAAGGGGAAATATGGAAAGGCATTGAAATTGAATCAAATTCCAATAATTGTTGAGTAGTGATATCAATCGACAATGAAGGATCATTATCATATGTGACATTTTCAGTGGCAAATGGAGTAGGCCTTTTGATTGTAAGATTTTTCCTTGGTGGATCACCCTCACATGTATGTTTAAGAATCTTGTTCTTACTATGATATTCTCTGTATCCTCCACCATTTGTAGCCAAACTAGACATTTTTTATGAATATTTTAGTGCCAAAAGGTTGAGTGGTTGAGAAATAAGAAGTTCATTACTGCCCTCTCAAAATTCCTTTACCATTTGAATAATTTCTAAAAGCATATTCCTTTACCTTTATATTATACTAATTTATTGATATGAATAAAATGGTTTGTGTGTATTCTAAAATGTTTATTAACTCCCTCATTGAGAAGTTAATTAATGGAATTGCTATGAGATATATTTTATCATTGAAAATTTCTTCCACAACATCAATGCCATCATCTTCGAAGGCTACCACACAACATTAAAACCTAAAGTATTTCATCTATTCCTAGGTCATTCTTGACCAATCTATTTTCCTAACTTTGAAACCATCTTCATAGTTTTTTAATATTATTCAATCTCGAGAATACGAGGATAATTGGGACCCATCCTAAAATTGTTATTCACAAACCCCTTGCTCTAAAAATCAAGTCTTCTTGTGTGTGATTGCATTGGAAAATATAGCAATGAATTCTCAATGTTTGTGGCATCCTTGAATGATTTAAAAATTAAGTAAACAAGTCCAATAATAAAAGTTATTCTTATGATGTGTTGATTGATAATTTTTTTGTGCACCTCACTTAGCTATCGACAAAGTTTAACCAAAATTATTCTATCACTAGTACATCTTGGTAGCCTAAGAGGCACACCTTCAAATATTCCAACTCAAATATAAGTGAACTTTGGGAACTTGATGAAGAATCTCCCATATTTTATAATAAATTCAATTGCTTCATTAGGTATTACTTTTGGAAGATTACCATCTATGGATCTAGCAAGTATCATACTTAATGCATCATTCACCCTTCTGAAATGACTCTTTTTTGTGAGTGAGCTTTGGAAATCTATCATACACTAATGCCATAGGGAAAGTTATATTTTATTCATTTAATCCTAAGTAAGCTCTGAAGGGTGCAATGGAATAGAACAAATATGAGGTCATGTAGAATTATTATGTGGATTCTAATTTCATCAATTACTCATGGATGTTATTAATGATTATCTAAACCCAATCGATAAATTCATTCATGAAGTAGATGATATTAATGAACATGAACATTAGCTTATGAAATATATATTTTATTTCATTTCCCATGACCCTTTTAAGAAGAGTGATCATATTTGATAATTCCTCCTTGAAGTCAAATCTATATATAGTTTTTACAAATGTGACATTTATCCTTTTTTTGTTAGTCAACCAGGCTTGACTCAAAATATTTTACATTTTTGCTTATTGTCAACGTAAAACCATTAAGAAATGTCTTTATTTATTTTGACAGTTTCATCATGAGGCTAAATGATAGATGTTATGCCTACAAAGGTTCCATCTAATTTAACAATCAATTGACTCTCTACAGATCTTATCTCCCTATTGGTTGAATTGTATTACTTGTCACATGAAATTACCAAGTCCACATATTGAATGGATGTTAGAAATGTAGCGGCATGTGCAAGCTCATTGTAAAAAATCCATTATCCTGTTGTAATTATTTTTGTAACATCCTTCCTCCCCCAAAACTCATCAATGTCCATGTGATTCATATTACTATCATTCAAATTTGAAATGTTTGTATCCAGAATAAATATGGGATCATATCCCATGTATTTCAATTCCATTTATGATGGGGAAGATGGAAGGATAATAGTTTGAGCAATAAATTCAAATTTTTGTAGACAAGATCGGGAGGAAGAAAATGCTTTCATGGGAGAACTAGATTCAGCAAAGTGGACATAAAATTTTACACAAGTTCTTGAAGGCTCATTCATATTTTTCTTGTGATGAGGTGAAGGACTTAGGGTTTGACCATTTAGAGTTATAGGCTCCTACAATTGACTTAATAACAATGTTCAAGTGGAGTGTCTTATGGCATAATTAATATTGCTTAGCTTGCTCATGGCTTCCTTGCTAAATATTTCTACTTCAAACACTTCTTCTTTGACTATTTTCTAAAATTATTCCTTCAATTCTATAGATGCATATTTTTTTGATTCATTTTCATTCCACAAATCATAGTGAATGACTCAAACATTGGTAGGAAATTTTAATTTCATTTCATCACAATGTTTTCTATGATGTTGCAGATCTTCCAACACCTCATCTAAAGTACTAATCTTCAAATCCACACAGTGAGCCCAAAAGCATGAATAATTATTCTTGGTTTTATCAAGAATACCTTTATAAACCAAATTATTCTCATCTATGCCAGACATGTCTTTCAAGCCTCTAATCAGGGTTTTCCATATTCTAAACTCTATCATGGTAGCTGTAATTTCTTCTTCAATCTTCTCTTGACAAAAAATGATCAAGTCATAGCCTCTCTAATTTTTATCGAGGAATTTCATGTCATCAAAAAGCATATATTATACCCAAGATTCCATGACTTTACTATGGTTACTATATTTTATTATTTTGGCAACCATTCCTTTATTAATTCCTAATTCAAAATTTAATACTGATAAAGTTACATGAGAAGTCGATGCATGTGCAGTGATCACCTTTTGAGAAGTTTCTCCTATATTTAAAATTTGTTTGATGTATGTTAAAAGTACATGTACCTTTTCTTCCAACTTCTCTTGAGTTTTTATCAATTCTTCTATCATCTAAATTAACTTGGTTGTAGTCACCTTGAGATTTTGAATGTTTCCCTTAAGAGTAAACTCACTAAGATCAATCTTGTTAATAATATTTCATCTTGCTTTTTCTCTAAAATTATTTAAGTAATTTCCACAGATTATATACATGAGGAATCAATCATCAATATTGAATTAGTTTTTTCTTTTCTCTTTATTATTGGACCTTGTAAGAGATTGGAAACAACATCAAAATCAATATCTATTGGTTTAACTATAGCCTTATTCTTACACACTATCTGATTTATCCATGAAGAAGACGTATCTCCTTATGGTGACACAAATTGAGTGATTGAAAAAAAGAAGCCAATAAAGAATATGGTTGCAAGGGTGTTAAAAGAGTGGATCCAAGTTCAACAGGTTATTAAGGAGAAATAACTTGTTGAGTAAGGCAAACATGAGGTGGAGGCAAAGGCAAAACTGGGAATGAATATGGTGGAAGAGGAGGAGAAAATGGAAGCGGGGAAAACACTGGTGATTCAATAGAAGAGTGGAAATATGGAAAGACATTGAACTCGAATCAAAGGTCAAGAATTGTTGAGTAGTGTTATCAATTGACAATGAAGGATTAATATCATATATGACATTTTCAGTGGCAAATGAAGTAAGCCAAGATCTTGATTTTAATATTTTGCCTTAGTGGATCACCCTCACATGTATGTTTAGGAAGCTTGTTCTTATTATGATATTCATCTCCTCCTCCATTTGTAGCTAGACTAGACATTTTTATAAATATCTTAGTGTCAAAAGTTTGAGTGGTTGAGAAACAAGAAATTCGTTGCTGCCCTCTCAAAATTCATTCACCATTTGAATAATTTCTAAAAGCATATTCCTTTACCTTTCTATTATACTAGTTTATTGATCTGAATAACACGGTTTGCATGCATTCTGAAATGTTTGTTAACTCCCTTATTGAGAAGTTAATTGAGGATCTAAAAGCTTCACTGATGCAAACAGGGGAGGAGGTTGCTGAGTGTCACAGTCACCGACGTCGGTTAGGCTGACCGATGTCGATTAGTGGTGGACAAGAAGCAACCGACATCGGTCAGGAGTCGGCCGACGTCGGTCACATCCAGGCAGACAGGGACCGATGTCGGTCACCTGCGCGGTTCTGAAACTATCAGTTTCACAGACAGTTAGTTAACAAACCGGTTGTTTGCATGTAGAAGGCCAATTTTAGTCTTGAGCTGTGGTTCTAATTATTGTAATTGGATGTCTAATTATTGTGTGCATGGTATCTATATAATAGACTCATGGGCTGTATTGTAAAGGTGGGCTAGTTGAGAGAGCAAGGTTAGCTCCTTCAGAGTGAAGAGAGCAAGGTGTGTTCCTCCTAGTGCCACAGTGCCAAGTGTGGGTGCTGGTTTGGAGAATCAGAAGGGTTCTTCATGTATGTATGATCTTGGTCAGTAGGTGTGCAAGGCCAGGTTGATCTGCAGTATAGCAAGATCAGGTGAGATCTACATGGTAAGTAAGATCATTGATCTACAGGTGTTTGTGTGTGTTTGATCTAGGTTTGCAGGTGTTGCAAAACCAAGTTGATTTGCAGGTGGCAGCAAGATCAGGGAGATCACAACTCAACAGGTAGCAAGATTGGGTGGGATCTACTTGAAGTACAGTGTGTACTCAGTTGTGGAGAGCAATAGAGGAAGGCAAGGTAGATCCTTCCAATTGTAAGATCATTTGAATTGCAGGTTGTTGCAAGTTCACGATAGATCTACATGTGTAAGTAAGATCATTTGAGTTGCAAGTTGTTGCAAGTTCATGGGAGATCTACTTGAAGTACTTTGAGTACTTGTGTACTGGCAGTAGTGATACTGACTAGTGGTACTAGCAGTAGTGATACTGACTGGTTGGAGGTGAACACCAACTCTGTGTTTGAGTTGTGTGTTGGGACCATAATTGAGAGAGATAGCTCTTGAAAGTGAATTACTGCACACTTGGTGTGGGAAGCCTGTAAGGTGTGGAAGAGTGTGGCGTCTCTTCATTGTAATTCTTTTCTGGAAGAGTATTAATACAATTGGATATTGTCTCTCATATTCTGTGTTATTTTTGAATTCTAGTTACTTGTGCATTCTGGTTAAATTTTGCATTTAGTTGCTTATACAAAGGTAATCAATTGTGTGCTTCTGGATCCTGACAAAGTGGTATTAGAGTATTTATGTTCTAGATTCTTAACAAAGTGTTATCAGAGCATTTATGTTCTAGATTCTTGACAAAGTGGTATCAGAGCTAAGGTTGCAGGGAGCAGGTTTGTGTTTGATTATAGGTTACTCTCAAGGGTTTCTGATTGAGTGGGAGTATAGCAATGGCAGAAGAAAGTACACTAAGAATGGAGGAAATGAAAAGCATGAATGGTCAATTATGGTGTTATGGAAAGAAAGAACAGGTAAAAAAATATTGCTGATTGGTAGAAGATCATCATGAAGAAACTGAAGAAGCAGATGTTGCAGGTGTTGTTGCACAGGATGCTCTGGGATGTTTCTTGGATAAAGTAGAATCTTGTTTTATAGATTCTGTTGCCTCTTTCCATGCAGCCCGAAATAGAGTATTTTTCCATGTTAAGGTCCTTGGAGACTTTGGAAAGATTTATTTAGGGGCTGGTGTGCCTTGTCAAAGTATTGGCAAAGGGGAAGTGCAGCTGAAATTACAGGCGACCAACACATGGGTGTTGAAGGATGTCATGTAGGTCTCAGTTTTAAAGATATGACTAATTTCTTCAAAAAAGTTAGGTGATGAGAGATGCACAAGAACTCTCACAGCGGATGCACTTGAATTAGCTGGTGGTAAGAAAGTAGGTACTCTTTATCTACTTGCTTATATTATTGATTCTTCTTCTGTTGCAAAGACGTGGCTTTGTAGGCTTGGTCACAAGAGCAAGAAGGAGATGCATGTTCTTAAGAGAAAGTCAGAAGTATTTGATAGACTTAAGAACTAGAAAGCCTTGGTGTTTATGGAGGAGATGATGGATAGAGATCAACGGATGGGACTGAGTAACTCTGAGTAGAGTAGTTTGGACAGGGCTTTGATCCAAAGAGAGCTCACAGGTAAAAAGTCATCACTCACAAGAGAACACAGGTACCAGTGTTGGTCAGGAGGAACCGGCATCGAACAGATAGGTGCCAATGTCGGTCATGTGCAAACTAGAGCCGGTGGTGTCAGGCAGGGTAAGATCGACGTCAGTCAGGAGGACCGACATCGGCGATAGGTAGACACCAAAGTCGGTCAGGAAAACCAGCGTCGATAGTCAGGACCATCGCATGGAACCAACGTCGGTTGGATGCAGACTGTATGGTGACCAAGGTCGGTCATTGGAAGGGATTTTGGGCAGACAACAAGCTGTCAAGGAGTCTCAAATGCCCATATGGAGGACTGAAAGGGTAAGTAAGCCTCAAATTCGTTGTTCCTCTTCTTTATACTCGTTGCTCATTGCAGAGCAGGAATGATCCAGGAAACAGTGGGAGCATGGCATGAATGAGGAATTTAATTCCTAGGATGCAGAACCAAACGAGAGATTTGGTAGGGTTGCCAGTCGGAAGAAAGCACTGAGAGACGAATGGATTCCTTGGTTAAAGAATAGAGAGAATGGATACGTGAGACAGAAGGCCATGTCATATGGTCTTGAGGAAGCTCCAAGACAGTGGTACAGGTTTGACAGGTGGATGACAAAGCATGGCTTTAGTCAATGTCATTGTAACTACTATGGTTTCTTTACCAGGTGGATGATGGTCACAACATTATCCTGTTACTGTATGTTGTGTGTTTGCTTGATGCAGGGTCACACATGCAGGGTTTTTTTTTGAGCTAAAGGTAAAGTTAGTTCAGAGGTGTGTCATGAAGAATTTGGAGGAGCGAAATTCTTTGGCATAAGTGTGTTCTAGAGACATGGAAGATCACAGGTTGATTTTGTCTTTGGATGATTGTGTGAAACTGGTTAGCACGTTGATGGTTGGACAGTTTTATGAACAGTGTCCTGATTCACATGATGAGGTTAAGTACATGCGTACTGGACCTAGGTTACCCACGCAGTGGGAGCTATCAAAAAGTTTGGAGCCGATCCAGGAAAGAAGCACTGGAGGGCAGTTCAGTGGATTCTCAGGTATCTGAGAGGGACCAACAGCAGGTCGACATGCTATGCAGGGTCAAGTTCTTTTCTACATGGGTTTATAGATGCGGATGTGGCAGGTTACTTGGATGACAGGAGGTTCACCACAGGTTTTGTGGTGGTTGGTCTTCAAGGTTGAGCTTGAAGAGGGATACAAGCCAGGAAACAAATTAGATGGGGTATAGGTACAGGTACAGTGCAGCTATTTATCTCCAAGTGGGAGATTGTTAGGTTGTGGAGCTAAAAGCTTCACTGATGCAAACAGGGGAGGAGGTTGCTGAGTGTCACAGTCATCGACGTCGGTTAGGCTGACCGATGTCGGTCAGTGGTGGAGAAGAAGCAAACGACATCGGTCAGGAGTCGGCCGACGTTGATCACATCTAGGCAGACAGGGACCAACGTCGATCGCTTGTGCGGTTTTGAAACTGTCGATTTCACGGACAATTAGTTAACGAACTGGTTGTTTACATGTAGAAGGTCAATTTTAGTCTTGAGCTGCGGATCTAATTATTGTAATTAGATGTCTAATTATTGTTTGCATGGGATCTATATAATAGACTCATGAGCTGTATTGTAAAGGTGTGCTAGTTGAGAGAGCAAGGTTAGCTCCTTCAGAGTGAAGAGAGCAAGGTGTGCTCCTCCTAGTGCCACAGTGCCAAGTGTGGGTGCTGGGGTTTTTTATGTATGTATGATCTCGATCGACAGGTGTGCAAGGCCAGGTTGATCTGTGGTATAGCAAGATCAGGTGAGATCTACATGGTAAATAAGATCATTGATCTGTAGGTGTTTGTGTGTGTTTGATCTAGGTTTGCAGGTGTTGCAAAACCAAGTTGATTTGCAGGTGGCAGCAAGATCAGGGAGATCACAACACAACAGGTAACAAGATCAGGTGAGATCTACTTGGACTACGGTGTGTACTCGGTCGTGGAGAGCAATAGAGGAAGGCAAGGTAGATCCTTCCAATTGTAAGATCATTTGAATTGCAGGTTGTTGCAATTTCATGGTAGATCTACATGTGTAAGTAAGATCATTTGAGTTGCAGGTTGTTGCAAGTTCATGGGAGATCTACTTGAAGTACTTTGAGTACTTGTGTACTGGTAGTAGTGATACTGACCAGTGGTACTAGCAGTAATGATACTGTCTAGTTGGAGGTGAACACCAACTCTGTGTTTGAGTTGTGTGTTGGGACCGTAATTGAGAGAGATAGCTTTTGAAAGTGAATTACTGTACACTTGGTGTGGGAAGCCTGTACGGTGTGGAAGAGTGTGGCGTCTCTTCATTGTAATTCTTTTCTGGAAGAGTATTAATACAATTGGGTATTGTCTCTCATATTCTGTGTTATTTCTAAATTCTAGTTGTGCATTCTGGTTAAATTCCGCATTTAGTTACTTATACAAAGGTAATCAATTGTGTGCTTTCGGATCCTGACAAAGTGGTATCAGAGCATTTATGTTCTAGATTCCTGACAGTTTGCATGCATTCTGAAATGTTTGTTAACTCCCTTATTGAGAAGTTAATTGAGGGAATTGCTATGAGATGTATTTTATCATTGAAAATTTATTCCACAACATTAATGCCATCATCTTCAAAGGCTACCACACACCATTAAAACTTGAAGTATTTCATCTATTCCTAGGTCATTCTTGACCAATCTATTTCCCTGACTTTGAAATCACCTTCACAGTATTTTCAATAGCATTCAATCTTGAGAACACGAGGATAACTGGGACCCATCTTGAAATTGTTATTCACAAAACCTTTGCTATCAAAATCAAGTCTTCTTGTGTGTGATTACATTGGAAAAGTTAGCAATGACTTCTTAATGTTTGTGGCATCCTTGAATGATTTAAAAATTAACCAAGGCCAATAGGAAAAGTTATTCTTCTGAGTTGTTGATTGATACATTTCTTGTGCACCTCACTTAGTTGTCTATAGATTTTGATCAAAAGTATTTTATCACTAGTATATCTTGGTAGCCTAAGAGAAATACCTTCAAATCTACCAACTTGAATATAAGTGAAATTTGGGATCTTGATGAAGAAGATCCCATATTTTATAATCAATTCAAATGCTTCATTAGATATTATTGTTGCAAGATTACCATCCATGGATCTAGAAAGCATCATATTGAATGCATCATTCACCCCTCTGAAATGACTCTTCCCTTTTCCGTGAGTGAGCTTTGGAAACCTATCATACACCAATGCCCTAGGGAAAGTTGTCTTTTCTTCATTTAAGCCTAAGTAAGCTTTGAAGGTTGCAATGAAATAGAACAAATATGAGGTCATGTAGAAATATTGTGTGGATTCTAATTTCATCAACTGGGCATGGATGTTATCACTGATTATCTAAGTCCAATCGATAAATTCATTCATGAAGTGGATGATATTAATGATGAAACATATTTTTTTATTTCATTTCTCATGGCCCTGTTAAGAAGAGTGATTATATCTGACAATTCCTCCTTGAAATCAGATATATATATTTTATAAGTTTGACATGTATTTTTTTTGTTAGTCAACCAAGATTGACTCAAAATCTTTTATATTTTTGCCTATTGTTAACCTAGAACTATTGAGATATGTCTTTATTTATTTCCATAGTTTCATCATGAGGCTAAATGACAGATGCTATGCTTACACAGATTCCATCCAATTTAGCAATCAATTGACCATCTGCAGATCTTATCTCCCTCTTGTTTGAATTGTATTACATGGCACATGAAATTACTAAGTCCACACACTGAATGGATGTTAGAAATGTAGCGGCATGTGCAAGCTCATTGTCCAAAATCCATTCTCCTATTGTAATTATTTTCGTAGCATCCATCCTCTCCCAAAACTCATCAATGTCCGTGTCACTCATATTACTATCATTCAAATTTGAAACGTTTGTATCTAGAACAAAGATGGGCTCATATCCCATGTATTTTAATTTCATTTATGACGGGGAAGCTGGAAGTATAACGATTTGAGCAAGAAATTCAGATTTTTGTAGACAAGATTAGGAGGAAGAAAATGCTTTCATGGGAGAACTAGATTCAAAACAGTGGACATAAATTTTCACACACGTTCTTGAAGGCTCATTCATAGTTTTCTTGTGATGAGATGGAGGACTTAGGGTCTAACCGTTTAGAGTTATAGGTTCCTACAATTGACTTAATAACAACGTTCAAGACACATCCAAGGAGGAATTAAATGAGTTTTCGTTTCTACAATTTTTTTACATTATTTCTCCTTATTGTATAAATAGGAGATAATGCCCAAATCAAAATGAAGCATGAAAATCAGAGTTAAAAAATAAGGAGCTAGAAACCGACTCTGATATAGAGAAGAAAAACAACTGAGGCAGATATCAATGTCTCCAAGATCAAAATCAGCTTGAAATGAATGAAGAGTTGTTGAGAGGAATCCAACACTGAAAGCAATGGTTTTTAGGATTAAAATAAAGTTAACCAAGTTTTAACAGGCTCTATATTGGGCTTCAATCATCTATGAATTATTTTTGCTTTTCTTTTACCCATTTGGGTTTTCAAAACCTGCTTTGCATTTTTTTTGAGTCTCACAGTTTTGCACCAAAATTCTTACTTTTGGATTAGGGATTGAATTCCATTTTAACCTATTGTGAAAGATTTAAATTTCTGTCTGAAAAGGATTTCAGGTCTCAATGAATATTTTGACATCGGACATGTTTGATGTTGCATGCAAACTTAAATACTTCACTTTTATCAACCTATATGAGTCTGCAATGGTTATTTATAACTATAGAATAAAGCTTGTTTTGAAAAATGCAAAAGAGATATTCAGGATTTCAAAAGTCGTATACCACTATATGGAATGGAATCACCTCAAAGTGCACAAGCCTATTCGTGCATCTAATGGTTGTCTTGAACTATTATAAATATTTGAACAACATGAAAACCTGGCTGAACTTGAGAGAGTGATTAGCAATATTTAAATAATTCATGATATGACTATAGATCTGTACGAGACTTCAAAGGTTGTTTGGCACTGTCTACATGTATCTATAGTTTTGGTTGAGCATGCAAATGCTGGTCATAACCGTGAAGAACTCTTGAACAGTATTCAGGCCTGAGGGTTTTAGGAGCTTCATTTACGTGCAAAATGACCTGAGTAAGTCTGCATAGGGGAAATAGAGTTCAAAACTCTATTGACAATTGTAGTTTTTATGTTTCTCAAAGTTTATTTGCTTACTTTTTCAAGTTTTGGAAGCTTCTTTTACATGTAAAATTATTTGGAGAAGTTTGCATAGGTGAAATAGAGTTTAAAACTCTGCATAAATCAGGATGGATATTTTTTTAAGCCCGTTATATGTTTATGGGGTTTAGGAGTCTATTTTACAATGTAAAATGCTTTCATGAATTTTTCAAAATGTGAAATAGAAATCAAAACTCCGTAATATACTGTAGTTGTCCATTGTTAGTGCATGCAGCTTTTGAATGAATATTTTACAATGTAAAATGATCCCTTGACATCTGCAACTACAAAATAGCCTTGGGAATGCTGTAATGATTGTTAGCACCTTAAACTACCATTCTCAAAAGAAGAAATGTGATTTTGCATGTTAATGAAACCCTTGACTGAAAACTGTAAGTCTCACTCATAAAAAACTATCCACAAGATATGCATGAAGAGAAGAAATAGTTGGAGACTGATAATAAGTTGTTAGAGCTGACTACGAGTCTCAGGAGGTCAATGATGGGCTGTTATAAAGAATTGGACGTCGTTGGATTGATTGGCAGTTTTGAGGAGTCAAAATGGCTTTGAAAAATACTTTTCATTATTTCTAGGTTACCACTTACCCAACTCTTTGACCTAAACCACTTTCAAAATCATCATTGAGAAAAACCAACCTTTAACATATAACCATGAGCCAAGAGGTGGTGAATAACAAGAAGAAATGACTACGTAGATATTTACAGGGTTTAGCTATCAACTTGTATTGTAAAATGTACTTTCACAATGTAAATAAAACTATGGGAAGCCACATAATAGCAAGGCCAAACAAAAATATTTGAAGTGATTTAATGTTTTGAAAACATTAACATGACAGATATGGGTTTATCAAAGTCGTGGTCCACTTTGGAGGATTATTTTATAATGCAATAAGGGACTCAAGATTCAAACTAATGGATTGGTAAAGCAAAATTAATAACTCAAAAGCTTTCTAAATAAAGATTTTCAAACTCGGAATGACCTTCAAAAGAGACTACATTATAAAATCACTATAAAAGAGAATTTAACCTAGATTGGAGACTTTTTACTCAATTAAAATGATGACTTTCTCTATTAAGCCACAATGCATTGGAAATTTGACCTGAAAATTTGAATTTAGAAATCTCAATTTTGGTGGCAATAAACTTCGGTCAATCTTTTGATGATTGATCACTAAGAAAAAAGGTCTCAGTAGTCATGTACCTTAATTTTGAATAATAAATTAAGGTATCATAATATCATATTATATTTTAAATTTTTTACCTATTTTAATATGTCATCTTAATTATTTATAACTACGGTTTCAAAGTCTAATTTATTATACATTTTACGATGTAATCGATTTTATCATGAGAGGTCATAAAATTCATTTTCTAAACCTATGACCAAAACTTAACCTTTGGAGTACCAATAATTGTACATTAGAGTACAAATAATTGTACATTTGTTGTCATGATGTAATTGGTTACTTTAAATTTTATAGAATAAATGTTGAACAAGTATTAGATACTACATATTCAATTTCTGATGCACTTTAATATTTAAACACACCAATATATTCCATTAATAGAGCACACTTTAACAAAACACCTTGTTCGACAATTGGAACATGCACAACTAATGGGACCTTTCCCCTACCTTTGTATCCAATAATCCGAAGATGAAAATCAACCCTGTGTAGTTATTCCACCTAAAATGAATGTGAAATTTCAATCATTTGACTATATGAATAGTGAATAATACCAAATGTACTAATACAAAAACGTGGAACTATAATAGGTTCCCTATAAGTAATGCAAAGGTCATTGAGTGTCACTAGATTTGAACGTACATCACCCACACAAATTCAAGTCACACTGCTACAGATGGATCTAGATTCTAGATATGCATGATTAAAATAGAATGAATAATATTCATACCCCCATCATGACTGTAATGCTCATATAATTTAACTTGAAATAGATTTTTTCCATTTTAATTTGAGTATTTAAATTTTAATAATCTTGAGTTTATCCATTTTGATTTTTGAAACATTGAATTTTTAAACTTTGAAAAATCTTGAGCATGAATGAATTTCATGTCCCATATGAATATGTGCTAATGATATTAGGATGTTACACATCTATATATTGAATTGTGAATGTATTTTCAACATATAATTTTGATCTTGTAACTACTTGGCATATGCTTATGTGTATGCATTCAAGTGTGTTTAATTGTGTGATTTAAGTTTGTACGAAGTGAGTGCATATGCATGTCATATTCCCTTAAAATATATGTGTATGTGCGAATATCTATTTTATATTTTATTTCTGAATCACTTTAAATATTGTGAAACTTATATTCTAGTTATAAAATCTGATTTTGAATTAGTTTGTATCTTTGAAATCTTGTACTCTATATTTTTGCACTCTATATTATGTACTACATTTATTTATGGAGGTTTGCATCTTTAAAATAAGTCTATTGTGATGCCTCTCTTTTGATATGAGGGATGTATCCTGCAAGTCACTCATCTCAAAATAATAGTTAATTATATCATGTGATAAATATATGATAATATAATATATTTTCATCATGTTGGATAGTATGTCATCATAGAATTGTAATTGCTATTGAAGCATGTATGTAACATATTTAATATAAAGGCATACAAAATGTTATTTCTAGATAAATAGAACATTGAAGTACATAGTGAGTTAAACATAATAAAAATGCATTATATGTATCATGGTACCACTAATCAAGCTCAACAAGCACACAAACACAATACTCAATGTCACACAATTTCATATAATAAGTCCAAGGCCTGTATACAAGGGACATGTTAAAATTTAGCATAGTTAAATATTTCACACATAAGACCATGGGCCATAATAAATGGACATGTTCAAATTTTGTACACACCAAACAATGATCTCATAGAAATATAATTTGAACATAAGGGCCAAAGGCTGCATGCAATAAGCAAACAATGTTAAGCATATTATACAAGAAAGAAAACAACATAGAAGAGGCATAAAACAAATAAAAGCTAGTCTATTCCATTTCATATGGATCAATGCCATATTATTTTCAAAGTAGCATATTTATGTAGCATATTGTAAATTATGAATGGTTTAGCAAGACATTTGTAAGATCTGTAGTCATTATTACATTTAAGGTCATAGATAGATATAACTTATGATAGTGTAACTTGTAGATTTAGATATGCCTAACATAGGTATGACCACTCGATAGAAAGAAGTCCAACATCTAAGAATGCATATATTTTGTATGTCCTGTATCATACTCATATACCTCGTGAAATTTATGTATGTAAATAAATATGCTATCTACCAAAATATGTAACAAATAATATAAACAAAGAAGTAACTAGCATCCTATGTCATGCTTAGGTCCTAAATTTTTATTTTTTGAAAATATTTAAGTGTTTTTTTATTTTGTTTGCAATGTTTTATTTTTTTTGGATTTATAAAATATTTTATTTTTTTGCATTTTTAACATTTGAGACATAATTCAAATTGAAAAAGTGGATTTAAGTGACCAAGGCTTTGCAAATATAAGAAATGGAAGAATTCAAACAATCGGTAACATGTATCAACACATAAAGTACTCTAAATTTGATAACATGGCTATGTGGAGAGAGTGAAAGCAAAAAATAGGCCCCCATTGTATATTTGCACTGCAACAATATAGTTTAATATTGTATGTGGAGATAATAATCTGCATGGCCCCAACGGGCAAGAATTAATGTGTGCTCATGTGGTATGTATAATTAAGAGTATCCAATCATTTAAGCTCAAATGAAATATAATAATATGTGTAGATATTCAATTTTCAAGAATAAGCAAGTAACATGTTGTAAAATATGTGTACTAAAACTTTTTCAAGTTGTTCGGATCAAGATAGACAATAAAAAGGCAAGATCCAATTAAAACAAAGCCAAGGACTAGAAGAAAGGTCTATGTAAGAGCATATGTAATCATGTGTATGAAAATATAAAAATAGAATGAATAAGCACATTAAACCAACATCAATAAGTTATGTACAATGATTTTTTTACCTATTGACCAATGATCCCATCAATGAGATGCCCCCATGTAGTTTTGTATCCAATAAGGGAATAACCACTTTTCGTGAGTGACTAGAGGTATACCACCACTCATGTCTATTATATGTTAAATTATTTTCTATATAATTATTTGAAAAATACTTAATTTGTTTGATTTTTTCTTGATCACTATTATACCAATCCTCCGGAGTATCATAATCATCCTCTTGGTCTTGAAATTGTGATATGCCACTTTGATTATTTTTACATATGTATATATAAAACCAACTACACCATATTGTGGTATTATCTTATTGAAATTTTGTTGCTCTTGAACATGTGCATCATTATCAATATCTAGCATCTTGTTTGGAATTGGAGAATAATCAAATATCATTACTTGAATACTAGGAATATAAATGGTTTCTTCTTTGACTTCTTGATTTGGAGATGTAATCACATCTTATATAATATTGACCTTATCTTGTGTTTATGTCCATAGAGTAGATATAGTGTTTGAATCCTTAGTAACCAAATTTGTACATTAGTCTATTTAAGAACATATTTCTTTTGAAATTCCTTCATGAGAAACCTTTTCTTTAGGATGGCTTCTTTATTATCTTGAGTTTATTTTGGCAACTTTGCTTTGAGTAATTGTTCCTTTTTAATTTGTTCCCTTTGTACTTATTATTTTTGTAACCTTATTTTTTCATCTCATTCCTTTTGTAATCTTTTTTGCTCTAATTTTTCCTTTTTAAGCCTTTATTTCTCTAATTTTTCTATTTGTTCCACTTTCACTTGTTTCGCAGGAGATGCAATCATAGTGTGAGCAAGTTACTTGATTGATTTATCTAGTACAGGATCACCACTATCAATGCTACTTTTTATTTTGCTCTTCAAGGATAAAATATTATTTGTATGATCCCATGAATTATATGACATGTATAATAGTATTTTGATCTTCTTAGAGGATGCATATGACGTAATGTGATCAAATTATCTCAAAGCATTTCCTTTATAATCTCACTAAAACTCTCATTAAGATTTTGTATGCTTTTTGAATCACTAAATGTAGATATACTATGTTATGGCTTCCAATATTGATATGTAGTATTTTCAATTACAAAATATTTCGATAGAGATGTAGATATATGATTAACACTGGCATGCTTTGGATTCTTTGTATATGTGATCTTATTTTCAAGTGATGTGATCTTTAAACTAAAATATTTATTTTTATTTTCTGATTCCTCTATGGATGTTGTCATAGTGATTATTTTATCTTGAAAGGTTTCACAAGCATAAGCCTTAGGTACTTCTGATTGAATATGCATCAAAAACCAACAAGAAGATGCGTGGGAGGTGGAGGAGGTTGAGGAAGGACATGTTTGTTACCTTCATTTTGCATTATATGGTGGGTTACTTGGGATTCCATAAACACATAAGATGTATTATGATTGATTGCAACCTTGATTTTATTATTCATTAGTGTTCCCTAATTTATTTCATAATTATGAAAGATATTAAATATTTTGGCTGAAACTATGCAATTAGGGCAATCAATATTTAAATTAGAAAATATACAAAGTAGGTATCTAATATAGTTAGTATATAATGTGCATAGTAAGGAACTAACCACTCCAAGAGATCCATTAGTTTTTTTGAAAACACAATTGATGGATAATAAAATTAGTAGATAAACAAAACCCATAAATTAATTTTTAAAAAGGTACACTATTTACCCTCTAGATATAATTTACTAAAAATAGTAAATTTATAATTATGAAAGTTCTATACAATGTTTTGATGAACAAAAATAGGTTTTTAATTCCAACAAAAACCTCTAAGTGTTTTGAAATAGAGTCATTTTGATCCAAAAATTATCCAATAAAGAATAAAAATAAAAAATAATGGGAGAATGAATATAAATAGTCATGGTGTGTTTACTTTGTAGGCTCTCATATATACTAATCCCAGTCATAAAAAATGAATACAATCGTGAAGACATTAACTACAGATGATTTCACTATCTCTGTAGCCACACTATTCCATATCTAAGGTACATTTTGAGAGTAACTTTGTAAGGCTAACCGCTTATCGATGCACTATAAAAACAAAAGATCGAAAGTTTCTTGTAGCTAAAAACAAGACCTAGGCATTTCTAATATATTGTGAGGTATACTAAAATTGACATCCATATATAGTAGAGTTTAATGATAAGTGTATTGGGGCAATACCTTTCACATTTTTTTTTAAATTTTTGAAAACTGGGTTATGATAGATCTTAATTAGACAAAATAATGCATAAAATTAGAATGCTACAAAGATGTAGTAAATGACACAAATTGTTTTAGAACTTTTTAAATTTAGAAATATGCTAAAAATAGAAAGTACCAAAGAAACACAACTTAGCTATAAAATTAGAATGTAAGACTATGATTGAGATTGAAATTGACTATGTGGTTGTGTTCACCAACTATGCATCTACAATAGAGTATTGTTGGATCTTCGGACAAGGCCATTAGATTTAGATAAGGGTGTTGTGTGTTTGTGTCCTTATGAAGCACCAATGTTTTTGTAAGTGATAAATCTCTGAAACTATTGTGACGAGGTTGTTTTCACGTATGTGTTCTGTTTGAGTGTGTGAGAGCCTATGATCCATCATGAAAACCATTGTATATATTCTCTTTCACTTTTAACCCTATAGCTCAATACACTAAGAGAGAATACTATCATGGGGTAAAAAGAGATTAGTGGTTGAAGTTGTGTTTGAGATCAAAACCATCTGTGTTAAGCACTACCTATATGCTAATACTCTAAAGATGGATCAAACTTCATATAGTTTTTTATGTTATGGTGGTGTGTGTGATAATACTGGTGCAAAATGCTAAATACTAGTGTAATCCTAGTTTGATTTAATGCTTCAACAATTACTTATGACCTTGTAAATGTATGTCGACTTATCTTTGGTATAATTGGGTTGTGTAGACTTTAAATTAAGAAAAATAGGTGTTTTTGATTCAGGCAACAATTCAGGTGATAATTCAAGTGACAATTCTATCCTAATTGATGACAAAACTTTCGGGAGCCATAACTTTTGCACTGTAGCTCCAATTGACTCACCGTTTGAACCGTTGGAAAGATAAGAATGAGGAGAACATGGTGACATGGCATGGAGATTTTCTCAATAGATTTTGACCTCTAAAAACTCAATGGAAGTGCCCCAAATTTTAATTTTAGTAGTTCAATCTAAAAATAGTTTCTAAAAATAGTAATTCCTTGAATTTTGTATTATTTTAAATCGTGAAAGTCAAACCACTTAATCTCCCTCAAGATTGGTGACCTTCCACATCCTCGTCTTTCTTTAAAAATGTGTATAAATGAATATGTAACCCAAAATAGAAATTAGACATCTCTTCCCAGAGATAAACACATAGTTGTATTGTGATCTTGAGTAATAAAACATCTCTTCTCAGAGAATTCATTGTTACTGTGTTATTTTTGTATTTTTGAAATATATATCAATCAAAACTTCTAAGTTTTGGATCAGTGGTATCAAAGCAGTTTGTCTTGAGAGTGTATGATCTTGAAGATGAGGTCAGGCTACAAGAAGCTTAGGTGGAAAACAAAAGAGCTTCTAATTTACCTATTCACTCCAAATGACTTCAAATGGTGGATGACACCAAGACATCTGATCCTTTCAAGGAAATAGTGAATGAAGCCCTCCAATGGCAACAATCATAGATGCTATAATAGTTTTCTCAGATTCTCCAACAACTTTCGATGGAAAATTTTGGCTCCTCATTTACACTTCTTGGCTCCTCATCCATGGAATGTCCTTTCAGTACCCCAACACCCTTCAAGGTTTAGGTGAATTTTGATATTCCTACATTTGAAGGAAAAATCAATGTTGATGTAGTAGAAAATTGGTTGGATCAATTGTCTTCCTACTTCTCTATAAATAAATTCACCGATGGAGAAAATATTAATTTTGCTCTTTTGAAAGCATCATTGTTTGTGAAAAATTGGTGGGAAGTGTATGAAAAAAGGTTCATTACTAAAGACATTGGCTTTGAGGTGGAAACTACCTGGGATTATTTCATGGAAGTGGTAAAGGAAGAATACTATCCCATTAGAGCATATGATGATCTATACATATAGTGACAACAACTTTGCCAAGGTAAGGACCAATCTGTTTAAGATTACATAGACATTTTTCATTTTCTATCTGCAAGATTGGGCATCCAAAAAAGTGAAAAACATAATACTCTCAAATATCATGGTGGACTACAATGTTAAATATAGGGGGAAATGAAACTCTTCAATTTGGAAACCCTCAATGAGGCATACAAGTTTGCAGTGAAGATTGAGCAGAAGCATGGAAGAAAGAATATGAAGAGTCAACATTCAGAATAGAAAAGTGACAAAGAAGGTCAAACACGAGGCCAAAATTGGAAGAAAAAAGAGTTTCAAGATAAGAAACCCCAGAAGGAGAAGGCTGGAAAATGGTGTGATTACCACAAAATTGGAACTCACTCCAAAGAAAAATGTCAAGCCTTCAAGTCACTACTTTTTGAGTCACAATACTTGACATCTACTACTCTGTCTCATACACAACCTATAGTCGAAGAGGATGAAAAAGCGATTGTAGATGCTGAGCCTGACACCATATTCATTTCATTATAGACCCATGAGAAAAGGCCAAATGACAAGGAAAGATTATTTCACTCTAAATTATGGGTAAAAAGTAAGTCTCTACATTTAATTCTTGATAGTGGGAGTTAAAAAATTTTAATCTTTGCTAAAGTTGTGAAAAGTATAAATTTAACCATGAAGCCTCATCTAATGCCATACAATATTGGATGGTTGAGCCCAGGGAGAGACCTCCATGTCACCCATCAATGTCTTCTTTTATATGTAATAAAACCTTTCCAAGATGAAGTCTTGTGTGATGTGGTCAATCTAGATGTTTGTGATGTATACCTTGGTCAGCCATTCATGTATGATCGACATGGAATCTGTGAATCAAGAACCCAAAGAATCACCCTCACTCTTAGAATTCATTTTCATGGTCTCCCTGATCAGTGCCAAGCAATATAAGAGATTGGTGGAGAAGACAAAACAATTCATTTTCATGGTGGTCAAACCATAGAAATCTAAGAAGGCTGATGTTGCAGTCCTAATTACACAATCAAAATAACAATAGAAGTAGATGGGAAAAATCACATGAGAATATGATGACTGATTCAAGTCACCTATAGGAGTTCCACTGCATTTCTAAGTAAAACATTCTATCGATTTGATCCCAGGATCACCTTTGCCTAACAGTCTTATGTATCATAGATCAGTTTTAGAGAATGATGAGATAAAAAGATAGATTCAAGAATTGATCTAAAAAGGTCACATTAGGCCAAGCTCTTCACCCAATGGTAGCCCAATTATCTTGGCACCAAAGAAAGATATAACATGGAGGCTTTACATTGACTATCGTGCCCTGAATAAAATCATTGTAAAGAATTGCTACCCCCTCCCTAGGATTGATGACCTGCTTGACCAACTTTGTGGTGTGAATTTATTCACCAAAATTGATCTCAAATCTGGCTATCACCAAATTCCCATCGATCCCACCGATGTTTGGAAGACTGCATTCAAATCTAAGGAAGGGCTCTTTGAATGGTTGGTTATGACTTTTGGCTTAACTAACACACTTGTAACCTTCATGAGGATGATGGATGACATCCTACGACCCTTCACAAAATCATTCATGGTTGTCTATCTAGATGAAATACTCATCTACAATAGAACATGGGAGGAACATCTGCAACATGTTCGTAAGGTGCTTCAAACTCTTCAGAAGCACAAGTTGTATGCAAATCTTGATAAATGCACATTCAAGATGAAAACAATTCAGTAACTTAGGTACATTTTGAATAAGGAAGGGGTCCATATTGATCCATAAAAGATTCAAGTTATTTGAGAATGGCCTACACTAAGGAACGTCACAGAACTTCACAGCTTCTTGGGTCTTGGAAATTTCTATCATAGGTTTATTCTTGTATTTTCACATGTTGCTTGGTCACTAACCCAAGTGAATAAAGGAGGAGCTAAATCTATATTTTAGTGGGGTGAAATATAACAAAGGGTATTTGAGAATTTGAAGAACAAACTTTGCCCAACCCTTGTTCTTACCTTGCTAGATTTGCATCAACCTTTTGAGTTGATGACAGATGCATCTGAATATGCCATGGGAGATGTCATCATGCAACATGGCCATCTTGTTGCATATCATAGTGAAACTTTCACTGACACAGTTAGGAAATATCTGACGTATGATAAGGAGTTCTATGCCATTGTATAAGTTTACAAATAATGGAAACACTACATCTTGGGGAAAGAGATGATCATCCACACTGACCACAGACCATTGGAATTCATCCAGACATAGAGCAAACTACGAAATGAGAGGCACCAAAAGTGGGCCACATATCTACAACAATTCCCTCTGATAATCAAACACAAAAAGGGGAGTTCAAATATAACTGTAGATTATCCAAGCCACCCACCAATTACTGCACTCACAATAGTTCTTGACCTGTGCAAACATGAGACTGCCACTTGGGTGCTTTGTATGAAGCATATCCTACCTTTGCTGATACATATCAAGTGATTAAAAAAGGTAAACATATTTTTGATTTATATTTACAAGATAATATCCTCTATCATATGGGGCACATATATGTTCTAGCTATAGAGCAACAAAAGATGATATGAGAAGCACATTTTAGTAGGACGACTGGACACTTTGGTGTAGAAAAGACATTGGTAGTTCTTAAAAAAACACTTCTAATGGCCCCATATGTGAAAGAATATGGAAAGGTATCTCAAATATTGTACCCCATGTGTGATAGCCAAGACAATAAATAAGAAGTAAGGATTGTACATGCCATTTCCAGAACCAACCAGGCCTTGGGAATCTATCTCAATTGATTTTATCTTAGGTTTGCCCACTTCAAAACATGGCAAGGACTGTATTTTTGTTGTAATTGATCATTTTTCAAAAATAGCTATCATGATTATTTTAAAGAAAAATATATCTACTGAAGAAATTGCTCAACTATATTTTAGTCATGTATGGCTCCATTTTGGTCTCCCTAAGTCCATTATCTCATATCAAGATAGCAGGTTCCTGAGCATCTTCTGGTCCACTCTATGGAAGATGATGGATACCAAGTTGATGAAGTCCACAGCCTTCCATCCACAGATTGATGGTCATACAAAAGTGGTGAACGGCTTGATTGTTCAAATGATTCAGATGTATCACTCCAAACATCCACACACATGGGATGAGGGGCTTCTTTTTATATAACATGGATATAATCAAGCCCTTCATAGCTCGACCAACCACAGTCCATTATAAGTATGCTTTGGGTTCCAACCTATGGCACAAATTGATATAGCCATTCCATTCTCCACCATGGAATACACACCTCATGAAAGATCTAAGGTAGCAAAAACAATAAAGTTTATTGAACAAATGCAACACATCTAGCAGCAAGTTTATGACATCTTGGAGAAGATGAATCATAAGTATAAGCAACACCATGACAAACATAAGATTGCATACCATTTTGCTGTGGGTAATAAGGTTTGGTTTTGACTTCAGAAAGAATGACTTGCAGACCCACATATAAAAATTCAACCTCCGTGATATGGTCCCTACACTATCACCAGAAAAGTTGGAGAAAATGATTTTGAGTTCAGCCTACCAGCCTACCTTGGTCTGCATCTAATATTCAATGTGAAGCTCCTCAAACCATATCATCCACATATTTTGGACACTTCAGTCATAGTAGAACAAATAGACATTGACAAGCTTGATCCACAAATTTTTGCTCCAAAGGAGGAGGATCAGATTGTGGACACCTAGACGAAGACAACAAGAGGATGTTCTATTTCACTCTATCAAGTGGTCAAAAGGGGCCAACTTAGCCACCAAGGTGAGTGGATCACAGAGAATAAAATTAAGACACAACTACCACACTTGATGAGGAATATTGATGCAATGGGGACCATTGCTTCTCAAGGAGGGGAGAATGATCCAGGCAATAATTTACGTGACAGTTCTACTCCAATTGATGATAGAACTTTTGGGAGCCATAAATTTTGCATCGTAGCTCCAATTGACTCACCGTTTGAACCATTAAAAATATAAAATGAGGAGAACATGGTGAGATGGCATAGATATTTGATTGATGGATTTTGACCCCTAAAAATCTAATGGAAGTGCCCCAAATTTCAATTTTAGTAGTGCAGTCTAAAAATAGTAATTCCTCAAATTCTGTATTGTTTTAAATCGTGAAAGTTGAACCACTTAATCTTCCTCAAGACTGGTGACTTTCCACATCCTCCTACTTTAAAAATCTGTATAAATTAATATGTAACTCAAAATAGAAATCAGACATCTCTTCCCACAGATAAGCACATAGTTGTATTTCGATCTTGAGTAATAAAACATCTCTTCTCAGAGAATTCATTGTTACTGTGTTATTTTTGTGTTTTTGAAATATCTGTCAATCAAAACTTATAAGTTTTGGATCAATTTTTCTCTATATGTGTAGTTAAATATTCTAGTGATTTTCCATATGTGAGCCTCTTGTGTGTAAAATGGGTCATTTTTCATTATGCAAGTTTTGATAATTCTTTGAGATAGGGCTCTCCAAACTTGCATAATGACCCATTTCATGAATTTAAATTTGAGAAACTCACCATTATTTGGTGGGAGTACATGGCTGGAGGAATTGGAAACTATTGGGGAGTTAGATTGTCTAAATAGGGTGGCCTTAATTAGAGGAAAACAAAAACAAAATTGAAATTGGGGATTAGTCCCAAATTAAGTTTAGGTTGCTTACATTGTTAGATAAATTTATTTTAAAATCATTAGTTCTTTTTGGGAATGAATCATCTGCAATAGGAGTGAAGGAGGGTGGTCAAGGACTATGGAGTGAGGCATGAACTAAGTGCATATATGGAGTGGTCAAAAGTACATTGTTTTAGCAAAAAAATGTTATTTTATGTGTATACATTTCCTTCCATTTTATTCTAGTAATGCAATAAATCTATGAAGATTAATCTTGAATATAGGCCATAATGTTGAACTATGTTTCATGCAAACCTACAATGAAACATGTATAAATTAGTCCTTACTTAAGATGAAGATATAAAATTAAAATTCAATAAAATCATAAATCTAATATCAATTAATTAATACACCTAATTGAGTATGTGAACTACTATGTTTTTTGGTGAAAAAATAAATCACTGTAAATGGTAGGACCCTTGAAGATTTTATTTTAGTTGGAAAGCTTGGATTGGATTGTGCATGCTCCAATCCTCATTTATTAGGAGAGTGTGACTAAGAACTCAAGGTGTGATTGAATTCATCATTGTATACCCGAAGTAGTGGAAATTATTTGAATCTTTTTATGAATTCAAATGAATCATTATGGTGTAAAAACTAGTGCAAAAATGGTGTAAAAGGTGAATCAACTACTGTAGATGGAATAAGATTCATTTCTAGCAAAAAACTAGTGTAAAACATAGTAAAGGCTAGGTATGGTGTATAAAACATAAATAATGACAATCATTGCCATTCTATCTCTGAAAATGGTACAAAATAGAGAAAAAAAGTAGTCATATGCCACACACATGACCCCAATATGATACCTAGTGTATATGGATTTTGGATCTGACTAATATCATGTGATTTTCTAAGAAAAATGTTTGTGAAAGCTATGGAACACATGCCATACATGATGCCCCTATTCTGAGTAAAATTTGAGACAAACCTAAGCATTTTTTGAAACTATTACTAGTTACTTGCGAAGAACTATTTTGAACTGACTGAGATTATTAAAAAAATTAAAAATAACTTATTTTTCCGATTGGGATAACAACATGATTTTTGGATAAGGCTGATTTGCACCTTTGTTTGAATGGATTTCTCTTATTCAAAAATACTTTATGGGCATGGATTATTCTCAATTGCATAAAACCCATATTTTCCTATTTTTACAATGTAATATTGTAACATAGTCTCTAAGATAAGCCATTGTGTATGCCCCATTTTTTTAGGTGAGTTGTGAAGTTTGCACAATAACTTAACTCAAAATAAAAAGTTATGCAAGATATTTAATGAAAAACATGTAAATATGAGTAGTAGTGATAACATGGAGAAGCATGACATCATCATATAGATAAACTAACCAAAATATTAGTGTAAGATGCATGTAGAAACAAATATACATTATGACATTGTCAAGATAGATATTATCAACTAAGAACTTAGATAAATGATCATAACTGAGTACTGAAAGCTGAATAGAACTACTTGAGGAGTGATGCATGATATCCATAATGGCATCGAAGGGATAAGAAAATACATGATATCCATCATGGCATAGAAAATTGACCAAACTAAACAAATAAGTGGCATGACCATGATGCACACATACAAAATACACAAAATACACAAAACACACAATAGAAGGATAAAAGTCCACATACAAGGGACATGTTCAAATGTCACTCACATGCATATAAACATACAATGAAGGCTTTGAGCCACACATAAAGACATGTTCAAATGCCCACAATCCAAGTAAGAAATACACACAATATATGAAGCATAGAGTAAAACATACAAAGTATACATGAATAATTAAATTTGATCAATATGAACAATTTATAACACTAGTATATTCAACAACTTAGGTAACTAGTATGATATCAATGAGTTTGTAAGTGAGAAATATCGATAGGCAGTGTAAAGAACTAAGACACAAATGAGAAAGGTAGCCAAACAATGATATAACATGTGTTTGATATGCCCCTAGTGAACTTGTTTATGTATAAACACATTGTAGGACACTTGTGATCAATTTGGATCTGAGAAGTGATACCTTGTGTTCACTAGGGCAGGGCCAATGGAATAGGACAATGGCATAATGTGATACTATCTAAATAAGTCACTTTTGTTTGTTTATAATTTTATGAGTTTGTGATAATAACACCTCCTGCAAATGGGATCTATGAGTGACAACTTGTATTCTATACATTCACCCATGCACACTTGTGAAACATATATGATATGAAACTATATAAAAATAAGTAATGAATAACTGTGAGTAAATTAATTGATGTAAATGAACTAAACATAAGCATGAAAAGGTTTGAATTTTATAATTTTATGAATTTTTTTTTGGGGGTATTATATACGATATATGAAAACATAATAAGGGGTAATAATTGATGAGTCTCACAAGAGATTCATAATCACTATGTCATGTGTCTAATTGAGAAATGATGATTTATTGTGAATACCATTGTGAAGTAACTGATCTCATTTGAGAATCTAAAAATTGATTTGATTTTGTACCATGCATAGCATTGTCATGTAAAATTGTAACATGTTTCATATGTTGTGTAGCATGATGAATTGCATGGCTCTTTTGGAACCCATCATGGGGTGTAATAACTTTGAACTAGTGTCATGTGTGGAAAAATATTAGTTGTGTGTAATGTTAATCTATAAGTGGGATATGACCTTGTGAAATCTGTAACATAACATTGATTAAATGGTGTTTCAAGGATAAGTGTCCTTAGAAGAGTTCTCACTTTCAGTTGAATTTTATGAGAAGGTGGAACTACTTGAGGTGGCTCAATTGAAACCTACTGTAATACTCCTCTCAGGTTCATTAGTGTTTTCTTGATGACGTGTCTTCATGTGGATGATTGGTGTGTCAAGTGTGTCATTGTGCTTAATGTGTGAGTGAGGTATATTGTGGTTAATGGTTAGTCTTGATTATATTACCTCATCATGGTGACTTCGAATCAGGTTCATTGCATCTCATGTAGGACCATCTTGGGATGAGTGCATTTGATGCTTATAATAATTCATGTTATTATGTAATGCAATGTTTAATTCTTTTAGGGGTTCTTGTGTCAATGAGTCACTTTGGTCAAGTTTATCCAGTGGTCAAATTTGTGTTATCTTAAATAGTTTGCTAAACCCATCAAGTGGTCATGTTAAACTAAGTTGGTCCTGATTATTTGAATTGTAACTTCTAGGTGTGTTGACAACAAAATCTTATTTTAAGATGGGAATAATATCATTGTTTCGTTTATGACAGAGCCTAGGTAACATTTATTATTAAACGTAAATAAATTTATAAATAATTGTATGCTTATATAAAAATATATTAAAATGGTATTTTTGTAAATAAGTAGTTAAATAAATAAATGTACATAATTATTCATAACTTGTAATAAATAAATAATTTGTTTTAAATATTATTGTCCCTGTAATTATACGTACTAATATGTGTAATTATATGATCTTATTTATTTATTAATATTTTGATAAAAATTAAAATAATATCTTTGGTTCTGTAATAAGCTATTTTATTTAGTTACCTAATCCTTATGTGTAATAATTAATCTAATCAAGTAAAAATAAAATGATGACAACTCAATTATGAATAATAATAATTAAAAAAAGGAGTGAAACCCTAACCCTATATAAAATAAAATAATACAAGCATCTTTTCTCCATTTAAAAAGTCAACCAAAAGGGAAAGGAGTTATTTGGAAGTTTGGCCAAGGAAAGAACAAGTGAATAAAGAAGGAAGGTGGAGGAAGAATGGAGGATGAAACTTCAACAATAGGCAAGGGGTTCCCTATTCTCGTAATACCTGAATTTTTTTTCAATTAATAAGCAAATTTTATACTGTGTTTTAGTCTTGTTTCTGTTTTAAAATATTCTAGTTACTTGTGAGAAATTTCAATAGGCTGTAGGAGCCAAATTTTACTTTTGGGTCTTTATTGTTGAATCTATAACAAAGGATGTGTGTGTGTGTGTGTGTGTGTGTGTGTGTGTGTGTGTGTGTGTGTGTGTGTGTGTGTGTCATGTTTTTAATTTTATGTTCTTTGCTTTATATTTTATTTTCTATTAAGGTGATGCACGATGTGCCATACCATCCCCCTCCCATGTTAGGGAGGGGAGGGGGATGACCAACCGACCCACCCCCAACCCTGATAATGCAGACCAACCCAACGACCATGGTCATGGCTAGGGCCACCGGCCCAAATTCTACATTAGTGTTTAATAATTTTTTTAATAGAAATCAAAATAAGTAAATATATATAATATATATTAGCATGCATGATTTTTATATACATGAAAAAAATAGAATAATAATAACAATATATTATGATATTGTAATTAATATTTGATTTGTAACATTTTATTTCTTTAATGATATTTTATATGTATAAAATTTATTATATTTAAATATAAAAATATATGTTATCTCATATTAATATATACATACATACATATATAAAGATTTATGAACGTATATGTATTACATATATAAACATAAAAGTGTGAAATAAAATATATAAATATATTTCTAGTTAATAGATTTTTTTTTATCATATGTGTAATGAAATTATGGTATATAATATATAAATAAATTTTATGATTTTTATAAAGAAATAATCACATACATAAATATATGCATTCACTTAAGAAAGAGAGTATAATGAAAATATTTATTTCAATGGCCTATTAGATAATTACTTATGTATACGAAAGGAGGTATAAAATATTTTAGTGACGATTAGTTCTTTTTTTTGGATGCGTATAATTATACATATTATTAAACATAATTGAAAGTCAATAGGTAAAAATTCTTAGTATTATCGTCATTCTCAAATGGACTTAGATATGAATAAGAAGTCAATGTTATCTAAGCCTAACTGAATATGAATCATCATTATTTGATGTTAATTGGAGTTAAGCGTTTGTTTTGGGTATATGGATAATTTATGTGTAAGGATGTAGAGTGGAGATTCCATCTTAGTATTATAGACATGGTATTTTGAAATGGTAATAGAATTGGTTCTTGTCTTAATGAATATTTGATCAATTGATCCTTTGGATTACAAATGGAGAGATTCTCAAGTGGAAGTTGACAAGATTATACACTATTTTGATATTATTATCGCACGTTATATGAGCTCAGAAAACTATTAGATAATAGGATGTTTGAGTTGTTGGTTTGTTCGCCTAAACATAGTGCATCTATTTAATAGACTTTAATAATAAATTGTAATGCTAACATATTAAACTTGTTGTTACTTAATGATTAGTGTTGAGCTGGGTTATTAATAAGTATGGTGTCATTTTAGTTTGTAATATTTACTTCAATAGTCAGGTTACTTTTTAAGTTGTCACATGTCAGTCTTAATTAGTTATTTAATTCTTTTCCCATTTTTTTATTAATTTGGAAAAATGAAGTATTTAGGGAATAGAAATCTCTTATTTAGCTTAAACTGACCCCTTCTATAGACTATTTTCGTAGTGTAGGTTAGTGAGTTTTTAGAAGCAGATAAAGTATCGAGAAATAATATTTTTATGTTGAAATCAATAACATATTTTATGTTGTTTGATTTGAGTTTTTGGTAAATTATGAATATATGTTTGTTGTTCAAATGAAGCGTTTGTAAAATTTAGTTCTTAGAGACTGTCTTAAACCTAAGTTAACTTACCTTTGAAAGATCCATGTTGGAGCTTTTGTACTTGATGACTAATGATTGTATTATTTAAAGATATCAATGTATACTAATATTATTTAATATAATTTTGTCATTGATTTATCTATAACAATTATTGTATTGATAATAGAAGGAAACTAGTGTTTGACTAATTAGAGGTACTCTTATCACATAGGTTTTGCACCCATATTGATTCTGTAGCTTGCTGTGCAAATACCTAATGATACCATGGAAAAAATCCAAACCCATGGGACCTTGGAAAATTGAGGTTAATCTTTGGATAAGGATGGATTTATTTCACTAAATCTGGTGCAACTGATAAAATGTCAATTTTATATAAATTCTGCTTGCTTTAGTGTTCTTGCTCCTAAACTAGATTTTGACTAGGAAAAGAGTTAAGAATGAGATTTTTAAGATTGAAAATGGTGATTGCACCAAATATTTTTAGTGGGTATTAGTGATTACTTAAATGAACATAAGAGAACATAAAATCGATTGAAATTTGTTTGAGCACAGACTCATGTAAATGAGAAATCAAAGGCAATATTTGCTATTTTTCATAAAAGGGACAAGATTCATTTATTTTGATCAAAAAATCATCCAAAAGGGTAGATAATACCACAAATGATTTTTTTGTGACTAAAATAAGAACTGTAATATCCAAAAATACTCAAATAACTTTCATACACAAGGATTTATCAAACAAAAAGACAAAATCTTTAATTTATTTCATTCTCCAGGTTATAACTTGTAGATAATACATTCAAAATGCAAAAATATATCACTAAAAACAAAAATATAGATTGTGTCATCATGTTTAGTAGGGTAGGGAAGATGAATGAGGATGAAGATGATGCAACACGTATCACGAGAGTCAGGACAACCAACAGAACTGAAGTTAGGATGACCAAGTCTTGACTTTATACTATTGAGTGGTGTTGGAAATCAATGGTGATGGAATGGAAGGAATTATTAATGGAATATAAAAGGGAAGTGAAATGGAAGGAGGGAGCAAAATTTGAGGAAGGGAAAATGGAGTGAAAACTTGAGAATCTACTAATTGGGGACCTTGAGTGTTTACATGGATTGATTTCATTGGTTTCAATGGGCTTATTGTGGCAGGTGAGGTGGTAGGAATGAGAGGGGAGTGGAGACCTAAGATGCAGGGGAAGTGGAAACCTGAGGTGGAGGTGTTAGAGCTTATATAAAAATATAAATAAGAGGGGTGAAAATAGAAATTGGGGTTATTAATTTTACAGACATGGGGGTAAAAGCTGTGGAAGCTCTTGTTGTAGCTGTGTCTTTTGAAGAGATGTTGATTGGTTGATTTGCTACTAACCCCTCTTTGCTAGATTGCCCTTTTTTGGCCTTAGTTTTCTTCTTTTTCTTCTAATGGGTCATTAGACCTTCTACCTATTCACCTGCTATCCCACTGGAACCCTCCACTGATGGAGAAACTCTTACTTTAAGCTTTAAAAGCTTTTATTTAACACTTATTATATCCTCTGTTACTTTAACTCCTTTGATACTCAACTAATTGATCATTATGTTGATCACATGTGCCATTCTATCAATCAAGGAGAAATTTTTGGAGCTGACCACCTAACTGGTGGTAAGGGTCGAGTGATGACATGTTGGTAGTATTTTGGGTCCACTATGGAGTCATCATCCACCAAGTCATCTGGGACTAGTGCCAAATCACAATCTTTGATTTGTTTTAAGGTGATTAAAGAATCACCCTTCATTCTAACTCTCTCTTCATCCTCAAAGTCCTCCCAATAATCTTCAAAATATGGAACATGGAAGTATGTAGAAATTACTAGTGTGCTGGTGATATTTCCATAAACACCATAATATGGTCTAGACTCTAATGTCCTTAGGGTCATTTGGCACATTTCTGCTTCAACACATTTGGCTTTTGAGGAGAGATGGGCATGTATATCTACCAATGCTGATTAGGATGTGTATTCCTGACTTGTGCCTATTGGATATAAGTTTATGGGTCTCAACAAGTTATCTGACCAATTCCATCAATGCCCACTTATGACTGACATATCCAAGGAGTGTGTAGGGGTAACCACTGAATTTGCTTGCCCTGATATATGAATAAATGGGGAACTGAATGAAGGAGGACCCCTATTTGGTGATCTATACAATTGTTAACTGTGAGAATATCATTCTCCCTAGTTCTTGATCAAACATGATGATGATACAATAGATGAAAGCATCATTAACTCTCTTGAAGTGTTGTCTACTAGCCTCCAATGTGAGGTCAAGATAGTAGTTGTATACTCTACTTATATCTCTAGGTACTTTGTTAAGGCTTGGAAAGGATCTCCATTTGGAAAAAATGTATACAATATAAGAAATCATAAATAACTTTATAGTTGTCTACACCTCCATCAATTGCTTGTGGAGGGGATCACTAATAAGCTGAGCCCAATGTATGTATTGGGCATTCTGTCAAATGACCTAAATTTATTGGTACTTCCACTTTTAGAAACTCTTAGCATCAGGACTGATAGTAATCTTGTGTAAAAAAATTATAATATCCCCAACCTCATCTTTGAAGTCAATCCTTACTAATGTCTTTGACAATCTGATGGAGGCAGCCTTGGGGGCTTTAAGCCATTATTTGTTTATCATCATCTGACACCCTTCTTTGTTATCTTCAAAGAATTATTGGGATGTCTTTGGGGTAATGTTGAGATATCTCTTGAACTCTGGTATAACAAATATTAAATTGATGAAATTGGGGTCTAGATTCAAAATCTTTTCCCTTTTTTCATTTACAACCTCTCTTTTATCAGGATCATAATGTTGGGCTAGTGTTAGCACTAACTCAGGGTTTCAGACTGTTAGTAAAAAGGTTTCTACCTATGAAAGTCTAGAGTCATAAATACCCTAGATCCCATCATTATTAAAGTTTTCATTCACGTGGGTTCATAATTCCCCTAGGTCAATATGACCATTAGTTATCTTTGTTGTGTTTGAATCTAGACTGAGAGTCACCCCAGGGCCTTTTGAATTAAACTTCATATCTTTTAGAGACATGAAATCTAGAGAGAAAACTTATGGAAAACTAACTACAATATCTAGTGGGGTTTGAAGGTGTTTGAATCAAACACAATCTCTAGTAGAGATGGGAGGTGCTTTGAGCAAGTAAAAGTTCTAGCAGAACTAGTAGGTGTTTGAACCAAGTGACAACTCCATGGAGTTAGAAAGTGTTCTGAGCAATGACAATTTCCATGGAACTAAGAGGTGTTATAAGTAGGTATATAACCCGTGGGAATGGGAAGTGTTTACAATAGGTCCAATGTCTGTAGGGACTTAAAACCTTGTAGGGATTACAGGTGCTTGGAACAATAGTAAAACCCATGGAAATATGAAGTGTTCAAGACAAGTCTAATATCCATAGTATATTTGAGGAATATACTGTAGGTATGTTTTGGGAATATTCTAAGGTATATTTACTTGGTTTTGATGAAGCCCTATATTAGACTACGAATCCTTTGGTAGAAAACCCTAGGATTTTAACAATGAAATAGGAAAATTTTGTCCTAGAAAACCCTAAACTTCATCCAATGGAACTTTGGAAAATAAACACTTTGAAAATAACCCTAATCTAGATGAATGCTCATGAAATACATGTGAAACCTTAAAAGTAAGCATCTAAGAAAAATAAAGCTAACCCTAAGAGAATGAAATTGAAAACATTTTTTAGGAAAGGAAATATCTTAACAAGTTTCAATTACAAGAAACCAAGGTACAAATCACAAGAAGTTTGCAGGAATACCATACAATAAGGAAAGTGATGTGGTACCTTGCTTGAAGATGGGGCTTGGATGCATGGACCGAGGCATGGTTAAGGTAAAAGGTCATTGTCAAACCTTAAAATCTTGATTAACAAAGTTAAATAATGAATAAAAAATCCCAATTACCATTATTTATACAAAAAACATTGTAATAAATAATCTCATGGTGGTTGGTGGTGGAACCTTGAGGTGTTTGGAGCAAGTCCAATGTCTGCAGGATTGGGAGTTTGATTTTCTTTAGAAATGGGGAGGCAAAATCCATGAGTAATTTATAATTTTGAAAAATTATAAATTATACTTGAAGTTCCAAATTTCATGGCTTGGATAGTTGGTGGGAGGTGGGACTCAGGATATAATTTACAATTTACAAATTATAGTTTGAGTTTTGGATCCCATAAGAGGCGTTTAATTTAAAAGATCTAGAGCTTGAAATGCAATTTGTAATTTAATTTCAAATTGCATCCCAAGTTATGGATTCAACCGATTGTGGAAAGCTAGTGTATTGTGGGAGACGGAGCTCAGGAAACAATTTTCAATTTTACAAATTGTAAATTGCATCTAGAGTTTCAAATTCTAAAATACAAAGGGAAAGTGTATTGCAGGAGGTGAAACTCAGAAAGCAATTTATAATTTCATAAATTACAAATTGCATCTAGAGTTTTAGATTTTGTAACACAAAGAGAAAGTTAGTTTTTAGGCATTTCAAGGGATTTTCACAAAAAATAAGGGGGTCTCTCTTAGGGTAATTGATGTGATATTTTTGGGGCAAAAATATCAACATTTTTTGTGGCCTCTATAGGATTATTGACTGTTAATCAATTTTTATCCAGTAGCCTTCTAATTCATTGGACATGGAGTCACTTTGGCTTAAGAAACTTTAACTTGGTGAAGAATAAATTTGGATTTACCTAAACAAGAACAAAATAGGGAAAATAACACATTTAAGGAAATAAAATATCCTAATGAGTTGACCTATGCAGAAGCACTTATTTAAAAACACAACCTATTATATACAAAATTTTAACTTTTTGGAATGAATTCCTACTTCAAAAGAAAGCTTTGAGGTATATCCCATTGACTGGCATAGATAGCTCTAATCTATCAAGCTTGGATAGCTAGAATGCATTAGCTCATTTGCATTGAGTTATAATGTATGGACCACTCTATATTGCATCAAACTTGGTGCGTTTGCCTAGTTTAGCCTTGTCTGCATCCCATTTGAGAACTATGCCTCCTTCATTGAATCTTTTATCAAATACTTTTTTATCGAAAGTCTTCTTTGTTTGAGCCTGATTTGCTTTTAGGACTTTCATTGTTGGTTTCTGATTTCTTCAAGTTCTATTAGTTTAACCAATCTTACTACAATTTCATCATTGTCAATCAAATCCAATTGGTGATTGAGCTCTAGAGATGGTATCTCAATTGACAGTGGGACTCTTGCTTCTCTTTCATATACCAACATGAAGGGGGAATTACCGATGTCTCTCTTAGGAGTGATCCTATCAACCCACAATGCTAATTTCAATTTTGTGTGCCGTGTCCTTTGGTTATCCTCCATTATTCTTTTGAGAATTCTGATGAGGTTCTTGTTGGTAGACTCAACCAAGACATTACCCTAAGGGTAATAATTGGAAGATGTAATCAGGTACACATTGTGATTTACATCCCATTCACTCACTTGAGTGCCCATAAATGATTTATCATTATGTGAGATAATGGTGTGAGGCACACCAAACCTTGAGACTATACCATCCATGAATTTTAGAATTGATGCCTTTATGACATCTTTTAGTGTAACTACTTTAGTCCATCATGTGAGATAGTCCATTGATATGAGGACCCATTTATGGCATGTACTTGATGGAGGATTGATCATACCAATGAAATCTAATCCCCATTGAGCAAATGGTTGATCTGCTTGAATTGGTCTGAGAGGAAAGGCTGTTAACCTTTGTTGCTAGTAAAATAGGTACACTTTTTGAAATTTATTACACATTGATGGGAATTTTGAATAATTTAGGCCAATAATAGCCTCTTCTCATTATCTTGATGGTTGTGGTTCTTGCAGATAAATGTCCTCCTGATGGGCTATCATGAAATTCTTCGAGTACCTTAGGGACTTGATCATGCTCAATACATCTTAACATGCCTCCATTAATATCCTTTTTAAATAATATTTCATCAACAAGGACATAAGGAATGGATTGGAGTCTATAATACCTTTTTTTTAACTGTTGAAGATCATAGGGGTACTCATCAGTTTGCAAGAAGTTGGTCATGTCTTAGATCTAGCTATTGAAAATAGGTGGGTTCACTGGTTGAAGTGAATTTTGAGCATATATTACTTCAGATGTTGTTTCAATAGTCCTAATATTAGAAGCCAACTGCTCACATAAACCCTTTCCTCTCACCAGCTTGGTAGCTTTGATGTCCATGTCATACTCCATGACCTTGGTGATCCATCCTACTCTTTTTTCGTTTATCTCTTGATTGAGAAAAAACTCTTTGACACTATGATGACTCACCATGAGATGTATCTTATTATTGGAGAGCATATGCCTACACTTCTTGAGAGCCTTAATTATGGCATATACCTGCTTCTCCATTAAACTATAATTTTCCTCATATCCTTTCAAGGATTGACTAAATCAAGATATTGGTTAATCCAATTATTATTTATTTTAATGGGTTAGAATAGCTAAGATGCTACCTTCCCCTCCAAAAATGTAAATAATAAAACATTTATTGTAGCTGGGGTTGACAAAAGGTAGGAGCCTAGAGATAGCTTGCTTGATGGCTCCAAAACTGGTTCTTCTTGTGTCTAGCTAAAAATGGTACCCTTCTTAAGCATTGTAGTAAGGGGTTTTGCCAAAGAGGCAAAATTTGGTACAAATCTTCTCAAAAAAATTATTTTTCTACAAAAACTTTGTAATCTTTTCTTATGGCTTGGTAGTGCTAATGCAGAAATAACACTAAATATTTTTGGGTCTATTGTGAGACCTTTCTTTGACACTCTATGTCCCAATAGCTTCCCTTCATGAACTGCAAAAACACAATTATTCAGGGTTAAAGAAACCCCATATTCTTTACACCTTTCAAAAAAAATTCTAAGGTGATACAGGTGTGCTTCAACATGCTTTGAGTAGATAGTGATATCATCTAGATATACTATGATCATATCATTTATCATACCTCTAAACAACATTCCATGGCTCTCTAAAATGTTGTACTAACATTAGTCAAACTAAATGTTTTTTTTTTTGTATACATACATACCCCATTTTATCATGAAGGCAAACTTGAATTGGTCTAATTCCTACACCAGGATTTGGTTATAACTAGAATAACTATCTAGAAGAGAAAATATTTTAGATCTTGATACAGTTTTCAAAATTTGTTCCATGGGGGGTAGAGGATAATGAAATTTTAGAGATTATTTGTTTAGATCCTTGAAATCCACACAAACCTTGATTTGACCATTTTTTTTGACAGGGACCGGATTAGCATGAATTATTGATAAAAAAATTACATAAGCCTCTATCAATTTAGAGAGATCACTCTTCATCAGGGGTTCTATCTTTGGATTAATAGGTCTCTATTTTTATCTGATGGACTTGGTATTTGGATCCAATTCTATTGTATGCTGGGATAAGCTATGATCAAATCCTCTTAGATCATGATAACTCCAAGTGAATTTATCATCAAAATCTTGACATAACTCAAAAAAAATTAATTTTTAGAATCATGTTATACCTTACCTATTTCAGTGCTTTTCCTTCTGATATGACAACTAGCTCACAGTCTTCTTCATTCACTGTGATATTCTTCTCTCCTTTCAGCTAATAATCTGAATTGAAGATGTTCTCTAGAGTAAAAAGACCCATATGTAATTTGTTCATCATTAATTTAGTGATTTGATCTTGATATTGGTCCTAGATCCTTGGTTAGTTCCTATATCAGAATTCAGCTTCTTCTCTAAAAAAATTGATAATATGTTGATCATTATCAAAAACTTACCAATTAGTTGTGTTATCGGGAACATATGCCCTTATTATCAACCTCACATGCTGGCTATTTTTCTTCTTTATTTTTACTACTAGGTTATATTAGGATCCTATCGAGGCCATATGATCAACATCTTTGTTATATGCTCTTGGTATTGCTTGAATGTTCAAAACGGTGAAATATTCTAACATGTCCCAAACCCTATGTTTGTAAGACCTTAGCAAGTTGTTCTTAGTTACACTTTTAGATCTCACACTACGAATAATTAGCTCACTGTCACCAAATATTTATAAGAATTTGAAACCTTTTTCTTTGGCTAATTGAAGGCCTTGACTCAAAGCTTCGTATTCAACTATATTATTTGTGTAGCTTAACCGAAGTCTAAAAGAATAAAATTAGCTCTCCTTCTATGGAGAAATAAATACCTATACCTGCACCATTTTTGCTTCTCGACCATCAAAAAATAATTGCCACATCTCTTGA